>CP126890.1:309423776-310823359 GCA_030440675.1 Furcifer pardalis
CCTCATTGCACCAATGCACACCACATGGCCTCTTCTTTCTTTAACATGCTTAGAGACAGGGGTTGACATGAGCTCTGAGCAAGGCTACTGTTTTCACAATGGAAGATAAAATTGCAATGTTTTGCTACAAGTTCCATGAGCTTCAGGCACAAAGACTTCCATGCCATCCCAAAAATGCTGTGCATAAGGCTGCTTAAAAAAACAACCCAAGACTGAACTAGTAAAATCAAAGGTCACCCTTGCTTGAAAGCCAGTAGTATCTGACTCTAGGGTTCGGTGCTCATCTCTGTTTATAGCCGAGGAGCCAGCACTTTCTGGGTCTGCAGACATTCCCTTGGACATGTGGCAGGCATGACTAGACACCAGAGTGCACAGAACACTGTTTACCTTCTCATCGAAGTGATCCCTATTTATCTACTTGCAATGTCTTCCTTTTGAACTGCTAAGTTGACAGGTGCTGGGACAGACAGGAGCTCACTCCATAGTGCAGCACTCGGGTCTTGAACTGCTGACCTTTCAGTTATCAAGTTCACTGTCTTAACTACTAAGCCACCACAGTCCTCACTAAATGGACCTATGCTCTACCTCAATACAGAGCAGCTTCATATACTGTTTGTTTTATGTACCTAAAACAGAAGTGTACATTTTGTTGGAGGTAGTGTTTGTCGTTGTAGGGCAGAGAGAATTGAAATACAGCCCTGACCCCTCACGAATGGGGCTCAGCATCGGTGGTGGCGTGTAAGGAGAGCGCTGAATTAAGCCCTGGAGCAGGTGGTCCATGAGAAAGACAGGAGAGCGCAGGTTACTCTGGAAACATCTTCCAGTGCTAGGTTGCGTGTCATTGCAAGTTGGTGTCGGAGGTGGGATGAAAAGAGATTTTGGGCAGGTACGTCTCCTCTTTTTCTTTGGTGGCATGCCTTCCTGCAGATCGTTATCATCCTGGCTTTCTTTCTCCTTCAACTGAAAAGAGACACAACAGATGGAGCTGTAAATCGATAATTGGAAAGAAGCATAAAAAGGAACTGTATAATACGGAAGCCTTACATCTTCAGCACAGAGAATCTGGCATTCATAAGCCATTATCTGGAATTAAAAGCCAGAGTCCTATTGTATTATGTGTGAACGTGGGGAGATACAGAACCTGGCTCATTTACAGTCGATTACTCCTAGAAACATGCACCGATGAGGACTTAAGTTTGGTGAACGACAAAGTGGAGAAAGTGGCTTCATTTTGGCAGTCCAGGGTTTGAAAGAAGAATGCATTAAAGCAAACACAAAAGCGGCAGAAGGCATCGGCTCTGCCTGGTTGTCACATACCCACGTCTCTTCTAGCTGTACAAAAGACAGCACAAATAGGCATGTGACCAGCAGCCAGAAGAATTTAAAGCCTGCGTGTGCAACTGCTCTCACACTTGCAGCATTCACAATGGGACTTTAGCCACAGAACTCTAGAGTTGGATGAGATCCTGAATGCTATTTAGTTGAATTCCATAGTCCAGTGATGGCAAACCTATGGCACACGTGCCAGAGAGGGCACTCAGAGCCCTCTATTTGGGTACATGCACCATCACCCCAGCAGTTTGCCCTACCCTTCTGCCCAGCAGCCCAATGGGAGCGCTCCCTCCCCCAGCAGTTCGCCCCACCCTGCTACCCAGCAGCCCAATGGGAGCGCTCCCTCCCTCCCCCAGCACAGAATTTGCTCTACCCATCTGCCCAGGAGCCCAATGGGAGTGTTTCCTTCCTCCCCGGCACTCTGTCTCCAAAAAGGTTTGCCATCACTGCCCTAGTCGATGCAGGGATCCTTCAACAATATCATCCCTGTCAGATTGCTCTATAACTTCAACTTTGGCCGATGAAGCTGAAGCCATCACCTTGCGAAGCAGGCTAAACCACAGATGAAATTTCTCCCAATGTTTAGGTGAAACCTGTTCCCCTGGAACCTCAACCCAATTAGTTCTAGTCTTGCCATCTGGAGCAACAAGTCTGCTCCTTCTTTGGCCCAACAGTCCTTCAGATATCTGAACCCAGTGATCATACGCCCCTGGCTCTTCTCAAAGCTCTTCAAACTATACCTCACAGGCTGTGGTTCCCTCCTCCCCTACGACGACCCACTGGGTTTACTGGCTGACAGGATTGTGACATCATTATCCTGTTCCTCCAGCTACTTCTCATCAAATCTTCAGCTCCTGCACTTGGTGTTCATCTGCTCTTCTCTTGGTATTGATAGCTCTCCTATCACCGAACAGGCTGCAGAATATGTTAACCTTCGGAAGTGAGAAAGCTGCTCTCTTAAAAGTGGGTGGAAAGAAGAAAGGGCTCTGCTTCTTCAGCGACTGTTACTGAGATGGCCTTGCACTCTCTCCCCCCCCCCGCCTTCCTTTAATTAATCTGTTTTTGATTCAGAAATCACAAAAATCCTGTTTTGATCTTTAAGGATGAGAAGGTTGCAGTCCTCATTTTGGGAGCAACTATGAAAAATGTCCTTTTTTAAAAACTTGGGGGAAATGAACTACTAGGAACCATAAAATACGGAACCTTGATCAGAGTGAATGAAGAGGCCACAGAGTGTATGTACTGTAATATGTAGTCTCTGGGGTCCTGCCTATCACTCCCATTGCAGAGAAGAGCCAGCACTGTCCACATCTATAGACGTTTCTGTGGTCATGTGGCAGGCATGACTAAATGCACAAGGACCAGTTACCTTTCCCGCTGAAGCCGTACCTATTTATCTAATTGCAATTTCTTGCTTTCAAACTGCTAGGTTGGCAAGAGTTGGGACAGAAACAGAAGTTCACCCCCTAGATTTTCTTACTCTGGGCGGCTAGCAGCACAAACTCACACATTAAAAACAGTCACACATTTAAAAAATACATATACCTGTATATAAATACCAGAGTAAAGTAACATACAGTAAGTAAAATAAGTAGAATAAACTAGCTGGCGCTTTGAGGGCACAGAGGATCAACTAGCTGGCTAATTTATTTCTACAGAGACCATGCCCTGGAAGGCCTCCTTGAATTAAACAGTTTTTAATTGTTTTAATTGTCATGCAGCACTTGGGTCTTGAACTGTCAGCATCTTAACCATGAAGCCACTGCAATCTCCAATTGTGCTGGTAGCAACTCCCAGTTCCCAGTCATTCATCTTATATAACACCCAGTAGTGATACCCACACTGTGCCCACTAGGATGTAACTCAAACACTGGCAACACACAAATAACAGCTTGCACCTCAAAACTATGTTAAGGCCAGTCCGTGTGGTTTTTGATAGAATAGGAGATTTGATCAAGGAAGGCAGGAGACAGAAAATGGGCAACTCAATAATGGCAACTGGGAGAACAAGAAGTTTTATCCATCTACCATCACACACACACCCCAAACATCTACTCACTTGAAGAGTGAAGCTTTTTCAAATATTCATTAAGTTCTGGGGGGCTGACAAGTGACAATAAGACTCTTGGTAAAGACACCAACAATCAACACACACTTCCACAAAAACCTAACTTGGGGGTTCCTAACCTAAATCCTGTAGGCAGGATTTGGCCCCTGGTGTCCCACTCCTCCAAGGGTGTTCGACAAACAAAATGGCCACCCCTTTGAAGCTTTTGGGACAAAACACCCCCTCCCCATTGTGCAGGCAGGGCAAAATGGCCCTCGAAGCTGACTGAGAGAGCACGATCCGGCCCACGGCTTGAAAAGTTTGGGAACCCCTGCTCTAACTAATACTACAAATTACTCACTCTCTTGGCTTGCTGCTGACTTGCAGCCGTTACAGGCACTGAGACAGGAATTACAAGAGGCATTATTGGTACATCTTCTGATGCTGCTTTGGCTTCAGGTGTAACTCCATCCCCTGCTGCCTTGACAGACAATTTCTGAGGTTGTGAATTTTCTCTCACACATGCCTTTAAAAGGAGTGAAAATAAAAAAGAAATATACATTCTAGTAATGAGAACTCAAATTACATCGGTATTTTAACTTAACTACTATATTTAACAAAAATAGAAGACATGCAGGATTTTTTTAAAAAATTTTTTTGTTAAGCAGAAGTAATGTAACATTCAATGAAATAAAGGAATCTTTAAGCATCTATGTGTCTCTCTGACACTGCTCCAAGACCATAAAATCCAGAAAGCATATATCCTAACTAAAGGGATTCCAGATCATATTTGATTTTCTAAATGGATTAGTTTTAGACAAGAAGACATTTATACAATGCGATGGTAAACCTTCAAATCTATGCTTTTCTATAAGTTCTATCACATTTTCTCACTAAACCTAGACATTGTTTTATTCCTTTTATTTACTACATGAAAATAAAGATGTACAAGATTGTGCTGTAGATTTAAGAACCGTTAGCATTAGGGTAGTGCATTTTCAGTGTTGAAACACTTCATAATCTTTATAAATAACTCATGACATCATATCAGTATGATTACTAAAATACCCATCATTATTAATGCTACAGCTTTTCCTTTGAACTTATAATGTCAACTGTCTTGGGTACCCTCAGATGGAATGATGAAGTACAACAAATGTAAATTAAAAATCCCAACAAGGATTTCCAAGTACAGTAATACCTCGGATAACGTTTACCTCGGATAACGCTAAAATGGACTTTTTTTTTACCAATTTTGGGGTCCCTGACCCCCCTGCCGGGTCCAGGGAGGTAGGAAGACCCGATCCAAGCTGTTTCTGGGCTTCCCCGACGTCTTCAGCAAGTGCAGCAAGCCAAAACGTCAGGATTCAAATCCCGACGTTCTGGCTTGCTGCAGCCTCCAGGGAAACAGGCCTTTTTTTTAACATTGTGTGATCAATGTATCGCACAATGTTAAAAACCAGATAACGACGAGACTTATGGAACCAAGTCTCATCGTTATCCGGGGTACTAGTGTACTGCTCTTTAAGCGACTTACTCTTTAAGTGAGGCACTCTTTATGCGAGGTTTGACTGTACTCGGAAAGAGATAAGTATAACACACTTCTCTGCCTAATACATTAAGCCATTTGGCCTCTCAGTAGGCTCTCCATCAGAGTTCAATTCACTCAACAAAACACACCCACCCATAAGTGAAGTTAAGAATTCTTTCTGGAAAGGTAAACAAGAGAGCCATACAGACAGAAGAGAATTATATCTCTGGGATAAAATATAATTGTAAGTTTAAAGAAAACAAAAGTACAAGCTATTCAGAGACAATAGAAGTTTAGTTGGATGGTATTAGATAAGACAATTTATGCGCTCAACCACCCCTCTTTACCTTTAAATAGTATTTTTAAAAATTGCTTTAGGCCATCGAACTCTTAACATGATCAAAGGACAGAAAAGTATTAGTTATTCAATTTATTATTATTGCATTTTTTTTAACCTAAGGGAATGGGGAGTGATTTTTATCACATGTGCCAAACACATCCTTGGCTGTATTTGTAAGTTACACACCTTGACTATGGGGCAGACTTGCCTTTTCTTATCTTCACTCCAGATCTACATTACACTACTATCTCATTTCCTAGGGCAGAGGTCCCCAAACTGTGGCCCAGAGACCAGATCTGGCCCCTGACACCAATTCATCTGGCCCACGGCACCCTTGTTGCTCCCGAAAGTAAAATGTGCCCGCTTTCAGGAGCAAAGAGGGTGGAGCAGGCTGGATGAATTGGTGTCAGGGACTGGATCTGGCCCCCTGGTTTATGCAGAGAAAATAGTAGGTTAAAATCTATCTCATCCTGTTACAAAACAGATTGCAAGGCACATTTTACTTCCACTTCTGGTGGGAGGAACCATGTGACTGGCACGCTGAATCACATAACTGGCCTGCTGAACCATGGCCTGAAAAGTTTGGTCACCCCTGTCCTAGGGTAAATGAAACCCTGGCTTTTCTTTCTAAGGTTAAGGTGACTGCCAAGGGACCTCTCAAGAGCGGTTTAGTTGGTACTGTGAAAGAGGACTGGAGAAAATAGTGGCTTAGTGGTTAAGACACTGAACTTGAGGACTGGAAGGTCAGCAGATCAGCAGTCGGAGACCCGAGTGCTGTGCGACAGAATGAGCTTCCTTTATCTGCCCCAATTCCTGCCAACCTAGCAGGCTGAAAAAAACTGCAAGTAGATGAATAGGTACCTCTTTGGCAGGAAAGGTAACAATGTTGCATCTAGTCATGCCTGCCACATGACCACAGAAACATCTGGTGATGCAGACAATGGTGGCTCTTTGGCTATAAACAGAGATGAGCACTGAATCCCTAGAGTCAGGCATGACTGGCTTTCGAGCAAGGGAGATCTTGACCCTCGTATTAAATGTTACCTAAATTATTAATATAATAAAATGCACTCATCTGCTGGAGGTGTCTCTCTTTTACCTGCAGCTTCTCCTTCCCTGCCGTAGGCTGCCATTGCTGACTACAGAAACACATATGACTCCTTAGGCCCTTCTCTGTATAAAATAGCTGACTGCAGGTCGTGCAAACAAAGCTGCTTCCAAGATCATTCCTGTCTCCAGGCTTACTACTAATGGCAGAAATTGAAGTTAAAATAATAATAATCAGGAAACACGGCGTAACACGTTGAAGCTGTTCTGTACTGTAATTTAAACTCGAGACCATATTACATATACTGTACTGTATTTTTATGTTTCCTACTTTAGGGTTCATTTTATACTTGTCTGGAAAATGAATTTTTGTGCCAATGTGAAAAGAAAGTGCTGAGACATTATTTAAAGCAGGGGTGCCCAAACTTTTCACATCACGGGCCAGTTACGTGGTTCCTCCCACTGGAAGCATAAGAAAAACATGCCCGCGGGTGCACAAACACTGCCGTAAAATGCACACATGGCTGTCATAAACATGTTTACGACAGCCGTGGGTGAATTTATGGCAATGTTTGCGCATGCACATTTTACTACTGCTTCAAGGAGTGGCATGGGCCGGATGATTTGGTGTCGTGGGCCGGGTCTGGCCCATGGGCCATAGTTTGGCCACCCCAGATTTAAAGCAAGTGCTCTTGGGAGAGATAATGTGTAGAACACAAAGAGTGGCCCAGTCCCATCAAATGATTGCATTTGTTTTATTTTAACAACCTGGTTTTACCTGTGGTAAAAACCCCTTCTCAGAATTGTGTTTACTTGCCTGTCAAGCTATCTCTACACATATGCTAATGCCTTTTTAATATTGGAAGTTTTGCTCCCAAATCAGCTTTGGTGGTATCAATTAAGATCTTTCCATAAGTCATCAATTTGGAAACTCACATGTTATAAGACACCAATACTGATAATTTTTATATCATAAGGTGATAATGGCTGCTAAGTTCAACAATAATTATGTACAGTACCATCAAATTGACTCCAATTTATGGTGACCCTTTCCACGGTTTCCTAGGTACAAGAATATTTAGACGTGATTTACAAGTCCTTTCTTTGGGTGCCTTCTGGGATAGTGCTAATTAAATTCTGAACCGCCCAGAAAATGCACTAAGCACTATGGGGTGGTATATAAGTGTGGTTGCTTTGCTTTAGTGCAGGGGTTCACCACCTACGGCCCATGGCCTGGCCCTGGGCACCATTTCATGTACCACATGTCATCATTGCTGCCACCAGAAGCAGATACATTTATATAGTGTGTAATTTATGGCAGCGTAAATGCACCAGCAGCTGCCATAAACACATTGACGACAGCTGTGGATGCGTTTTACGGCAGCATTTACAGCAGGGGGAACTACCAGCCTGCTCAGCTGTCTGATGGGGCGTGAAAAGATAAAAACTCCTGCTTTAGTGCAACTTGCCCAAGACACAGTGGGGAAATCAAATTCCCCCAAGGTCCAACCTACTGAGTTATCAAGCTTCTGATGAGTTTACTCAAAAAGAAAAGCTAGCCCTACAATTTAGCTCTTGCCTTCTGTTCATTCTTTCTGATGCTTGGGTTAAGTGGGTTGAAGCTCATCTACTGCCAAGAAATTTCATCAAAGAAATTCTTGACACTTCAACATGACTTCAACAGGGCTTTAACAAACAACCCTTAGGCATACTTAGATGTTGGCTTTTTAATATTTTCAATCCTGTACAGCCTCATAAAATGTTCCAAGATCTTCTGAAACTGTAGAAAGCAGTACACCCTGTATAATAACACGTGTACCTGAGTCATACAAGCAGGGGCGTAGCAAATGCCTCTGTTGATCTTTCAGGTATGCTCAAAAAATGATTTCACTGGAAGCACGATCCGTTTCTTTTCAACTTTACTTTGTAGACAGTGGCCTCTATTGGCCAGCTCTGAAAATGTGCCTTGAAAATACATACTGTATATATCAGTGGTGGTGAACCTATGGCACGCATGCCAGAGGTGGCACTCAGAGCCCTCTTTGTGGGCACCTGTGCAGTCACCCCAGCAGTTTGGCCCGCCCCTCTGCCCAGCAGCCCAATGGGAATACTTCCTACCTCCTCCCAGCACAGAGTTCATCCTGCCCCTCTGCCCAGCAGCCCAATGGGAGCGTTTTCTCCCCCCCCCCCCCCCGGTTGGTGTGTTGGCAATTTGCAATAAATAAGTGGGTTTTGGGTTGCAGTTTGGACATTCGATCTCTAAAAGGTTCACCATCACTGGTATATACTGTATTAAGTATTTCAGGGATTTTTCAACTGAATATTTTTGGACTTGTGGATAACTGAATCCGCGGATACAGAGGGTGATCTGTACTTTTTATTAACCTCTTACCTAAGGATACAATACTTTTATTCTTAAATAATATTGGCAAAATGGTCCTGATAAAATGGTATTTTTTAATATGTGAAATCGCTGCACCCACAGCTGCTAGTCCTTTATGTTAGAGGACTTAAAGTAAAATCTATTTGTGACTGAGATACTATTTTAGTCACTCTTCTGTTTCAATTATGCCAGAAATATACTGGAAGATGCAGTCTTAAAATAACCAGTGTCTGAGTCCACTCTACCATAACTGCTATCTTTACATTTGTTTCGATGAGGATGACAATATAAATAGTGCCATGTTTTTTTAATGCACCAACTTTCAGTTGGTAAGCAAGATGCTTTGAACCAACTTAGAGTAAAATACAAATAGTAGGTGCAGCTGATTTCCATTATTACAATGCAAATAGAGTGCTTAAGAGATAAAAAAGTTTTAGGGCACTGTCAAAATATCAGTTTAGGCTGCTTACCTTGCAGGGGGAAAATGCTCCTCCCTCATCGAACTAGTAAAGCTGTAGATATTTCCACCCTGTGTTTAAAAGAAAAGTCAGATGTGCTTAATTTTTTAATTGAAAAATTCATTTTTTGTCTCCATTTAGCTTGAAGAATTCAACACTCCTCATAATCATCACAGACAGTAGAGAATATAAACCTTCCTCTCTGTGGTTAGGAATAGCTCTTATCGCTCATAAAATACCACTTCTGTTTCAAATTGAAAGTGGATCTACAATTTACCTTCCTAGGGGAGTCCACATATTTAAATCCCATTAATTCAATAGGTCTACTCTGAGCATTCAATTAGGGCAGGGGTTCCCAACCTAAGGCCCATGGGTTGGACCTGGCCCATGGTGCCATTTCATGAGGTCCCCCACACTTCCAAGGGCACTCAAGAAACAAAATGGCCACCCCATTTAAAGCTGCTGGGGCAAAATGGCTGCCCCCATTATACAGGCAGGGCAAAATGGCCACCCAGCCCTCAGAGGTGACTGAGAGAGCGTGACCCAGCCCCTGGCTTGAAAAGGCTGGGAACCCCTGAATTAGGGCCAGCACTTTCTTCTAAAATATGCATTTTGTTTCTCAATCTTAAAAGAAATACTATCTGGACATACCTGAATTCTGTTAAAAATGGACATCTTTGGTTTCACTCCGGCCTCACTATCAAATGAGGTACTAGGCAAGGAAAAGGACGCCATGGCCACTTGACTGGGAGAAGCCACAGAAGAAATGTCAAATTTTGGCTTCTCCTTCCGGCGGGGACGACCGCTGCGGGACTGGCCTTTGGCGCCTGATTCTTTATTGCTAGTCTTGTTCTTCTCTTTCTTTTTTGATCCAGGAGAGCTTCCATCTGACTGCTTCAACTTCCCATAAGTGTGATTCCCCGGGGTGATCTCATATACTGAAGAAGACTGGCTAGGACTGGAAATGTCTTTGAATCCCAGGCAACCTGTTTTCAAAGTCCTGGTGTGCTTTGCATGAAAAACACCATCAGTGCTTACAGAGGGCATGGAAAGCAACTGCAGAGGAGGCTGTTGCCCTTCTTGCTCACTGCTAGACAACAAGTCGGTGTGAAACTGGACTGAAGGCTTTTTAAGGCACCCTTCGCTTTCTGTAGGTTCCGGAAAGGGACGCGCCAAATCCGCCTGCCGCGGAAACATGCTCTGAAGTGGCTTCATGAGCAGCTGGTTCGCATCCACCGCAGGACGATGGGGCGGAGCTAACAACTGGCTATGGGACACAATATGCTGAGACTTTGTGATTCTCTGAAAGAGGTGACTTCGGACTTGAACCGGGTCCTGATTCACAGAGGAGTCCTGAGATTTCATAAAGAGCTGCTGGAAGAGCGGCCCAGCCTCACACTTCTGCAGCACGCCGTGCTTTGCATCTTCTGGAAACCGGACTCCGAGGCCACTCGCCTTCGGCTCCCCTGAGATTTCCCCTTGGGCCTTCAAAAGAGATGGAGCAAATGATAAAACATCTGGATGCTCAAAGTGATGTGCCAAAGAGTCAAACACAGAGGAGGATCCCGCTGGCTCTTGGGGTACCTCTTGACCTGAAGCACATGACGCCTGAGCAATGTACACACCGCTCCCCTTGCTTTGGGAGCAGGCCGGGGGCACATTCCTAACCCACTGGAAGTTGCCGTCAGACTGATGAGAGACAGCAGGAAGTTTCTGCCCTTGAAAGAATGGCAAATGAGCGATGGCACTTTTTGGCCAATATTCTAGGGCTTTATTTTCTAAAGCAAACTGAGGTTGTGATTGTGTCTGCCTCTCTGGCAAATTTGACATATTCTCTGCTGGCCCAAGTGTAGATAAATTCCCAGGATTTATGATGGTGTAGAGACCGGAAGAGCTGGTGTTCTTTTGACCAGGGCAAGTTTCCTTCATGCTTTTGCTCCCCTCGGCTTCAGAAAGGACAACGGTGCTTGTGGGGACACAAGAAATCTGACTGTAGACAGAGGTACAGGGTGTCAAATTTCCCCTGGAGTCCACATCATTCTGTCCCACACAGGGTGAAGGAGTTGATGGGTGTTTCTGGCCAACTAAAGTACTCACAATACATCTTAGCAGGTCTTTGTTGGGTGGAAGGGTACTGTTCGGGACTTGAGGGTCAGGGTGAGCCACCAGTCGCTCTGTTGTTCTCCTGCCTCCGTGTGCCATCTGGACCCGCGATTCATGTGGGGAAGAGCCGCTCTCCCCAGCCTCATCATCCTTTAACAACCTCATCCCGTGGTGCATTTCATAGTGCCGGCGCAGTGACCGATGGTCTGAGTAACTCTTATTGCAACCTTGCTCGATACAAATAAATGGCTTTGTTTTTTGATGCGTGAGCATGTGACCGCTCCTGGAATTTAAAAGAAGACATATTTCCCTTAGGAACATGCAAAAGAAGGGAGGCAAACACTGAAGAGGAATAGCAAAACCAAATGAAAGAATATTTATTTTATTTATTGCATTTCTATATTGCCCCTTTGGGTAGCATCCCACTCAGCAGTCTCATTTTACAATTCAACAAGGTGCAGAACGCTGTTGAACACAATTATTTTGAGAACTATTTTCTCTCTTAATTTTGGTCTTTAAAAACACGAAAATATATGAGATGCCTAATCTTAAAAACTACTTAAGATTAAGAACTTCTTTTTTAAAAGCTACTTCTTTTTTTTTTAAAAAACATAAAGCCAGAGACAAATTCAAAATTAGCTGCAATTATTAGGAATTATTGATCACTAAAATTTCTTCTATTTTGATTAGCATTATCCTTACATTACCATACTTCAATAAAGTACTTTGAAGCTTCTAGCAGTGATCCCTTCCCACTTCTTTATTGTCAGGGTGTTTTATTGCTGGAATCCTACATGGGTAGTGTTATCTGAACATACATATTATCTGTATTATTATTACTCTTGTTCCTGTGGTTCTCCCCAAAATGATAAGAAAATGAAACAAAAATCTAAACAGGACTATAAAATTATTCATTTATAACAAAATCAACACAAGAAGCAGTTCTGCCATTTAAAAAAAAACAGGAGACATTATGTTGCCATTAAATGATGCAACTCTTTATACCAGGGGTGCCCAAACTTTTTGGGCCGCAGGCAGGTCACGTGGTTCAGGGGACTGGTCACTATGGCCTGGGATCCGGCCCGACACCAAATCATCCGGCCCACGAAGCCCTCGTCGCTTCCGGAAGTGGAAGCAAAACGTGCTTCTGGAAGCAATGAGGGCTTCATGGGCCAGATGAATTGGTGCAGTGGGCTGGATCTGCCCCCGGGCCATAGTTTCGGCACCCCTGCTTTATACCTACAGATCGGTTTGACTGGCAAATAGTAGATACGTACAAGTGATCCTGCCGTTTAAATGCCTTGCTGCAAATCTTGCAGACGTGTTTCCGTTCCTGGCTGTGAGTCACATAATGCTTGCTGAGGGAGCTGCTGCTGCTGAAAACCTTCCCACAGAGGCTGCAATCGAGGAAAGGTGCTTGAGGGCAGGCCTGCTGGTTCTTTCCTTTCTTTCCCCCACCAGAACTGGATCTTCCTCCTTGTTCCACTTCTTTAGGGGCTGAAGGGGCAGGAAGCCCTAGTTCTAAATGAGCAAAGGCAAAATTATCCTATCGATGCTGTATGGTCAACAAGAACATCTCATCTCTGGTTCAAATCTCCCTCTAGCCAAGGTTTAGAAAGGTTGCTTTCAGCACCCACAACATCTACAGACCCTCTGCTGGCATGCCTTATGGGGCCATGCTTTGTGAACTACCCAGACAGTGTTCTAAGCACTATGGGGCCGTATATAAGTGTTATTACTAAATTTCTGGAGACAACATGCTTCCCTCACTTAAGAGCAAGGATGTAACAAAATCTTGCAAATTTCCCCATCCTGGATTTTTTTTAAAAAATGGCTTGGCACTAGGAAAATAAGTAGTGTCTGGTCAGGTTATCCTGCTATGGTAATAGAGTAGACCATACTGTCAGTGACTCAATGTCGAGTGTAGGGCGGAGGTTAACTAACCTGACCACCCTAAGGACTAGCAGCCTTGGCGAAGTCCGCAGGGAAGGGTGATTGTCCCCAAGTGGATTAAATCCCACTTGATTCCCTCTTGATGGAGGGCAGCAGCTTCATCCATCCCGGCCTGGGTCTGGTGAGGAGTTTGTGTGCCAAAAGGGCTCAGAACCAGGAAGTGACTCATTGAACTGGATCAGTGGAATTGGTGTCATGCTGCAACACAGAGGCAGATGAAAGCCACAACATTATATTTGCAGGACAGTCTTCATGGCTGATCGCCATGATGATCCCCAATATCCAGAATCGGATGCGGTGAAGAAAGAAGGGAAAAATAAGAGGAGAATTAGAAAAATAGGGAAACTTCTTTTTCTTTTTTCGGTATAAAATTCTTGACCAGAATCCCACTGCCTTGGGAAAAAAGGAGGCAATACAAAAAACGTAATTTACAAGCTGTGTACTAACCATGAACTCCATAGCAGCATTAGGCAAGTCTTAATCAACTCTTCTACCCTATCTGAACAATAACCCTCACTTATCTCATGACATTTGTGTATAGATAAATGAGACTATGACTGGAAACCAAGCCATGGGAGGAAAGCTGGAAGGGACTGGGCAGGTTTAGCCTTGAGAGGGAAGATGACAATAGCACTCTTCAAATACAGTGGACTCCCGCTTTAGGGAAGGTCCGCCTATAGGAAAACTTGCTTCAAGGAAAGAAATCAATAGGAAATGATGGTCTGCTTCAAGGAAAAAAATCACAATAAAATTGCTTTATAGAATAGGTTTCCCCCATGGTTTTCAATGGATTCCTATGGGAAACCAGCTTAAGGGGGAAAATTGCTATAAGGAAAACCCTATGGAATGAATTAATTCCTCAAAGCAGGGGTCCACTGTACCCGAAAGGTAATTATGAAGAAGGGAAGGATCTGTTCTTGATAATCCCAAAGTGCAGGATGCATAATAATGGGCTAAAACTACAGAAAACCAAAGGCTGAATATTAGGAAACATTTCTTAACAGTAAGAGTAGTATAACAGTGGAACCAACTGCCTCGAGAGTTGGTGATTGTTCCAACACTGGAAGCATTCAAGAGAGAATTGGAAACAACCATCTGACAGCTCTGCTTTGATTCTGACTCCTGCACTGAGCAAGGGTTAGACTCAATGGCCTCAAAGGCCCCTTTCAAGGCAGTTATTCTATGATTCTATTATGACACCTGTCACTTTTCTCTACTTACTATAGGTACCAAGGCTCCACTCACCATGTAAAAGTGGCTGTGAGTGTGTATCGCTATCGTCCAGGAGTTTAGAACTGCAGTCCTTTGCATACAAAGACAAGCTGTCCAGGTTGTCCTCCGAGGACTCGTTATTCACGTTTGTGGTTGAAAGGCTGGGATCGACATCCAGGTTGTTCAACCCTGAATAAACAATGTCTCTCATATCAGGACACAAATCGGGACTGAAAGTGTCGCTACAGTCCAAAGCCTGGTTCCCTGAAAACTCATGAAGTTGCAACTCAGGATTGAGTGGACATTCGTCACTGAGGTGGTACTGGTCCATCTTTAACCACCTTTTGTATCTGGAGCTTAAATTTCCTAAATAAATGATAAAGAGGGAAGAGAAAACAGCAAGAAGTCTTGCATGAGAAATAATGCAATACATTTAGCAGCCATTTACTGTACATGATAGCAGTACAGTATATGATGGTAGATGAACACTCTGTACTTCAACTAGAAAACAGATTACAGCCAAGTTACTAACGTGGAAACCACCAAACCATTAGAATTGGCCAATAAAACCAATCTGCTCAATTTGTGTGTGTATTACGTTGACCAATCTGCTCAAATTGTGATATTATGTGAGAGACAGAAAGAAAGACATCTATGGCATCGTGTTCTAATTAATGGATCCATCACCTAAAGATTCAGCCAAATAACTGCTGGAATGCATTTTTGATGACCCTGATGAATGATTAATCTAAAACAGGATTAGATTTAAGAGTGTTAAGAACTGAAAAATATGATCCACAAAAGCTCACAGTAAAAATATAGCAGTAAGTCTTTAAAGTGCTGCAGTGTTTTTAATTTTTTTTTGTTTTCTCATATGCCTGAACCACAAATTAACATGGCTACTATTCCAAAAAATTGAACTTTAAAGAGTCATTCTTGCAAACTTTTGAAGTTGCAGCCATGCTAGTCTGTGCAGGCATATAAGAGAGTAAACAAAAATATTTTTGCAAACGTATTCTACTTTGTTCCAAATACAGTATCCTTTTACAAATCAACAAGATAATAACCGGTATCTACAAATAGCTGAGCTACTGACTCTATAAGCCCCCAAATTTCAAAATATTTTTCCAGTTACTATATATTTTTCATTATCTCTACAGATAAAGGCTAAACCTAGCCTAGGAAAACTCAAGATTGTTTCTCCCATCCCTTGAAATCTTCCTGAATAGCTCCTTCCCAGACTGAGAAAGACCTATTCCAGTCTCATCCATCACAAACCATCTTAACAGACATACAACTGCAAAAGACCATTAAAATTCTACAATCATCCCAATTGGGGGGGGGGGGGTTTCCTCCTCCTCTAGCAAATGAGCAATTAAATATAGGAGCAAGGGAGGGGGAAACTGCCCTCTACACAAGCCCCCAGAAGCCTTGATATTTCCATTTTAAATAAATAATTGTACCCCTACCCTTTTTTGTGGAAGAATCTCCCCTTTTTGGGGGGGTTGCACAGCCTGGCCCCTCCTCACAAATTCAGAGGAAAGCTTTGGCTCCTCCTAGAAATACTAATTAATATAGGAGGATGAGGGATAGGCAGGGGTGACACTAAACTAGCAAAAAAAGGGGTGGGTGGTAAATTAAATGTTTCCCCCCTTATTTCTGTCCCAGGGAAAAGGGGGAGATGTTGTTGCACCTTCAATGGAAAGGTAAGGGGAGAAGAGTGGGATTTTGCAGAGGTTACCCCTGTCCCAGGGAAAGGGGGAGAGGGGAAGGGGTGTTACTGCACCTTCAATAGGAAGGCTAGGAGGAGGGAGAAAAGGTTGGGATTTTGCAAGGGTGACTCAAAACTAACACCCCAAAAGGGGGAGAATTAAAGGGGAGCCCTTATTTCTGTCCCCGGGAAAGGAGGTGCTGCTGCACCTTCAAAAGCAAGGCTAGGGGAAAGGAGGCAAGATTGGGATTTTGCAAGGGTGACCCTAAATTAACCCAAAACAGAAGATGGATAGAAATTTAATGTGGGATCTCCTTATTTCTGTCCCATGGAAAGGGGGAGAGGGGGTGCTGCACTTTCAAAGGGGAGATTGGGGGGAAGGGGACAAGAGTGGGATTTTGCAAGGGTGACCCACCAGAAAAAGACAGTGAGTGGAAAAATTAAATATGGTTTTCCTTATTTCTGTCCAAAGGAAAGAAGGGAGGGGTGCTAAACCTTCATTGGGAAGGGGGGGAGGCAAGAGTGAGATTTTGCAAGGATGACCCTAAATGAATCAAAAAAGTGGGTGGGTAGAAATAAAGATGACTCTAAATTAATAAGAAACAGGCAGCAGGTAGAAATTTAAAGGTTTCCCCCCTTATTTCTGTCCCTGGGAAAGGGGGAAAGGAGGGTGTTGCTGCACTTTCAATGGTAAAGTTGGAGGGTGAAACGAGTGGGATTTTGCAAGGGTAACCCTAAATTAACCAAAACAAGGGGTGGGCAGAAATTTAAAGCTCCCCCCCCCTTATTTCTGCCCCAGCACCTTCAATGAGAAGGGGGAGAGAAAAAGTGGGATTTTGCAAGGGTGACCCTAAATTATCCCCACAAGAGGAAAACTAAGAGGGTCCCGATTTCTGTCCCAAGAAAAGAGGGGAGGGGACCTTGCAGACCCTTTAATAGAAATGGGGGGGGGGAGTGGGATTTTGACCCTAAAGTAATTTTAAAAAGGGTGACATTAAATAGGTGGAGCAGGAAGGGGTTCTGGTGCACTTTCAATGACAAAGCTAGGGAGAGGCAAAACTGGGATTTTTGCAAGGATGATCCTAAATGAACTCAAAAGGAGGAATTATGGGGTCACTACCACCCCTTATTTCAGTCCAAAGAAAAGTGTTGCTCCAATAGGAAGGATAGGGGGAATGGCAAAAGTGGGATTTTGCAAAGGTGACCCTAGACTAAGAATAAATAAAAAAAACCAACAACTGGATGGGTAGGAAATGAAAGTGAGGGGTCCTTCTTTCTGTCCCAAAGAAAGAGCTTTGCTGCAACTTCAACGGGAAAATTTGGGGCAGACAAGAACGGGATTTTGCAGGTAGGTGACCCTAAGTCAAGAAACTAACGGGAGGGGATTAAAAAAAGGAGGGGGGCCTTAATTCTCTCTCCCGGGGAGTGGGGGGAGGGGAGGGGGGTTTGGGTGCACTTTCAATATGGGAAGGCTAGATGGGTAGGCAAGAAGAGAGGGATTTTGCTCCTTAAAAACAAATGGGGGAGGGGGCTGCCCCCTTTTAAACCCCCACCAGTTAGGGGGAATAAAGGTTTATGGGGCTGGGGGGGGTTGCACCTGAAGCCTGAGTGAGGCGAGAGAGGGAGGGTCCACCACCCTTCCTGAAAAGGGGCAGACTAAGGAAAGGCCTCGAGGGGGCTAGTAGTGAGGAAGGGGCGCGAGCCAAAAAAAAAAGAAGGGCGGCTCCGAGTAGCTGCTCTTCTACCCGCCGTCTCGAGCCCAAGCTCCGCCTCTCGCGCCGCACCGGCCCTTTTAAAGCCACCGTTGGCCCCGCCCCCTGCCGGCCCCGCCCCCACTTCGCCGCCCACGCACTCGCGCGCGGCCCCGCCCCCTCGCCCAGTGGAATCCCTGCGCTGTAACGGCACGAGAAGCGAAACCGTCCCTCCCGGGCTTGCCCGAGCTTCTGCGCCTGCGCGCTGCTGCTGTTGTGTGTGTGTTTTTTTTTTGGCGGGAAAAAGGAATTGACGGGGAAGGAGGAGGCGCCGCCATTTTGTGAGGCGGAGGGTCGAGGCGAAGCTAAACGGGGCTGACTGAGGGGAACTGGGTGGGTTGTGAGGGGGAAATAGGAAGAGTGGAACAAAGTACACCCTTTTTTATGCTTAGGTCTAAATCTTGATACTTATAAAGCAGCCTGTGCACAGGTAGACACACCTGAGGTTGTGTGTTGCAGCTGTGTGTAGTTTAGCTTCCTTTCTGGCACATTATGACTGTGCAGAGCTATTTTTTTTAATTGTATAATCAAACTAGGCAAATTGATGCTATATTCTTTTGTGTCTAGGTCAGACTTTAAACTGCCAAAACAAAGCCACCTTTGTGTGATTTCACTCCATAGTTCCTTTCGGCTGACCCTACTACGAGAAAGATTAGCTGGCACAACAAGGTTATTGATGCCTGATTGTGGTTCAAAAATACCACTAATCTTCGGGGAGGCTTTCTGTCTACCCTATGCTGCAATATAAAACAGGGTGCCCAAACTTTTCGGGCTGTAAGCCGGGCACATGGTTCAGGGAGCTGGTCACTACAGTCAGGGGGCCCGATCCAGCCCAACACCAATTCATCTGGCCCATGAAGCCTTCGTCGCTCCTGGAAGCAGAAGTAAAACGTGCCCGTATGGGTGCATTTTACTTCCGCTTCCAGGAGCGATGAGTGCTTTGTGGGCCAGATGAATTGGTGTTTGGGGCCGGATCTGGCCTCCAGGCTATAGTTGGGCACCCCTGATATAAAGTAATGCCAGCAGCTCATAGGCCAAACTGGGAGAGGTCTCGCCCCAAATTTTTCAGGGGTGGGTGCATCCTATAATACATGCAAATATGCTTTTCTAAGTTATTTCTGCATCATCTTAGTGTTATGGAGCCTCAGTATAATCAGAACAGGAATGCTGATGGCACTAGATGAAGTATTTATTAATTACTGTAATGATATTTCATGTGTTAAGTCCTAGACAGGAGACCCATAAGCGCAGATATTGCATGCCATAGGAATGAAAGTCAATTGAAAGAAGACACAGTGAAGTGATGGAATTTTAATAGATTTAAAAAACAGATTTTAAAAATGAGGTGGATGTTAGGAGATGAAATGTTCTTTGCATAGGGAGCAAGCAAGAACTATGAAGATATGATTTAGTAATGTTTCTATTCTCTAATCTTTTTGTAATGTCATGGCTTTGATGTAACTGAATGTAGGAATATTAGGGTTTAATCAATGTGCCAATTAGGCAAATATTTGGGTTCAATTAATGTGCCAATTAGGCAAATGTAACTAGGTTGAGATGTGTATGTTTTAAAATGCAGCAGTCCTTTGTCACCTAAAGATTAACCAACTTTATTTGGCCTAAGTGGACAGCAAACCATAGATTTAAAAACATTTAGCTTTTTTTTTGGGGGGGGGGAATCCATAGTTTTAAGCACCAAGTTGTGCACAGAAATAGTCTATTAGGCTGCATTGTTTTCTATCCTTACCTAGAAGAAAGTCCCATTGAAAAGTTTCAACCCAATTAAACTCCAGAGATTTCAGCAGGATTTAAGCACCGCTAACAGTAAGTAACTTGGATTATCAGCAGTTTTAAAGGCAAGACCCTCAAGGCCAAAGAAAGTCAGAAACAGTAAGGAGGAAGCTTAATTTCTGCTTTCCGTGAAATAATCAAAGAAATGGAGGGGAATGCTAGGAAAAAGTAACTGTAATACAGTATATTCATGCTCTGTACACCACTTTTACCCTCAGCATCATGTATTATTTTGGTTTGCACCCCACCAAACAGAATGGGTTCTGGCTGCCACTGATTTCTTTGTGATCAATACCTCCAGACTTCCTTGTGCTGGGGGTCAGGTTTTGTTTCCATGATTCTGATTATTGCTTTTTTTAAATAACAAAACAGTGACATTTAAGTATTAAAATGGGAAACAAACCGATAATTGGATGAAACAAGTAATTAACGTCTCCATCACCCACCCAATCCAATTGAAATTGCAGCAATTAAGCCTGCAGTTCTCATAAACACATCTGGACTAAGTTCCATTGAGTTCAATTGGGCTTACTTTTGAATAAATGTGCATAAAGTTGTAAATGAGGGAATCAAGCAAAATAGTTAATTAAAATAATAGATATTACTCTCTAACCACCCGTCACAGTCCACAAGGAGCAGCGGGGCAGAAGTAAGGCAACCAGAAAATATTAAAACTCTGAATATTGCCTTTGCTGAAGATTATGATGCAGACATAATGTTTTCAGCATCAAATACAGTCTTATCTCATCTTACACACCTTTCCTTGATTTTTGTCTTACCTTGTCTGATGAACAAAATGACAGGTCTATAATCCTTGACCACGATTTTGTGTGTATTGTCTAAAGTGCCAGGCTATGGATTTTGAAATTTCAGCTGTGGAAGTAAATCAATTTATCTGGGTATGGGACTGTTCAGTCTTACTCTCCCTGCTGCATTTTTGGGTTCAGTGGCTCTGAAATCTTTAAGCATCCGTATTTCCCCTCAAATAACACAACTTTCTGACACCACTTTAATTGGGAGCCAGATGGCCCAAAGTTTATTTACAGTATTAGTGGGTGTAGCTCACTGAGCCATTACAAACAGCATCTCATACATCTGATGAAATGGGGTGCAGTCCACAAAAAAAATTATTGAAGAAAAAAACATAATGACAGATTCATTCTTAATATATTTTTTTCCTAGCTTTTTGTCTTACAGACCAATATTAAACCCTCATTTACAACACATTACACATTTTAAAACTTGACAAACACAGAACAGGATCTATTTCAGATGATTTATTCTTTAGAAACACTACTGCTAGCGGTTTCTTCTTAATCTTTTGATATATACTCTTGCTGCATGCCTCCCTATTATTTAGTAAGTTAATATAACCTATACATATTTTATCTGATTTTAATTCAGAAGAGGTAGCAATCTCAGTCAGATCAGATTCTATCATAGGTTGTTACTACTCTCCTGGCTGTAATTGTGCTCTGACCAAGAATTCCACAAAATGATGCCCTCCAAACATGTGGGACCACAGTTTCTATCATCTCAGCTGGCTGGGATGATGGAAGCTGTAGTCCAACAAAACCAAAGAGCACTGCCTTGGATCAGATTAATTGAACCCGCACCATAGGGGAAAGAAGAACAGGAAAGATTGCAATACCATTGCTATAGCTCTGTTTTTGCTGTAGGAAAAAAAGAATTTGGAGTCACCTGCTTCATCATGAAACCATCAGAGCAATGGGATCACCAACACATTCCTGTAAGTAGCCAAGCTGTAAAATCCCACCAGTTGTCTTGCTCTAATTGCAGTACATTAGTGAAAGATAATTTTTGCAACATGTACAATCTGCATTATTTGATTCTAAGATACAGTATTCCATTTAG
Source organism: Furcifer pardalis (assembly GCA_030440675.1). Classification (NCBI taxonomy): domain Eukaryota; kingdom Metazoa; phylum Chordata; class Lepidosauria; order Squamata; family Chamaeleonidae; genus Furcifer; species Furcifer pardalis. The sequence continues at coordinate 309,445,311 of CP126890.1, forward strand.
AAATATGCATATTGCGTTCCATAGGATTGCTCTTTAAGCAAGTTTGCTCTTAAAGCGAAACACCATTGTAAGTGACCAATTATGACTTCTGGCGGTGTGTGTGCGCGCGAACCCTGATTTAGTTGTTAAGCAAGCTTTTGGTTGATTTTAGTTGTTAAGTGAAGCAACTATTCAGATAAAATCCTGCTCTTTAAGCGAGTTGGTCTCTAAGCGAGGCGCTCTTTATGCAAATTTTTACTGTACTACATGTTGAGTTAATGTGCAACAACCTACTGTTTGTGCATAGGGTTATTACCTATGTAATGTTTTTAGACTTTTTACTTTAGGGGACCTTTTCTTCAGTGTCTCTTCTGAGACCCTTTGTACATTTGCCATGATAACATCTGGATTTAGATTATGACTATGCCAAAAAAATGTAAATGTAATTCCTTTGATGATTTTCCTTCTAAGTCTCAGTCTTCTGTATTTTTTGGCTCCAGTTCAATTGATGATTGAACCAAAGTAACAATCTTTTAACAATTTCAATTTCTTCAGTGTCAACATTAACATTGCATAGTTCTTTTGTAGTCATAATTTTTGTCTTAATGTTTAATAAAGCACATTAGAGGCTGCATTCAGCCCCTGCCCTGCCCAGAAGCCAACCGGATAGTCTCAGAGCCTACCATAAAGCCATGCTTCAGTTCAGTTAGGTGTGAAAGATTAGGGAGGGTTGTACTACAGTATATGCATGCTTGGTTGAGCTGTATCATATACAGAACATGGCTAAAGAAAAAAATTGTCTGCATGCACAGGAATATGCAGGAGAAAGGGACAGAAATAGATTTTGGTCACTCAAAGAATTGGTGCATCTAGTTTCCTATTACCAGTAGTGGCTCTCCAGGGCCTTTTTTAAGGCTTGTTTGAATGTGGGAATCACAGATATTGCGTCTGCAATTGATTGTTTAATGTGTTTATGTAAGATACAGTATACTCTAATATTTCTGCTAAAACTGTGCTCAGTATGGCTAGCAATAATGAAATAGTTGAAGGTAACTCAAACTGTGAGAATTAATTAAAAATTAAAAAACAACAGAAGATGTTGATAGCCCTCAACCAATTAAAATTCCCTTCCGCAGTAGACCAATCAAGGCCGGGAAAGATAACAGATAAGGAACCAAGCTAGCTTCTTTTAGCAGAGAGCTTCAAAGCCTAGGAGACAATCTGAAGGTTGCAGTGGCTGCTTCAATTGTGATTAAGCTAACCTAAAGACCAAAAGTCTTAGGCTCTACAAAAGGAAAAAGCAGGGATTTATTTTCTTGTTTTTTGTCATCTGCTCCAAAACAGTACAGGGCTTTCATATATCAAACAGCAATATAAAGGATACCATGAAAGAAACTAATTTGCCAGTAATTCAGATACAACAAAGGAATTTCATGCTCCCTTCATGGGTTCTCATCCACAGACTTGGCACAGCAAGGACAACTTTTTGAAATGTGTCACAATAATCTGAATGTGATGTAATTAACAAACGTTGTCACTAAGGCCAGGTTACATCTCTAGGAACAGATATACAGTAGTTGGCCAACCAGCCTCAGGTATGCAAATGTACCCCTGGCCAATCCTTGTTTTCCCCTTCAAGTCCCTGTTTGGATTTCAAAATGTCTTTGAAAACTGGACCTTGTTCTCTTCAAATAATTGTCCGTATTGTGCCTTTAACAAGGCTATACAATTGACTAATTTCAGCAAAACGAATCCTTATTTTACCATTTCTGAATATTCCATACCTTTCTTTCTAAACGCATAAGGTTAGACTCATTGCTAGAAGACCAAAAGCCATTCTTAATAAAAAGTCATTAAAATCAGCTTTACTGCAAAAAAAAAAGTTTTAAAGTGGTCACTGTGTTAGTCCATGTAAACATATCAGTGAGAAAACAAAATGACATAAAACCGTTGTGACACCTTAAAAACTAACTGCTGTACAGTATTTCAATGTCCACGAAACCGAAGATTAATACACAGTTCTTTTTAAAAGGTGCCACAGCGTTTTCTGTATTTTTGTTTACTCTGATATGATTTTTTGAAAGTGGAGATCTGGCTGTACAGTATTTTGTTTTATAAAACTCTGCAAGGCGCCCTGATAGCCAGGAAGCTTCAGCGATGACTTAGAAGTAACCTCTTCCTCTCGATGTGTTTATCATCACAACCGGAAATGTTCTAAAAATGCAGGACGGAACGTGATTTCCTGCTTCGTTGGGCGGAAAGAGAGCCGGACCGCTTAAAGCCCTACCTTTTACACACGGTACCCCCTTCTTCCTCTCTCTAACTGAAATCGGCTTCTTCCTTACTCGCTGGTAGCTCTGGCCTTTTATAGGGAAACCCACATCTAGCGCCCCCCCCCCTCAGCCAAATATAAACAGAATTTCGAGAGAATTTCAAATCCAACCAATCGCGGAGTGTAAACATAGCAGAAAGCCCTACCCCGCCTAATTAATTACCAGCGATAGTCAATCACATTTAACCTGTCTTAATCAGGGTGTCGACTGCTGCCTTTAGCCCGGCCCATTATTTTCGGAGCTGCTCCACTTTGGGCCAATCAGGAGAACTCTCTCTCCGGCAAAACCAGTTTTTAATTAGTGTGCCAAGGACCCTTTTTTGAGCTGTGCTTTCAGCTGCCTGATCCACACGGCCCGTTTTAGTCGGTGCCTGCTTGGCTGTTAGCAGTGGAATTGAGAACCTCCGCGCATTTGCACCCTGAAACCCATCCACCCCCCCAGCTTGTTTTAGTGTATGTTATCTTACTGGGTTTAACGTCTCGCACAGTAATTAAGAGTTGTCCTGCTGGCTTTTGCTTAAGTTGTTGACTGTAAGAAAGTACATGGTGAAATTACGGAATTGTATAATGAGTTCCATCTTATTTTGCCAAGGGCACTGATGAATAAAATCTAAAGGGATTTGATAGTGTCTATAACATTTGGTCAGGAAAGTAATCCCAGGCAACCTAAATGCTATTTAAGAATTTTAAAAAATATAATGCTGAACAAGTTGTACAAACTATCAGAATTTATATATTCTAGTTAAAATCTCCTGTGCTCTGTTGCACTACTATAGCTGGGCTAGCATACGCCATGTTTCATATTGCCCCCAAGATGGGCACCCCCTAAAAAGCAGGGTGAGACCCCACGCTGCAGATTGTTAAAGTAGAAGATCAGTACTGATGTCAGTACTAATTTCTGACATGAAATTATTATACAGTAGTACTGATGTCAAATCTGTCTATGAATTGATAATACAAAATCGGAAGTATTAAATGACTACCAATATTTGTTTAGAAATTATTTTGATAGTAAACCAAATATACTTGTTTATTTGGAGTAGTTTGGAAAACTTTTCAAACAGTTAAACATGGTAATTAGTAAATACCATTGATCTAGCTTGGAACCCAGCAAACCTACTAGAGATTGGGATGCTTAGTTAAAATCCTGACTATATTTATGCAAGCTTTATTTAATACTACATGGCTTGCTTCCAAATAAGTGTGCACAGGATCAAGTTTCATATAATCACAAGTTATACTATAAGTGATTGTTAACTTTTGAGGCAAAGCTGTAGGCAAGGGATTTAAGGGTTGCCATCCCCCCACCACCTGGTATTTGTATCCGTCTTAAATATGTTTTATCTATTTTTAAGGTTTTACTGTTTTAAATTTTTTATGAATTGATGAATTTTTAAAGTTTTAACTATTGTATGTCATGGACTACCCATTATGCTAATGGGCTCTGTAAGCCGCCCAGAGTCGGGTCTTCCCGAGTGGGGCGGGGTATTAAATACAAATAAATAAATAAATAAAAATAAATAAATAAATTTTAAACTTTGAATTTTTCTGCAAAAGGTAAACTGCACTACAAAAAGCCTGTTTCTAATTTTTAATTGTGTACATATCTATGCTTAATAGGAAACATAGTGTTCTAAATTGTATATTACATTTTGTTGTTAGGAATACTAAATACATTATACAAGTGTCAATGTACTAAATATATGTTATTTGGTTATTAGTAATTGTGTTTGTTTAATGGGACATGGGACCTCGTAAATAAATATGTAGGACTCTTTAAATTTCTACATGCTTTAAGGATGATTGAGTCATTTAGGCATTTGTATGGGGTTGATAGTCTCCATTACAAGTACAGTATCTGGTCTTAAGCATTGGTACAATGAAAACATTGATATATATATGTTAAATAGTTTATAACTACCATTATTCCACAGCTTTATTATTCACATCTTATATGATCAATGATTTACTAACATGATTGCTATGTTCTTTTTGTTTTGTTCTGTCAAGTCATCCATGGCATGTGACTTTATAAATGACCAATCTGTTCTCAACTGTCCTGATCAGTTGTTGCAGGCTTAAGTCTAAGACTTATCCTATGGGAGTCAATCAATCTTGTATTTGATCTTTTCTGCTGCCTTCAACCTTTCCCAGCATTACCTTAGGATTAGTATAGGAACATGGATATTAGAGAGTTTTCCCCATTCACTTTTTGTTGTTGTTCAGTCGCACAGTCGATTCCAACCCTCTGCGACCCCATGGACCACTGTCTGCCAGGCACTACTGTCCTCCACCATCCCCCTCAACTCGCTCAGCTCTGCCCATTGTCTCTACAATACCATCTAGCCATCTCATTTTGGGCCGCCTCCTTCTTCTTTTGCCTTCGACCTTTCCAAGCATCAAGGCTTTCTCAAGTGAATCTTCTCTTCTCATTTGATGTCCAAAGTACTTTAGCTTCATCTTTATTATTTGACCTTCTAAGGAGCAGTCAGGGTTGATTTCTTCTAAGATTGACCTATTTGTTCTCCTCGCTGTCCAGGGGACTCTCAAAACTCTCCTCCAACACCACATCTCATGAATGTATTTTTTACAGTACAGCAGGTAGTAATGTGGGAGGTATAACTTATCCTGATAGGTATATAAAATGAATCTGTTCTTCCTGGCTTTATGGTAAACTCACTGCACTTGCATTAAGACTTGTTAGCTCCACCAACATGGGCTGCTCTGTCACAATAAAAAAGATCCTGCAAAATAATCCATAAGCATGTTCTCTGTACCCCTATTTCTGTTGCATGTAGTCCTCTATTTGCCCAAAATATGATTTTACAAAGTTGCATGTGATATTTGATAGACATTATTGTAAGCACCATTTGCCATGTTGCAATAATCCTTGTGTTTTCATTTAGTAGTTGACAGAATTAAGCTAGTTGAAGAGTAGTAAAAGGGCAAAATGGAGAGCCATAAAATTTGCACACACTGGTAACAATAAGTGTTGTGATGGTTCTTTAGGAGAGGCAGAAGAAATGGTTTTGAAGATGATATTCTTTTAAGACAAAGGATATCAGAGAGTAAACAAAAAGACAAGAAAGTTCTCTAGGCAGTGCAGAGGTATTATAATCACAGAACCAAATAATAAAATGTACAGTTGTATCTCGCTTAAAGAGCATAATGCGTTCCATAGGATTGCTCTTTAAGCGAAACACCATTGTAAATGACCAATTGTGGGGGGATTGTGAACCCTGATTTATTTGTTAAGCGAGTTTTTGGTTGGTTTTATTTGTTAAGCGAAACGAACATTCAGAGAAAATTCTGCTCTTTAAGCGAGTTACTCTTTAAGCAAGGCGCCCTTTATGCGAGGTTTGACTGTACTTGAATTACAGGCTAAATCCGAATGCTGTTATAATTCAGCCATGTTGCGCTTAATGTGTTGCTACTTAAATGAGTGGTGCACATTACAGGGTTTTCTGTTCATTGGGCTCAGGACTTACCTATAGCTTAAGTTACTAGAGAAAAATTACTTAAATACTGCATCCTGAGCCATATAACCAGAAAGTATGGAAAAGACAAATCAGATCTAGCATTAGACCGCTGGTCAGTTACCAGCAAACCACCTACTGACTGTAGGGCTTCTTGTTTCAAGGTACTGTACATCTTTTTATGTATAAGGACAATTATATACAGAACAGTTAAATGAATAGATCGAAAAATGAGACAAACCATGGGTCTATCTGGCCACTTGTTAGCAACTCTGACAGCACTTCATTGTGCGTAGAATCCTTGCCTACAGGAAAATCAGTAGTGTTCCATTCAAGTACTAACCATACCTGCCCCTACTTTGCCCTCCCAAAATCAAAGGGAATCGAGTGGGCTTAAATTGTTATAGTGTAATATTTTTGTGGACTTGATCCACGAAAGCTAACAGTGAAAATATATCAGTTAGTCTTTAAAGTGCCACTGTTTTTTTATTTTATTTTATTTGGTTTATTTTTTGTTTTGTTTTGTTTTCTGAGATGCCTGAACCACAGACTAACATGGCTACTATTCCAAAAAATCTAAGTGATTAGTATTCCAAATAAATAAAAAAAAGCTCTTGCCTCCCCCCCAGTTCAAGTATTTTTTAAATCATTGCTGTTAAGAACTCCATTGTTATTAAGATTTCATTAGTCATTTTGTTTTTTAATATAATTTTAATTAAAGTAATATTAAGTAAACATACTGCTGGTAATTGAAGTAGTATATATAAAGTAGACAATTACATATTCAAATATGTGCACCCCACCACTAATGGCATGTTAAAAACTTTCAACTTATTCTAAATACCTGTATATCTAACATTAACTTTATATATTTGTCCTCTCTTTCCAGAAAGTTGTATACAGTATTCTTGTCCTGGCCTTAATTCTTTTCTCTTTAGTTATAGAACATACTCAATACATTCTCCCCAAACCTCTTTAAAATGATTTCTTTTTGTTGAATTTTTTGGAGTAGTTGCTGTGTTAGTCTGTTTTTCAAGCAGATTTTCTTTTTGTTAACCCCCTCCCCCCCTTTAACTATAATTCACATCTCAATCTATCATCAATTGCTATACAGCAAAAACCCCTACTTACGTAAAAAGTCTGTTCCATAGGCTTTTATGTAAATCATTTTTTTTACATAACTCAAAGCAAACTCATAGGAACAGTGAATTTTTACATAACTTGAAGCAAACCCATATGAAAAATGATTTTTTTTACTTAACTCAAAGCAAACCCATAGGAAAATATGTAAATCGAAGCAACCCCATAGGAAAAATGAGTTTTTAAACTTAACTAGAAGCAAATCCATAGGAAATTGCTACTGCTACATTCTTTATTACAGAAGTTGTGTTACGTAAATCAGGACATTTATGTAAACTGGGACATGGTTTTAGTGCAAAAATCATTATGTAAGTCGAATTTTATGTAACTCGAGCATACAGTATATAAGTCAGGGTTTTACTGTATTCCTTATTTCTTTAAGCCAATCATCCTGCTGAAATTCACAATCCACTTTCCATCACTAGTCCTTTCCAAGGCCCACATCTGCTCCTCCTCGCCCTCCTGGCGTTCAGAGCTCCTTTCTTTCTCTTTCAGAAATCCCAAAGCTTTCCTGAAGTGGAAATCCCATCCCCATTCTCCTGAAGGTCGCTTCGCGCGCCTGGCCCTTTAATTCAGCCCTCGCTTGACAGCCCTCTGGCTGAGGTCTTCGTGCACGGCTCTCCAGTGAGCGCGCGCGCGCGCGCGCGCATGTGGCTATTTTGAAAGAGGGAGAAGAAGGGGGTGGGGCGACGCAAATGCAAATTAAATGGAGGGTGATTTTTTTTTTAAAAAAAAAAAGGCCCGTAGATTAAACATAAAATAGCTGGGATGCCTCACTCCCCCCCCCCAAATACCTGCCTATCTCTTTCCTTTTTGCTGTGCCTGGCCCCCCCCCCCCAATAGGAAGCCCTGTTCCTTTTGCAATCAGGCACTGAGCTGGCCCTCTATGAGTCTCTGCCTGCTGGGGTCCTGCCTCCGGAGCCCGTGCGGGGATGTCTCGGAGACCCCGCGCTGACTGCTGCTCAAACATCACGGTGAGTTTGTTACATTGTAGCAATTTCTCTTTAAATCTCTTAACTCTCTCTACCTGCAACTCAGAGCTGTGACAGGGCGAAAAAAAACGGGGGGGAAGGGGAACCGTGTCCCCCCCTCCTTGGGTAGCGGCACTGATCTCTTGCCATTGCTCCCCCAATCCAGTCCTTCGCCCCCCCTCCTCTCCTCCAAACAGCCTCCTATGACTGCGTTTGCACGGCACGTCTACATAATACAATGTAGCTTTATAAAATAATACACGGTGTTGTAATCGTTGTGGCCAAAGAGGGGGCGACGGGAGAGCCTCTCCCCACCCCCCATCGCTTCATTCGCATATCCCTACAGGCTTCTAGAATAGGTTTCCTTCAACAGAAGGGGGTGGGGGAGAGAAAATGATCATCCTTCGCAGCATTGGACGCTTCTGTGTCGGGGATTGCTTCCCCAGCCATAAAGGCATCATCTATTCCCCCCCCCCCCATTCCATCTCCCAAAATCAGAGCGAAGGATGCTCCCTGTAGGTGGGTCTTCTCGCTTGGTTTATGAACGCTTGGATGGCGAGGTGTAAGACAAAACCAGATTGTTTTCTTTGGTGTCAGGCTAAAAGGGGAAATGCAATGTTTGTGGAAGCTGCTTTTTAGGGCATTGATGAACACGAAAGGAAACGTTTGTTTTGGTCGCCTAAAAATGCACTCTTGGGCTTTGTAAAACAAGAAGGACCTTTCAGATATGGGTTATCCTCTACTAACCTTCCCTCGACCTAAATCTCTGGCTCGAGATTTGTGAAATCTCAAACGAGTTTTTGGGCCTTGTCTTGCAAACCATTGCATGTCTGTCTTGTGCTGATTTGGTTCATGGGGAAAGAACAGTGCAACACAATGAAGATAAGCAGTCTAGTTCAGGAGATATTTTTCCAAGTGGTTTTTTTTTAATGGCTAAATAGTATCCTTCTAGTCCTTGTGCTTCTAAAATGCACTCTCATGTCTTGCTGCGAATATACATTTATGTGAAATAAAAACATATTTATTGTTCTTTGCAATTTGTGTGTAAATTGTGGCCATCTCTCTCCACCTTTTTGAAACTGTTCTGTTTGCTTTTCACTTTTTAAATCTCTTAATGTGTAAAAATATCATTAGAATGTATTTACAATGCATACAAACTTTTGCGGTTCTTACTCAACTTATGCCAGTCTAGCAGCCCAATTTAGTTCATTTTTCCTGGAGTTTATCCTGCCTATGCATACCTCAAAAATCACAGTAATAAACAAACTCAGATACATGAGTGGTTACTTTATCTGTGTTTTATAAGTAAAATAAAAAAGAGGCTTTTTTAAAAAGTTTCTCTTCCTTACTAAGAGTGAGCCTCTTGTTTTGGTAGTTCAGTAAGATTCATGCTCTGTGGACATCCCTGTGGCATTTATTACCATAATATTGATACGTTCTGTGGTCAAATTCAGTTTTTATGAAAGGTATTTTGCAAAATGGAGGCAAGAAGATTGAAATGCATTATGTCTTTTGTTTTTACATCAGAAGGAACTTTGACTTAAAAACAACAACATTTGCATGGCTGAGTTTGTCCCAAACAATAACCTTCCTTACTTGAGGTATCTGGTATTTTAATGCACCAGCTGGTATTTTAATGCACCCTAGTGTTTGGAGTTCTTTTGAAACAATTTGATCAGAATTGAAAAGTGATAATGATTTATTTCAGTTGCAATTTAGTTTCATTTACTTCTGGATGTTTGAATATTTACTTAAAGTGCTTGGCTAGCAAACAGTTTCACTTAAATGACCTGGTTATAAAGGAGGAAGTTGATGCTGCTTTTATTGTAATCCAAAATAAAGTTGTTTGGATTTCCTATAGAAATCACAATGAAAATATAGCTAAGATAAAGTTTGCCATACCAAAGTCCTATGATAGTATTTGAATCTTGCATTGAGTGGGTGCAGTGGTGGTATGGACTCTGTAGTTTTATAGGACCTCTTTACTTCCATTATTCTGAATCTATTAATTTCCCTGCATAAATATTTGCTGCAACAATTGTCTAGTTGCTGTTCATCAGGAAAGGTGCTTTTGGGACACCCTCCATAACAATAGGGAGGTTTACCTTTTTACTTTCTAGCTGCTACAGGATGCTTATGGTTATCCTCCAGAAATTTTATTTATTTTTACAATTGCTCTTTAGATGTTGCCCTAGAGTCTTTCTCTTTTTGTAAGTGCCAAATTATCATGTGCCACTTGGTGGTGATTCATTATGTTAAGTCAAGTGGGAGCTAGAGGTTCATGATTTCTTGTTCTCTCTTACCAAGTACTAAGCGTATTCTTCATACTTGACAGTTAAAAATGTTTAGGGAGAAATAAAGCTAATTGACTACGTGAAAACATAAAATCCTTGCTATTTTGGTTGGAAAAGAGTTAGCATAACATCCCTTATTTTAATGCCAAATGCAGTTGTCTTTTTTAGACTACAAATATCTGAAATAAAGAGAAGGGGGGTTCTTAAGTATCGTTTTTTAAAAAAAATATGGAATGCTGCTTATTTGTGTTCCAAGATGCTTGAGATGGTATGACTCACATTCCTTTTTAAAAAAAACAAACTGATCATCTTCTTAGAATCCATTACTTTTTAGTATGTGTGCTGTTATTTATAGAAACAGACCCGTAGCATGTTTCATCTATAGAGAATGTCTGGTACTTAATGTTAGTAAGTGCTAATCACCAGCATCTAATGGTATACTGAAGCTGGATAATCCTAGTTCCCCAGAAATGTCTGCTGCTGCTCTTTTCTGCAGCCTCTTTGTACATCCTAAAAAGAGGATTGAAAAACTCCATGGAGCAGGTTTTTGAAACTATGTGAGTCTGAAGGAGAAGGAGGAAGTCCTGATTTCATGGGCATAAGATGCTATAGTATCATGATGGTGAACCTTGGCACTCCAGATGTTCCTGGACTTCAATTCCCAGAAGCCCAAGCCCCTGTGAATCCACACAAATGGGTTTACGACGATTCATCTGGCCTGTGCAGCCTTCATTGCTCTCAGAAGCGGAAGTAAAACACGCCCAAATAGATGAATCGCAGTAAATCCATTTGTGTGGATTCATAGGGGCTTGGGTTTCTGGGAATTGAAGTCAGGAACATCTGGGGTGCCAAGATTCGCCACTAGGGCTATAGTAGCTTGACTGGTATCAAATGCTAAGAAACTGTAACAGGCTGAGTGTGGACCAACAAACTGAAGCTTTACTCAGACAAAACAGAAATGATTCTGTTTACGTGTGAAAACCATCTGAAAATATGGGTTGAATCTGATATGGGTAGAATAACAGTTCCCTTGAAAAATCACTATAGTACATTAATATGCTTGGGTATGGTTTTATTTGTGGATGCTTAGGGATGCTAAGGTTGGCAGTTCAAGACACGAGTACTTCATGACAGAGTGAGCTCCCATTGTCTGTCCCAGTTCCTGCCAGCCTAGCAGTTTGGAAGCAAGAAATTCCAAGTAGATAAATAGGTACCACTTTAGTGGGAAAGTAAACAGTGTTCCGTGCACTCCGGTGTCTAGTTATGCCTGCCACATGTCTACAGAAACATCTGCAGATGCAGACAGTGCTGGCTCTTTGGCTATAAATGGAGATGAGCACCAAACCCTAGAGTCAGATGCAACTGGCTTTTGAACAAGTGCTGGGTTCAGGCGTGCTTTTTACTCTTTTAGCCTATTAGCCACATGCAGCCTTTTCCTGGGAAGGTCAGAGCTCACCATAATGATGTATTCCATAAATCACCTCCAGAACCTATTACTACCATGCACTCTGCATGGGGCTGTCCTTGAAGAGTCTTCAGAAGCCTGAACCTATCTAGAATGTAACATAAATGGCTGTGATGAATCCTCAAGACATGGAAACATATGGCAATTACAGTTTTCATGACTTCAAATTTGTTTCTGGTGCAATTCAAAGTGCTGGGCCCCAAAAGTCATCTTGTTCTGTATGAACTTTTTGTAAATGGATGTACCCAGAACTGTGGAGCTTCCTGCTCTGGGATGTTTGTTTGCCAATTGCTCAATAGCTATTAAAGACATTTGATTGCGGAAAATCTTTTGAAGTGAAAAATCCCAGGTAAACATACTCAGTCTGTTTGGATCTATTTTTTTACACCCTGTTTTCAGTTCTATCTTCTCCCTCTTCAGAGTTAGTACCATGTTTGACAAACCTAGCTCATGTTTTACTACGGTATATTCCAAGTGCCTTTCTAATGTAGCCTCTCGTCCCTGCTTCTAGTGACACGCAGTGATGCTAAAAGTAAGGCATCCCAGGTACTCTGTTCTCCCTCAACCTAAGACTACAGAAAGAGGAAGAGTTATGAGGAAGCTACTGTTGCTGTTTATCCCAAGTGCTTCTGGGTGTTGGCCCATATATAAGCATGTCTGTGCAATGTACATAAAAGAATGAAATGTGAGTAGAGAAAGGTTGGTACACTGATGCCCTCTATCATTTGCACCATCATTCAAGAATGTTCACTCCAAACCTGCTGCTCTACAACAGAGTGCAAAACTCTTTTGCATTAACAAGTGAATCCAGAAGAAAGTTCCTTTTGTTTTTCTTCTGTAGTCTCTGTATTAAGGTCTACTAGCAGTTTATATTTGAATTCAGTAATCTCTGGCTGAAATCCTGTTGTTTAGTCACAAGTTAGGCAGGCCTACTGAATCAGTGAAGAATTTGAATTCGCCTGTGTAAAGTTCCATTGATTCAATGGGCCTACTGTGGTTGTTGCTTACTACGCTAAGCAACAGAATTTGAGCCATTGTGATGCTTTAGTTCCTTTCAGCTATGCACTGCCTATATGTCATAAAGCAAAAAGGAAATCAAGTCTCTTATATAAAATGACTCAACAATATGAATGGTATACTTTCATTTTAGGAGAATAAGAATAGCCCTTATTAGGTGAAACACCAAAGGACATTTAGCCCCAGTATACGGACACTATAGTTCAGGAATGAATGAAGTGGTAGCCATGTTAGTGTGTGCAAGCATATCAGAGAGCAAACAGAAGACAAGAAATGCTGTGGCACGTTAAAGACTAACTCCTGTATTTTAATCTTAACTTTCATAGATCAAGTCCACTTCATCAGACATAAGAGTGGATATAGTATACATATAGAGACCCAGAGTGGCTGGTCAAAGTTGGTTGGTTCTGGAGATGGACATGCAAATCAATGAGTTATTTACACCCTGTAATAAAATGCAATCAGTTTGTCAGGTGAGTCTCTGATGGAAATCAGTTTGAGGAGTTGGGTTCAGGAAGTTAGTTAAAAACATGAATCAACATTTCAGACAGACAATTTTGTGTCTGAAAGACATCTTAAAGAACTGGATCCTCTTTTTTTCAGGAGGTGTATATAGAGCCATACAAGTATGACTGCTGAAGTAGTTCCAATGCCTTGGTACAATATTTTTTTTGCCTGGGCAAGAAACTTCTTGTGATAGCTTGAAGAAGTTGCTTTAAAAAAAAAGGCCTGGTTTACACTTTCAGATGAGTAGAATTGTACAACTATGCACTGGTTTAGTCAACTTTTTTTTAGGCAGCAAACCTGGTGTGGAAGATGTTGTCTCAAATGCAAACAGTGCTCCTTGATCCAAATACATACAGTTTCTTTAACATTGCCATTAAGTCTTTATTTGCTAACAAAGAAAAAGGGGGCATAGTGTGACAAACACATGTGGGAGTTGGGCTTAATGGTGTACCTATGGGCTTCTTCAAGTATCTCTAGAAGGCATCGAGAGAAAGCCCAGGCAACCCAACATTCTGCTTCATTGTGAGTTTTTAGAATGCTCTCAGTTTTAGAATAGATTTTTTCATATTCCCTGGTATTGTTGCTACTTCTCTTTTATGATTACCTTTGCATATTATATAGAGACTGCTTGTTCTGAAATTATTTTGTGACAATTCTGACAGCTTCACAGCAGCCTATAGTACAAAAAAGGGTGGATATTGGGGGGGGGGGGCTTTCAGTTGGTTGATACCGACTAGCTAAACACTTCAGTAGCAAAGATATGTACTCTGACATGATTCTAATTGTCAGCTAACTATAAAACTGTTTGCATGTAATGAACTGACCTTGTTAAAACCCACCAATGCAATTACATCTTTACAGCTGAGGTTATAAACTTAATTGTTCAAAAATCCCCATTAAGTATTGTACATTTCAGATAGGGCCACATCTCCAATTTTCCTAAGCTAATCTTCAGATGCCTTCTCTACTAACCCAGATAGTAACAACTTTTGTTACTTCTTCAAATTTCAAGTTTAGAATAAATAACACTGAAATGTATGCATTATACAGTATATTACTTCTGAGATATTTACTTTGAGGGAACTGAACCTACTGATGTTGAAGTTAAATATCAAGTTTGGACTGTATGATTGCATGCAGGTGAGAGTGAGGGTACAAAGTGAATGCTAGAACACCAAGGATCTCCATCGTTGCTGTCATTGTAGCAGCAATGATGCTGTTATAGCTGCCAAGAAGACAGAAACCTGGAAATATTGTTGTCTATTGATCTTCAAATATCTAAATACAATATCTGGGTTAGTAGAGTTCAGGTGTCTTATACAGTACTCAGATAAGGGAACTCAGTTTATGTAGCTATTTCCATTTAAATGGAAGGCCAGTTGAGTTGCCCGTTTCCCTGATTGCATCCTACGGTAGATGATGCTTCTCCCTGGTGGCTGCTTGCATTTATGGATCTTGTTGCAAAAATCCTGAGTAGCTCCTACAGCAGGGGTTCTCTACCTTTTTCAACCATGGGCTGAACCACACCCCCTCGGGCAGCTGAGCGGGCCAGACTGGTGGTTTTCCCTTCAATAAACGCTGCTGTAAAACAGATCTGCAGCTGTCGTAAATGCATTTACGGCAGCCATGAACTCATTTACACCTGTAGTAAACATGTTTACGATGGCTTTAAATGAGTCCACGGCTGATTCTGGTGGCTGCTGGAGCGAGGTTGGGGACTGGATTATTTGGTACCATGAGCTGGATCTGGCCCACAGGCTGTAAGTTGAGAACCGCTCTTCTAGAGAATGCCAGAGTTCCATGACACACTGTCCTCATCCTTCCCCAAAACCTAATAGAAACAGTGGAATTGCATTGTTAAGAAGAATTACTTTACATGCTTCACCAGTTTGTTGGGACTACATGTTTATTTTTTCTTCTTCCTCTTTAACATAATATGGTTATGGATCAACCTGTCTGACCTCTAGGATTCCTCTTGTCATTGCCAGGTTCAGATGCAGAAATACAAATAGAAATGCTGCTTCTAAAATTGGCCCTCCATATCCTCTACCAGCCATGTTGACAAATTTTCAACCTTGCAGTGTTGTGTATTCACATCCACAAATGAATAACCGAGATAATTTACTCTCAGGCATTACAATAATTAGGGAATGTAAATACATACATTTAATGCAATTAAATGGGAAACTTAATAACTTGGTACATTTGGGATTCTCCTCTCTCAGGATTTTCTTAACTATGTGTCAGTGAATTCTTTGGGGGCCACTTTGTAAGCCTTACACTGAAAGGTAGAAATCCATTCAGCAAGACCCAGAATAATTCATAATTTCCCAGCTGATATTGGAGTGCTTGAGAAGATAAAGAGGAGCTGATACATTTTGTTATTAGTTGTTGTTGTTAGACGTTCATTGATTAGATCAGTGGTGGCCAAACTTTTCAGGCTGTGGGCCAGCCATGTGGTTCTTCCCACCAGAAGTGGAAGTAAAACACTCCCGCACATGACAAAACACTGTCGTAAATGCACCTGCGGCAGCATTTTGCACATACATTAGCATGTTTTACTTTCACTTTGAGGGTGGCAAGGGCCAGATAATTTGGCACCATGGGCTGTAGTTTGGCCATCCCTGGATTAAGTCATCTGTGGCCAGATTGTAGATCACTTACCTTAACCCCAATACTGCTACTTTTTTCTTTGAGCAATATTTTCTATCACTTACTGCATACCTCAACTATTTTGTAGTTATATTTTAAGACTGCATTTTACTTTTATCACATTCATTCTTTCTGCAACTGGATTCTACAAGCTAGCGTTTTCTTTATATTTCTTTCAGAAGCTGGGGAATGCAAACCCATTTAGCACCTTGTGTTTTTTGATGGTTGAGTACAGCTGCCTTCTGTGCATATCACAGCTTGCAATATACCTTCTTCGCAACCATTCCCTCAAAGACCTTTGTACCTTGACCTATTGTTTGTCATAGTTTCTCTGGACATATATTAAAAAGAAAAGGCAGTGTTGAACAAGACTACTGCTAATGCTGTCACTGGTTGTAATGAATCCCCATCTCTGAATGTGTCCTGTATGTTTTTTTAATCTTTTTTTTTTTAAAGCCTAAATGCTCATTATTCTTTATGTCTGTGTCAGTATAAAGGTATACAAGGGAAATACAAAACACAAGATAGTGAATATATTGCATTACCTCTTTCTACATAATTGCTTTCCTCAAAGTTCCATGCTACTATAATATTATCCTGCATTTCTTCATGGGACTTTAGGCTTATGTTACAGTTACCTCATTCTGTTCTTACATCTTCTCTGTCTGGGCTAGAACAGTGGTTCCCAACATGGAGCACATGCTCTACAGGAAGACTTCTATTCCCAGAAGCCGAAGTCAGTACATTGGCTGGTCAGTGCTTTGGGGAATTGACTTAGGCTTCTGGGAATTGAAGTCCAAAAACCAAAGGTTTGGAAACACTGGGCTAGAAGAAGCAGACTTGCCCCCTGCCCTTCCAGTGTGCTCGGGTGTTTATATATTTAAACTTTAGTGTCCACTTTAAACCTGTGTCTCTTTCAAGACAGTCCAGTGATTTCATAATTGTTTAACAAGTATTTATATTCTGCCTTCCATGAAACATAAACAATATTCTTAAGTAGTTTACAGCATTAACATTAAAAAAAAAACAATCCAAGGCATGCTAAAAACTGATTTTAAAAGAATGAAGGAGGGGGAGTTACAGAATTCCAGGGAGTTTGAAAACAACTGGCAGTTTATCAAGCCCAGCTACTTGTCAAAAATAAAACATTCTTAATGTTACAATGAAGTGGCGGGTGAGGGATGAAGCCGACTTGCATTAGGGAGCAAATTTTCAATTGAGCACAACTGTCAGGAATAGCGCTTTCCCATGTCCCAGTGAAACACAGCTTCAGATGTCAGAGAGATGTTGAGAACTTGAGGCTGGACTACAGCAATTCATTGTTTATGGGGCTTCCCTTAAGTATGGTCTGTGTTTGGTCTAGACTTCTGAGCAAAATGTCCTACTGGCGACATGTAACAGACTAGGAAGGAATTGTACTAGCTTACTTAACTACATGGCTTGGTTTAAAATTGTTCTTGTTGGCTTATAAATGCCGAAACAAGCTGGAACCTGCTTATCTGCAAAAATGCTTTCTCCATTATAAACCCATTTGGTCCTGGTAATAATAATTTTGTGTCAGAAATTATTCTGGGTTAAAAGGATTTTTGCAGAAGAAATTCTGTTCAGGGAATGCCCAAACGAGGCTCCTTTCATGTCCCCAACAGCTGGGACAGAGATGGAAGTTCAATCTTTCATGTAGCACCCAGGTCATCATATGGAGAGGCCCTTCTGATACTTTCAGCTGCTTCTGAGGTTTGTGCTGCAATTTTCTGGAGCAAGATAATTAGCAAGGGGCACTGACTATGTGGAATACTGTTCCCTCAGAATTTCAGTGTTCCCAGAATTTATAGTTTTATATGCATGTTAAAAATATACTTTTTTTTTTTTTGCAAAGGTCACAATTCCAACAACCAGCTACATTGAGAGTTAACACTACAGTCCGTTACATACCGGTAGGAGCCGAAGAGCACCATTTCTCACACACATATACCACATGCACGCGCACACACAAGAACATATAGGAGCAGGCCACTTGGTTTAAAAATAAACATCTTGGTTCTGATGTCTCACCTCTGTAATAAGACATTGGATGTACTCCGTCCACTCTTTCCCTCTATTTAGATCAGGAGTTCTCAACCTTTTAAAGCCAGGGGCCAGGTCACGCTCCCTGAGACAGCTTCAGGGACTGGATGGCCATTTTGCCCTTCCTCCACCACATGGCATTTCCTGGTGTGGTGGAGGCGGTGGGGGCCCTACATGAACTGGTGCTGTGGGCCACATCCATATGACGATTTATATGCTGCTTTATAATGAGAGAAGCAAATATTGTGCTGAGGTGTAAAAATTACAATAGCAGATTTCCAAAGGTGTGTGTTCTTGTCCGCTTGGTCTTGTGTTGCATTGGTTGCCTCACTTAACTGTGGGGTGCCTGACAGTCCAATGGGAAGGCCAATGGGCAGTCAGACCGAGGGCTGACAACTTAATTCTCTTGTGTTGTCTTGGCACACCTTAAAACAAACCAGTCATATATGCTCCGGGTGAATTTTGATGTGACATTTGCCAAAAGGTAAATGTCCATCTGTTCAGATGGTCTAGCCTAATCAGGATACCTGGTGAAGGCTAATTTGCACAGCAACTGCTGGCAAAGTCGTCTAAATATCTTATTGTTCAATCTAATACAAAATGATGCTCATGGCTGCTCTCCACAGCTGCTGCCATTTCTTCCATCTTGTCTTCAGACCATCCATTCTGATTAGCTCCATTCTTTTTGTTGTTATGTAGAAGTTAAAACAAGTGATGTTTCTTTTGCTGAATTATAAATTGCTTAAGGTCTGTAAAGTGTAGTCATATTCTTTGAACAACGGGTTATTTTTGTACATAGTACTCGGATTATGAAGTTTTGTAAGCCAATTCAAATAGTTTCGGTGTGTCCTTAATTAATTGCACTGCTCTCCTTCAGGCTTCTACTGGTGCGAAACATTTTCAGAAGTTACATGCAAGCTAGTTCATTTCCAATAACAGTATTGCAATAGTACTACATAATCACTCCAACCCAACATGTTCTGTTTCCATCACTATCTCTTCAGTAGGTTATAATTTATCAACGGTCCTTCATTCCTACAATATCATTAGGCTGGTGTTTTATCTCTCAGTTCCCTTTCTAACTTTGCCTCTCAGCAGTTCTTACCTTTTAGATCAGGGGTTCCCAACCTTTTTGTGCCGCGGGGTGGACCACAACCCCCCAGAAGTGGAAGCGGACACATTTACAGCTGTCATAAATGTGTTTACAACAGCCATAAATGCACCCAATTCCATGTTTACAACAGCTGCAGGCACATTTATGGGTGTCATATATGTGTCCGCTTCCAGCATGGTGGCGGCAATGAGGACCACATGAAATGGTGCCATGGGCTGAATCCGGCCCATGGGCCGTAGGTTGGGAACCCCTATCTTAGATTCTAGCTAACTGTTTTTACCTCTTTGGACCTTACATTTGGCTCAGGGCACATGGGACTGCTTTGCTTGTATTCTAATTCTTGGGGACATGAAAGGAGCCTCATTCGGGCATCCCCTGAGTGGACTTTCTTTTTAAAAAAAATCCTTTCAACCCAGAATAATTTCTGACATGAAATTATTATTCCCCCAACCACTGATATGTCTTGTTCATCTCCACTGCCTGTCTTTAGCATTTGGCCCTCTTCTGTATTCATCCTCCTTGTTCCTAAACAACCGAGACATGTTGGAAAGGAAAGTTGCTTCTGGTCAGCTGCCCCAAGCTAGCAACAGATGGCTATTCAACTTCAAGGCTGGCCTTAAGTTCAGAATCATCCTGACTTTATATCTTGTGGGGAGTGGCAAATTGAATTGTGTTGTTCCATATAGCAAGTTGATTATTATTTTTATATAAAGGCATCGTGGTTAGTATTGCATTAGTGATTGCGAGGCATATTTTGTATGTTGGTTAAATATGTTCTTCAATTTCTCTGTTTGCATGATGGATAGTAAAATCAAATCTTAAAGGTTTTCTAAAAAGTATCGTAAAATGGTGATAGTATTAACTATTTTGTTTTAATGAATAATGCGGTTTAGTAATCTTGAAAGTGTATTTAAACGCTTTTAAATGTTTTAATACATTTTGACAGAAACTTTATAGTTCTATGCCATTCTGTCTTAAATATTTTGCTTCTGAAACCTGTTCTGCCTCCAGAAAGGTGATGACATCACAGGCAAGAAGCGATTTGAGCCATTAGAACTTCTTTAATGCTTATACAGTATCTATATAGTATTTCTACTTTTCATGTACCAGTGTTTCCCAAATGCTAGTGTTTGGACTTCAATTCCCAGAAGCTTAAGTCAATTCCCCAAAGCACTGATCAGTCAATATACTGGCTTAGGCTTCTGGGAACTGAAGTCCAAACACCAGCATTTGGGAAACACTGAAGTCAATTTCACTGCATATAGAATCTATGAGAGTTGTGAGACAGAAGGAGAAAGCCTTTAATAAACAAAAAATCATCTGCTACTTGTAACATTGTGCTTCTGCAGATGGAAGTTGTGCAAACAAAATTTCAGCCCATGGTGTTAAAAAAGTTTGGGCACCCCTGGTTTAAAGAGTGCATAAAATATCCAGAGTGGGAAAATATCCCAGATGGATGGGAAAGAAAGAAACAAAGTGATTGAGTAATCAGCACAGAAATATAATAGCATAGTTATTGAATGACTTTGTTTAGAAATTGTTTCCTTCAACCTTTTTCTAAATGTGTTGAACTGTTAAAAAAAGCCCACCATTCCCATCCAATAATCACACTGCGGGATTAGTACACATTTGGTGAGCTGAATTGTGGGTAATGATGTCCAAAAAAAGTACTGTATTGTAAACCATTTCCCCTGACAGTTACATGGTTTCTAAAGATTAGTAAAATGATGACAATTTAACAGTTTTAAAAAAATCCCTCACCCGATGTTATGGTGGTGTGGTTAAATTAATAAAGTCTAGGGGCTATGCATGCCCACTCCTTGGGCTTGGAAAGCTGTACCTACTACTCCAATCCCAAAATACATTTTTAAAAAATCCTTTATTAAAAAGTACTGTACTTCCTACCTGTAGAAGCAGAGGGACTGCAGTGGCTTAGTGGTTAAGACGCTAAACTTGACTACTGGAAGGTCAATAATTCAAAACACGAGTGCTGCACAATGCAGTGAGCTCCCATCTCTGTCCCAGCATCTGCCAAACTATCAGTTCGAAAGCAGGAAATTGCAAGTTGATAAATAGGGACCACTTGGATGGAAAGATAAACAGTGTTCCATTCACTCCAGTGTCTATGTATGCCTGCCACATGACCACATAAACATCTGCAGATGCAGACAGCACTGGCTCATTGGCTGTAAATGGAGATGAGCATTGAACCTTAGAGTCGGATACCACTGGCTTTCGAACAAAGGAAACTTTTACCTTACCTGCAGAAGCATTTTTAACTTTTAAATGGAGGAGTTGACTGACTCCAAAACATTTTTTAAAAAATTGAAACAGAGGACAATAGGGATATTGCGATCCAAATATAAGGCTCTAGAGGCCACATGTATTCGATGGTCTGACCTTTCCTGATGTAAACAGATCAGATTTTTGACATCTGTAAAAGTTAATGAAACATTCTGAGTCTCTGCAGTTAATATTCCAATCTCTTGCAGAGACCCAACACCATTTTGGCATACAAACAATGTTAAATTGAGTTGGCATTTTAGAAGATGTTCTAGAAGAAGGAGACACTTTAAATGTCAATAGTTGGAGCTGCAATAGTGACTGAAGATAGCTGGTGCTCTTGCTTCTAGCTTGTGCCCCAAACTCTTAACTTAAGACCCTTCAGAAAGAGTCTTTCATCCTGACCAGGAGTTCTCAGCCTTTTAAAGCCAGGGGCCAGGTCACGCTCCCTCGGACAGCTTTGGGGGCCGGACGGCCATTTTCCCCTTCCTCCACCACATGGCACTTCCTGGTGTGGTAGAGGTGGGGGGGGGACATGAAATGGTGCTGTGGGCCGCATCTGACCTGCAGGCCACAGGTTGAGAATCCCTGATGTAGACTCTGACAGTCTTATATTGGAGTAAGGAAGATAACAATTTGCAATCATAGATTGGGCACAAGGAAAGAGGAAGGACTGAGGGAAAGAAATGTCAAAGGAGGAAAGAAGTGTTGTGTTGAAAAGCTCAGATTCTTGTGTTTATACTGGCCAGCTGAAGAGCACAATTTGCTGTTAGCACACACTGCCAAAATTTGAGAAACTGGGTGAGAGAGATTGCTTATAAAGACTTTGGTGCCTCTTGCCATTCAGGGGAATTAAGGCCTTCAGTTTCCCTGAAAACATCAGCTTGAAAGCTTTCTACTAGCTTTGAATTTGCATGAAATAATTTACAAGTAAAACATGTTTAAGGTTTTGACCAAGACTGTTGTTTTGTTTAAAAAAGAGTGTTTCCAAACAGAGAACCATAATAGCATGCAATTCAGGCAGGCATGGCAGTGTTTCTGGTTGAATGAAATTGAGGTGATATTTGTCGTACTGTAGTGGCTCAAGTGGCTAAGATGCTGACTGGAAGGCGGGAGGTCAACAGTTTGATTCCTGAGTACTGCAGGATGGAATGAGCTCCTGTCTCTGTCCTAGCTCCTGCCAACCCAGCAGTACAAAAGCAAGAAAGTGCAAGTAGATCAATGGGGACCACTTCGGTGGGAAGGTAAACAGCATTCTGTGCGCTTCGGTGTATAGTCATGCCTGCCATATGGCCACAGAAAAATCTGCAGAAGCAGACAGTGCTGGCTCTTTGGCTTTGAAACAGAGATGGGCACTGAACCCTAAAGTTGAATATGACTGGCTTTCAAGCAAGAGAAACCTTTTCCTTTACAGCAAAAAGCAAGGAATCTCTTTTCTCCCATCCCTTGGAAAGGGAACACTTTGCTCCCATTGTATTCCTTCTCTTGCTCCCGCTGTGGTTGAACTGGAATGTAAATCTGGAAGTGATTTCAAGCAAAATGTTAGAAGTAAATACAGCCTGTGTGGGGGAGGGGAAATAAAAAAAGAGAAATGAGGGGCATTTGGGCATATGGGATTGTGTTGGGAGAAGGGTGGTTCTTTGGCCTAGAAATTAGACATTTCAGACACCACCTAAAGTCACTGCAGCATCAAGTTGACCAGAATTGGAACATTTCCAGACATCATCACTCACTCACTGTTTAATTTTAAAGCCTAGGTGGCATGCTGCCAGTTTTCTACATTCATCCCCCCCCCTTTTTTTTTTTTTTACAAAATGCAAAAAACCCTTCAGAATGGTTCAAAGCAATTCATGTTCCTATATGGCCAATTTTCTCTCCAGTTACTATCTTAACTTCTTTTAATGTTTTACATAGAGAGAGAATGGGGCTTCTTAGCTCAGTGTCTAAGAAGCTTGCCTTGTTAGCTGGAAGGCCGGCAAGTCTGCAGTTTGAGACCCGGGTACTGCATGACAGATTGAGCACCCATCTCTGTCCCAGCTCTTGGGGACATGAAAGGAGCCTCTTTCAGGCATCCCCTGAGCGGAGTTTCTCCCACAAAAATCCTTTCAACCCAGAATAATTTCTGGCATAAAATTTATTATTATTATTAGTAGTAGTAGTTAATAGTAGCAAATATAGAGGGACTGCATTGGCTCAAGTGGCTAAGAGGCTGACTGGAAGGCAGGAGGTCAGCAGTTTGATTTCCGAGTACTGCAGGATGGAATGAGCTCCTGTCTTTGTACCAGCTCCTGCCAACCCAGCAGTTCGAAAGCAAGAATTTGCAAGTAGTAGATCAATAGGGACCAATTTGGTGGTGTCAAGTCATGCCTGTCACATGACCACGGAAACATCTGCAGAAGCAGACAATGCTGGCTCTTTGGCTTTGAAACAAAGATGAGCACTAAACCCTAGAGCCAGATACGGCTGGCTTTTGAGCAAAGGAAACCTTTACCTTTATATATAGAAAAATCCATTCCTCCTTTTTTCCCTTTGGCCAGTTCACAGTGAATGAAACATGTAAGTAACCTCCTTGAAATAAGATTAACACTCTGTCCTGACTTTGGTTTGGAGAAGTGAGAATATTATTTGCTATATTAGCTGTCACTTACAGCACAGGTTGCATGGATGATTTCTTCTTCTTTGGAAAATATAAATGCATAAGGTCATTCTTATAGACAAGAAACATATTAAGTTACACTATTTTGGGGGAATGGTAGAATTCTTATTAGTATATAGGTGGGATTGAGATGCTATTTCACACCCTATGTCAGGGTTGCCCAAACTATGACTGCAGGCCAGATCCGGCCCCAATGCCCATTCATCTGACCTGCACCAGCTTTGTCGCTCCCGGAAGCGGAAGTAAAATGCCCACGCACCCAGGAGCAATGAGTGAGGGTGGTGTGGGCCAGAGGAGTTGGTGTTGGGAGCCGGACCCAGCCTGTGGGCCGTAGATTGAACACCTCTGGTTTAAGCAGAGAAAATGGCAGCTTAAAATCTATCTCATCCTGTTGCAAAATAGATTGCAAGGCATGTCCACATGATTGGCCCACTGAACCACATGAGTGGCCCACGGCCTGAAAAGTTTGGGCACCCCTGCCCTATGTACTTTGCTGTATTAAATTGCTATGGGTTTCCACTTTTTGGACAATTGTCTACCAAACTAGATCACATTGATTACTTCTCCAATTAACAACTTAACATTCTTAGCATAGTTATGTTCAGTGTATGTAGTTCATGGTTACTCTATGATATGACTGCAGTAGGAATACAGATTTTAAAGTTGGAAGCTGTCTGGGAGTGATCATACAGGTTTTGCAACAATACAAAGCTGTGTCAAACCTGTTTATTGTCTGGGAAAATAGGATGAGTATGCTTGCTGTGAGCAGTTCTCCTTGTGACTCCAGGTACAGATATCTCTGTTTTACATACACAGAGTAGAAAATTTTGCTATTTTGAAAATAAAAGTTGTGTAGTTTGAAATTAGCTCTTCTGCTGTTACGTAACTTCTATAAAGCCAACATGCAGAAAGTTAAGAATAGAAATGCAAAACTTTGCTGATAGAACTATGCTGATAGTAATAGTCCATATCTCTAGATCTCTTGCAGTCCTATCAAGTTACATGGTGCTTTCCAGATTTTTTTTAAAAAAGCATCCATGCCTCAGGAAGATTATAATCCAGAATTAGTTATTGGGCCAAGAATAAAGGAACAGAAGGAAGGGGAGAGTTGAGGTTGAGAGTACAGAGCAGCAAATAAAGGTAAAGATCAGCCTCGCTTGAAAGCCATTTGAATCCAACTCTAGGGTTTGGTGCTCATCTCTTTATAGCTAAAGAGCTAGTGCTGTCTATATCTACAAACATTTTCGTGGACATGTGGCAGGCATGACTAGACATCAGAGTGCATGGAACACCGTCTACCTTCCCACTGGTGGTACCTATTTATCTACTTGCAATTTCTTACTTTCAAACTGCTAGGTTGACAGGAGCTGGGACAGAGATGGGAGCTCACTCTGTCATGCAGTACCAGGGTCTTGAACTGCTGATCTACCGACCTTCCAGTCATCAAGTTCAGCGTCTTAACCACTTGAACCACCACAGTCATGGTAGTATACATGAGCAGATATAGGCACACATATTTAGTCTTGATATATTCATACAGCAAATAAAAGATAGAATTTTCTGCCACAGAATCTGATATCTGATGTGGCAGCTTATTTAGATGGCTTGAAAGAGAGGAAGTAGACTACCAGTAATAGGGTCATGTTGTCATGATGGCTGTATGAAACTGCTAGGATCATATTTAACACATTATTAAATATCTGTGAGTGAAGGGGAGAGGGCTTTTCCCCATAAGCCTTGATTGTGGGCTTTGATTATTACTGTACATTAAGCCTGGTAAATGAAGCCCTGTAGATGTTTCTGAACTGCAACTCTCACATTTTCTCACCATTGGCTTAGGGTTGCTCTCTGGTCAAAAACACCTGGAAGATCAGAATTGCCTATTCCCTGGTCCAGATGGACCCTTCATTTGATCCTTTGGGAGTTTTCACTCATCTTTATGGTCCTAGAGGTGAAGAGTAGGGGGCTCAGCAGGAATTGGCAACAAAACTTTGTATTTTTGCAGCCTTGACAGTCTAAAATCTCTGAAAATCCTATTACTTCCATCATCCTAATTCCACACCTGGACATTTACAGATAGGCAACACAAGATAGAGCCTACCTACCTCTGTATGACCACTGAGTAAGGTCTTAGGGCAGGGGTTGTCAACCTTCTAAAGTCGGAGCCGGGTCATGCTTCCTCAGACATTGGTGGGCCAGCTGCCATCAGAATCAGCTGCAGACTCATTTACGGCTGTTGTAAATGCGGTTACAACAGCCGTAAATGAGTCCATGGGTATCGTCTGTGGCCAATTCCTGCAGCGGTGGCTGACCAAGGGCATGGGCCAGTTGATTTGGTGCCACAGGCCTCATCTGGCCCTCAGGCCGTAGGTTGCCTATCCCTGCCTTGGAGAGTTAGAGAGATGAACAGAAATTGTTAAGGACAAATTAATCTTAACAAACATTTTTTATTTTTCCACTCCTATGCTGAATTGGAGGGATATTTATAGCTTGATGGTTAGCACTTGATAGCTCTGCATGGTTTGGTCATGGTAGAAGTCTGTAACACATGCAGATTAAATCATGTGACATTTTATTGAAATGGCTAATCCCACTACTGTACACATGTTACAAAATTCTGATTTCCACGGAATTCTTAATCACCTATTTGCTTCTCCCTAAAGTCACCATGTACCTTTGTCTTGTGAAACTCAGAATGAGTTCCATCCCAGACTAAAATTCTTGCACCATGATTGCTCAGGTGTCTAGAAAAATTATATTGTTTGCTAAGAATTTTAAATCTATATTTGGGTCTGTGTTTTGTGCACTCATTGTAAATTTTGATGCTGTCTACCAAATGTTTTCCCTTGGGGCTGAATATCTCAGCCTCTTCAGCTCATATAATAAACCTAACCAATGAAAGTGTTGAATCATGGTAGATGATGAAAGTGCTTAGAGCATCAGACAGACTTAATGGATATATTTCATAACACACTTAAATCAGTCTTTCACACTTGAAAGGATGAAGGTATGCTTCTCTTAAACCTTTGAGAAAAATGTTTTGTGGAGTGCTGTAACAGTATCTGTTGTTACTGCTTAAAATTCAGACATATTTTATAAAATATATACTCTCCACACTAAAATCTGAAATAGATATTGATAAGCATGACAAGCTACTAGAAAACTGACAAACTATAGGAGTGCTTCTTACTGTACAAGTGTGCAGAAATATAGCAAGATCGCCCTTTGGTTCATTTTGTAATTCTGGAATACTGTAAATGAAAATCCACTATTGTAATTAATAAAGATAATTTAGGATATTTGTCCACTTAATGTTAATAGCCACTATGCTATAGAGATGGTAATGTGGGGGGAAAAAATTTAATTGGAAAACATCACTGTTTGAAGCAGGTGAACATCACCACATGTATAACATGAAGCCTGTTAAGGATCTATATGGTTAGAAGTGGCACCTGCTGCTTAAAAAATATATTGTTGTTTGAGCTAGATAATAAAATAGTTAATTAACAATAATTAACTGTCCTATAGTAATACCCCAAAGTCTGTTCTTTGAGACATTTTGTTGGTCAGACTCACTAACTGATACCTAAACAGATGGGAGAAGGTGACATGAGGGCTTTTAATTTCTGTGTGGTAAAACTAATTATTGGTTGCTTATTCCAATAAATTACAACCTACCACATAGCATTTTGAGAGGGTGATGTTGTCTAAGTGAATGGAAAGAAATATAATATTCCCTTTTTGCAGCATAAATGTCTTTAAGAGAAGTTTACAAATTGTTTGCCCCACCCCCCAGTCTGGGATGTTTCAACAGTTTTGAAATTTAGAACATCTGCTTGATGTACTTAAGATTATTTATTTGAAAGTGCTATGTTTGTAACAAAGGCTGAACAGAAATGTGAGGGTATTTTGTTTTTAAATTAATAAACAGTGGCTTTCATGTAATGAAATCAGTTCCTGTGCTGAGGATGTTGTGTGAGATATGCCAGTAAGGACTCTATTAGATCAGGTGCAAATTGAGTGAGCGTTTTGAACTCTAGGATTTAAGCCTCATATGCATGGCTCTTTTGCTAGATCTAATAACAGAGCTATATTTAACTCCTGTTGGCAATGTAATTCCAAGTAAAGAATTATAATAATTGGTGGCAGTTGGTATAGTACAGAGATTCTCAGCCTGTGGCCTGTCGGCCCCAGCTTAAAAAGGTTGAGAACTCTGGTACAGTAAAACCTTGCATAAAGAGTGTCTCGCATAGAGAATAACTTGCTTAAAGAGCAGGATTTTCTCTGAATGGTCGCTTTGCTTAACAACGAAAACCATCCCAAAACTCGCTTAACAAATAAATCAGGGTTCGCACACACACACACACACCCGCAAGAAGTCTCAATTGGTCACTTACAATGGTGTTTCCCTTAAAGAGCAAACTCGCTTAAAGAGCAATCCTGTGGAACGCATTATGCTCTTTAAGAGAGGTACAACTGTATAATACATCATGACACAGGTTGTCAGGATCAAAAGTTGTACCACTGGTAAGAAAGGATAAGTTGGATAACAGCTAGTTAACACTGAAACTAGATCAGAATTCTAACTTGTCTTTTGCAGACAAATTACAATGTTCTTCTTGCACATTAGGTAAAGGTAGCCCTTGCTCAGAAGCTGGTTGTATTCCACTCTAGGGTTTAGTGCTCATCTCTGTTTATAACCAAAGAGCCAGTGTTATCTGTGTGTGCAGACATTTCCATGGACATGTAGCAAGCATGACTAAACACTATCTTCCAACCAAAGTGTTACCTGTTTATCTACTTGCAATTTCTTGCTTTCAAACTGCTAGGTTGGCAGGAGCTGGGACAGAGACATGTGATACGAAGTATCAAGAAAATGCACAATTTAAATACAAAAATCGTAATGGATTTTATTAATGTATGCTGGCAAGTATCACTATACAGGAACTGTACAGTAGAAGCAAGAGTGCAGTTGCATTACTATGTTTCAATGTATTGCTAACTTTACATTTAAAATGTATCTGTGTTCATAGTAGAGTTACTTAGGATAATATTATTTGATGCAGGATTGTTGCCAGAAATTGGTTAACAAAGAGAAAGAAGCAACATCTGCGTCAGCATCTACAAGATTTATTTTGAGTAGAGGTCTTGTTTTGTTCTTGGTCATAGTAAATGAGCGACTTTAAAAAGCATTTTTCCTGTGTATTTTTTTAAAAAAATCTTGTTTGGAAACAAGGCTACATAAGGATATTTCTGCAGTAATCCCTTTTCATCATATGCTCTCCACTGGTTTTCCTCTCCCATCTTCCAACATGCAGCTGAAGGTAAAATGTAATACAGTAAAACCTCATATAACACTAAAACCTGGTTCCACAAGTCTTGGTGTTATATGATTTTTAGTGTTATCTGATGCATGTTAAAATCCTGTGGGATCCATAGAGATACATTGTAACTACACAGGCTTTAGCGGTTGTTATCTGAAGCATCCCATAGGATCTTAATGTTATCTGATGCAATTCTTCCCCCCAGATTCCTTAATGTTATGCGATTTTAGTGTTATTCGATACTAATGTTATATGAGGTATTACTGTACTGTACTCCTACTGGCTGTGCATTGAAATGGAGATTTTTCTGGATTCCCTGTAGAATTCTTGCAGACTGCACAAATCCCATCCTGCAGGGAGATTGTAGTTTTCAACTACGGTATCTTTGTAACAGTATGCTTTGTTGTTTGTTGTGTGGGCTCTCTGCGTGTGCACGCACATGTACACGCGGGCACACACAGAGCTTTACTGCAGAAAATTTGTGTATTGTGACATAGGAAGAAGACACTTATGAGGGGACCTCTTCCTTCCAAATGTGAATGTGTGATAGCAGCCATTGTGGTGTAATACATATGTCTTATAGAAAGCAAAGGGACACCTTTCATAATACAGTAAAATAAAAAACCTGTTTTATGGAAAAAGTCAGTTCTGATTGCTATCTCACTTCTCTACATTGCAGGCATTATTGCTAATCTTCATTTTCTACCCTAATATCATACCCCATGAGCTCTTTGTAAGCTGGGGATTTGTAGAAGATGCTATTGTGGTCACTGACTATTGTTATAGCTGTTTTCCAGGAGTCACAGTGATAGCTTGACCAATCCCCTCCTTACAGCAGGGATTCTCAACCTGCAGCCTGTGGCCCAGATGCATCCTGTGGCACCATTTCATGTGGCCCACCTCCACCACACCAGGAAGTGCCATGTGGTGGAGGAAGGGCAAATGGCTGTCTCCTCTCCCAAAGCTGCCTGAGGGAGCATGACCCAGCCCCTGGCTTACAAAGGTTGAGAACTTCTGGCTTTCAGGAAGGAGAGAGTAATTGTCAGCACTATGATTAGGGTTATTTCCCCCCAGATTATTTGGTGTACTACAATCTCAGGTTGGTGATCAAAATTTGGCTAACATTGGTAAGAACCATCCAACATTCTCTACTTCACTAGTTTGAGTCAGAAACTAATGTAGGCATTGTCAGGTACAGTTTTATAAACTTAGGATTCAAAGGATATCAGTAATTGTTATGGCTAACTACAGGGTGTCCCAAAAGTCACCATACATAGGGAAAATGAGAAATTGTAGCTAAATGTACCTTTGTGTACAAAATATTCATTGCAAAATTTTACACAATATCCCCTACCTCTTTCTACACACATGCAAAGTCTTCTCCCCCACTCATGGTGAAGACATTCCCTTCTAGAAAGTCTCACTTTGGTGTGTGCGTGTGTATGTGTGTGAAATACAGTAAAACCTCATATAACACTAAAACCTGGTTCCACAAGTCTTGGTGTTATATGATTTTTAGTGTTATCTGATTCTCTATGGGATCCATAGAGATACATTGTAACCACACAGGCTTTTGCGGTTGTTATCTGAAGCATCCCATAGGATCTTAACGTTATTTGATGCAATTCTTTCCCCCAGATTCCTTAATGTTATGCGATTTTAGTGTTATTCGATACTAATGTTATATGAGGTGTTACTGTACAGTAAAACCCTGGGTTACGACGGAGGTCCATTCCAACACCCTTTGTCGTAAATCAAAACAAATGTAAACTGAAGTACATTTTCCCATAGGAATGCATTAAACATTTTAAAAAGGTCCCGATCAGACAAAAAATAATAATAATACAAAAAAAACCCCTCAAAACAAGAAACTAAACAGTCTAATTGGGTTTTCAATAGTCGCATAAGGTTTGTGGGTTTGAATTACAATTCCCCAAATTCTCTGGTCAGGTTTTAATTATTTAATTCTGTAATGGGTGAATGGAGGCAACAAGAAAACAACTACTGATGAAGTGGATTTAGTCCATGAAAGCTCACATTGAAATAAGGGAGTTAGTCTTTAAGGTCCTACAACATTTTTTGTCTTTTTTTTTTTGCTGTTGTTTTGTTTACTCTCAGATATACTTGCACAGACTAACACAGCTACCACTTCAAACATTTCAACTACTTTCTCTGTTTCAATTGTAGAGCTTTAAACTAATGCTCTGCCTTGAGTTTGTAAAGTAACAAGATGAATAAATTGTCTGATTGGGTTTGAATTTCTGTTTTTAAAGAAAAGTGGTGCAGCAGTAAAAACTTTATATAAACAACTACACAAATAGAAGGGGGCAAACAGCTTCACACAGCATCTTACATTTATCACATCCCATTTCAATTGCTTTAGCAATTAAACATAAATGAACTGTTCCAGGTATGCCTCCCACATCCCTATAAATGAAGGGTTCTATAGTGCCGTTAAGTTTTTATTTCTCTTTTAAAACCTGCACTGAAACGCTTCATCAACTAAGACTCAGCAATATTGGTTTCTCTATTCCTGATGTAATAAGCAGAGTGGTAAAGTTGCAATTCCAGGCATAAAAGCTCTTCTGTTTCACACTTATATCATGATGAAGATGACATATTTTATCCTCTTCAGGAAAGAAATCACTTTCATGAATCAGAAGTCACTGTACCTCTCAGATTACACAGTAATTTAGTCTGGCAATTGAGAAATAACTTTGTTTTCATATTTTTGCTGCCATGCTGTGTTGAGTTACTTACATAACCAGAGGCCTTCATTTCCAGAAAGGGTAATTTGCTTTATTTCTGTTCCTTCCATCTGTTCTGTCCTTACTCTGCTAAGTCTGCTACCTTCTTGCCACCTTCCTCTGGCCCCGCTACTCTGGTTTAACCAAAAATGAAAAACAAAAAGGCATGGAGATTAGCAATAGGATATACAACCTACTGAAAGCTTAGAATCAGGGCTAATATAGGGACTGCAGTGGGTCAGTGGTTAAGAAGCTCACCTTGTTAGCTGGAAGGTCAGCAAGTCAGCTGTTCAAGACCCGGGTACTGCATGATGGACTGAGTGCCTGTCTCTGTCCCAGCTCCTGCCAACCTAGCAGTTTGAAAGCAAGACATTGCAAGTAGATAAACAGGGACCACTTCAGTGGGAAAACATCTTGGGGACATGAAAGGAGCCTCATTTGGGTGTCCCTTGAGTGGAATTTCTCCAGCAAAAATCATTTCAACCCAGAATAATTTCTGACACAAAATTATTATTAATATGGCCAATATCAGATGTGCCCCCCTCCACATCGAAGGATTTTCGTGTGTTCTAATTACATAATTCTTACACTTCCTGATAATAGAAAATGGTCCCTCACCAGCTGTCACGCAAACATCGTACATCTATATTTGTTATTCTGTAGAGAAACAATGCAGTTTAACAAAATACCACTATGAAATTGACGTTTGTAGGTCAACAAATGAGAATACGTGGCAAGGGAGTGTAGGTCCTCTCCTGCTTTTCTGAATCATTTTCTAAATGTCCTAGATGACATACTGTTTTGGATGCTTTAAGAGGAGAAGTATTGAATGTTCTCATAAAAATAGTGTGGGCTTTCAATCTTAAATTATATATATACAGTATATTTATTTCTAAATAGAATTCTCCATGGTCCCTCAGTATGTGGTAAAATTACAAAGCAGAAATACATTCTTTTACATCTTTTAATTAAGAGTTGTGGGATAACTAAACTATGTCAAGTGAATCTGAATATATATCCTTGCTACAGTAATAGCAAGCTCTGCCTTATCCAGCAATTTTTATAGAAATCCTGTCAGTGTTCATACAGAAAAAGATTATTATTATTATTATTATTATTATTATTATTATTATTATTATTATTATTATTATTATTATGTGATTTATATTGCCGCCCAACTCAAAAGACTCTGGGCTGCACACAAAGAATAAAAACCACCATCACAGTTAAAAACTCTAAACCCTATAAAAGCCCCATTACTTACTAGGGTAATTTGTGCCATTAGTAATACCTGTACAGTACTTGTTATAATGTCTGGCTGGACATCCCACTATGGTAATCGAGTAGACTGTACAGCCAGTGACTCAACACCGAGTTCTGGGTGGCAATAAAAAACCTGACTTCCTAAAGGGGCCAACGGCTATGGGCGGATGAGCCCCTTTGGGTTGGGTAATGGCACCTCAATGGAGGAAATGCCACTGGAAATCATATTGGGCCCAATGGCAAAATGAGCAGAGGAAGAACCACTTCACTATTATGATCCCCAGCGGTCATGGAGGCGGAAGAGTCCGTGCCAGATGGGCTTGGCTGTGAAGGTGCACCTTCCTTGTCCATATCCTCAAGGCTGTGGCAGTCCATTGCAGTCCTGGTGTTAAATCCTGCATGTTTAATTTCATAAGTGCCGCAGGAGATGGCTCTGTGATCAC
This sequence comes from Furcifer pardalis, assembly GCA_030440675.1. Taxonomy (NCBI): domain Eukaryota; kingdom Metazoa; phylum Chordata; class Lepidosauria; order Squamata; family Chamaeleonidae; genus Furcifer; species Furcifer pardalis. Next base: position 309,479,038 of record CP126890.1, read on the forward strand.
AGTGTGTGGGTCACTTCATGGCAAGCTACAATCCACCTTAAACAAATTCATCCCAGTGGCATTTTTTCCTGTTTGTCATTATTTTTAAATGTGAAAATGATTTCCAGGAAAAATGTATACTTGGATACGAGTAGCAGACGACGAATACTTGCTAAGAGACAAACATCTTGTTTCCTTCTGCTTACTCCCATCTGGGATATACACAAGGCGCATTGCCAGCACATTCTAAGGCTACTGGTCTTGCATGTAACAAAACCAAGTAGACAAATTCAAAAGACTTAACTTTGTGATGTGTATAAAATATCCATTAGTCATAAGTAAGACCAGAATCAGCTTTCCCACCAGATAGTCATTGATAGACTGTCAGTTTTACCATGTGCTGGACCCGTGGGGCTGCTTTTGTTCAGAAAGTAGAGGAAGCAAAGAAAGTGCAACAGATTAGATGAGCTAAAGAGGAAAATAAGTCAGATTGCACTGAGAAAACCATGTAGAAGCAGGATAGGGTCAATGACTCATGCAGTTGTCTCTGAGTTTCCACGTATGCCCAGTGTAAATTTTTTGTCTCCATAGACCTCCAATAAGGGGCTGCGGTGGCTTAGTGGTTAAGATGCTTAACTTGATGACTGGAAGGTTGGCAAGACAGCAGTTCGAGACCTGAATGGTGCACGATGGAGTGAGCGCCTATCTCTGTCCCTCCTCCTGCCAACTTAGCCATTCAAAAGCAAGAAATTGCAAGTAGATAAATAGGGGCCACTTTGGTGGGAAGGTAAAAGGCCTGTGCACTCCGGTGTCTATTCATGCCTGCCACATGTCCATGGAATATCAGAAAATAAAATAAAAAACACTGTATCACTTTAAAGACTAACTGCTTTATTTTTATTGTTGGTTTTCGTGGATCAAGTCCACTTCTTCAGACAAAATTGTGAAATCGGCATGGTTTTTATACACCAAATTCAGGGGGTCAAAGGGAGATGGGTGTGGTCAAGCAAGATGACAGACAAGCAAGCACAACAATAAAGCTTCACACAGCCATTAGCAACAATAGGTTATTCAGATTAGCTCTAAATGACTCCTTTTCAGTCTCAAGGTTGCTGAGAAAGCCCATTCTGGTCTCTGATCAACTTTTGACCTGCATGTCAGAAAACAAACAAAAGCACTGTACCTGGTTACTTTCTGTTTTGCTAAAGAGTATTGGCAGGAAAGTTATAATATATAAAATCATAGCAATCTGTGTATCAAATTTGATAATGTCCCAGAAACCTTTCGCTAATATTTAGTCCCATGCAATGGGGAAATGTCCATGGAAATGTCTGTAGCTGCAGCCAGCATGGGTTCTTTGGCTGTAAGCAGAGATGAGCACTGAAACCTAGAGCCGGAAACCTACTGGCTTTGAGCAAGGGTGACCTTTACCTTTTACTAGACCTCCAATATCAGCTCTTCATTCCCCATTTCAAACTGTTTCATTCAGTTTTGAAGACAGCTCACCATTTTTCATGGGAGTCTAGTATTTTTGAGAAACAATCTAATTCTAGAGGCATGTTTGGTGAATGAAACTGGCTGCATGATCTTTCTGGCTACTCACTGCCATTCATAGAGAGTCTTGCCAGGAAAACATGTGATAATCATAGACAAGAGGGATGAATGGCTGGGAATGTTCTGGTGAGTAGCCATGGCTTGCTTGCAGGTGTTTTCCTAACTGATCTGTGGGCAGGAGGGAGCAGCATTGCCAGAAATAACAAAGGCTTAGGGCAAGACTGGAGTCACAAGGAGGATTCACCTCACTAGTCCAGAACTAGTGAGGACTGTCCTTAGTCAGTCATGTGACTGGGATAAAGCAGGACATTTTAAAACTGAACATGCTAAACTCCTATTAATGTTACTGAAGAGTTAAATCCTTCAGGGGATAATACATTCTTGTAACACACACAAGTCTTGATCTGATGTGCAGCATTCTAGGGGCTGCAGTGGCGCAATTGGCTAAGATGATGAACTTGCTGCCTGGAAGGTCAGAGTTCGATTCCCGGGTACAGCATGACAGGAGTGAGCTCCCGTCGCTGTCCCAGCGCCTGCCAACTTAGCAGTTCGAAAGCGAGACATTGCAAGTAGATCCATAGGGATCACTTCAATGGGAAGGTAAACAGCATTCTCTGCACTCCAGTGTTGAGGCATGCCTGCCACATGTCCATGGAAATGTCTGCAGATGCAGACACCACTGGCTCTTTGGCTCTAAACAAAGATAAGCACTGAACCCTAGAGTTGGATACAACTGGCTTTTGAGCAAGGACAACCTTTACTCTTGCCTAGGGGCTGCGGTGGCTTAGTGGTTAAGACAGTGAACTTGATTAATGGAAGGTCAGCAGTTCAAGACCCGAAAACTGCACAACAGAGTGAGCTCCTGTCTGCCCCAGCTCCTGCCAACCTAACAGTCTGAAAGTAAGAAATTGCAGCTAGATAAATAGGTACCACTTGGGTGGGAAGGTAAACAGTGTTCCATTCACTCCAGTGTCTAGGCATGCCTGCCACATGTCCATGGAAACGTCTGCAAACGCAGACTGTGCTGGCTCTGTGGCTATAAACGGAGATGAGCATTGAACCCTGTAGTCGGATACAATTGGCTTTCGGACAAGGGCAACCTTTACCTACACTAATATTAATAATAATAATAATTGTGAGCCCTCAAGTCAATTCTGACCTACAGCAACCCTTTCCAGGGTTTTCTAGTAGAGAAAAAACAGAAGCAATTTGCCATTCCATTCTTCTGGAGGCGTCCTGAGACTATACATCTTGCCAATGGCTACATAGGCTGACTATTCTTGGAGGAACAGTAAGGCATCAAACTCCCGATGCCTGTTTCTCCAGCCAAATACCTAAACTAGACTGCATTCAATGAGCCATAAAAATAAGCCAGCTTTTCTCTGTGAGTCTAAACCTACTCTAGCATACCAATCCACTGTGCAGATTTCAGCCTGAGACAGAAAATTATTTTTCCCTCCTGGCTCCCAAAGGCAGATCACGGTAATATGCTAATAGCAGTTCTGCCTGTAGGCAATCGTAGGTGACATTTACCTGTGTACCAAGCTGTCAGCTTTTAGGAGATGATGCAAGGCTCTGTTTAGTAGTCAAATGAAAGAAATGGGCCTGAAATGTATTCTTACGTACCTGTGTATCTAGTGCAGTTTTCTCAAGGAAAATTCTCTTGTTTTAACATAACAATGTGCTCTTATTGTATGTTGACATAGAGACCACCAAGGACTAACTTTCTCTATTGTTCAATAGAGAAAAAATATACATAGGTATCTAATAATTAAAAGTGCTTCCTAAGATTTGGAAACAATGTTTATAAGATTTCTGGCATATCAGAAAATGAAATAAATAAAATAAAAATAAAAAACACTGTAGCACTTTAAAGACTAACTGCTTTATTTTTATTGTTTGATTTCTAACATTTATTAATTTTAGTGCCTATTGTACATCTTTCTTTTTGGAAAAGACTGTGTCTCAGTAATGAAATGGATGTATATTAAGTTAAAGGCAAGGGTTACCCTTGTCCGAAAGCCACTCGTATCCGACTCTGGGGTTCAGTGCTCATCTCTGTTTATAGCCACAGAGCCAGCGCAGTCTGCGTTTGCAGACGTTTCCATGGACATGTGGCAGGCATGCCTAGTCACTGGAGTGAATGGAACACTGCTTACCTTCTCACTGAAGTGGTACCTATTTATCTACCGTACTTGTAATTTCTTGCCTTTGAACTGCTAGGTTAGCAGGAGCTGGGACAGAGACTGGAGCTCATTTTGTCATGCAGTACTTGGGTCTCGAACTGCTGACCTTCCAGTTGTCAAGTTCAGGATTATAGTACATGGAGATAATTCTTGTTATTTCCAGTTAAAAGCATCATGTGTTAGATGGTGGAAAATACCCTAGTCAGAGTCCCTGAAGAACAAATTCCAGTCAGAAGAGACAGTACTGTACAAGATGAACAAAAGTTGGCTCCTATAATGGGGCATTCTTCTAATTTGCCGAGAGAAACTTCTATCTCTTATGCAGGGGTGCCCAAACTTTTCGGGCCGTGGACCAGTCATGTGGTTCAGTGGGCCGGTCCTGTGGTTCCTCCCATCAAAAGTGAAAGTACAGCTTTCGTACGGGCACGTTTTACTTCTGCTTCCAGGAGCGACAAGGGCTTCGCAGGCCGGATGAATTGGCGTTGGGGGCCGCACCCAGCCCCCGGGCCTTAGTTTGGGCACCACTGATATACAGCAACCATTTGATAAATGAATCTAACCTTAAAAGGTGTCAGAGTTGTAGGGTTTCTGTTAACTGTCACATTTTGTTAATTTTGTTTTCCTTATAACCTGCACCATCCTTGAGAAGTTTGGAGCCATCTTCAATGTATGTTAAGAGGCAAGCTATAAATCTTGCAATTAAAATAATAGAAATGTTCCTGTTAACATGTCTTAGGACAGAACTGTGCTGTGTATCTTCACAACATTATCCGGGTCCCTATTACCTGGTACCAGTTAGGAGTGAAAGCTTAAGAATGGGAATTTTGGGAGATGTTGAAGTTCTTGTTTCCTTTTGCCACTTCTCAAGGGCATTGTGCAGCAACAGCTGAAATGTCCACAAGGGCAGAGTTCAAAAAGCTCTGGTTTATAATGCTTAGCTGTTTGTTTTTGTATCACTATTCAAGATTCTTTGTGCACTTTTACCAAACAAAGTGTTGTAGACAGAAGATTCAGTATTATTTCTATTGTAGCTTGTGTAATTAGGAGGCTCTTCCTAGCTTCTGTGTTGCCTTTTCCTGGTTTCACAGGCATTGTGTATGTTTGAGAGAGCGTTCTAAAAATAGACTTCACATCCAATGTTATCGCATAATAAATCCAGTTAGAACTACTGTTGGCAATAAGCGTCCCCCTGCTCTAAGCAAAATGAGGAACTGCAAACGGAACTGTAGGCTGGCTTCTAATATTATTATAGGCGATTCAATGTGCATTTGCACAGCTGTTACACAGAAACATTTAAACATTTCTGCTGCCAAAAATATGTTCTCTTCTGATTTTTTTTATAAAGAAAAACAAATAGCATTAGATTTAGAAAAGAAAAGTGAGGGCACAGGGACATTTTTATTTCTTAGAATCTGGGCTGCGCTGCAATAAGCATTTTTAAGCATCCTTCTAACTTCTTCCAAATTTAGCAAACTGTCATTTGGAAAATAAGAATCTCATTCTTGGCTCTGGGATTTTCCCCTTTCAATATTTTGGCTGCTTGCCTAAAACCACTTACACACAAGTAGTTTTCAGGATTGTAATGTCTGATTCTGGTTATTGGGACTCCATAATTTGAAATAAAAAGTGGTTAACCTGAATACGAAAAAATATAAAGGGACTGAATTCCCTGCTTCTCCTGCAATTCTGTAACCTTTAATAGAAACAGGATTTTGATCATTTGAGAGTCCCCCCCCCCTTCTGCATGCCATGGATGTTTGTAAACTTAGAGATACATCTCACAGCTTTGCCAGATGCTTGTATTCAAGAATATTTATAAAGTGTGAGTAAGCAGAGTTGTACTTTTGGTCTGTATGGGTGATGCAACACATCCTGCTGAGAGGATATCAGAAATATTTGCGTATGGTAGCATATTACAAAACGTCCAAGTGGGAATACAAGATGGATATATCAAGAACTGGAGATGTTAACAGAAGTTAACCTCCAAAGTCTAGAAAACTTTGCAGAGTCTGGAAAGAGAAGCAGAATGAAAGTGATGACTAGAAATAAGAGACTTGCTGTGATTAAAGAGGTTCAGTTACTGTATAAGTTGCTTTTTCCGTGCAACAAATTTTATTGATAGAAAAATGAATCTTTTGCATGCATTTTCTGAGGTTCACCTGCATTCTCTCAGAACCTTCTTCTTCTGCCATATCTGATTCTGAATATTGGCGATCCTCATGACGATCAGCCATGAAGACTTTCCTGCGAATATAATGCAGTGGCCTGTCATCTGCCTTCTGCATCACAGTGTGACCTCCATACCACTGATCCAGTTCCACGAGTCACTTTCTGGTCCTGAGGACTTTTGGCATGCAAAGTCCTCCTCAGCCCCAGGCCAGTGTTGATGAAGCTGCTGCCCTTCATTAAGATGGATTCAAGTAGGATTTAATCCACTTGGGGACCATCACCCTTCCCTGTGGACTTCACCAAGGCCACTAGTCCTCAGAGTGGTCAGGTTAGTTAACTGCCACCTGACGCTTGGCATTGAGTCACCGGCACTATGGTCTGCTCTATTACCATAGCAGGATAACCTGGTCAGACAGGCTCTCAGAACTTGGTGGATGCTAATTTAACCATCTGCATCCTTCCCACCCCCAACAATCCCAGTTTTGGACTGGAACCAAAATCAAACTTTATCCATTTATTTTATCCATCCTTCCCCTTCTTTTGATTCGTTTGTTCTGTAGCCTGATGAAGTGTTCTGGAAGACCTCAAAGTTTGCATAGTATGTTATTTGAGATGACCTAATAAATCATAAAATCATTTTGGAATTTTTCTTTTAGCCAACACATCTATCTTTACTTTTTGTGTTCCCAAGTCATGATTTCTCTTCATTCTGGCATGATTCAGATTATATAATGGATACACTTTATTTTCTGTAGTGTCCACGACTCATACGTATGGGTTCCATGCCCTGGTAGAACTTTGCTCAGGAAATTCTAAAGCAGAGAGGAATGTGAACAGGAATCCCTTGTCTTGCTGAGATTAGTAGCAAATGCAATCTTAATTACACTTATATACCGCCCATCACAGTTCACTCATTGTGTAGCTCACAAAGTAATTACCGTACCATTTTGAGACGGCATAGAACATGCAACACCTAGGATAGCTCACAAGTAGAATCTTGCTCTCTTAAGGTCCAGAATTCTGCTGAGAACAAAACTTCTACTCTTAAGCTGCACTCTTTTCGATCAAGGAGGAAGCTTTGAAGAGTCAGGCCTCTGCTAAGATGCTCACACTGTTTCTTTCCAGCAGCTATTACAGGGCAAACTGTCAGTGTTAGCATACCACCCCTGGTATACTGGAGCTAATCCTAAATACTGCCAGTGTTGTCTCAACTGTAGATGCCTTAGGTTGAGGAGGATCAGGCTGTACTCAGTGCTGTATTGCTAGGTGATGACACCATCCCTATCCTGCAGAGTGAAACCAAACAGGACAGTTTGTTTCTGTTCACTGTGACAATAGCTTAAGGCAGGGGTTCCCAAACTTTTCGCGCTGCAGGCCGTACCACGCCGCCCAGACAGCTGAGCAGGGCCAGTCACATGGTTCCTCCTGCCGTAAACACTGCCATAAAATGCATCCACGGCTGTCATGAATGTGTTTATGACAGCTGCGGACGCGTTTTACAACAGCATTTATGGCAGGTGTGTTACGCATGCGTGGGTGCATTTTATGGCTGTTGTGAATGCTTCTGCTTCCGGTAGCGGCAAGGATGGTGGTGGGACACATGAAATGGTGCCGTGGGCTGGGACTGGCCGTAGTTTGGCCATGCTGCAGTGATACTATTTTAGTTACAGCAGAGCTTTTCCTTGTATTTTGTTTTGTTTGGTGTTTATTATTTGCCTTTTTGTTCTTTCTGCTGTTTTGTGTCTATTATTTCCCTCATATACTCTCTGATTCTGAGAGTCATATAGCCTCTAATTCCTCTTCTAAAAATGTTGTAATTGTGCCAAAAAATATATCACTTACCGACAAGCACTTCCAGTACCTTTTCCCCCTTAAGAAAGCACACTTTGAGTTGTACCAACATTGTCATTGATTTACCAAACACACTCAATTAAATCACAGCCATTTAGTGGGAATGCCTCCTTTAAAAAAGTAGAACGAGCTTTACAGGGCCTACAGTAGCCATTCTGGCTCTAGATCTGACCTCAACCTCAAATATTCCAGTGTTGGTTGTGTATTGTGTGCCTCCAGAGGGCCTAGTGCGGGAGTTGTTGGTACCTTTGAGAGTTCTGGTTATCCATTTAGAAGCTCTTTGGGACTGGCATCAGCTTCAAGACTGACCACATACGTTTATGATGGCTTGCTGAAGCATGAGCTCCACAGGTTCTTTAGGCCCAAGAAAGCCCAAAATCAAAACAGTGGCTACTAATTCTGGAGTGAGTGAACCAATAGAGAAAGAAAAGGAAGGATAAGCTATATCACCCTTAATATCATTTTCTTCTGTGCCAGTTGTTTTATACAAGGTCATCTCTATTATTTGACATGAAGCCTCAGCTCAGGGAATTGGTTGTTTCCCCACTGTCATACCTTCAGTTGTCAAAATGTTAATGAGGAAAAGGATGTTTCTTTTACTGCCAAGTCATATGCTTGATTTAGGGACAGTAAAATTTAAGGCTAGACATCAATTCCTGGTTAGGTCTCCCTTGCTTGAAAGCCAGTTGTGTCTGACTCTAGGGGGCAGTGCTCATTTCTGTTTTCAGCCAAAGAGCTAGAGCTGTCTGCATCTGCAGACATTTCTATAGTCATCTGCAGGCATGACTAGACGTCGGAGCATGTGGACTATTGTTACCTTTCACACCAAAGCAGAACCTATTTATCCACTTGTAATTTATTGCTTTGGAACTGCTAAGTTAGCAGGAGCTGGGAGAGACGACAGGCACTCACTCCATTGTGCAGCACTTGATCTGCTTGCCATCCTGCTCAGCATCTTTATCCACTAAAACACTGTGGCTCCCTGGTTATGCCTATATAAAAATAATTCATATAGGAGATTACCTTGCTGATAACTTCTCAGATTTTCATTTTGGGATGCATCACTATCTTCCTCTTTTGAGAGATCATAGCTGGGAAGCACCAATCACGGAGTGTACAGATGAGTGTACTGACAGATTGGAAACCGCTGCCACCATTGTTATGCTGAATTGCAGAAGTACATAACCCAGTTGTGCAAGAAAGGAAGGCTTAGCCATGAAATACAAACATCTTTTTACAAGGAGGCCTTGAATGTCTCCTTGTGCACAGAAATGAAACGTACTTCTTCCTGTGCAACACAGCCATTGGACAAATGGTTAACACATTTGGATACTGGCCATAGTAGGAAACTTTCCTGGAGAGACCACTTTGGACATCAGCACTTTCTGTTTTCTGAGACAGGAGTTCCCCTTATTACTGGGATCTAGGCTTTTTGCAGTACGTCTCTCATGGTGATTTACAGTATGAGCCATGAGGATGGGAAGCATGCCATTTCCTCGCTATTATTACTCCAGATGCTGTTCTCTTACTTTAGTTGTATTCACAACAACCCACCTGATTGTGACCCTTTAATTGCATGGCATATGAAAACCATCACAGTTACAGTTTTCTCAGTCCATAATCAAAGCCATCCAGCATCTTCTCCACTTCAGTCCCAACAGTTATATAATAATAATTTCGTGTCAGAAATTCTGAGTTGAAAGGATTTTTGCTGGAGAAACTCCGCTCAGGGGACGACTGAATGAGGCTCCTTTCATGTCCCCAAGATTTTTCCCCACTAAAGTGGTTCCTATTTATCTACTTGCAATTTCTTGCTTTCGAATTGCTGGGTTGGCAGGAGCTGAGACAGAGACGGGCGCTCATTCCAGCATACAGTAGCCAGGTTGCAAACTGCCGAATGGACGGCCTTCCACTTAACAAGGCGAGCTTCTTAACCACTGAGGCACTGCAGCCCCTTAATAGTTATATGATACAGATGACTTGATCAAACTTGAAAGTGATCTTGGTACCAAATGCAGTGACTGCCATTAAACTATTCTATACAACCCCTTCCATGTTTCCTTCCACGCTCCATGTCATCTGTACCAACCTTTGGTCTGTCTTAGTATCAGCACACAGGCTGGCCCTGTGCCTGTTTTCGTAAAGGCCTCATTAATCTTACCTGTGTGATGGCTATAGTAGCTCTCATTTCCTGAGTACCAATTACTGTACATCATACAGATACATATACACACCCCACACACTTTCAGTTTTCTTCTTTCCCAAACGTGGGAGTCCCCTATCACTTTAGTCTCCCACTTCATTCTTCAGTGGCAGACAGACTTTGGCCTCTTTTTCCTGATTGGTAGAAATACTGTGAAATGTTAAGTATTCCCAGTGAAGCTTGGACATTGACTAAAGCATCTGAAAAGAGAAAGGAAGCTTTTGAAATATAGATCTACAGAGGGCTGTGAAAGATCTCATGGATTGACTATGGGGCTCGTGTAGAATTGTTGCTCCCGATGGATAAAGAACAAGAACTGTTTAAGACTATTAAGCAAAGAAAGCTCCAATACCTTGGCCATATCATGAGGAACAACTCGCTCTGCAAGGAAAGATCCCTGGGAAGAGAGGCCCTGGATGTAGATGGACTTCATGGCTGAAGAACTTGAAAGACTGGTGTGGCACGTCCTCGGAAGAACTGTTCCAAGGAGTTAAGAACAGAGTATTGCCATGACGATAGCCAATATCCAGAATGGATATGACACCTAAAGAAGAAGAATTTGTCATTAGGATATACAGCTAGAACAGTATCAACAGTAATTCTTGTTTCAACCTTCGCTATTAGGCTAGTCTCCTCAAAGCTTTTGCTACTTCAGCTAACCTCGTGGCAGGAAGAGAAAGGGAGCTGCCAAGTTTTCCTTGTGTCCTGATGCAATCCTGGGAAACAGTAAAAGGTTCTGTTTGAGCCACATGAATGTGTGGCAAAACAGTTATCAAGGCTTCTGTTGGGAGACTTCTGTGAAATCTGCCTATGGTTCTCCATAAAGCCACATTGTAGTTTGGTTATACCAGGGGTTGCCAACCTTTTTGAGTCAGGGGCCAGGTCATGCTCCCTCAGACCGTTGAGGGGGCTGGACTGGTGGTCCTCCCGCTGGCTAAGGCTGCCATAAACGTGTTTACAACAGCTGCAGATGCATTTATGACAGCCATAAACAAGTCTGCAGCCAGTTCCAGTGATGGTGGTGGTTGTGGCGGCAGGAGCAAGGGGAGGAGCTGGATTATTTGGCACCATGGGCCAGATTCAGCCCGTGGGCCGTAGGTTGCCTACCCCTGGCTTATACTTTATCTTGCAGAGACTGTGGAAACCTAAGGTGTTGATCACCCTTTTGTGGTTTAAAAAAAAGTACCTATCAATATCCACATTCTGCCCTGAGCAAAACTAGTTTCCAATTCATAATTATGCATAGCCAAAGCATTTTACTCACTAGGTGAAAGTGAATGAATGTAATTTTGGACATTTGGGAAGCGGGGGAAATGGTTTGTTTATGAAATTACTGAAAATATAGATAATCAAAGAGGCATACAAATTTTCTCTCCATTAATATTTGCCATAATCACATGTACACCAAAATAACAAAGGTGGAACATATAGAACAAGGATGGGATAGTATCTGATTTAAGAGGATTTAAGGAGATACAGTAAAACCTCAGATAACACTAAAACCTGGTTCCACAAGTCTTGGTGTTATCCGATTTTTAGTGTTATCCGATGCATGTTAAAATCCTATGGGATCCATAGAGATGCATTGTAACCACACAGGCTTTAGCGGTTGTTATCCAATGCATCCCATAGGATCTTAATGTTATCCGATGCAATTCTTCCCCCCAGATTGCTTAATGTTATGCGATTTTAGTGTTATTCGATACTAATGTTATCTGAGGTATTACTGTAGTTTGTTTCACTTAATATGTGAGTTGGAGCATAAAGTGAGCTTTGCTGCTGGATTTTGAAATAAGAAGAAGCAGCTAGTAATACCTGATTTCCACACATTATCTTTAACCCGAAGCAATTTTAAGGTGCTTTTTAGTCATTAATTAGTCAAGCTTCAGAGCTCTCCTGGGAGTCTGTCAAGTATATTCTGGTTGGTAAACAGAGTCACAGCGGGGTGAATTACCCTCTCCAAAGGAGACATAAAGTTAATAGAAGAGCCAGGAATAGAACCCAAGAGTCCAAGCACTCCATCTTCCATCTCATTAGGATATGCTTCATCCTAGATCTGGAATTTTGACTTCAGAATTGTTCCTGTTCCTCTCCAGATATGCTAAAACTCCCTTTTGCCTAGGCCATTTGTGGCACTTACGTCTGCCTACACCAAATTCAGCAAGGCAGTCTCTGGAATGCTCCCCGACTGCAAACTTTTAGACACTGTTTGTGTCCCTTTTGCCAAGTACTGGAGACACTCTATGCACATATTTTTGATTTACAACATCTGGTTTTATCCCTGCCAGTTTTAGCTTGCAACATCACTTAGCTTTCTTGAGTTTTGGGGTTTATTATAACTTCTGTGTTGTTGCTTTTACAAATTGTTTGTTAGCTATATTCTAATGATTATATTGTATGGTTGGATAATTGTCTCAAGTGCCATTTAGGAGTAATGAGCTGGATATGTATAATAATAATTATTACATGCCATTCTTGATTTTACTGTGAACCAAAGTGAGCAACAGTTGTAATCACTATTGACTATATTTATTGGCATGAGTTAATTTGATGGAACTAATTAAGTTGCAAAATCATTCTGTTAAATAAGAATTAATTGGGTTTGGACAGATCATGGACTACAGCTGTAAAGTTGATATACAAAATCAAGCAATCCTAGCTGCAGAACATTTGTCTTTATTTATCGCTCTTAATAATCTTTTAACTTTAGGGGTAATTCATCCATATCTAAGTAATCATCAAGAGCTTGTTCTAGTTGTTGCTAGCTTCTAAAGTCTAAACCAGGTATTCTCAACCTGGGGGCCAAATGCAGCCCATGGCACCATTTCATGTGGTCCCCTATCACTTCCACCACACCAGGAAGTGCCATGTGGTGGAGGAAGGGCAAAATGGCCATCTGGACCCTGAAGTTGTCTGAGGGAGCGTGACTCAGCCCCTGGCTTAAAAATGTTGAGAACTGGTCTAAACATTCTGTCTTGTATGTACCTTGCTCTTATTGCTTAATTTATAGACTTGGCAGAACAAGAGCTTGGCATGTATTAATCATATACTGTAGTTAAAAGCACTACAGTGGAACATCGGTTAACAAACGGCTCGGTTAACATAAAAATCACATAACAAAAGGAAATACATAGAAAATAGTGGCTCGGTTTATGGAATTTTTTTTGCAACTGATTGTTTTCCAATGCATTCCTATGGGAAGCCATGTTTCGGTTAATGTATTTTGGTTTTCAATGCATTCCTATGGGAAATTCATTTAAAATTTATTATTTATTTATTTATTCAAATTTATATTGCCACCCACTCACCGTGGCAACTCCGGGCAGCTTACCAAAAATACATTACATTACAATACAATATGTTGGTTTGGGCTCAACGGGAGGGGCGACAAAGTCCTCAACCTGCCCTGATTTCTTCCTCCCTAGGCAGTTGGTGCAGGCACAGGGGGAGGAGTGGCAAGGTCTTCAACCTGCCCTGGCTTCTTTCCCTGGCAGTTAGTGTAGGCACAGGGGGAGGGGCAGCAAAAAATAGTAAAATAAAAAAATAGTAAAAAAAGAAATATTCATTTCTTGACTTAGCTGACAATTAAAAATCAGTGTAGATTAAAGTGAGAGATGAATTGGATCAAGGCAGTTCTGTGGTTATGAAAGGTTTTGAGTCTTGTTTCATATCAGGCTGTTTTTGCCTTTTCTGTCTGTCCCTTATAGATGCCAAAACATCTACTATGTGGCTAGATAAAGATTTTTTAAGACTATTTTTCATTATTTGTTTGTAATTTGAGTTCCTATGCCTTAAAATTATGTTTCTAAGATGCCTTTGGGAAACAGTTTTTTGTGTTGAAAAATGGGTTAGAAGTTCAAAATTTAATCTGTGCGATTTATGGCAACCAGATGCAGAGTTTCAGGAGACAGATAGGGGCTGGCTTCAGGGAGTTTCCTTGTAGCTAGTGGTAGTATTGAAAGAATTTCACAGCAGATGGAGTACAGTACTAGAAGCTACTGAGCAGAAGTTCACTGATAGTGGAAGGGGCAAAAATGAGCCCAGTAAAATGTTACAGTGTAGAAAATCCTAATGCATAGCATATAAAACCCTGATTTAAGTTGCTACAGTTCATAGATACTGTATAGGTGGATGTCAAAACATTAAATTAAGATTGAAATCAGTAGGGATGGAGAGATCACCATATATACATCCACAAAATTTTGTTGAGAGACATTAAAGTACAGTAAGTCTCATCTCTACAGATTCCTATAGTTTGGTAAGTCTAAGGCAGGGATTTTCAACCTGCTGCCTGTGGGCCAAATGCGGCCCACGATGCCATTTCATATGCCCCCCCCCCGCCTCCACTACACCAGGAAGTGCCATGGGGTGGAGGAAGGGCAAAATGGCTGCCCAGTCCCCGAAGCTGTCTGAGGGAGTGTAACCCAGCCCCTGGCTTCAAAAGGTTGAGAACTCCTGGCCTAAGGAGACCACGGCTGATTGTTTACAATTTTCTGATAATTTTCTCTAAGAATTTCCAAAACTAGGTTTCCTGTGAGATGCAGCTGTTTGTCTCATCAGTGTGCTCAACATGAAGAATTAAAAATACATTGATTAAATACATGGTACTGCTTTCTGTCCTTGTCCTCCATTTTTGCTGGTTTTAGTTCTTCTGATTCTTTATTCTTTCAGTACTGTTTCATGTTATTGATTCACAGACCTCAATTCCTTTGCATATAACAGTTGTTAATGTGTCAGTACATCTGCAAATGCAGACAGTGCAGGCTCTTTGGCTATAAACAGAGATGAGCACTGAACCCTAGAGTCGGATACGACTGGCTTTCGAGCAAGGGTGACCATTACCTTTACCTTATAAGTGAACAACTAAATTGGAAATATATATCCTTGCTTCACATTCGCAATGGATCGAGGGTTTTGAAGTTAAAGACATGTGGCCCTAGAACAGGGGTGCCCAAACTTTTCAGGCCACAGGCTGGCCACGTGGTTCAGGGAGCTGGTCACTATGGCCCAGAGGCCAGATCCCCCCGACACCCATTCATCCGGCCCACGAAGCCCTCGTTGCTCCTGGAAGTAAAACGCACCCATACTGTATGGGTGCGTTTTATTTCCAGGAGCAACGAGGGCCTCGTGGGCTGGATGAATGGGTGTTGGAGGCCAGATCTGGCCCCTGGGCCATAGTTTGGACACCCATGCCCTAGAGGCATAGATTTGGGTCACGGTATCCTTATTCCGAGGGACTGCAGTGGCTTAGTGGTTAAGATGCTGAACTCGATGACTGGAAGGTCGAAAGGTCAGCAGTTTGAGACCCGAGTGCTACACGATGGAGTGAGCTTCCATCTCTGTCCCAGCTCCTACCAACCTAGCAGTTCGAAAGCAAGAAATTGCAAGTAGAGAAACAGGGACCATTTTGGTGGGAAGGTAAACAGCGTTCTGTGCACTCTGGTGTTTAGTCCATGGAACCATGTCACATGTCCATTGAAACAACTGCAGATGCAGACAGCTCTGGCTTTGGCTGTAAACAGAGATGAGCACTGAACTCTAGAGTTGGATACAACTGGCTTTCAAGCAAGGGTGACCTTTACTGAAAATTAGTTTTCTATTCTGCTTACTGAAGAGTTTTGTGTAGCTTGAAAATCTAAATATTCCAGCAACAAGAAAAGTCTGCTAGATAAAAACAATCCTTTCTCCAGTTTTATACGTCTTCTGACATGATCTGAAGAAATCTGTTTAAATTTCAGTACACTGAATATCCTCACATAAACAGCTGGCCATTCCCTTGGTGCTCTCCAATCTAAATGCATCCTTATTTCTTTGAAGGCTGTCAATAGCCTGTTGTGTCCTGCCCTTCTCTAGTCAGAGATCCCCCCCTTCCTCTGTAACAGTCCTTTGTGGCTATAGTGGCATTTGAATCCCTCCCTCACCCCCTGCTGCATCTCTGCAGGCAGTCTTGCTGCTTTAGAGGTTTGCCATGATTCAGGCTTAGTGCTATTGGTCAGGCTATGAATCCCAGCCAAGTTAAAGGAGAGAGGTGGGGGTGGGGGAAAGAGCGACACACACCATGTGTTGACACACAATGCCAGAT
Organism: Furcifer pardalis; assembly: GCA_030440675.1. Lineage (NCBI taxonomy): Eukaryota > Metazoa > Chordata > Lepidosauria > Squamata > Chamaeleonidae > Furcifer > Furcifer pardalis. The sequence goes on from CP126890.1 coordinate 309,495,062, forward strand.
GCTGGTTTTCATAATGGGAAAGCCTTTTCCGCCCAAGGCACCATTCATTGTTCGGCAGCCTCTGCAGAGAATCTACAAGAATCAAACCCCTGATAGGTGACTGGAAGTATAAATGGAATAGTACTCTTGATAATTTTTAATGGACTGCAAAACCGTAACTGAAACGATAATCTAAGAAAGTAACGTCATACCACAGCTGGTTCCCTTTACCCATTGTAGGATGATGGTTTGCATATTCTTCCCAGTGCCTTACTGTAATAAACAGATTGCCATCTGTGTAGTTTTGTTGCTTCATGTTTTACATTTGTGTTTAGATTCCCAATGATTGTTGAAGATGATAGCATAGAAAAATGGATTTCCCATTCAGCCCTCTACTGTCATGGCTTTAAAGAAATACAGTGGAACCGCGGTTAACATGATTAATATGTTCTCAGGGACATTTCTTACAGCAAAAATAACTTTAACCGAATTCCCCATAGGAATGCATTGAAAACCAATTATTCTCCTTTGTGTTGTTTGGGGATGCACACTGATGGGTTCTGCGCCTGCGCTGAATCCTGAGCGGAGCTGAAAAGCTAATTGGATAAGATTTTTAAAATGTGGGACCGCCCACCATGCCCAACCCCTTCTGGCGCCATTTCGCACTCTCTCCTCAGTTTGCTTTTTTCCGCTGCGCGAGCAGGAGCCTGGAAAAAAAAGCTGTGAGTTTCTTAGCTGAGATTGTTTCAGAAATTTTCAATTTTTTCTTACAAACAATTTTTCTCGGACCAGGGGACTCACAATCCGCAGAGCTGTTCAAACGTAAGAAGGAGCAGGAGAAAAGGAAGAAGGATAAGAAAGAGAAGAAGAAGCGCCGAAGCTCCACATCTTCTCTTCTGTCGACCCCGAGGCCGGCTCCCTCTTCACCGCCACGTTCGCTAGCGTCTGTCCCGGTAGCAGCTCCGCCAACACCGGGTAGAATGATGGTCGACGCTCCGGGCACCGCCACGCTGGAGAGGGCTCCTAGCCCACCACCGCCTCCACCAGAGACTCCTCCGCCACCACCGCCGCGGAGGACCACCTCTCTTCTTGCCTCTTCTGTGGTTCCTGGCCCGGCTTCCGAGCCGTTGGCCCAGTTGAGCCTCATCGCCCCGCTTGTCGAGGCGATGGTGCAGAAGTTGGTCGTCCAGCTCCGGGTCCCTCAGCCACCACCGCTGGCTTTCGTGGAGGGTCCTCTGCCCCCCGAACCAGCTCCGGAGGCACCACCACTCCGTGAGGAGGGCCCGGCTCCGAAGAGGCACCGCGTGGAGCAGGCGCAGTCAGAGGCCTCTCTCCCTCCGTACCAGCTGCCTTTGCCGGGGAGCGATCCGAGGACCGCCAGGCCGTACTGGTCGGACTCGGACCCCGAGGCCTTCCTACCACCGCCCAGCGTCTCAGAGCGGTTGGAAGGCTCCGACGACTCGTCGGACCAGGAGGAGGATCAGCCGCCGCCAGTTGCCGCTGACAAGTCCCCAGACGACAACATTGGATCGGTCCACAGCTCCCAGCCGGAGGACCAGAGGACATACACGGCGCTGATCACCCGCCTCGGATCCACGCTCAGGATCAGGGCGGAGGCTCCCCTGGAAGACTGTGAGGACGTGGTTTGCGCCATGGCCGATCGGAGGGAGTTGGTCCCCGTCCGCTTGGGCCTCCTCCCGAAGATCACCAAGGCGGCCAAGGAAGTATGGAAGAAGCCTGTGTTGTCCCACTTGGTGTCCAAGAGAGTGGACTCCATGTACAGGCTTCTCGACGACTCCAACTTCCTACATGTCCACCCGGCACCGAACTCCCGCGTGGTCAAGGGTTCCCAACACCGAACCCCGGTGAGCAGCACTCCCCTCCCATCCACGCAAGAGGGGAAGAAGTTGGACGCACTGGGCAGGAGGTTTTACGCCAATGCCTCCCTGTCCTTCCGTGCGTCCAACTATGCGACGGCCATGGGCGGCTACCAGTGCCGCCTATGGGAGAAGGTGGAATCCTTCAAGGCGATGCTGCCACCCGAACACCGAGCGGAGTTCGAGAAAGTCTGCCTGGAAGGCAACCAGCTGGCCCTCCAACAGATTCGGACCGGAAGGCACGTTACGGAGTCGGAGGCGAAGAACTTGGCCTCCGCCATCCAACTTCGCCGGCACGGATGGCTTCGTTCCTCTGACCTGCAGGACGACGTCAAGCGGCTCGTGGAGGAACTGCCTTTCGATGGCGAGGGGCTGTTTGCCAAGGAGACGGACACCTCCTTGGGGGAGCTGAAAGGGGACTACGCCACCATAAAACAGCTCCGAGCCCCACGCCGGGGAGCCAGCCGGTACCATCAGGACCAGCCGTCAACATCACAGGCAGGCCCGTCCTACCAGCTTCGCCAGCCACAGAGGCAGGAGGATTACTCCCGGTACCAGCCCTACAGACCAAGGCAGCAAACCACCCGTCCGCGCTACCAGCAGCGCCATCAGACCGGTAAGCGGACGGAACAGAAGGGCAAGCAACGCGTTTGACTCTTCCGTGACCGAGACTCTACCATACCGTCCCCTGGCGGACTACCTGTCCACGTGGTCTGCCATCACCACAGACAAATGGGTTTTAGCCATCTTAGACTCTGGCTACGCGATCGAGTTCAAGAGATGCCCTACTGTCGGACGGGTCCGTGTCACCGATCCGTCCCCACCAATCCAAGAAGAACTTTCAGCCCTCCTGGAGAAGGGCGCCATAGACCCGGTCGCAGCGTCGGAGTCTCACGAAGGGTTCTTCTCCCGCTACTTCCCCGTGGACAAAAAAGACGGGGGGTCGCGTCCCATCCTGGACCTCCATCTCCTCAACAGACACATCGACGCGAGGAAGTTCCGGATGGTGACTCTTCACTCCATCCTCCCACTGATCAACCGTGGGGACTGGTTTACCGTCATCGACCTGAAGGATGCCTACTTCCACGTATCCATCAGGAGGGAACATCGTCGCTTCCTCCGCTTCCAGGTGGGGAGTGACATCTACCAGTACACATGTCTACCCTTTGGCCTCTCCACCGCTCCGAGGGTCTTCACGAAGTGCATGGCGCCGGTGGCTGCTCATCTTCGGCTGCAAGGCGTCCAAGTGTTCCCGTACATAGACGACTGGTTGGTCTGCTCCCCAACCCAACAGAAAGCCAAGGACGATGTTGCTCATTGCCTGGCCCTTATGCAGAGTCTCGGTCTACGGGTCAACTACAAGAAGTCTCAGTTGACCCCCACTCAAAGAATAGACTACATTGGAGCCGTACTGGACTCTCTGGCTCTGAGAGCCTACGCTCCGCCCAAACGTCTGCTCGACATCCGTGCGGTGGTGGCACGGATCCAGGGCAGGCGTCGGGTCCGTGCGAGGGATGCCCTCCGCTTGCTAGGACTCATGGCGTCGACCACGGCGGTGATCTCGCACGCCAAGCTCAAGATGCGATCGCTCCAGTCGTGGCTCCTCGCCTCCTTCGACAGCACCCACGACGACCTCGGGAAGTGGCTCACACCAACTCCCGAGTTGCAAGACCAGTTGAACTGGTGGACAATGGACCGCAATGTGGCCGCGGGGAGACTCTTCACCCTTCCCGCACCATCCGTCCAAGTTACCACCGATGCGAGCACGCACGGATGGGGTGCGTGCTGCCTCGGGTTACGGGTCCACGGGGTCTGGACGCCTGCGGAAGCCAGCCACCACATCAACTTCCTCGAACTGTTGGCGGTGTGGAAGGCGATGAGGTCCTTCAGACTATCCATAGCGGGCCGCGTGGTGCAGATTGCCTCAGACAACACCACGACCCTAGCCTACCTCAACCGGCAAGGAGGAACCAAGTCTCTCTCCCTCCTTCACCTGGCTGTCCAGATCTGGGAGTGGTGCCTGAAGGTACACGTGTTCCCCATAGGTGTCCACATCCAGGGCACCCTGAACTCCGATGCGGACTCCCTGAGCCGCAAAGGGACGGTGATGAACGAGTGGGAGCTAGACAGATCGGTGTTCGACCGACTGTGCCGACGGTGGGGCACACCGAACCTAGACGTGTTCGCGACACAGGCCAACACCAAGTGCCGCCGTTACTGCTCCCGAGCGGGGATCGGCCACGGATCGGAGGGCAATGCCTTCATGGTGCTGTGGCACCAGGAACTACTGTACATGTTTCCACCGATCCCTCTCATCCAACGGGTCCTGGTATGGATCCGTGCGGAGAACGCCTGGGTGATCCTGATTGCCCGTCCTGGCCGCGCCAGCCGTGGTTCCCGCTGCTCCAGACCCTGGCTTGCGACCGCCTTCGCCTACCCACCGATCCGAATCTCCTCCGCATGGAGGACGGTCGGATCCTCCACTCGGATCTGCCGAGCCTGCACCTGACGGCCTGGCTTATCCGCCCGACCTAGCACGGATCCTTGAACTATCAAGGAAACCTTCCACGCAGAAGTCCTACGATGCCAAGTACCGTCGCTTCATGGACTTTTTGGTATCCAGCGACCGCACCGTGGACTCAGCATCCCTGCAGGACGTGATGTCCTACCTCCTGCACCTGGCCGAGTCAGGATCTGCACACTCATCCTTAAAGGTCCACTTGGCTGCGGTGGTGGCCAAGGCCCCACCTTCATCAGTATTGTCCTCCGCTTTCAGAGACAAGACTGTTAAAAGATTCCTCCAGGGACTGCGTAATGCCTACCCTCCAGTAAAGATACCACCTCCCCAGTGGTCTCTCACTGCTGTGCTCACCGTGCTCACGAAGGCACCCTTTGAGCCCATGGCTACAGTGGACATTAAGTTTGTTTCTTACAAAACTGCATTTCTTGTAGCCATCACCTCTGCCCGGAGGGCAGGAGAACTGGCAGCCCTAAGGTCTGACCCTCCTTTTCTTAAATTCTACCCTGATAGGGTAGTATTGCACCCTGACCTGGCCTTTCTGCCCAAAGTCCTGACTGAATTTCACCTGGCCCAGTCCATCACGCTTCCAGCATTCTTCCTGAATCCTTCATCTGCACAAGAGAGAGTGTGGCACTCGTTGGATGTCAGGAGGGCGTTGCTGTTCTACACACAAAGGACTGCGTCCTTCAGGAGAGCCAAACAACTGTTCGTGGCCTATGGTGGCAAGTCCAAGGGACAATCTCTGTCTGCCCAGAGACTCTCCAAGTGGATCTCAAGTACCATATACCTGGCCTATGAGATGTCATCCCTGCCACCACCTCCCCATGTCCAGGCACATTCCACCAGGACATTGGCTTCCTCCACTGCATTCCTAGAGGGCATCCCGATGGAGGACATCTGCAAGGCCGCCACTTGGTCCAGGGCCTCTACCTTCATCACCCACTACCGGGTTGACATAAGGTCTGCTGCTGACGTCAGACGGGGCAGATCCATCCTGACGGCTGGTCTCCGATCCTCTTCGTTGATGACCACCCATCCATGATGCCTTCACGCTCTCCTACATCTCAGGACACCGGCTGCCCACCATCCAAGTAAGTGAGCTTGTTAGTCACCCATCAGTGTGCATCCCCAAACAACACGAAGGAGAAGGACAGGTTGTACTTACCAGTAACTGTCGTTCTCTGAGTATGTTGTTTGGGGATTTACACAACCCAACCCTACCTCCCCTCAAGGCTGCCGGCCTGAGATGGCCTTATGCTTCGCGGGCAGCTCTAGTATCAAACTGAGGAGAGAGCGCGAAATGGCGCCAGAAGGGGTTGGACATGGTGGGCGGTCCCACATTTTAAAAATCTTATCCAATTAGCTTTTCAGCTCCGCTCAGGATTCAGCGCAGGCGCAGAACCCATCAGTGTGAATCCCCAAACAACATACTCGGAGAACGACAGTTACTGGTAAGTACAACCTGTCCATCTGTTCTGAAAAAAATTCCATAAACCGAGCCACTATTTCCTATGGATTTCCTTTTGTTATCTGATTTTTATGTTAGCCTAGCCGTTTGTTAACTGGGGTTCCACTGTAGCTGGCCTTTCCTTCAGTGACTTTTCCTCAGTGATAAAGAGCAGAGTGTCTGGATATATGTGTTGTAAATTTGATTGTGCAAATATGTCCTTCTATTCAGACACTACATCTGTCTCATAGGCTTCAGGACTGGCTAGTGTAATCCTTGTCTATACATCTGATACTGTTGTGTGCCATCAATCACATGGATTCCTACTGCTGTTGACCCTGTTATATGTGAGATGTTTAAGGAGTAGTTTTACTGTCACCTCCCAGTGAGGGGATGCGAGTCCAAGTCTCCAGAGTCCTAGACTGACCCTCTATTCATAACACTACTCTGGCTGTATTCTTCTTCTGTTGTATCTGAATCCAAATATTGGTGATCATCATAGCAATTAGCCATGAAGACTGTCCTGAGAATATAATGCAGTGGCCTTTCAGCTGCCTTCTGCATCACAGCATGACACCCATACCACTGATCTAGTTCCACGAGTCACCTTCTGTTCCTGAGCCCTTTTGGCACGCAAAGTCCTCTTCAGCCCCATGACAGTATTGAGGAAGCTGCTGCCCTCCATCAAGATGGATTCAAGTGGGACTTAATCCACTTGTGGACCATCACCCTTGCCTGTGGAGTTTGGCACCCAAGGCCTTTAGTTCTCAGAGTTGTGAGGTTAGTTAACCGCTGCTTGACAATCATCGTTGTGTCCCTGGCAGTATGGTCTACTCTATTACCATAGCAGGATAACCTGGCCAGACTAGACTCTGGCTGTATAGAGAATAGTTTTCAAACATCTCTACAAGCAGGAATTATTTCCTCATCTGTTTGTAGGCTGAGGAACTCCTACAACTTTGCCATAGAGTTTGTATGATGCAGAAAATCTGTTGTCATTTTCTAGGGAGAACATTTAGGTCATGTAGGAGCAAGTCCCCTCCACTTCCCACAGATTTATATGAATTTTGAGAACACATTCTAACTTCAGACTTGTGGGGAAGACCAAGATTAAATGGCCAAAGTGTGTTGTTTAGAGCAATTATCTCCCCATTACTGGTCCATTTTATTGAGGAGTCCCTGCTGAGCATCTAATCAGTTTTAGAGCTCACATTTAAACTTTGAGAATCAGTAGCCCAGCTCTTTGTTAAGATATCTTGGGGGGGGGGGGTGATAACAAAGTAGAATACAGTCAAACCTTGCATAACGATCGTTTCGCTTAGTGAAAAACTTGCTTAACGAATTTTTTGCTATGTGAGTTGGACTTTTCCCTATGGAAAAACTCACATAACGAGCATTCAAAATTTTTTCGCTATGCGACTTTTCCCCCTTGAAATGCTCGTTATGCAAGTTTTTCCATAGGGAAAGTCCGAACTCACATAGCGAAAAATTCATTATGCGAGTCTGACTCACATAGCGAAAAACTCACATAGCGAGCAGCCTCGCAGAACGAATTAAATTCGTTATGCAAGGTATGACTGTATTTTAAATTCAAACTCTGTTATGGATGGTTAGGGAGTGACTGCTGTGTGACTCTCTGGTATTCTCTCATTTATATACCTATATACCTAAAAATTCTGGTGCAATTTAAGCAGTGTACCCAGGCTGGGTGCCTATGTGTCTAGAAGCATACAGTAGTACCTCGCTTAAAGAGCATAATGCGTTCCACAGGATTGTTCTTTAAGTGAGTTTGCTCTTTAAGCGAAACACCATTGAAAGTGACCAATTTGGGGGGGGGGGGCATTGCAAACCCCGATTTATTTGTTAAGTGAGTTTTTGATTGGTTTTATTTGTTAAGCGAAGCAAACATTCAGAGAAAATTCTGCTCTTTAAGCGAATTACTCTTTAAGCGAGGTGCTTTTTATGCGAGGTTTTACTGTAATTTGAAATCTCCTTCCATGTATGAATGAATATTTTCTTAGTCTTTAGTACTGGGGGGACAGTGGTCCATGGGGTCGCAGAGGGTCGGAATCAACTGTGCGACTGAACAACAAAAAATAGTTATTTAAGTGACAGATGGTAAATATATAGTATTGAAGCATCTGCTTTAATTGAGGAACTTATGAAACATTCTTTTCATGTGATTCAGGAAGATGATTCCTATTTCACACTTCTGAATATACTTTTGTTTTCTAACTGTAAGGAATAATAAGCCTTCTTCAATTTTTAATGAACCTCTCCCCCTATCTGACAACTACTCTAGATCTCAGATGGAAGCATATAGCAATTGATGTTTGTCTGTGATAGGCAAAAGCTGGTACAGTTTTGATGAGGAAACATCACTTGGAGAAAAGAGAAGAGGGAAAGAAGCATAAAGGCTGTATTTGTTGGATCAGGCTATATGGTGTCTCACTTGAAAGTAACCTAATTATTCAGACTCACGCTAATAAGGTAGAGGATATGCTGGCAGTTAAACCACAGGCTCTCTGCTTCCAGATCGTCCTGTGGGAAAGTGGATTTGATTTGAAAGGCACTGTTTGGTGGGGAGCACCTGGTCAGACAAGAGCAAACTTTCTCTGCTTGTAGTTTTTAATGCTTCCCTCTCTCTTAAGCTGTATAGGAGGTGTTAGCCTAGGCTGGCTTGGCTCAGACCTAGCACAGGTACAGTTGGCTGACCTCAGGCTTATGGAAGGTGTTACAGTAGTAATATGGGGCATTGAAGAGCTGTTGGCACATATTTTGGAAGCTCCATAAAATGAAATACAAAAGGTTAGTTGGGTTATGGAGGCTGGTGAATGTGATATTATTTAGCTCATTGCTTTCTTTTCTCTTCTGCAGTACCTCCCCAACTTCAGACTGTTATTTTGTTGAGTCATTTTCCTTCTGTGATCTTTCTTTATTTGTGTCAGATGCACCACCAGCATATAATAACATACAAAGCTAAAATTAACACATCTAAAACAAAATAGAAGTAAAAGGGCTAGATGACATCTGCCCAATAACAGGCCACATCAACAGCATTTCCTCTTGCCAGCATAAGGCCCTCCTCAGTGCACGTTGAGGGGCATCGTGTGCATTGTATCATATGGGAGATAGTTTGTTGTTCTCTGCATTCACACAGGCTGTCATCTACAGGTTAGCTCTGGATCTCAGGTTAGCCCTTGATCTTCCTACCCTGGCATGCAGTCTGTTTAAAGCTTTCCTCACAGGCCATGGTTGTTCTTGGCCAGGCGGTAGAGAGTCATGTGGTTCTGCCCAGTTCTTTGGTAGCTTCTTGTTCGCCTTCCATAGTTCTAAGGCGGACTGTGGGGGGCTGGTTGTTCAGAGGGACAGAGGGTGTGAGGAAGCTATGCCTTGATTTCAGTCTCTGCTTTGGTGGTTGGTGATCAAATAGCGGGTGTGTTTCCGCGGATCTTGCTTTGACCCACTCTTTCTGAGCAGCACTTTCTATGGTGATTACTCTTTATATTACTGTATATTTTATGAATGCAGTCCCTTTTCTGCTTATTCCTCTGTGTCCGAATAGCTACAAAGATAATTTTAAAACAAAAAGTTTAGAAACTAGCTCCAGGAGGCAGACATGAGTGTCACAACTTCTGTGGAAAGTTATTGTCTACAAGTGAGTTGCATGCAGCATGCATTAGTGTTTTTAAATCACATATTTAATTTCATTTTGAAAAAAGTAGTGATTCTAGTCTATTTCTGCATATAAAACAGGGGGAAAATATGTTTCTGGCATTGTTTAGCTTCATAGACATGTTTCATTTTTATCAGCTTTTTTGTGGCTTACCAGACACATGTCTGTTAATACTGTGCCTGTTCTAAAGTGTTTATTTTGTTAATAAACTAGATACATTAACACAGGCAGTTATAAAGGTAAAGCTCTCCCTTGCTCAAAAGCCAGCTGTATCCGACTCTAGGGTGTGGTGCTCTTCTCCTTTTACAGCTGAAGAGCCAGCACTCTCTGCATCTGCAATCATTTCTGTGGTCATGTGGAAGGCATGCTTAGACGCTGCAGTGCACAGAACACTAGAACCTTTCCCACTGAAGTGGTCCCTATTCATCTACTTGCAATTTCTTGCTTTTGAACTGTTAGGTTGGCAGGAGCTGGGACCAAGGCGGGAGCTCACTCTGTCATGTAGCACTCAGGTCTCGAACTGCTGACCTTCCAGTCAAGTTCAGCATTCTAACCACTAAGCCACCACAGTTCCAAAGGGCAATTAAAGGGTGAGATAAAAATCTTGTTTTTATAGGCAATCATAACAAAAAAAAGTGCTTATATGGCCCATTCATTCTTTTATCTGCTTGTTTTTATATAAATATTGCAGACTGAGCTAGCTACACATCGGTATTATTTTCCACAGGTCTTAACACAGTTTGTCTTTGTTCTTGTGAATGTGAGATATAACTGACCATAATAGAGTGAGATGGTTTTGTGAAGAAAGAAGAGGATGTGGCGGCTGCTTGGAATTGTTAGCTCCTTAAGATATGAGCCTGTGTGAACCAAGATGGTTTGACTGCCAAAGTTTTGATTTACTTGGAGTCAATCCATGAGAAATGTGTTTAGGGGAGGGGGAGGCTGTGGTATTGAGCCAGCAATGGGATGTCTTAACAAGAATAAGAAAAGCCAGAACTTCACTTTTGGCAAACACAGAGTTTTTACGGGGCGAGTGTGTCTTACATTTTCAGTAATAGGCTATATGGTCATACTCCTTATCTTCCTCAACTCATATATTTCAATGTGTGGTACAGTTAGCAAGCCAAATGTACTCACTTTTAAATCTGGAAAGCTTTAAAATGCTGTTTCACAAAATTCTTGAAAGCTTTCCTTTCCTTGTTTGAACTTTATTTTACTTAAGAAATTATAGAGAATAACTACATAAAAGGATATTGATTCTTTAAAAAAAATAATGTTTCAGTAACATTTGCTCATGGATCAGGTACGTGATGCCCATTTATATGGTATAGGAAGTGTCATGAAAATCCAGACTATTTTCTAAATAAGTTCTTGATATATTTTTTAAAAAGCTACTATAATTTTTTTTAAAGGTAGATAACATTAATGTCTAAAACTAGCCTGACCCCAAACCCTAACAAATTTCTGGGCCAAATGTTAAGAATTATGCTGAGTAGAAATTCTGATCACATTAAACCACAATATCATTATTTTGCATGCTCATTTTCACATACTACATACAGTCACAGGAGTTGAAAGTTACACCTCTGAGGCAATCTGGTGTGTTCCTGAACTTTGAAATATAATGCCCTGTAGGTAAATGGTCCCTGACTGCTTGAAATCTGTCAGCATGGAGACCAACCTTTTCCAGCAAGTGTGGCACAAAATTTGAAAACAAAAACATGATTATGGTGTGCTTTATATAACACATCTGCAGGCTCACATTTCTTGGTAAGGTCTTGCCTCTCAGATTTTAGTGGCATCTGCTGGGAATGAGATGACTGTAGCCAGAGAAGGATTCGTTTCCTGGTGCTTTCTTCTTTTTACCAGCCTATATGTAGAATCAAAGATGAGTAGACCTTGAAGGAACTGAATGCTCACCAGAAAATCCACAGCTGAAGCATGACTGTCTTGAACATTCCTTAGTAAATGGGCCTCATAGGCCAAAATCCTATCCTAATAAATACTATACAAAAGAATACAATAATGCTATATGGATGACTGTTGAGATTTTCTATTTCAAAATATGACACAGCTCATATTTTGTTCTGTTTTGTGGAAAACTGAATAAGGAATGCTTAGGTAAGCCTAGCATTAATCCTACCCAAACCAGAGTTGTTGAAATAAATAAGTTACTGGTTTCAGTTGCTCTAACCTTTGCTAGGACTAATGTTGGAGTCGAGCTATTTAAAGTTCTAAAAGATGAGGTCGTTAAAATGCTGCACTTAGTATGCCAGCAAATTTGGAAAATGCAACAGTGGTCACAGTTTATATTCCAGTTCCAAAGAAGCACAATGGTAAAGAGTGTTAAAGCTGTTGTACAATTGTGCTCATTTCACATGCTAGCAAGGTCATGCTCAAGATCCTACAAACTAGCCTTCAGCAGTATGTGGATCAAGAACTACCAGAAGTACAAGAATTCTGAAGAGGCAGAGGAACTAGAGACCAAATTGCCATCTTTCACTGGATTATGGAAAAAACAATGGAGGACCAGGAAAATGTCTGCTTCATCAACTACACCACGGCCTTTGATTCACAAAGGATCCCAACAAGTTGTGGCAAGTCCTTAAAGAGATGGGAGTACCAGACTATCTTACCTGTCTTCTGAGCAACCTGTATGCAGGTCAAGAAGCAACAGTTAGGACTGGATATGGAACAACTGATTGGTTTAGAATGGGAAAAGGAGTATGATGAGGCTATATATTGTCACCTTTCTTATTTAACTTCTATGCAGATTACATCATGCCTTTAATGCAGGGCTGGATGAATCACAAGCCAGAATTAAGATCACTGGGGAAAATATCAACAACCTGAGATATGTAGATGACACCACCCTAACGGTAGAAAGTAGAGAAGATCTTAAGAGCCTCTTGATGAGGGTGAAATAGGAGAGTATAAATGTTGGCTTGAAACTTAACAAAAAAAAAAAACCCAACAACCCAAGATCATATCATCCAGCCCCATCACTTCCTGGCAAATATAAGGGGAAGAAATGGAAGAAGTGACAGGTTTTACTTTCTTGGGATCCAAGATCACTGGAGATAATGACTGCAGCCATGAAATAAAAAGATGCTTACTCCTTGGGATGCAAATCTAGGCAGCATAATAAAAAAGTAGATATATCACCCTGCTGACAAACGTCCACATAGTTGAAGCGATGGTCTTCTGAGTAGTAATGTATGGCTATGAGACTTGGCCCACAAAAGCTCACACTTAAGTACAGGAGTTAGTCTTTAAGGTGCCACCACATTTTTTGTCCTTTTTTATTTTTTTATTTATTTTTGCTGTTCTCTTTTGTCTAAATTCATATATACTATCCAAAAGAAGATGATGCTAGATCAGGGGTGCCCAAACATTTTAGGCCATGGGCCAGTCATGTGGTTTAGTGGGCCAGTCATGTGGTTCCTCCCACCAGAAGTGGAAGTAAAACGTGTATGCGCAAACTGCTGCTGTAAATGCACCCACGGCTGTCGTAAACGTATTTATGACAGCCATGGGTGCATTTATAGCAGCAGTTTGCACAGGTGCATTTTACTTCTGCTTCTGGGAGCAGTGAGGATGGCATGGGCCAGATTATTTGGCCCTGTGGACCAAATCTGGCCCACAGGCTGTAGTTTGGGCACCCTTGTACTAGATTGATGGCTCTTAAAACAATAGCATTAGCTTCCACTGTTCAGTTAATCCTGAATCTCTAGTGAGTGGTTCTGTACCCACCACCACATACACTTGGTGGAAAATAGGATCTGGCCTCCAGTTAACCCTTGAATTCTTGGGCTCTGCAGCAAAGTTGTGAGTAAAGGTCTCCCTCTTTTTAAATTTTCAACAGTTTTGCCTTTCAAACAGGCAAATTGTATGTGTGAAGTTAAATATAGATAGTCTCAATACATTTGGCTGAACATACCTAGCTTTTCTGTGGTTGACTTGTGTTTGCTACCATGGGTTGTACATGCTGGAGGCAGCTTAAAGCTCAGCAAGGGCATGGAGGACAGAGATGGAATTCGACAGGACTACCCATATTCAGAGCCTCAGGCTCTGAAGTTAAGGCAGAATGTGCAAAGAGTAGCCTAGTTGTGACTGGGGGGGGGGGGGGAGAGAGCAGTAGGTGTCTGTGACATGTATAACCTTGAAGGATAACATTAAAGCTTCCCCAGCACAGAGACCAGTATACAGCATGAATATCTGCTACATATCTACCCAGAAGAATTTGATAGTGCTTCCTTGTCTTGGTTGGTGTGTAAAAAAAAATTCTATAGTAACATTGAACACACTATGAAAGAGGAATAGTGGCATCCCCTCTGTGCACACAGAAGCTTGTGTTGAGATTTACATGCAAGCCTTCTCTTAGATCAGCATTTCCCCCAACTATATTCTGTACAACACTGGTGGGCTTCAATTCCCAGAAGCCTAGGTCAGTTCCCCAAAGCACTGATCAGCCAATGTACTAACTTAGGCTTCGGGGAATTGAAGTCTACCAGTGTTCCACGCAACATAGTTCGGAAACGCTGTCTTAGATAACAATGCTGTTCAAATGCAGCCCTTTTTCTATGTCACTCTTGTGTGCAAAGCTGTTTTCTGTATTGTCTTCTGTTCCCAGAGTTTGAGCAACCTCTCTTAGAGGTGGATGTATGGTATATTATGTGATATCCTGCTGGTCTCTTGAGTACTCCAGGATTTAGAATATCTTCCTGACATCTCCTAGTCAGTAAAATCTCACATCCTGTGCAAATGTGATCAGTTTATCCTAGGGGTTCCCAACCTAAGGCCCATGGGCCGGATCTGGCCCCTGGTGCCATTTCATGTGGGGGGCCACCCCCAAGGGCATCCAAGAAATAAAATGGCTACCCCTTTGAAGCTGTTGGGACAAAATGGCCACCCCCATCGTGCAGTCAAAGCAAAATGGGCCTTCCGGCCCTCAAAGCTGATTAAGAGAGCGTGACCTGGCTCCCAACTTGAAAAGGTTGGGACCCCCTGTCTTGTCCAGGCCTATTCTCTTAGAGTGCTCTTAAATCCTCTGAAACTCAATATTGGAGTAAGAATTATTCTGCTCTGCAGTTCCAAGTGGTATAGATGGAGGGAGGAATCACTGTCTTCTACAGTTCCAAGCTCAGGGCAGATGACAGTGGAGCTGTTTCCTCTTGTGCTGAATTTTATTTCCCTTCAAAATGCAACACAAATGTCAGGACGGCCTTCCAATCTCCTTGAAGCTCCAAGCTTGAGGGAAGGACAGGTGCCTGTCATATTTACTATACATTTAGAGGCACTGGTAAGGGAAGACTCGAAAGTAAAATTATTTGAACGTGCCTTATATTGCATTGAGGAGAAGAAAGAGGAGGTATAGTTGGTTGATTTATTAAGTGGCCATCTCTTTCCATGCCTTTTGATCAGCTAATGAATAAATGCAACCAATCAAACTGTCATTTTTATGGATTTTTGCAAATGGGTATTTCAGAAACAAGAAAATATCTCTCTGGGGATGGGCTCCCTAGGCTCTTTGACCTTGCCCAGCTATTGAAAATTCAAGCTGCAGAGTTCAGGTGGATTCCCCACCCCGGTTATGCAATAACTGTGGCTGTCTGATAATGTCATTATCTCACTGAATATTGCAGGGCGAGGGTTAGTATGAGTCTCTTCTCACTTAAGAACAATCTACCAGGTAGTAGATAGTTGACAGGAAATGCAGTAGATATAAGACATCTTTCTCATTTGCATATGTGTACTCATTATTGAGGGATTGCAGTGGTTTAAGGATTAAGAAACTGAACTTGACAACTGGAAGATTGGCAGGTCAGCAGTTTGAGACCCGAGTGCTGTGTAATGGAGTGAGTTCCCATTGCCAGTTCCTGCCAGCCTAGCAGTTTAAAAGCAAGAAATTACAAGTAGATAAATAGGTACCTCTTCAGTGGGAAAGGCAACAGCATTCTTTGTGCTCCAGCATCTATTCAGAGCACTAAAGTAGCATCTTTTTGAATCAGGTAATGATAGCAATATTTGAGTGCAATATTGTATCATAGCTGTAGTATAGTATTTCCATAAACCAATAGCTCTAGTGTAACATTTCCTTCTTACATAGAATATTTACATTGTAAGTTTATTTTATTCTATTTAAAAATACATTCCAGTTCTTTAGGTTTTTTTCTCAGGTACATGCTTATGAGATTGCATCCTTAGCCATGCTAGATAATGGTAGAGAAGGATATTTATTTATTCTTATTTATTTATTGAATTTCTATACCACCCATCTGGGTGTTATCCCACTCTGAGCGGTGAACAAACAGAAAACCAATAACAACAATACCCAAAATAATTGGTGTCTGAGGGCATCGGGACTGAGGGAGTCAGGATATGATAGCAAGGTAATGATATATTTCTCAGTTACTGTGATTTCAGATAGCTGAGTGGTCCGGACTGGTGGTCCCCCCCCCCCCCGCCATAAACGTATCCGCTTCCGGCGCTGGCAGTGCTGGCCACAAGAAATGATTTCGTCAGCTGTAGGTTGAGAATCCCTGCTGTAGGGTTTCGATTTCAGCCTAAAGCCAGAGAAATTCCATGGGAGCAAATTCTGTATTTCCACTAACGATACAAATGCCCTCAAAATAATGGAACCATTGCTTGCTAAGAGTGTGAAGGAACTGTTTGTTGACTTTGCAGAATTAAAGACTTTATATTGGTGGAAGCATTTCATTAGCACGTTATATACCACATATTATCTTCCTAGTTTTAATCTGATCTCCAACCCCTTCTTTCAGTTGACATGGATGATGAAGACGGCCGATGCTTGTTAGATGTAATTTGGTAAGTATTTGTCTTTCACCTTAAAGTGTATTTTCATCCTTACTCTGTTGCAGCGAAAACAGTTTCAACTTATTAAATACAAATATCAAGTGATATGGTTTTCTTCTATTTTCTTCCATAGAAAATAGTGGCTCAGTTTATGGATTTTTTGGTTTTAATCCAGAATGGATTAATTGGTTTTCAATGCATTCCTATGTGAAACCGTGTTTCAGTTAAAATATTTTGATTTTCAGTGCATTCCTATGGGCAGTTGCGTTCAATGCATTCTTATGGGAAATTCGGTTAGAGTAATTTTCGCTGTAAGAAACGTTGTTGTATTATTATTATTATTATATTCAATTTATATGGCGCCCCCTAACGCATAACTTGACTCCAGGCGGCTCACAACTACCGTATAAACAATAAAAAATACACAATCTACAATTACAATAAAAACATCTAAAGTAAAAGTCAACCACAAGTCAACAACATCACAGAGAACGCATTAATTACGTTACCCGAGGTTCCACTGTAGGTATAGATATACCTGCAACTTATCATTGGTAAAGGAATTACCTATTTAGGAGGTCACTCACCAGCTACATTACACTTTGCTATTAGCGTTTTGATGGAATTGGATAATATCTATATATCAAAATGCTAATAACAAAGTCTAATGTAACTGGTCAGTGACCTCCTAAAAATGATAATTCCAGTTACCTTTGCAAGTACGTTTCTATTATTCTGAATACATTTCTATTCTTAATAATTCATAAGTTTTAAAAATCAAGAGGGTAATTACCCAGTTTAGTCCTATATTTTTCTTTAAGCTAATTCCTGTCCTGATTGTTTAATCTTTTCCCCAGTGATCCTCAGGCCTTGAACGATTTTTTACATGGATCCGAAAAGGTGAGAAATTGCTCGTCCTTGTATTTTCTTTATATGCTTGTTAATGCATGATGAATTAACAAATCAAAATGCTTCCTTGAATGATCTATGGCTTGGATCCCTACAAAGAAAGTGGTGACACAGAGAATAGAGGTGGTACCCATCATAGAAATCATGGCGTTGGAAAGACTGCTCTGCCAGAACTTTGAGAACTGGTCAACAAATGCAATCCCAAAACTAATTAGTTATGGAAAATTTGCTTCCTAATATAACAAAATATATACGTCTGTCTCTTTCTTTTTCTATGTAGATATTTTTAAAAAATTAAATCTACCTATTCCACCAACACAGTTAGGAAAATATTTGCAGTTCGTGGAAAGAAACTTAGACATTGAGATGACGTGATCTGGAGCCTTTCTCTGTGAATAAAGTGATGCAGTTTGGTCTCCACATTAGCCTGACTCTTTGAACACTGTCAATCTTAAATTTACATTCACATACAGTAATTTAAATCTTTCTAATTACAGATTGACAGTGATGATCTCCTGGACAACACAGGAGATGCAGCCAGTGCCTTCTTTGAGGGTGCTGGGGTATGTATTTTTCACCTCATATTTGAAATACAGTTCATATTCCTCTTAGAAAGCATCATGTCCTTCTTTGCAAATTCATCATTTTTATAATGCTCGGTGCATGATGGAGGTTCACAGAGGCTAGATTTTCATGATAACAAGCATGCATAATAGTAAAAACAAAACAAGTTTCGGTTCCACTTAACATGGAGATACATAGAAAGGCACACTTGGGAGCATTAATAGAGGTCCTCTTAAAACCTGTTGTTCTTCAATCATTATTCAGTCTTGCTTGTATTCATTTTAATGTAGTACAGAAGTTGTTAGGTGAATGTTAAGGTCAGTTATACTTAGATGAACAGATTAAGGGCAAAATCTGTTGGAACGGAAACCTCTCCTTTCTCTTATGTCATTAGAATAAAAATCTGCATATTTCTGCATTTGATTCTGGGACTGTTATTAATCCATGTGTTACAATGAAACATACAAGATCATTTTAAAGCATACTTTGCTGTAACCATATTTACAAAAAAAGTGCAGAGGCTATGCTGCCAAAAGGTAGAGAAATCATTACAAGAAGATACCATCCTTAGACTCTTGGTAGACATAATTATCTCCCTGCATGATAATTCTGTTTGTTATCTCCAATTTGATTTTACCCACACATTTTCTGATCTCTGGGTGAAAGGTGGTGGTGTGGTGATTTGCATGACAAGCCCATGTCCAGTTTGAACCATTGATTTGGGATTTTGGCTGCTTGGAGTTTTTGCATTTGCTGTTTCCCTGCTGTCTTTCTCTGTCCAGATGTTTTGTTCTGTCCTGTGGGGAAGTTCTGATCACGGTGATCGGTTTAGTAAAGGTTTGGGACTTGTAAAAGCTTGAAAAATATTTCTTTCGGAATGAGGTCAAGAGCTTCCATTTGAGTCCGTTGGGAGCCTAGATCCTGAAATGCTTTTAATTTATACCAGATATTTTGTTGTGACACCTGGTATAGGACAGAATACCATTCTGTGTCTAGTATAGGTTGCTTCAGTATGTATGTATGCATGGTATTAATGCATAGTTAAAGGTAAATTGGGTCTGCAGTGGCTTAATGGTTAAGACGCTGAACTTGACAACTGGAAGGTTGGAAGGTCAGCAGTTCAAGACCTGTGAGTGCTGCACAATGGAGTAAGCTCCTATCCCCTGCCCCAGCTCCTGCCAACCTAGCAGTTCGAAAGCAATAAATTCCAAGTAGATAAATAGGTACTGCTTGGGCAGGAAAGGTAACAGCATTCCGTGTGTGCTGGCATTTATTCATGCCGGCCACATTACCATGGAAACGACTGCAGATGCAGACTGTGCTGGCTCTTTGACTGTAAATGGGGATGAACACCATACCCTAGAGCTGGATATGACTTGACTTTCAAGCAAGGGGAACCTTTACCTTTACTAGAGGTAAATTAAGTGTAATATGGACAATCCACAATTGAATCTCACATCTTTTCTTCTGCCTAGAAGCATGAATGGGGTGGTGTTGATTTGGATAAGAGCAATGCCACTAGCAGTGGGGGTTGCCCATCCCCGTCCTATTCCTATGCATCATTTCCTCAGCTTACACTGTCTCCTTCAATTTGGTACTTTTACACAGGTGGGCTTTTCCCCTTCTTCTGTGACCAATAGCACCTAGACCAGTGATGGTGAACGTTGGCACTCCAGGTGTTCTTGAACTTCACTTCCCAGAAGCCCAAGTCTCTGTGAATCCACACGAATGGGTTTACTGCGCATCTGGGAATTGAAGTTCTGTGAATAGGAAGGTCAAGAACATCTGGATTGCCAAGGTTCGCCATCATGGACCTAGGCTGTTTGGAGGCAATGCGAGAAAGAGTGGTTTAAGACTATTTCTTGTTTGGGATCAAGAAAATAAAGTCGTATTAAAGGAACAATTGTATCATTGCCTAATCAAATATTTGCATATTACTAATTTAGAGTCAGATTAAAAGTAAAATATTGTTCTGAGGGTTAAAAAATGTAAAACTACTAAGTTTTACCAAAAAAAAAAATCTTTTTTCTTATTATTGCTGAAATGCTTACTTTTCTCCCTTTGTGTTGAATCTTATTCTTTGCTTAGCTGCACGTACAAGAAACCTCTGGCAACCATCTGAATACGGAGCAGAGCCAGCCCACCACCAGCGTTGACTTGGACTTCTTAGAAGATGACATCCTGGGCTCACCCTCAGGGGGCGGGGGCAACCTCCAGAACTCAGACCAGCCCTGTGACATCCTCCAGCAAAGCCTCCAGGAGGCTAACATCACCGAACAGACGCTGGAGGCAGAGGCCGAATTGGACCTGGGGTCTTTTCAACTCCCCACGCTCCAGCCGGTGGTCCACACCGCTTCTGATGGTACACCACAGATTTTTTCCAGTGGTGCTGACCTCATTGGACTGCAGCAACCCGCCGTCCTGACCCATCAGGCTCTGGTGCAGCAGTCGGTCGGGGCAGATGTCGTGAACAAAGCCATCAGCGTGCAGCCTTTCCTCCAGCAAGTTGGCTTGGGGAATGTCACCATCCAGCCCATTTCAAACCTGCAAGGGTTACCCAATGGTAGTCCCAGTGGTCTGGGCATTGGGCAGATCCAAGTGGTTGGTCAACAAGTGATGGCCATTAACCAGCCGACGCAACAGATCATCGCGAAGCAAGTTCAGACTTCCCAAGTGGCCACCATGCCGGTGGGCAGTTACATCACCCAGACCGGTCCTGAACAACAACAGGTGTCCCTGGCTTCCACTGGAGTGTCTCCACAGAACGCAGGCCTGGTGATCCAAAAGAACCTTTCTGCCGTGGCCACCACAACCCTCAACGGGAGCTCCATGTTTGGAAGTGTATCCGCCACCCAGGGCTCCCAGCCTCTTCCGGTCACGTCTAACCTGAGCAGCCCGCTCGTGCAGGCCCAAAACGTCATCATTCACCGGACGCCCACGCCAATTCAGCCTAAACCAGCAGGGGTTCTCCAGCAGAAGCTGTACCAGATCACCCCCAAGCCCTTTGCCCCTAACAACACTACCCTGACCATTCAGAATGAGGGCACCCTCCAGCCACAGAAAACTCAGCAGAACCTCACCTTTATGGCAGGCAAAGCCGGGCAGAATGTTGTCCTCTCAGGCTTCCCACCGGGGTTGCCTGCCAACATGTTCAAGCAGCCCCCGCCACAGCAGCATGCCCTAAGCAAAGCCATGAGTGTCCACTTGCTCAATCAAAGCGGCAGCATCGTTATTCCCGCACAACACGTCCCCCAGGCCATGCTGCAGGGTCAAAACCAGTTCCTTCTCCCTGGGCAGCTCACGGGCACGTCGGCGGTTCAGCAGCTCTCAGCCTTGCAAGCAAACATGGGTGGCCAGATCTTAACCGCCTCGCATCCTAGTGGCCAGACGCATATCATCACCAGTCAAGGACCTGGTGGGCAGCTAATAAACCAAGCATTGCCTGCCCAGCTCCTCACGAATCAGAACCTGGCAAGCCAACTGAACCTGGGCCAAGTATTGACGTCGCAGAATGCGCATGGCACGGCCCACATTCTTTCCACTCCTATCCAGTTGCAGCCTGGGCAGGTGGGCCAGCCGACCCTCTTCCAGATGCCCGTCTCTTTAGCTGGTAGCCTGACAACCCAGAGCCAGCCCAGCGCTGCAGCATCCCTGGCCAGCAGCACCATCAACCAGGCTGGCCAAACTGTGATTCAAGGCGTCACTTTGCCTAACCAAGTGGCCATGTTAAATGCCACTGAGAACCTCAACCAAACCGTGACTATCCAAGCACCTCCTCCTCCTCCTTGTGCCAGCAGCCAGAGCCCAGGTCTCATTCAGCCCCAGCCAACCTCCAATGCCAACCTGCTGCCAAGCAGTGACCAGGCCAACATATTGACCGTCCAGCCTACTTCGCAGCCTTCCATTCCTTCCCAGCTTCAGCTCAGTGTGCAGCAACAAACTCCACCGCCGCAGCAGCAGCAGCCGGTTCAACTTCCTGTGACTTCCCAGCCCAGTCCTAACCTGGTGGCATCAAGCCCTGAAAAGATTATCCTGGGCCAGGCAGCTGGTGAAGCAGTTCTCTCCCAGGATTCCATGCAGATGTTCCTCCAACAGGCAAGTGGAAATATTGCCTGCTATGATAGACGACCCTCTTAGCTAGCTTAGGCCAGTGGTTCCCAACCCTTTTTTTTGGGGGGGGGAGGGGGGTCATGTGCCACATCAGTGGTGGCTTAAGTGGTTAGGATGCTGAACCCAACAGCTGGAAAGTCGGAGTTCGATTCCCAAGTCCTGCACGATGGAGTGAGCTCCCATCTTTGTCCCAGCTCTTGCTAACCTAACAGTTCGAAAGCAAGAAATTGCAATTAGATAAATAGGTACCATTTCAGTGGGAAGGTAAACAGCGTTCCGTGCACTCAGGTGTTGAAGTATGCCTGCCACATGTCCATGGAAATGTCTGCAAATGCAGAAAGCGCTGGCTCTTTGGCTATAGGCTATAAACAGATGAGCACTGAACCCTAGAGTCGGATACAACTGGCTTTTGAGCAAGGGCGACCTTTACCTTTACCACCTAAGCATCTCTAAAATCCTGATCCCCCACCCCACCCTGTGACATATAATTCTTACTATTCAAAAAGTGAACTCCTATTCATGTGGAGGAAAGCTAAAAGGCCATTCACTGTTAATAACTCATTCTCAAATTGCCCCTCTTAAAAATCAAAATGCCCGCCCAGCCCGGCTCCCCCCCCCCCCCAGTGGGGCATGAGGCTCACATTGGGAACCACAGGGTTAGACAGTTCTTTTTCTATTTGAGAGCATTCCGGTTAGCTCAGGAATACTTTTCAGGTACAAGTTCACAGAACCGTCAAAGCATCTACCATTCATTGTTTGAAAAGGCTTCTAGATTTAGTGATAGTTGGGAGAGCTTTTAAGATGCCTGCCTAAAGCTGGAAAAAGATGTCTGAGCAGTCTTCCATTTCTTAAGGAGCAGAAAATTCCGTAATTGCTATGTGCAGACCTGGGAATGGCAGCCGTTAATGAAGTTAACTCTGTAACTGGAAATTAGATTCTGCAAAAGGGATTAGGGCTATATTTGCAAGTGACATTTAATTTGTGTTGGTTGCCATTGACTGTGGACTTCATAGATCAGAAAGTCATTTGCTTTTTTTTTTTTTCATTTGGGCTAAGAAAATTCTATGAAAGTCAGCATCAAGTATGACCTTCTACATATATTTACTTTTGGCCAGTGGTAGGAAAGCTATAGTGTCATAATTTTGGATGTAACTATTAGGCAATGTCTGTAGTACAAGTGCTTTGCTCCAGAGAGGTGAGAATATGTGCATACACAGTAAGCAGCGTGGAAGGAAACCTGTGTGGTAAAGTGAGTCATTGACACAAATTTGGTCCATGCTAAATCTTTTGGAAATTTCAGAAGGATCGGAGCCAGCAGCAGCAGCAGTTTTACTCTCCAGCCCTGAAAATCCATCCAGAGAGCAGTCTGAACGACTCCACAGTGCCTCCCCACCTCTCAGTCTCTCTGCCCATCTACAGCATAGCCACCACTGCTCTCAACACCACCAGCAGTGTCCCAGCCTCGGTGATAGTCAGCAGCAGCGTAGGCACAAACCTGCAGCCGCTTGCCAGCCGAGAGCTGAGCCAGAACCACAACGTGCCACCACCGGCGGAGTCCAAAGGACCTCAGTTCTCGGCCGGCCCTTCCCAGCACGCACTGGCTTGCCAGGTAGCCCTTACGTGTTTGCAAATCCACACGGGGAAAAAAGGAAAATAACCTTGTTCTGGCCTGTTCTCCTGTCTTGCTCCTTCCTGTCTAACACGTTGTCTGGCCGTTCTTCCCTAGCTTTCCCTAACAGCTTTTTATTTTGCTTTCTCTTGCACACACTCTGTGCAGTGCAGAGAGAGAGAGAGAATGTGAAATATTAGCGCCTCGCGTAGGTTTGCGCTTGCATTCTCTCACACTTCAAAACAAAGGCTAACGCTTGGGTGTTGGTGGTGGTGACATGGGGCTTTAATAGCAATGGAAGGCTCCCCCTTGCGGATGCATTTGAACAATACACAGAGAAAGAGGGATAACCAGGCCAAGGAAACACAGGAGCATCTGGACAGAACTATTGGTCTTCCTGCTTCTTTACAGGAAAACCTACCTGGGTCTTTAAAAAAAAGATATCTATAGCAATTAGACTTATATACCACCTTATAGTGCTTAGTGCACCCTCTGGGCCATTCACAAAGTAATTAGCATTTGGGGCCCCCAACATGCTAGGGCATGAATACCCAAACCTTTCAGGCCACGAGCCGGATCCAGCCCCTGATGCCAATTCATACGGCCTGCACCGCTCCCAGAAGCGGAAGTAAAATGTGCCCCAGTCCTGTGGTTCATGCCTATTCATGCCACTTCTGGGAGGAGTGTGGGCCGGATGAATTGGCTTTTGGGCCAGATCCGGCCTGTGGGTCATAGTTTGGATACCCCTGTGCTAGGTATTAATTTTACTGATCCCAGAAGGATGGAAGAGGCTGAGTCAACCTTGATCCCCGTCAGAATTGAACTCACAGTGATTTGGCTGCAGTACAACAGTTTAACCCCTGTGCCATCAGATGAACAACAAGTAAAAGGGATATTATTTGCATGGGGTAGCGAGTGTTAGTCCACTCAGGGCTTTACCGGCCTCTTGCACTATAGTCTGGCTAAAACACTCTAGAGTTGGAAATGGGTAGTGCCAATTTATGGCAGTACACATGTTACAGGCTAATATATGACATCCTGTGCATATCTGCTATTGGTCCCTGCCCAAAAGCGTCTGCAGTCTAAAATTGTCTGTATTATACATGGGCCTCCTTCACCTGGCTCCGTGGTTAAGACACTTGCCTTGTTAGCTGGAGGGCTGGCAAGTTGGCAGTTTGAGACCCGGGTACTGGATGACGGATTGAGTGCCCGTCTCTGTCTCAGCTTTTATGGACTTGAAAGGAGTCTCATGTGGGCGTTCCCTGAGCAGAGTTTCTCCAGCAAAAAACCCTTTCAACCCAGAATAATTTCTGACATGAAATTATTATTACCAGCGCTTGGATGATTGTCAGTCACCATCACACATAGGCACACTGACATCAACATGGCCCAGAAGTCAGCAAACATCCCACGGCTGCTGTTTGAGCACCCCAAATGCTGTGTCACTTTATCCCCCAGTCCTGCCAGTCTGTGGCTCGTGCCTATTCGTCTCCCCCCACCCCCGTTGCTGCTCTTGCTTGCTTCTCTTTCAGTCCTTACTAACCCTGGGAGGCGATGGTGGTGGTGCTACTGCTGCCTTTTGTTGCTTGTCTTCCTGTCCTCTTTGTCTCTTCAGAGCTGAGTACCACACGTGTGAAATGTTCCTGTCTCCTAGCAGAATGAATGCACATCTCTTTCCACCCTGTATATCTTGCATTTCGACAGAAAAGCATTACCTGATAGCATGATATATTTTTTTGCAGCCATTTGCATGTCTGTATAATGAAAATGTTGTAATTATTTTTCTGTTTTTAAGAATTAGTTTAGGCATTACTGTTGTATAAGAAGGGAGACAGGGATGCATCCAGGTCACTGACATAGCGAAAGCGTTGTACCAAGAACTTTAGGCTCAAGCTTCAAGCTCGCAATTTGAGTAGGGGAGATGTCCTGTGTAGGGCTTTTATAAAAACAGAATAGTTTTATGAAATTCACCTCCAGTATTGCTCATAAAATCCTGTGCAAGGGACAGACTAAAAACACAATTACCCCAATAGAAATGAAAGATGCATTTAATTTTAGCACAATTCAGCAGAAATTTTTGAAAAAAGCCAAAGTGTATTTCACAAGGCAGTTAAAAGGCCAAGTGTTCTTGGTCTTTAATTACCAAAAGCCCAAGTCCTGCTGATCAGGGCTTCTGGGAATTGAAATCCAAAAACATCTGACAAGCCAAGGTTGGCCATCACTGCCTTAGCCCATGATGGCAAACCTTGGCAGTCCGGGTGTCTTTGGACTTCAATTCCCAGAAGCCCAAGTCAACACCCCTGCTGATCAGGGTTTCTGGGAATTGAAATTCAAGAACATCTGGAGAGCCACTGTTCGCCTCCAGTACCTTAAGCACTTGCCTGTGTTCTATAGGGTAAGGCAAGAAGCCCACTGAGGAGCATTTTGAACTGAGCTCCTTGCAATACTGGAGGCTAAATTTGTAATATTTTGTTTCCATCTTGTCTTATTTTCTTCTCCATAATTTAAAAGATAGGTATTTTTGGGTAATCTCTGCTAGAGGCAAAAGTTTTGCAAACAAGCTGGGACAGTAAAAGCAAACGTGGCAGGTGTTTATAAGTCGTCCCAACGGAAGAGCATGAAAGTTTGAGACTCTGCTCCTGAGATAATTTCCCTTCTGCTCAGGTCTCTCAGAGAGCAGATAGAAGAAAGAGAGAGAATTATCATCATTCTGATCTGTCAGTTGGGACTCAGGGATACACAGAAAGAGCCTCCTCAAAGATTGAGGTAGTTTTGAGGCACAGCCGGGTGTGCCCTGGTAATGGTAACCTTGTGTTGCCGGCTAATCTTTCTCACACTAGGTCAGGCCAAAGGAAGTGCAGAATGAACTCACCCAAAAGGTGCCTTTAGTTTGGCAGTTTCACTTCTGGCCCTAGGGACTGCGTTTGCTCAGTGGTTAAGAAGCTTGACTTGTTAGCTGGAAGGCTGGCAAGTCGGCAGTGTGAGACCCGGGTACTGCATGACGGTTTGAGCACCTTTCTCTGTCCCAGCTCTTGGGGACATGAGAGGAGCCTCATTTGGGTGTTCCCTAAATAGAGTTTCTTCCACAAAAATCCTTTCATTCCAAAATAATTTCTGACACAAAATTATTATTATGCCTCTGGCCTAGACATGGAAAAAGAAGAGGTTTGGACTCAGATATTCTTGGCTACTACTGCTTGGTTGGATTCTGGTGCCCAGATGTGTCAAATGTCTTTTCACAACAGAGTCATAACTTGATTTCTTTATCCCACCCCCTTCCTTTCTCTCTCTCTCTTTTCACAACCTGGTTTCCTTACAGTTGCCATCGGGTCAGCAGAAACTCCCCGAAGCCTCCCCGTCCCATTCGCTACCTCATCCTTCCGTGGGGGAGAGTCCCCAGCTCCAGTCGACACACCTGTCCCAAATGCAATCGCCCCACCCATCCCGCCCCCCATCACAACCTCAGCCGCTGTCGAGGCCACCTTCTCGGCCTCACTCGAGACCGCCATCCCAGCCGCAGACTTTATCCAGGCCGCCTTCCGAGCCCCTGTCACGGTCCTGCACACCCCAGATGCAGATGCAGAACTTGTATGTGATCCAGAATCAAATTGCTTCTTCCCCTCACGGCCCCAGCCAGCACCCCTTGCGGCCTCCCTCCCAGCCTCAGGTTCCGTTCCAAGCGCCTCCAGCTCAGCTCGAAGGGCAGCCTCAACTGACCAGCCCTCCTCCGCACCTGCAGGTTCAACTTGCGCCTCAAATCCAGTCCCAGTCTGAGACGCCAGGGCAGCCCCGGTTACAGCCCCAGATTCAGGCCCCGTCTGAGGTGCAGCATACCCACTCCCCGCATTTCCAGCTCCAGTTCTCTGCCCAGGGCCCCCTCAAAGCTCCCACGTCAACCCAGGCGCTTCATCTCACCTCGGAACAACAGAGGAGTTTTCAGATGGTTCCAAATCAGTTCCAAGCACTCTCTGCAATCCCGGCTTCCATACCTCAACAAAAACAGCTTTTGGACCGCTTTCAGCAGGTAAAGAAGCCACCTTATGCAGACGTTGATGGGATAGGACAGGCATGGCAAACCTTGGCACTCCAGGTGTTCTTGGACTTGAATTCCCAGAAGCCCAAGTCTCTGTAAATCCACACCAATGGGTTTACTCGTGCAGTAAACCCATTTGTGTGGATTCACAGAGACTTGGGCTTCTGGGAATTCAAGTCCAAGAACACCTGGAGTGCCAAATAGTTGAATTTTTTGGAATAATAATGTGTGTTAGTCTGTGTTTAAGGCAGGAGTTCTCAACTTTTTAAAGCTAGGGTCCGGGTCACACTCCCTCAGACAGCTTTGGGGGCCAGATGGCCATTTTGCCCTTCTTCCACCACATGGCACTTCTGGGAGAGATTATGCACTACTCTTTCCAAGAAACCACTTAATCAGAATCCTGTACAGCAAACAAAAGAAAATCTAGAAGGACATTGTGGATCTTGACTGTCTGATGAAGTGGACTTGATTCACGAAAGCTCACGTTAAAAATGTAGCAGTTAGTCTTTAAAGTGCTGTAGTGCCCCCCCCCCCCCCGATATACCTCAAGTGCCAAGGTTCACCACCACAGGGACAGGAAATTGAGCCTTGGAGTCCTTTTAATATCTCCTCTATCCTGAGTCTTTTTCCCTCGGGGAAGAAATGTTCCTTAAAAGCCAAACTAGAATAAGAACCAGAACCAGAACATAGATTTTTTTGCACACTTGAATTAAAGTTAGACTATCTTTGTTTTAAATTGCAACAACCTTGCCACTTGTGTATACTGATTTTTGCCACTAGAAGGCTTGGAAATCCCCCGTGTTAATTAAAAACCAAGCCATAGCTAGCTAGGTGTCTAAAAGAAACTATAGTAGATCTTCAATTAAGAATAACAGCAAGTGAGAACCCAAAAATTGTAGGGTACACTGATATAGATTTGCTAAATATAGAAAGCAGAGTTTCTGTTTTGGGATGCCTATATGGACCACGTGAAACAGTAAACACTTAAAGAAGGGTAAAAGAAGAGACTACTGTATTTGATAAAATTGTTAGAATGGTTAGGTAGAAGCCTTGAATTTACAGTACAATAGAACCCCGGAGAGCATGATGACATGGTTCCACAAGTCATGACGTCCGGTTTTTCACGTTCGATACATTGATCGAACAATGCTAAAAAAAAAGCCCTGACGTCAGGGACAAACCACGCCGAGGCAAGGTTCGGCATCCCCCCCCTCCCCCCGGTAGGCACGCGACCACGTGTCGTTCGGGGTTAGAGCAAGGTACGGGAAAGACCCCCGTCTCCTGCCCTAACCCTGAACGACACGCACGTGCACGCTCGAAGTTGCGAAAGTGTAAGGATCTTTACCCTTTTGCAACGTCGGGCGGCTTGGAGGCTTGCGCGGCGGCGGTGACGGGAGGATGCGGTAAGGTCCCTCGCATCCTCCCCTCACCGCCGCCGCGCGTGCACGCCCGAAGTTCCGAAAGTGTAAGGATCTTTACCCTTTTGCAATGTCAGGCGGCTTGGAGGCTTGCGCAGCACAGCGGCGGTGACGGGAGGATGCGGTAAGGGCCCTCACATCCTCCCCTCACCGCCGCCGCGCGTGCATGCCTGAAGTTCCGAAAGTGTAAAGATCTTTACCCTTTTGCAACGTCGGGCGGCTTGGAGGCTTGTGCGGCGGCGGTGATGGGAGGATGCGGTAAGGTCCCTCGCATCTTCCCCTCACCGCCGTCGCGCCGCGCATGCACGCCCAAAGTTCCGAAAGTGTAAGGATCTTTACCCTTTTGCAACGTCGGGCGGCTTGAAGGCTTGCGTGGCGGCAGTGACGGGAGGATGCGGTAAGGTCCCTCGCATCCTCCCCTCACCGCGCGTGCACGCCCGAAGTTGCGAAAGTGTAAGGATCTTAACCCTTTTGCAACCTCTGGAGGCTTGCGCGGCGTGGCGGCGGTGATGGGAGGATGCGAGGGACCTTCCCGCATCCTCCCGTCACCGCCGCCGCACCGCGCAAGCCTCCAAGCCGCCCGAGGTTGCAAAAGGGTAAAGATCCTTACACTTTCGCAACTTCGAGCGTGCGCGCGCGTGTCGTTCGGGGTTAAGGCAGGAGACGGGGGTCTTTCCCGTCTCCTGCCCTAACCCCGAACGACACGTGCGAGCACGCTCGAAGTTGCGAAAGTGTAAGGATCTTTATCCTTTTGCAACTCGAAATTTTGAAAGGGTAAGGATCCCCGTACCCTTTCCAAACATCGTGGGGGCAGGCGCTGGGGGGTGGGTTGGTTTGGGTAGATGTTCTACCCAATCCAACTGCCCCACACACACATACGCTTGTATCGAATAACGTGAAAATGGCGTTATTCGATACAAGATTTTCCCGAAAATCTTGTTGCGTTATGCAGTTTTCACGCTATCGGGTACTCGCGTTATCCGGGGTATTACTGTATTTCCCTTTCTAATCTCTGAAGTAATGTCAGGTGTAAAAATTGCTGCAACAGCTTAATGACTGATATGGTAAGAGTTCCCTATCTCCATATGTTTAGACACAGTAAACCTACATCCAATACCTTATGAAACCCGATTCCAGATTCATTGCCAAAAATCCCCAACCTCCAATAAATTTATGTTCTAGCATATATGCATTGTTATTTTATAGATTTACACCCGTACATTAATTTAAATATACAGACTAACTCCTGTATAAAATATAAAGACCAACTTCTGTATTTAAATGTGAGCTTTCGTGGATCAAATCCACCTCATCATAATTATAGTTGTTGTGGCTATGGAAATGTCTTCAGTCAAAAGCATTCTATTGTACATGTGTAGCACTGCGGTCAGTAAGTTTCTATCCTAGTGAATTCTGGTTCAAGGTGTAGGCTTGAAAGAATGGGTGGTTAGATGCGTTTTCCTTCATTCCTTGCCTTTTCTGCCCCATGTAGATGCCCCAGGGAATTATCTTGCAGACAAAGCAACCAACTTCCACCAGCCAAGCACCACCTGTGCTGAGCCAGTACAGCAACCAGCCCTCCTCAGTCTTGGTATGCAGCCAGGGGCAGCAAGTCACAGTGACAACAACTCAGGCACAACCAGTCCACATACATGCACCCATGCCTGCTGCAGTTCAGCCTTCCAGTGCAGCTTCAATGAAGGTGGCGGCTGTCCTTGAAAAGGGGCAAGCACAGAGGGGAACAGGAGGTGGGCAGCCTTCGCAACCAACGGGACTTCTCCAGCAGCAAACGCCTGTGTTGGTCAAGTCCGCATCAGTGTGTAAGTTGGTACAATCACTGCATTGTGTAGATCAGGAGTTCTCAACCTTACTGCGCCATGGGCCAGACAAGTCCCCCTCTGACTGCGCCACGGGATAGCATGTGGTTTCCCCCTGCTACAGACGCTGCCATAAAACACAGGGGGCACATTTATGCGGGGGCATTTACGGCTGTCATAAGCACATCCGCTTCCAGGGTCATCGCCATGGGCCAGATGGAATGGCATCAGGGGCCAGGGCTGGCCCGCTGGCTGTAGGTTGCAAACCCCTGGTGTAGATGTTGGACAAAGGGAAAGGAAGACGTGTCTTGTTGTACTGGCCCTTTTGACTTTCACTTTTGCTGTGTGTGTTTGTATCTGGATGTCTGTTGGGGTGGGAAAGAGAAATAGTGTTTTAATCCATCCTCTTCAGCTGTTTTTCTGACTCTCTCTGTGGGTAACAGGAAAGGAAAAGGGGGTTTCTCCTACCTATCCTTTTCATAAATATTAAGGATATGTACTTTATGTGCATGAGAATGTCATATATGCATCTATTGTGGCAGCATGTACATTTCCCCTGAGTGGAAGAACATAATGCAAACCTGTCCCTCTGGCTGTTTTCTGTGATAGCAGAAACAGTTTCTATGTGCCTAGATTTATCTCAAGTTTGTTTTCCTCTGTGGCTCTCAGTCTTTTTATGTAAGCCACATATTTTCTGATCTTCCTAAAACCTATAGAACAGTGGCTGAAAAAAGTCAACATGATTTCAATTCATCTTTTAACAATAAGAGCGGTGTTAGACACTAAATGGCATAATGTTGTGCTTGTCTTTCTCATACATAAGAATGATTCAAATAATATTCCTCATCCACTCTTTAATACATCTTGCTCAACTGTTATCCCTTTTCAACGACTAGAATTAGAATTTCATGGCCTTTTAAGATTTAGATGGCTTGTCTCCATAACCAAGAGTTAGATACTCTCTTTTTTTAAGTGAATCAAATGTCTCTTCTGTTCCTCCAGAAATCTAGATTCTCTGTGGAATCCAGTCTGTATGGTATTGCTAAAGGGGAACAGCCCCCATTGTCATAGCAAGGTTGGGTAATAATAATAATTTCATGTCAGACATTATTCTGGGTTGAAAGGATTTTTGCTGGAGAAACTCCACTCAGGTGACACCTAAATGAGACTCCTTTCATGTCCCCAAGATCTTTTCCCACCGAAGTGGTCCCTATTTATCTACTTGTAGTTTCTTGCTTTCGAACTGCTAGATTGGCAGGAGCTGGGACAGAGACAGGCGCTCATTCTGTCATACAGTACCCAGGTCTTGAAATTGCTGATTTGCCGGCCTTCCAGATATCAAGGCGAGCTTTTTAACCACTGAGCCACCGCTGCCAGTTTGGAGAAAGCCAAAGCTGCTGTCTTGTTACTTGATCCACAACTCCCCTCATGGCTCATAACTTTTTTCTTTCAGCGATTCTTCATCGGCTGCCTTTCTGCACAAGACTCCTCCCCTCCCTTTCCCCCACATTGTGCTCATGAAAGATTCCTTGGCTCATGTCTTTAGAATAGGAACGTCAGGCCTGGTGGCCTGGCTAAACTCCACAATGAATAATGGCCTTGTCCCAATCATCGGCAATGGGAAGCAAGGCTCCTTTGCTTCCCGTACTTAACTGGAATGGCAATCTGAAGAGTTGGCTTCAGAGGCAAGAGTGCAGATAGTCAGCTTACAAAATGACAGTTTAAAGAATGCCAGATTGCAGACACTGTCTGTAATCGCTAGACAGTGGGGGGGGGGGGGGGGCAGAAGTATCTTTTACTGCAGCAGCCTTCTCAAAAAGTGTCACTATGCTGAAAACGTGGTTCTCATAGCTAGGTCTGAATATGTTCAAGCATACTCAGGAGGCAGTCAGATTTTTCAAGTAGCCTGCTTGTAAGGAGGTAGAAATGAAGAGTGAATGTACTGTATTTAGTGAGTTGAAAGCTCCTGTTTTCGCTTTTGTTCTCTGGCTTCTTTCCTTCCTCCTCAATTTTTCCAGGCAAAAGTTAATTGAGGAGGGTCAGGCCAGGTGATCCTGCTATAGTAATAGAGTAGAAGACGATGGCGAACCTCGGCACTCCAGGTGTTCTTGGACTTCAGTTCCCAGAAGCCCAAGTCTCTGTGAATGGGCATAGTAAGCCCATTTGTGTGGATTCACAGAGACTTGGGCTTCTGGGAATTGGAAGTCCAAGAACACCTGGAGTGCCAAGGTTGACCATCGCGGAAGTAGACCATACTGCCAGCAACTCAATGCCAAGCGTCAGGCAGCGGTTAACTAACCTGACAACCCTGAGGACTAACGGACTTGGGTGGCGAAGATCACACAGGGAAGGGTGATGGTCCCCAAGTGGATTAAATCCCACTTGAATCCATCTTGATTGAGGACAGCAGCTTCATCCATCCTGGCCTGGGGCTGAGGAGGACGCTGCATGCTAAAAGGGCTCAGGACCAGAATGTGACTGGCAGAACTGGATCAGTGGTACTGATGCTGCAATGCAGAAGGCAGATGAAAGGCCACTGCATTATATTCTCGGGACAATCTTCATGGCTGATCACCATGATGATCACCAATATTCAGATACGGCAGAGGAAGAAGGCTTCAAGCCTGCCATGAGTTTGTAGTTTCTGACTCAGGAAGCTTTCCTTATGCCTAGCTGCAAGTTCCAGTTAGTGGACTAAAGAAGGCAGAGGAGGAATGGAAACCAAACTCTTCACACCACAGGAAAGGAGAAAGAGGGAAATCAACATTTTTCTTTCTCACTTTAGCTCACTCCACTCACTCAGTTAGAAGTGAAACAGCCATGGAATCTTAGTCTCTTTTTATTAAAAAGAAGAAGAAGAAACACCTT
The DNA here is from genome assembly GCA_030440675.1 of Furcifer pardalis. Classification (NCBI taxonomy): domain Eukaryota; kingdom Metazoa; phylum Chordata; class Lepidosauria; order Squamata; family Chamaeleonidae; genus Furcifer; species Furcifer pardalis. The sequence goes on from CP126890.1 coordinate 309,528,709, forward strand.
TCAAATATTTTTCTCACTGAAATCTTATCTGTGCATTTCCCCCTCACATTTCTCTAGCTGTTTCTGCTGCGGTGCCTGCAGATAGCAAAACATTTCCCAGCAGTTCCACAGCTATTTCTGGAGGGAAACCAACCCTTGGGCAAGGGAAACCGACTGTTGCTGTTCAGCAGCCAGTACAGGTGAGATTGTTATAACTGGCTGGTAACTCTTTGAAACAAAAAGTGGCATTGCTGTTGTTATCACATAATAATTAATTGTTAGACAGTGTTCCAGAGATCTAGCTCTGGAGTTCTTAACCTTTTTAAGCCAGGGGCCAGGTCACACTCCCTCAGCTTCGAGGTCTGGACGGCCATTTTGCCCTTCCTCCACCCCATGGCACTTCCTGGTATCATGGAGGTGGTGGTGGGCTACATGAAATGGTACTGTGGGCCACCGCTTGAGAATCCCTGATCTAGCTGAACAACTGTATTGAATGCAGAAGCAATATAATCTCACCCACAGGGTTTACTATTGGTAGATAGATCCCATTTGCTGTGGTAGATGTGAGGCCACTCTGTTCACATGGGGATGGAAGTCTTCTCCTCAGTGTGACTGTGAAGAAGAAGACCAAACCATGGACCACATTATATTTAGGTGTCCTTTACGCACATTTGAAGGCACTTTGGAGGACTTGCATAGTGCCACAGGTGAAGCCCTTCAGTGGGTTTCAAACCTGGATGTGGCTAGGAACTTGAGATGGACAATTTGTGCTTACTGTATATATCCACATTAATAATAATAATAATTTCATGTCAGAAATTATTCTGGGTTGAAAGGATTTTTGCTGGTGAAACTCCGCTCAGGGAACGCCCAAATGAGGCTCCTTTCTTGTCCCAAAAGGCTGGGACAGAGACGGGCGCTCAATCCGTCATGAAGTACAGTAATACCTCGGATAACGCTAACACTTGGTTCCACAAGTCTTAGTGTTATCCGATTTTTAGTGTTATCCGATGCATGTTAAAAGCCTATGGGATGGATCGGATAACGTTAAAGCTCCATAGAGATACATTGTAACCGTGCAGGCTTTAGCGGTTGTTATCCGATCCATTGCATAGGACCGTAACATTATTTGATCCAATTCTCCTCCCCAGATTACTTAACGTTATGCAATTTTAGCGTTATCCGAGGTAAACGTTATCCGAGGTATTACTGTACCTGGGTCTCGAGCTGCCGACTTGCCAGCCTTCCAGCTAACAAGGTGAGCGTCTTAACTACTGAGCCACCACAGCCCCTCTACATTAATCAACATTAATGTAGACAACTGAAGTTCATCATATGATAAATAAATAAACTGGTAGATGCAGTTGTGCCTTTCCATTCTGAGAATGGGGGTAGGGAGAAGATGATTCTCTGGCTAATGCAACTAACAAAAGAAATAAACCTATTTATTCAACAGTTTACAAAGTGTATATGTATCTGTAGAATACATTGTGTTAGCACTGCAGCAGCAAAGAATCCAGACATCGGGCCGTCCCTCGGCATTCGGTTTCCTGCTGTTTCCTTACGTTGCCAGTCACTTGCAGTGTATGTTTTAAATTTATTTTGTTCCATCTGCTGTAAAGCTGTTTTCTTGTCTCTTTGGCAGGCTAAGCCTGGAGTCATTAGCTCTGTGTCGGGCCTGAATCATGGGAAAAGCCCATTGCAACTCCCGGTGCTTGGAAAGGGTTTGCCACAACTCACGCCTTCATCATCTTCCCAAATCCAGCAGCAGGTGAGGGTAGACATTAGAATGCATTGTGGGGGAAAATCGTTTATTTAAAGAATTACTTACAGATTCTCTCTCTCTCTCAGTACATTGGCTCTCACATAGCATTTTTAAAAATCATTTTACAGGAACAAAACTGTATAGCAGTGGTGCCCAAACTAAGGCCTGGGGGTGGGGGGCGGCCCCCGGGCTTTAGTGGCCGGCTTCCTGAACCACATGATCAGCCCACAGCCTAAAAAGTTTGGGTACCCCTGCTGTATAGTATGCACATTTGCCAAAATCCTATTGAAAATGTACACGTGCATAAAAGGAATTGCAAAAGTTGTTGCAGTTCATTGGCAAGGGGCTGGTTGTGTGCTTAATTGCACACCAGAGGGTGCATGCCACATCTACTTACTTACTTACTTACTTACTTACTTACTTACTTACTTACTTACTTACTTTTTTTACAGACTTATATGCCACCCTCCTCAAAGAAACCCAGGGCGGCTAACAAAGGTTTTAAAAAGAGACATAAAAACACAATATAAAATCCTGTCTAAAATTAATATTAAAAAAGATTAAAATTGAGCAAAGTTAAAAGATTAAAACATTCATACATTGAGAGAGGGAGGGGTCAGATGAGCCAACAAACTGATGCAACTGTCCGACCCAGACCCCATACCTGTCCCGCCAACCAGGTCTTAACCCCCTTCCTAAAGGGCAGCAACTCCGACAGGAGACGTAGCTCAATTGGCAGGAGGTTCCATAGAGCCGGGGCGGTCACAGAGAAGGCCCTCCTCCTAGTGCTAGAGAGGTGTGCCTCTCTAGTCGATGGTACAACCAGAGAGCCTCTCCGGTCCACTCTGGTGAGACAGACAGATGTTCTTAGCTCGCTTCCAGTAGTTTGTTTGTTTGTTCATATTTCTCCACCGCCCTTCTCACCGAAGTGACTCAGGGCGGTTTACAAGCAATAAAAAAAGCATCACAATAAAAAACACACACTACCTAAAAACCTCAAATACAAAACTATTAAAATTTAAATCTAAAAAGATTAAAAGCACACCCAATGCTACATTTTACTAATCTTACTAAAGCATCACACCATATCAAAATCAGATTTTAAACAGCATATGCTTCCAAATGTGTATAGAATACATCATTGGAGGAGATTGACAAGGCTTGCCCTCCAGCTCTTTGCTCAGTTACCCACCCACTGACCTCACTTTGTCACAGAGAAGCTGTGCTGGGCTTTGCTTTGCATCTTTCAAATCTGTTTGTTTTTTCCCTCCACACCAGTATGATAGCAAACTTGGAAGCTTGAAAAAGCCACTTCCTATGCTACAGCCCAGCAAAGAAGCTTGGTAAGTCTTTGCTCAAGCAACACAATCATTGTAAAAACTATAAGAGCAGGAGCAAGGCAACGGGGTGCTATTGAAAGCTTTCCTTGTTTTATTTCCCATTGATAAAGCATAGATGATAAAGTTTTTCTCAGTCTGCAGAATGAAGAGAGGAAGTTATAGATGTTAAGATCCAACAGTTCAGAGTCAGTTTAGCACAATAATGACGAACCTTGGCACTCCAGGTGTTCTTGAACTTCAATTCCCAGAAGCTGAAGTCTCTGAATCCACACGAATGTGTTTACTGTGCATACGCGCAGGATCTACAGAGACTTGGGTTTCAGAGAATTGAAGTCCAAGAACACCTGGATTGTCAAGGTTCACCATCATGGGTTTAGCAATTTGGGTCACATTCTAGGCTTAGTCTAAAAAGACCTTGACCTGAGTCTTCCTGGGCGGACTCGGGCTAGTCATACTGTCTTGGACAGGTTTATTTTAAGCAGGTTTTCTGGGCGTAATCTACACATGTACTACCTTGTACTCTTCCATTGGAAGAAGAACAATTTGCAAACAACCATCTTTCATTTGCATACTACTTCAGCAAAGTGCATTAACTGTAACAGTGAACCAGAAGCTTCTGTCTAGTGTGAGAACACAGAGGGAAGTATTAGTTTTTTTTCTGGAAAGGGTGTTGTTGTTAAACTGAATCCAGTTGCTTCTTGGAAATTCTTTTCAGTCCAAAAGACTTGAAAAGTAGTGAAAATAGTTATGAAGGAGAACACAGTTTTTCCAGACATTGTTGTATCTATAAAAACAAATTTCATTCAAAGATACGGAGCTCAGGGCAACCTAACATAAGACACTGTCTAGAGCCATGGTGGCAAACCTTGGCACTCCAACTGTTCTTGGACTTCAATTCCCAGAAGCCCTAATCAGCAGGTGTACTGACTTGGGCTTCTGGGAATTGGAGTCAGAGAACAGCTGAAGTGCCAAGGTTCACCACCCTTGATAGAGCTATCTTATCAATTGCTGTAATTTATCTGATGTATTACTCTAGGTTGAAAGGATTTTTGCTGGAGAAACACCACTCAGGGGACGCCCGAATGAGGCTCCTTTCATGTCCCCAAGATCCTTGTGAAGCCTTTGAGTGCTGAACCCCGACCTTCCAGTCTTTAAGCTCAGTGTCTTAACCACTAAACCACCGCAGTGCTGATTTATGTGGTGTATTGAGATTGCAGTGGCTCAGTGATTAAGAAGCTCATCTTGTAAGCTGAAAGGCTGGCAAGTTGGCAGTTTGAGACCCGGGTACTGCATGACGGAATGAGCGCCCGTCTCCGTCCCAGCTCTTGGGGACATGTAAGGAGCCTCATTTGGCCGTTCTCTGAGTGGAGTTTCTTCCACAAAAAAAATCCTTTCAGCACAGAATAAATTCTGACACGGAATTATTTTTATTCTCTGGTGTATTTTGAGAAGTCCACACTCCTCAAACCAAAGCTCATCTCTATCTTCTTCTTTTGTGTCCTTTAGTTTCTTGGAACAGTTGCATAAACATCAGGGAGCTGTGCTGCATCCTTGTTACAAAACTTCGTTCCGGTCTTTTGAGGATGCGTTGCAGAGACTCCTTCCGTATCACGTCTACCAGGGAACCTTGCCTTCTCCCCATGACTATCGGAAGGGTGAGTTGGTCTGAGGTGTCGCCATTGCAGGTGCAATTGGATAGATTGCTCTTTCTTTCCCCGTCTTGTCTGTTTGGTAATAAAGCAACAACTCCCCAGTCTATCACGCTGTCTCCCAACTTGTGGCGATCACTTGGTTCTCTAAGGGCCCAACAGCACTTCTGAGGCATTACAATTAGAATTCACTAGGAAATATGATAGTCTGTCCTGGTTGTCCTATTATGGTAATAGAGTAGACCCTACTGCCAGTGACTCAACACTGGGCATCAGGTGGCGATTAACTAACCTGACAACCCTGATGACTAACTAGCCTTGGTGAAGTCCACAGGGAAGGCTGATGGTCCCCAAGTGGATTAAATCCCACTTGAATCTTCATCCATCCAGGCCTGGGGCTGAGGAGGACTTTGTGTGCTGAAACGGCTCAGGACCAGAAAGTGGTTCACGGAACTGGATCAGTGGTATGGGGGTCATATTGCAATGCAGAAGGCAAATGAAAGGCCACTGCGTTATATTCTCAGGACAGTCTTAAAGACTTAATGACTGAGGATAGCCAATATTCAGAATAGGATCTGGCACAAGGAAGGAGGAAATATACTGTGCTTGAGTTAAAACAAAATTAATTTCCTTTCTTCAGAAAAGTAATTGTCCTCTTTGAAGCATCAGCACTTAAAATATGTGAGAGAAGGAGAAAATAACTCCAGTTAAATCCTCTGTTCTTTGAGTAGGATTCAGGTGCGCCTCCTGTTAGCCTCTAACTTCATGGCATTAAAATTGTTGACCTCTAATTAACCCAAATACCTATTCTTGCAGCAGTTTCCATTTTTAAAAGGCAAACACATAACCTTTCTTTCTGTCCTTTTTTCTTCCCCCTTCGGGTTTTGTCTAGTAGATGAAGAGTTTGAAATGGTGTCGACACAATTGTTGAAACGTACACAAGCCATGCTGAACAAATACCGCCTACTGCTCTTAGAGGAATCCCGGGTAAGATATTTCTCGTTCACCTTCCTTTTTGAACAGCTGGATCATCAACGAGCTACCTGATGTCACCCTTTCTTTCTGTGCCCCAATAAACATTTTGCTAAACTGTTTCTGTTGCAACAAGGTAAGCAAGAAGTAGGCAATGGTTTTTGTTATTTGAGAAAGAAGCCTATAGCAATAATATGGGCTTTGATTGTATCTTTGATTAGAAATAAACATGAGGTAGCATGAAGAGACAAGCACGAGTCTGAAACCACATTTTAGTCCCAACTAGATAAAGGGTAAAGGTCACCATTGCTCAGAAGCCAGTCATATCCGACTCTAGGGTTCAGTGCTCATCTCTGTTTATAGCCAAAGAGCCAGCACTGTCTGTGTTTGCAGATGTTTCTGTGGACATGTGGGAGGCATGACGAGACATGGAATGTTGTTTACCTTCCCACTGAAGTGGTCCCTATTTATCTACTTCAGTTTCTTACTTTTGAACTGCTAGGTTGGCAGGAGCTGGGACAGAGCCGGGAGCTCATCTGTCATGCATTACCCAGGAATTGAACTCTGACCTTCTAGTCAGTGAGTTCAGTTTCTTAACCACTTGAGCCACCGCAGCCCCTTTCTAGTCCCAACTAGCACAGACCATTTTAAGTAATGTGAACTTTATAAAGCAGGGATTCTCAACCTGTGGCCCGCGGCACCATTTTATGTGGCCTGATTCCGCTTCCACGAGCGACGGCTTCAAGGGCCAAATGAATTGGTGTCATGGGCCGGATCTGGGCCCCGGGCCGTAGTGACTGGCTCCCTGAACCACGTGATCGGCCTGTGGCCCAAAAAGTTTGGGCACCCCTGTTCTAATCTGTCATGTTTGTTTTTCAGCCATCTTTCCCATTTCTCACCTGCTCACCAGTATTTCCTTCTTGGTCCACAGAGAGTCAGTCCTTCAGCAGAGATGGTGATGATTGATAGGATGTTCATACAGGAGGAAAAGACCACCTTATCTCTTGATAAACAGTTGGCAAAAGAAAAGCCAGGTAAGTGGATGGTTCTCCCTCCCTCCCCTTCCTCGCAAGTCCATATAGCGTACTTATTCCAAAGTTGAATTTTTGGGGATAGTAGCCGTGTTGGTCTGTGTTTCAAGTTTAGCAAAGAATCGGTGGTGGCGGTGGCTACTCGTACATTTTTACGGGAAGCCATTTTCACCAGGAAAAGTGCCGTTGGAGTGAATTTGTTTAAGGTGGATCCCAGCTTGCCATGAAGTGACCCACACCCGGTGATCACGGAGCCATCTCTTGCGGCACATATGAAATGAGACATGCAGGATTTAACACAAGAGCGAGGCTTCATTTATACATCTCAGGTAGAGAGGTACACAATGGTTGGCTAGCATAACAGACAAGTTTGCAAATCAGTGTGACTGTTTACAATAACAGAAGATCCCTGTTTGGGGTTCAGAAATATAGCCGTGGAGTTTGCTTATGTTGAGTTGTAAATGGTAAGTAGATGGATGCAAAACCAACATTGTGAGTGACCTTGCTAGAGGTCAGTTTGCCACTGTTTTCTGTGACGTGGCCTGGGAACCATCACCCTGACATTTCACCTGGAATGTCGTCTTCTCTTTTATCCGATGGAGTGGACTTGATCCACGGAAGCTAACACTAAAATATAGGAGTTAGTCTTTAGCATGCCACCACAAGGTTTGTTTGTTTTTTGTTTACTCTTTGATATGCTTGCACATAGCTACCACTTCAAAACTTGAGAACGGAGTAAGGCCACTGGTTTTGTTCTTGATAGCTTTGCAGATTGTATCATCATGTATGTCAGGGGTGCCCAAACTACGACCTGTGGACCAGATCTGGCCCATGGTGCCAAATCATCCAGCCCACACCGCCCTTACCGCTCCTGGAAGCAGAAGTAAAATGTGCCCGCGCATGCACAAAACGCTGCCATAAATGACCCACGGCTGTCGTACATGTGTTTACGAAAGCCACTGATGCATTTATGGCAGCATTTTCCGCATGTGCAAGTGCATTTCACTTCCAGTGGGAGAAACCACATTACCAGCCCGCTCAACCACGTGACTGGCCCGCAACACATAAAATTTGAGCACCCTTGACTTGTGTGATTAGAAGACGTGAGAGGAGCTTCTTGCTATGCTTGCTATCCAAAGAGCAGTGCCTGTTCTTCTCTTGCAGATGAATATGTCTCCTCATCTTCACGGTCACAGAGTTTGGCTCCTTCTGTGGCTCAGGGCTCTCAGCCCAGCAATGTCAGCTTGGCTTCCGAGAACGTGAGGTTTCCTCCCGTGCAGACGGCAACGCAGATCAACCCCACCAAACTGGTCATCAAGCACAGCGGCGGCTCCCCTTCTGTCACCTGGGCCAGGGCCTCTCCCTCCCTGGATGGAGACGAGGACGCCTTGCCCTCCCGAAGCAAACCGCCCATCAAAACCTACGAAGCCCGGAGCAGGATTGGGCTGAAGCTCAAGATCAAACAGGAGGCAGGACTCAGCAAAGTGGTTCACAACACCGCCTTGGACCCGGTTCACCAAACGCCTCCCCCCATCTGCACGGTGATTAAGGCAGCGGACCAGCATCCTGCAGCTTCGGCTGTGGCTGCCGCCACTACGACCACCACGGCGGGACAGATGAACGGGACAGTCGACCACATCACTGCAGCGCCGATGGAGAAGAAACCCATCGTGACCTACTGCAGGCTTCCTCTTCGTAAAACGTACCGGGAGAACGTGGACGCTTTTGTGGCAGACAAAGCCTCTGAGACCTGCTCGAAAGGGAGCCTCCCCAAAGCTGATATGGTGCCGAGCACCCTGATCATCAAACAAGAGGGCGGGTCCAGGAGTGTCATCACCTCCCACAAAACCCATGAGAGCCCCTCCTCTGTGGCCGAGAAGGGCCGGTCGGAGGAGAACACCAAGCATACCTTTTTCAGCCGGGGTGACGCCCGTTGCCTAGTCATGCAGGAAAGCCCTGCCCCGCCCAAGACCGACGATTCAACCAGTGGCCTTATGAAGGAATTAGAAGAGGTGGAGGACGAGTTTTATCACCGGATGATAAAGACAGAGCCACCTGACCAAGGTTCTGCCCCTGAACTCACCTGGGATGTGCCCCTTCCCCCGGCCAAACGTAGGAAGTCGGAATCTTTCGACGTGGACAATGCCAGCTTCTCCAGCGACAGTCCCCCAGACGACTCGCTCAATGAGCATCTACAGAGCGCCATTGACAGCATCCTGAACTTACAGCAACCTCAGGCTGGGGCTCAGGCCACCCGAACACCCTCCTCTTCCTACAACTCCTCCTCCTCCCCTTTCTCCTCCCCTGTCCACCGCACGGACACCTATCTCGCCCCCAATCACAACGGCGGCCTTGGAGCAAGGACGTTAAACAGATAACAGCAGCCCAACAGCCAAGTAGAAAACTGTACAAAGAGAGCCACGGATTTCAAGCTGCAGCGGCTTTGGCTGGTTAGGGAAACGGTTTGAAGCCACGGTGGTGTCGCTTCCTAGAGACCCAGTGGGAAGGAAGGAAGAGGGCTGATACCAGAAGGGAAGAGCGCGGGCCTGGGGGTGGGGAGGGCAGCACGAATGTCTGACAGAAGTTTTGTCCATCCAAGCATTATGACTGGGTTTTGGTTGTTGTAAAGTCCAAATGGAGTCTACAGAACGCTCAAATGCACCATTAAAATTAAAAAGTCCAGTCAGCGCCAGGCAGGCAACTGGGAGGGGGTTGGATGGATGGAAGGGGGGCCCATAGGTAGTGTTGGCTGTGTAATATTTAGATTCTGTAACAAATGGCTAATTTGAATCTCTAAATGATGATCATTGGATTTATTTCCCCCCACCCTCCCTTCCCATACGCCACTATGATATGTAGGACATTTTAAATAAATCCCAAGTCCAAAGCCAGCAGGGAGGCCGAAGGAATGGGGTCTGGGGAAGAGCTCTACCGGAGTTACCACACGGGGCAATTATGTAACTGATTTCATCAGGTTTCTTAAGTTATTTTAAGTATATTCTGTCTGCCTTTTTGTTGTTCTTGTTGTTGTTGTTGACAAAAATAGATTATGAACAAAATGCAAAAGAAGAAAAGAGACAAAACACTAATGCTGAAAATCAAACAATGCAGGGGGGATGGGTTTATAAATCAGCAAGATTTGAGAGAGGGGGAAAAATTAGTCCCTTTTCAGACCCAAATGGTTAACACAGCCGTGATGAATGGAGGAAGAAAAGTGAGGTGTCTGTTTCTCTCCGCCCTCCGTTGTCCTCAAAACATCACCCATTCTGGCTGAGCTTTTGACAAGTGTGAAATCCAAAAGAAACATATTCAAGTTCAACATTTACATGTTGGGGTGCGGATGCCTTAGAACCCCTGAGGGAGCCATGCAAGTGGTCCTTTTTTCTGTATTTCTGTGCTTTTTCACCCTTTGCTCTTGGCAGTTGGCTGGCATGGTTTCAGTTTATTCTCCCATTTTAAAGACTAGGGCTTTGTACCTCTCCCATCCACTAGCTCAGGGGTGCCCAAATGACGGCTGGGCCATCATTGGGGACCCCCTGAACTAGCTGCTTGCACAAGACAGAAGTATTTGGGTGGGAAGGAAATATTCCTTTGGTGCCAGCTTCTCCCTGTAGAGAAGCAGGGCAGCCGTGCCAAATTGAATCAAGACCAGGTGGAGTCATGTCTTATTGCTCACACTGAATGTGACAAACTCAATCTGGACAAGGATATGATTTTTTAGACCAGGGATTCCCAACCTTTTTATGCCATGGACTGAACTACGCCGCCCCCTCGGACAGCTGAGCAGTTATGTGATTTCCCCTGGTGTAAACACTGCCGTAAAACACGTCGGAGGCTGTTGTAAATGCGTTTGTGACAGCTGCAGGTGTATTTATGCTGCATTTATGACAGCCGTAAATGCGTCTGTTTCCAGTGTGGCAGTGGCAGTGATGTTGACCAACACAGTCCATAGAGAGTCTGGCTGGATGGTTTTAGGATAGGTGGTGGCCAAAAGGCAATATTTCCAAACTCCAATCTGAACTCAAACCTTTTCCAGAACCTTCTGGCACAGCTGAGCCATTCCCCACCATCGATGTGTGCTTGCAGTTCCCTTGCTCACACGTTGTACCTGTTCAGACTTTTATTTTCTACTCTGGTCTCCTATTTTATTTTTTCTGTTCCTGGTTCTCATTTTGTCTGCTGCTGCTTTCTCCCATTGAAACCCGGGAAATCTGTCCAGAATCTCGCTGGTGTTTATGTCAAATTTGTGTGCCTTTGCTGTTGCTAACTGTGGCTAACCGACAAGACACAGGGGAAAGTATTACTTCTGTGCACTTGTGTGCCTCATCAAGTGTCCTGTTGCACAACTGAGAAGTGCCCTGGCACCTTGTCAATTAGCTGCAATTAGCCACTGCAAGGTGTCCATACCAGATGTGAACACCAGTAGGGTTCCAGCCATTGAAGCAGAACGTGCAGGGTAGAATGTGAATTCCAGCAGTTAAGCTTGCCTTGTCTGTCAGTGAGTTATGTTGTGTCAAGTATTTTCTTCTTGGTAGAAAGAAGTTTGTGAGTTTGCAGGTAGCAGGGGAACTGTTCTTTGTCTTCATTCAAAGAAAACTAGAGGTAGTCACTAGCATTAAAATATCCATTCCAATGGTAGCTTCAGATGATGTGCCTGTGAGCCAAATAGTATGGTAGACTACAGTCTTCAGTTAACAGTACCCTGAAAAATTGAAAATTTGTCACATGAAAAGCTATCATGGGGAGAATGGTGTGCCAGACTTTAGGGTGAACTCTGTCCCCATTATCCTAGGCCCATGATGGCAAACCTTGGCACTCCAGGTGTTCTTGAACTTCAGTTCCCAGAAGCCTAAGTCTCTGTGAATCCACACAAATGGGTTTACTGCACGTAATTCATGCGGATTCACAGAAACTTGGGCTTTGGGAATTGAAGTCCAAGAACAGCTAGAATGCTAAGGTTTGCCATCATTGGTCAAGTGAAAAGTGCATTGTAAATCTTTATTGGTTCACAATCTTCCAGACCATTTCACCTTCTGATGACAGCTTTAATGCAAAACACAATGTTAGGTCCTACTGTTCTGCTTTCACATGCCAAAAGTGAGAGTGAGAGAACAAATCTTCTTTCTGTGATGCAGAGCTGAAGTCAGCTTTATAGTACTTGTGTTCTCTTGAATTAAAAAAAATCTGTAGAGAAAAGAAAGAGGTAGAACTGGCATCTTCATCAACCTTGCAGACAATTTTCTTTTCTTTCCTTATTCACAGTTTATGTGTCTTAATGATCTAGTACCGTTACCTTATCTTTCCAGGTTTAGATTCTGACTTTCTTAAATCTCATCCTAAGTCTCCCTCCCTCTGTTTGCTCAAAGTCAGAAGAAACGTACCCTGGAGTTTTGTTGAATTCTTTTTCTAGCTCATTGAATTTGCCATATAGGCACACTGAGGTTTCTTTTATGTTTTAAAACACAATACTGTACATGCTTCTCTGGGTTAATGTTAGCCTCACTTTATACTCTCTTCTTTCCCAAACAGGAATGTTCCCTAAAACCCAAATGGTTTGGGATGTTTTTGCAGATACAGTAACTTAATTCTTCCAAAGGTTTTAATTTATTTATTATTAGGTAGATGCCCATCTAGAACTGCCTTATAACGAACAGCCCATTTATCTGCAATCACATTAATGTACAGTATCTTCTTTATGCAACTTCATCTTTTTTCCCCTGCTTCTAAAAAGAGATCAGCTTCTTTTTGTAATATAAAGTTTTAGAATTAGAGGCATGCCAGCCTACAGCATAAACCAAAAGTTGGGGTAAAGCCCAGTCCGTCTAGCTGGGAGATAAACTTTTTGTTTCGAATGGTTGCCAAGGGAATCTGTATTCAGACATTAGGTTATAAGTCTTTTATCTTCTCTCCTCATTTCAGACATTTTTCTTTTCAAATGCAATTATTCAGGTTTCCAGGGGTTAGGAATTTGCTACAATTGCCTTCTGAATCTCTTCATATTCTTTCTACGTTCATTTTCCTCCTTCCTCTCCTGCAACCCCACACAATCCAAAAAGATACAAAAAGCAACACAAAATTCTACCACAAAACATTTAGAACAGAGGAAAAGCAAAAATGCTAGAGATTGCTGTTCTCCATCTAAATCTGTTAAACCTTACTGTGTCTTATGAAGTAGAGGGGAAAAGGCATCTTTAAAATGCAGTGTAATAGAGAGGAATAATGAGGAATATAATTGAATCCAATTGGAGGGTAAATGGTCTTTCTTTCTTTCTTTCATGTGTTAAAACCTGGCTCTCTCACCCTTTGTGCAAATTGCTTAAGAAAACCACCAGAATTCCTGTTTTAGCCTTTTTTTTTTTACTCCTTTGCAAATGTGCCTCACGGAAATATGATTCTGTCTACATCAGACTGTGTGAAGAATTCCTGGATCAGGCTGCAGATTTCCTTTTTTAAGAATGTGATCACCTTGAGGTCTCTTGTGCTCCTTCTATTCCTTTCTGACAGTTAATTTGAGACTCTCTTGCTGGGTTTAAAAAATAATAATGAGACATTACAGCATTACTTTCCATGTATGCTTTGTATGACGTATAATTTTGTTGCGTTGCTCCTTAATTCTTGTTGAGTGACATGCATTTGAAATGTTAGGAAGTCCTCATCCCTCTGTCTGTTCCTCCTCTCACGGTATGCTGTTATTAGCAGCAGACTTTTAGAAGGAGGCCAGAAACCACCCCACAGTATCCAAGCTCTGTGGCGTTGATCCAGAGCCCCGTACGTATGTGCCACAACTGTAGACAGACAAACTTTGCCAGCCAGTGAGCAGTGAGAGGCAAGCTCAATTCCCCCCCCCCCGCTCCATTTAAGAGAGATGCTATTCTAGCACCTGCAAGAATTTATTGGTGCGGAGGGGAAGAGAAGGCAAGTCGGACCAGTTGCTAGAGGTCTATACACAGTAAATGCAAACACTGAATCTGTTTTTGCCACTTCTTGCTAGCGTTTACAGTGCTTCCTCCTACCTGTAAATCATTCATTCCTGCAATGCGAGAGGAGGGAAACCTATGGTTAGAAAGCAATAAGGGATGTTCAAACTCCCAGGCTGGCGGGGTTTTCTTCTTTTATATATATAAATATATATATATATATACACACAAATGTATATGAAATTGTTTGGCTTTTTTGTTTTAGTGTCCTTATTTTTCTTCTAAAAATGTGTGGATTTCGGATTGTTCACTCAATCGGTTGCTGCCTCTTCTTACTGCAAGAATGGTTAAGGGGAAATACAACCCTTCAAATTAAAGGTTAATATGCATTGGCACAGTCACTGTTAAACAAGGAAACCTATTTAACATCTTTCCTGTATTTTGGAACATATTAAAACAGGGGTTCCCAACCTTTTCAAGCCGGAGGCCGGGCCATGCTCTCTCAGTCAGCTCCGAGGGCCTGACGGCCATTTTGCCCTGCCTGCGCGATGGGGGCAGCCATTTTATCCCAACAATTTCAAAGGGGTGGTCTTTTTGTTTCTCAAATGCCCTTGGAGGTGTGGGGGGGCACATGAAATTGCACCATGGGCTGGATCCAACCCACAGGCCTTAGGTTAGGAACCCCTGTATTAAAGTGATCATGTTTTTTTCCCCTTAGACCGAAAAGGGGGAAATGCCATTTCTTTTGTGCATATTTAATTTGTTTCACTGATCTTTTTTTTTCTTTTAGGGGAAGGGTATTTAAAGTGAAGGAGAGAGTCATATTACAACTCTTGGGATGTTTCTACCTGGCCATTTCAATTCCCAGTCCGTTCAAAAGATAAATTTAGCAATGAATCGGGCTATTTGGGATGGATAATAATAATAACAGGCTATTTTGAACAGTTAAGGAAACCCATTTAGATTATTTTGAATCCCTCTGTTTTTTCCATCCAACACAAAATCGCAGAAAGATCTTTCAAGTAATAGGAAGCAAAAAGAGAACTATACCCCACTTTTTATTATAAATAAATAGATAACTGAGTTTTATTTCCTCCCCTGCTGGTACCAGTTTGAACTTCACCACAGTTCAAAAAAACAAAATATAGTACTATAAAATAATTTTGTACTGTATTTATTGTGTATAACAATTTTTTAAAAGAGTTATGTACATTTAGTACTTCTGTGTAAATTAAATTGCTCTTTTTAAAAATGGTACAGGATTTGGTTTTGGCTTTTCTTGAGAGGAAATGAAAATACAAGCTGATTATCAAATGGCAGATGCTGTGTCCGGGCAGAGAGCTGCCTACCTGCACACTATAAAATGATAGAGATGGAGTCCTTTCACAAGGTTTTCTCGGGCAAGTGTGCAAAGGTGACACAATCTGGAAGGGAGCAGCAACAGGAGTGAGGAAAAGGGGAGTCATAAAATAGATTTCACTACCAAAAAAATAAATATTGTCTGCTACTTGATCTAATCCATGTGTCCTATACTAAATCAAGTTCCCTGGATCCAGATCGGAAGTCAAATTCTGCCTAGGACGTCAGGATCTGAAGTTAGCAAGTCTCACTCTCTTGGTTAGGTTCTTGCGTTGATCATGCTGGGTATATTTGCCACAAATGCAGCAAAAATTGTCCAGTTCATTAATACAGCTGTGCCTACTCATCTTTAGCTCAAAACAGACTCACTATGGCCTAGCTGTACTATCCAATAAGATGGTTTCGCACTAGAGACAAGCCCTTGGCCCATCTCGGCTTATATACCTATTTCTGACGTCAGCTCACTGATTTGCCCAGACATGCATGCCACCAGGGGACATGATTCAGCTGAGGTGATAGCAGGTATAGTAGCTGTAACTGCTATAATCCCATGTAAAAATATGTTACCTAATTACCGACCATTTGAACAGCTATAACCATGGTGGTGAACCTGTGGCACGCGTGCCAGAGGTGGCACTCGTCATGCAGTGTTTTCAGTCAAAGCAATCACACTTCTATCCTGCCCCCATAGTTCTTAGTGCACTCTCTGGGTCATCCACAAGTTAATTAGCATTTTGCCGCCAACATGCTCAGAAGGATGGAAGAAGCTGAGTCAACCTTGAGTGCTAGCCAGGATCAAGCTCACAACCTTTTAGTTGCAGTACAGCAGTTTAACCCCTCTGCCTCTAGTGGTTTATTATTTATAATATTGAAAGAGTAAAAAGCTATCAATATAATACGGAGAGCAAAAGAATTTTTTTTTTAAAAAAAAAAACTGTTTCTTTAGCATCACAGTTCCAGAGGGAACAAAACTGATTTTTTCTTTCCTGATTCAAAGCTCGGGAAGCTCAGGTAGTATAGAAAGAGAAACTGATAGTTATGTAATAATGAAATGTGATTATTCAGGAATAATTGTTAGAGAGTTAGCTGCTTCGGCTCTCGGCAGCGGGGTGAGGGGATGTGTTCCCTCTACTAAGAAGCAGAAACACAGCCAGTTGTGCTTCCATTTTCCATTTGGATTATGCTTCAGTAGCAAAGGTGTAAAGAATGGCCAAGATCACAACCCACTTGTGACAATGGTCACCCTTGCTCAAAAGCCAGTCGTGTCCGACTTGGGTTCAGTGCTCATCTCTGTTTATAGCATAAGAGCCAGCACTGTCTGCGTCTGCAGGGGTTTCCGTGGACTTAAGGCAGGCATTACTTAGACACCAGAGTGCACAGAACTCTGTCCCATAGGTCTAGTTTTTAGTTAAAAGTGATTACACAAATCATTTGCTGTGGACAATGTGCTGTCACTCTGTCCCTCCCATCCCTAGAGGTGGGCGGAAGCCCAGTCTGTATTGCCTTGTTAAGTAAACCAGAGAAACTCCACTTGAACACCAGAAGAGAGAGTAAGGAAAGCAGTGGAGCTGAGCTTTGTTAATTTTCTCCTTTTCTCACTCCTTTAACCTCATGCACACTCAACCCACCCATTCAATCCAGTGTGCCAGAATAGGTAAAGGTCTGCCTTGCTCAAAAGCCATCACGTCTAATTCTATGACAGCGATGGCCAATCTTGGCATGCCAGCTGTTCTTGGACTTCAATTCCCAGAAACCACAAACAGCAACATGGTATTGCTAGATTTTACAGAGGTCACCCTAGAATTTAAATTTGTATAGCGTATCTTTGGAAATCTACTAGGTTGGATCCAATACTTCCAATGAAATCAAATTAAAAGTGTTTAGGTAACCTATCATGGCATCATTGTCTGTTCATGTTAATTCATATAATCTAACTATGAAAAAATCTGGATCCAATTAGGTGGCTTGAATCCAGATCTAGTCATACCCTAAAGCAGAGACTTGAAATAGTAATAACTAACTTAGGTGCCAAAGAACATCAGAATTCAAAACAAGCACAGTGCGACAAAATAATTTTGCAATGCATTTATTTGGCATGTATAACAAGAAAGGGTTAGGATAAGTCAGAATCAACTGGACAGGACAGAATTGCTGTTAGCGGTAGACCTTGCATGTAAATTGAATTGTAATCATAATGAATCATCCATTGCTATAATTCTAATCACTTCTTTCATTATACAATCAAAGGTTAGCTGCATTTCTTTAGTACTGCTTGATTTATTCTAACTGCATAGTGCAGATTTCTATTGCCACAGAACTTGAGAAGATTAAATCAGTGTGGAAATCTCTTTCAATGTGCCTGGGGTAATGGATTACTGTAAAATTGGCCAGGAACGGTCTGAAGATGAGGTATCATGCTTGCCTCCTGTAGTGGATAAAAGGATTCCACAATGTCCTTCCACTGAAATACAGAAATGAATCCAGGTGAGTTTTATTGCTTATTTGAATTCCACACAATGAAAATCAGGAGTAAGGGCTGACCTTGAAGCTAGAGCAGTGATGGCCAAGCTTGGCACTCCAGGTGTTTTTGGACTTCAATTCCCAGAAACCCTGATCAGCAGGTGTGTTGACCTGAGCCTCTGGGAGTTGAAGGCCAAGAACACCTGGAGTGCCAAGGTTCGGCTTTCACTTTTTAGAGCAGTGATGGTGAACCTTGTCACTCCAGATGTTCTTGAACTTCAATTTCCAGAAGCCCTGATCAGCAGGAATTGATCACCTTTAGTGCCAAAGTTTCAGCTATCACTCTCTACTCTAGAGAGTTAAATCAGACTAAAGGAAATCCACACTGTTCCAGGAGGTGGAAAGAGATGGATAAAGTCATTAGGGAAGATTTATCCAGATTTAATGTTGAAAACTCAACATCAGAGTCTTTTTCTTACCTCTTTTTCAGTCATGCGGACCTTTCCACAACTACTGCAGTCACAACTTTTGCAAAACCCTGGTAAAAGGTGAAAGGACTATTGTCATATCAAGAAGCCCCTTCAAATAGCTAAGATTCTTTCCCATACCCCTGATTCATTAAAATGGTAGAGGTTTTCCAGTACCAGAGCTTGGGAAATTTCCTTAAAAACAATTAATTATTAACAGTTCTCAGACCTACAGGCTGGCCAGGATATCCTGCTATGGTAATAGGGATGGCCAACCTTAGCACTCCAGGTGTTCTTGGACTTCCAATTGCCAGAAGCCCAAGTCAGAACAGAAGAAGAAAAAGAAGATTATGATTATAATGATCTCAGACCTCAAAAGAAAGTTTGTTCCTCGTATGCTTCTACTATCCTAGAAAGCAACTCTTTGTTTACCTGTATCTCAAAGTCAGAATAATTCCTTTCAGTTACTTTTCAGAAAAGCCTGGATGCTACAAAAATGAGACGTATGATATAACTTTCACACTATAAAAATAACCTAAAAGTTAGAAGTTAAAGTTATTTCACAAAAGGTATAACTTCATCACTCTCATAACACTATAGTGTTATAACTACAGTGGTACCTCGAGTTACAAATTGTATGTGTTCCCTGGGACATAATAATAATAATAATTATGCAGAATGCAACGCATTAACAGAAGTGGCCACTAGAGGTCACTATGTAATTTATAGCAAAACTTGCTTCTTATATATAAAGAAATTCATAATTGGAGGCAGAGGTATGGCGATAATGAGGATTATAATACTTGAGAGAACATGCTTACGGAAGACACATTCCAGGTGTACCATGATGAACACAAATCTCTTGAAGTCTATCGTTTGCCAGTGTGCACCATCATTCTTCACCACCCACTCTCTTGTTTGCTTATTTAAGGAGAATCCTAAGCAAAAGCAGATATAGCAGGTTTAGTAGGACGAGTGCTTAAAGTAAAAGGTCTCCCTCAAATCCCAGTCATATCCAACTCTAGGGGGTGGTGCTCATTTTTGTTTACAGCCAAAGAGCCAGCGCTCTTTCTGTAGCCATATAGCAGGCATGATTTAGATGCCGAAACACACAGAATGTCATTACCTTTCCCACCAAAGTGGTGCCTGTTTATCTGCTTGCAATGTCTTGCGTTCGAGCTGCTAGGTTGGCTGAAGCTGGGACAGACATTGAGAGTTCACTCCGTCATGCAGCACTTGGGTCTCGAACTGCTGACCTGCCAACCTTCCAGTTATCTAGCTCAGTGTCTTAACGACTAAGCCACTATGGCTCATTAGCCATAGATATAAAGCTAGATTCTGCAACGATCTTAACGCATTCTACAGGGTAAGGAATTTTGCATGAGTTTCTACAGCAAGCATTAACAGCTGTTCTGGGTTCAAAATTTCTCCCAAACTTGGGTCTCAGGCTGTTGCTGAACTATGACTGTCATCAAAAGGTATACTAAATCATCATACTGCGACATCTGCCACTCAAATGGCCCCACTCTTATTCCTGGATGCTGCTAGATGTCTCTCCTGGTGTAAAAAGCATCAAAATGTCAGCTCTTTGGGGAAGAAAATCATTGTTTAGTTTACTAATTAGATCAGCAGTCATTACTGAGGACCTAAGCCAGTGGTGGCCTACATATGCCAGAGAGGATACATACATGCAGTCGCTTCCTCCTTTCCCCCAGCACAGAGTTTGCGCCACTCCTCTGCCCAGCAGCCCAATGGGAGCACTTCCTCCCTCCCCAGCACAGACTTCTCCCCGCCCCTGTATCCAGCAGCCCAATGGGAGCGATTCCTCCCTTCTCCCAGCACAGAGTTCTCCCCACCCTCCTCCCAGGAGTCCAATGGGAGTGCTCCCTCCTTCCCCCAGCACAGAATTATCTCTGCCCAGCAGCTGAATGGGAGCGATTCCTCCCTTCTCCCAGCACAGAGTTCACCCCAACCATCTGTGTGGGCACTCGACCGCTAAAAAGTTCGCCATCACTGAACTAAGCCATCAGATGTGCCCTATAGCAAAGACCATCTCTATTTTTTATAGATTTGAAGGGCTTTTTAAAAACAGGCTCCACACTAACCTGTGTTAGGCTGTCAACAATCTATAATATAAATTATATATTATATATTATATAAATATATATTATATATTAATATAATATAATATAATATATAATATAAATATAAACTTGAACTAATAAATAAATAATCCTTTTCCACCTGCATCTTCTAACGCGAATGGCATATCATGGAGGTTCATCTTGCCTATATAACCGATTTCATAACGTTTGAATATATCCTGTAGAGAACACAAGAGAGGGTTAGTATCCTGTGACCTGATATGTAGACAAGAACTGCCAAATGAAATTTTACTTATATTATATTGTACATTCTTGCCTCCCAAGGGGATTCATGACGTACTGAAGACTCAAACTAGTTGCCCAACACGATTGTAAACTAAAAGCACCATCTATACTCAATTACAATTTAGACAAAGACAAGAACAGAATGTAGACAAAATGTTCACAACGTGGTTGAACATACTGTGGTGGGACTACAAAATAAACTGTATTATGTTCTAGTCCAGGAGTTCTCAACCTTTTGAAGCCAGGGGGCCGGGTCACACTCCCTCAGACAGCTTCAGGGGCTGGACGGCCATTTTGCCCTTCCTCCACCACATGGCACTTCTGGGTGTGGTGGAGGCAGTGGGGGCCACATGAAATCCCCCCCCCCCATCGCCTTGGTCTAGATCTGTGAGGGCAAATCCCTGCTCTAGTCAAACTCAACAAAATAGGACCCAGTAGATATCATGTAAAAATCACAATATGTCCATAGTACAATAAAAGGTATGATATAAACTATAATAGCATCTAAGATTACAGTGTAAGAAAATAATAAGGCTGTTAATTTCAGTAAAATAGTAATATAAATAAAATAGCAATATCTATTGACTAATAAGTACTATATAATACTGTACTTAACCAGCAATGGATATCAAACAGTATACAGTAAAGCAATGGTGGCGAACCTATGGTACACGTGCCAGAGGTGGCACTCAGAGCCCTCTCTGTGGGCATGCGCACCATCGCCCCAGCACAGAGTTCGCCCCGCCCTCTGCCCAGTAGGCCAATGGGAGCACTTCCTCCCTCCCCCCAGCACAGAGTTCACTCTGCTCCTTTGTTTGGGCACTCAAGTCTCTAAAAGGCATGCCATTACTGGTATATAGAATATAAAGCAAGGGTTGCCAACTCTTTCCAGTTGGGGCCCGGGTCATGCTCCCTTAGATAGTTTAGTGGGCTGGGCTGGTGATTCCCCTTGCTGTAAACACTGCTGTAAAATTTGCCCGCAGTTGAAATATATGTGTTCATGACAGCGGCAGGTGCATTTATGGCTGCCATAAATGCATCCACTTCTACCAATGCTGGTGGCAGTGCAGACTGTGTAATTTGGCTCTACAGGCTGGGTCTGGCCAATGGACAGTAGTTTGCCCACCCAATATAAAGCATCATAAATATTAAATTAAGTCCCCAGTTTACAGTATTTTCCAAGGCAGGTTAGAATTGTTCAATATTAAAATTCCAGCATTTTTAAACACTAGCAAAAACAAAAAGTCAAGCGCATTGGTAATAACAGCAGATAAAGTTCTTATATCAGCCAGTAAACACCTTCTGAGTTCTAGCTTTGATAGCAAGATTCGCTTTATCTAATTGACTTATGGAATTCTTGGCCATCCACTTACCTCCCATTCCATCAGCTTCCTGCAGAGTTGCTGAAAGTCAGGTAGTGTCATCTTGGTGCTACCCTGGTATCCAGTCATGGAAAAGTATTTTCTGAGATCACACAGCCCCTCCCTCAGTTTTTTTTTAGCCATTTGGATATATTATCATCCAGTGGCTAGGCAGACCATGAGCGGGGGGGGGGGGATGTCTGTAGGTAGTGTTGTTGTGATGTAGGCAATTGAGGTGTGATGTTCAGGACTGGGAAACAGGGCCCCACATTCTTTACTGTCCCCTGAACATCCTGTTTTTCTTTTTAAAACAAACTCATATAAAGTCATACCTCACGTAACAAACTTAATCCGTTCTGCAAGGCTGCTCGCTATGCGAATTTTTCATTATGCATGTCAGACTGACATGGTGAAAATTCCTATGGAAAAACTCACATAACGAGCGCTCCTAGGGTGAAAACTCGCACAGCAAAAAAAAATCACTATGCAAGTTTTTCTATAGGGAAAGTCTGACTCACATAGCGAAAATTTTCATTATGTTAGTCGGGCCGCTTAGCGAAAAACTAGCTCGTTATGTGAGTTTTTCGCTAAGCAAAACACTCGTTATGCGAGGTTTGACTGTATATGCTATATAAGATTAACGCTAATTCACCCTATCACCTAATCATGGGTGATTTAGTGTGTTATGTTTGATTGTTCAAATTTAGAATTTATTTATTCCTCTCTGGACTAAAGATACCCCTCAAAACCCAACTTTTTAGTTTCCAGATCCTCCTCGCTCTTCATAGTCTCTTGACGTCTAGTCCTTTATTAACTCTCTCTTTAAAAGGATACACTGCAATGCTGGATGAGTTTTTCGCATTCTTCAAAAGAAAAGCTACGCATTTTTCTGAAAATATCTGAAAAAGAGAGTCAAAATACGATCAATAGTTCAGCAGCTGGATTCATGTAGGGGAGTAAGAAACGGAGAACAGATTAAAAAGAGTTAAAGGGATTCTGAAACCATACAAGGTTTCACAATTCCTGATTTTATTGTTGTGAAAACAATATTTTCCAAACTTTGACCTCCAGATGTTTGACTTCCAGATGTCAACTCCTGGACTTTGGCCATGTCTTCTGGGACTTCTGGATAATTGAATCAAGGTCTAGAACTGCTGACTTACCGGCCTTCCAGCTAACAATGCGGGCGTCTTAACCACTGAGCCACTACCAGCCCCTATTCCATGCTAAACTGCTGTGGTTTTAAATCTACTATCCTTGTTCTTTACATTGACATCTCACATTAATTTAAAAAAAGTATATTATAAATTTCCGCCAGAAATGGAATTATTATTTCTGCTTGATTCATGTACTCCACCACACCATCCCCCGGCATACAACTTTTATGTCCTTAAATCTTACTGTAAATGATAAATACGTTTACTTGAACATATGTACATATATAAAATATTTCTTGGCAAAATGAGCTTTTAGGTTCAGCCATAGGGAGTCGTCGGTCTCACCAGTCCTTTTGATAAAGAACCTGAGAGAAATGAAAGGCTGAATCACTGACCTAGAAATCAGTCTGGCCAGGTTATTCTACTATGGTAATAGAGTAGACCCTACTGCCAGTAACTCAATGTTGATTGTCAGGCAGTGGTTAACTAACCTGACCACCCTGACAACTAATAGCTGTGGGTGCCTAAGTCCACAGGGAAGGGTGATGGTCCCCAAGGGGATTAAATCCCACTTGAATCCATCTTAATAGAGGTGCAGCAGCTTCATCCATCCTGGCCTGGGGATGTTGATGAGGACTTTGCATGCCAAAAGAGCTCAGGACCAGAAAGTGACTCACAGAACTGGGTCAGTGGTACTATGGGGGTCATGCTGTGATGTGGAAAGCAGATGACAGGTCCACCGCATTATAGTCCTAGCACAGACTTCGTGACACAGCTACACAGAAAGAGCTCTCCTTGAAGAGTGTGTTGTTTTTGAACCCCAATTGGGTGTACCCTGGAAACGGCAACCTTGTATTGCCGGTTAATCTTTCTTTATGCCAAAGGCAGCTTCATTTTGGCAGTTTCACATCTGGCCTAAACACGGAAGAAGAAGTAGAATGACCTAGAAGAGAGGAGGAAGATAGAAGAGTGAACATTACCAGGGAGAGGACTTTAAAGTTTGACTCACCATTGGTCATGCTCTGGTTCAGAATAAGCCAGAACTGGGTAGGTTCCACTTGGTGATCCTAAAACAAAACAAACAGAAACACAAACAAATATGATTGTGGGAAAATGCCTGCAATTCCTCCCCCCCCCCCCCCTTAAGCACCAAGAGTGAGGGATACCACTCAGCCTAAAGTCTTGCTCTAGGGTGGAGCATGAACCCAGAAGTTCATTTTTACTGGCACACCCATCATGGTTTTTGGCACTTTTATATGTTATCTGAATCCTCCACAATAAATGTGTGCAAGCGTTTGCTCTACACATACCTGCCATTAGACGCTACAGAAGAACCAAAGGTAAAGGCTAAAGGTCTCCCTTGCTTGAAAGCCAGTCACGTCTGACTCTTGACCAACATTTCCTAACCTTTGGTTTTTGGACTTCAATTCCCAGAAGCCTCAGGAAATTCCCCAAAGCACTGATCAGCTAATGTTCTGACTTAGGCTTCTGGGAACTGAAGTTCCCCTGTGGGGTTGGGAATCACTGCTCTAGGGGGTGGTGCTCAAATCAGTTTATAGCCAAAGAGCCGGCGCTCTCTGGGTCTGCAGATGTTTCCATGGTCATGTGGCAGGCATGGAACACTGTTACCTTTCCTGCCAAAGCGGTACCTATTTATCTACTTGCACTTTCTTGCTTTCAAACTGCTAGGTTGGCAGTAGTTTGGACAGATGACAGGAGCTCACCCTGTCCTGCAGCACACGGATCTCAAATTGCTGACCTGCCGACCTTCCAGTTTTCAAGCTCAGTGTGTCCATAATCTTTTACAACAAGAGGCCAGACTTCCCGACCTCAACTGAACTAATACCCTTCAATTTCGAATTCCCTTAAAATCGCTTACCGTCCCTGCATACTGTGAGAAAATCTTTTCAACCTTCTGGTCTTGTCCAGTCAAGTCCTGAGGAAAAAGAGAAGTCTGGGGAATCTCTACAAATCTGGAATCTACCCCATTCACATCTTTTAGGGAAGATATCATCCAGACACAGAAACAACACATTATTTTCAGACAAAAAGCTCCTCTAAAATTTCATTTTAAGCACTAGAAAGGAGGAGGAGTTTATACAGTTTCTGGGTTCTGCGGAGCAGGGATTCTCAACCAGCAGCCTGTGGGCCAAATGTGGTCAATGGGCCAGATATGGCCTACAGACAATTTCATGTGGCCCACACCACACCAGAAAGTGCCATGTGGTGGAGGAAGGGCAAAATTGCCGTTCAACCCCTAAAGCTGAGGGAGCGTGGCCCAGCTTGAAAAGGTTGAGAACTCCTGCTGTAGAATTTAGGTCACCCTTGCTCAAAAGCCAGTCATATCTGAATCTAGGGTTCAGTGCTCTTCTCTGTTTATAGCCAAAGAAACAGCGCTGTCTGTGTCTGCAGACGTTTCCATGAACATGTGGCAGGCATGCCTCAACCCCAGAGAGCAAGGAACACTGTTTACCTTCCCACCCAAGTGGTCCCTATTTATCTACTTGCAATGTCTTGCTTTCACACTGCTAGGTTGGCAGCAGCTGGGACAGACAAGAGGAGCTCACTCCGTCATGCAACGCTCGGGTCTCAAACTGCCGACCTGTCAACCTTTCAGCCATCAAGTTCAGCATCTTAACCACTAAGCCATGGCAGTTCCAATGTAGAGTTTAGGAGAGGTTTTTTAAAAAAGTTCCCAGAAAGTTTCAGCAAGTAGAGGAACAATCTGTTACCTTCAGTATCGTGCCGTAAATTTTGATTTCTTCACCAATTTCCCTAGAAACCAATTTAATATAATCAGTAAACCAACAGGGTTGAGTATCATGAGAAATTTTCCATCTACAAAAGAAACAAGCCAATCTGAATTTAAGCTATCCCAAAATCTAAAGCCATCCTGTTCCGAGATGTCCTAAAGTTGTTTTTCTGCCCGAAGCAGATAAAAGGAATGCCTACAACGGAATCACACAAATCCAGGAGCAGAGCAACAGCAACGATGAGCGTCCTGATACAGGTAACCTTACAAACACCTTTCCCTGCTCCCTCAGTTGCTACAGAAAAGAACACATGTAGGGTTTTTTGATCTTCTCAAACAGGGATGCCCATACTTCTCGGGCTATGGGCCAGTCACGTGGTTCAATGGGCCAGCCACGTGCTTCCTCGAAAAAGAAGTAAAACATGTAACTCACGAGATTTTGTGATTTTTGTCTGTGAAGATGCGGAGAGCGAAGTCTCCCTCCTCAGATCCATAAACTGTACTGGGAATGATCAGGTAGTCTCCGGTGGGCAACGAGTATTCTTGCGAGACCTCCCTCAAACCCGAATAGTGAATTTCTAATGGCTCTTGTTTACTGAGTACCTCCTTTCTTTGGCCTGCGTTCATCTGTAGATACTGCAGAGGAAAGACGACATATAGTTCTGTGGTGCCTATCATGTTTATTTGACATAAAATTTCATAAACAGCAGTCTAAAGGCCACCAGGATCAAACTATATAAGGTGCCAGCATTGCAGTTGGAAGGTAATAAAGCATTATTCTTCCAGAGACGCCTAGTTGCTGTGTTTGGACAATAAGTGAAACTTCAGTTCCATGGTAGCATAAACCAATACCTTTTATTTCAAAAGCCACATGCACTTCTAACTGTGAAGCTGGAGCCTCATATAGTTTGATCCTCATGAATCATGGAAGAAAGAAAATTGCAACCAATGAAGCAGTTATGCCAAGGAGTAGGGGCTAAGTCCTATGTTGCCTGACTTATGCTACACAAAGAAACCAGTTATGCTACACAAAGGAAGCAACAGAGTTGGGCTGAAATTAAGACCCAAGGAATATTGGACTGTTACTTTGCCTTGGGAGAGAAGGGAGAATTATGAGAGAGCTATGACACCATACATAAAGCAGGGATGATATGGGTAGCCCTTTGGATATTGTTGAAGGACAATTTGTTTATCTCTTATCACTGACTTTACTGTTTGGGACTTTTTAGGACTAGCTACAACAGCTGGAACCCATGTTCTCAATCCTTAATATAAAGATAGACTTGAAGGCAGGGGCGTAGCTACCGCCGTATCTGCCATATCAATTATATGGGGGGCCCGGGCCACGGGGGCCCCCAACGTGCGTAAGCAAAACAAATCTTTACCCTTCCTAAGGGCCCCCAAACAAATTTTTATATGGGGCCCCGCCAAGGCACGTTACACTTCTGCTTGAAGGTTGAAAATAGCCTTAGGCCAATCACTTTCTCCTAGGCTGACTTACCTTGTTGGGGAAGATAAAATGAAGAGGAGAAGCACCATCTCAGGCTCAGTAGAATAAGGGCACAATGTTGAGGTAAAGGCAAAGGCAAAGGTCTCCCTTGTTTGAAAACAAGTCATGTCCGACTTTAGGGGTCAGTACTCATCTCCATTTACAGCCAAACAGATAACACTACTGTATCTGCATCTGCAGATGTTTCCATGCTCATGTAGCAGGCAGGATGAAATGTTGGAGCACATAGAATGCTGTTGTCTTTCCTGCTGAAGCAATTCCTATTTATCTACTTGCTCCCCCCCACACACACACACACACACCGATTGCTAAATTGGCAGGAGCTGGAGCAGACGTCTGGTGCTAACTCAATTGTGTAGCATTCAGGTCTTGAACCAACCTTCTGATCGTCAAATTGGTGCCTTATATAATAATAAAAAATAGTTGTGGGAATAAGTGTGTATTCCAGATACTGTTGGGAATTCTGTCTATATGTCTGACAGGAGTCACAGTCCAAAATATATGGTGGACTCCACTGTTGCTATAAAGATGTTAAGCCCCCTCCCCAACTTCCCTTTTAATATGATTCTAACCAGGACCTTCTGTTTCTAGTCCATTCCATTTTTCCTTCTTAGGTTTACTGCTTAGGGAGGGATCTTTTCTCCTGAAAACACCTTGTATTATTACCTTTTCGGGCATCTGCAAGAGACAAGAGGTGGGGAAAGGTGACATTAGAGGAATCAGTAGGGAAGTGATGACACCATAGCCAAGAAGGTTATGACCTTCCCTTCTGGAAAGACATGTACTGTCCCTTTTCATTTTCCCCACTGTTAGAATTTTGTGACTTTAAAAAAAATCCAATATTTAACCAATCTACAGATCATCCCCACCACCACCATCATCTATGGGTCCAGTATCGACAGTTTCAGTTATCTGTGAGTCTAAACATATTCAATAAAAAAAAAATCCTGAAAAAATACGGTACATATTTCTATGGTGCATTACCAGAACTAGTCACTAGAGGCTAATGTTTACAATGTAAAATACTGTATAGGGTTCGCTGTTACCCTTGGATTCAGGCTTCCACCACAGAGGGGTCCCCATCTTTGGTATTTGTGAGGCATGGAAGAAAGCCAATAGAGCTATCTGTACTGGTCCTAAGGCCACTGCTTCTTTTGGAGGAAAAAGCACTAAATACTAATGATGCTTCTAGAACAAGGATGCCCAAATGACAGCCCACAGGCCGGACCCAGCCCGTGGCACCATTCCATGTAGCCCACCATCGCCATCATTGCACATAGAAGTGGATGTGCTCGTGCATGCATAAATGTTCTTACTCTGCACCCATAAGTGAAAGTGGATGCACCCACGTAGGCGCAAACGCGTCTACTTCTGCTTTCAAACGGGCATGGGCAGGTCTGCTCAGCTGTCTGGGGGCAGGCCCGTGGCATGAAAAGTTTGGGCACCCCTCTCCTAGAAAGTCATTAGATAGTCTTAAGGCAGTGTGTTTTAAGGTTGGGGTTGTGGTCTCTCCTTAAGTGGCCCCCTCTGTGGCTGGTACTGCCAAGCACAGGATCAGACCCAGGGACCAGAACTCACCTGAAAGATCTGAAAGCCTATGTCCAAGTTATCTTCCCTCAATCTCCGCCTGTCCTTCTGCATTAGGGAGACCACGAGGGTGCAGGTCGACTTCATGTAGCTAAGTCCCTGTTGTTGCTTCTTCAGCTGTTCCTCATCCGACTCCAAGAGTTTAACGTGGAATTGAGGATTTTGCCAAAGGTAACCTGAGTAATGGGAAAAGCATTTGGGCTCAGGCATCAAGTCTAAAACCCACTTGGATAAACGGCAAGGACTTGATCACAGCCTGTAAAATGTTGCTGATTTGACTTATGTCTCCTGCAAATGATGGTGTTGATTTCTGACTGTGGGTCAACTTACTGCCAAAAAGTACACCATTTGTACTTACCTCAAATGGTGGGATGCCAAAAATTTTACTACCTCACCATGATGTCATCACAGTGGGGTGGAGCTAATATCATGATGTCATGACATCATGGGCGGAGCCAATGTCATGACATGATGATGTGGGCGGGGCCAAAGAAAAAATAATAAAAATAAAATTAATAAAATTAAAATAAACACACACACACACACCTCAACCCACCCACCCACCAACACACAACACAAACCCGTAAACAAATTAAATAAATAAATAAAATAAAAATTACAGTGTTTTGCTTAACGAGCAACCCCATGGAACTCATTTTGCTCTTTAAGCGAGGTATCACTGTACTTGCTTACAAAGTTCTTCACTTCACCCATTTGCTCCTGTCTCTATTCTTCTTCTCTCTTCCCTATGAGATTTCAGGTTTTAAGATCCGTGGGAGATGCACCTTTCTTTTATACACAATCCTAACTCTAAACCCTCATTAGCTCCTACTGCGTCACACCCACCCTTTTGGCTTCCACCAGCACTGTGACCTTTGACCCAACGTCCATGGAGACAACTATTCCGATGAAAGGATGGAATCAATTGGCATATGTACAATGTATCAAAACATTTTTTAACATCACTATCCTCCATCCTAGAAGAAAAAGAAAAGGAAATACAGTTTGTGATATGATTGAATAATGGCATAAATCAGCTGCCCCATTTTCTGTGGTGGCCCCATAATTTTTATTAATTACAACTGTTGTGGGGAGTGAAAGCACAGCAGCAGCCAGAGATTTGGCTTGGATCTATATGCGTAGGGTACTAAGCAGAGTATAGAAATGTTACTTTTTCCAGGGAGTCCAACTTTCAGAACTCCCCAACTTGCATTGATCTTGGCCTAAGCTTCCAAGCTTGGACCATTTCAATTCCCTCTGCACAGAAAGACCTTTTCTAGAGCCAAGAGCAAAATTTCTTACCAAAATTCCCCATCTTTATCTTTCAGAGGGAACTTCTTCCGGGTTTCACTGTCCAACATTTTCCACTTAGGTGAACTGAAAACGAGAATACAACGACCCACATCAAAGTGAAAGGATGGTATAAAGGAGAAACTCCTCACCACTTGGCAATATTCCCTCTAGCTTTTTAACAGTGAACCTTGGCACTCCAGGTGTTCTGGAACTTCAGTTCTCAGTAGGCACAGTAAACCCATCCATGTTGATTCACAGAGACTTGGGTTTCTGAGAATTGAAGTTCCAAAATGGCTGGAGTGCCAAGGTTCACCAAAGGTGAGTAGAAAAAACCATCCTCCAACCTCTTACCCCCAGACCATGTGAGGCACACTCAAAACACAACTCACTTGTCACTCCAGCTGCCACTCCACTCAGAGTTGCCCCCCCAGGGATTGTACAACTGCACAAGCTTCACCTTCTCGCCTCCCACGAAGACCTATAGGCAACCGAAAGAAATTGAATTTCAAAGGATGCATTTATTCCTTCATAGGTTGTGATAAATTGCATGCAATGAATTAATGGATAAAGTGCTGAACCTGATGGCTGGAAGGTTAGACCCGAGTGCTGCATGACAGAGTGAGCTCCGGTCATCTGTCCCAGCTCATGCTAACCTAACATTTTGAAAGCAAGAAATTGTAAGTGGATAAATAGGGACCAGTTTGGTGGGAAGGTAAGCTTCATTCTGCGTACTCCAGCGTCTAGGCATGCCTGTCACATATCTACAGAAACGTCTGGTGACGCAGACAGTTCTGGCTCTTTGGCTATAAACAGAGATGAGCACTGAACCCTAGAGTATGATATGACTGGTTTTTGAGCAAGGGTGCCTTTTTACCTTCACCTTCACATGCACAAAACACTGTTTACCTTCCCACCAAAGTGGTACCTCCCACCAAACTGCTGAGTTGGCAGTAGATGGGACAGAGACGGGAGCTCACTCTGTCATGGAATACTCAGGTCTCATGCTGCTGACCTTCCAGTCATCAAGTTCAGCATCTTAACCACTAAGTCACCGCAGTCCCACCTTTCCTGTCTGATAAAAACTGGGCGGAAAGCAAAAAGCAGTTGGGCTCTTTCTTGCTTGGAGATGCATCTCCTTTTATGCATACTATAATACCTAGCTATAATGCCTGGTTTTTAATGCTAAGTTTTTAAGCTTCTTTTAAAACTTTTAAAACTTTTAATTTCTAAATTGGTTTTAAATTGTTATCATGCTGATTGTGTTGGGAATCGCCCTTGGTCCCTTCGGGGAGGAGGGTGATAAACAAATTTAAATAAATAAATAAATAAATACATAGGTAGGGAAAAAAGAGACGCATGATTTTATCCGCTCTGAAAAGCAAAGTCTACTTTCCTTTTTCCATGGAATCCCCCAGAGTTTCCTCTAGTGTACATGCCTAACGTTTTCTTCTCCCTGCCTTGTGAGGTGTAACACTGAAGCCAGGAAAAGGCTTTAACCATGGAGGCCTTTCTTTGAGGAGTCAGACTTGATAACCTTTGGGATTCCCTTTCAGCTCTATGTGTCTCCAATCAAGGAATATTGCAGGCCTTACCTTTTGGGCCTTGATGATGGAGTATGCATGCCCTTTTTTCAGTTCCTCTAGTTCTTCCTCCGTCAGTTGGCTACCCTGAAGCCCATCAAAACAGACAAGACAGTTTCACCTGCTATTATTCAGAAAACACGGGTGAGTATCAGAAATAAAACCCTCACCATTGCCTACAAAACCATAGGTAGCTTTAAATCAGGAGTTCTCAAACGTTTAAAGCCAGGGACTGGGTCATGCTGCCTCAGACAACTTCAGGGGCTGGGCAGCCATTTTGACCTTCCTCCACTAAATGGCACATGGAGGCAGTGGGGTTGCCACATGAAATGGTGCTGTGGGCTACGTCTGGCCAGCAGGCAGTGGCACTGATAATATAAAGCACCGCCTGCCCACTGGCCTGTTTGTCTGTTTATTTGTCCATTTGTTTGTATTTATCCTGTCCATCTGGGATGGTCACCCTTGCCTGGACAGTGTACAAAACAAATAGATCAATCTTTGACCAATCAAATCAAATCAAGCAAATACAATATAAAAATACATTACCAATAGCCCATATAAGCAGTAAAGCTATAACCCAAGCATTTGCAACCTATGGCCTGTGGGCCGGATACGGCCTGCAGAGCCATTTCATGTGGCCCTCTGCCCTCATTCCTGCCCTCGCCACTGTCCCCGCTGCTTGGAAGCACCAAAAATGCACCAAAAACTGGTGGAAACGCATGTTTTTGTGTGAGAACTTGCCAAAAACGTGTGAGAATGTGCCGAAAATGTGTGTTTTCATGCGAGAACCGTAGGCAATAATACCAACAATAACCTAAGAAACAAAAGAAGGGCCAGGTTTACAGTTTTGTAAATTATTGTCCTAATTCAATACATGGAAGGCTTTGAGGAACTAGGTACAGCATACATGTTTGAAATAGACACAAGAAATATACATTCGCAAGAATAAGCAAGGAACTAGAGAAGGCAGGCTAACTCACCTTCCGCCACGCTTCACATACAGTTGTACCTCGCTTAAAGAGCATAATGCATTCCACAGGGTTGCTCTTTAAGCGAGTTTGCTCTTTAAGCGAAACACCATTGTAAGTGACCAACTGTGTGTGTGTGGGGGGGGGGGATTGCGAACCCCGATTTATTTGTTAAGCGAGTTTTTGGTTGGTTTTATTTGTTAAACGAAGCGAACATTCAGATAAAATTCTGCTCTTTAAGCGAGTTACTCTTTAAGCGAGACGCTCTTTATGCAAGGTTTGACTGTACCGGCATTCACCAGATTGCTTTCGTTGTACTAAAGAAAGAGCATTAGAAAGAAACCTAGGTTTTTTTAAATTAGAGTAAAGGCTAAGATGAGGGTGCTCAAGAATATAGATCCTCCAGCTCATCGGAGGCACCCATTCTGCATGTATGAGAAAGCAGCAGATTAGTGATTCTCAGGGATAAACCAGATTGTAAAAGTAGCATGTCTTTACAAGCATAGTTCTCTTAAGCCAAGGCGGTGTGTATCCTCATTGCTGCATTAAGAGATAAAGACAGCTTTCGTTTGCAAGTCTGATTGCTCCGGCAGAAACTATTGAAAAATTGCTTACTGGGTGACAATGTCTCATTACTTTGTAATTGTAAAGCTGGCATCCATCATCTCTTGTTTGACATTTAGGACTTACTGCTCCCTTGCACTTACCTTATTAATGCCTGCTGCCATCAATGAGTTCTTCTCAGCCTCTTTTTGAACGGTCTTGAAGAGATCAGTTTTATCTGTGATCAATTTCCCGATTCCACCCGTGAAGTCCACAAGTGCGTCGCTCGCCCACCCATTCTCTATAGCCTCATAGGAGCCGTGAAGCCTTTGTGTGTGTGTGTGGCGGTTAATAAGGGGAGAACAGAGAGAAGTAAAATAATCACTCTGTGAGATCATGCAGAAATGCATGGTAAGTGGTTAGGTAAATGTCAACGCCACCCTTACTCAAAAGCCTACTCTAGGGTTCTCGGGTTCAGTGCTCATCTCTGTTTATACCCTTCTCCCCCATCCCCTTGGCCACCAGCCCTCGCTTGCTCCCCGCACTCCCCCCATAGGTGCTCCCATCACTCCCTGTCCAGCACCCTCCCACGGTGCCCAGCACACCCCTGCATAAAGCCACACTGTCTATGTCAGCAGCCGTTTCCATGGACATGTGGCAGGTTTAACTAAACACCGGAGTTCACGGGACACTGTTACCTTCCCACAGAAGTGTTATCTGTTTATCTGCTTGCAAATTCTTGCTTTCCAGCTGCTAGCTTGGCAGGAGCTGGGACAGAGACAGGAGCTCACTCTGTCATGGAGTACTCGGGTCTTGAACTGCTAATCTGCCGACCCATCAAGTTCAGCACCTTAATCAGTGGTGGGATTAAAAAATTTTACTACCTACTCTGTGGGTGTGGCATGGTGGGCATGGCAAGGGGGAAAGCCCTGTGTTGCACCCAAATTAGGACTACTTTATTTCAGAATTTGGATGGGCAGGACCAGTCAGAATTTCTGCTATTGGTTCTGGTGAACTGGGGCGAACCTGCTGGATCCCACCACTGGCATTAACCACTTGAGCCACCGCAGTCCCTATGCATGTGCTAAATTGCCTGCTTATGTTAGACTGTCCTTTTGATGTCCCCATAACTGTTTGATAACCCCCCTTTTCTCATATAACACATTTGCATTCTTCCTTTCCCCTTTTTATCTTCTAAAATTCCATGTCCAAGGTCTGAGCTACAACAACTGTAGGGAATTAAGAGTTCTTTCCTGGTGTAAAGTGATGGCGTCTTACTTACTTGGCATAGGCTTTCTCCAACAAAGGCACCCAGAACTCAACATCTTCATTAGGGTCCTCTTTAGTGTGGCCATGTAAAGGAAACTTATGCGTATGGGAGGATGCAAAAATTAAATGGTCCTTCATCGTTGGCAGCCGATCGTCCACAACGACATCTACCCACTCCCCATACTGCCAGAACTGAGGAGTTAAGAGAAGGTTGAGAGTGAATTTCAGAGCAAAGGAAAGGATGAGAACAGATTTTGATTGACCTCTCAAAGGTAGTAAAGAGGGCATGAATAAATGTAAAAGGAATCATGGCTCACTGTGTTTACTGTTATCACCTTTAGTAAAGGTCAAGGTCTCTTTTGCTTGAAAACCAGTTGTTTATGACTCTAGGGCAGGGATTCTCAACCTGCGGTCTATGGGCTGAATGTTGCCCGCAGCACCATTTCATGTGCCCCCCCTGCCTCCACCACACCAGGAAGTGCCATGTGGTAGAGGAAGGGCAAAATGGCCATCCAGGTCCCAAAGCTGTCTGAGGGAGCATGACCCAATGGCCCCCAGCTTTAAAAGGTTGAGAACTCCTGATCCTAGGGAGTTAATCCTCGTCAATGTTTACACCCAAAGAACCAGTGCTGTCTACATCTGCAGACATTTCCATGGTCATGTGGCAGGCAGGACTAGATGGACATGGAATGATGTTACCTTTTCCACTGAGGTGGTACCTCTTTATCTACTTGCAATTTCTTGCTTTCAAACAGCTAGGTTGGCAGGAGCTGGGACAGAGACAATGGGTGCTCCTTCCGTTGTTCAGCACTCAGGTCTTGAACTGCTGATCTGCCAACCTTTTGGTTGTCAAGTTCAGCGTCTTAACCACTAAGCCACCAGCTAAATCAGGGGTGCCCAAACTATGGCCCGGGGCCGGATCCAGCCCCCAACACCAATTCATCTGCCCCATGAAGCCCTCGTCCCTCCTGGAAGCGGAAGTAAAACGTGCTCATACGGGCACATTTTACTTCCACTTCAGAAGAGATGAGGGCTTCGTGGGCCGGATAAATTGCCATCTCACTATAGCCCGGGGCCCAGATTTGGGCCCCGGGCTATAGTGACCAGCTCCCTGTACCACGTGACCAGCCCATGGCCATGAAATGCTTGGGCACCCCTGAGCTAAACAGATTTAGTTTGGGTTTTTAAAAATTATTATTATTATTATTATTATTATTATTATTATTATTATTATTATTATTATTATTATTATTATTATTATTATTATTATTATTATTATTATTATTATTATTATTATTATTATGTGCAATTTCTAACCAGGTTTGGAAGGTTTTTGCCTTATTTGTAAATGTTGATGAGATTTGGTAGCTACATTCACTTATACTTCTCCCTACTTTTGCCTTACTCTACATTTGGGAATGATGTATTTTGGACTAGATTTGCTGAATGTTTGCCATGGGAGATTTCTGGGATATATTGTCCAAACTTGCCAAACTCTTTTTTATCCCTGTTTCTAACCCTTTCTTCTCACTTGGATTATACAAAGTTACTGTGCAGTCTTTTTTTAAAAAAACACTAAAACATTGCTCTTTGAGGAGGCCTTTGGGAATGTGCTACCTATTTCTTAGAAATGCTGCCCGGCTCCAGTGAGATAACGTAGCTGGGCAGCGGGGATGGCCCGCCCCGGGTGGCACTTTTTGGGGGTGGCAAAATTTAATTAATAATAATAATAATAATAATAATAATAATAATAATAATAATAATAATAATAATAATAATAATAATAATAATAATAATAATAATAATAATAATAATAATAATATCTTGTAATCTGAACTAAA
Organism: Furcifer pardalis; assembly: GCA_030440675.1. Taxonomy (NCBI): domain Eukaryota; kingdom Metazoa; phylum Chordata; class Lepidosauria; order Squamata; family Chamaeleonidae; genus Furcifer; species Furcifer pardalis. The sequence goes on from CP126890.1 coordinate 309,564,899, forward strand.
AATTTGAACCATTTCATTTCATATCTTTGTAGTACCTACAATTCGGACCAATTAAAATGAGCACAGAACTTTTTATTATTGAATCTGTGATGAAACCGGGGAATCACCTTTCTTTATATGCGTGTAGCCATCTTGCTTGGTCTAGCGACCGGCAACACTGTCTGTATTAACCAGTTGCCTTGCAGTCATTACCCGTGTTTTGTTTTGTGCTCGGATTGTTCACAACAAATATTCAGTGATAATTAATTCTTTCATATAAAGAATAGAGTTCAATATTGTCTAAGAACACCTGTGGGAGTGTAACCATAATTTTGAAATTAATATGTTTAGTATTATATATACTTTAATTTCCAATAAAATATGTTTCTCTCACTATTTTGATTTGCCATCCACTTCAAGTTTAGTCTTTCACACTCACAAGCACCACACTGTATTAGCAGTGATTGTTAGCTGGGGAATGTCTGCAAGGGTTAATGTTTAATAAATTTACAAAAGACCTCAAACTGATTTCCTCTCAGATCAAATGGGCAATCAAGAAACCTATTCATTGATGCTGTCCTGGAATTCTGAAGAAAAGGTGTTAATTGCTTCAGGAGTCAGCTAATGACATGTCCTGAATGGGGGTTCTTAAATTGCCCTTTGTATACATGTCAATAAAAGGGTCCTTTTTTTGTATCTCCCTTGCTCTGTAATATTTTGATTATTAACATGTTTTGTTCTAATTCTAAGTGAAACAGCACCCAGAGGTATTTCCCTTTGGGGAATGCTTGGAAACCTAAGGACACTGTGACCTCTCACCTAGAAATCAACTAAGCATAATCCATTTCACGCCCTGAGGGAACTGCCTAGAGATTTCTTTGATAACATCCATCCTGTTTGGGCCACCATTAACACAAAGCAAAAGGACTATCATCTTTTGTATGTCTATGGAAGAAACCCCCCCACCGCTGGCTTTTTGTTCCATTGTGTAATCTTCAATGTAGCTCTAGGTGCAGAAGAGTATAACTGGTCCTGCTTTGGAGGGCAAAACAGCTCTCCCACCAAATTGCACAGGGAAGCTCATTAGATTTTTATAGGAGACAAAAATGGGTTTGTCCAGCAGTGGGCCCCCTCTGTTTTAAATGCTATGTTTGTCAATAAAATGGTCTTGTTTTTGTCTGAAATTACAATCTCTGTGGTTCTTGGGGAGCTCCGCCAGCAGATGAACTTTTAATTTTAAAATGCATCTCCACATTAAAAAGGGATAGCGATTTTTAGGTAACAGTTTTGGTGCCAGAAGTGGGATTTTTCACAGGTGACTGTAACCTCTGGCCCATGGAGGTGCACAGCTATGGCCAATGGGATCAGTCTGACAAAAGGGGGAGAACAGGAAGCCAATTCTACTTCTTTGGTTCCTGCTTCAACCCTGCCTGTGGAACGTTCCCTTAAATTTAAAAAGGTTACAATGTTTCAGGTAACAGGAGGCACTGCTGTATTTTAATGTGAGCTTTTGTGGATTGAGTCCACTTCGTCAGACCATTAGTTAGCATTTACATTTCAATGCTCTAATTTTCCTTTAAAGAGTAACTGCAGCAGAGTAACTGCTGGCTCAGCCTCAACCCACTCTGGACGCCCGGACCAAGCAGCAAGGATGTTGGAGTTGCGTCCGGAGTGGGGTGAGAGGAGGAGATGGGTGGGGCAGGGCAGGGCAGAGGGTGTGGCCAGCCAGTTTTACTACTGGTTCTCCCGAACCTGTCCAAACCTCCTGCAGCCCACCACTGGATATGTGATTGCTTTGCTCTTGTCTTTGCTAAGAGTGCCATCAGTAACTCCGCAAAACACAAGAGTGGCAGGGATGGGGGGAGGCTTGGGGAAAATCTTTGCTTCATTTCTTCTTGAGAGTCAAGAGCTCTTCTAGCCTGATGCAACTCACCTGGAAATGGAATATGCCAGCATAGTCGCCCTTGTCAAAACTCTGATATTTGGGGACCACCCTGGCGAGAAGACGTGGGTTCAAAGTGAGAGTTGCAGCAGCTGCCATAAACCAGCAGTCACCTGCAAAAGGCGGGAGATGGACTTGATGTAGATGCCTTCCAGTGTGACTTGCCAAAAACTACCGTGTATACACAAGAAACCATCAGCATTGCATTAAAGGTAAAGGTCTCCCTTGCTCAAAGGCCACCTCTAGGATTCCAGTGCTCATCTCTGTTTATAGTCAAAGAGCCAGCGCTTTCTGTGTATGAAGACATTTCCATGGAAATGTGGCAGGCACGACTAGATGCTGGAGTGCATGGAATGTCAATCCCTTTCCTGCCGGAAAGGTAGCTATTTATCTATGTGCAGTTTCTTGCTTTCGAACTGCAAGATTGGGGGAGTTGGGACAGATGATGGCAGCTCACTCCAACACACAGCACTTATGTCTCGAACTGCTGACCAGCTGACCTTTTGGCCCTCAAGCTCAACATCTTAATCACTAAGCCACCATGGTCCCAAGCACTGCCGTTACTATTGATCAAACTTCAGTTTTGGAAAGGCATCCCCAGCCCCGGCCCAATTAGTGTGTTGCAAACAATTGTTTTTGTACATATTATTTTATATGCACAAATGCACACAGATAAAATGTCAGCCCTATAAGAATACAGTCACATTACAAGTACAAGATTCATGGGCAGGGGGATATGGTTCTATAACACTGGGGAACAAAAAAAAATTTTTTTTTTCTTGGTGCCTAAAATTTTTCAACTGATTTCGGGCATTTTTGTGCGGCTGATTCCGAAAATGCCATCTATTTTGTTCTAGCAGCTCTAGTTCATGAGATATTGATGATGTCATTATACATTGCTCTTATGACTACACTTGTATTTGCCTCACCATTCGTAAATTGATTGTTTTAATAATACTTATTTTCGGGGTGGGAAAATATTTGGGTGGGCCAAAAAAAGTTTGGGTGGGCATAAATTTTTGGGGGGGAGGTGGCAAAATTTTACTCCGCCCTGGGAGGCTCCCTTGCTACACCTCTGGTTATATATGCAACCAGTATGGTTAGATTGGCCTAATGTGAATAAGCCATATCTAAAAAACTAGTACACAGAGTACAAAGAGTACACAGAGGAACTCTACAGAAAGGACCTCAACACCCCTGATAATTTCAGTGATGAGGAAATTGAACTTGAGCCAGACATCCTAGAGAGTGAAGGCAGAAAGGCCCTGAAAAACACTGCAAACAACAAAGCCAGCAGAGATGATGGTATCCAGGTTGAACTCTTCAAAGCCCTAAAAGATGATGGAATCAAATTATTACATTCTATATGGCAGCAGATTTGGAAAACACAACAATGGCCACAGGATTGGAAAAGATCAGTATATGTTCCAATCCCCAAAAAGGGTAATGCCAAAGAATGTTCAAATTATCGAACAATTGCGCTCATCCCTCACGCTAGCAAGATGATGCTCAAGATAATACAGGATAGACTGCAACAGCATGTGGAGAGAGAATTACCAGAAGTGCAGGCGGGTTTCAGAAGAGGCAGGGGGACCAGAGACCACATCGCCAACATAAGATGGATCATGGAAAAAACAAAGGAATATCAGAAACAAGTCTACTTCTGTTCCATTGATTACACTAAGGCCTTTGACTGTGTCGACCACAACAAAATGTGGCAAGTAATTAAAGAGATGGGAATACCAGAACACCTTATATGTCTCATGAGAAATCTGTACATGAATCAAGAATCAACAGTTAGGACAGAATATGGAATGACGGAGTGGTTTGGAATAGGAAAAGGAGTAAAGACAAGGCTGCATTTTGTCACCATGCTTATTCAATTTATACACAGAGCACATAATGCGCAATGCAGTACCTGGAAAATAGATGGGAAAGAAGTAGAGGCAGTGACAGATTTTACTTTCTTGGGATCAAAAAGCTCACTGCAGATGGTGATTGCAGCCATGAAATAAAAAGGTGACTGATTCTTGGGAGGCAAGCAATGAGAAACCTGGGGAGCATAGTGAAAAGTAGAGACATCACATTGCAAACAAAAATTCGTATAGTCAAAGCAATGGTATTCCCTGTGGCAATGTATGGTTGTGAGAGCTGGAGGACCATTAGGGAAGCTGAGCGCAGAAGAATAGACACCTTTGAGATGTGGTGTTGGAGGAGAGTTTTGAGAGTCTCCTGGACAGCGAGGAGAACAAATAGGTCAATCTTAGAAGAAATCATCCCTGACTGTTCCTTAGAAGGTCAAATAATAAAGATGAGGCTAAAGTACTTTGGACATCAAATGAGAAGAGAGGATTCACTTGAGAAAGCTTTGGTGCTTGGAAGGGTTGAGGGAAAAAGAAGAAGGGGACGGCCCAGGATGAGATGGCTAGATGGTGTTGTGGAGACGGTGGGCGCAGAGCTGAGCGAGTTGAGGGGGATGGTGGAGGACAGGAGTGCCTGGCAGACAGTGGTCCATGGGGTCGCAGAGGGTCGGAATCGACTGTGCGACTGAACAACAACAACATACTATGTCAGCCACCCTGAGTCGCTCTGCAAGTAGAGCAGCATACAAATGTGAAGAAACAAATGGTCCCCAAGGGGATGAAATCCCACTGGAATCCCTCTTGATGGAGGGCAGCAGCTTCATCCATCCTGAGCTAGGGCTGAGGAGGACTTTGCGTGCCAAAAGGGCTCAGGACCAGAAAGTGACACACAGAACTGGATCAGTGGTACGAGTGTCACACTGCGATACAGAAGGCAGGTGAAGGGCCACTGCATTATATTCTCCGGTCAGTCTTCATAGTAGAGGTACACAGAAAGTGCCTCCTCAAAGACATTATTATTTTTGAACTAGAATCGGGCGTACCCTGGGAATGGCAACCTTGCGTCGCCAGCTCATCTTTCCATACTAGGTCAGGCCAAAGGAACAGCAGAATGGACTTACTAAAAAGGTGGCTTCATTTTGGGAGTTTGGGGTCTGGTCTAGAAGAAAAGATTCCGGAATACGGAAATGAACCTTATTTGCCTGCGCTACTTCACCTGCTGAGTTTCTGACCTTCAGCAGCCAATGGCAGAAAAGATCTGTCAGCAAATTTGGCAAGTCATAGCATAGAAATAAAGCTTAAAGAGAAGGACAACAGGTCAAAATGTCACCTATTTTTTGTTGGACGACATCCATCCGATGCATTCCTTCATGAATAAAGTCAGGGAATCGAAGGAGCTCCTGTAAAAACAATAGGAAAAATTGGCTGAAATCCTGTTGCACAGTTAGGCAAAAAGTGTAAATTTCAGTGTAAACTTCTGCAAAGTAAGGCACGATCTGTTGCATACTGTTACACTGCTCAGCATTGAGTAGTTTGTGACTGAAGATTTCTTAGCTCATGACAGTTAACTCATGAAAGTTAAACCTTTTGTGTAACTACGTAATGAGATTTCAGCCAACTTTTATATCTGCGCTATGTTTGAAGTCATGTGTAAGTGATTAACATTAGCCTTTGTACCAACAAGCGGATGACTTTTATTAATTGGTCCATATATACTGCAGTGGCTCAAGTGGCTACAACGCTGAATGGAAGGTTGGCAGGTCAGCAGTTCGATTCCCGAGTACTGCACAACAGAGTGAGCTCCCGTCTTTGTCCCAGCTCCTGCCATCCTCGCAGTTTGAAAGCAAGAAATTGCAAGTAGATAAATAGGGACCACTTCGGTGGGAAGGTAAACAGTGTTCCGTTTGCTCTGGTGTCTAGTCCTGCCTGCCACATGACCACGGAAACGTCTGCAGAAGCAGACAGCGCTGGCTCTTCGGCTTTGAAACAGAAATGAGCACTGAACCCTAGAGTCGGATACGACTGGCTTTCGAGCAAGGGAAACTTTTACCTTTACCTTATATACTCATTGTGCACAAAGATGGGTGTTTTGGCAAGTGAGATGGAAAGCTTCTAAACCAACCTTTCATCTCTCAGAAGTTAAAAAATTACCATATTTTCTGGAATATAAGACCAACTTCTCCCCCTTAAAACACACTGGAAAATTGAGTGCATCTTGTACTGTATATAAGGTGTATTCTGGTATAGAGTAGTAAAGACAAAGGTCACCCTTCCTCGAAAGCTAGTCGTCTATGACTAGGGTTCGATGTTCATGTTCATTTATAGCCAAAGAGCCAGTGCTGTCTGCCTCTGCAAATGTTTCCGTGGACACGTGGCAGGCATGACTGGACACCAGAGTGCACAGAGTGCCCTCCCACCAAAGTGGTCCCTATGTATCTCCTTGCAATTTCTTGCTTTCAAACTGCTTGGTTGTGAGGAGCTGGGACAGGGACAGGAGCTCAGTCTGTCGTGCAGCACTCGGGTCTTGAACCGCTGACCTGCCAACCTTCCAGCCATCTAGTTCAGCTTCTTAACCACTTGCACCACCACAGTGCACCAGAAACTCAACAGCTAGTTCGACAAATAAAAGAGGCCAAGTGAGTCTTAGAAAGCATTGGAATAGGGGTTCAATGATTCAATATGCTTTGAACTTGCAATTCAATTAGACAAGAGAGACAAAAGCAGAAACATGATATTTTAAAACTCACCCTTGGTCTCTTCCAAACCACTTTCTGGGATGGGTCTAGTTCTAGTTCTAGTTCTAGTTCTAGTAAATGACTCAGCAAACCAATTCCAATGGAGCAGGGACAGGCCTTAAACTCAGGGTCTTCAAAGAGACTTTCCCCCCGGAGGTGTTTGTTCTTCAGCTCACAATAGTTCTGATTTTTGTAAGGTCGGACCCGGACATCTCCTGCAGCAGAGGACTCCTTTTTGATGAGGACAGTGATAATGGGGTTCTCCATGGCTGAGCCCTGCTGGGTCTATGCTGTCCAGGTGGACTGTGAAAGGAGTATAAAAAGGATGTGCTGATCCAGGAAGGTTTCGTTCCTCCACCCAGATCAGATTATTTATTACATTTTCATGCCGCCCATTTGGGATATTTCCCACTCTGGGCGGTGTACATACTTCTTCTTCTGCCATATCAGAGTCCAAATATTGGTTATCCTCATGGCAATCGGCCATGAAGTCTGTCCTGAGAATATAACGCAGTGACCTTTCATCATCCTTCCGCATTGCAACGTGACATCCATACCACTGATCCAGTTCCAAGAGTCACTTTCTGGTCCTGAGCCCTTTTGGGATGCAAAGTCCTCATCATCATCCTCAGGCTGGGACTGATGAAGCTGCTGCCCTCCAGCCAGATGGATTCAAGTGGGATTTAATCCACTTGGGGACCATCACCCTTCCCCTGTGGACTTCAGCACCCAAGGCTGTTAGTCCTCAGGGTTGTCAGGTTCGTTAACTGCTGCCTGACACTCAGCATTGAGTTGCTGGCAGTAGGGTCTACTACTCTATCACCATAGCAAGATAACCTGGGCAGACCCGGGGGTGCGTACAAATACCAAAATAACATAATAAAACACACAACAAAATAAAAATAAATCAACCAAATAAATACATCCTAAAATAACTGGTGTCTGTGGGCACAGAAGATCAACTGACTAGTAGTTAATATACAGTATTGTTAAGGGGATAACGGACTGCAGTGGCTCAAGTGGTTAAGACACTGAATGGAAGGCAGCAGGTCAGCAGTTCAAGACCCGAGTACTGCACGACAGAATGAGCTCCCATCTCTGTCTTAGTTCCTGCCAACCTAGCTGCTTGAAAGCAAGAAATTGCAAGTAGATAAAGAGGGACCACTTTAGTGGGAAGGTAAACAGCATTCCATGCACCCCAGTGTCTAGTCCTGCCTGCCAGATGTCTTACGGAAACATCTAAAGACAGCACTGGCTCTTTGGCTGTAAACAGAGATGAGCACTGAACCCTAGGGTTGGATACAACTGACGTGATGGAGACTCTAAATTTACTATGGTAATAGTTTGCTGGTCCATCCCCTCCCTGCAGCCACACTCTTGTAAGACTAACTTGACCCACAGAATTTAGGCACATAAAACATTTTCTACAATGGGAAATCATTCTTGAGGGAAACTGTTATCCAGCTTCCTCCGTGTCTGCTCAAGCTGTTGTTATTATTATGGTAGTTAAGTTGTGAACCTGAGGTTGGCATGCAAGGATTTTAGTTGTCGTTGTCATTGTCGTTGTTGTTGTTGTTTAGTCGTGCAGTCAATTCCAACCCTCTGCGATGACCCCATGGACCACTGTCCGCCAGGCATTCCTGTCCTCCATCCTCCTCCTCAACTCACTCAGCTTTGTGCCCATTGTGTCTACAATACCATCTAACCATCTCATTTTTGGCCGCCCTCTTCTTCTTTTGCCCTCGACCCTTCCAAGCATCAAGGCTTTCTCAAGTGAATCTTCTCTTCTCATTTGATGTCCAAAGTACTTTAGCTTCATCTTTACTATTTGACCTTCCAAGGAGCAGTCAGGGTTGATTTCTTCTAGGATTGACCTATTTGTTCTCCTCGCTGTCCAGGGCACTCTCAAAACTCTCCTCCAACACCACATCTCAAAGGCATCTTTTCTTCTGCGCTCAGCTTTTCTAATGGTCCAGCTCTCACAACCATACATTGTCACAGGGAGTACCATTGCTTTGACCATAAGAATTTTTGTTTGCAATGTGATGTCTCTACTTTTCACTATGCTCCCCAGGTTTCTCATCGCTTGCCTCCCAAGAATCAGTCACCTTTTTATTTCATGGCTGCAATCCCCATCTGCAGTGAGCTTTGATCCTAGGAAAGTCAAGTCTGTCACTGCTTCTACTTCTTCCCCATCTATTTTCCAGGGACTGATAGGGCCTGTTGCCATGATCTTGGTTTTCTTGATATTGAGTCTCAAGCTAGCTTTTTCACTTTCTTCTTTCAACCTAACCAGGAGCTTCTTAGGTCCTCCTCACTTTCTGCCATGAGGGTGGTATCATCTGCATATCTCAAATTGTTGATGTTTCTCCCAGAATTTTGATCCCAAATTCTGATTCCTCCATTCCTGCATTGCGCATTATGTGTTCTGTGTATAAGTTGAATAAGCAGGGTGACAAAATGCAGCCTTGTCTTACTCCTTTTCCTATTCCAAACCACTCCGTCATTCCATTTTCTGTCCTAACCGTTGCCTCTTGATTCATGTACAGATTTCTCATGAGGCCTATAAGGTGTTCCGGTATTCCCATCTCTTTAATTACTTGCCACATTTTGTTGTGGTCGACACAGTCAAAAGCCTTAGTGTAATCAATGAAACAGAAGTAGACTTGTTTCTGATATTCCTTTGTTTTTTCCATGATCCATCGTATGTTGGTGATGTGGTCTCTAGTCCCCCTGCCTCTTCTGAAACCCGCCTGCACTTCTGGTAATTCTCTCTCCACATACTGTTGCAGTCTATCCTGCATTATCTTCACCTTGCTAGCGTGAGGGATGAGCGCAATTGTTCGATAATTTGAACATTCTTTGGCATTACCCTTTTTGGGGAGTGGAACGTATGCAGATCTTTTCCAATCCTGTGGCCATTGTTGTGTTTTCCAAATCTGCTGCCATATAGAATGCAATAATTTGATTCCATCATCTTGCAGGGCTTTGAAAAGTTCAACTTGGATACCATCAACTCCACTGGCTTTGTTGTTTGCAGTGCTTTTCAGGGCCTTTCTGACATCACTCTCTAGGATGTCTGGCTCAGGTTCAATTTCAGTTTTAGACTTGAGGCGAAATCCAAAATTGTGGCCCAGCCCAAAACAGTTCATTTTTCAAAATGCCCCCAAAGAGAAAATGAAATTGGGGAAACAGGAGTCTGCCTGAAAACGGCGATATGTTAGTTCATGAGCTGCCTGTTAGGCTTGGGAAGGTCACCTCAAGGCCCTCTCCATTTTACAAATGAGAGAACTGAGGCTTGAAAGGGCATGATTTCCCAGTAATTTTCCAACATGTACCACAGGACGGTAATTGGAAGCTTGTTAAGACCAAGTTAATGGCCTTTTAGGCTTGTCCATGTGAACAGAAATTCCATTTTTTGATGAATAAGAATTATATGTCACGGGAAGGGGGTGTCAGAATTTTTGAGATTTAGGCAAATCAGAACTATAATATACAAAAATTCTGTAGAAAGAGGTTAATATAAGATGTTTTCCAGATTCCCCATTGGAAATATAACTGGCTTTTTCTCCCACCGTAGGGATTGCAGTGGCTCAGGCAGTTAAGACGTTGACTGGGAGGCAGAAGGTCAGCAGTTCAAAACCCAAGTACTGCACGACAGAATGAGCGCCCATCTCTGTCCCTCCTCCTGCTGACCTAGCAGTTCGAAAGCAAGAAATTGCAAGTGGATAAATAGGGAACACTTTGGTGGGAAGGTAAACAGTGCTCCGTGTGCTCCAGTGTCTAGTCATGCCTGCCACATGACCACCCTCAAAGTCCCTGCTGCTTTCGCCCACCCACATCTAGAATCCTAGCTACGGCCCTGATGAGCACTAAACCCTAGAGTTGGATACAGCTGGCTTTCGATCAAGGATAACCTTTACTTTTACCTTTCTCCCACAAGGACCTCAAATCTATAGGAAACAAAGGCCACTTTCACCTTTAAACTAGAGTTTGGCTGTTTAGGAGTTAACGTCTATCCTTACTTTGAAAGGGTCGTAAAATGTTTTAATATTTTCCCACTGTTATAAGGAAACATTGGAGTCTCTTCTGGAGAGGAAATGCAGTCTGGGCTGTCAACCTCAGGCAGTTGACCTGTCTGTTCCAATGTACCTTGAAGGTAGGCCAGTCATGGTGGGAAGTTCAGGAGAAGCCAAGTGTCAAACTCAACAAGAAATGACATGCCAACCTTTTTAATTTGACAGTACTACCTGCGGTTCGCTATGGAAGCAAAACTTGGTCATTAACGAAGGTGGAGGAAGAAGAACTATTAAGAGCTGTAAAAGTCATGGAAAGATCAAAGCTACAGGTATCCCTTTTGTGACCACATCCTCAACGCCCAGATCAGAGAACAAAGCGGAATCAAGGAAGCTATTGTCAAATATCTTAAATGGAAATTGTGCTGAGCTGGACAGTTTTCTCAAATGACAGACGGGCAATGAACAGCAGCAGTCATCAAATGGTATTCCAGAGGAGTAAAAAGACCCCTTATCAGCTCCCTCCCCAAAAGGTAGACCCATTCGTGAAGACCCATTCATGAAAAGTATCCCTTGATAGTCTGGTCAATTGAGGAAATTGAGGAAATTAACCCAGCTGCTATTCTCAAATTTGTAATTAATCCTCTCTCTTTGACTGTTTCCAAAAATTAGACAGTGCACTTTTTTGACATAGTTTGCTTTTTATTTCTAAACTATCATTCGTTTCTTCTTTGAAAAAAATTAATTTCCTGAAGTTGTTTCTAACTTTCTTCACCCCTACATTGTGCTACTTTTGCAAGCTCTGATTAGATTAGGATTCTTTGTCGTTGTCTTCTGCTGTATCAGAATCTGAATTTAGGTGATTGTCCTGGTGATCAGCCATAAAGACTGTCCTGAGAATATAATGCAGTGGCCTTTCATCTGCCTCCCGCATCGCAGCGTGACAGCTGCATCACTGATCCAGCTCCACAAGTCACTTTCTGGTCCTGAGCCCTTTTGGCACGCAAGATCCTACACCAGGATTAATAACGTTGCTGCCCTCCATCAAGATGGATTCAAATGAGGTTTAATCCACTTGGAAACCATCACCCTTCCCTGTGGACTTTGCCACCCAAGGATGCTAGTCCTCAGCGTTGTCAGGTTAGTTAACTGCCACCGGATGATCAGTGTTGAGTTGCTGACAGCAGGGTCTACTCCAAGAGTTCTCAATCTTTTTGAGGTCACGCTCCTTCAGACAGCTTTGGGGACTGGCTGGCCATTTTGCCCTTCCTCCACCACATGGCACTTCCGGGTGTGGTGGAGGCAGTGAAGGGCCACCTGAAATGGCGCCGTGGGCCATATCTGGCCTACAGGCCACCATGTTGAGAATCCCTGGTCAATTCTATGACCTTAGTAGGACAACCGTGCCAAACAAATAGATTAGGATTGGATTTCCTCTATTCAAAGATTGCAGTCCCTTAAGAATAAAAGGATGTATTGTATCTCTTCGGGATCTTTCCCCGTCAACCAGATGCCATCCAGATGCTTTGGGCTATGCTTCCCATCACTCTGAACCATCGGACTGGCTGTGGATTTTGGGGACTGTTGTCTAAAATGTCCAGAAAGCAGTAGTGTAGCAGGAGAAACACAATGGGGTGAATATACTCTTCTTTGAGGGCAAAGGGAGAATTTGCTGAGTGCAGCAATTTTTTTAATAGATTCATGACACTTACTTTGAAAGGGTCATAAAATGTTCAATATTTTACCACTGCTATGAGGAAGCATTGAGCTGTCTCCTGGTGAGCAAATACCCTCAGGTAGTTTCCCTGTCTGTTCCAATGTACCTTGATGCCAGGCCAGTCATTGTAGAAAGTTCAGGAGAAGCTACAGGTATCCCTTTTGTGACCACATCCTCAACGCCCAGATCGGAGAACAAAGCGGAATCAAGGAAGCTATTGTCGAATATCTTAAATGGAAATTGTGCTGAGCTGGACAGTTTCCTCAAATGACAGACGGGCATTGAACAGCAGCAGTTCGTGAAGACCCATTCATCTGGCACTTCCAGGAGTGATGAGGGCGACGCAGGCCAGATGAATCGCAGTAAACCCATTTGTGTGGATTCACGGGAGCTTCTGGGAATTGAAGTCCAAGAAAATCTGGAGTGCTAAGGTTCGCCATCACTGGCAAACAGTGGCAAACAGTCTTGGGTTCCAACATTCTGCTGACACTGGTTCACACCAACTGCCTTTTGGAAAGACTGGCATTTATTTAACTAATGGTAGGGACTGCAGTGGCTCAAATGGCTAAGACACTGACTGGAAGGCAACAGGTCAGCAGTTCGAGACTCGAATACTGCAGGGCGGAATGAGTTCCCATCTCTGCCCCTGCTCCTGCCACCCTAGCAGTTTGAAAGCAAGAAATTGCAAGTAGATAAACAAGGACCACTTTGGTGGGAAGGTAAACAGTGTTCCGTGCGTGTCTAGTCGTGCCTGCCACATGACCACGGAAACCTCTGCAGAACTTTTACCTTATATTTAACTTAAGATTTTTAATGAAGTTTTTAAAGGTGGCTGGATAGCTCAAGGGTTTATAGCAGGGGTTCCCCAATGTAAGGCCTGTGGGCTGGATCTGGCCCATAGTGTCATTTCATGTGGCCCCCACCTCCTAAGGGCATTTGAGAAACAAAATGACCATCCCTTTGAAGCTGTTGAGACAAAATGACCATCCTATCATGCAGGCAGGGCAAAATGACCATCCGGCCCTCGGACCTGATTGAGAGAGCGTGATCCACCCCATGGCTTGAAAAGGATGGGGATCCCTGGTTTATAGCTAGAGACTGAGAATTTGATTTCCTACTTTTTTCTCTTGGAAGAAGAGCCATCCAGTAATTTTTGTAGTACAGTGGTACCTCATACAATGATTTTAATCAATTCCACGGGGCTCGTTGTTGTATGAAACAATTGCTATATGATGCATGCGTCGTATAGCAATTTGCCTACGGGATACATCGTACAATGATTTATTTATTTATTGCTAAATGGTTTTTCCCATTGAAAAATTGTTGTATGATCTTTTTCCATAGGGAAAATTGTTATGCGGGACGCCATTCCCCCCCCCCCAAAAAAAAAAAAAAGCCTAATTGCTATGCGATTTTGTTGCTATACGGGGCGATTATTGTATGAGGTTCCACTCTACTTTTAATTGGGTTTTTATGGCTTTTAAGTTTAGACTGTGATGTTTGATTTCAACTTTGTGAGCCGCCCAGAGTCGTTTCGGGTTGGGCAGCTATATAAATTGGACAAATAAATAAATAAATAAATAAGACATTGGCAAACTGCACAGTCCCAGGGCGCCCCCTATAGGAAAGCAATAGTAAGACCAGTTCTGTGTGTTTTCTACCTTGAAAACCCAGGGAAGGGTCACCTAAATTGGAATTGACTTGATGGTACTTAATGATGTTTTTGTATTTATTTTAATTTTGAATCTTAGGTTTAAAGCGCAGTTGTATACTCTTTTAAAGAAGAATTGAGGAAACATGAAGATTTCAAAAATAGTAACTTTCGCAAGCTTTTATTAGATTAGGATTAGATTTCCTTTATTCAAAGATTGCAGTCCCTTAAGAATTAAAGGATGTATTGGTTGAGGACCTTTCCCCCTCCATCCAATGCCATCCAGATGCTTTAGGTTATGTCTCCCCTTACTCTGAACCATTGGACTGGCTGTGGATTATGGGGATTGTTGTCTAAAATGTCTAGAAAGCAGGAGTGTAGCAGAAGAAACACATTGGGATAAATATTGCATACTCTTCTTTGAGGGCAGAGGAAGAATTGGGTGAGTGTAGCATTTCTCACTGATTTATAACACACACTCACTCACACATCCTTGAGATTCCATAGTTCCCTGTATTGTTTTAGTGCCCTGTTTACTGTCAAAGGAAAGATATTCTCCTTCCACATTTGCTTCGAGGAAATGAGCTCTAGTGTCACTGTCTGACTCTAAAAGAAACTCCCCAAATCTGTATTTCAGCAATATCTTAGGGTACACAGAAAGAGCTTCCACAAAGATTGTGGTATTTTTGAACCACAGTCAGGTATACCCTTTGAGAGGGAGAGTCTCTGCACAGCAGCACCGCCCTAAACACACCAGCTGATGTTCCGGAAGCTGTGATGAGTTCCCCAGTACAAGAATAAAACAAATAGTCTTGTATGGGAGTGAGTGCAAAACAAAAACTTTACTTGCTGAAAATAATATACACAAGTGCTGGCTTCTATATACAGTGCAGGGAAATAACATAAATGAAGAAATAATATACCAAGCTTATCTTCAGCTTTCTGTTGTCTTTGAACGAAGACAGGAATGAAAACAAAACAACTCCCAAACCTGGAAGCAGCGTTCTTTGTCCACAATGTGTCCACAAGGTACAGCCAAATGTCCAAGGCTTCTGACCAATGGTCACAGCAATCCAAACAGTAGCACAGAAAGCAAGCAGCTGAGAGATCATCAGTGAGAGAGAGGGGAAAAAACCCAGAAGCTTGCTCGCTCTTATTTCCTTCACAATAGCTGCTTGTGAAGCAACACCCCATGGTCTTAAAGGGACAGACCAATATCCCATTGTCAAGTTGCAATGTAGACCTATGGCCCTATCATACTCCCCCTTGCAACTTGGACAGATCAATATACACATGTGAGCATTATTACAGTGGATACAGTCATTACAGACATTCAATTATAACATGCCACACATCTCAGTACAATACCTGTGTTTCACAGCAGACAAAGGTTTTGTGAGGAAATCAGCTACATTTTCCTCAGTAGGAATATAGCACAATTCAATAACCTTTCTGCGGACAGAGTCCCTGACATTCAAATACCTTATGTCAGTGTGTTTTGACCTGGTTCTGACACCTATACTGTTGGCAGTCGTGATCGCTGCCTGGTTGTCTTCATACACTCGTACTGGATTATCAGTACCTATACCCATGTCTTTTAAGAGCTGTTGGAGGTGGATCACCTCTGTACATGCCAATGACAGACAGGAAAACTCCGCCTCCATGCTAGACAAACTAATGTGCTTCTGTCTAAGTGATTTCCAGTCTACTAGGAAATCACCTAACAGTACAGCCATGCCTGAAGTAGACTTCCTAGTCTCGGTGTCTGTTGCAAAGCTTGCATCTGCATACACCGTGAGTTTTAGTTTTCCCTTAGGTTCTAAATGGAGCCCCTTATGCAAAGAGAACTTCAAGTACCTAAGTACTCTCTTGGCAGCCTGCCAGTGACGAACTGTAGGCTGTTCGCAGTGCCTTGCCAACTGGTTCACTGCATACGCAATGTCGGGACGAGTCCAGTTTGCTAAGTAGGACAAACTACCTACAAGCGACCTGTAGATCCCGCTATCAAAGTCTGGGCTTTTTGGCGTGTCACGGAGGAAATCTATGGCCATAGGAGTGCGACAGGGCTTTGCTAACTCGAGGTTGTGGGCTTTTAACAACTGACAAATCTTCTTAGCTTGAGTCAGCTTAAAACCAGTAGCGGTTCTAGTGATATCAACCCCTAAATAAGTCTTGATGTTGCCCAAATCTTTTAGCTCAAACCGCTTCTTGATGCTATCAATGACAGCAATCGCAGACTCCTCACTTGGTGCCAGTATCGCTATATCATCCGTGAACACGAGTAACATTGTTGTTACACCCCTAGACACCCTGCGGAAGAGACAAGGATCGGCAGTCCCTGCCTCGAACCCAATACTCTTTAGGTGGTCTACTAGGCAGGTATTCCATTCAAAACCCGACTGGCGAAGCCCGTACAAACTTTTCAAGAGCTTCCAACAACAGTTCACGTTAGTGGGTTTTGTTAACTCTGGGGGTTTCTGGATATACAGCTCATGTCGCAGTGGAGCATTTAAATAAGCTGTTGATATAGCCACGTGCCTGACTACATAATTGTTCTTAGCAGCCCAGGTCAGAGCTGCTCTCAGAGTAGTGGCCCTGAGTGTTGGGGCGAACACCTCATCATAATCTGCATGACTCTGGCCAAAGCCTTGAGCGACTAACCTCGCTTTGCACAAAGGCTGGCCATCTGCCCCATGCTTAACCTTAAATACCCATTTGCATCCAAGCACCCTTTTGCTTGGTGGGGTAGGCACCTCCTCGAAGACTTTCAGATCTTTAAGAGAGGCTAGCTCTTTATTCATGGCCTCTTGCCATGGCTTCCTATCTTCTGGAGGAAATTTACACAGATCAGTAAAGCTCATTGGTTCTACCAAGGCTGTACATGCCTGATAACGATCTGGTGCCTTTCTTTCTCTGCCCGATCGCCTGAGTACAGGCGGTTCAGGCTCAGGAGAGGTCTCCCTTTGGGAATCCTCATCATCATCAACCTCTTCCTCTTTGATCACAGGGAGTTCACTATCTTGTGACAGTTCTGGTACATCTGATACAGGTACCTCTTCCTTCTTAATTGTGGTCCTGTCTATACCTGAAGAACCAGGAGTGTGGTTCTGAGTACCTGAAAACCCAGACCCACAGGGTGTGCCCACTGGTACAGGGTACCCATTAGGAGTGATGGGCAGAGGGCCCCGTTCCAGCCTCTCCCATCCCACGTGCTCCAAAAATCTCGCACTGGCACTATTAAAAATTTGTTTTGTGCCAGGGAGCCAGAAACGGTAACACCTTTTGTTGGATTCATAACCAACGAAGATTAACTTCCTAGCACGATGTTGACCCTTGCGTCTTAGTTGGCTCGGAATATGGACCCACGCGGGAACTCCGAAGACCCTAAGATGGCTGATATCTGGTTGGCGACCATTCCATAGGGTATAAGGGATTTGCCCTGTAGTGGCATTTACTGTCAGATTAATTAGGTGGGTGGCACACAATGTGGCCTCCCTCCACAAGGCATCCGGCACCTTCGCATCATTGAGTAGTGTGCGGATGACCCCCTGTAACGTCTGCCCCCGACGCTCAGCTATTGCGTTATGCTGGGGTCTGTATGGGGCGCAGAGTTTATGTTGGATATCCCTCCTAATGAGGAAGTTTGTGAAAGCCTGATTAACAAACTCCGTCCCTTGGTCTGTGACCATACATTTTAATTTATGGCCAGTTCTGCGCTCTATTGCTCTCAGCCAATTATTGAAGGCCGCTAAACACTCGCTCTTTCTTTTAAGCAGCTTTGTGAACCCATATCTGCTATAATGGTCCACAATGTTAAGAATATACTTTGCTCCCCCTAACGATGGCTTGTGTGGGCCAATGAGGTCCACGAATACCAACTCCATGGGCAAACTAGTTGTGAAACCCTGCATCCTATTGGCAGGAGCAGCCTTACTTTTCTCTTCACCACATGTGTTGCAGTTAAGATACTTTGAACAAGGGTTTACTTTCATCCTTTTAGCCAAAGAAAGGGTTTTGTTGAGCGCCTTAAAGCTGCAGTGTCCCATTCGTCTATGTAACAAGTGGATGCAATTCCAGTGCTCTGGCTTATTACACTGACCAACATTTGCTGCAGCTGGAGATTTGCTCTGCAGCACATAAAGACCATCTTTCTGCTGCGCAACAAACGTATCTGACCCTTTTGTTATAGTGCACTTACCACCTTTAAACAAAACAGAGTAGCCTGCCTCATCAAGTGCTTTGACAGAGATAAGGTTCATCAACTTGGGGATGTAAAGCATTTTTAAGGTGGTCCCTAACGAGGAGCAGAATGCCTCACCCTCACCAACCGCAGGAATTTTACAACTATTAGCAAGTGAAACAGCAAGGTTGGTATCAGTCAGAGTCTTAAAACATTGTTTAAAGGTTGCTATTGACCTAGTGGCCCCACTATCAATCACCCATTGAGTACACTGTGGCTTTAATGAGTGAAGAACAGGCACAGCTGCCGGCGATGCCAACGGCCTTTTCCTCCGTGCCTCATTGGAAAGCTGTTTGCCTGCCTTCTTGGGACAAAACCTAGAGAGGTGGCCAGGCTTCCCACAGGCAAAACATTTCCGCACTAGGTTTGCAGAAGGGGTCTGCCCTTTTCCTTTAGGAGCTTGGCAGGTGACTGTCTCCCGGTGAGCTGTTCGTTCCATTCTCCGATGGGATTCCTCCAGGAGACGCCCTTTAATATTCTGGAAAACGAGGTCACGCGCAGGTAACGCCTCCAACGCAACGACAAAATCCTTGTAAGAGTCGTCAAGAGAGGACAGAAGGATGCACGCCTTCTGTTGTTCGTTGAACTCCAGCCCTTTCTCCTGCAGGTCTAACAGGAGCCCAATAAGCAGCTGCACATGCTCTGTCATACTTCCACCTGGAGCTAACTGGGTACAAAAAACGCGACGGGCCAGTTGAATTTGTGCTCCAACACTGGTCCTGACGTATAAACTTTGCAAAGTCTGCCAGCAGGCGGCAGCACAGCTCTCTCCACAAATGTGCACAAGCTGTGAATCAGCAATTGTAAGCCCAATTATTGCAAGGGCTTGCTGGTTCTTCTCAGCTGTTTTCTGGTCTTCTTCATCCTGCATATCCAGGGCAGCTAGGTTTATGGGTGCTGCTACCACACCCCACAAACCCTCCTTCTTTAACAGGAGTGAACATTTTGTAGCCCAAGCTTGGTAATTAGTCCCATCCAACAGGGGAACTAGATTCATAGCACTGCTAGCCATTTCTGCACTTAATCAGCAACAATACTGCACTCACACACACAGAGTCCAGAAAAACAAACAGGGCGTGGTCAGGGGGCGGAGCCTGGGCCCATAACCAAATGACAGGGTGTGGAGAGTCCCTGCACAGCAGCACCGCCCTAAACACACCAGCTGATGTTCCGGAAGCTGTCTTGAGTTCCCCAGTACAAGAATAAACAAATAGTCTTGCAAGGGAGTGAGTGAGTTAAACAAAAGACTTTAGTTGCTGACAATAATATACACAAGTGCTGGCTTCTATATACAGTGCAGAGAAATAACATAAATGAAGAAATAATATACCAAGCTTATCTTCAGCTTTCTGTTGTCTTTGAACGAAGACAGGAATGAAAACAAATAACTCCCAAACCTGGAAGTAGCGTTCTTTGTCCACAATGTGTCCACAAGGTACAGCCAAATGTCCAAGGCTTCTGACCAATGGTCACAGCAATCCAAACAGTAGCACAGAAAGCAAGCAGCTGAGAGATCATCAGTGAGAGAGAGGGGAAAAAACCCAGAAGCTTGCTCGCTCTTATTTCCTTCACAATAGCTGCTTGTGAAGCAACACCCCATGGTCTTAAAGGGACAGACCAATATCCCATTGTCAAGTTGCAATGTAGACCTATGGCCCTATCACCCTTGCACAATGTCAGCCTTGTTGTGCCAGCTAATCTTTCTCACACTCAGTCAGGTGAAAGGAGCTGCAGAATGAACTCACCAAAAGGTGCCTTCATTTTGGCTTTCACATCTGGCCTAGACACGGAAGAAGAAGAAGAACCCTTACTGTGTTGTAGATGTTGTGTTGTAGGATAATAATAATAATTTCATGTCAGAAATTATTCTGGTTTGAAAGGAGTTTTGCTGGAGAAACTCCGCTCAGGGGACACCCGAATGAGGCTCCTTTCATGTCCTCAAATCTTTTCCCACCAAAGTGGTCCCTATTTATCTACTTGAATTTTTTTTTGTTGGATACCAAGAATAAAGGGTTCTGACCTAGGTCACAGAAACTGATCTGATTAAGGCATATCAGAAAACAAAATAAAATTAAATTAAAAACACTGTAGCACTTTAAAGACTAACTGCTATATTTTTTATTGTTAGCTTTCATGGATCAAGTCCACTTCATCAGACAAAGAGTGAAACTTACAGGCATGTTCTTTATATACCAAATTCAGGGGCTCAAAGGGAGAAGGGGTGTGGGCAAGATGACAGAAGGGGTGTGGACAAAACGACAGACAAGCAAGCACAAGAATGCAGCTTCACACAGCCATTAGCAACAATAGATTATTCAGATAAACTCTAAATGACTCCCTTTCAATCTCAAGGTTGCTGATTAAATGAGAGGTGCTTATTTAGGGCAGCTCCCCTCATGGCATAATGGTTAAGGCACTAGGTTTGGTTCGATTCCCGAGAGCTGCACGATGGGGGACATCAAAGGAGCCTCATTTGGGCATCTCCTGCAAAAATCCTTTCAACCCAGAGTAATCTCTGACATGAAAACGAACACTTATTTAGGACTAGGCACATTTTCCAGGAGAAGACAGAGGCACATACAGGTACTGTACTTGGAGAAGATACACCTAGGTGTAGGGAGATGGGCTCTTTAAATACATTTTTTTTAATTGAGCAAGATTTTATCACCAAAGTGTATACTAGACAATGCCAACCTTGTTGTGCTGGCAAATCTTTTTCACACTAGGTCAGGCAAAAGGAACTATGGAATGAACTCACCAAAAGGCAGCTTCATTTTGGCCGTTTCACATCTGGCCTAGACAAAGAATAAGAAGCAATACCTGTATCAAACTAATGGAGTATACTAGGAGTTCTTAACCTTTTAAAGCCAGGGGCCGGATAACACTCCCTCAGCCAGTTTTGGGGGCCGGATGGTCATTTTGCCCTTCCTCCACCAGATGGCAGTTCCTGGTGTGGCAGGGGCAGTTGGGGCAGTCCATTGCAGTCCCAGTGTGTTAAATCCTGCATGTCTCATTTCACGTGTGCTGCAGGAGATGGCTCTGAGATCATAGTGTGTGGGCCGCAATGGCAAGCTGGGATCCACCTGAAACAAATTCACTCCCATGACATTTTTCCTGCTTCAGGAAAAAAAAATGCATTCTCAGTTATGAGTTACAGTTATTTATTTATTTATTTATTTATTTAGATTTATTATCCCGCCCTAATCAGGCGAACCTGACTCTAGGCGGCTTACAGAAATTCATAAATTAAAACCTTAAGGTTCATAAATTACTTAAAAGTCAATTAAAAAAGAATTAAACCCTGAATTTACAAAAATCTAAAAGATTTAAAAAGGTTAAAAGGTTTAAAAAGATTTTAAAAGTTTAAAAGAGTGAGGGAGGGGTGGCTGCCCCATGTTCCTGGACCCCCACACCTGCCCTGCCAGCCAGGTTTTTAGGCCCTTCCGAAAGGGCAGGAGCTCTGTCTGTAGACGTAACTCAGTTGGCAGGAGGTTCCAAAGGGCTGGGGCGGCCACGGAGAAGGCCCTCCTCCTGGTGCTAGAGAGATGTGCCTCTCTAGCCGATGGAATGATAAGAGAGCCTCTCCAATCCGCCCTGGTGGGACGGACAGATGTCCTTGGGACGATGCGGTCTCTTAAGTATCCTGGCCCACTACCATGTAGGGCTTTAAAGGTAATAACCAGCACCTTGAATTGCACCCGGAGACATACTGGCAACCAGTGCAACTCCCAAAGCAGTGGTGAGGCACGAGCATAACGCCCGCACCCCATCACTACCCGAGCAGCCGCATTCTGGACCAGCTGCAGCCTCCGAATGGTCATCAAGGGCAGCCCCATGTAGAGCGCATTACAGTAATCAAGTCTGGAGGTGACCAAAGCATGTGTGATCATGAGCAAGGAATCCCGGTCTAGGAGTGGGCGTAGCTGGCGTATTACACGAAGTTGTGCAAAAGCCCTCCTGGCCACGGCTGCCACCTGCTCCTCGAGCAGTAGTCGTGAGTCCAAGAGGACCCCCAGATTACGCACCAGGTCTGTTTGGGGCAAAACTGCCCCATCCAGAACCAAAGATGGTAACTCCCGAGATAGTGCAGGACCCCTTACCCATAGCCACTCAGTCTTGCCGGGATTCAGTTGTAGCCCGTTGTCCCCCATCCAGACCCTGACAGTTGACTACAATTAAACTAAGAAAAGTCCAAACACCAACATACATAGGTTGAACCACACGGTGGCAGGAAAGCTCTTTACTCGCCAAACCCAACATTCTTGCAACTTTTGGACGTAGGGGGATGTATCATTTTTTGCTCATTACTTCTTCCCAAGCATCCCCCCCTCCCTTGCTGGATAATTTATGTTAATGGTTACCACTCCTTGCCTCTTGGCAGCTGCTCATCTTTGACAAACCATGGCCTCTTCTGAACAGAAGTCTGCTCCAGAGATTCTTTGAGATCCCAGGAATCTGCATTTCCACAAGCAAGCAAACAAACAAGAGGGGATTTTCCATCTGAAAACTGGCATCAGTGCGTCTCCCACTCCACCCTCGCCTGTGGAGCCCCGTGCGCTGGCTCGCTGCCTTTTCCCACAGCATTTTGTAGAGAAAACGTGACGCACCGCAGTCGGCGGCAGAAGAAACCTAGTGATTCCTTTATAGATGTGTTTCTTCTTTTGGATCCAGCGGCAAAGTCATTTTCCTGTTATTTTTGAGACCTGAAAATTGGATAGTGCTGAGCTGCAAAAGACCGTAACAATAAATTGATTGATTGACTCCTGATCATTTGGGAGAAGAAGAAGAAATCTCACTCTTTCGGGACATCTACTGAGCTACTTTTTTTGACCAACGCACTCAAGCCTAGTTGACTTAGAAGAACAGTTGACACCACCCAAAAGTTCTGCCAGGCTTAGAAACCAACACGTTCACTGGATGTTCTTCCAACAGCGCTGAAACGTTTTGAGAAGCTCTTTGGGTCACATTTTGGGAGGCCGTGACTGTTTCACTGATCCAGATCTACTTTTTCTGAAAGGTCTCCAGCGAAACATTAATTCTGGCCAACTCTCTTAAGTTTGTAACGCTGATATATTTTATTTGGCTCTAATCTTCCTTCCCAAGAAGTTGGGCGTCCAGCCATTCTCCCCAGGCAGTCAAGATGTTCAGCTGGATGAAGAAGCATGAAAAGAAGACTCCCGAGGTGATACGCACAGTCACCGAGGGCCTGAAAGACCTCTACAAGAGAAAGCTGCTGCCAGTGGAGGAATTCTACCGCTTCCATGATTTTCATTCCCCAGCGCTGGAAGATGCCGACTTCGATAATAAGCCCATGGTCCTGGTGGTGGGCCAGTACTCCACTGGCAAAACCACCTTCATCAAGTATCTTCTGGAGCAGGACATCCCCGGGAGTCGGATTGGCCCTGAACCCACCACAGATTCTTTCATTGCTGTGATGCATGGGGAATCGGAAGGGATCATACCTGGGAACGCTCTCATCGTAGACCCTAAAAAACCCTTCCGGAAGCTTAATCCGTTTGGAAACACCTTTCTCAACCGGTGAGTCCATTTTGGCAATTTTAATCCCAGATTCCTGCTGGATTAACCTCAATATGTGATTCTTCTTCTTCCATGTCTAGGCCAGATGTGAAACTGAGTCGGGTTTACCCGATTTGGGCGGGGTAATAATAATAATAATAATAATAATAATAATAATAATAATAATAATAATAATAATAATAATAATAATAATAATAATAATAATAATAATAATAATAATAATAAATAAAACTGCCCAAATGGAGGCACCTTTTGGTGAGTTCATTCTGCAGTTACTTTAGCATGACTGAATGTGAGAAAGATGAGCTGGCAACACAAGGTTGCCATTGCCAGGGTATGTCTGTTTGTGGTTCAATAATACCACAATCTTCAAGGAGGCGCTTTCTGTGTACCCCAATGTGTGATGTGACCCCTTCATTTCTTTTTGTTCTTGGTTTGAAACTGTATAAACCCAACTTCTGTGTGTCTGCCAGGTGATATTCTGCTTTTTCACCCTAGATGGCATAGATTGTTGCTCCTTCTTTATCTTTTTCTTCTCACAACTCTTAAGAAACAAAGTGGGCTGAAAGATAGCAACCAATTCTAGATCAGGCTGAAAACATTTGTAAAGGTAAAAGTCGCCCTTGCTCAAAAGCCAGTTGTATCTGACTCTAGAGTTCAGTGCTCATCTCTGTTGCATCTGCAGACGTTTCCATGGACATGTGGTAGGGATTTCTAGACAACAGGGTGCACGAAACACTGTTTACCTTCCCACCAAAGTGATACCTATTTATCTACTCACAATTTCTTGCTTTCGAACTGCTAGGTGGGCAGGAGCTGGGACAGACATGGGAACTCACTCTGTTGTGGAGTATTTGGGTCTTGAACTGCTGAACAACCCATTCCTGCTCTAACCACTACACTGGCTTTCTCCTCTATCTTCTACAGCCATTATGAGAAGGGGGATATTGTCTTTGACTAAAAGAAATAAATACAGTCAAACCTCGCATAAAGAGCATCTCGCTTAAAGAGTAACTCGCTTAAAGAGCAGAATTTTCTCTGAATGTTCGCTTCGCTTAACAAATAAAACCAACCAAAAACTCGCTTAACAAATAAATCAGGGTTTCCAATCCCCCCAAAATTGGTCACTTTCAATGGTGTTTCGCTTAAAGAGCAACTCGCTTAAAGAGCAATCCTGTGGAACGCATTATGCTCTTTAAGCGAGGTACAATTGTACACAGATAGGAGATGGAAGTTTAGCTGGTTAAATACCATCTATCTATCTATCTATCTATCTATCTATCTATCTATCTATCTATCTATCTATCTATCTATCTATCTATCTATCTATCTATCTATCTATCTATCTATCAGGTGTCTAGCAGGTATGGAGTTTTCTTTGCAAGGAACTTGGAAACGACATTGCTATGTGCAAAAATTACCAATTTTAAAGCTTTTACAGGGATGGGAAGCTAATTTTCTTAAGCTACATAAGCCACTCCTTTCCTCTTAGAAAACAAACCAAGCGAACAAGAAGAAAATAGTGCTTGTTCCAAGAGTAATACAACCCACTAAGTGAAAACTTGTGGTCTGAGTAGAAAAGATAAAATGAGTCACAAGTAGCGAATTAAGCAGAGCTAGTAAGAGTTCCCTTTTCTTGACTATGGAGAGCTGAATTCTCTAAGCCAGGGTTGGCCAATCTTGCTGCTCCAGCTGTTCTTGGACTTCAACTCCCAGAACCCCTGATCACCAGGTGTGCTGACTTGGGCTTCTGGGAATTTAAGTCCAAGAACACCTGGAACACCAAGGTTGGCCACCCCGGCTCTAAAACCCACAGACAAGTGGGTTTTAGCCATCTTAGACTCTGGCTACGTGATCGAGTTCAAGAGATGCCCTACTGTTGGACGGGTCCGTGTCACCGATCCATCCCACCCGCTCCAGGAGGAACTGTCAGCCCTCCTGGAGAAGGGCGTCATTGAGCCGGTCACACTGTCGGAGTCTCACAACGGGTTCTTCTCCCGGTACTTCATCGTGGACAAGAAGGACGGAGGGTTCCGGCCCATCTTGGACCTCCGCCTTCTCAACAAACACATCGACACGAGGAAGTTCCGGATGGTAACCTTGGCAGTGATGGCGAACCTTGGCACTCCAGGTGTTCTTGAACTTCAATCACCAGAAGCCCAAGTCAGCACTTCTGTTGATCAGTGCTTCTGGGAATTGAAGTCCAAGAACGTCTGGGATGCCAAGGTTCGCCAACCTTTCCAGGCAGTGGACTTGGGCTCTCAAGAATCTAACATTCAATTGCCCTGCTTGGATAAAGAGGGTTATGTCTTTCTAAGGAACAGCCACCACCCTAGTTATCTCAGTGGTTTTTCCAAGAGCAGTGAAGTTGTTCTAGTGTGCTCTTAGTTACAGCAAGAAACAGTCGGGGAGGCTGTTCCCGCAGAGCCAAAGAAGGTTTGTCCTGGGAAAGGTCTGAAGGTCAGGTTGCCACTAAAGATGCTGCTCCAGCAGCCGTTGAAAAGCAAACAGCTTGACACTGTCCTTCCCATGGAGGTGACAAACTGTTTATGGCCTACAAGAACAACTTTGAGACATTGTGAAAAACCTCACCTCCTGATTCTTTGAGTATCAAGTTGTCTGGAAATCTTAGCAGAGCTTGGAAAACTTATATATATATATATTGAACTAAAACTAGCGGGCAGATTCGGGACTTTGGATCAAAAAATCAGCTTTCCCAAGATATTGATCCCTTGATGATCCACCCGTCTCATCTTGTTTCAATACAGGCATTACAAGCCAGAACACTGTGGTTTATTGTCACAGTTATTTCTTTCTTGAGAATTAGTAAAATCATCTTTGGAGGAACTGTAGTGGATCAAGTGATTAAGATGCTGACTGGAAGGCAGAAGGTCAGCAGGTCAAAACCTGAGTACTGCACAATGAAATGAGCTCCCATCTCTGTCCCAGCTACTGCCAACCTAGTCGTCGAAAGCAAGAAATTGCAAGTGGATAAATAGGGACCACTTTGGTGGGAAAGTAAACAACTCCCTGTACACTTTGGTGTCTAGGCATGCCTGCCACATGTCCACAGAAACGTCTGCAAATGCAAATGCAGATAGCGCTGGCTCTTCAGATATAAACAGAGAGGAGGACTGAACTCTATAGTCAGATATGACTGGCTTTCGAGCAAGGGTGGGCTTTACCTTTGGAGATATGATAGGAAGAGAAAAAGGCCAGGGTGTATTCTGTTCCTACCTGCCCCATCTTTCTCCACCTTTGGTAACCTGGGCAGCTGAGGCTAAAACAGGAGTCAAAATGGTTGACTGGAGTTAAAAAGAAGGGTAGGTTGAACTTTGATGAACTGGAGTGATTAGGGTGTAGCTGCTGTGGTTTTTTGAGACTGAATTCCATTCCCAAAGGCAAACTAAGGTCACAAGAGCATATAAAGCTGCCTAATACTATCAGATCTTTGGTCCTACTCCTACTGGAGATGCCAAGACATTCAACTTAGTACCTTTTCTATGTAAACCTTGCGATGGACCAATCAGCTACAATCCTTAGTTCCCCCCATACCCCACTTTTGTGCTCAACAGCAAAATAACCTTGAAGGTAGTTCACATCCAGTGTATCAAATAATACGTAAATGCGTGTTTTACTTCCACTTCCGGGAGTGACGAGGGCAGCATGGGCCAAATTAATCGCAGTAAACCCATTTGTGTGGATTCATAGGGTGCTTGGGCTTCTGGGAATTGAAGTCCTAGAACATCTGGAGTGCCAAGTTTCGCCATCACGGCAGTAGGATATGAGCCCAGCGGGCTGGAATGTAGGCAGACCTCTCCGTGCCAGGATGTCCTGGGAACACCCCATCTGCTACTCGTTGAGAAATGCATTGGCTGCCCAGATGTGTTGGCTAATTGGGAAAGGAGGAGGTTCTCCCCTAAGACACAGATTGGGAGAAGACGGGAAAAGACAGGGCAGCAATATAAATCTGAATAAATAAATAAATAAAATGTGATGCTCAGTCTCAGTGTTTTACACAGAAAGAGAATTGGAGTCATGTAAGAGTCAAGGAAAGGCCACTAGTTTTCCACCATGATATATAATAACTTTGTGTCAGAAATTTTTATTGGTTGAAAGGATTTTTGCGGAAGAAACTCCACTCAGGGAATGCCCAAATGAGGCTCCTTTCATGTGCCTAAGAGCTGGGACAGGGACAGGTGCTCAATCCATCATGCAGTACCCGGGTCTCGAACTGCCATATTGCCAGCCTTCCAGCTAACAAGGTGAGCTTCTTAACCACTGAGCCACCACAACACTTTCTACTATGATAAGAGCCCAGTATCTACAGACATCTTCTTTCATGTCCTGATCAAACCTTGGACTATCAAACTGAAGCCACTTCTTGGATTTGTTATTGGCCAAACATGTCCTCATCAGTGCATGTTTTTGACAATAATCAGCCGACCAGTAAATGAGGCCGATTCTGTATCTCTCCACATGCAAAACATGTATTGTTGTCCACCATCAGCCTGCACTTGAGCCTGTTGGTCTTGCATTGAGGGACTCCAACCCTCAGCCTATTCAGGTTCCTCCAAGTGATGTAGGGGAGGTTGAGTTCCTCAGCCACCTCCTCCTTTAATGATGTTCCTTCTCCATTGAGTTCCTTCCTCCATCTTCTAATTTGATTTTGCTCTTGTGTACCCTCAATAATGTTTCTATTTGCCATAAAGCTCTTCCTGGGTTTGAGTCGGCAGACATGAAGCTCATATCTATCCAGACGGTGTTGAGGGTCCTTCTCTTGCTTAGTCCTCTTGGTGTCCACTGCTACTTCTCTCCTTATATTAGATGGAGCCATACCAACATGATCTACGGACATTATTAGATAGAACGAAATACTGGGACTGTAATAAAAGACTAACTTACACCCTTCAGGGCACAAATAAATATGTAAATATTAGAGCTGATGAGTTTATAGTAGGGGCTGTTCAAAAGAGATGATGTTTTATTGGCCAGAGAAAGGTTACATGCAAAGGTGATGAATTTTGTTGACGATTGTATAGAGTAAATTTTATATCTCATTTGATTGGTATTGTTCTATTCTATTTTTAACCTGGTTTTATTCTGTTCTTTGTAAATATATTTTATCTAATGTATTTTACTACATTTTAACCCGATATGGTCAGATGACTAATCAGTGAATAAATGGATGGATGGATGGATGGATGGATGGATGGATGGATGGATGGATGGATGGATGGATGGATGGATGGTACTACTTTTCCACTGCTGCTATCTTCTTGTTTAACCTGGACATTTCTCTCTGGGGCGTAACTCCTGGAGAACTGAAATATTTTACTGTTTAAAAATGCTAGGGTCACTGCCAAGATAGTTTTAAAGCTACGGTGAGCTGCAGTCTAGCCTTGAACAGTGGGAAACTGTCCGGTTGGTTGTCCCTGGCTATTTTTCCGGGAGAGTCTACTTTTAGCGTTCTTGTTTATATTGGATAAGCTGTCTCCCTTCCTCCATGGAGGGATCTGTAAATGTAGATTCCATCTCAGGACACATAGCGCAGCCTGAATTTTGGCAGACGTGGCCTCTGCTCTCGCTGCTCCACCCTTTGGGCTCCAATATGGCGCCAGGTAAGCAGGAAATGGACAACAGGCGTACCTCAGATGAGTTAAAAATACAGATGGGTTAAAGAATGAGCTAAAAAGAAGGCCCTCTCTCATGTCCCCATCAAGGGTGTATTCAATGCACCTTTTCCCAATCTATGTTCTGTGGATCATTGGTGGACTTCAATTCCCAGAATTCTCAGTCAGTACATTGGCTGATGAGTGCTTTGGGGAATTGACTTAGGCTTCATCATCATCATCATCATCATCATCATCATCATCATCATCATCATCATCATCATCATCATCATCATCATCATTATTTATTGCATTGTTCATTTAGGTAGATTTCCTTGTCTTTCCTTGCTTTTCTTTGAAATTCTGTATTCAATTGATTGAATTTCCCCCCTTTCTCCTTTGCCTTTTGCATTCCTTCTTTCCTCTGCTATTTTAAGAGACTCATCAGACAACCACTTTGCTTTCTTACGCTTCTTTTCTTTTGGTATGGTTTTCCTTGCTGCCTCCTGTATGATGTCCCACCCCTCTGTCCATAATTCTTCTGGCACTCTGTCTATCAAGTCTAAGGCACTAAATTATGACACCAGATTATAAATACTATAATAATTTAGTGCCAGAAATTATTCTCGGATGAAAGGATTTCTGTGGAAGAAACTCCGCTCAGGGAACGCCCAAATGAGGCTCCTTTCATGTCCCCAAGTGCTGGGACAGAGAAGGGAGCTCAATCTGTCATGCAGTACCTGGGTCTTGAACTGCTGACTTGCCAACCTTCCAGCTAACAAGGCAAGCTTCTTAACCACTGAGCCAATGCAACCCCGCCTCCAGATTAATACAGTAATAGCAATTACACTTATATCCTGCCCCATAACACTTAATGCACTCTCTGGAAGTTTTACAAAATAATGAGTATTTTGCCTCCAACATGACCTTAGAAGAATTTCCATTCTTCCAAGGTCATGTTGGAGGCAAAATGCTGATTCAACCTTGATCCATGTCAGGATCAAAATCACAACATCTTGGGTGTAGTACAGCAGTTTAACTCCTGCACCACCAGGGTTTTCTTCTATATAAGACCCTTACTCCGACTCTGTCTCTTTTCAACCCTTAGGTTCATGTGCGCTCAGTTGCCCAATCAGGTTCTGGAGAGCATCAGCCTCATAGATACCCCGGGAATCTTGTCCGGTGCAAAACAACGTGTGAGCCGAGGTAAGATCACAGGACCTGCTGTAGGTCATCTTGCTTCCCTGGAACAAATGAGAATTTTAGATATTATTTTTTTCCTTAATGAGAGTGGCTTGTGGAATCATGGAGCTGGCAGAAACTGTGGAAGGAATCTAGTCCAGGTTTTCTCTGTTTCAGGACACAATGACAGCACCTCCTGGGTTAAATGTGTTCAGCCGCTGTTTAAACAGCTCTAGCAGCAGCAACAACAACAACAACAACAACAACAACAACAACAACAACAACAACAACAACAACAACAACAATAATAATAATAATAATAATAATAATAATAATAATAATAATAATAATAATAATAATAATAATAATAATAATAATAATAATAATAATAATAATAATAATAATAGATATTATCGCATGGAACAGTTGTGGTGAACCTATGGCATGTGGACCAGAGGTGGCACTCGGAGCCCTCTCTGTCAGCCATCCGTGCAGTCACCCCAGCACAGAGTTTGCCCCGCCCCTCTGCCCAGCAGCCCAATGGGAGCGGTTCCTCCCTCCCCCCAGCACAGAGCTTGCCCTGCCCCTTTGCCCAGAAGCCCAATGGGAGCACTTCCTCCATCCCCCAGCACAAAGTTTGCCCCGCCCCTCTGCCCAGCAGCCCAATGGGACCGTTTCCTTCCTCCCCTGTTGCTGTGTTGGCAGTTTGTGATAAATAAGTGGGTTTTGGGTTGCAGTTTGGGCACTCGGTCTCTCAAAGGTTCGCCATCACTGTCGTAGAAGAACTACTGTACAATGAATGACTGTTCACCATTTCCTAGAACAGCAGTACACAGAAACAAGAATTGTTACCCTTTCGTGTAAGTCAGTGGTTCCCAACCATTTTTGGACCCTGCCCCACCTAGGGATTAATAAAATCCTGATCCTTCCCGCTATGACATATAATTCTTATTATTCAAGAAGTGCATACCCAGCTTTTCAAAGCCCAGATGTGAATCCCGCATATTCAACCCACTTTTGTGACATTCAATTATATTGCCACCTCTCTCTCTCTTCATTTTCAACTCCAAATTGGAAAGGTCAGTTCAACACATTTTCTCTCTGAACCGAGGTTGACGGTAGGATTGGGATTTTAGCCTAGTGCAACGATGGTGAACCTTGGCACTCCAGCTGTTCTGGAACTTCAACTCCCAGAAGGCCAAGTCCCTGTGTACACGCAGTAAGCCCATTTGTATGGATTCACAGGGACTTGGGGATCTGGGAATTGTAGTTCCAGAACAGCTGGAGTGCCAAGGTTCACCATCATGGGCCGGGTGCCAACGATGAAGAATTTTGTTGGGTCCAATTTTGAGACAAACTTTCAAAACTAGTAAATGCATCCACAGAAGTTCAACAGAAAGGGTTTGGAGGATTTTTTTAAAAAAAAATTGCACGTAAGAGAAAGCAAAGCGGGTCAATCTGTAGCTCTCTTGACACAGTATAATAACAGATTTTTCTTCTCTTGTATGAGCACCTGCTACACACAGTCCCTGGCTTATCTTTTGGGCTCATTGTCAGCTTTGTTCATGATCCTCGCCAACTACGACATAACCCTGGGTGTCTCCCCAGCCTGTAGAGCAGGGCGTCCCCCCACCATATCAAGCTCCATTGTCTTCCTGCCTGCCCAAGATCTGGGCTTGGTAAATATTGATTCAGACTCCAGAGGCTAATTTCAAAGGAAACAAAGAGTGCCCAGATTCATTTCAAAACAAAGGAAACAGCTGGAGAGGAGAAGGGGACCTAAGGGGGGGGGGGAGAATCATGTGGGGGGAAAGGTAGAGACAGTGAGCTCAATGTACCAAGAGTCTAATAAAGTTGCCAGTGTTCTCCCCCTCCCTTGCCCTTGGCTCGAATTCAGAACTTGCAACATTATTTTTTCAAACATAATCTGGGCTGGTTACATGTCTGGAAAGCAGTGTCGCCGTTAATTGTTCCAGTGTTTCAAATGTCACTTGTTTCATTAGCGCAGGGGTTCCCAACCTAAGGCCCATGGGCCAGATCCGGGCCCCGGCACCATTTCACGTGCCCCACATCCCTCCAAGGGCATTTGAGAAACAAAATGGCCACCCCTTTGAAGCTGGATGGGCATTTTGCCCTTCCGGCATTACATGGCACTTCCGGGTGTGGTGGAGACCGGGGGGGAGGACATGAAATGGCACTGTGGGCCACATCTGGCGCACAGACTGCAGGTTGAGAATCCCTGTACTATATACTCCAATTTTGAGTTTCCAGGCAGGCAAACGGAGAGTTTATGTCTATCAACTAGATGAGGTGAATAAGCTGTGTTTGGGCCCATGAGTCATGAATTATGCAGGCCAGTTTTGATGGAGGACAGAGACGAAGAAAGAGATAGCTTTCTATGGGATGTAATTTAGTATGTGTCGGCTACATTTGCAAAAGACCATAATGAACATACTGTATATGGATTCAAGTCTGAAGAGGGTATAGTGTACGATCTTGCCTGACAGTTTTATTAGGAGGCAATTTTAGGGGATAGAGCCTCAAGACTTGGCATCATATAAAACTCTTTCCTGGTTTGGAAGCCAACATAGGAAAGAAGTTTCAGACACGGAAGGGTTTGCTTCAGCGCATGGGTGTGTTGTAGAGCTTAGTTTGCAAAATGCAAGGAAACTTTTAGCAACCAATCGGTTACAAAGGCAGCTATTGAGTGGGAACAGAATGTGCAAGATTAGAGAGAAAAAAGAGGAGAGAGAAAGAACTGGAGAGAGAAGCGTAAATAGGAGATCTAAGCTTTTTCACATTCCTAGGTGTGTCAAGAGAGCTTTTGAGCTTGGAGTTTGAGTGCACTTGGACGGAGGAACAGCAGAATGTTTTGGGGGAAAGTGTTTCAAGAGCTCGTGTAGAGGGTAGGGCAGAAGTCACAGGAGCTTGGCGTAGAAATGTAGAAATATAATCGCACTTGGTACTAAAGCGCCTACATTTTGTCCTCTAGGGATCTTAGAACAGCCACGAATAAGGCTTTCCTTATTTTGTTCTCTGTGAGGTCCAGGGTTTCCTCAACCTTCGGCTCCCAGATGTTCTTGGACTTCAATTCCCAGAAGCCCCGATCAGCAGGTGTGCTGACTTGCGGCTTCTGGTCATTGAAGTCCAAGAACACTTGAAGGCCCAAGGTTGAGAAACCCTGAAGTAGACCAAAGGGAAAGGTAGCAAATGGCCAAAAGTCACTCAGTGAAATCCAGTTGTGTAGTTAAGCCAACAGCAGAACTTTTAGATGCCAATTGTGTTAAATTAAAATGTGCAACAGATAAAGGTCACAGTGATTTCTTAACGTATTAGAATTTGTGTTGAAGGTTAATCATAGAATAATTGAGTTGGAAGAGGCCTTTGAGTCCATTGAGTCCAACCCTAGGTTCAGTGCAGGAATTTGTATCAAAGCACATATGACAAATGGTTGTCCACTTGCATAATTGTGCAACAGGATTTCTGCCAATTAGCATCACAGGATAGTGGAGATTTGGACGCAACTCTTTTTAGTCCAAGAGAGACACCATCTCTAGTACGCTACACATGCTGGAGCATGCGGATTTTACAGCTACACAACACTCTTCCCTCAACTTGTATGTTGACCGGGAAATACATTTTTGAGCATGAATGTGTTGCTAAACATTCTTCCTCCTTGCGTACAAATGTACTTATTTATGAAAGTATAAACCTTAAAGCTTTGTCTGAGAATTGTCATCCCCAAAAGTAAGTTTTTCAAGTTTTAGATTCATCTCTAGCAAACGTCAGCTCTGGCCAAACAGTTGCGGAGTGCATGGAGCCACAAATTCTTTCAAAAGATACTCTGGGTGGCTTAGCGGTTAAGATGCAGAACTTGATGGCTGACAGGTCAGCAGTTCGAGACCCGAATACTGCACGGTGAAGTGAGCTCCCATCAATGCCCCTGCCAACCTAGCAGTTCGAAAGCAAGAAGTTGCAAGTGGATAAATAGGTACCATTTTGGTGGGAAGGTAACAGTGTTCCATGCACTTTGGTGTCTAGGCATGACTGCCACATGGCCATGGAAATGTCTGCAAACACAGACAATATTGGCTCTGTGGATATAAATAGAGATGAGCACTGAACCCTAGAGTCAGATATGACTGGATTTTGAGCAAGGGTGACCCTTACTTTTACCTATCAACTCTTTGTATTGTTCAGCAGAAGAGTGTGTATTTTGGCTACGACAGAAGATGGCTAAGCCATCCAACTAGCACAAAGGCTAGTATTTAGTCTGAATTCTCTGCTATAGCTTGTCCATCTTGCATGACCCTACATGGCATAGCCAGTGGTGGGCATCAGCAGATTCGCACCAGTTCGCCAGAACTGGTAGCAGAAATTCTGGCTGGCCCTGCCCATCCAAGTTTTGCAATAAAGTAGTCCTAATTTGGGTGCAACGCAGGGCTTTACCCCTGGCCACGCCCACCATACCACACCCACAGTGTGGTAGTAAAATTTTTTGGAGCCCACCACTGACCCTAGGCCAGGTGGCTAGCTTCTTCCACAAGACTGGTTTGCTAGCAAGACCAAGAGAAGTTTGGATGGAAAGAGAATAATGGAAAAGCTTTGTTGGTGGAGAAATCTGTGGAATTGCAAAGTCTCCCAGGAGGTACCAGGTATGGGGTATTTTGCTCATTGCTAGACTTCCAGAGGAAATACTTTCCACCACGTTCCCTTCTGTAAGGACAGGGAGAGGCCGGGAGAACCCTTCCTGATCTCTCTCTCTGACATGGACATTCATCTAGTTATCTCTTCTTGGGCCTGCTGGCTTCTACAGTATGGAATTTGTCCGATCTGGGTGG
This sequence comes from Furcifer pardalis, assembly GCA_030440675.1. Classification (NCBI taxonomy): domain Eukaryota; kingdom Metazoa; phylum Chordata; class Lepidosauria; order Squamata; family Chamaeleonidae; genus Furcifer; species Furcifer pardalis. The sequence goes on from CP126890.1 coordinate 309,600,214, forward strand.
CCTTTTTCTCCTTCTCCCCCTCCCATATGTCTCCATTGCCATGCACCGGAGGGGAAACTCCCACCAAAGTTGCACAAAAGTTTGCAGTATTATCTCCACATTTTGCATGAAAGTATGCAGGGAATCCGAGCCAGCACAAGTCACACCTCAAAGAATAGGGCAAAGTGGTAAATAGAGAAAGGCGGCGATAGCTACAAATGTTGGTCTTGTTTGCTATGATCACTTGGCAGGAATGTTCATCCTCATGAGCAAAGCATCTCCCTCCAGCCTGCAGGATACTTCTGCTGTTATAATGCTTCTGTATGCCTGGCAAGACATTCCACTACAGTAATGGAGTAGAATGTACAGCCAACGACTCAACGTTGAGTGCTGGGCAGCGGTAAATAACCCAACTTCTTAAAGGGGGCAAACGCTATGGGTGGATGAGCCCCTTTAGATGAGGTGATGGTCCCCCTCAGTGGAGGAATTGCCACTGGAAACCATCCTATTGGGCCCAACGGCAAAGTGAGTGGAGGAAGAACTCTGATTCCCAATGGTCGTGAAAGCAGAAGAGGCCATGCCAGATGGACTGGTTGTTAATATCCATCTTCAAGGCTGTGGCAGTCCATTGCAGTCCCGGTGTTAAATCTTGCATGTCTCATTTCAAATGTGCCACAGGAGATGGCTCTGTGATCACAGCGTGTGGGTCACTTCATGGAAAGATGGGATCTACCTTAAATTCACGCTAATGTCATTTTTCTTGCTTCAGGATGGGGGAATGTATTCTCAGATATGAGTTGTCATCAACGACGATAACAAAGGCTCATTCTTCCAGCTGCTATCTATAGGATGGGAAAGTTTTTCACAATTTATGTCTCCTGAAGGCAATTGACTTTAGCAATGAGCTACAAAGCCAAGTTTGTAGAACCCTGGGCTATCCTAAAGGTAAAGCTGTACATGTGTGTGGCCACATGTTTCATGGCAGGAATAGTTTATTGAGTCACTAGAGACACATCCATCAACTGAGAAAGCGACTTCCAGGAAAAATGTATGCACAGATATAAGTAGCAGCTAACAACATTGCAAATACTGTAACTCATTACTAGAAGAGGAAATTTCTAAAGGGCTAATTGATCTTCAGGATCTAAACAGGGGCATTGTTTGTGTGTATGATCCCTGGGTGATGAAAACCGGCTTGAGTTACATCTATAGAACACCACCTAGCACCATGATCACAAACCTTGGCACTCCAGCTGTTCTTGGACTTCAATTCCCAGAAGCCCAAGTCTCTGTGAATCCACACGAATGGGTTTACTGGCACTCCAGCTATTCTTGGACTTCAATTCCCAGAAACCCAAGTCTCTGTGAATCCACATGAACGGGTTCACAGAGCCTTGGGCTTCTGGGAATGGAAGTCCAAGAACAGTTGGAGTGCCAAGGTTCGGCATCACTGACCTAGCAGATTTCGGCTTTCAGAACAGCCTCTCTGTGCAGTCTGGCTATACTTGTTCTTTCCACTTCACTTGTGGGGATCAGACCTGGGTGAAGCTGGGCTAGATACAAAGCCCATCTTCTACCCTGTCCGGGGGATATCGACTTTAAGGGGGTCAAATGATTCAGAACCAGGGAGGGGATGGCTGAGTATCTCTGGAAAAGCGCAGGCCCTCCACCATTGCAGTAGAAGGGAAGAGGATGATTCATTTGCAAAAAGCCGAGGAATGTCTCCATGTGTGCCAAGATTGGAAGAGAAGGAGGAGGAAGGCCTTTTTTCCAGGGAGGGTGGGAAGCTTTTGTATGTGTGCATTGCAAAGGTAGTATCTAGGAAACGGTGCGGGTTAAACACAAGGTTGGAATTTGCCTGTGCACAATGTTCATCTAAACAAAACAGAACAAAAAACACAGAGTTGTCTTTTTGCTGAACCTACAATCTGGTCTCTTTCTCTCTCACACACACACACACTTCACGGCAGGCCTTGGTTCGTACCTCCTAAATCAGTGATGGTGAACCTTGGCACTCCAGCTGTTCTTGGACTTCAGTTCCCAGAAGCCCTGATCAGCAGGTGTGTTGACTTGGGCTTCTGGGAATTGAAGTCTGAGAACACCTGGAATGCCAAGGTTCACCATCACTGCGTATACAGCATATTTGGGAGCAAAGGATTTCCGATGGTTTCAGTCTTGGGTGAGTACTTCAACATCCTCCCATGTTCAGGGTCAGGGCTGCAGCGCCTCAGTGGTTAAGAAGCTTGCTTCATTAACTGGAAGGTTGACAAGCCAGCAGTTCAAGACCCGGGTACTGCATGACCGATTGACCACCAGATTTGCCAGCCTGGGCCTGCCTACCATCCTCTTGGCTCATCCACCAGCCGGCCGGCCAGCAGCCTGGCAGCTGAGGGGTTTGAAAGCAGAAAGGAAATTCCTGCAGCGAGTCGGAACATGTTGAATCCAGCGGCGTGCCCATCCTTGTAAACGATTGTCTGTTCCTCAGTGCCATCCATTGACTTCCAAATCCCAAAAGGGAGTCATGATTTGGAAACTCAAGGGTGTACATTGGAACCTGGAGTCCAATGACTTTAATAGGTGTGCAATGCAGCATACCCGAACCCCGACACATCTGGATTTCTTCAACACATCTGGAAGGCACCAGGTTGAAGAGGGCAGTTTTAGATTCCTTTTTAGTCAGCTGGCCAAAGCAATCACACTTCTATACTGCCCCATAGCACTTAGTGCACTCTCTGGGCAGTTCACAATTAATCAGCATGAAACCTGGTGAGGATCGAACTCACAACACTTTGGTTGCAGGACAGCAGTTTAACCCCTGCGTCCCCAGGTCTCCCTGTCTGAGTGTCAGGTTACATACAAGAGGAAGAGGATGGAAATATTCAATTCACACTGTCACTATTGCCTCCTCTTCCTTTTGAAAATAAACAAGAGGAAGGGTGGAAGTCCTCTCCACTGCCCTGAGCAAGATCTTCCTCTACCTCAGTGCTAGGAAAAGATATTCTTTTTTTGGACGGCAGCTCTCAGAGTATCCGAGCCAGGATGCAGGAATTCTGGAGGTTGTAGTCTGAAAAAAATAACTTTTCCAAACTCTGGTACCAGAACTGTATCTGCATGCTTCTAGAACTTGAGATGTTACAGCTGCCTGGAAGTCTGGTACCAACATGAGCTGATCAGCTGGGGAGTCATCTCAGTGGCTTAGCGCTTAAGACGCTCAAGTTGACAACTGGAAGGTCGGCAGTTCAGCAGTTTGAGACCTGAGTACTGCATGGCGGAGTGAGCTCCCATCTCTGTCCCAGTTCCTGCCAGCCTAGCAGTTCGAAAGCAAAAAAAAATTGCAAGTAGATAAATAGGGACCACTTTGGTGGGAAGGTAACATTGTACCATGTCTAGTCATGCCTGCCATATGTCTATCTTTCACCGGCTGATAAACCGGAAGAGAATACTGCAGGGATTTTTGTTTGGACACTGGCTGTTTGACGCAATCTTGAGATAATTTTGCTTCTAAATCCTTATACTGTATTCTCAAGCATGTATCAGGACTAGTTCTCTGGCTTTAAGGATTCGGCAGAAAGGCAGTGGTTGACAAAGAAACGCCCAACAACGTTAGGATTTTCTTCTACTTCCTGCCAATCTGCTTTCTTGTTAATTTTGTATAGGAGAGGTACAGGTTCAGACCTGCTCGGGAGCCATGCCTCTCAACCTAAAAACCACATGCCATAGTTTATAACAGGGGTTCCTAACCTTTGGCCCATGGGCCATGCCCGGTCCACAACGCCATTCCAACCGGCCCGTTGCCGTCTCTCCTGCACCTGGAATTAGAAGCAGGTGCATTTACATCAGCCATAAAACACTCCTGCGCGTGTGCAAGCACGCTCCGCGGCTGACATAAATGCCGTAAATGCGATCACTTCTGCTTCCGGGGATGTGGTCCAGCCCACTCAGCTGTTCCGGGGGCGCAAAAAGGTTGGCTAAAGCTGGTTTGGAAACATCCATTGTCCAGGCTGTGGCTTTCCAACTCCCCCAGCCAATGTGACACCTGTGAAGGATGCATAAAATAAAACCTAAACTCCTAGCCTAGTTTCCCCCTAAACAGGTGGGCTTTCTTTAACATGTGATCTGCAAAGCACTTTGCACGTGCCCAGAAACACCCTACTTTCTCAACATCTCAGGTCTGTGCCTGATGTTCAACCCGGGTGCCAAGCAGCAGGGCTGTCGGATGGTGTTCTGGTTTTAAATTTCGTCCCGCCTGTCTTTCCTGCTCTGCCCTGGGGCCAACTGGCCTCCATGAATGTTTCCTTTGTCAGGCCTCCGGTTTCTCTATCTTGTGACACCAATCCGGAGTCCAGTAATGCATTCCGAAATCCATCTGCCAAAGCAAAGCATGTAACTGTCGTTTAATAGACCTCTTGCTTCCTCGTCTGAGCGAGGGAGACCTCGTGGTTCAGAGAGATAAGACCGAAAGGCCAATTTCCCGGCCCCTTTAATTTAGATCTCCCATCTTTATTATTTTTCTTGACTCCATCAGAACAATGAGGGCCTCTTAATCAGACTTTCCTATGGAACTGCTCCGTTTCCTTTTTTGGTGCTGTGGAACAGGCCCTTCTGAACTTCAGCTGCCAAGCGGCTGAGATGATGGCTGGCCTCCAACAGCTAAGGACTTGTTTAGATTTGAGCAGGGTGGGGAAAGAAGGAGGCGGTGTCAAGGAGGAATCAAGCACAGAAAAGAAGGTTGGGAAGCTTTCTTGCATTTGTTGAGTTGGAAAAAAGAGCATCTTTCAGTGATGGCGAACCTTGGCACTCCAGTTGTTCTGGAACTTCAATTTCCAGAAGCCCAAGTCCCTGTGAATCCACACAAGTGCAGTAAACCCATTCGTGTGGCTTCACAGGGACCTGGGCTTCTGGGAATTGAAGTTCCAGAACAGCTGGAGTTGCAAGGCTCACCATCATTGACCTAGGACAAGGATGGTGAACCTTGGCATTCCAGGTGTTCTTGGACTTCAATTCCCAGAAGCCCAAGTCAGGGCTTCTGGGAATAGAAGTCCAAGAACACCTGGAGTGCCAAGGCTCACCATCCTTGTCTTAAGTCAATTATGGTGAACCTTGGCAATCTAGGTGTTCTGGAACTTCAATTCCCAGAAGCCCAAGTCCCTGTGAAGCCACACGAATGGGTTTACTGCACATACAGTAACCCCACTCGTGTTGACTTAGGACAAGGATGGTGAACCTTGGCATTCCAGGTGTTCTTGGACTTCAATTCCCAGAAGCCCAGGTCAGGGCTTCTGGGAATTGAAGTCCAAGAACACCTGGAGTGCCAAGATAGGCCATCACTGAACTCTAGGTTGATATGCCAGGGTTTGCCATCACGGTTCTATGATTCTAAAAAATAGTTTTTTGTCCTTTCCATTATGGAATGACTGGAATGATCCTACCAGCCTCTTTTCTCTTCCACAGGCTATGACTTCCCAGCGGTGCTCCAGTGGTTTGCTGAGCGTGTGGACCTCATAATTCTCCTCTTTGACGCCCACAAGCTGGAGATCTCCGATGAGTTCTCTGAGGCCATCCGGGCCCTCAAGGGCAACGAGGACAAGATCCGGGTGGTCCTGAACAAGGCAGACATGGTGGAGACACAGCAGCTGATGCGGGTCTACGGCGCCCTTATGTGGTCGCTGGGCAAAGTGTTCAACACGCCCGAGGTGCTGCGTGTCTACATTGGGTCCTTCTGGTCGGAGCCTCTAATGATCTCTGACAACCGACGGCTCTTTGAGCTCGAGGAACAAGACTTGTTCATGGACATCCAGAACCTGCCCCGGAATTCTGCCCTGAGGAAGCTCAACGATTTGGTGAAGAGGGCCCGTTTGGTCAGGGTGAGTATCAGCTACTCGAAGACATTGTAGAAGAAGATGGGCTTGGTAGGCAGAAGCTTGTTGGATCCAGCCTTGAAAAGTCCAGTTAGGGTTGGGAGAGAATCCTTCCCAAAAATCTGGAGATAAGTTCTTGCTCTAGCCTTGGTCAATGAGAAGAAATCTCAGTACAAAAGACCAGGGGAAGAGGTTGGAGCATGGGGAGGCAACCTTGGTGCTCCAGGTGTTCTTGAACAATTCCCAGAAGCCCCGATCAGCAGGTGTGCTGACTTGGGCTTCTGGGAATTGAAGTTCAAGAACACCTGGAGCACCAAGGATGGCCACCCCTGGGTTAAAGAAGAGCTGCAGATCAGAAGGGGCACCAGATTTTGACCATCCTTGGAGTGCTCCCAGGTGTTCTCCTGAAGCATTTCTACTTTGTATCCTGCTTTGTCCTTACCTGGTCCATCATCATCTCTTTAGGTGGACAGAGTCTTGTTGCTATTTGAAAACTCTACCAACCTGTTGCCTTATATTTTGATACTACGACCACTCTATTGATCTTGAACCCATTTCCTGCCAACATAGCTACTGGCCTACAGTAGTCTCAATACCAACTGAAGAGAGATTGGAGAAGAATACCTTAAAGGATTCATGCATCTAGACCAGTGTTTCCCAACCTTTGGTTTTTAGACTTCAATTCCCAGAAGCCCAAGTCAACCCTCAAAAGCACTGCTCAGCCAATATACTGACTTAGGCTTCTGGAAATTGAAGTCCAAAAACCAAAGGTTGAGAAAAGCTGGTCTAGAATGACCTTTCCTTGCATAGGGACAAATTTCCACCCTCCTCCTCCACCCCCTTTTCCTCCCTGGGAGAGGACTACTATTTGTCCCAGAGCCCAGTCTTTATTGCTACTCTTCCTGTTCTCCTTAAGCGTAGGGAAGACGCAAACACTTCAAATCCCCTATTAGAACAATGGTCACGTCCCCACAGAGGAAACTGGTGCATTGTGTTTCAAGGTACAGTGTGTTTATGGGTCCCTTTCCTCTTTCCTACTGTGTTCCCCACCTCCTCCCCATGCACATACATGCGTGGGACGTTCAACTCTGTTTTTCTCATTAAGCATTTCCAATGAAGTAGCACCTTCCGAAGTCTTGATTGAATGACTCACGTCGGCTCTGTTTGTCTTACAGAGCTTTGGGGTGGGGTGGGGTGGGATGAACATGTATGGAAGAGGGAAAATGTTGAGGTGCAACATCAGACCTGGTGTCGCTGTGGTTAAACTACTGTACTGCAGCTGAAACTTCTGACGTTGTGAGTTCAATCCTGACATGGGTCACAGTTGACTCAGCCACTTCCAACCTTCCGAGGTCGGTAAAATGAATACCCAGCGTGTTACATTCCCCAGATGATCCAGCAGGTTTCCCAAGACTGAGGAACATTTTGGGGCTTGAACCTTTTGGGAGTATAAACTCCACTTCCAGAATGTCTCTCTGCTCCTCCTCTCTCTTGTGATTATCGATTTGTACTACAAGAATCAAAACAAGAGTTCCCAACCTAAGGCCCGTAGGCCGAATCCAGCCCGTGGCACCATTTCATGTGGCCTCCCAAGGGCATTCAAGAAACAAAATGGCCATCCCCTTTGTAGCTGTTGAGACAAAATGGCTACTCCCATCATGCAGGCAGGACAAAATGGCCACCCGCCCCTCAAAGGTGACAGAGAGAGTGTGACCCGACCCCAGGCTTGAAAAGGTTGGGAACCCCTGAATTAGAAGCTAAAGATGCCCCAGTGAGGTTGTAATCAGAAGTCCCTGGAGGTCCCCAGAACAACCTCCACTTTTCCTGGGAGATATGAAATGGTGGTGTAAACCCAAAACCTGTACATTCGTCCCCATTGTGGCCATTCTCCCTTGCAATCACAGGTACGGAGCAGTTTCACAAGCTGGTTTCTTTCTCTACTTTTTCCTGGATGGATCTACGTATTCATTGCTTCCACCCTACCAAGACATCCTGCCATGTGTCTAGCCGACTCCGCGGAGATTTCCTTCTGCGCCGAACAATGGGTCGTGGGTCGCTTGGGCAGGAAGCCCTGGGAAATAAATCCAGTTAGGAGTGTGGGGAAATGACCCCAGAAGCAGTGGTGGGCATCAGCAGCTTCGCACCAGTTCGCCAGAACCGGTAGCAGAAATTCTGGCTGGCCCTGCCCACCCAAGTTTTGAAATAAAATACAGTACTCCTAATTCAGTTGCAGCACAAGGTTTTCTCCTTGGCCATGCCTACCATACCACGCCCACAGTATGGTAGTAAACATTTTTGGAGCCCACCGCTGCCCAGAAGGGTTGTGGTGGTGGGAAGTTTTGCCCCATGGATGATTGCCCCCTTTGACTAAAAACCAGTGGAGAAAACACAACCAGCTATACTGGAAGATAGGGACAAGATCTCCTCTTATGGGCCTTCTTCCTGCAAAGTGTGCCATGCAAAACTTTTCATGCCTGTCCACACATTCCTTTCTGCATATTTAAATCTAATCTGAATGATGAACCAGAGAGCTTCTGTATTTATATGCATGCTTATCTGTCGCTCCTTACCTCATCACCTCTTTACCTTGTAACCTCCTTGCCTCGTTACCTTTACCTCTTTACCTCTGTATTTGGTGTATATAAACCATGCCTGGGAATTTCACTCTATGTCTGAAGAAGTAGACTTGACTCACAAAAGCTCACAGTAGAAATATAGCAGTTAGTCTTTAAAGTGCTGCAATGTTTTTGATTTGTTTTCTGATATGCCTGAACCACAGACTAACATGGCTACTATTCAAAAAAAAATTCCACACACCTTCTTTCTCTCCCCTCCTTCTACTGGAAAGCTGTCAGAGGTCTCCTCAGAGCAGCTCAACCACAGATAGCCCCGCAGCAAATGGTAGCCAAAAACTTAATTTTGGAAGGTACAGGTTTCTGCTATGGTCCTGTCCCAGAGACTCAAGAGATCAATCAAAGGACATAAGGATCATGCTATTTTATTGTACTTACTCTGTCTTTCCCCACCCAACTGCCAGGTCCACGCCCACATTATCAGCCACCTGAAGAAGGAGATGCCCTCTGTCTTTGGCAAGGAGAACAAGAAGAAGCAGCTGATCAACAAACTGCCTGTCATCTTTGCCAAGATCCAGCTGGAACATCACATCTCGCCTGGCGATTTCCCAGACTGCAACAAGATGCAGGTGAGTGAGAGCAAATTCTTACTTCTTCTATCAACAACTGTTTGGAGTAGGATAGGAAAAGCATCACAGACGTTCCTTCCTCTTGTAGGACTAAACTTCTCCCCCTCATCACCCTTCCCAACAGAACCTTCCCACTTCAGAATAACCATGTGGTAAAACTGCCCAAACAACATGACTTTAGACCAGGAGGTCAGCAAATGTGGCTCTCCAGATGTTCTCTGACTTCAATTCCCAGAAGCCCTGATCAGCGGGTGCTGACTTCTGGGATTTGAAGTCCATGGACACCTGGAGAGCCAAGTTTGCTGACCCTTGCTTTAGAGTTTAGACCAGTGGTGGCATACCTTGGCACTCCAGGTGTTCTTGGACTTCAATTACCAGAATTACCAGCACATCCACTGATCAGGGCTTTAGGGAATTGAAGTTCAAGAGCAGTTGGAGTGCCAAGGTTCACCACCACTGGTTTAGTCTGTAGCTTTTGTGTTCTACGATTCAAATATTCCTCGTGAAAAACTAAAAACTCCATACAGACCATTAATCCATCAGAGAGAAAGCTAGACTACAGACTTCTCCTGGTTGGCATGGTATTTTCCTTCCACGTGTGCAGCTTCCCACATGTCATAGTCTGAAGCCGTACAGTCTGGAACAGTTTTCTCACCACACGGTGAGGAGTTTGTCTGCTAGCGAGCCTTCTGGTTGAGTCTTGTTTTCAGCCACGGAAGTCACACTTTTGATGTGGAAGATTCAATATTTTGACACTGAGGAAATGGGATTCCATCCCTCTACTGCTGTTCTGCCCTGTTTCCTTATGTTTCTGTGTAGGTGGCCAAGTGCATAAGGAACATAAGGGTAGATGCTAAATGTCCATCATGATCCTAAGCAGCAGAGAAAGAAAATGAGTTATGTCTACATAGATAGCAAAGAAAAACAGCCATTGGTTAGCCTGATGCGGCCTTCATGTAGGCATCTTGAGAGACACAACTCTGGGGACACCATGAGCTTCCTTCTTTGGCCAAAGATGTGTGGTGATGCTGATGTTGACTGTGGATTAGCCTGATATTCATTGTCAGTTAATGCAGTAGTTCTACACTTGTGGGTCCACAGAAGCTTTGGACTTCACCAACCAGAAGTCCTAAGTGGCATAGCCATTGATGACAATTCTGGGTCTGGAGGTCCATAATATCTGTAAAGAACCATCTGCTTATAACAGGAGTTCTCAACCTTTTAAACCCAGGGGCCGGGTCACACTCCCTCAAACAGCTTCGGGAGCTGGACAGCCATTTGGCCCTTCCTCCACCACATGGCACTTCCTGGTGTGGTGAAGGTGGTGGGAGGCTACATGAAATGGTGCCATGGGCCACAGGTTGAGAATCCCTGGCTTATATTATGTGTAGTGCTGTATCAAAAGCATGCTAAGATATTATCTTACATCGTGTCATTTCTACTTCCCTGGGATTCCCACCCCCTCCAGGAAATGCTGATGGTGCATGACTTCACCAAATTCCATGGGCTGAAGCCACGCATAATGGAAGCGTTGGACGAGCTGTTGACTCTAGACATTGCCAAACTGATGCCCCTTTTGCGCCAGGAGGAGGCGGAGGTGCCTGAGCAGATTGTGCATGGTGGTGCTTTTGAGGGCACCCGCTACGGCCCTTTCATCGAAGGAGCCACCGAGGGGGCCTACGAAGGCATGGATGGCGACGAGTGGGTGGTGACCAAGGACAAACCCAAATACGACGAGATCTTCTACAACCTCTCCCCCATGGATGGCAAGCTGAGTGGCACCAAGGCCAAGAATTGGATGGTCTCCACCAAGCTGCCCAACTCAGTCCTCGGAAAGATCTGGAAGCTCAGTGATGTCGACCGGGATGGCATGCTAGACGACGAAGAGTTTGCGCTGGCCAGCCACCTCATTGAGGTCAAGTTAGAAGGCCATGGCTTGCCATCGGATCTGCCCCGCCACCTGGTGCCACCCTCTAAGCGTCGGCAGAAGGGTTCGGCTGAGTAAGAAGACATCCTGAGAGCTTGTCCCAACTTCACACCAGACTCGAACTGCTCCAGTAGTTCTATTCCTACATTCATATCAAGCTTCAGAAGTTATCTTTCAGGCTCCAGTCACCTCATGAAGGCCTATTTCCTACATAGCGGTCATGTGCTACGTTGCCTCCTGAGATGCGTTCTCCTACTCATTCCTTCAAACCATGGGTCAATTCTGCTTTCTACTTTGCCCTCCTACTGGATTCAAAATGTAGTCCAGCAGGCTTCTTAGGACAGGGGCTCCCAACCTAAGGCCTGTGGGCCGGATCCAGCCCATGGCACCATTTCATGTGCCCTCACCTCTCCAATGGCATTTGAGAATCAAAATGGCCACCCCTTTAAGCTGTTGGGACAAAATGGCTTCCCCCATCATGCAGGCAGGGCAAAGTGGCCGTCCGGCCCACGAAATGGACTGAGAGAGCATGACCCGGCCCCCGGCTTGCAATGGTTGGGAGCCCCTAGTTTAGGACCTGGTTGAAAAAACTCCAATTGGTCCCAAAATCCAGCTCTCTACTTCCATCCTCCAGGCCTGTTGTCTAACTGGGACAAGAACTATAGCTTTCCACCTCTGTCCAGCTTTTCCAAGAAGTCCTTGTCCTTCAGCTTCTGTGATTCACTGGTCACTCTTTACTTAAACCCCTTGTTTAAGAGCACTATTTTGGCCACACTGGATCACTCTAACATTGAGTCCACCATCCAACTAAGAGAAGACTGACCTGAAAAATAAGTTCAAATTATGTTGATGTTCACCTTCTTTATCAGGCCTCTGACCTGCCACCAGCTTGTAGACCAGATGGTCTCGATCCACCTTGGCCTCCCTTATCTACTAGTCACACCAAACATCTTCTCTGCATTAAATCTTCCATATTAGGAAACTTGAGAGGTGCTCGAGATATTATTTCCCCTGCTGTTTATTAATGACATCTATGGCCTTGGATTCTTCCTTTGCTCAAACCAAAGATGGAATAAAATTGAAGGCAGACAGGGAAGGAAAAGCCAAGAAATTTGATCTCCAAATCACACAAGGCTGCGGAAAACCCTGATCCACAACCCTTTGGCTAGAGGTTAATAAGTTTGGAAGGAATGGAAGGTCGGAGTTCGATTCCTGAGTACTGCATGATGGAGTGAGCTCCTGTCTCTCTCCCAGCTCCTGCCAAACTAGTAGTTCGAAAGCAAGACATTGCAAGTAGATACATAGGGACCACTTCAGTGGGAAGGTAAACAGCGTTCTGTGCACTTCAGTGTCAAGTCATGCCTGTCACATGTCCACGGAAACATCTGCAGATGTAGACGCTGCTGGCTCTTTGGCTACAGAGATGAGCACTGAATCCTAGAGTCAGATACAACTGGCTTTCAAGCAAGGGGCGACCTTTCCTTTTACCTTTACCTAATAAACTTGGTGAGCCTTCCAAGAGCTGTACCATTGAGTGAGCTCACATCTGTGTCCCATCTCCTGTCAACCAAGCAGTTAGAAAGCAAGAAATTGCAAGTAGATAAATAGGTACCACTTTCACAGGAAAGGTAACAGGTTCTGTGCGCTCCAGTCTCTAGTCATTCCTGCCACATGTCCACGGAAATGTCTGCAGGCACAGATAGTGCTGTCTCTCTTGGGCTGTAAACGCAGATGAGCACTGAACCCGAGAGTCAGATATGACTGGTTTTTGACCTTTACCTTGCCGTGGACAGACCATAAATAGCTAATGCAGGTATCAGTCCTATCAGAAAAACAAGATTGAGAAATATGGGCAAATATACCTAGTTGAGCTCTTGTGATGTCACAGAAAGTACATGATTTATAAAAAGTAGGATTGACTTTCCATATAAAGATTGGGGGACTAGGGAAAGGGGGGCTATGTAGCGATTATGCCCTATGGAAAGAAAGATCAGAGGAGGTCTGGATTCTGAATGTTTGCCCAGAATAGCCGACCCAAGTCTTAACCTGCAAGTCTCACGTTCTGTATATTCATAAATCCTTGCTTTGCCACGCATAGCTTTTCTGCTTTGTTTTTGGATAACCCCCCCCTCCCCCCAATAAGTTGGATCTGTTTTTAAAGCTAAGGGAATGATAGGTCAGCGCCGGATGGGAAAAGACCAAGAAAAGTTTCCAACCCTTTCTCAAAAGACAAACAAACTTTATCTTTTTTTAAAAAAGGTTCTTGAGATGCGAGCAAACTGATCTGGATTTGGGGTGAGAATTTGGCCCTTGTGTAAGACATAACAATATTCTGACTGCTGTTTTTATTTTATTTTATTTTAAAAAGAATAAACTTCTGCTTGTGGTGTAGTTTGGATTGGCTTCCCCTTCACCAAGGACAGAAAAGTATAAGAAAAGTTTATGCTCATGTGTGTATGAACCGCACCAAAGAATGAGAAAATTTATTTAACCCATTTTAACCCATTTTTTCCCTCTCCAGTTGTATTGCTTCACATGCAGTTGTTTTGCCGATTTGTTTCTCAGTTCCTTGTCGCCAAACCTTATGCTTCTGCTGGTTCCTTATCACTACTCAGCATCGACTGGGTTATTATTACACAGCAAAATCACATGCATATTATTTTTCGAGATGCACTGGCAGCATATATCTCCTGGCCTGCCTGCCATGGACTTTGCCGTAGCGTAGGGTAAGAGTGCCCAAACTATGGCCTGGGGGCCAGATGTGGCCCCCAATGCCAATTCATCCGGCCCACAAAGTCTTTGTCACTCCTGGAAGTGGAAGTAAAACGCGCCTGTATTACGTCCGCTTCCAGGAGCGACAACGGCTTTGCAGGCCAGATAAACTAGCATTGGGGGCTGCATCTGGCCCCCGGGCTGTAGTGTACAGCTCCCTGAACCACATGACCAGCCCACAGCCTGAAAAGTTCAGGATGACCGGCGTTGTACATGATGAAAGTTCTTGGTAGGTTTCTGGACTGAGCAAACTAGGAGCAAAGTGTGAATATGATATTCAGATGAAGTAGACCTGTGTGGAATTTACAATGCTGGTGACTCTAAGAGTGTGCCTATAGTTCAGTGATGGCTAACCTTAGCACTCCAAGTGTTCTTGGATTTCAATTCCCAGAAGCCCAAGTCAGCACCCCTGCAGATCAGGGGTTCTGAGAATTGAAGTCTAAGAACACCTGGAGTGCCAAGGTTGGCCGTCACTTCTGTAGTTACTCCTTAAACAACTCATGGTGCCAATATAGTCCCTAGCCTATAGTTGGGTCTCTCTGCTGAATTCTGAGCCGCCAGTTAAAATCCAGTTTCAGCAACCGGGAAGTGCCAAATGCCACTGCCAGAACAGATGATGCAAGTTACCTGTACCAAATACACATACTTTTCCTTAGCTTTGAGCCCTGATGGCACAGTGGTTAAACAGCTGTACTGCAACCAAAAGTTTGTGAGTTTGATCCTGACCAGGGCTCAAGGTTGACTCAGCCTTCCAAGGTCTGTAAAAATGAGTACCCAGCAGGTTGGGGGGCAAAAAGCGAATTAACTTGTGGACTGCCCAGGAAGTGCAGTATATAAGTGTGGTTGTTCTGCTTTGCTTTTGACTGGGTTCATTCAGCTCCAAAAGTATCTTCAAGAATCGCTGCGAGGTTCGTTTATTGTAGATGTGGAAGAAGATTTGCACATACGCCCACGTCCTTTGGCAACGACAAAGCCACCGTGTCCAGTGGGATGTTGGGCAAAAACTGACAGCTCCCCTACGGATCCTGAGCTCAGGGCGATGGTGATTTATGGAACCTTGCTGACCAATATTTACTGAGATTCGGCTCTTTTTGCAGTTTTCCATGGCTTTGGAAGGCTTTGTGCTGGTTTTATAATGTGCCTGTTACTGCATTTTGGCTGGAATAAAATATGTTGTATTTACCTGCGTGAATCTGTCATTTCTTCTGCACTAATAGGGGGTTAAAAATAGGGGAAGCCCTATCATATTCATTCATCTAGTTCTGGGTTGTGTCTATGGTGTAAACATAATTCTGGTTCCCCAATGTTTGGGGTAAGAATCTTTCTAACCCAATCTGAAGATGTTGTGGGATTGAATTTGGGGCATTCTGCATACAAAGCAAAAGAGAACTATAATACTAAGGTGTCATTCTCCCCACCCCACCCCCAAATTAAGATTCTAGTCCTCAAATTTCTGAGTGAGGTCATAATCATTTGGCACATTATGTCATCTACAGCAGGGGTTCCCAACCTAAGGCCTATGGGTTGAATCCGGCCCACAGCACCATTTCATGCCCCCCCATTCCTCCAAGGGCATTTGAGAAGCAAAATGGCCACCCCTTTGAAACTGCTGGGGCAAAATGGCCACCCCCATCATGCAGACAGTGCAAAGTGGCCGTCCGGCCCTCTCACTGACTGAGAGAGCGTGACCCGGCACTGGGCTTCAAAAGGTTGAGAACCCCTGATCTAGAGTTTCTGTACTTGACACCTGGAAAGTCAGCAGGTCAGCAGTTCGAGACCTGAGTACTGCACGACGGAGCAAGCTCCCATTTGTGTCCCAGCTCCTGCTAAACTAGCAGCTGAAAAGCAAAAAAAAAAAAAAAAAAACCACACAAAAAAAACCTTGCAAGTAGATAAATAGGTACCGCTTCGGCAGGAAAAGGAACAGCGTTCTGTGCACTTCAGCCTCTAGCTATGTCTCCCAAATGACCATGGAAACATGCTAAATGTATATTTACACAGGAATGGAAACGGTGCATTAAATACCTCCGATCCAGTTCATAAAAACTCCAGTTATTAAAAATAAAAATTGGGTCGATGTTGGGGAAATATTTGGCCTCTCCAACCTCACACTGGGATGGAGAGATGAATGTGACATTTGTCCACAAGTTGGAAAAAGTTTTTAAAACAAAACAAAACAGCAACTCTGTTGTTGTTTTTGCCAAGTTTCCTTGGGTGATCCATTTCTCCCAGACAAACCCAGCAAGCATGTGTGGGCGTTGGCCGCTACACAGAGCCTTGAGCGGCGGTGGAGTTCGGGGTGTATGAGAAGCATTTTTGAGTCCCGCATAGCCTTTTCTGTTGAGCTAGGTATGGCAAGAGTCCCCGGTTTGTGACTCATCCGCTGGGTGTCCGCCAGTGCATAGCTAGCCGGGCCAAAGGAAACTTTCAAATTCCTTTCTCTGGCCAAAAAGAACAGGCGGTACCAAGCTGGTGAGAACAGCCGGAGTGGGACTGCAGGGGGGGGGGGGACTCACATGCACTTTGTCATGTTCCTAGTCCTCAATGTCTCCCACTCAGCTTTTGCAGGCATGACTGTTCCATGTGTTAGTGGCAGGTGGAACTGGCCTGCGTGTCACGGATGCCTTGTCGTAGCACAACTGAGGGTCCAGACACAATTTCAGGGAAATGCCTTTTTCCTGCTCTTGTAACAAATTTCCCCCAACAACAGGACTTCCTTTGATATGTATTCCTCACCCAAAGGAAGCTGTTGTTTATATCCAAGAGATAACCTCTGATGACAACTCACTCTTTAAAAAAGAATAATCACAGTTATACCTTTTTTTGATACTTGAGAGAGCACTCCTTCTAGCTATGTAATACCCTTCGACACAGGAATCTGCAGGAAGGACCTAATGGGAGGTATGATTTTTGGATTGAGGGGAAAGCTTATTCACAACGAGATGCTAAATTAACTGCTAGGACAGGGGTGCCTAAACTATGACCTGGGCCCGGATGCGGCCCCCCGTGCCTATTCATCCGGCCCACGAAGCCCTCATTGCTCCTGGAAGCGGAAGTAAAACGCGCCCTTATGGACGCGTTTTACTTCTGCTTTCAGGAGCAATGAGGTTATCGGGGGCCGCATCTGGGCCCAGGGCCATAGTGAATGGCTCCCTGAATCACGTGATGGGTCCACAGCCTGAAAGGTTTCCATCTCTGTTCCCAACCTTTTCAAGCTGGGGGGTGGGTGAGCTCTCTCAGTCTGCTTCATGGGCCGGATGGCCATTTTGCCCTGCCTGCACAGTGGGTGGTGGTGGTCATTTTGTCCCAACAGCTTCATAGGGGTGGTCATTTTGTTTCTTCAATGCCCTTGGAGGGGGGAACCACAAAATGCTCTCATGGGCCAGATCCGGCCCACAGGCCTTCGCCTTAGGTTGGCAATCCCTGTATAAGAGAACGGCAGCATTCCTAGGGCTGTTTAAAGAGTAATTTTAAAAACACGACTCTACAAAAACGGTGAACGTAGTCTCCATAAAATTTTAATAGCCCATTGGATCCCAAATACTTGTTATTCTAACACTTATTTCTCTTCTTTCCAGCTAGGAGTCCAGGCATTTTGAAAAAGGTTTTGCTAGGCTAGGTTGACTGGAGGCAATTGTTTTACTCCACAGTTGACTGGGCAGAAAGCTTTTTTAAAAGCCCGGACTATCAGGAATCCAAATCTCCGGATGCCCCAAAAGCATCCAGCAAATCTGTAGGAGAGCTTGAATTATCCACTCTTTTGATTTTATTTCCTTTATTTATAAACCAGCCTTGATCTTAATGGAGGCCAAATTGTTAACATTCCTTTCGGACAAGAGAGAACCGTTTTAAAATAGTTTAAGCCAAATTCACAACAATAAAATCCCGGAAGGCCTAATAGCATAAAAGCATTTTTATACGAGTCTGAAAAGACACCAGTGAGAAACATTAATACGTACATCCTTTGAGAGGCAGCATTCCAGGGATTATGAAATCAGCCTTGGAGATTCTGCCACTATCCGACATGGCAAGCATGCTAGCTGGGAATTATGGAATTTGTGGTCCAGTAGATCTGGCATTAGTGCAATTATTTGCCAACAGCTACAGTAGTCCTATAAATTGCAATTGGCATTAGAAATTACACTTCTATACCGCCCCATAGAACTTAATGCACCCTCTAAGCCAGGGGTTCCCAACCTTTTAAAGCCGGGGGCTGGGTCACATGCTCTCAGTCAGCTTTGAGGACTGGATGGCCATTTTGCCCTGCCTGCAAGATGGGGGAGACCATTTTGTCCCAACAGCTTCAAAAGGGATAGCCATTTTGTTTCTCGAATGCCCTTGAAGGGCACATGAAATGGCACCATAGGCCAGATCCTGCCCATGGGCTTGGAAACCCCTTCTCTAGGCGGTTCAAAGATTAATTAGCATTTTGCCTCCAACAAGCTGGGTACTCATTTTACCGACCTTGGAAGGATGGAAAGCTCAGTAAACCTTGATCCCCATCAAGATCAAGCTTGCAACGTTCTGTCTGCAGTATAGCATTTTCAAAGTTTAGAAATATCGAACTTCCGTTTGGGCAGGTTAGGCAGGTACAGTACCTAGATGGCTTTCAGTGAAGAGAAATCCTGAGTCTAGAAGTTTACGGCCTGCCCAACAGTTGTCGACATTTCTAGCTGTCCTGGTGATGAGGACATCTTTCTTATCACACTGCCGGGTGATGATGTAGTCAAGGATGTGCCGGTGTTTGGAGCGGGGCTGCATCCATGTCGTCTTAAAACAGTTGGGTAGTCAAAACTGAGTGTTGGTGATGACGAGCTAATGCTCTGGACATAGACCAAGAACCAGAAGTCCATTGGAATTGCAGTTACCAAGTCATTGCTTAAGCTCAACCACGCCCTCCACACAATGTAATGTGTGCGGCCGCATGTTTCATGCCAGGATTGGCTTATTGAGTCACCAGAGACACAACAATCAACAGAGAAAATGACTACCAGGGGAAATGTATGCTTGGATACAAGTAGCAGCCAGAGAGGA
Organism: Furcifer pardalis; assembly: GCA_030440675.1. Lineage (NCBI taxonomy): Eukaryota > Metazoa > Chordata > Lepidosauria > Squamata > Chamaeleonidae > Furcifer > Furcifer pardalis. The sequence continues at coordinate 309,618,986 of CP126890.1, forward strand.
GCAGTTCAGCCACTGTGCTATCAGGGTTCTTAGTCTGGGTTTAGATCAGGGGTTCTCAACCTATGGCCCAGGGGCAGGATGTGGCCCATGACACCATTTCATTGCCTCTCCCACACCTGGAAGTGGCATGTGTGCCAAGTAGGACAAAATGGCTGTCCGGCCCCTGAAGCTGCCTGATGGAGCGTGACCGGCCCACAGCTTGAAAAGGTTGAGAACCCCTGGTTTAGATAGTCTGGGCTTAGAATGGTGATGAGGAATTCTGGATTCCTTGTTGTACTTCCCATGTTCTGGACACCATCTTCTTTAGACACTCCATTCTTTACATCAGGAGTTCCCAACCTAAGGCCCTACGTGGGCCAGATCCAGCCCCTGGCACCATTTCATGTGCAGGTTTATTTTTTAATCCCTGACCTTCCTTGGCTATTTGTAGCTTCCCAGTTTACATTTTGAACAGAGATGGAAACAAATTGTATGAGCTGCTCCCAGATCATGGAAAATGTATTTTTTTTTTTTTAAAAAAAGGTAAGTAAACATTCCCAAAATCCCAAGAGGCAACATTCTGGAAGTTGTAGTTTTAAACATTTCAGGTTCTGCCCACCCACAGACATGGGAAGCCAGGTGTAAACTAGGTCAGGGTTGAGACCAAGAACATATCAGGGGGCTGGGAAAGATGTAGGCAGAAAAATGAGTCTTGAGGAAACGTCAGGAAGCTAAGGACACAGTGTCCTTGTGTGAAAAGTCCGTAGTTGAGCAGAGGATGATGTCAAAGGTTCAGTTTCCTCCTGGACAACCTGAGATTCTCCCTATCAGGGGTTCCTAACCTAAGGAATGTGGGCCGGATCTGGCCTGTGGCACCATTTTATGTGCCCCCCGCCCCGCCCCTCCAAGGGCATTCAAGAAACAAAATGGCCATTCCTTTGAAAGAGGAAGCAAAGAAGAAGAAGAGTTTAAAAGAAATTATTGATGAAGAGACTCATATAAGTGCATTTTTTGGAATAGTTGCTGTGTTAGTCTGTTGTTCAGGCATATCAGAAAACAAAATAAAAAACACTGTAGCACTTTAAAGACTGCTATATTTTTTATATTGTTAGCTTTCGTGGTTCAAGTCCACTTCTTCAGACAAGGAGTGAAATTTACAGGTGTGGTTTATATACACCAAATTCAGGGGTCAAAGGGAGAAGGATTTGCTCAATCAGAATGACAGACAAGCAAGCATAACAATACAGCTTCCAACATATAAGTGACAATCAGGTAATATTTTGGATTGAATCATGAGAACCGCAAGAGGAAAACCTCTCTCACACACGTAGAAATAATTACACGTCTTCAGAAGTCTCTTAGCTCATCTTACTAAGACTGGCTAACATCATGACACCCTCCTTTTGGCAGATATATATACAGAGTTTTGGAGAGTTACCCTTTTAGACCCCCTCTCCCTGCCTGCACAGTTACCAACAACAGAAATCTGGGAAACGAAGTCCAGAAATATAGCTTTCTCAAACTCTGGGTCTTCGCATCAAAATACACTCAACTGCACAGTTTGCAGATATTTCCCCTTGGGCATGGAAACAAGAGGATGTAATGGATAAAAGGGGGTTGCCTTTATGATTTAACAAAAATACAGAGGCAGGGCTGCTGGGGTCATTCCTGACTTCAGGCGCAGCAGGGGTCTTCCAGCTGGGAGATGATGCGGCATTAATACAATGGGAAACATCTGGCCGCATTTATATGTCTGTAAAAACAGTGAGTAAGTCCATCCGTATCACAGGGCTGGTAAAACAAAATCACAGTCTGGCAGACACACCCAGAGCCGGGCCCTTCCAGAGTCCCGAGAGCCTGGAGCCAGCCTGCCCCAATGTGGTTGCAAAGAGAACGGAGGGTGTCCTTGAACATGGGTTGTGGTGCTTGGAGCCATTCTGCAGAATTCACGGAACAGCATAGCTACTGTGGGGAATTCTGGGATCTACGGACCCAAATCACAAATTGGTTTACTGCAGGGTTATGGGGCTGCAGTGGCTCAGTGGTTAAGAAGCTCGTCTTGTTAGCTGGAAGGCTGGCAAGTCGGCAGTTCGAGACCAGGGTGATGCATGATGGATTGAGCGCCTGTCTCTGTCCCCCCAAAATTAAAAGCCCTGGGTCTTCAGCACAAGAACAAAGTCAATCGTATCCGACTCTAGGGTTTAGTGCTCATCTCTGTTTCAGAACCAAAGAGCCAGCGCTGCCTGCTTCTGCAGACGTTTCCGTGGTCATGTGGCAGTCATGACTAGACAACGGAGGGCACGGGACGCTGTTGACCTTCCCACCAAAGTGGTCCCTGTTTATCTACTTGCAATTTCTTGCTTTTGAATTGCTAGGTTGGCAGGAGCTGAGACAGAGACGGGAGCTCACTCCGTCCTACAGTAGTCAGGAATCGAACTGCCGACCTCCCACCTTCCAGTCAGCGTCTTACCCACTTGAGCCACTGCAGTCCCTCTGGTAAAGGTTTCCCTTGCTCGAAAGCCAGTCGTATCCGACTCTAGGAGGAGTCAGTGCTCATCTCTGTTTCTAAGCCGAAGTGGCTCAAGTCACCAAGACGCTGACTGGGAGGCGGAAGGTCAGCAGTTCGATTCCCGAGTACTGCAGGACGGAATGAGCTCCCGTCTCTGTCCCAGCTCCTGCCAACCTAGCAGTTCGAAAGCAAGAAATTGCAAGTGGATAAATAGGGACCACTTCGGTCGGAAGGTAACAGCGTTCCGTGCGCTGCGGTGTCTAGTCATGCCTGCAGTCCCTTTATAGAGGCTCAATAATATCCATTTTTCACTTGGGTACCGGAAGTTTAGTTTGACGTCGCCATTTTCTCCTTCTCTACCTCTATGGGCTTGAGCGCAGGAAGTTGCCTCGGGTTCCCTTACCAAAATGGCGGCAGCGGCGGAAGTGGCCAGCCCCACTTCCGCTTCCGCTCTCTTTCCCTTATCGTGGCCCAAGATGGCGGCGCCGGGCTCGTGCGCTGCGGAGGCCTCCTCGTCGTCTTTCCTCGGCTTCGGCCCCAACTCACGAGACCCCGGCCGGGCCAAGTCGCGGCGGGTGGGCGGCCAGGGCGCCAGGAACCGAAAGAAGGGCTGGAAACGGTGGCGGGGACCGGAGGCCCAGCTAGGCCGGGAACTGGGCGAGTGGCTGGAGGAGGAGTCGGCCGAACTGAGGCAGTTGGGGTGAGGCTGGCAAGGAAGGAAGGAAGGAAGGAAGGGGAATAGTCACCATTTATTAGTCGTAATGATGTATGTTTCTTCCAGGGAACTCAAGGCGAGGCCCTACGTGGCTCTTATCTTATTTTTATGTATTTATTTATATCCTCACAACAACCTTGTGAGGTAGGGCAGGCTGAGAGATCACTCAGTAATCACAAAATCACCCACTTCTTCTTTCGTGTCTAGAATCTGAATATTGGTGATCGTCATGGCGATGATCTGTCTTGGAAATATAATGCAGTGGCCTTGGGTCGGCCTTCCACATCACAGCATGACCCCCATAGTACCACTGATCCAGTTCTGCGAGACACTTTCTGGTCCTGAGTCCTTTTGGCATGCAAAGTCCTCCACAGCCCCAGGCCAGGATAGATGAAGTTGCTGTCCTCCATCAAGATCAGGGATTCTCAATCTGCATTCTGCAGCACCATTTCATTCCCCCCCCACCACCTCCACCACACTTGGAAGTGCCATGTGGTGGAGGAAGGGCAAAATGGCCATCTGGCTGTCCGAGGGAGCATGACCCGGCACCTGGCTTAAAAAGGTTGAGAACTGGTCAAGAGAGATTCAAGTGGGATTTAATCCACTTGGGGATCATCACCCTTCCCTGTGGACTTTGCCACCCAAGGCTGTGAGTCGTCAGGTTAGTTAACGACCACCTGATGATCAGCATTGAGTCATTGGCAGTAGGGTCTATTCTATTACCATAGCAGGATTGCCCAGTGAATCACCCAGTTCTTCTTTCATGTCTAGATCAAATTTTGGGCTGCAATAATGAAGCCACTTTTCTGGGTTTGTCATTGGCTAAAATTAAATCCCCACGTGTTTCTGACAGCAATTGGTAGACCAGGAAATGAGCCAGATTCTGTATCTCTCCACATTCAGAACAGTGTATTGCTGTCTAGGAAAGTAATCTTGATGAACAGAAATGTGTACGGAAGGGAAAAAAGTTCAGATTTACAGTGTTTTGTAATTATAATGCAAAGACCTCCGTGACAGTTTGAGGACTGGAAGAACATCTCTGTGTTGTTCAGAATCCACGAGCAGTTTTTACTTTGTTTTTCAGAGCACCAGTGTCGGAGAAATCAAATGAAAGCCTGTTCTTTCTAGACACCGGCAATGAAGAAAAAGGTAAGGTGTTGTGAAGAAGAAGGTAGAGTTAATTGAGTCTAGCTGTTAATTACTGGAGAAATAGAAAACCTCAATTGGAAGTGGAGAGATGGACCTCTTCCCATTCTGTGTGGTTCAAAATATTTACTTTGCACAATTGTTTCATTGTGATGAACTCATGGTTTATATTTTAGTTCTAGGCCAGAAGTGTGTCAAACATAAACCTTTGAGGATTGACTTAATCCTGCAGCCAGATTCTAAAGTTCCTGCACCCAAAAAGTAAGTTCATTTCTTGGGGATGGGGGCAAAAATGATTAATCTGTTTGGTACTTGGTATATCCCACCTCCTGGCGTGAACCTTTTGAAAAACAAATTCTGTGGGTTACGGGCAGTGTCTAGCTGAGGCAAGTTACAGATCAGAGGTTTCCAACCTAAGACCTGCAGGCCAAATCAGTCCCACGGCACCATTTTATGTGCCCCCCCCCCAAGGGCATTCAAGAACTAAAATTGACACCCCTCTGCAGCTGTTGGGACAAAATGACCACCCCCATCATGCAGGCAGGGCAAAATGGCTGTCATTGATTGTCATTAGTTCCCTAACCATTTGATCGATTATTGTGAGGGCTAATGAGAGTCCTTGCAGCAATATCTGGGGGATAACTGCATGTTTCGATTCCTGCCATAAGAATTTTTTTATTGGACTCTTTAGATTTGTAAGGTACAATGGTGGCTCTGTGACTCAGTGGTTAAGACGATGAACTGGAAAGTCGGCAGGTCAGCAGTTCGAAACAGAGTGGAGAAAAAGAATCGCTTTTTGTAATTGCCCTGTGATTAGCGTAACAAGTGTTAATGTGAGAGAGCAAACCACAAAGGCCTCTGGATTTGCTCTCCCATGATGCAGGGAAAGGGTTCGCAGTGGACTGTTTGGAGCAGGTGGACCCCAGACCTGCTCGACCTAAACCTTGTCTTTGTCCCCTCCAGTATCCTTGCGCATCAAGTCCCCAATGGCAAAAAGTTAAAGAGGAAACAGCAGTTATGGCAGAAGTTGGCAAAGGAAGGTGTGTTGCCCCGCAAAGAACGTCTCCTTCAGGAGAGATTAAAGAAAACGCCAGCAGTGAAAGCCAGCCCCACAGAAGCAGGCAACGGTATCAACCCCTCCAGGAGCTTTTACGATATTTGGTCGGATTCAAGTAAGTCAAGAAGCAAACAAAGCTCAGGGCCTAGAATTTTAGGTGTTCCGTTTGTAGCCGTCAGAACAGCATGAAATCTTGGGAAATGTTGTTGGTCAGATATAATTTTCCTTGTCCGCTTTATCCTGAGAAAGGAAGGGGGTTTGATTCTTTAGGACTGGTGAGGAAGAGCCCTTTGGCAAGATAATGTTGCTGAATGTGAGGGGTGGATGCATAAACTGAAGACGCCTCATAAGAGTGGCTTCAAAGGTGCCCAAAGAAATGCATCTGATCCTCCTGCCCCACCTTTTGTCAACATGAAAGGCCAAACTGCATTTCCCCAAGTTTGTTTGCTTCTCCACATGACATGGTGCTGGAGGCCGGATCTGGGCCACAGGCCTTAGATTGGGAACCCCTAGTCTAAATGGAAGTGACAAAGCTGGTACTTGAGATGTCACAATGCTTTTTTGTAGTTCAATGTATTTTATGTTCACATTTATACGCCGCCTCCTCGATTGCTCGACTGGGTGGCTCACAGAACAGGTAAACATCACAAAATCATACAGATCATAAATACAACATTAAAAAACATTGCAAGGAAAAAGAAAGGGGAAAAACCTTTCATTTAAAAAGTCCATACGTTCAATTCACAAGTTGATGCCAACAGAGTAACCGTCTCTGCACAGATCATGCCACGCCGCAGGCAGGGCCACTGTACCATAAAACACCCCCACCTGTGGATGTGTTTTATGGTGGGAGGAACCACGTGACTGGCCCACTCAACCACTTGACTGGTCCGTGTCATGAAAAGTTTGGGAACCCCTGTATTAGATCACAAACTAGCCTTCCCCAAGGCCATGTTTTGGTTCTGGTGAACAATTGGAACATGGCTTCCTTCCAATGCCTTTTGGTTGCAGTAATGTTGGGGCTGCTGCTGGTCTGTCCCAGCCAAAATGCTCTGCTAAAACAAAGCAAAAGTGGGAATCAGGGTGACCTTGGCCAATGGAAGGGGTTGTGATACTGCAGCCCCAGAAGGCACCAAATCCTCTTGCCCATCTTAGTCTTGGGTTTCCCTTCCCTTTTCCTAAGCTTCCTTTTAATCCCCAAAGTTAGAGCAGGCCCTGCAGGGAACATATTGCCACTTAGGAAGGATTATTTGCAATTTAGCACTCTTTCATGTCCCTCCATCAAGGTGATTAGTGCACTAAAGAGATGGATTTCTCCCCCATCATCCCTTCAGTGTCAGCTGGTGGATGAGTTATGGAATCTAATCTTGTGCTGTATCTTAGAACTTGAGAGGAGAAATAGTTGTTTAGTTAAACATCAGGTACAAAGTTGAAAGAGGAATACAGTAATACCTCAGATAAAGTTTACCTCAGATAGCGCTAAAATCATATAACGTTAAGTAATCTGGGGAGGAGAATTGGTTCAAATAACGTTAAGGTCCTATGGGATGGATCGGATAACAACCGCTAAAGCCTGTGTGGTTACAGTGTATCTCTATGGAGCTCTAACATTATCCGATCCATTCCATAGGATTTTAACATGGATCGGATAACACCAAGTCTTGGCGTTATCCGAGGTATTACTGTAGTGGGATTCATTCCTAATCTGCTAATAAGGGAAAAATTTCTGTTTTGGTCATTTACTGTTCCTTGGTGTTTAAGGTTTAGGTAAAGGTCACCCTTGCTTGAAAGCCAGTTGCGTCTGACTCTAGGGTTCAGTGCTCATCTCTGTTTATAGCCAAAGAGCCAGCACTGTCTGTGTCTGCAGATGTTTCTGTGGACATGTGACAGACATGACTAAACACTGGAGTGCACGGAACGCTGTTACCTTTCCCACCGAAGTGCTACCTATTTTTTTTTGTTTTTGTTGTTCAGTCGTACAGTCCATTCCAACCTTTTTCTGACCCTGTGGAGCCATTGCCTGCCAGGCACCTCTGTCTTCCACCATCCTCCTCAGTCTGCCCAGCTTTGTGCCCATTGCATCTACAATACCATCTAGCCATCTCATTTTTTGCCACCCCCTTCTTCTTTTGCCCTCTACTTGCAATTTCTTGTTTTCGAACTGCTAGGTTGGCAGGCACTGGGACAGAGACAGGAGCTCACTCTGTCGTGCAGTACTCGGGTCTCGAACTGGTGACCTGCTGACCTTCCAGGTATCAAGTTCAGCATCGTAACCACTAAGCCACCCCTGTCCCTGTTTAAGGCTTTCAAGCTCCTAATTATAAGAGACCAGGACAATACATTAGTAATTCAGTTTTTATTGCACTCCAAATAAAACACTTGAAAGAAGCACAGACTTGGTCTTTGTTAAGTTTCCAATTTTGTGATGCTCTTTCTTCTTCTCTCTTCTAAGATCCGCTAGATCAAGCCTTAGCAGGGAAGGACAGCTGGTTCCTGGAACAGACCAAAAAACAGCCAGTAAAGGTAAGCTAATGGTCTGTTTGTGAGCATGAGGGGAGTTGCTTCTGTTGCAGATGTAACCTGGTTTAGTCTTCACTTTCTTTCCTTCCTGCTTGCAGCGTCCAGAGAGGCTGAAGAAAGCTCCATCGCAGCTCCCAGCCGTGGAAGTCATTTCACCAGGAGGATCTTACAATCCTAGTTTCCAGTCCCACCAGGTATTCGTCAAGTTTGTTAAGCCAGACGGAGGTGTATTATTTTCCCTCCTGCTTGAATGCAAAGCCAAAGCAAAGCAGTCTCACTTCTATATGTGCCCCATGGTGCTTCATGCCCTCTCTGGGCGGTTCACAAGTGAATTAGCATTTTGCCCCCCAACTTGCTGAGGACTCATTTTACTGGCCTTAGAAGAATGGAAGGCTGATTCTACTTTGAGCCCTGGTCAGGCTCGAACTCACAGCCTTTGGGTTGCAGTACAGCAGTTTAACCCCTGCACCACCAGCTGTGGAGCTTCTGGATTGGCGATTTTTAGCAAAAAGGAACCGATGGAGCTGATTGTCTTTGCTTCTTTAAAGAATCCATGATAATAGGTTCAGATGTGCTTTGGATTTCTTGTACAGTCTCAGGAAGGAATTCTTTTATGCTTGATAGACAGGAGCACTTTTGGGGTGAATCTGACTCGTCTAGAGCCCTCAAAATAGTTGTGTGAAAGGGTCACGACCAATTTTCCCACTCCTCACACCTTTTCCTCCTCCTCGCCCTGATCTCCCTGTTCTGCAGGCACTGCTTCTCCAAGCCCATGAAACTGAACTGAAGAGAAAGAAGATCGAGGAGAAACTGGAGCGCCAGCTGAAATTTCCTACAGTGGATCAAGCCCCCACTCAGGTGAGTTCCTGCCTCGAGGACAAGACGGGACAGGTAAAGCAAGGGTGTCAAAGGAGGTGCCTTTCATCTGGGGAGAAAAATGACAATAGTGGCATTTTGGTAGTGGGACTGTGGGAGCTTAGTGGTTAAGATGGTGAGCTTGAAGACTGGAAGGTCAGCAGTTCAAGACCCGAGTGTTGCATGACAGAGTGAGCTCCCGTCTCTGTCCCAGCTCATGCCAACCTAACAGTTTAAAAACAAGAAACTGCAAGTAGATAAATAGGGACCACTTTGGTGGGAAGGTAAACAGCGTTCCGTGAGCTTTGGCATCTAGTTATGCCAGCCACATGACCACGGAAACGTCTGCAGACGCAGACAGCGCTGGCTCTAGAGTCGGATATGACTGGCTTTCGAGCAAGGGCCTTGTCTTTATGTTTGAAACACAGACTAACACGGCTAGTATTCCAAAAAATTCTAACATTGCTGTTTCTTTCCTTGTTTGCAGGAGACGGTGTTCCAGGAACAGTGTGAAGGACTCTTAGAGGAAGAGGAGGCTGATGATGAAGAACAGCAGCAGTTGAAGCCCCAGGAAGAGGGGGAAGAAGGGAATGATCCTGCCCCTTCCCCTCACTTTCCCCAGGCAAAAGCAGCAGCACCAGGAGAAAAGAAAACGGAACGAGAGCGCAAGAAAGAGAAGGAGGCCAAACGGATGGTGAGTCATACTCTCTTAGTCAGCTTCAAAGGGCGGATGGCCATTTTGCTCCGCTTGCACGATGTGGGTGGCCATTTTGTTCCAACAGCTTCAAAGGGGGTGGCCTTCTTGAAAGCTCTTGGAGGGGTGGGAGGCCACATGAAATGGTGCCACGGGCCGGATCCTTAGGTTGGAAACCCATGGTATAAACAGAATTTGTTTTCTTAAGAATGAAAAGCAAATTTCTACTGTATGCCTTTTTTTGTGGTGGGTTAAAATCTTATTGAGAGTCATTGCTATTTTTTTTAACTTGGTGCTAAGTTGAGTTTGTGCTTAAATGGATATAAAACATGTACACTTTGTTTAAGGGTAAGGTCTATCCCTGTGATGGTGAACCTTGGCTCTCCAGATGTTCTTGGACTTCAATTCCCAGACTCCCAAGCCCCCGTGAATCCACACGAATGGGTTTATTGCAATTCATACGGCCCGTGTCGCTCCCAGAAGCGGAAGTAAAACAGATGGGTGGGTTTTACTTCCTCTTCCGGGAGTGACAAAGGCCGGATGAATCGCAGTGAACCCATTCGTGTGGATTCACGGGGGCTTCGGCTTCTGGGAAGTGAAGTCCAAGAACAGCTGGCGTGCCAAGGTTCGCCATCACTGTCTTAGGTTGACACCTGAACCCCTGCCATCTGAGTGCCCTCTTTGAGCTGCCCTTGAGAAGCCGCTGGGATCGAGGCTGACTTCTGGGCTGCCTGCCAAGGGCGAGTTTGATTATCCCCTCCACCGACGTTGCTGCGGCTCACAAACGCATGGCCATCTGTCCCCGTCTATCGCCTGCCATCTGCTCTTTGCATGGCTGATGCTGAGACGGGGAGAGCGCCAGCTTGCAGGCTGCCTGGTTTGGCGATCGACAGAGAGAAAGACCTGGTTGTCAGTGGGCCTCTCTAAACAGAAAGAGGGGGAGCAGTGGTTAGAACAGGGGAAAGGAAAGACCGGAGATGCGTTCCACCCAAGACTTGACCATCCAACTTCCTCTTCGCACACAGAGAGCCCGGGAAGTGAGAGAGAAGGCGGCGCGGCTCCGGCGGCAGGAGCTCTTCCAGCTGCGATCCATCCGACTGCAGGTGAAGCAACGGGAGGCGGAGATGCAACGCCGGAAACAAGCACGGGTTGCCAAGCGGGAGGCAGAGGCCAACAAGCCCAAGCGCCTTGGCCGATTGAAGTAAGGATGCTCTCCGGAGGTAGAACAGGGTAGAGGGGGGAGGGGGGTGGGGGTGGGGGGTGGAGGGAGCTGAACAAGGACACATCCATGGAGATACTGGAAGGCCTTTGTGGATGGGGAATATACACACTGCCCAGGTTATCCTGCTATGGTCATGGAGTAGACCCATGGTGGTGAACCTTGGCACTCCAGCTGTTCTTGGACTTCAGTACCCAGAAGCCCAAGTCCCTGTGGATCCACACAAATGGGTTTACTGGCACTCCTTCAGTTTCCAGAAGCCCTGATCACCAGATGTACTGACTTGGGCTTCTGGGAATTAATTATAGTAATTTCATGTCAGAAATTATTCTGGGTTGAAAGGATTTTTGCGGGAGAAACTCCACTCAGGGAACGCCCAAATGAGGCTCCTTTCATGTCCCCAAGAGCTGGGACAGAGACAGGCCCTCAATCCATCAGGCAGCTCTCGAAATGCGGACTTGCCAGCTTATCCACTGAGCCACCAAAATGGTACCTCATTATCTACTTGAAATTTCTTGCTTTCGAACTGCTAGGTTGGCAGGAGCTGGGACAAAGACGGGAGCTCACTCCGTCGTGCAGTACTCTGGTTTTGAGCTTCTGACCTTCCGCCTCCCAGCCAGCGTCTTAACCACTTGAGCCACTGCTTCTAAACCGGTGCTTTTTCTTCCGCCTTCGGTGGCAGGTATGAGGACCCTGACCTGGACGTGCAGCTGAGCTCTGAATTGGCTGAATCCTTGAGGACGCTGAGGGTGAGTGGTTGTCCAGCCCTAGGAAGAGGGCCACCTGAATGGGTGGAGATGGGGTGGGAAGACACCTTTAAGTCAGTGATGGCACTCCAGGTGTTCTTGGACTTCAATTCTCAGAAGCCCCGAGTCCCTACGAATCCACAGAAATGGGTTTACTATGAGCAGTAATTGATGTCCAAGAACACCTGGAGTGCCAAGGTTCGCCATCACTGAAGTCCTCCCGGCTTGGGTGCCCAATGATGAGACCCATCCTTGCGCTCGGAGAATTTGCAGCAGTCTCTGCTGGGAATGTGAAGGTCCCCAGGGGCTCCCTGGACCTGCCGAGCTGGTAAGGACCGGGGAGCTGAGGCACCCAGGCCGGGAACCTTTCCTCTTTCAAGCTAGCAAGTCCCCTGTGTAAAGGTCACCCTTGCTCGAAAGCCAGTCGTATCCAACTGTAGGGTTCACTCCTCATTTCCATTTATAGCCAAAGAGCCAGCGCTGTCTGAGTCTGCAGACATTTCCGTAGTCAGAATGCTGTTACCTGCCCTGCTGAAGCAGTACCTGGTTATCAACTTACAATTTCTTGCTTTTGAACTGCTAGGTTGTCAGGAGCTGGGACAAATGACGGGAGCTCACTCTGTCGCACCATACTCAGGTCTTAGGCTGCCACAGTAACTTTTTGTAAGGAGACTTCTGTCCCTCTGACCTCCTGCCCTGTTGATCTGGTCCTTGTTCTTCCTCACAGCAGGGCTGAAGGGGTGCTTGACTGTATATTCCTGTTTTATTTTATGTATTTATTTAGATTTATATTGCTGCCCACTTGCCGAGGCGACTCAAGGCAGCTTACAGTCAAAAGAACAACAGTACAATAAAAATTATAAAATGCAACCACATAAAACAACCAAACCAGAACACAAACTAACTCCTGTCAGGCCGTTGTTGTGGGCCCAGAGGAGTGGGCAAGGCCCCCAGCCACTGCTGGGCCTTTGCATCTTCTTCCTCAGGCCGTTGTTGTGGGCCCAGAGCAGGGGGTGATGTTCTCAGCCACTGCTAGGCCTTTGTGTGTCTGTGTCTGTCTTTCAATAGTCCCACAGCTGGTAAATGAATTTTAAGTTGCACATCCAGTAGCACCAACCTCTGAACATCCCCAGGCTCAACAGAGCCTGAAAGACGGGCCTTCCCCTGGGAGCCAAAATCCCATGCCATCATCCCCACCCTGGGTTCCTGTCACTTTGCTTTCACAACTCATGAAAAGCACCCCTAGTCTTGGAGGGCAGGAAGGTACTTTAATGAGTGTACCTGAGAAGCTGAGACGGTGTGAAGAGGTGCGCTCCCAACACCTGCGGAGTTTGTGCTGAGGGTGTGAGTACAGAGAAGGGAAGGAAGGACGGCTTTGTATTTCTTGTTTCTTACATCCTTTTGCTGCAGAGGAAGACTGGAGAAAATCTACTGTAGATGGCTGTGCTTTGGGAAAAAATTAGATTTTTATTTATTTTTTTGTATTCAGTTTTATTATTTTGGTCGGATGTTGTGGGCGAACTTGATCGTTTCCATTTGGTTAATGAATGGTTTGGTTAACTTAAAAATTGCTTAACAAAAGGAAATATATTGAAAATAGTGGCTCAGTTTATTGAATTTTTTCAGAACAGACTAATTGGTTTTCAGTGCATTCCTATGGGGAACTGCGTTTCGGTTAACATATTTTGGTTTTCAATGCATTACTATGGGAAATTGCATTCAATGCATTACTATGGGAAATTCAGTTTAAGTAATTTTTGTTGTACAAAACATCCCAGGGAACGCGTTAATTCCACTAACCAAGTTTCCACTGTACCTATATTAAAGGTTTATGATGGTGTTGTGCATGGAGTGAGCAATGAATTGAGTTTGAAAGAGAAATTTGCCTTATGAGTAAACGATCCATGTTAAACTTCCACTATTCTTTCTGCACTGCAGAAATTGGTGGATCTAGGGATGTCCTTCCACTTTTAGATTGGTTTGGCTGTTCTTCTTGTGTCACTTTCTGGCCCTGAGCCCTTTTGGCACACAAAATCCTCCTCAGCCCCAGGCCAGGATGGATGAAACTGCTGCCCTCCATCAAGATTTAATCCACTTGGGGACCATTGCCCTTCCCTGTGGACTTCACCACCCAAGGCTGCTAGTCCTCAAGGTTGGATTAGTTAACTGACTTGGTGTTGAGTCAGTGGCAGTAGGGTCTACTCCAGTGATGCCTAACCTTGGCACTTCAGGTGTTCTTGGACTTCAGTTCCCAGAAGTCCTGATTAGCAAGAGTCCTGACTTGGGCTTCTGGTCATTGAAGGCCAGGAATACCTGGCGTGCCAAGGCTGGCCATCATTGGTCTACTCTAGGAGGATAACTTGGCCAGACTCCAATGGTATCTTCAGATGATGCTTTAGGAAGGATGGGATGGAGAGGTCTGTGACCAATTTATGTGGCTGCACTTGAATTCATGCCAGTGTGCTGTAATGATGATGTGAAGCCTGTCAATTCTTCCCTCCCAGAAACCCTTGCTTCTCTCTGGCATCTGTCCCCTTCTGCCTACCCTGAGTGTGGCATCCTGTGAGACAGTAAGCCATTTCAGTAACACCCTCCGTTTTCTGTGATCAGACCAGAAACTTGGAAATTTTCCATTTCGATCATGGTAAAAAGGCCTTTTGAAAGTTCCATCTTCCATGCAAATTAAAAAATCCCTTTTGTACCCATAGCAAAGAGTAGCATCCATAACATCAACAAAGGCCGACGCACCTTGTTGATGTGGCATAAAAGCAGGTACTTCTGAGGGAAGGTTTTGCAACAATAAATCACTTTGTGCTTCACACACACCATTTTTCACATCTCCCCCTGTCTTCGTTCTTCCTTCTCCAGCCCGAAGGCAGCATCCTGCGAGACCGTTTCAAGAGCTTACAGAAGCGCAACCTGATCGAGCCTAGAGAACGTGCAAAGTGAGTGTGAGAAGGCAGCGCCAGAGAGTGTTAAATGGGGGGCAGAGGTGGTCTTGGAGTTGGGCCTTTTCTCTCACCACTCTGGGCTGCCTGCAAAATGTTTGTGCTTAAAGAGTTTTTAGTTTCCTTTCAAGTTGTTCATCTTTTAACCAGAAATAGGAGACCTTAAGATTCTGTGCTCTTTGTTTTCCAGGTTCAAGAGGAAATACCGTGTGAAATACGTGGAGAAACGTGCCTTCAGAGAGATTGTGTAAGTCACGGTTGTCAGAAGGGAGTGATGGAACTGAGTGGCAGTGAGCAATTATTACACTTATATACCACCCCACAGCGCTTCGCTCTGGGCGGTTCACAGAGTAATTTGCCCTCAACTTGCTGGTTACTTGTTTGAGGGAAGGCTGAGTTGACCTTGATACCTCATCAGGATTGAACTCACAACCTTTTGGCTACAGGACAGCAGTTTAATCCTTTCAGCACCAGGACTCTATAATGACAGGTGGCTTACCTGTGACAGTTCTTCTTCTTGGTCCCCTGTGAATCCACATGAATGGGTTTACTGTGCATATGTGCAGTAAACCCATTGGTGTGGATTCACAGAAACCACGAAGAAGAACTTGAAAGAGTGTTGAGGGCAGAAACTAGACATTGTAGATAGTCCACAAATAGAACATTGTTATTTTGAACAAGGATATAGCAATTACGCTGGTCTATCTCCCCATAGTGCTTAGTATACCTTCTGGGCAGTTCACAGAGCAATTAACATTTTGCCTCCCACACTGCTGCATCCTCATTTTACTGACCTTGGAAGGCTGAGTCAACCTTGAGCCCCTATCAGGAACGAACTCACAGCCCTTGGGTTGCAGGACAGTAGTTTAACCACTGCGCCATGGGGATTGTCCTCCAAAAACAGTGGCCTTCCATAGGGTTGTGATAAACAGCCAAGAAACATACAAGTTTTCTACTTGCTGTGCAAAAGCCATGAAACTGCCAGCAGTGAAGTGATGGGAAGGGGCATCGTTAACTGAGAGCCCATCAAGAACTGGGTTACACCCTATAGAAGGAGATGTTCCACCCCAGACCCTGAGGTTCCCTAGGCTTTGGCTGTAGCTGTTGGTCCTCTGTGGAACGGACGTCTGGGACCCATTTAGTCTTTTGCCAAATCATACATGCTGTTCTTGCTCTGGACCTTCCGTAGGGTTTAGTACTGCGTTGAATAAGACACAAACCTACTTAGTCCAAGGGACTGCCGTGACTTAGTGGTTAAGTTAAGTTTCTTCCACAAAAATCCTTCCAACCCAGAATAATTTCTGACACAAAATTATTAGTGGGTTAAGACTTGACGACTGGAATCCCGTTCAGCAGGTCAGCAGTACTTGCACAACAGAGTGAGCTCCCATCTCTGTCCCAGCTCCTGCCAACCTAGCAGTTTTAAAGCAAGAAATTACCAGTAGATAAATAGATACTATTTCAGTGGGAAATTAAACAGTGTTCTGTGCACTCCGGTGTCTAGTCATGCCTGCCACATGTCCACGGAAATGTCTGCAAAGGCAGATGGTGCCGGCACTTTGGCTATAAATGGAGTTGAGCACCAAAACCTAGAGTCAGATATGACTGGCTTTTGAGCAAGGGCGACCTATACTTGGACCAAATTATAGTTGTTGCCTCCACTTGGGTGAGATAAATCTGGCTGAATGTACTTGTTTCAACCTCCCTTTGGAATTTGTCTCTTTTCTCTTCCTGCAGGTTATAGACCATCCCAGGAACACAGAGTGCTATCTCAGGTTTCATTAAAATGCCGTCAGCAACTCCCAAATCTGCCCTTTTCTTCCTCTTTTTAATCCCCCTCCCCAATTGATCATGGAACATGTATACAGTCCACGATATCATCCTGCTTCTTAATTCCAAGGGGAAAGCAGTTCTGTGGTTCACTTCAGTCCGCAGCTGTCCTGCAGCAGGATGTTCCTGCTTTAAGCTTGTGTTCTCTTGACTCTACAAACAGTAATTCCCAAATCTCTATCCCTGTTAATGCCTCTGAAGCCAACTCAGAGGTCACCCAAAATGTTCAGGCGTTTGAGATCCCCTGATGTGTTCATTGGGCATCGTGTCGCACAATACTCAACACGGGAGGGTCTGATTTGATGTTGAAGTCATGGCATTTGCCATGATCAGTGAAATTGGAAAGAAGGAAACTTTTGCAGATGTTCCATTTGGGCTGGGTATCAAGCAGTGGTGGGCTCCAAAAAATTTTTACTACCACACTGTGAGCATGGTATGGTGGGCGTGGCCAGGGGGAAAGCCCTGCGTTGCACCCGAGTTAGGACTACTTTATTTCAAAACTTGGATGGGCTACCAGTGGCAGTCCATGCTTAGAGTAGCTGACAGCCCCTTGCTCTGTACTACTAATTCAAGTGCCGTATCTGATTCCAAATATTGGCTACCATCATGGGGAGCAGCCATGAAGATTGTCCTGGGAACAATATAATGCAGTGACCTTCCGTTTGCCTTCCACATCATGGCGTGACACCCATACTGCTGATACAATTCCTTTGAGTCACTTTCTGGTCCTGAGCCCTTTTGGCACACAAAGTCCTCCTCGGCCCCAGGCCAGGATGGATGAAGCTGCTGCCCTCCATCAAGATGGATTCAAGTGGGATTTAATCCACTTGGGGACCATCACCCATGTAGTCTTCTCCAACCAAAGCTGTTAGTCCTCATGGTTATTAGTTAATCACCAACTGATGATCAGCATTGAGTTCCTGGCCCCAGGGTCTACTCTATTACCATAGCAGGATAAAACCTTACATTTCCAAAGACGGCTGGGCCAAATATTAAAATCCTGCAGTGATTTTACATTAGTGTCAGCCTGGAAATCCTCTTTCCTTGTGGCTCAAGTGGTTAAGATACTGAACTCACTGACTGGAAGGTCGGAGTTCGATTCCTGGGCACTGACGGAGTGAGCTCCTGTCTCTGTCCCACCTCCTGCCAACCTAGCAGTTCAAAAGCAAGAAATTGCAATTCGATAAATAGGGACCACTTTGGTGGGAAGGTAAACAGCGTTCCGTGTTGAGGCATGCCTGCCACATGTTCGTGGAAATGTCTGCCGAGACAGATAGTGCTGGCTCTTCGGCTATAAACAGATGAGCACTGAACCCTAGAATTGGATACGATTGGCTTTCAAGCAAGGACAGCCTTTACCCTCTCCTTGGTGGTGCATAATTTGTGGGTGGTTTAACGACCAAGTCAAAGAGTGAAAGCCTGGTTCTGGTTGGCTCCAATCCGCTGATGGGAATACATTTTTGGAAAAGGTGAGAGAGAACCTCTATATAACCCAGAACAGGCAGTATTTAGGCTTCAGAAGTTGGTTGTGGGTAAATTTATCCTCACAAAGAAGGTAGACAACGCCCTGCTTATAGCCAAGTCACCACCACAAATGCCTTCTCTAAAATTGACATGGGGACTTGCTGTGCCTTTATGTTAAGACACTGAACTTGACCCCTGGGAGGTCAATAGCTTGAGACCGGAGTACTGCATGACGGAGTGAGCTCCTGTCTCTGCCCCAGCTCCTGCCAACCTAGCAGAAGCAAATTGCAAGTAGATAAATGGGTACTACGGTGGGAAGGTGAACAGCTTTATGTGCACTCTAGTGCTTAATCATGCCTGCCACATGTCCACGGAAATTGCAGATGCAAACAGCATTGGCTCTTTGGCTATAAATGGAGATGAGCACCGAACCCTAGAGACGGATACGACTGCCTTTTGAGCAAGGGCAAACTTTACCTAAAATTGGCATGAGAGTTGGGGAAGCTTTATTTTGACACTAAACCTGGCTAAACCCTCCCCCTGCTGGGTTTTGTCCTGCGTCTATACCCTCCCTCCGGCATCCTTTCGTGTCTTAAAACTCAGCCAGGAACATCCTCTCTTGCCTAGAGGGGAAAGGAGCTTAAAACACCCCCTCTTCCTATGCCTTAAAACCAGCTCACAGATTTGTCTCTTAGGCCAAGGGGAGCATCCTCGGTGGCTCTTTCCATCATCCATCCTCCCCAGCCGCCTCTACTTGTCACCATCCATTACAGAGCTCTGGGGCCTTCTTTTGTCTCCAGCCCTGGATTCACAACTGGATGTGAGCGGCCCTGACAGCTTGGTAGCCAGGGCGAACCCTCCGTAGCCCACGCCCTGCGTTTCCCCTGAACCTGTCCATGCGCATCTGCATCTCGGTTGGGAAAGAAATATGGGTCACCTATGTGAATATATATATATATATATTTGTAGAGAAGTGGAAATGCAGGTGGTTCTCCACCCTCTTTACAGCTGGAAGCGTAGGTGGCTTTTCCGTAGCTCTGGACCCCCCATGGCTTCATGTCACCTGGGGGCCAGTTTTATCTGTGATGAGCAAACATCATGCTTGGGTTGTCACATGCTTGGCTGAACAACAGCTGGTGCTCTCCTCAGCCTGCATCATGCAGGAGGGGGGACCCCTGTCTTACAGCCCCTGACGTCGTTCCCTCGTCGTTTCCTCCTGCATCGGCTGTAAACTCCTCCCTGGGAAAGGTCGGAAGCATTTCTATTTCAAAAGGATGAGCACCAGTTTTGCTTCTTTTCCTGGCACACCTGTGGCCTACTATGGTCCTAGCAAAACGGCACACCTGTGGCCGACTACCCTGGAGCGTCTCTGTGTACTTGCTATTCCCTCTTCTGCCTCCATGACCATTGAGAATCCGAGTTCTTCCTCCGCTCATTTTGCCCTTGGGCCCAATGTGACGGTTTCCAGTGGCATTTCTTCCACTGAGGGGGACCATCGGCCCACCTAAAGGGGCTCCTCCACCTGTAGCCATTGGCCCCTTTAGGGAGTCAGGTCAGTTAACCACCGCCTGACACTCGATGTTGAGTGGCTGGTAAAAGGTAAAGAGTCTTCAGTGGGGTTTCAAAAATACCACAATCTTATTGAAGAGTGTGGTATTGTTGAACCACCATGGGGCATGCCCTGGTGACGGCTAACTTGTGTTGCCGGCTAATCTTTCTCACACTGGGTCAGGCAAAAATAACTGCAGAATGAGCTCACTAAAATGTGGCTTCATTTGGGCAGTTTCACATCTTGCCTAGACATTGAAGAAGAAGCAGTGTACTCGTAGGTCATTGCAGGAATCCAAATCTAAGCCTTTCTGACAGCTAGTGGTCCAATGTTCTCTTGCATGCTTCCAGTGTTGGAGTGCTCACCACCTCTAGAGGCAGTTGGCTCCACTGTTGTATGGGTCTAAGTCTAACCATTAAGACATTTGTCCTAATATTCAGCCTACTTCCTATCGCTTGAGCCCATTATTATGCGTCCTGCACTCTGGGATGGTGGAAAACTCTTTATGATGCTCTCTCAGGCGTCAAAGAGCAAGAAATTGCAAGGGATGGGGACAGAACCTGCACCATCCATTCCAGTCTTTTGATTGTTTAGACCAGTGGTTCCCAACGTGGGGCCCACGCCCCATAAGGGGACTTCGATTCTCAGAAGCCTAAGTGCCGTACATTGGCTGATCAGAGCTTGGGGGTGTGTGTGTGTGACTTAGGCTTCTGGGAATTGAAATCTAAAAAACAAAGGTTGGGAGTCACTGGTTTAAACAGTGGGTCAATTGCACAATCCTAGTGCTTGGGATTGGGAGCGGTGGGTGCCAAGATAAGTTTAGTACAACCCTCTGTGGTTGTACAGCCCAGCCCTTTCCTTCTGCCCTTGGGAAGAGCCAGAAGGTTTGAGGTCAGGATTGTGATAATAATAATAATTTTGTGTCAGAAATTATTCTGGGTTGGGAGGATTTTTGCTGGAGGAACTCTGCTCGGGATGCCTGAACGAGGCTCCTTTCATGTCCCCAAGATCTTTTCCCACCGAAGCAGTCCCTATTTAGCTACTTGCAATTTCTTGCTTTCAAACTGCTAGGTTGGCAGGAGCTGGGACAGAGACAGGAGCTCATTCCATCGTGCAGTACTCGGGTCTTGAACTGCTGACCTGGCGACCTTCCAGTCATCAGGTTCAGCGTCTTAACCACTTGAGCTACCACACTCCCTTATTAGTCTGTTATGAACAGAGATGACATTAAAGGAAGCAGGAGCGAATGAGAAAGGAGGTCACATGGAGGGTTGGGCACATGCTTCCTCTCCACCATCTTGGTGAGGCTGTGCCACTAGCGCTGTTCTCAATGGCACATCGCAGCTCCCATGCATAATTCACACTGGATAATGCAGTTCTGCCATCGTGCGCCTGGTTTCTTCCTGCCCTTCCAAGCATCTGGCTGTAAAAATAGCAACAGATCCCCAGCTAAGAATAGCACAAAAACTTTGCTTAGCTCCTCTGCCCCGGGATCAAAACGCAGGGGGTAAAGGATGACGTGCTTTCCACCTGCAGAGAGAGGAGAGCATGAAAACACTCGGCATACACAGCTGTGTCTCATCCTAAACCCACTTGACGTGGTTTATTGCGGGGAGGGAGGGAGGGAGAGCAGCAGGTTAGTTTCAACCACATCCGACTGGCAAGGAATCAAATGCCACTTATCCCCGTAGATGGAAAGGTAGCATGCCATTCTTCTGCCGTATCCAAATATTGGTGATCCTCATGGCGATTAGCCATGAATACTGTCCTGAGAATATAATGCAGTGGCCTTTCATCTGCCTTCCGCATTGCTGCATGACCCACGTATTACTGATCCAGTTCCGCAAGTCACTATCTGGTCCTGAGCTCTTTTGGGCACACAAAGTCCTCCTCCTCAGCCCCAGGCCAGGATGGATGAAGCTGCTGCCCCTCCATCAAGAGGGATCCAAGTGGGATTTAATCCACTTGTGGACCCTCACCCTTCCCTGTGGACTTCACCAAGGCTGTTAGACTAATCCACCGCCCTGCCATCCTTGGGGCACCAGCTTCTGCTCCATGTAGTAATATATGGATGCATATGGGCACGTTTTACTTCCACTTCCAGGAGCGACAAGGGCAGTGCAAGCTGGATGAATTGACGTCAGGGGCTGGATCTGGCCCATGGGCCATAGTCTGGGCACCTCTGTTCTGATGGGTTATGGTTTCCTGTTTTAATCACCTGCTTGGGAAGAAAACATTCCTTCCTTGCTTGTGGTGTGAAGGTTTCCTTGGAACAGAATCACTAGACTGCAGAAATGGAAATAATCTCAATGGCTGTCACCACGAACTCCCTGCCGAGGCAGGAAATCCTCATCTAAGACCTCTCTGCCAGATGGTCATCCAGGCTCCATTGAGAAACCTGCTGTTGGAAGGCAGGATTAGCAAACTGTCAAGCCCCCATTACGATCAAGACCTTGTCTCTCATGTTTAGCCACAGTCTCCTGTCCTATAATGTGAACCTGCTTCGTCTTCTTTTTTCTTTCGTGTCCTGGGTGGCGGCACTAACTTTGTGGAACTCCCCCCCCCCCCCGACTGAACTGTGCCAGGTCCCATCCCTGTCTATATTTATATTTAAAAAGCAGCTAAAATAGATTCTTCCTAAAGAGGGAGGCCTTTGAGAATGTTTTGACTGTGGTTCAGCGCTAGGAATTCTATTCTGTCTCCGCCATCAATGGGGCTTTTGTATTTATAAAATGTGTTTTCATTATGCTTTTAAAATACGAATTTTGTCTTGTCAGCCGCCCAGATTAGGAAAATCTCCTAGATAGGTGGGGCATAAATGGAAGGAAGGAAGATAGGAAGAGGCAGGGAGAAAGAAAGAAAGAAAGAAAGAAAGAAAGAAAGAAAGAAAGAAAGAAAGAAAGAAAGAAAGAAAGAAAGAAAGAGAAAAGTAAGTAAGTAAGTCTGGGTCCTAATGGTGAGAGGAAGCAAGCTACCTCCATATTTTGTGTGGTCCATCTTTTATTTAACTTACCTCCTGGACTGCAGTGGCTTAAGTAGCTAAGATTCTGACTGGAAGGTGGCAGGTCAGCAGTTCGAGACCCGAATACTGCAGGATGGAATGAACGACCATCTCTGGCCCAGCTCCTGCCAACCTAGCCATTGGAAAGCAAGCAATTGCAGGTAGATAAATAGGGACTACTTCGGTGGGAAGGTAAGTGCACTCGGGTGTCTAGTCATGCCTGCCACATGTCCACAGAAATTTCTGCAGACGCAGACAGCACTGGCTTTTCAGTTATGAAACAGAGGTGAGCACTGAACCCTAGAGTCAGATACAACTGGCTTTTTGAGCAAGGGTGACCTTTACCTCCACTACACATGTCACTCCAGGATCTTCTAACAATCAGATGATACTCTTCCAACATTCAGTGTCTTGGAGTTTGAGACGGTTGTCTTAGGTGCATGAAGAGGAGGTGGAAGCGGCGAAGGAAGAACAATTGCCAACCCTCTCCACAAGCCTGTATCTTTCCTTTATTTAAGCCAAGAGCAGGAACCTTCTTCTCCACGTCATCGCAGTAGACGAGGAAGGATGGGGTGGATGTGACACATTGGAAGCTGCCATGGCCCTCCAGGGCGGGTTGCTATTAATAGAGGCAATGCATACGAATAAGATCTCACCTCGTTACCAGTGCTAACGAGCGAGAGGAAGGCATCGGGAGCTGCTCTGCAGGGGTTGATCTCTCCCCACTCATGTGGGCATTCCAAGAGTGGAGTTTCTTCTGCAAAAATCCTTTCAACCCAGAATAATTTCTGATGCAAAACTATTATTATTACCTGGCGGTTTCTATGCCATGGCAATCGTAATCCAGATCATAGCTATCGAGAAGAGCCTTGCCCCAGCTCTTTCTTGAATGACGAGAAGAAAGGTGAAATGAGCAGAAAGAAAGGGTATAAGTGGAGCTAGATTTAATAACCATCCAAACCGAAAGAGGATCCTACTTGTTCTTGGGGTTTTTAGGCCTGGGGAAATGTATAGGATTGGAGGCAGAAGTCAGCCAGCTGGCAGCCCCAGGGCTGAATCGCTAGCTGCAAAATAAGCAAATGAGGCGAGCAGATTTTGGCAGTGGTGTCTGTTGGGTGTAGAGATGGCTGGCCGCCCATTGGGTGGTCCATTAGGAGTAATTAATTTCTGATCAGGAGATGTGGATGAGCATCGAGCCCGAGAATCAGATACGACTGGCTTTCGAGCAAGGACGACTTTTACCTTTACATGTTTCCAAAATCCAGCCGATTCCTGTTGCTTTTAACAGGAGCCTGTCAATGGTTGATCCTTCTGTTGCTACACAGATATGACTGTGTTTTCTTTTCTCCTTCCATTTCTGGGGCAGACTGTGAAGCTGCCAAAAAATGAAGCCACCTTTGGGTGAGTCCGTTCTGCAGGTCCTTTCGCCAGGCTGAGGGTGAGAAAGATTAGCTGGCAACAGAAGGTGGCCATTGCCGGGGGGGGGGCATACCCAATTGTGGTTCAAAAATACCACAATCTTCAAGGAGGCTCTTTCTGTGTACACCAGGGGTTCTCACCCTTTTCAAGACCCCGGGCCGGGTCATGCTCTTTCAGTCCGCTGTGAGGTTCTATCATGTGATAATGCCACAGCAACCCCCCCCCCCCAAGAAAGAGGCATCATTAAGCAGAGTCCACCCTTCTCTCCCTTCCACCAGCCTGTCTCCACCCCTCCTCCTCCTCCTCCTCTTGGCCTTTCATCCCTTAATCTCCCCTCCAATAGGTCTGCAGCAGAGAAAGGGGTGAACTGGGCACCATCTGGCATCCGGTCTGCCCTCCAAATGGGCCTAGATCTCTCAATGGCCGCTGAGAAAGGCGAGGGGAGGTGACCCGCGAGAGCTGACCAGTATCCCTGCCAGCCTTAGGATGGGGTGGGGGGAGAGGTCCACAACACCCCCCCCTACTCAACCGCCCCATCCTAAAAAAGGAGACACATCGGAGACACATCGGACATTCTGGACCTGAGCGATCTCTTCTCCACCTTTGCTAATCCTCCTATTCCCCCCCCCCCCCGCGTCCCCTAATCAGCTCTAATGCAGCCCCTCCCCATGGTCTGCCAGGCCTCCCCCCCCTTTTTAACTGACCCCCACTGTGATGCACAAAGAACCAAACCTCCTCTAAGCTTCTTTGGTGCCTCAGGCAGATGGGCAAAGATGTGCAGAGGAAAAAGTCAAGGTGTTTAGAGCAGGGGTGTCCAACCTTTTTGGTCTGTGGGCCAGTCATGTGGTTCAGGGGGCTGGTCGCTATCACCCAGGGGCTAGATCTGGCCCCTGTTGGCAATTCATCCAGCCCATGAAGCCCTCGTCGCTCCCGGAAGCAGAAGTAGAATGCACCCATCTGGGCGCATTTTGCTTCCAGGAGTGTAGTGGGCCGGATGAATTGGCATCAGGGGCCGGATCCAGCCCCCGGGCTGTAGTTTGGCCACCCCTGGTTTAGAGCACAGGAGGGCAGGACTTTAAGGGCGGGGGTGAGGTGGGCTCTCAGAGACCCAAATCAGGCCTAGGTAAAGCTCAAGCTCTTCCTTCCTTGAAAGCCAACCGTATCCAACTCTAGGGTTCAGTGATCATCTCTGTTTATATCCAAAGAGCCAACAGTGTCTGCAGATATTTCCGCGGACATGTGGCAGGCATGCCTTGACACTGGAGAGCAAGGAACACTGTTCACCTTCCCACCAAAGTGGTACCTTCCCACTGAAGCAGTACCTGTTTATCTACTTGCAATTTTTTGCTTTCGAACGGATAGGTTGGCAGGAACTGGGACAGATGACAGGAGCTCACTCCACCATGCCGCACTTGGGTCTCGAACTGCTGTCCTGCTGACCTTCTAGTCATCAATTTCAGCCTCTTAACCACTAAGCCATTGCAGTCCCTTTCGAAACACAGCAGCCCCATAAATGCCACGCCAGGAAGAGAAAACTGAACTAGGTCTTCCATTTCTTGTGATATTTTCCAGGACTGTATTCCATCCTCTAACCTGCCCTAATAAACCCACACGTTGACAGAGAAACCACCAAGAAATTGAGAAAACATTCCTCTTTCTTTTTTTAATTGCATACCTTAATCAGTTTTGGGTATTTTCTCTCTTTTTTTAAAAAAAATCATTTGCATGTTAATTATTTACATCCTGATCACGGCGAGAGTGAACACTGGCAACCCCTTCTCTCTTGGCCTCTTCGTAGGTTGATGAAAACAAAAGAAAAGACTCCCCTCTCCCCTCCCTCAATCAAAGCCGCCTTGACGCTTCATACTGCTGGTCCTCAAGAAGGAGACGGTAGGCACAATTTCCCGGGAACCTCGTGGTTTGCTTGCACCATAGCTGTCGCGGTGGAGTGTGAGATATGAAGCCAAAGCTGGATGCAAGAAGGGGTCTGGTTTTCACCTCGCCCCTCTGGATCCAATGGACTGGATTTCTTTATTCAGCCCTTGAAGGGAAGGTGATGTCCTCTCCTTTGAAAGCAGGAGGCGGACGGTGGAAAGCACCCGCTGAAAATTGCATCGTTGCACTGGGAGGTATTGTGGTCAGTTCTGCAAAGTGTTCATCGATACAACGTGACGGTTTGTTTGTTTTTGCATCAGCATCGTTGGACTCACCAAGACCCCTTTCCTTCCCCGCACGGGAATCCTGGGTCAAACATAGGCAGACTCACTCGACTGGGTCCGTCCAAGTGTAGGCACTTGAGCCAGTGGGGAGAGGTCCTTCTTGCGCACTTCGCAGACGGATTTCCGCCTGGCCTGCACCCCTCGGACGGCCGTCTTGATCTTGCGCCAGCCGAGGTGGTTGAGTTCCGCCAGGTTGAGGACAACGCAAATCCCGCTCACGGCAAACATGAAGACCAGGAAGACGGTCTTCTCGGTGGGCCGCGACACGTAGCACTCCACCTCTTTGACACAGGGGTAGCGGTCGCATTCAAAGATGGCCGGCACATTGAACCCGTAGAGGAAGTATTGGCCTGCCAGGAAGCCGATCTCCAAGGCATTGCGGAAGACCACCTAGAACAAGTGGGACGTGTGTCAGTCATAGTCACTTCCCCTGCTTTCCAGAACTAAGGAGGGAAACATTTTTGGAACACAGATACCAAAAAACCCCAACCACTGCGGCCGTTGGCTATGTCGGCAACAGCCTTCTCGTTGCTACAATCCAAGAAAAGTAGCTTTTCTCAAACGGCATTAGAGTAACCGTATGGATTTGGATAATTTGGAGCATCCCCTTCCTTCTGAAGCCCTAGGTCAGGGGTTCCCAAACTATGGCCCATGAGCCAGATCTGACCCATGGCACCAGTTAATCCACCCTGCACTGCCTGCACTGCTCCTGGAAGCAGAAGTAGAACATGCATGTGCAGAACACTGCCATAAATGACCTGCAGCTGACCCGACTGAGTCGCAGGTCATTTACAGCAGCGTCCTGCACATGCACGGGTGTGTTCTGCACCCGTGCATGCACATTTTACTTCCGCTTCTTGGTGGGAGGAACCACATGACTGGCATGCTCAACCGCATGACCAGCCCATGGCTAGGTGTTTGAATGGTACATGCTACTAAAATCAAAGGACTGTGGTGACTTAGTGGTAAAGACGCTGAACTTGATGACTGGAAAGTCTCAGCAGTTTGAGGCCCGAATGAGCTCCCGTCATCTGCCCCAACTCCTGTCAGCCTGGCAGATTGAAAGCAAGAAATTGCAGATAGATAAATAGGTACCACTTTCACAGGAAAGGTAACAGCATTCCTTGTGCTCTGGCATCTAGTCATGCCTGCCACACGACCACGGAAACATCTGCAGACACAGACAGCACTGGCTCTTTGGCTATAAATAGAGATGAGCACCGAACCATAGAGTCCGATACGACTGGCTTTCGAGCAAGGATGACTTATATTAGTGTTCAACTGTGTTAGATAGAATCTATTCTGACCAATGGTACTGATCTGCTGTGTTACGCAGCTAATATACTTTGTTTTTGGGCAACAGGGCTAATCTTTTATTACATCTAATGGGCTTTTAAGAAATCCAGCACTTGTGCGTCGCTTTGCTTGGAAGCCCATCCTGTGGCGTTCCAGGAAAAGAGCTTTGAAGCGGTGGTTTGCTGTGGTCCAGGTTGTCCTGAGAGCTGTTCATAATGAGCCAGTTCGGTAAAGGAAATGTATACCTGCCGTAAACTGTGAGACGGGAGGAAAGAGGCGACGCTAGCAATGTGAGCCTGGCGTCGTGAGAACGGAGAGCACTAAGATGAAGGAACCCAACCCCATGAAAACTTCAGCTTGGCATTGAACCATGGAGGCATCGTGACGCTGTCCCTGGTCCTGCAGATGGCAGTTCTAAACCAGGGGCCTGCGGTGTCATTTCATTTGCCCCCACCCCTCCAAGGGCATTCAATAAACAAAATGGCCACTCCTTTGAAGCTGTTGGGACAAAATGGCCAGCCCCATCGTGCAGCAAGGGCAAAATGCCCATTTGGCCCTCGAAGCTGACCGAGAGAGTGTGACCTGAAAAGGTTAGGAACCCCTGTTCTGCACCTTTAACTTTTCTCCCACTTTTCTTCATGTAAAAGCAATTACAATCACACTTCTATACAGGTGTGTACTGGGCACCTTGGGAGGGCGGTGGACAGGAAGTGATGGGGGTGCCTATTGGGGAGGGTTGGGGGAGAAACCCCATACATTCCCATTACCTCTGCCTGCCTCTGAGGGGCGCCAGTCGCTGGGGTGCGCCAGGATGAGTCCCTGTATCCCTGTGGGCCAGCACATCCCCGCCCCATAGCGCTTAGAGCACTCTCTGGGTGGTTCACAAGTTAATTAGCATTTTGCCCCCAAACAAGGATGGAAGGCTGAGTCAACCTTGAGCCCTGGTCAGGATCAAACTCACAACCTTTGGGTGAAACCCAACGCCATGCTACAGGTTGTCTCCTCATCACAACCCCAGCCGCTGCCGCTCAGAAGAAGACGATGAACCACCAGCGCAGGACAGGGA
This sequence comes from Furcifer pardalis, assembly GCA_030440675.1. Classification (NCBI taxonomy): domain Eukaryota; kingdom Metazoa; phylum Chordata; class Lepidosauria; order Squamata; family Chamaeleonidae; genus Furcifer; species Furcifer pardalis. The sequence goes on from CP126890.1 coordinate 309,647,218, forward strand.
AGGACCTTGTTTGAACCTCACTTGTCCCAACCAAAGAGGCAAACGGCGCCCGGAGCATGGAGAGCCGTTTTGATTCAGGCCCCGGGGCCTAGATGCAGCTTGTGCCTGCTGCCCCCACCCCCCCACCCCCGCCTGCTCCTCACCCTTTAAGTCTATAAATAAACAGATGGTCAGCGAGAAGCCAGGAGACCCTGGTGCACTCAGTCTCATAGGCGGTCAGAAAGAGAGCAAGATGACACACACACACACATACACACAGGGAGGGAGGGAGGGATGCGTTTCCTCTGCGCCTTGGCTTGTTTGTGCATCAACATTTCTTGTACTGGGGAAATTTGGGCCAGCTGGAAACTGAAACCAGAATGGAAATGGCACCAGCGGAAGAAATGCAATGCATCGCACGGCAAGTTTAGGTCATCTTCTTCTTTTTAAATGACCGGCTGTCCTACTTAACCCCCTTGCCACATTTTAAACCCATTTTGTATTCCCTCCATGCCACTGAGGGACTGCGGTGGCTTAGTGGTTAAGATGCTGGACTTGATTACCGGAAGGTCGGCAGGTCAGCAGGTTGAGACCTGAGTGTTGCATGATGGAGTGAGCTTCTGTTTGTGTCCCAGCTCCTGCCAGCCTGGCAGTTCGAAAGCAAGAAGATAGAGTAGATAAATAGGTACTGCTTTGATGGAAAGGTAAACAGTGTTGCATGCACTCCGGTATCAAGTCATGCCTGCCACATGGAAATGTCTGTAGACACATATAGTGGTGGTTCTTTGGCTATAATCAGAGATGAACACTGAACCCTAGAGTCGGATATGACTGACTTTCGAGCAAGTGTAACCTTTACCTACCTTTCCCTTTCCCTGTCCTACTTAAGTTCCTCTCCAAATTTAAACTCATTTTACATTCAGGCATGCCTGCCACATGTCCATGAAAACGTATGTAAACGCAGACAGTGCTGGCACTTTGGCTATAAGCAGACAATGTGGCCTGGAAGTATCTTGCAGGTAACTAGTGCCCTGAATTAATGTCTCAGACACCCATCGTAGCAAAGTTTGGGAAGTGACTTTTTAAGAAGTAATTCATTGCATTTACAATTCCAAGACCTGTAAAAGAAATCAGATGCTTTGAACTTCAGTTACCAAATTCCCTAACTGTTGGTCATGCTTCTGGAAGGTGAAGCCCCAAAAAACTGAAGCATCAGCATTTGAGAACCGCTTCTACAGATGTTGAATTAATTAGACACTTGCAGGGAGCATGTCAGTAGAGGATGAAAACATATTTATGTTTTAGGGACTCAGACATCTCTGGGGTTCACATCTGAGCTTTAAGAACCCAAAAGAAGCCCATGTTTGGCACCTTCTGCTCTATCGCAGAACAAAGCAAGCTAACAGGAGATCTGGAAAACTTGTGCTGTGACAATCAGACAGCTTTTAGCACTTCTCCAATTGATGATTCTAACAATGGGCTCACATTAGGATCTCTTCTGACCCTCCGTCACATTATTCAAATGTCATGTTCCAAATTAAACAAGGACCGACCTGAATGATGTAGAAGCGGGAGATGCCCTCTTGACGCTTGACTTTGGCGCTTTTGGGGGGCCGCATGGGGGTGCTGGGAATCTCTTTCACCTCCAGACAGTCGGGCTCCTCCTTGGAGAGGCCATCGGGGTTTTGCACCAAGATCCCATTGACGTTCTTCACCTTCTTACCGTCCCGGATGCAGTCCTTCTCCAGCAGCGGGTAGAGGAAGGAGTAGCGCCTGTCCCGCTGTTTGGCCGACTGGTGCACCGAATAAGTGATAAAGCAGAGGCTGGGGGTGCAGACCAGAATGATCTGGAAGACCCAGTAGCGGATGTGGGAGATGGGGAAAGCCTTGTCGTAACATGCCTGGTTGCAGCCTGGCTGTAGCGTGTTGCACATGAACATGGTCTGCTCATCCTCGTAAACCGTCTCCCCAACAATGGCCACTATCAGAATGCGGAAGATCACCACCACGGTCAGTAGGATCCTAAAGGAAATAGTGGGAGGGGGTAGCAAGGTGAGGAACTCATTAGTTAAGACACTGATCTGCTTTTTGCTGCTCTTAAGATTTACTCCATTGAGCTCCTTTCCTAAACACCCGCTACATAAGCCTATTCAGCCCCTCCACCTTATGTTACCAGTGCCAAGCATGGGCACTTAACGACAAAACAGAAATGAAAGCTGGGCAGCAAAGAAATGAAGGCTGCTGGAATGACTAGATGGGACGAAATCAGGAATGAGATTGTAAGGGAAAGAAGTGGAATAGAACTAATCTTAAGATACACACAGAGACCACAAATGAAGCAGTTTGCACATTTGAAGCCTGTCTTGGAATTCCATACCATACAAGGCATATGTGGAAAGAGAAGAAGGACAAAGGGCACGAGGCAGACCCAGGGGAAGGTTGATAGATAACATCAAAGAAATATTACAAGATCACCAAATAACTTGAAGTGACAGGGCAAGAACCTTGTATCTCCCTCGACACCTGAAAGATGGAGGAGGAGGAGGAGGAGGAGATGATGATGATCTTCTTTGCTATGCATGTTTCCTAGATTGGGCATGCAAATGACGGCTGGTGTTTACTTTCTCAAGGACCGTTCCAATTTTCTTGCCTAATTAAACCATTTTTGCCATGTCAGGGAGCACTGCTTTCGTTTACGAGATGATCCTCAGTGCCATCTCCTTTCTGAACTTACTGAGCTATGTTGCTGACAACCTTAACTCCCCCTGCACTTGGGTCAAACAAACAGGCCAGGTTTGGGCTTTCAAAGGAAACTGTCCTCGCTCAATGTGCAAGGAAGGAAGGTCACCATTAGGTCAGTGTAGACCTGATCCCCAACATGCGGAGTTGTATTCTGGGAATTGTCTTTCAGAAAAGCTACTTCTTTGGGGAAGGACTGAAATGCTCAGTGGGCAGAGCTGCTGTTTCCCCTCTCTGCTAATAGACACTAGGAGGCTTCCTCACAGTGTCATACAAAACAAAGGTGGAATCCGCACTGTGCCTCATAAAAGGAGAAGTGGCCTGTGTAGCCATGGGTAAGATGCACAAGTCCCAAGACATCTTCCAGAAGAAGGCAACGGGAAGCCATGCCTGAATACTCTCTCTATAGCACAGTGATGGCGAACCTTGGCACTCCAGTAGTGATGGGATGTAACAGGTTCTCACCAGTTTGCCAGAACCGGTAGTAACTTTTCCCAGTGTCCTGGAGAACCGGTAGCAGCTTTTGGGGGAGCCACCTTCAGGGCTTACCTTTTCACTGGCTTGGGGGTTTTAAGCAAAGTCTTGGAGTTACCTCATCAATAAGCTACACCTGTGCTGTTCCAATTGCTGTTCCAATTGGAGAACCCTTAAGGAGGTACAGCTGTTTTACATTTACATTAAGGCATATTGTCCTAGAGAACCGGTACAATGACCATATCCATCTTGCAACATGGTGCTACCCAGGCACTTATACTAACAGGCAAGTGACAGGTTTGTGTTTGGTGGGTGGGTAGATTGATTTATGTTTGGGGTGGGTGGATGGGTGGGTGTATTTTAATATAATTTTTATTTATTTATTTATTTAATTTATTTACGGGTTTGTGTTGTGGGTGGGTGGGTTGAGGGGTGTGGGTGTGTGATTATTATTATTATTATTATTATTATTATTATTATTATTATTATTATTATTATTATTATTATTATTATTATTATTATTATTATTATTATTATTATTATTATTATTATTATTTTATTTGGCCCTGCCCACGACGTCATGACATCCTGACGTTCACTCCGCCCACATTGTGATGACATCACTGTGGGGTAGTAAAATTTTTGACATCCCACCACTGCACTCCAGGTGTTCTTGGACTTCAATTCCCAGAAGCCCAAGTCTCTGTGAATCCACACGAATGGATTTACTGGGACTCCAGCAGTTCTTGGACTTCAATTCCCAGAAGCCCAAGTCTCTGTGAATCCACACGAGTGGGTTTACCACACGTATGCACAGTAAACCTACTTGTGTGAATTCACAAAGACTTGGGCTTCTGGGAATTGAAGTCTAAGAACAGCTGGAGTGCCAAGGTTCACCATCCCTGCTGCAGAAAGCCATGGAAAGTACTGCCATAAGTTGGGATCAACTTGTTGGCTTGTGGTTATTATTATCTTCTCTTCTTGTCTTGAACCTTTAGCTTTGTAAGCCTAGAATGTTTGCATTTGTTCACCTTTTAGCTGATAACAAGCCACTTTGGGTAATACTAATCATCTGAAAAGCAAGATAAGGATACAGCAAGCAAGCAAAGAAACAAAGAGGTCTGACTGCCCCGTGCTGCTCAGAAAGAGAGGCTAGAAAAGAAAGAGAATTATATATAAAAAAGTAATTTTAAAAATCACAGTCAGGAGCAGCACATATGAGACGTTGGACCCAGATAGATATGAAGAAGAAGGCTTCCTTTGCAGCATCTCAGACTGGAGCAGGGATGCAGGAGTGGATGGACCACTTGTTTAAACCAGTCTCAAAGCTCTTTCATCCTCCTCAATCTAATGCCATCCTTGCATTATGGACCAGTCTCCTCTTTCCCTCTATAAAGATCATCAGTAATAAGGGATGGAGTAATAGTCTAAAAGGGGACAGTGGTGGCTTAGTGGTTTAGACACTGGACATGAAGACTGGAAGGTTGGCAGGTCAAGACCTGAGTGGGGCACAATGGAGTGAGTGCCCGTCTCTGTCCCATCTCCTGCCAACTTAGCAGTTCACTAAATAGGGGGAAGATAAACAGTGTTCTGTGCACTTCGGTGTCTGCTCATGCCTGCATGGAAACATTTGCAGACACAGACAGCACTGTCTCTTTGGCTGTAAACACAGATGAGCACTTCAGTGGGAAGGTAAACAGCGTTCTGTGCACTTCGGTGTCTAGTCATGCCTGCCACATGACCACGGAAACATCTACAGATGCAGATAGTGCTGGCTCTTTGGCTGTAAAGGAAGATGAGCACCCACCCTAGAGTCAGATATGACTGGCTTTTGAGCAAGGGAAACCTAATAGTCTGAAACAGAGTTTCTCAGTCTTGGCCCCCCAGATGTTCTTGGACTTCAATTCCCAGAAGCCCTGAGCAGCAGGTGTGCAGACTTGGGCTTCTGGGAATTGAAGTCCAAGAACATCTGGGGGGGGCAAACGTTGAGAACCCCTGTATAGGATCGCCTTGTGTTTAGGATAATAATGAAGTGGAGGGGAAAGAAAGATCCCTGCCCTTCTGAAGCCCAAGGACTCGCCCTGCCTTCAACCCAGACATTTCCTGCTTCTCCACCCATTAAGCCAGGGGTGCCCAAACTATGGCTCAGGGGCAGTATCTGGCCCCTGATGCCAATTCATCCGGCCCGCACTCATTGCTCCTGGAAGTGGAAGTAAAATGAGCCCGTACAGGCGCATTTTACTTCTGCTTCCGGGAGCGAGGAGGGCTTCATGGGCCAGATGAATTGGCATCGGGGGCTGGATCCAGCCTCTGGGCCATAGTGACCAGCCACCTGAACCATGTGACCGGCCCACTGCCCAAAAAGTTTGGGCACTCCTGCACTAGGCTTTATTCTCTTTCCAGAAATCAGATTCTGCATTCTTCTGCCAAGGGAAGGCACAGAAAAAGGCAATAGTTCCTGCCTAGCAAAGAAGAAGCTCCGGCAATTCCAAGCCTCTGCTTTCCTCTCCTCCGGAGTCACCCGCGATCTGGCTCTCTCACCTCGTGAAGAACATGGGGGGGGGGGGGCAAGGTTGAGAAACCCCGTTTTAGACTAATTACTCCACCCTTAATCCCTGATGATGTCCATAGAGGGGAAGAGGAGGCTGTGGCCCGAAATGTACAGAGTGCATTGAATTGGGGAGGATGGGCCTCGGAGCGTTGAGACCGGTTTAAACAAGTGGTCCATCCATTCCTGCATCCCTTCTCCAGTCGGAGATGCTGAAAAGGGAAGTCACCTGCAGTCGGTGTGGAGGGAGCGGGGAGGAGAGAAGCGACACTCCAGGATGGGACCCAAGGTAGTCGCCCTTTCCTCCTTGGCTTGTTCCGGCGCTTTGGACCTCTCAAGGGGCTAGTCCTTGTTGGGGAAGCCGAGCTTTCCTTGGCACCCTCCCCTCCCTCGCCTACCTCCCTATCATCGTCGAATGCTGTTGCACCGCAGCCTCCAGCAGCCTTTCCAAGATGGTCCACTCTCCCATCGCTCCGGGCGGGACACGGCGCTCCCCGCATCCGAGGGAGGGCTCCTCCGGGCAAGCGATGGCGGCGGCGGCGGCGGCGAGTCCTCCGGTGGCTTCGGTGGCGGCGGCGGCGGTCTCCGGGCCGCGATCAGAGCTGGCCGCGGTAGTCCCGGCCACGGTGGCGCGCCATCAGCTCCGGACCAGGGCGGGGGCGCCCCGCGGGCAGGCCAGGGCCTCCGGGGAGAGACCCCGCCTCATCCCCGCGCCCGGCCCGGACGGAGCTGCCAGGCGCGGGAAAAGTCCGGGGAGGGCTCGGTCTGGCCGCGTCTCCGCCGCCCCGGTGGCTTTCAAGGACGCCAAAGCCGGCCGGTCCGGGGGGGGGGAGGGAGGCTGGGGGAGGGGGCGGATTAAGCGCAAGGCGAGCTGCGCGAGTGAGAGAGAGAGAGAGAGAGAGAGAGTGTGTGTGTGAGAGAGAGAACGCAGTGCGCCTCCCCCCCCCCTTTTAATCGCCGGCTCCCATCCACCCCCACCTCCCCTGCTATCAGCCGCTTCCCCGGTCGCAGGAGCACCGGCTTTGGACACGGGCGGAGATTTGCGCCTTGGTCACCTTTCCTAGTCTCGCTTCCTCCCTTCCTCTCTCTCTGTCTCTCTCTCTCGCGCTCCCTCTTTGCCTCTTTCCCTCCTTCTTTCTCCCTTTCTGTCCCTCTTCCTCTCCCTCCCTTCTTCCCTCTCTCTTTCTCTCCTTCCTCTTCTCTCCCTTTCTCCCTCTTTCTGCCTCTCCTCCCCTCTCTCTTTCTCTCCCTTCCTCCTCTCCTCTCTCCCTCTCCCTCTTTCTCTCTTTCTGCCTCTCTCCCTTCCTCTCCTCTCTTTCCCTCCCTCTCTCCCTCTTTCTCTCTCCCTCCTTCCTCCCCTCTCTCCTCTCCCTCTTTCTCTCTTTCTCTCTCCCTCCTTCCTCCCCTCTCTCCTTCTCTCCCTCTTTCTCTCCCTCTCTCACCCTCCCTCTCTCCGTCCTTCCCTCCCCCCCCCCCGGACTGAGGACCCTCCCCGCGTCAGAGCCCTAGTTGGGACGGAGAGTGAAGTGTGTGTGGCTTCTCTACGGGGCGATGCGGCAGCCTGCCACAGCTCAGCGCATCCCCGGCCAGGAGGAAGGAAGACACCTCCCCCCCCCTCCCTCCGCCACAGCAGGAGGCGCAGGTTCGGTTTAGGCGCGCATCTCCCTCCGCGCGGTGCGGAGGTTGGCCTTCCTTGCCGCCTCCCGATGCCCGGACGAAGGGGATTTGCTGGGGTGGGGTGGGGGGGCAGAGGAGGCTGGCTGGGCTTCCGATGCCCCACCCCACCCAACCGTGGCAAGTGGCCCCCAGTTTGCACGCTGTCCCTTGCCTTCTTGTTTAGTCTTTTTACAAAACGGGACACAGAGGCGTTCAGGACGGTGGAAGGCGGTTCACACGCACACGCATCGGGTGGGTGGAGGCTGCCCTGGCAAGGTCCAGGCGAGGGTCCAGGCAAGACCCGGTGATCTCGAAGCGAGACGGTTAAAGACCTTCTGGGAAGGGACGCTGCGAGAGGAGAGGGATCGATACTGCGCGTCTGCTAAAGGGCAAAGCGGCGTCTCTCTCGCCCTCGTCCTCTGCGCTGAACGCAGGCCCGGATGGATCCTGGTCCAGTCACACCGTCTTCATACCGAGCAATAGTGCTGTGGACGCACAACCCACCCGCAAGCTGGCTCAGCACTGCGGCTGCAACCGCGGAGTGGGACTGCGGGGAGTGTGTGTGTTGGGGGGGGGGGGGAGGATGACAATGATAATTTCGTGCCAGAAATTATACTGGGTTGAAAGGGTTTTTGCTGGAGAAACTGGGACGCCCGAAGGAGTCTCTTTTCATGTCGCCAAGATCTTTTCCCCTCACCGAAGTGAACCCTATTGATCTCCTTGCAATGTCTCGCTTTCGAATTGCTACGTTGGCAGGAGCTGGGACAGAGAGGGACGCTCAATCCGTCATGGCAGTACCCGGGTCTCTGAACTGCCGACTGGCCGACCTTCCAGCCAACAAGGCGAGCTTCTTAACCACATCCCCGGGATGCCAGCGGTATTTCCTGAGCGCCTTGTGCCCCATGGTCCTTGCCAGTGATGGGATGTAACAGGTTCTCACCAGTTCTCCAGAACCGGTAGTAATTTTCCTCAGTGTCCCAGAGAACCTGTAGTAGCTTTTGGGGGGAACCACCTTCGGGGCTTACCTTTACACTGGTTCCCCCACTGCGCATGCATGCCAAGCACTTGGTGTGCATGCACGCCTAGTGCTTGGCACATATGCACGGCCTCCTTGCTGTCCTCCCAAATGGGGAGGAAGAAGAGAAGCTGCTAGCCTGAAGCTCCCTATAGCCTGAAGCTTCCTATTTTTATTATTTTGTATTTTTTTCTTTGGCCCCGCCCATGACATGACATCATGATGTTAGCTCCTCCCACACTGTGATGACATCACGGTGGGGTAGTAAAATTTTTGACATCCCACCACTGGTCCTTGCCATCCTCCGCCATCCTCCGCCTGGAGGCACCTGCGGGGAAACCCGCGCAGCCCCACCGGGAGGACCGCCAGCGTGACTGGGGCTGGGGTGGCCGCAGGTTGTCAGAGAGACAGGATCTCGGTCCAGGATGACCCCGGAGTGGCCTGACGATCACACGTGCCACCATGACTGTAGCAGATCAGCTACACATGATAGCGAACCTTGGCACTCCAGCTGTTCTTGGACTTCAATCCCAGAAGCCCAAGACCCTGTGAATCCACACGAATGGGTTTATCGGCACTACAGCTATTCTTGGACTTCAATCCCCAGAAGTAAAACCCATTCGTAAACCCATTCGTGTAGTAAACCCATTCGTGCAGATTCACAGAGACTTGGGCTTCTGGGGATTGAAGTCCAAGAACACCTGGAGTGCCAAGGTTCACCATCATGGGGCTACAGCCATGCTGAGCTATGTGGTGGGGGGAATATTTAATTGACCATTACCTCAGGAGAACCAACCAAAGGAGGCCAAAACATGCAAGTAAGGTAAAGGTCTCCCTTGCTCAAAAGTTAGTTGTATCTGATTCTAGGGTTCAGTGCTCATCTCTGTTTTCAGCCAAACAGCCAGTGCTATCTGCATCTGCAGACGTTTCCATGGACATGTGGCAGGCATGACTAAACACCAGGTGTGCACGGGATGCTGTTTACCTTCCCACCAAAGTGGTCCCTATTTATCTACCTGCAACTTCTTGCTTTTGAACTGCTCAGTTGGCAGGAGTTGGGACAGAGACGGAAGCTCACTCTGTCATGCAGTACGCGGGTCCTGAACTGCTGACCTGCCGACCTTCCAGTTGTCAAGTTCAGCATCTTAAACACTAAGCCACTGCAGACCCCCAGGAAAAGGAGAGAAGGGTGAAAAGTTGATATCATTCCTGTGCGTCCCCTACCTGCAACTTCTTGCTTTTGAACTGCTCATCTTTCATTAAATTAATTTTATTTGGTCTCTATGCAACTTTTCTCTACCAATTCCCAGCCTGGTGGAGGCTGGATTTTGGGGTGCAGGAGAGGAAAACAGCCTTTGGGTCACCAAAGCGCCATCCAGTGGCCCCTTCACAATATTCACTGATTCCCCGTGGTTTGGAGAGGGCAGAATCAACCCAGCATCTTTTAGTTATAATTAGTTGCAGACTGGCAGGACTTAACCAGAAATAGGACAAATCACTTCCCCGCACTGCCATTTCCCTAACCTCCTAACCGGCCTGCTGGCTGGGGGATTATGGGTTTTGTGATCTAAAAAAAGCCACTTTCCTTATATTTGGGAGTAATCCAGGCTGAAGGATGCATGCTGGATCTCAGGTCAGGAACAGGTAAAGCGAAAGAATGGCTTTGCGCGCATGCAGAGGTCATTTCTCCTAACATGGATAAGGTAAAAGTAAAGTACTGTATGCTTTGTTTGAATGCCAGTCATATCCAAATCTTGAGTACGATGCTCATCTCCATTTACAGTCAAAAGAGCCAACGCTGGTTGGGTCTGTAGACATTTCTGTGGTCATGTGGCAGACAAGATTAGACACTGGGTTGCATGGAATGCTGTAACCTTTCCCTCTGGAGCGGTACCTATTTATCTACTTGCAATTTCTTGCTTTTGTTGGCAGAAGCTGGGACAGGCAGCGGGCGCTCATTCCGTCGTGCAGCACTCAGGTCTAGAACTTCTGAAAGACCACCTAAACGCATCTCTTCAGGTGTTGCTTCAGGCTTGGAAAGTGACCTTCTGAGTGGGGATGGGAAGGTGTACCAGGCTAGATGCCAAGGCCTGCTGTGACCTCCTTCTTAAACTCTCATGGGGTGGGTCTCTAAGTTGTGGGTCAAGTCAGTTGGGGCAAGTGAAAGGATTATATATATCATTTTCTTCTCCCCTTCTCACCTCTGTGCTTCTTTTGCCTGTAAGCCTGGCTACCCAACAGACCAAAGACCAGATGTCTGGAATGAGGCTTAACATTTTTCTAAGCAAAGACAGGAGAGAGAGAGAGAGAAGAAAGGAGATTGGTGTGCTTTTTGATCTAAAATAGGTATTTTATCTTTTCTAATCAGATCGAAATTGCATGATGAAAGCAGAAGATAAAAACCCAGAAAGGCACTTAGGTCTGAAGATTGCAAATTCAAATTAAAATAATTTATTACGGTCAGTCACCAGCACAGTAAAAAGCGTTTAGGTGCATGAGACACAATTAAAATGTACTACCACAAATGTATCTACTTGAGTTAAAATAAAATAGAATAAAACTAGTTCTTAAAATTTGGGCTCTATTTGGGCCAGGTCATGGAACAGCACTAATTTGTATCTGATTTAAAAAGAATAAAAGAGCACAGATTTATACAGATAGGACAGCTGACCTCTCTAAAATCTGACATAAATTTGAAAGTTTAAAAGTTATAAAGATAGCAAGGTGCTTTCTGGGTTGAAAGGATCTTTTGCTGGAGAAACTCTGCTCAGGGGACACTCAAATGAGGCTCCTTTCATGTCCCCAAGATCTTTTTCCACCAAAGTGATCCCTATTTATCTACTTGCAATGTCTTGCCTTTGATCTGCTAGGTTGGCAGGAGCTGGGAGAGAGATAGGTGCTCAATCTGTCATGCAGCACTCGGGTCTTGAACTGCCGACTTGCTGACCTTCCAGCTAACAAGGTGAGCTTCTTAACCACGGAGCCACCACACTCTGGAGCAGAATGATTGAGTTCAAAGGAAGGCATGCTGGAAACCAAAGCCCTCAGAGGGTGAAAACAGACCATGTGGAGGTGTTAGGTTTTTTTGCTACCCAACCATTGCCATTTGATTCATCCTTCTGGAATGCTGTTGCTTGGGTGCCCGCTCACTAACAGTGATGTTTGTATTCCCTGGCATGTGCTGTGCCACCGTCCCTGCCAGCTGGCTCCAGTGACAGGATTAAATTGGCCACGTTTTTATAGGTGCCAGCCTGGCCTTTTGATGTTTGGAAGGGTGTCATGGCTGAGTTTTGCAATGGGGCTTTTGCAAGAAAGAGACCAAAAGAGACCCTTTTTTAAAAGGAGAAGGGGGTTAGTTTCCCCAGTCCGCCCAGTCCATTCCTGAATGAGCCTTTTGGTTATATATTTGTTCATTTTTATGTAAGGTGCCCTGCCAGTATGTTATACATTTTGTTGTTCAGTCGCACAGTCGACTCCGACCCTCTGCGACCCCATGGACCATCGCCCGCCAGGCACTCCTGTCCTCCACCATCCCCCTCAACTCGCTCAGCTCTGTGCCCATTGTGTCCACAATACCATCTAGCCATCTCATTCTAGGCCGCCCCCTTCCTCTTTTGCCCTCGACCTTTCCAAGCATCAAGGGTTTCTCAAGTGAGTCTTCTCATTTGATGTCCAAAGTACTTTAGCCTCATCTTTACTATTTGACCTTCCAAGGAGCAGTCAGGGTTGATTTCTTCTAAGATTGACCTATTTGTTTTCCTCGCTGTCCAGGGGACTCTCAAAACTCTTCTCCAACACCACATTTCAAAGGCGTCTATTCTTCTGCGCTCAGCTTTCCTAATGGTCCAGCTCTCACAACCATACATTGCTACCAGAAATACCACTGCTTTGACTATACGAATTTTTGTTTGCAATGTGATGTCTCTACTTTTCACTATGTTCCCCAGGTTTCTCATTGCTTGCCTCCCAAGAATCAGTCGCCTTTTTATTTCATGGCTGCAATCCCCATCTGCAGTGAGCTTTGATCCCAAGAAAGTAAAATCTGTCACTGCCTCTACTTCTTCCCCATCTATTTTCCAGGGACTGATAGGGCCTGTTGCCATGATCTTGGTTTTCTTGATATTGAGTCTCAAACCAACTTTTATACGTGACAGGTTATAAAGAAAAGGGTTGGCAGATTCTTGCCCCAAGGGACTTACAGTCTAAAAATAGGATCAACAAGGGAACAAAGGAAAAAGGTGAGGATAGTGGGGCCAGAGATAAGAATGGAAAAGACAAACGTCTCAATTATACATAAATAATAAAGCTAAAGGTCTCTTTTACTCTAAAGTCAGGTGTGTCTCACCCTAGGGCTCAGTGCTCATCTCTGTTTACAGCCAGGCCAGTGCTGGGTATTTTGGGAGGGTGCGGGACAAGGAGTGATGAGGGCCTCTATCTTTTAGGAGTGTCTATCCGCACAAGGGCGCCATTATGATATAAGTAGGGGCGCACCAGGACACATCCCGGTTTACAGCCAAAGAGCATTTGCAGATGTTTCTGTGGGCATGTGGCAGGCATGATAAGACACTGGAGTGCTTGGAATGCTGTTATATTTATTACATTTGCTACCCCGCCCCAATCGGGTGAACCCGACTCTGAGCGGGTTCCCTTGTTACCTTTCCTGATGAAGAGGTACCTATTATATCTACTTGCAACATCTCGCTTTCCAACTGCTCGGTTGGCAGGAGCTGGGAGGGGGACACTGGGCCATCCTGGCTCGTGACTGGCCCGAGGCTTCCCAAAATATCCCTGGATTTGAACCCAGCTCTTTAGCTGACTTCCAGAGGAACAGGACAAGAGATGGGAGGAGACGCCGAAGGACCTGCTTTTTAAACTCCTCCGGTGAGTTTAGCGGCTGTTTCCTGTCCAAGTCTGCCAAGCTTCAAACAACCAGGTACCTCTAATCTTGGCCTAAGAAGGGAGAAAAGCAAACAAACCTTTGTTTTCATCACTGGCGCCATCGAAGGAACCTGCTTGTTTCCAAGTGTTTTCCGAAAAGAAAAAGCACGAAGGGGAACGGAGCGGGTGGCCTGGCTGGGAAAGGACAGTCAATATTGACGGAGGCACTTGAACATCTAAGCACCGTGAGCTCATGGCATTCTTGAAGTGTGCAGGGGTGCCGTGAGGTTAGGCCAGAGAGGAAGAAGGTGCACGGATTCCTGGCTTCACCTCCTCAGGCAGGTTAGATGGTGTAAGGTTGGTTGGTAGAAATAAAACAAGAGTGGAGGTCTTTAGGGCAGAGGTGCCCAAACTACGGCCCGAGGGCCGGATCCAGCCCAGACATCAATTCATCCAGCCCGCGTTGCCCTTGCCGCTCCTGGAAGTGGAAGTCAAACGTGCCTGTATGGAAGGAGTTGACTCATAAATTGTGGGGATTTAATGGGTCTATTTGAGCTATAATTTATTGTTGGTATTTGTGCACCCACTGGGGGACTGCAGTGGCTCAAATGGTTAAGAGGCTGACTGGGAGGCGGAAGGTCAGCAGTTCAAAACCCAAGTACTGCATGACGGAATGAGTGCCCATCTCTGTCTCAGCTCCTGCCAACCTTGCAGTTCAAAAGCAAGAAATTGCAAGTAGATAAATAGAGACCACTTCGGTGGGAAGGTAAAAAGCATGAGAAATGCTAGTTGTGTTTATCTGATGATGAGAAAAGTACACTCTGTGCATGCTCTGAAATAACTGCATCACTTCCTCTGTGCCAAGCTTGAGTTTGGTGATGAAAAATAAGTCCTGTCTTAAACACAGTGGTTTTCAGACTCAGCTTTTGATTTAAATGTCTTCCAGTAGATACAAACCTTTGCACTAATTAAGCAGAGAAAAAAGCAGCTTAAAATCTATCTCATCCTGTTGGAAAACAGATTGCAAGGTGCACTTTACTTCCGCTTCCGGTGGGAGGAACCACGTGACGGGCCCGTGGCCTGAAAAGTTTGGGCACCCCCGTGCTAAAGGATGGGTGACATGCCAAGTCCTGAGCTAAAGGAACCACTTTGAACTTCTGTCACTGGTGTTGCAATGCTACATCTTGGAGCCGAGAATTGCTGCTCTCTGCATGGCGTTTGGCTGCTGATCTAAGGCATGAGTACCTGGATGTGCAATGTGGTCCTTGCTTTCTACCTGAGTACATATTTGCTGAAAGGTGGAGAACAGCCCGGCTGAAGAGTGGCATTGTCCTAACGTAGGTTTGAACAGGTATTTGTAAAAGCCGACGGTGCCAAATTGTTCCCGGTGCCATCAAAGCATGCCAGGTTTTGGAACAGGACTTGGCAAATATATTGACAGAGGAGTTTTGATAGACGCAACTATGTCCAGTGAGGTCACACAACTTCATGGGGCTGATACCTGAACAGGTAGGTTGCTGGAGCTCACGGAAGCCATTACAATTCCCAGCCAGTCACCATGCTGGCTAAAGGAGATTGGGGAAACTGTAATCCAAAGAGTTTTCTAAGCGCTGAATGTATGGTTGTGAAATTAGAATCTCTGTAGCCCTTATGGTGTTCAATTTACAGAGCCACGGCCCAAGACATAGAGACTTCTGAATAGTTAAGGCAGGGGCACCCAAATTTTTGCAGGCCATGGGCCAATCACGTGGTTCAACGGGCCGTTCATGTGGTTCCTCCCACCGGAAGTGGAAGTAAAATGCACCTTGCAATCTGTTTTGCAACAGATGTCTTTTGCAACAGGATGAGATAGATTTTAGGCTGACATTTTCTCTGCTTAAACCATGGGTGCCCAAATTACAGCCAATGGGCCACCTCTGGCCCACCTAGCCCTCGTCACTCTTGGAAGCAGAAGTAACACACCGTACAGGCATGTTTTACTTCTGATTCTGGAAGCGACGAGGATAGCACAGGCTGTATGAACTGGGGTCAGGGGCCTGATCCAGCCTGCAGGATGTGATTTGGATACCCATGAGTTAAGGCATAACTTGGTAGAAAATTAAATTGAAAGATGTTATGGCTGGGTCTATTTTCATTGATTACACTAAGGCTTTTGACTGTGTAGACCACAACAAAATGTGGCAAGTAATTAAAGAGATGGGAATCCCAGAACACCTTATATGCCTCAGGAGAGATTTGTACATCAAGCAAGAAGTAACAGTTAGGACAGAATACGGAATAACAGAGTGGTTTGGAATAGGAAAAGGAGTAAGACAAGGCTGCATTTTGTCACCCTGCTTATTCAACTTATACACAGAGCACATAATGCGCAATGCAGGGATGGAGGAATCACAATTTGGGATCAAAATTGCTGGGAGAAACATCAACAATTTGAGATATGCAGATGATACCACCCTAATGGCAGAAAGTGAGGAGGACCTAAAGAAGCTCCTGATTAGGTTGAAAGAAGAAAGTGAAAAAGCTGGCTTGAGACTCAATATCAAGAAAACAAAGATCATGGCAACAGGCCCTATCAGTCTCTGGAAAATAGATGGGGAAGAAGTAGAAGCCGTGACAGATTTTACTTTCTTGGGATCAAAACTCACTGCAGATGGTGATTGCAGCCATGAAATAAAAAGGCGATTGATTCTTGGGAGGCAAGCAATGAGAAACCTGGGGAGCATAATGAAAAGTAGAGACATCATATTGAAAACAAAAATTCGTATTGTCAAAGCAATGGTATTCCCAGTGGCAATGTATGGTTGTGAGAGCTGGACCATTAGGAAAGCTGAGCGCAGAAGAATAGACGCCTTTGAGAGGTGGTGTTGGAGGAGAGTTTTGAGAGTCCCATGGACAGCGAGGAGAACAAATAGGTCAATCTTAGAAGAAATAAACCCAGAATGCTCCTTAGAAAGTCAAATTGTAAAGATGAAGCTAAAGTACTTTGGACATCAAATGAGAAGAGAGGATTCACTTGAGAAAGCCTTGATGCTTGGAAGGGTCGAGGGCAAAAGAAGAAGGGGATGGCCCAAGATGAGATGGTTAGATGGTATTGTGGAGACAATGGGCACAGAGCTGAGCGAGTTGAGGGGGATGGTGGAGGACAGGAGTGCCTGGCGGTCAGTGGTCCATGGGGTCGCAGAGGGTCGGAATCGACTGTGCGACTGAACAACAACAAACAAATAAATATGAAAGGGCAATTATTGGAACATAAAAACAGATACTATAGAGGACTGGTTTAACTCAGATAAAATGAATCAAGCGGAGCAGAATGATTTAAACTGTAGATTACAACATTTTATACAGTGCTAATTTAAGAAGTAGAGGAAGCACGGTATGTCTAATTTGACCTATTGGTACTGATATTTTTTTTCATCTGGTCTAATTGACCTTCAAGCCCAAATGACCTTGTTCCATATCCTTTCTGAAACATGCATGTTTGGCAGAAACAACTATTACTGCTTATGTATTAGCTTGGCATTATTGTTTTCTCTATGTCTCAGGCGAGGTGGTAATAAATTTGTGTAAAGAAGCAGTAATTTAGGATCATGTGCATTCTTGTGTACAAATGCCACAATTATCATATCCAAAAACATATGCAAAAGAACATTTGTTTATATGTGTTTTCCCCAGTGCTATAAGCATGTTTTCCCTCAACACTGCCTTATGAATCTACTTTTAGAACAATAATTTTTTAAAAAAAAATATTTCCTCTATTTTATGCTAGATTAGCAGATGTTCTGCTAGCTCTAGTCTATCATTGTTGGCCAAAAATGGTTTGGGCAGCAAGTGAGCTAATGAGAATTGGCCAGAGATAAGCAGATGGACTTTGCTCTACCCTACAGGTATCGGTAACTTTTGGCGTTCCATCGGTTACTGGATTGCTGCTTCCATCAACTAGCCAACAGAGCCAGAAGAAAATATGGGAATTGTAGTCATCTAAAGAGCATTATGCCCATATTAGATGTCACAGAAACAGTCCTTTCAATATCCTAAACATTAACCTTCATGCACAAGGACCTGACATTTTAATCTCTCTCACTTTTCATGACTAGAAATTGCAAGTAGATAAATAGGTACCACTTTGGTGGGAAGGTGACAGCGTTCCGTGCACTCCCAGTGTCTAGTCATGCCTGCCACATGTCCACAAAAAACGTCTCCAGACATAGACAGCGCTGGCTCTTTGGCTGTAAACAGAGATGAGCACTGAACCCTAGAGTCGGATACAGAAGCGTAGCGTGCCTTGGCGGGGCCCCGTATAAAAATTTGTTTGGGGGCCCTTAGGAAGGGTAAAGATTTCTCACAAAAGAAAAAAAATTGCATAAAATTAAAAGAAATATTTATTCATCGTATGTACATCGATTATTGTGGGATTCCCCCGTTGAAGTAAATGACTTAAACGGGAAAATCCCGCAGCCCGCGATAACCGATGTAGGGTGTTGCCAACTTTTGAACGCACGCTTTACGCGGGAAAAAAAGAAATTGCTTTTTTTGACTTTTGTCATTTGTGAAATAAAAAAAATTGGGAAGCTTTTATTAATTTTTGCTTACGCACGTTGGGGGCCCCCGTGGCCCGTGGCCCCCGTATAATTGATACAGCAGATACGGTGGTAGCTACGCCCCTGGTCAGATACAACTTGCAGTTCTAGCACGGGCAACCTAAGGGAGCGTAGAATTGCAGATTAAAATCTTGGGTCTCATTGAAATCAACAGGAAACGTTGGTTTTATGTTCCACTGATTTGTGCAGCTCAGTTAGTCTCTGGCCGAGTTTGAGTTGATGAAGCTGAAAAGTTAAAGCATCAACATTTCTTGTTTCAGCAACTATTAACATTTAGGGTTTATTGTTGCTAGAAATTATCTGGATGTTTTTCAAACCACTGCATTAGCTTGTGCTGATCTGCTGTTTAGAAAGCAATTTTAAAGAAAGATACCAAGAAGTCAGCAAAAGTAAATTGATGTTTCCCTCCCATCCCACCCCATCCCCTTGTTTCCAGCAAAATATAATTAATGCCAACGCCTCTTCCAGCAAACTAAGCCAATTAATTGAAATCTCCGGATGTTCTAAACTTGGCTGTGTACGCTAAATTTATGTGGTGATTGTACTGTGAAATGATTTGTGTTTGTTCTTCCAGACTTATGGCATTTCATTTTACCATCCTTGATTTCTCATTATGTTTTATTGATGTTTTTAATTCATTTGAATTCCAGATGAAGTTGCCGGAAACTGCACACCCTTGATCTGAACTCTAGTGTCTCTTCTGCCATCGAAGACATCTAGCCCAGGTATTCTAAACCTGCGGCCCATGGGCCGAATGCGGCCTACGACACCATTTCATGTGGCCTCTCACTGTCTCCGCCACACTTGGAAGTGCCATGTGGTGAAGGAAGGGTAAAATGGCAATCCGGCCCCCTGAAGCTGTCTGAGGGAGCATGACCCGGCCCCCAGTTTTAAAGGTTGAGAAGTCCTGCTCTAGCCTCTTGGTTTGGCTTTCTCTAGACAGCCAGTCGGCCAAAATGATAAAATTGTGTCTGAGGAAATAATCAAAACCAGAGTCTGGAAGTCACCAATTTCAGAACCTGTATCTCTAGTAGGGCTTTCACAGGAGGAGTTCCTGGTAAAAATGTGCCTTTATTTATAAGTAAATACAAGCTTAAAACAAAGGACTTCAGTGGCTTAGTGGTTAAGATGCTGAACTTGATGACTGGAAGGTCGGCAGGTCAGCAGTTCAAGACCCAAGTGCTGCATGACAGAATGAGCTCCCGTCTCTGTCCCAGCTCCTGCCAACCTGGCAGTTTGAAAGCAAGAAATTGCAAATAGATAAATAGGTACCACTTTGGTGGGAAGGTAAACAGCATTCTGTGCGCTCCATTGTTTAGTCCTACCTGCCACATGTCCATGGAAATGTCTGCAGACACAGACTGGCTCTTTGGCTATTAACAGAGATGAGAAATGAACTCTAGAGTCAGATACGGCTGGCTTTTGAGCGAGGATGACCTTTACCTTGACTTTTAAACTTAAAATGACACACATTTCATTTACAAAGTTTATTATCACTTTTTCATTTTGAGCAGTGAACTCCGCACCTCCTGCCTTGCCTAGCATTATGCCCGTATTAGATGTCACAGAAACAATCCTTTCAATATCCCAAACATTAACCTTCATGCACAAGGACCAGACATTTTAATCTCTCTCACTTTTCACGGCAGAATCCACACAAAATCAGACAACATCATAGGAATTCTGTGATATCGACCATTTCCAGCTAAAACCTACAAAGAATAATAGATATCTTTATATTATATTACATCATATGCCAGATGGGCTGGCTGTGAGGCGCACCTTGATAATATCCTCAAGGCTGCAGCAGTCCATTGAAGTCCCGGTGTTAAATCCTGAACGTCTCAGTTCATGTGTGCTGCAGGAGATGGGCTTGTGACCATAGTGTGTGGGTCACTTCATGGCAAGGTGTGATCGACATTCAACAAATTCATGCTTATGGTATTTTTCCTGCTTTAGGGGGAAAATGTATTCTCAGATATGAGTTGCAGCTGACAACAATGACAATATGGAGCATCCCCCCCCCCCCCCGGTTGCCTTTATTTTGCTACTGGGGACCTTTTGGGTTCCAGGCACTGTAGTGTAAAAATTCTAAGCTTTCCTCTCATGCAAAAAATAAAACCCCATGCTAATTTTTTGTGAACCACAATAAAGCTGAAACTAAAGTATTTTGGACATCAAATGAGAAGAGAGGGTTCACTTGAAAAAGCCTTGATGCTGGGAAAGGTTGAGGGCAAAAGAAGAAGGGGCAGCATAAAATGAGGTGGCTGAATGGTATTGTTGATGCAATGGGCACAGAGTTGGATGGAATGAGGAGGATGGTGGAGGATGTGGGTGCCTGGCGAGCGATGGTCCATGGGGTCACAAAGGGTCGGAATGGACTGTGTGACTGAACAACAACAACAACAACAATAAAGCTCTCATTATTAGAAGCATTCTTGTTGGGTTTTGAAAATACAAGAAAATCTGGAGGCTACTTGATACAGTTAACCTTCGCTACCTTGACATTCTCATTGGGATTAGAAAATGCTCCACAATTCGATTTCTTTTTAAAAATCTCAGTTCATGATGGTTAGATGTCTTTTTTGACCCTCATCGTTGTAGCAGCGGCACCAGGCAAGCCACACAATTGTTCCCGTTATGCAGAAGGGCACACTGAGGCTGGCATATCTAAGAACTTACGGAAGCCGTGTCCAGGAATGGTTTTTACCGGCGGGGTTTGTTTGAATAGTGGCAAGTTTCCTTTGGAATTTTACATTCCAGCTTTTCCTATCTTATAGGCAAGAATAATAACAAAACTGTACAAAATATGGATTTAGAGAATAGAACTTCAAATGATAAAACTACAGAGGGAAAATAAACACTTGACAGAACAACCAGCAATTTGAATGTTCCCTTGCTGAGGCGTTAAGAGAATAAAATAATACAATATTTTTCCTTCTTTCCCTTTCTCTTTTGGGAGGGAAAGGAGAGGCACAGGAGAGATTCCTTCTCTCTCTTACATGGGTGGACCTGCAAAGATCTTTGAGTATTCATAGCTTTAGCTAGCAATTAAGTTTTAGCACAGCTAGATATATGGATTTGACCAAGTACTAAAGAGCTGGCAGTTAAGGCAATGGACATAGGTCCTTAGGGGTACCTTCCCCTTCCCTCTAAATCAGGGGTACCCAAACTACAGCCTGCAGGCCAGATCCGGACCCCAATACAATTCATCCGGCCTACACTGCCTTCATCGCTCCTGGAAGCGGAAGTAAAACATGCCCATGCGGGGGCATTTTACTTCCACTTCCAGGAGTGATGAGGGCAGCACGGACTGGGTGAATTGGCATTAGGGGCTGGATCCAGCCCATGGGCCGTAGTTCGGGCACCCCTGGTTTAAGCGGAGAAAATGGCAGCCTAAAATCTATCTCCTCCTGTTGCAAAATAGATTGCAAGGCACATTTTGCTTCCGGTGAGAGGAGCCATGTGACTGGCCCGCTGAACCAGGTGACCGGCCCACAGCCCAAAAAGTTTGGGCACCCCTGCTCTAAATATATGTACATTATAAATTATTACAATGACAAATCACCTTTTTAAACCACACTCCCTGTTCTCAACATCTTTACTTCTGAAAACCAGACATTTAATACTCCTTTGCTCATCTATTCTCTGGAACCTATAAAGACACGAATCATCAAGGTGTGATTATCTACAGAAAGAATATTGGATTGTAAAATCCAGGCCATTGTCTACAATAACGTGCCAGATGTCTGACAGAAGCTGTCTTTCATTTTGCCCTCAGCCTTTTCACAAGCCTGGGCGCACGATGAACCATCAAAAAGAGATGCACTCGGCTGTGATGATTCGAGAAAAATGAGACTGGCTTTTGGGGATTCTGTCACTGGAAACCTTTGGGGTATCCGTTCAAGTGGGAGACATTTTCAGGGGCATTTCTGTTGGGCAAAGTAAACAGTGAAATGATTTGGCTTGATTTGCCTTTCAGGCTGCAAAGGAGGGTCTCTTAACACTGGCTGTTAGCCAGGTTTGTAAACTGATAAAATGTGAAAAGACAGCCAGTGCAAGCCTGGGATTTCATTGGCAGCTGATAGTTACGGAGCGTCTCTTTAGCTTCTTCTTCTTCTTCAGGTGCCGTATCCATTCTGGATATTGGCTATCATCATGGCAATATTCTTCCTGTTGTTAAGTTCTTGGAACAGTTCTTCCCAAGACATGCCACACCAGTCTCTCAGGTTCTTTAGCCATCTACATCCAGGACCTCCTTTCTTCCCAGAGATCTTTCCTTGGAATATTCTGTACTTTATGTTGTTCCTCATGATATGGCCAAGGTATTGGAGCTTTCTTTGCTTGACGGTCTTCAAGAGTTCTTGTTTTTTACCCATCCAACGCAACATGTCTACATTCGTCCCGTGATCAACCCATGAGATCCTTCACAGCCGTCTGTAGATCCACATTTCAAAGAGCATTTGAGAAACAAAATGGTTGTCCCTTTGAAGCTGTTGGGACAAAATGGCCACCCCCATCGTGCAGGCAGGGCAAAATGGCCCTCTGGTCCTCGAAGTTGACTAAGGGAGTGTGACCCGGCCCCTGCCGTGAAATGGTTGGGAAGCCCTGCCATAGAGCAGCACTGGGAATATGTAACATCTTACTGTTCAGACCTTTGTAGCGAGAGTTAGATCTCTACTCCGTAAGAAATGTCACATTTTTATGAAGGTGGATTTTGCTTTTTCTATTCACATTTTAATCTCTACCCCGGGATCCCAATTTCCTTTTAACATACCCTCCCAAATAGTCCATTTTATCCACTCTTTCGATTTCTTGTGTTCCTCTCTTGGGCCACTTAAATTGGTCCTTTCGAGCCCCCCCCCCCCACTTGTTGAGTTTGGAGACAGTATACTCATGGGATCGATGAGAACAAAACAGAACTCTAACTTGCCCCAGAGGAGACCCTCTTTGCACAGCAAAAGAGCTCAGAGTGAGACTGTGAAGTGTGAGAATCTTTCAGACATCAATCTCTGGCAGGACCTGTTCATGAAGCTGATTTTCCACCAGGGTCTTCAAGTTACAAGATAAGGGATGTTCTTGCTTAGGAACCTAAGGGTGATGGTCCCCAAATGGATTAAATCCCACTTGATGGAGGGCAGTGGCTTCCTCAATCCTGACCTGGGGCTGAGGAGGACTTTGCGTGCCAAAAAGGCTCAGGACCAGAAAATGATTCACAGAACTGGATCAGTGGTATGGGGATCATGGTGCAATGCAGAAGGCCAATGGAAAGCCACTGCACTATATTCTCAGGAAAATCTTCATGGCTGATTGCTGTGATGATCACCAATATTCGGAATTGGATAAGGCACAAGAAGAAGGAAGAAATGTAACTGGAGGCCACTCTACATGACATGGTATCCATTCTGCCCTGTTGCTTATTGCAACAAGGAGTCTAATTTTCTTCCTTTGGTGAGGTCCTCGGGACTCTACCATGACTTGTCAAATGTGAGGTTGCTGTCAACAGTTTTTATGTTGGGCTGAGGGTCAGTCCCAAGATGGGGACTGGAAACTAAGTTTTGAGTGAGTGACCTCTCCTCCGCTGGAGCTCTGGCAAAACCATAACTGCTACTGACTTGGGAAGACATGACGCTACTGTCACAGGTCTCGTAGCCTTCCTGCCCACGGTGGCTGGCCTTCCCGCCCTGCTGCTTGGCTTGCTTCTTCATCTTGTAGCGGTGGTTCTGGAACCAGATCTTCACCTGGTTTGGAGTGAGGTGGGTGATGGTGGCCAAATGCTCCCGCTCCGGCGCTGTCAGGTACTTCTGCAACTCAAATCTCTTCTCCAATTCGTGGACCTGAGCCCGAGAGAACAGGACGCGGCGTTTCCGTTTGGACGGGTGGCTCCCCGGGAAGAAAGCGGGCGACTTCATCATCTCACTGATGTAGCCCAGGCAGTCCGCCGTTCCAGGCATGCTGTATCCGGGAGCCCCCACATACCTGGAGACTGAGGTGGAGAGATTAAAATGCCATTAATTGCAATGTCCCAAGAAGAAGCCCCATTTCTCAGCCGGCAGTGCATGGATCATAAGGTTAGTGGGGAACACAGACAGAGCCTCCTTGAAGATTGTGGTATTTTTTAATCACAATCAGGCGTACCCTGGTAACAGC
The DNA here is from genome assembly GCA_030440675.1 of Furcifer pardalis. Lineage (NCBI taxonomy): Eukaryota > Metazoa > Chordata > Lepidosauria > Squamata > Chamaeleonidae > Furcifer > Furcifer pardalis. The sequence continues at coordinate 309,671,255 of CP126890.1, forward strand.
AACCTTGTACTGTATTGCTGGCTAATCTTTCTCACATTAGGTCAGGCAAATGGAACTGCAGAATGAACTCACCCAAAGAAGAAGGGGGCGGCCAAAATGAGATCAGCCATGAAGATTGTCCTGAGAACAATATAATGCAATGGCCTTCCATTTCCCTTTCACATAGCAGCGTGACACCCGTACCACTGACCCAGTTCCGCAAGTCACTTTCTGGTCCAGAGCCCTTTTGGCATGCAAAGCCCTCATCAGCCCCAGGTCAGGATGGATGAGGCTGCTGCCCTTCATCAAGATGGACTCCAGTGGGATTTAATCCACTTGGGGACCATCACCCTTCCCTGTGTTCTTCGGCACATTAGTCCTAAGGGTGGTCAGGTTAGTTAACCACCACCTGATAGTTGGCCGGTCACACTGCCTCCCACAGAGAGAATAAAACTCAAGTTGCACTTACGGGAAGAGTAGGCCCCTTCTGGGGCACCGGTAGCATACCATTCCCCGTGGGCCATCCCATTTCTGAAGTCCTCCTGAGGATAGGCAGGCAGTTCTGCCGGACCAGGATAGGCTCCTGCGTAGCATCCTAGCATGGTATTCTGAGAGAGGCAGGGGGTGATGGAGAACCTGGAGCCCCCCAAACTCTGCTGGGGGTGAGACCCAGGCAGAAACTGGGCAAAATCTTCCAAAGTATCCATGGCGAACCCTTTGAAATCTTCCATGGAGCCTACACAACTCTCCTCGGATGTTTGCTTGATCTTAGCTGGCCGGTCGGCCGGCCTGTCTGTACCCCAGCCCAACTTTGTTATTAGGGGCACTGGACGTTACTGGGGCATTCACCTCCTCTTTATCGTCAAGCCTGCAGCTTATCAGGGATTCAGGACTCCACCTACAATGGAGGTGAAGTGGAAGGTGGAGGTGGGGGGTGGAGACAACCCCTCCACTTTAGTCGCCTAACCAAACAGTGAAGTAAGGAAGAGGTAGACACTCCCGCGTGAATAGGAGCAGTGAACTGGTCAAAAAGACGTTTCAGACAGGCGGTCACAGGGAAAGGCTGAGTGTTGGCATCCCAGGTAAACATATCTTCAGCAATTACACCACACGGACCATCCATTTTTATCTTCTAAAATCAAATTTCTAACCTAGTGAAGAGGCAGAGGAAATACAAGAAACCGACTGGAAAGAGAAAGATTCCCAATGTTGTTGTTTACACAGGGGGATTCTCAAACCATGGGCCAGATGCGGCCCACAATACCATTTCATGTGTCCCCCGCCTCCACCACACCCAGGAGTGCCATGTGGTGGAGGAAGGGCAAAATGGCTGTCCGGACCCCAATTCTATCTGAGGGAGTATGACCTAGCCCCTGGGTTAAAAAGGTTGAGAACTCCCACCCTAAAGTTTGGCCAAGTTCACATGTGTTATCCACGAACAGCAGAAGTTACCCATTGAGTCTCCTAGGTAAAAAATAGTTTGAGCTAAACCAGGGAACTCCGGCATGCAACGAGCTTAATGGGGCTTTTGGTAAACCGGACCCTTCCATGTTTGGAATAATTCTGTTACGTTGGATACCTTGGAGCCGTTATTCAGCGAGGAGTCTGTGCAATGGTAGACATGTCTGTGACAACATTCCACACATGAAAATGGACCTGGGAAATCAAGTCCATTTGGGCGCAGTTTTTTTAGCCATTTGGATATCACGTCACCCACTGGGTAGGCAGAACATGGCGTGTGCCCTCTGCTATCACTTTGAACAAAAGGATCTGATGGAGGACACTTTGGTGAGTTTTAGTCCCGGCTGTTGTTGTTGCTCAGTGGTTAAGAAGCTCACCTTGTAAACTGGAAGGTCAGCAAGTTGGCAGTTTGAGACCTGGGTACTGCAGGATAGTTTGAGCGCTCATCTCTGTCCCAGCTCCTGCCAACCTAGCAGTTGGAAAGCAAGAAATTGCAAGTACCGGCAGATAAAGAGGGAAAAGATCTTGGGGACATGAAAGGAGCCTCATTCAGTGAAGTTTCTCCAGCAAAAATCCTTTCAACCCAGAATAATTTCTGACATGAAATTATTATAGTCCCGGCCTAACATCATTGACAAGTGATGGGCAATACTGCCTAGTTAGACCGCTCAAGTCCCTGCGCCTTGACAAGGCTCTCATCTAGCATGAGATAATTATGTTAGGGACTACGAAACCTACAATCCCCCAGCTGCCGATTCCAGTAGGGATTCTGGGACTTGTAGATTTAAAAAAGCAATATTTCTAAGCTCTCCTCTATGTTGGTATTTAAATAGTTATTTTGTCCTCTGACTGACAGCCACTCTCTGGTGTCATACACGTTTGACCATGTGAGAGAGATGGTCCACAAACCGTTCACTGAGAAAATTGATTCATTTTAACAACCACATCAGCTTTTAGAACAAGGCTTCCCCATTGTGATTTATCATGAGTTCCTTGCAAATCAAGCCAGTTGTTTCTTGGCTTGGAGAAGGTTTGGCTCATTTGGTGTTCTTCAAACACTCATTGGTTCTGGCACCCTTAGCAGAAAATCAGACCCGCTCTACAATTCAATTAACAACCTGGGGAAATGAATGAGCAAGCTAATTTCCGCAGAAACATCTTTTGTCCCTTGGATCTGCTGTGCAAGCAGAGAGGAGAAAGCTATAAATAAATACCAGCAGCTTCAATGGAGAGGTTGACTTCTCCAAAATCTTGAAGTGCAGGATGCAGGTTCTTCACCAAGGTAGGGTTTGGAATTGTCACCCCCTCACCCTCCTACAACGAATGAAATTCTTCTTCTTCTGCTATATCCGCATCCAAATATAGGCAATCATCATGGCGATCAGCCATGAAGACTGTCCTGAGAAAACAATTCCGTGGCCTCTTATCTGCCTTCTGCATCGCAGCATGACACCCATAGTACCACTGATCCAGTTCCATGAGTCACTTTCTGGTCCTGAGCCCCCAAGGCTGTTAGTCCTCAGGGTTGTCAGGTTAGTTACCCGCTGCCTAACACTCGGCTTTGAGCCACTGGCAGTAGGGTCAACTTTATCACCATAGCAGGATAACCTGGCCAGACCGAGGAATGGAATCATAGGCTGGACAGTTCTGAGCCCTGCAGACTGGAAAATGTAAAGCATGGCCCCCAAGTTTCCATAAGCCCTTGTAGACAATTCTGGATTCCTTCACTGGCTCATCAAGGAACAAGCAAACTGAAATTGTAAGACCAACAGAAATATTGTGAATTGGCAATTCTTCCCATCCAAGCAGAGGTGTACACAAGCTGACTCAGGTGTGGTTGCAGTGCCCCCTGAAGGGCATGTTGAATATCTGGGTGCTGAAGATTTTGTTGTTCAGTCGCACAGTCGAGACCGACTCTTTGCAATCCCATGGACCACTGCATGCCAGGCTCCGCTGTCATTTCCCTAAGCCTAAGGGGTGTGGAAGGGACAACGGTGGCTTAGTGGTTAAGACACTGAACTTGACGACTGGAATGTCGGCAGGTCAGCTGTTCGAGACCTGAGTGCTGCATGATGGAGTTAGCTTCTGTCTCTGTCCCAGCTCCTGCCAACCTAGCCGTTCGAAATCAAGAAATTGCAAGTAGATAAATAGGGATTCCTTTGGTGGGAAAGTAAACAGTGTTCTGTGCACGCTAGTCTAGTCATGCCTGCCACATCTCCACGGAAATGTCTGCAGACACAGACAGTACTGGCTCTTTGGCTATAAACAGAGATGAGCACTGAACCCTAGAGTTGGATATGACTGGCTTCTGAGCAGGGAGGCCTTTACTTTTACCTAAGGGGTGTGGACATTGTTATTTTCTCTGGGTCCACTAGGAGGAAGTAAAAACTATCTAGCTAGCTGGTAGTTGTATTAAATATACAGTACTGTATAACAGACAGCCTTGTATCCTTTTAAAGTTAACAAACTGTTTATTTGCATTCTTGCTTGCTTTCTGGCTACAGCTAGCTTGAGTTTCCCAGACTCCCTTCCTGCATAACACAGTCTGCTCATAACAACATGATCCTGTGGGCAAAAGGTCGGAGATTAGTATGGGACACTGGGATCGGTGTCGCATGATTTCCTAAAGTGACACACCCCAAACTATGGTCTCTTCTTGATTTTAAAACCACAGGCTCGTCACACTGTCCAAAGAGGCCTTGTGTTCATAAAACCCATTCCTGTATTCTTTTGGCATGGATGGCTCGTTGTCAAATCAGCTCCCCACCCCAGCATGGCCAATTGAGAATGTCCATGGTGGGTCAGACTATTTCATGGAACAAGGTCTATGGATAACAGCTTGGAATAGCAGCCCTGGCCTATTCCCCAGATTAAACTTTTCCTTGTATGCAGTTCGGCATGAGTTATTACTTCCTTTTTCCTCCCACAGAAACCAGCTCTCATTTTGTGGTTGTTCAGTTGCACAGTCGATTCCGACCCTTTGCGAACCACAGAAATGCAGAGTTGGAGAATCTTGAAAGCCTTATCAAGAGTCACTGCAGTGGGGGTCCCCAACCTTTTTACGTGGAGGGGGGGCGGGTCATGCTCTCAGCCAGCTTTGAGGGCCGGATGGCCTTTTTGCCCTGCCTGCACAATGGTGATGGCCATTTTGTCCCAACAGATTCAAATGGGTGTCCATTTTGTTTCTCGAATGCCCTTGGATGGATGTGGGCCCCACCCCCACATGAAATGGTGCTGGGTCCAGATCTGGCCCATGGGCCTTAGATTGGGAACCCCTGCGCTAAAAGTTTGTTCTGACTTGACTCTGCATAACATATGGACATTATTCGGTTTTTCCCAAGCGAGTCTCATGGCTTGTCCGAAATGTCATAGTCTCCCTTTTAATTACTTCAGCTTCATGCTTGACCTAGATTTTTAGAACCTACATATTTGCACATTTGATCTAGAAATACACAAAGTAAAAATCCCTTTCAACGGGGTGCGTGTGCGGGTAAACACGCTCATCCCCGAAATCTACCACCCTCCTTTTGTGCCTCTACTGCTGCAAAACAAATACGAATACAAATTAGTGGGCAATTGTCTGGGTTGTTACATTTATTATATAGGTTTGTTTGTTTGTTATTAAAAGGCGTACACCGCTCGCAGACGTGCTTTCCTCTTACTACATATATAGCGTTGCTGTTTGTGGGCTGCTCTTCTTCTTATTACTGTGGATGGGATGGGCGGGAGGGTTTTGATTTCCAGTACTGTCAACCAGCCTGGCCTGTGCCCTGCCCTGGATGGACGTTTTATAAACCAAATCAATAAGAACATCTCCAGGGCGAACTGGAATGCTGTGCGTGCATAAATACATTATGCGCGCGTGATTGGCGACTCTTTGCTAATTACTGATCATGTGTCTAATATGTTAATTGGCCATGCAACTCCCCCACCCACTTCTCGCCCTCGGGAGACAAGGCGGAAAACCACCCACAATTCCACCTGCGGGGGTAGCTCAGCCGCCATGTGATCTATAGCAATTGGGCGATACCATGAGGAGAGGGAGGGGAGCTCCGTTTTCTCCCTTCGGGACTTGCCACGCCTCGTTTGAATTACTGAGATCGAGCGGATGATCCAGGCGAGAGTGTCTGTTGGCGCATCCATTTAATGATCCGTGGGAGGGGGGGAAGCAACGGAGGGTTTGTGGGCGGCCCCCCCTCCCGGGCAGCCAGTGGTGCCGTCCGAACGTTGTGTTAAAACACCCTTTGTCCGCGAGGTTCTAAAGCAGAACGTTCGGGGGTCTCGGCGTTCCATGTGCTTTACTAGAGCGGAGTTCGGTTCTCCAGCGGCCGGCATCATCATGCCTGTCCAAGTCAAAGTGGTCTATTGGTAATTTGTTTTATTTTATTGCACTTTCGTACAGCCCATCTGGTGAGAAGAGCGGGCAAGGCGGGGGCGGGGAGGGTTCGCCTTGGTCCGGATTGCCGCCTCAGTCCTCTTTTGTCTTCCTATTCGCTGCTTAATTGATCTGCTCCCATTCTCCGTACCTAGAGTCTAACAAATGATGATTACGTCTCTTAATAATTATCTTTTTTACACCCTCTGTAAAACACAATTCTTTAGTCTAGGGACTCCTCCAGGTCGTAGTCTACTAGTCTAGGTACTAGTCTAGGTCGTAGAGTCCCTAGACTAGAGGCTTGTGTTTTACAGTAAAGGTCACCCTTGCTCGAAATCCAGTCGTATCCGACTCTAGGGCTCAGTGCTCATCTCTGTTTATAGCCGAAGAGCCTCTCACAAATGACCTCTGTTCGCCTTCCTCCTTTTTCTTCGGGGCCTCTTCCTTTCCTGCCCAAGGAGGAGCCTCTGCCCCTTAGAAGAGGGAGGCGATTCCTTTGGCATCATAGACTCCCAGGGACGGTGTCCTCCCAACACGCCAAAGACGCAGCTGATCCCGGACCCTTAAAAACACAGCATCTGGCCTTCCAAGCTGTTTGGCTTTGCTCAGACGGAGCTGCCCTGCCTCGAAGGAGCAGGTTTTGCCTCCCCAGTTTCATAACCTAGAGAAAGTGGACCGCATGGGAAGGGACCACACCCAACCTGACCTCTGGGGTGCCAGCAGATGTATTGCTGCCTCAGTCTTGGAGAGAGGTTCCCAGAGCCAATCCATCAGGCACAGACCATTGGCTTGTGAGATCTTGGTCACAGAGACGGCCTGATATGTGTTGTGATTCCTAAACTTAAACATTTTGGTTGCTTTTCTCCTAACTGTAGCTCTAAAGAGCCTGGTCTGAAAACGGCGGGCTCAAGCAGTGCTCCCCCCCCCAGCATTATATTTTTAAAGAGGAGATATACATCAGATCAAGGCCATTAGGTAAAGGTCGCCCTTGCTCAAAAGCCATCCGTATCTGATTGTAGGATTCAGTGCTCATCTCTGTTTATAGCCAAAGAGCCAGCACTGTCTGCATTTGCAAATGTTTCTGTGGACACGTGGCAGGCATGCCTCAACACCAGAGTGCACAGAACACTGTTTGTCTTCCCACTGAAGTGGTCCCTATTTATCTACTTGCAATGTCTTGCTTTCAAAATGCTAGGTTGGCAGTAGCTGAGACAGAGGTGGGAGTTCATTTAGTCATGCAGTACTCGGGAATCGAACTCCAACCTTACAGTTAGCGAGTTCGGCATCTTAACCACTTAAGCCACTGCAGGCCATTATCTAGGTTAATTAAAACAGAAGAAGAAAGTGGTTGGCATCCTATTTCCTTAACAGCATGGGTGGGACAGTCTCGTTCCAAGCACAGAGCTTTGATGGTAGTCTTCTCTCCAGAGTCTGACAAGTAACATGACCAAAAACTCAGTCAAGATTGTTGGGTACCTTGGCTAAGAATGGCGCAGTCCGGAAGTTGTAACCCAACAATATAACTTTCCAAACTTAAATTTGGAAACTACTTTTATCTGGTTTTTGTGATGGTCTGCTTTTACCCAGTTCATTTCAGCAAAAAATTGGCAGTGGATGTTTCACGCTTAATTTCTTGCAATTTTATCCACTTGTCTGGTATTTCTTCTCATGAGTTTATCTCCGTGAAGAAGGTTGGCAAGAATTTTTTTTAAATTCTTTTGAAATTTGGTGCTGGAGGAGAGCTTTGCGGGTACTCTAAAACTACCAGAAAGATGCACGAGTAAATCTTCAGGAGGTGCCTCTGGTAGTGGGTGTTTTTTCTTCCTTTTGAGGAAGGGTAATTTGAGAAGTTTCAATTACATGTGAGGGGTCCTGATAGCTGAAGAAAGAAGTGCATAGGGAGCGGGGAGGTTGTTTCTTTGCCTGTTGCCCCTGACCTGCCTATAAAGCAGATTTCATTTGTCAAAAAACAAAAAAAAAAACAACCTTTCTCTATCACAGATGATGTTCCGTAAGTGGTAAGCTCTAAGTAAGATTGCAGAACTCTCTTGATTATTCCGAATAATGCAATTGTAACTTCTTATTTCTTTGTTCTTGCAGTGGGGCCTGAGGATATGCTCCCAAGGTAAGCTGATATTTCTGTCTTGCTTTCAGCAAAAATAATGTACTCCCCCAACGTGCAGCCTATTTGAAAAACACTCTAATACAATATAGCACCAGGTTATGCAGTTTGATTATTGGTAATAGGAGCCAAAGTGCCTTTGTTGCAAGACCTATTTCAGAAAGATCGATTAAGGCAATGGTGCCTTTACTTTTCAAGCCATGGGCCAGTCATGTGGTTCAGTGGGCCAGTCACATGGTTCCTCCCACTGGAAGCGGAAGTAAAATACACCTTGCAAGCTGTTTTGCAACAGGATGAGATAGATTTTAGGCTGCCATTTTCTCTGTTTATACCAGGGGTGCCCAAACTACGGTCCACGGGCCATATCCAGCCCACAACACCAATTCATCTGTCCCTTGGAGCTCCTGGAATTGGAAGTAAAACATCCGCTTCTGGGAGCAACAAGGGCCGCACAGGCTGGATGAATTGGTGTCGGGGGCCAGATCTGGCCCATGGGCTGTAGTTTGGGCATCCGTGGATTAAGGGATGCAAGAAGAAGATAAACAGGAGGGTTTTTAATAGCTCTGAGAGCTGGCCAGTCTGACTTGGCATATTTCTGAACTTGGAAGTTATTTTCTTCCTCCTTCTCTTTCATATACAGTATCACCAGCTCAAGAAGGAACTCGAAAAGCAGTTTCCGGGTAAGCTGGACATTGTGAGTATACAGCTGTTTAATCGTGATTTAGCCCTCTTACTATTCTGTGGTTTCATGTGATTCATGGACAAACAGCTGTCATTCTTCTGTGGCCCTGTGGGAAGAAAGCTGACACACCAAGTTACCGCTAAGGTTAAAAATAGAATGTCATACGCCCTGATTTAACCAGAGATGCTGGGAATTGCGTTAGCAAGTTCAGCATGCAGATCATGTTATCTGCTGCTGAGCTGTGGTTCCGCTCTAAAGAATAGTGGGACCCTTTCTTCTAAAGCAGAGTTTTCAGTACAAATAAAGAGACCCTCTGTTTGTGGGTTCATTCAGTCACCGTTTCAGAGTAGGAACCCCTAATCCAGTGATGGCGAACCTTGGCACTCCAGGTGTTCTTGGACTTGAATTCCTAGAAGCCCAAGTATGTGAATCCACACAAATGGGTTTACTGTGTATACCCATTTGTGTGGATTCACAGAGATTTGGGTTTCTGGGAATTTGAAGTCCAGGACTAATGGGTCCCTTCCAAGTCAATTATTTTAGGTTTCTAAGACACTCGGAAAGGAATAAACCTGTTTCTAGTTTTGCCTAGAATCCTTTGAAGGATACACACACACGCACGCGCGCGCACACACACACACACACTATCTCACACACACTATCTCACACACACACACACACACACACACACACACACACACACTATCTCTCTCTCTCTCTCTCTCTCTCTCTCTCTCTCTCTCACACACACACACACACACACACACACACACACACACACTATCTTGCCTGATTGGTTCCCTGGGGAATTTATGAAGGTGAGGGAATGGGGACAGATAATGCTCTTAGGTACAGTCTAATCTCTTACAGTTAGTATCCAGAATTCGTTAAAAGGGGGACTACTGTGCATTTCGATCTCAAGAGAAATGCAAAGTTTGGGTAGTTTTCGTAAGGTGATTTTTCCTCTTTCCCCTCTAGAGTGGTGAAGGGACTCCTCAGGTCACAGGATGGTTTGAAGTTACAGTGGCAGGGGAGCTTGTGCACTCCAAAAAGGTGAGCATCTTCTGCCTAGGCGATGCAAGACACCAACATACACCTTTCTTGATAGCACAGCTGTGCCAGGTTGAGGGGGGTAGGATGAGTGGAGTTGCTCTGAGACCTTCCAGCTTTCCATTTGGCTGGCTTAAATAATGTGTGGATCCCTCTTACCCATGCGTGTTTAGATTGATGGAGTGGGAGAATGCATGTTTAATGCTCCCCAAATTAAACTGATACTTATGCCCCTGTATGTAGCACTAATGTGTTATAGCAGGTTGGATTGTACCCATCTCTCCCTGGTGGTTTATTCCATAGGGGTGGTGGGACTCTTTGCATGGGGAAGTTTGGAAAGCTTTGCATTTCCCCATTGGCCCTAAAATGGGACAGCCCAGCAAGAATGGTACGCCAACGCCATCCATTGTTCTGTGCGCTTTCCTACAGATAATTAACAGGGAAAGATTATGCCCAGTAGGCAAGAATGAACCTGTTCCTTTGGATAAAGGACACGTTTAAATTCATTTGGGAGGGTCAAGTGAACTCACTGCAGAATGTTTGCCTCTTTGAGAAGCCAAATTCTGATTGGGGTATAAACTCTTCTGTTGAGCTCTTGACACAGCGGTCAAAGGGAAATGTCTAAACCCGGCTTTGTTGTAGCCTGGTTCTGTCCCAAATATCTTCCTAGGGCCCAAATGTAGCCCGCAAGCATTCCTGGGGACCCAGTCACCTACACCTAAAAAAAAAACGGTTAGAAAGAAATTATTTTAAAACACTTGGCTGAAAAAGTTCCCCCTGTATCCCCTACAAGAAATGGGGAGTCATTCTGCCATGTTTGGGGGTGGGGGAGCCTTTTAAAAAATCTACCGGTAAATTTTTGGAATAGTAGCCATGTTAGTCTGTGTATATCAGAGAATAAACAAAATAAAAACACTGAAGCACCTTAAAGACTGTTATATTTTAACGTGAGCTTTCGTGGATCAAGTCCACTTTGTAAGACTTTTTTTTCCTCCTGACCTTACACCACAACGTAGCCCTGTGATTTATGTAGGATAAATAACTAGCCATTTTTCCTTTGTAGCGTTTAGTGCAAGGGTGCCCAAACTTTTCAGGCCACGGGCCGGTCACATGGTTCAGGGAGCCGGTCACTATGGCCCGGGGGCTGGACGCGGCCCCCGATGCCAGTTCATCCAGCCTGTGAAGCCCTGGTTGCTCCTGGAAGCAGAAGTAAAACATGCCTGTATGGGTGCGTTTTACCTCCGCTTCCAGGAGCAACCAGGGCTTCGTGGGCCAGATGAATTGGCATCAGGGCCCGCATCTTGCCCCTGGGCCATAGTTTGGGCACCCTTGGTTTAGTGGGTAGGCAAGGGAAAGCTTACTTCTTATTTTGCTTTCTTTCTACCAGAACGGAGATGGCTATGTTGATAATAACATCAAACTGGATAAGATAGTTACGGCTATCAAAACAGCCTTGAAATAAGGATGGCGTTAAGGATGCATCTATAGCTCAATGGGTAGCAGAGGTAAAGAAAATTGTAAAGAGATCATATTTCTTTTCTACTTAAACCATTGCAATCAAAGGTTTGGCTTTCTCAGTGCCAGTAATTTCTTCTCATAATGTTCAGGTCCCTCTAGCAGTAGTGGGTCTGGTTCACGTGTTGGTTTTGGGAATTCCCACATGGCAGTGCCAAATGACTTTGTATATTTAAAATAAATATGAAAACTAATTGGCCTGGAAAGAAGTTTTATTTGTTTTTGGAAAGTGCTTTTGTTTTGCTTCTCCCCAGTAACAGGCTATGTTGTGGTATTTTCAGGTATGAGGCACAAAAAATAGTCCCAATTTTTGGTATTCTCCCATAATAATTTCGTGTCAGAGATTCTGGGTTGAAAGGATTTAACAAGGGGAGCTTCTTAACCACTGAGCCACCATAGCTCAGGTATTCTGTTATGTACATGGTCACTTACCAGTTGAATACCTATGGATACTCGGTGTAATTGCCAGTCAAACAATCTGCCACCAGAACAGGAAACTGCGGGTTGCATTTTGTGAAATTTGCCTTGTGTTTCCTTTATTTAATATAGAGGGGAAAGGCTAGTTATCATTTAGCAACAAGTTTTTGGCATGTGAAAAATGTTTCTGGAAAGGTTTGGAAAGACCCACAGTCCACAATGGAGCTGCAGCTAACCTGTATCTGCAATTGGGGAGTACTGTCTTGCAAAATTACCAAAAAATAGCAACTTGTGACCTTTTTGAAGCTTTTAGCTTTTCCTGGGGTGATGGTAAAGCAGCTTGGGTCTTGGTAAAGCAGCTCCTGGCTTGTCCTTGCAATAAATTGTGTTTCTGTCTCTTTCTCTTTGGTAGCTTAAAGAAACATCTGTTTTGTTCATCTTGGCTGAGCGCTTGATGACAGGAACTGCTGAAATGTCACTTGACGGGTGGTAGTTCCCTGAAAACCTGCGTGAGATGCCAGCGTGAGCAAAGCTGGATATGGACTTTATGCTCTGGGATTCGATACACCTATATACCGAATGGGTCTTTGCACTATAACAGCAACCTTTATCACCTTGACAGAGTGTGCATGCACAATGTGATCTTGGCTTTCTAGTTCTGGTTTGGATAATTGGTATTTATGGCAGCAATTCAGACTGGAGTGGAGGGTGAGAATAGTTGAGTCCCCTTTCCCACTGGTCTAGGCTTTGGGATGCTCTCAATTGCCTTTCATTTTTGATACAAAACACAGTGGAGTCCAATTTCAGTAATCTTGCCTTGTGAATTATGTCACAGATCTCTAAAAGCGCCTTTTAAAAGTGCATTTGTCTTACCTTCCTACACCTCCTAACCTTTTTGTTGCAAGATTTGCCAGGATTCTCTTTTCCCGTCTCTGCCTACTCTACTGAATTGTTTTGTTGAATGTGGCAAATATCTAATAAAACATTTATTTCAAGATACTGCACCCCATGTTAAAATACTGTAACATGTTGGTCCAAGTCCTAGCTGGGTATAGCAGAATTTTCTACATTTTTTCATCAGTAGTTTAGTTTTTCTCTGAAAACAATATTTTAGTCATTTCTTCCTATACAGTAAAACCTCATATAACACTAAAACCTGGTTCCACAAGTCTTGGTGTTATATGATTTTTAGTGTTATCTGATCCTCTATGGGATCCATAAAGATACATTGTAACCACACAGGCTTTAGCGGTTGTTATCTGAAGCATCCCATAGGATCTTAATGTTATCTGATGCAATTCTTCCCCCCAGATTCCTTAATGTTATGCGATTTTAGTGTTATTCGATACTAATGTTATATGAGGTATTACTGTATTAACAAACTGACTGCTCTTTATCCTCTCTGGTTGCGTTCATCTGCCTGGAAGTGAGGTTTTTTGGGTTCCATTGCCTAGTGCCATCATGGTGAACCTTGGTATTCCAGCTGTTCTGGGACTTTGATTCCCAGAACCCAAGTATCGGTGAATCCACATTAATGGGTCTACTGCATATAGTAAATCCATTCGTGTGGATTTGCAAAGACTTGGGCTTCTGGGAATTGAAGTCCAAGAACAGCTGGAGTGCCGAGGTTCACCATCACTGGCCTAGCATAAGAAGAAATGATAGGCTTATGTACTTTCCTTTTTAAAAAAAGAATCAAAGATCACAAGGTATCACTGAAGTATGCTAAATGGTTGTTCATACTGGGAGCCATCACTTCTGTGAAATAATTGTGGAGAAATAGCTAGTATGTGTATGCCTCTGTTTCCCCCTCTTTTTAAAAGCCATGTTTAATCTGCATTAGCATGTGAAAGTGACATATCCTATTAAACGTGTTGAACTGTTTCTAAATGGGATTAAGGGATGTGGCAAGTTATCCTTGAATGAAACATGATCTTGCCTTCTACCGAGTCAGTCCCTTGGCCCATTTAGCTCAGTGTCCCCTTCTCTGACTGGCAGGTCTCTGGGGACTCGCGCAGCAATTTTTGCTATCCCTATTTGAAGACCTATGATGTTCCTTGGTGATCTGCATAAATATTCACCAGCCCTGGTTGTGCTTTTGAGATTAGATGACATTGGGGGTGTTCAGGGTGGCATGCTAGTTGAAGGATTGAAGAATATCCTGTCAATGCACCTTGAAAAGTAGTAGACCTGCCTCTTGTGTGAAGAACCACAGCATAAACTGCTGCTTGTGTTTTGTAGGGAGCACTAGGTGGCTGCTGTCTTATTTGTCAGTATCATATCTCCCCGTGATGGCGAACCTTGGCACTCCAGCTGTTCTTGGACTTCAATTCCCAGAAACCCAAGTCCCTGTGAATCCACATGAATAAGTTTACTGCACAGAACAGCTGGAGTGCCAAGTTTTGCCATCACTGATGTATCCAACGTATCTTCATTTTAAAGAGATTAACACTGTGTGGGCCTCAACTCTCAGCATGATTTTGGGCTTACAGTTCATACACGGAGCACTTGGGGGTAAATCCCAAGTCTTAAGCTGGTACTCTGCTACAAAGCCTACCTGAAGCTCTGGTCTGTGGTTGTCATGACAACAGGATGTCAGTATTTAAGTGTGAAATTGTTTCTTAAGCAGCAGTTAGTGGTTTCTTCAGAGCTGTACAGATTTATGTTCCACTTTATATTACAGGAGGCAATGGCAGCTGTCGTTTGATTACATGTAAACATTATTAAGAGCCATAGTACTGCATAAAATGGAAGTCTTCCTTTTAAAACTTACAGTTAGGAGCTTGAACAAAGGGGAACTAGTGGTAGAGATAAATGGGAAGGAATGCAGTTATTGTAGTGCTAGATGGCTTCAGTGTTTGAATGAGACTTTTTAGTCTAATTTACTAATGTTGTGAAATCCTAAATATTGGTATCTGAAGCTCCGATGAGATCTCTTTAATCAACAAGAATCTGCTGGGAGCAATGGGATGGTGGAGGGGCACTCCCAGTAAAATAATCCTCAGCAAATCTCAAGACACTGAGGGAGGATCAGAAAATCTGTTCCCCCCCCCCCCCCAAATTCCTGCTTTTTCAGCTGAAGAGAGCCCCAGCATGGGTGATGCAAATTCTCCAGAGCAAACAAAAAACGACTATGACCATCTGCCAAGGAAAAGGCTGGCTATGTTCGAATGGCACAAAAAACACATGGGATTCTTCACCAGTCAAGCAACAGAGATGTCATTTGGGCAGCCAGGGTTCTTCTCAAAACTTCATAGTTGGAACCCTACAGTCCATCAAAAACCAGAAATACATACAGTACTTGTTGCACAGCATATAAACATTAAATGAGAAATATCTATGAATTAACTGGCACTTAACTCCTTGCTTTGGATCACAAAATAGACTTTCCAAAAACTGGGACAACCAGTGATAAAAATGTATTCTATTCAAGCATTTTTATCAGTGATGGCCAACCTTTTGGCATTCCAGGTGTTTTTGGACTTCAACTCCCAGAAGCCCAAGTCAACACACCTGATCAGGGCTTCTGGGAATTGAAGTTCAAGAACACCTGGAGTGCCAAGATTGGCCATCACTGATTTATAGCTTATTTCATGGCTTTAAAAGGATCCCAAAGCATCTTTATTGGCACTTGCTAAAGGACAAGCCCATGCAGGCATGCTTTCCAAAGGTTCAGCAGTCACGTTACATGGTAAAAAAAGAGACCAGAGTCTCAAGAAAGTTTAAGAGGAAGCAAGTCCCAGTGCTGTTATTTCTCAAGAATCAAAAACTGAATTACACCTCCCTTGTGAGATCTTTATGATGTTTTTCTATATGCTGACTTTGCATATAGCACAATCCAATTAATATGTAATTAGCCTATATTAGTACTCCACTGCATGTGAATTGTGTGCTTCATGAGCAATAACACAATGTGACTAAGGAGGGTTGCTCTAGACTTGCAACAAGAAATATTTAAGGCTATTGATATAATACGGTTCTAAATCTGTACAAATCAATAAACTTCAGCATCAAGATGCTACATATAATGACATTGTTTTGCTGACATGTTTGCTGTTTTTCTAAAATGAGGCTACAAGGCTGCTCAATATGACTGACATTACAAGTTGCTAATTAAACTACGTATATGCCAGGAAGTTTCACTCGTCTGAAGAAGGGGACTTGACCCACGAAAACTAACAATAAAAACATAGCAGTTAAGTCTTTAAAGTGCTACAGTTTTTGTTTTCTCATATACGTATATGCCAGTTTAACATGCAACAAGAACTGCTGCATAGCTCGGTGGTTTAGTTATCTGGCTGTGGCGGCAGAGGTTACAAGTTTGATTTCCCCATTGGGCCTCTTTGACAGGTGCTGGATTCAATGCTCAGTAAGATCCCTTCCAGCTCTGCAGTTGTTTCTGTTGACATGCTGTCAAGTTGCCACTGGCACATTGCAACCCTATGAATGCTCTGTTCTCAACAGCTGTGCTTGGTTCTTGTAAACCTTTTGGGCAACACATAACCCTGAAGAATATGTTATGACAAACTGTGAAACATCATGCCACGCTTTGTTACAATCATTGTTTCCAAGTTCATGATGACCTTATGACTTCTGAAATGTTTCATTGTTTGATACTACAATTTGATTTTTTTCAATTATTTCGAGCTTCATTCCATGTTTCCTGTTTGGTGCTTCACTATCTTCCCGTCTCCCCATTCTTTGGCACTTCATTTCGATTTCTCTGGTTATTTAAAGCACCCCTTTTGGTGTCGTTGTCTTTTGAAGTTTCACTCTGTTTTCTCTTATTTTAAGCTTCTCTGATTTCTCTTGTCATTGGGAGCTTCAATTCCATTTTCTATGACTCTTTGGTACATCACTTTAATTCCCACCCTGTCCTTTGAAATTTCACTGTTTTCTCATTTTCAGCTTCACTCTGGTTTTTCCTGCCATCTACAGCTTTACTCTGTTTTTTCCCTGTTATTTGAAGCATGACTTTAGGCACACACACCCTTTGAATTCTTATTTTCAGCTTAATCTGGTTTCTCCTGTCATTTGGAGCTTTACTCTATTTTTTCCTATCTGCAGCTTCACTGTTTTTTCTTGTTAACTGAAGCAAGATTTTAGGGTTTTCCTCCTGTTCTTTGAAGTTTCACTCTGGATTTTCCTCTTATTTTCAGCTTCACTCTGGTTTCTCCTGTCATTTGGTTTTATTCTATTTTCGCCTGTCATGGCAGTTTCACTCTGTTTCCTGTTATTTGAAGCACGACTTTAGGTTTTCCCCTGTTCTTTGAAGTTTCACTCTGGTTTTTACTTTTATTTTCAGCTTCACTCTGGTTTCTCCACTCTGTTTTCTCCTGTCATTTGGAGCTTCACTCTGTTTTCTCCTATCATTTCGAATTTTACTCTGGTTTCTTCTGTCATTTGAAGCATCACTTTAGTTCTTCCCCTGTCCTTTGGCTTCCTCCCGCCCTTGGGACCACCGCTCTGGCTTCTTCCTGTTCCTAAAGCCCATATTTATTTGCAGTGTTTATATTTATTCCTTTCTGCCCCCGCTCCCTGAGGGGGTCAGCCCGTGGGGCGCTGATGAGGGAACTCCCTCCACAAGATGTCTCCGTCCTGCTTCACCTCAGCCGACCTGCCATTTTCCTCCCCCGCCCGCCCTCAGCTCCAGCCCCGTTGCATGATGGTTAAATAGCCTGGCTCTGGAGCCCGCCATTTTCTTTTGGGGGCTGGCGGGAAAGGCGGGAAGGGAACGAAGAGCAGTGCCAGCGCCGTCGCGGGACGAAGCAACGGCTCCAACGGCCGCCGAAGCGCGAAGCTAGACACGCTGAGGTAACGGGGAGACCGCGGGGTGGGGGTGCGGGGAACACCGCCGCCTTTTTCTACCCTTTCCCGCTTTTTATTTTGAGGGGGGGGGTGCCGTCGTGCAAACCGAGGTCGTCTGAGGAGATTCATTTCCCCCCCCACACACCAACGGTCACTTAGCAAGTCCCGCCTTCCGTCTGCATCCCGCCGCCTATTGGTGGAAACGCCGAATGTGACGGCTACTTCCCTGATAGGTCGGGACGGTGGAAGCAGCTCCCGAGGGGATTGGTGGGAATTTGTTGTCCATCATCCAGGGCTAGCCAATCTGCGCTTTCCTCCCCTTTCCCCGGGCTATCCACCAATTGGTCGGCCGCGGGCTGGCCCGTCGGGAGGCGAGGGCGCGCGAGCATGCGTGTTACGCTCCTTACCACGTGGCTCCGGCAGTCCAATGGGATCGGTCTCTCGCTGCAAAGGCTCCTGGGGCGTGTAGTTTAATGACGTCTCCCAGTGTTCTTTCATTAATTAGCCAGTTTATGGGTGTTCTCGGGGGTATCCACGGCTTGTGGGTTGTAAACCTACCAATTTATCAAGCTGCTGTGTCCCCCCCCCCCCACTTTTCACCCGCCTCTCCATCCCTTTGGATGCTCGATTTGGTGCCTCAGAGTCAGTAGGGGAATTGGTGGTCTGTGTTGCCATGGCAACGTCTTCTGCATAATAGAGAAAAAAACTTCAATTTGGTGGATTAAGGAGATCAACGATTATAAATCTTATCTCTCTGTTTTATCTGCCTGTCTAAAAAATTACAACACTATTTCCTACAGCGCTTTACAAACCAGGGGTTTGCACGATCTTATTTCTCTCAATGAAAAGTCATGGAGATTTCTGTGTTTAATGTTAAAATTTTATTTATTTATTATTTATTTATTTAAATTTCTATTCCGCCCTACTTGCCAGGGCAACTCAGGGTGGATTACAACACAACATATAAAAACATGTAAAATCACAAATTCAAACACTATCTAAAACAATTTAAAACAAATATGAACCGTCGCTACCCCACACTTGTCCCGCCAGCCAGGTTTTCACACCCTTCCTGAAAGCCAGTAGCTCCGTCTGGAGACGCGGCTCTAGGGGCAGGTGGTTCCAAAGGGCCGGAGCGGACACGGAGAAGGTTGGCTACCCTTGCTTTATGTGCAGGTCAGGATTCTCTCGGCTATTTCATGAACGGAAGAAGTCATATTACCAAAAGGGGAGAGGATTGCCCAAGGAATGTGTCTATTTTGCCAATAAATGAATAAATAATTCACCCCAAGATGGTAGTGAATTATGTTGGACGAAAGCTCACATTTAAATACAGGAGTTAATCTTTAAGGTGCCACAACTTTTTTGTCTTTATTGTTTACTCTCTGATACAGATCTATCAATAGCACAGTGGTGTGTCCCCCCCCCCCCCCCAAATACACAAATCTATAGCCCATTTTCTTTATTTAGCAGGGTTTTGTGCGTTTTAAGGACTTCCCAGAATGGCCCGTACCAAGCAGACTGCGCGTAAATCCACTGGGGGAAAGGCACCCCGAAAGCAGCTGGCTACAAAAGCTGCTCGGAAGAGTGCTCCATCTACTGGTGGAGTAAAGA
Organism: Furcifer pardalis; assembly: GCA_030440675.1. Lineage (NCBI taxonomy): Eukaryota > Metazoa > Chordata > Lepidosauria > Squamata > Chamaeleonidae > Furcifer > Furcifer pardalis. Next base: position 309,690,278 of record CP126890.1, read on the forward strand.
AGCCTCACCGCTACAGGTACCTAAATTTGGGATTAGTGATAGCTTGTTTTACTGGCCAGTATCCAGGTGGGCACGATGAGCCATTGTTCTCTAGCCTAAAACTTGGCTCTTCTGTAATGCTGCAGATTTGAGAGGGTATGGTTAGATCTTCGACTCTGTTGCACATTCTTTTCCCCCTCATTCATATGATATGAGACAAGAAATTATACTTGGGTAATTCCAATTTGGGGACTGCTGTGTCTTAGTGGTTAAAATGCTGAACTTGACGACTAGAAGGTCAGCAGTTTGAGACCTGAATGCTGCACGACAGAGTGAGTGCCCATTTCTGTCCCAGCTCCTGCCATCCTAGCAGTTCGAAAGCAAGAGATTGCAAGTAGATAAACAGGCACCGCTTCGGTGAGAAAGGTAACAGCGTTCCCTGCACTTCGGGGTCTAGTCCTGTTTTGCCACATGACCACGGAAACGTCTGCAGATGCTGACAACACTGGCTCTGGCTGTAAACGGAGATGAACACCGAGCCCTAGGGTGGGATTCGACTGGCTTTCAAGCAAAGGCGACCTTAACCTTGGCCTTTTCTTCCATTCAGGCCTGGAACTGTAGCTTTGCGAGAGATCCGGCGGTATCAGAAATCCACAGAATTGCTGATCCGCAAGTTGCCATTCCAGCGCTTGGTCCGTGAAATTGCTCAGGACTTCAAGACGGATCTGCGATTCCAGAGTGCTGCCATTGGTGCTCTGCAGGTTTGTACAGGTTTCCTTCTGCTGCTCTCTTTTATTAATATTTATTTAAGTTATAACCCACCACAATTAGTGTAAAGACTCTACTCTAGGTGGATCACAATAAGCTACATTCAACCTGCTCTTCAGCTAGTGACGTAGGTATTCTCCCTTTCTGGCAGCTTAAAATTCTGTTTGTTTCCTGCGAAAGGACTGTATAATGTGCCTTCCTGGTGCACTTTGAAAGGGGTTTGTTTTGCTTTTGCTGCCATTAGCCTTTTTGTTTATCAGCTACTCTTGTTCAGCCCTAATTTAGTGTCATCTACATATGTAAAGGTACAAAAGACTGGTGGCTTAGTGGCTAAGGTGCTGATCTTGACAAATGGAAGGACGACAGGTCAGCAGTTTGAGACCTGAGTGCTGCACAATGGAGTGAATTTCCATCTCTGCCCCTGTTCCTGCCAACCTAGCATTTCAAAAGCAAGAAATTGCAAGTAGATAAACAGGTACAGACATTTCAATGGATATATGGCAGGCATAACTAAACGCATGGAATGCTGTTACCTTCCCACTGAAGTGGTACCTATTTATCTACTTGCAATTTCTTGCCTGCGGCACATATGAAACACGACATGCATTATTTAACACCAGGACTGCAATGGACTGCTGCAGCCTTGAAGATATTATCAAGGCACGCCTTCACAGCCAGTCCACCTGGCATGGCCTCTTCCACCTCCATGACCATTGGGAATCAGAAGTGGTTTCTCCTCCACTCATTTTGCCATTGGGACCAACAGGATGGTTACCAGTGGCATTTCCTCCATCACCTCACCTAAAGGGGCTCATCTATCCATCGCCGTCAGCCTCTTTAGGGAGTCAGGTTATTTACCACCGCCCAACACTCGGCATTGAGTCACTGGCTTGTACAGTCTACTCCATTACCATAGTGGGATGTCCGGCCAGACAGTTCTAATGCACGTGCAACAAAATCCTTTCAGCTTCCCAAATATTTATTTGCTCTTCTTTTGGACCTTTCACTTGCTGCTTTTGCGTTGCCGAATGGTCCTCTACAGGCGCTGCTGACTATTTTTCTATTTCTTTGCTTTGATAGGAAGCCAGTGAGGCATATCTCGTGGGTCTGTTTGAAGATACCAACTTGTGTGCCATCCATGCCAAGCGGGTTACCATCATGCCAAAAGATATACAGCTGGCACGTCGCATCCGTGGCGAACGGGCTTAAGTTGTTCCCCACCAAGCACTTTCCCACCCCACCCCACCCCACCCTTCTCTGGGTAGCCCTCCTGCTTGTGCAGTGTACTTAGTATACACTCCAGGTTTTATTTTTTAAATTTTTTCTCCTATTCCTGTTTGTAGTGGCTAGGACATGTAAGGAAATGTTAGATTATCTATCGTAGTACCTCTCCCAAAATCAGGAAGACTCAATTCTTGTTCATCATGTACAAGCAGAAAGAAAGAAAGAAAGAAAAACCTTTGAAATCTGCAAAGACTTCTGGATGTTGTTTTTTGTAAAACTTTTTTTTTCAGACTTGCAAAAAAATAAACAAACAAAAAACCGAGAACAAAACCCATCAGGGGACACTTTTGAAATATCTGGTTTTGTATACACCGTTTAAGTAGATGTAGGCATTTCACCTATTAGAGCGTTTGGTCTTCAGTTTGTAAAATATTTGGAAAGAACACTACACACTTTTTTTCCCATTTGTGAATTGAGTCTTTGTTTTTCTTTGTATTTAGCAAAGGAATGCTTTCTAAATCATTTTTTTCTTTCCTGTTTTCCATTTGTCTTGCGTGTGTGTGTGTGACTCCGACCTTTGTACCAATAGGGAATCACCGTTAAGCAGTACGGGGAAAAATAAATGTTGAATGACAAAAGTTTTACTGTCTTAGTTTTTTGCTTAATCCTGGTTTGTGGAAAACCTTACAATATTTTCACAGAAAGCAAGACTGGAAGCTTTATCTATAAAGCTATTAAAAACACTTTTGTATCACATTGTATACCCAATTTTTTTTTATTGTATACAGAGTGCTTTATATAGCTTTTGTCGATAATCGTCACAGGAATCCAGTAAATTAGATCAAGGCTTCCCAACCTTTTTACACCATGGGCCTGACCACACGCCCAGACAACTGAGCGGGCCGGACCAAGCCACCTGAAATGGAAGCAGGCGTATTTACGGCTGTCGTAAATGCACCCACTTCTGCGTTTATGACAGCCGTGGGCACGGTTACACATGTATTGGCATGTTTTATGGCTGATGTAAGCGTGTCAACTTCCACTTCTGGGTGCGGCGGAGTTGGTGGCGGGCCACATGAAATGGTCCCGCAGACCGGGTCCAGCCCATGGGCCATAGGTTGGAAACCGCTGAGTTTGATCCTTGTTTAGAGCTAGAGTTTCAAGAATGGTTTACCTGGAAAGAACAGAGGAGAGGGGGAAATTTAGCTGGGCCGAATTTAACCAGGAACACTTGATTTAGTGCTTAGTCTCCGACTCTTTAATCTGAGCACCTGTTTTATGCATCTCTTTTGTAGGAATCGGAAGTTTAAAATCACCTTGCCACTTTTAAATGGCACTCTTTTCATTTGGAGCCAATCACACAGAAAAAATAGGTAGAGGATAAACTGCATGAAAATCTGGCAGAAAAAGATTAACCTGCCAAAAAAAATTTTTTTGGGCTGTTGGTTACAGGCCCTGCTCAGGTGCCTATAAAAATGTGTAACCTTGCCATGAATTAATGCTTTCTTTCTTTATTCATATCAGAGGCACCATCAGAATATAATAACACACAAAGCTAAAATTAACATATCTAAAGCAAAAAGGAATTAAAACGACTAAATGACACCCGCCCAATTAATGCTGCTCTCCTTGTTTGGAAGTAGATTGGAATATAAAATGAGATCTGTGAGCTGCATTAATTAACAAAACAAAAATGCTGAAGTACCTTAAAGACTAACTGTTATGGTGTATTTCAGTGTGAGCTTTCGTGGATTAAGTCCACCATGCCAAGGAGGTGTACCGTCTTGGTTGTGCAGCTAATATCCTTGAAAGCCTGCTTTCCTGCCTTGCTTCTTTTAAGAACTTAAATCCACGCTTGTGTGTTTTAATACCTTTAGCTGAGAAAATAAATATGGTTTATTCAGTTATTTTGTTCATCCTCAGCAACAATTTTGACACACATAAGATTTGGGTAGCTTTAATAAACAACTAATCCTAGGCAGGAAACATGTGCCCCAAGTGCATTGTAGAAGCAAATTTCAAAGTACCAACCTAGCAGTTGGAAAGCAAGAAATTGCAAGTAGATAAATAGGGACCACTTCAGTGGGAAAGTAACAGCATTCCATGCACTGGTGTCTAGTCATGCCTGCCTCATCTCCACGGAAATGTCTGGAGACACAGCGCTGTCTATGGCTATAAACGAAAATGAGCACCAGACCCTAGAGTTGGATACGACTGTCTTTTGAGCAAGGGCGGCCTTTACCTTACATCTTTTTCCAAATCAGAAGATTTGAATAAGTCTTCTATCCGTTTTGTCTCTTCAAAAGCATAGCCTGGCTCCCCCGGGTGGCTTAGTGGGTAAGGCACTGAGCTTGGCGACAGGAAGGACTGGGTTCGATACCCAATGCTGCACAACGGGGTCATTCAGGCGTCCCCTGCAAATATCCTTTCAACCCAGAGAAATTTCTGACGCAAAAACACAAAGGGTTAGACTCCCTGTGAAATAGTGTCTGGTCAACAGAGGGCAGCAGTGTTTCATTGGAAAAACAAATCCGAGACATCGGTTTGACCAAGGGATAACAAGCATGTTGCATGAAACCTAAAAGGGCCAGTCTCTTGTATCTTCAAGGAAGCAGGCTCAGAAAGTTGATACGACAATCTTTCCTATGGCAATTATTCTATTATAATAATAGTAATTTTGTGTCAGAAATTATTCTGGGTTGAAAGGATTTTTGCGGAAGAAACTCCACTCAGGAAACGCTCAAATGAGGCTCCTTTCGTGTCCCCACAAGCTGGGACAGACGGGCGCTCAATCCGTCATGCAGCACCTGGGTCTCGAACTGCTGACTTGACAGCCTTCCAGCTGTCCAGCTGTTAAAATGTACATGCTATAAAGATAAAAGTCTCCCTCGCTAAGGGGCAGTGTCCATTTCCGTTTACAGCCAAAGTGCCAGTGCTGTTTGCATCTGCAGATATTTCCTTGGTCATTTGGGAGGCATGACTAGACTCTGGAGCACTAGCAATCTGGTCTAGGTCTAGAAAGCCAAGGAAAACAAAGAGCAGAGCGGACGATGATTGTGATGGGTAAGGAATGTGGTGTAGCACAGGGGGTCAGCAAACTTGGCTCTCCAGGTGTTCTTGGACTTCAAATCCCAGAAGCCCAAGTCAACACACCTGCTGATCAGGGCTTCTGGGAACTGAAGTCCAAGAACATCTGGAGAGCCAAGTTTGCTGATCCCTGCTCTAGAATCATAGGTCCTCAAATGTGGCTCTCCAGATGTTCATTGACTTCAGTGTACCAGAAGCCCTGATCAGCAGATGGAGTGACTTGGGATACTGGGAATTGAAGTCCAAGAACATCTGGAGAACCAAGTGTTCTGATCCTTGGTCCAGCAGACAATGTATAGCCCTGGTTTCTCTTTTCAACCTCTGACACCTTGTTTCTTCAACTTGAGCCTCAGTTCCCCATACAGTGAGATGGCAATAAGATGGATAGATGTCACCTTAGAGAGACTGCATTGTAGGTACCTATCAGAGCATCTCTGCCCAGTTAAGAATGGTTATAACTTCCTTGCTCGCAGCATATTATTATTGCCTGCAATCTCTTGAGTTCACTCTCTGATCTGTAGATGGAGCTGAAGGGAGGCTTAGCTTTGAATCTCAGGAGAACTGCTCTGATAGTTGGCGGAAACAAACACAAATACAAAATCCGTGACGGTCTTTGAGATGACCCTTGGGTGATGGCCTTCTACATTTTGTTCCCTTGCTCAACACATTCTGACTATCATAAACTGTCGTTTGCTGTTGTCACAAAAGAAAAGGCTTCCTCCTTTCTGTCCAAGCTTCCCTCTCTCTCAAGGGAGATGGCCTGTGTCGTTCAACGCGGTCCTAATACGTTCCTTCGGATTTAATGCCATGTCCGGCCCCTGAAACGAAAGGTAATCTGCCAAAGAGGAAATTTAATATGACACACAGGAAACGGCAGAATCGGCTCCCATTGACCTTTCTGTCAGGACAAGCCTTGTTTTCAGGAGAAGGTTTTGAGTCTCTCAGCACAGTTTGAGGGGGCAAAAAAAATGCTCTTGACATGCGAGCAGAAGGTTTATTTGTTTGTGCTGTTTTCCCCTCAACTGTGGCTCTTTACCTGGCTTGGCTTCATTTATATAATGGATGGGAGAGAGGCAGTGCCAGTTTTTGCCACTTGTGAACAGAGCAAGCCATTCCCGGGGGGGGGGGGGGGGAGAAAAATTATGATCACCTTTTCTGCGTTTGAGATGGTTCACGTAATGTGCTTGAGACTGTCACCTACACTTTTCAACTCTAGCACGCTTTCCACGTTGGGCTGTCGACATTTTACTGCTCTAGCTTTTGGAGGCTAATCATTGTCGGCTGCAACTCATATCCAAGAATGCATATTTTTTTCCTGAAGCAGGAAAAATACCATTGGCATGAATTTGTTTAAGGTGTATCCCAGCTTGCCATGAAGTGACCTGCACTCTATGATCACGGAGTCCTCTCCTGCGGGACATATGAAATGAGACATGCAGTGGGACTGCAATGGACTGCCACAGCCTTGAGGATATCATCAAGGTGCGCCTTCACAGCCAGTCCATCTGGCGTGGCCTCTTCTACCTCCATGACCATTGGGAATCAGAATAGTGAAGTGGTTCCTCCTCTGCTCATTTTGTCATTGGGCCTAATATGATGGTTTCCAGTGGCATTTCCTCCACTGAGGGAGCCATCATCCCACCTAGAGGGGCTCATCCACTCATAGCCATTGGCCCCTTTAGGGAGTCAGGTTAGTTAACCACCACCCGACACTCGGCGTTGAGTCGCTGGCTGTACAGTCTACTCCATTTCTGTAGTGGGATTTCCAGCCAGACATGAGGATGTTAATATGAGGAAGACAGATTGGTGCTAAATTTCTGTATGCTCATCAGTCGTTGATGGAAATGGCCTTACATGCCACTGGTTCCCTAGCTTTGGGCGCCCTTTTCTTCTTGGACTTCATTTCTCAGAATCCTTCACTATTAGCATTTGCTGGTTATGACTGCTGGGAGATTATGTTCAACCATATCTGGAATTGACAGTTTGCAGAAACCTGTCTGTGGTTGGTACTAGAAGCCCAAAAAATTTATTTGAGTGGCTTCTTATTGTAGTTTTTCATCCCTCAAAGGCTGTCAGCTGTGATGTACTAGTCACTGCTGACAGAATCTGAATATAAGATGGGACCTTAACATCAGTGGAAAACTGGTGGCTATCTCAAATCCATCCATCCCATCCTATCCATCGATTGCTCCTTCCTTCCTTAGATCCATCCATCCATCCATCAGTTCATCCATTCATCGCTCCTTCCATCCTTAGATCTGTCAGTCGGTTCATTCATTGCTCCTTCCATCCTTAGATCTGTCCATCTGTCAGTCCATCCATTGCTCCTTCCTTCCTTATCTCCAGCCAGCCAGCCAGCCAGCCATGCACCCATGCCCTTATATTACAAGTGCCTTCCAACATCTTTTAAAATTTCCCACCATACTTCTGACCTAGCCTCTCTCTCTGAGGCATAGTGGGAAGCTAAAAGTCTTGGCTGAACCCATCCACCTGACATGACATGAAGAACCAGCCCCACCGTCAGGTTGATTGACAGAGAGACCGTACTGTACCAAAGAAGAGGCATCTTGTTTTCAAATAATAATTAGGTCACAACTATCTCAAAAATGGACCTAGTCCTGGCTGGCCCTTGAAAAACCTGTCCGCAGCCTCTATACAAGACCCTTGCCCTTCAAAAGAGGATCGTCCTTGATTTGAAGGGTTGCTAGAGGGGCCTTTAGAGTTGTTCTCTCATTTGAAAGGTCACTTAACCCTAGTTTGGTTTAAATAGAATAAACCATGATCTCAACACCAAGAAGAATAAATATCTTGTTATAAATAGAGCACCAACTCATGGCGAGCTAATGGCAAGGAGTCGAAAGAGTGGAAAAAAATTGTCTGTTTGGGAAGTACTGTACTGTACTGTATTTTAAAAGAAAAGTAAGATCACAAGGCAGAGATTAAAATGTGAATCGAAAAAGCAAGATCCACCTTTATCAAAATGTGGCTTCTGTTATGCAGTAGAGATCTAACTCTTGCTATGAAGGTCCAAATAGTGAGATGTGGCATATTTTCAGGGTTGCTATATGGCAGAGGTTCTTAACCTAAGGCTTGTGGGCCGGATCTGGGCCATGATACCATTTTATGTGGGGGGGGGCATCTCTCCAAGGGCATTTGAGAAACAAAATGACCACCCCTTTGAAGCTGGCCACCCCCGTGCAAAATGGCCATCCAGCCCTCGAAGCTGACTGAGAGAGCGTGACCTGGCCCCCGGCTTGAAAAGCTTGGGAACCCCTGCTCTATGGAGTCGAAGCTTGGACGTTGACTAAAGCATCTGAAAGGAGAATTGAAGATTTGAAATGTGGATCCACAGACGGCTGCGAAGCATATAATGGGTTGTCCATGGGACGAATGTAGACATGTTGCATTGGATGGCTAAAGAACAAGAACTGTTGAAGACTATTAAGCAAAGAAAGCTCCAATACCTTGGCCATATCATGAGGAACAACATAAAGTATAGACTATTCCAACTTGCTCTGCAAGGAAACATCTCTGGGAAGAAAGGAGGCCCTGGACGTAGACGGACCTCATGGCTGAAGAACCTGAGAGACTGGTGTGGCATGTCTTCAGAAGAACTGTTAAGAATCAGGAATTAAGAACAAGAAGACTTTTGCCAATATTTGGAATGGATATGATACTTGAAGGAGAAGAACAAGAACAAGAACCATAAGGAGAGAGATCAGGGACCACAAGTTGCCCATCTGTAATGGAAGCCAACAAAGACATTAAATGACCGCTGCTTTCCTCATTCAAGTGTGATACAGGTCCAAATCTACCTGTATCGATCATTTCTAAATGTGCATCTGACATACAAATTATATGCAGTTTTATACCAATCAGGTTCTTGTGGGCCATTTGGCTACATGCTGTCCTCTATTTTGGCCACCGTACAGAAGTAGAGAACATACAGAAGCCCGTTTTCTGTATATATTTTCCAAGGTTGAGTCCTGGCCATGCGTTGTTGTGTATTGTTCTCACATGGGATTCTTGTTTGTGTCCTTATATGTGCTTTCTCCCCTCCTGCATCACCCCCCCCCAATTCACTGGAGCCCCAGTCACATATGGGGTTCCATCACACTGAAGGGATTAAGGTTAATCAGCTACACAAATCCCTGCGTCTAAAAAACAAACTAATCATCAAGATTTCTACACTCTCCACCCAGCTGTTCTCTGGCAGCCTAGGAGTTTGTGAAGACAGCCGTGAAGGATATTTTGGGGAGTCTAGCAGCTAGGGTGCCTTTCCTTAAACCCAAAATCCGCTGCTTGCGCTTTAGGGTTGATGAAAGACAGGAATGAAATGCTTCAGGCACAAAAGAATTCAGTTTTTAAATCAGGAGCATGCATGTTTTCCAGGGCTCAAGTTTCTACTTTCAGAACTTGTTGCGCAAGTTACCAGATAAATCTAAACCAGGGGTTCCCAATGTTTACAAGTCAGGGGCTGGCTCACACTCTTTCATTCACCTTTGAGGGCTGGACGGCCATTTTGCCCTACATGCACAATAGGGATGGGCATTTTGTCCCAACAGATTCAAAGGGGTGGCCATTTTGTTTCTCAAATGCCCTTGGAGGGGTAGGGAGCACATGAAATGGCGCTGTGGCCCGGATCTGGTCAGCTCAACAAAAACTCGCTTAACTGGATGTGGAAGTAAAATGCGCCTTGCAATCTGTTTTGCAACAGGGTGAGATAGATATTAAGCTGCCATTTTCTCTGCTGAAACCAGGGTTGCTCAAACTATGGCCTGTGGGCTATATCTGGCCCCCAATGCGAATTTATCCGGCCCGTGCCACCCTCATCACTCAGAAGTGGAAGTAAAATGGGCACATTTTACTTCTGTTTCCAGCTGGATTAATTGGTGTCAGGGGCTGGATCCGGCCCACAGGCCATAGTTTGGGCAACCCTGGGTTAGGCTCTCTAGGCATTGGGGTGGTGGTGGTCTGGGGATCATGCCACCCCCAAAACCCACCCCCTTCCCCTTCCATTTGCTCTCCTGTGAACTCGGTGGCAGTCTCCACGTCCACCCATTGTACATTTCAGAAGGCATTAAGGAGAGCTTGGAATTCCTGGATGGATTTGTTCACAAGGATGCTATTGTGCTCCCTGCCGCGTTTCAAGTCCCCTTCTGCTGGACGCTTGCCGTCCTTGTGTTGGGTTTTCCGCAGAGCCTTCGGTGCCTCTTAGAACAACTGTGGACCAAACATGGAGAAGATTCTTGAGGGCTATTAAAGAAGCCCAACAAATTAGACATCATAGTTGCTTGCTAGGATAAAAAAAAATTGTGTTCTTTTGGAGCTTTGGTTAACATAATCAGTGGTGCAGTGGTAAATTTCAAAGGGCAAATTTAGCCAACCAAAGTCAGCTCCCAGGAAGTGTCCAAAATAACAGACATTCAATTGGTTCATATTAACAAGTGAGGAGCAGGTTTTTTGTAAAGTTAATGGATGTCAACTACCAGTCCACTTCTCTTCAAATACTGTACTTTAAATTAAAAAAGAGGGCTAGAATTATTATTCTTTCGTGTCTGGATCAAACTTTAAACTTCTTCTTCTGTGTCTAGGTGAGATGTGAAACTGCCAAAATGAAACCATCTTCTTGACTTTGCCTTTGGCCAAAATTGCAACAATATAGCATTCCTAGGAGAAAAATGAACACAAAAAGGATTTATTTTATTTTTTATTTTTTTATTTGGTGCACATACAACAAGACAAGTTCACAGTAAGCTTTTGGAAATTTCAATCCACTTTTTCAGATTTGTGTGTGCATAAAAGCAATGAAAAGTCTTGTGTCACCTTAAAGCGAACACATTTATCATTACAGACCACTGCTTGCTCCGAATATTGCCTGGTGTATTTTCCTCATCAGGAACAAACCCTAGACAGACAGGCAGGCAGGTAGGCAGGAAGGAAGGAAGGAAAGAAGGAAGGAAGGAAACCCATTAAGTTGCTCTGTAGGAACTAAACAAACAAAAGCCACAGGTACATTAATTAGAATAAATTCACAAAATATGGAATTTGGCAAGTCTGCCTATGAGTTATTTGTAGGCTCACATGGAACTGTTCGGGTGGGATTAATCCGAGCATCATCCTAGAGTCCATATTCCTTGCCAGGGCAGAGGAAATAAATCTGTTTTGCACTGGCAACACGTCTGTGGACATGCACAGAAGTGATAATTCCATCCCTCTCCAAACTTGTCACCCCGCCACCTTTTTAAAGGTGACCTCTTGTTTACTTATTTATTTATTAATTTAATAGAGCTCTGTAGGGGGGCCATGATCCTGCAAGCCCAAGCACCCAGCAGGCAGCTTTCTGTCCAGGATGCCAGACGCAGCCAGCTGTCCTTCTGTAGATTAATGTCACTCATTTGCAAGGCCCAGTTCTGCTGTCTCTTGGGATAGACTTGTCTGCCTCTTCCCAAACCCCTCCTCCCCTTATCAAAGCGATTGGGGTGAGGGATACCCAAGAATTTGCCCTGCGACCCCTCCCATTCAGAAGACTCCCTGTCTTGGTTTGGGTGCATGGTCTGTGGTGGCTCAAGTGGTTAAGACTCCGAGATGGACAACTGGAAGGTCAGCAGGTCAAGACCTGAGTGCTGCATGATGGAGTGAGTGCCTGTCTCTGTCCCAGCTCCTGCCAACCTAGCAGTTAGAAAGCAAAAAAAAAATAAAATAAAAATGCAAGTACTGTAGATAAATAGGTACCACTTTGGCAGGGGAGGTAATGGTGTTCTGTCTGGTCATGCCTGCCACATTACCACAGAAATGTCTGCAGATGCAGATTGGATGGCTCTTTGGCTGTAAACAGAGATGAGCAACGCACCCTAGAGTCAGATACGACTGGCTTTCGACCAAGGACGACCTTGACCTTTAATCTTGTCAATTGGTTTCTATCAGGTCACTTTACAGTACAGTACTTACCAAAACCCCAAATGCATAGGATGCCCAGCAGGACCACGTGTGGCCCCCACAAGCTCAAAAATGTCCCTTCCAGTATCACTGAGCCTTCAGTATCATATTTGCCGGCAGCTGAACCTCCTTAAAGCCCATCCACATTTCAGACACCATGATGTGTTTCTGTTCTTGATCATCTTAGGCAGGAGTTGCTAACCTTTTTAAGTTGGGGGCCAGGTCACACTCCCCCAGACAGTTGAGGGCCCCCAACTGGTGGTCACCCCTGTAACTGCTACTGTAAAACATGTCTGTGACTGTTGTAAACATGTTTACGACAGTCGCGGATGCATTTACGGCTGTCGGAAATGAGTGAGTGAATGAGTGAGTGAGAGAGAGAGTGAGTGAGTGAGTGAGTAAATGGTTGGCTGGCTGGCTGGCTGGCTGGCTAGATAGCTGGTTGATTGGTTGGTTGGCTGGCTGGCTAGATAGCTGGCCGGCCGGCTGGCTGGCTGGTTGTTTTGTTGGATGGTTGGTTGGATGGTTGGTTGGTTGGATGGATGGATGGGGCATGTCAAAAGATGGTAAAACAGCACGTAACAGCCTGGTTTCATGTTTCATTTGCAATGCTGCAATATTCCCCTCCTGTCTCTCCTTGAATCTTCGAGCCACAACATGACCCAGGTGAGCTGTAACCCTTCCTTCCTCTCCACCTCCCCTTGCAGAAAAGCACAGGTAACCCCGTTGCCCTCTGTACGCAGCCGAAACCCACACATGTAGAAACAGATCCAGGCCATGTCGACAGAAACAAACTCTTCTTGTAAAATTGTGGGGGGATGTTCGGTGGGAAACAAAGGGTCTTTCTGCTTTTCCAAAGTGGGTCCTGCTCTGGAAACCAACCCATCCAGGAGGACTAACTGGACAAGAACTGATAGGTCAAGAATACGGTAAGTAGCTTATTTTGGCCCAGGGACAATTATTATCCTGTTGATGCTGAAAAGAACAGGATATTAGATTTTCTGTAAAGCAAAGTTCAGGGTCTTTGGGAAAATGTTGCTACCTGAAATTTTGAAAGCTCATTATGTGTCATCCTGGAACTAGACTTAAATTCCACTTTCCAAACTAAAAGGACGCTTTGCGGTCTCTCTGTTCTGTCATATTTGGATGAGTTTACAATTCTGCAAAGTATCCTTTGCGGGGTGAAATCTTGGCAACTAGACTGCTAGATTTCTCACCAGTGAGGGACCAGTGGAGAAATGGGTTACAGAACAGATAATACACTGGCAATTTGGAGAAAAAGTAGACAAATAATTTATTGCAAGGAGGGATGCAGATATGAACTGTGATAAATCTAAAGGTAAAGATAACGGTCACCCTTGCTCAAAAACCAGTCATATCCAACTCTAGGGTATGTTGCTCCATTTATAGCCAAAGAGCCAGGGGTGTCTGTGTCTGCAGACATTTCCGTGGTCATGTGGCAGGCATGACTAGATGCCAGACCGTATGGATTGCTGCTACGTTTCCAGCAAAAAATGCACCTATTTAACTACAGTACTTGGAATTTCTTGCTTTCGAATTACACTGGTGCAAAAGTAAGGATAGATGTAGATTCATGACGCAAAAAGTTTGAAAACTGAGTCCAAGAATCTTTCAACAAGAGTAGCAAAGAGGGATCCTGTCTAGACAATTCTGGGAAGTATGGTCCAAAAAAGCAATAATTTCCAAACTTGAAGTATTTAATCAGGACTGTGTTGGTTTAGTGCTGCATGATGGAGTGAGATCCCATCTCTGTCTAACCTAGCAGTTTGAAAGCAAGAAACTGCAAGTAGAGAAACAGGTATGGCTTCGACTGGAAAGGTAACATTGTTCCATGGATTCTGGTGTCTAGTCATGCCTGCCACATGTTTGCAGATGCAGAAATGTCTGCAGATGCAGCCAGCACTGGCTCTTTGGCTGTAAACAGGGATGAGCCCCAAACCTTAGAGTCAGATACAGTACAATTGGCTTTCAAGCAAGGGCAACCTTTACTTTAACTAGTTTGTGATTAAGACACTGTTTTCGGTAAACTGGCAGGAGGCTGTTTGGGATGGGATAGAGATTTATTTCCAAACTGATGGCTTCATTGTGAAGGCCTGTAAGCACACAATGGGCTGCGTGTTCCTATCAGCAGCACCTCCAGATGTGTTGAGATACAGGTTATCTCTATGCACCATCCTTTAATAAGTTGAGATACAGGTTATCTCAATGCAAGGCCATCTAATAAGTTTGAGAGTGAAACAATAGCCTCAAAAGAACAAGGAAAAACCATATTGCACATACTGCTTAGTTTGCATGGATGCATGGGTCACATTGAAGCATTATTTTGTGCCATGTTTTGCATCTTGTTGCCCTTCTCTTCTCTCCTCTTCCTGAGATTGTCATAAAATAGCCTGCCTTCTCACAGGCTGAGAGAATGTTTTTGTTGTCAAGATGGTACTTACAAGAAATTGTAAGCACCATATATACTCAAGTATAAGCCGAGTTTTTTAGTCCCAAAAAAGGCGACATGGCTTATACTTGGGTCAATGATCGTGAGGGTCTCAAGACCATGCCAGGTTGAGACGTGCCGACAATTTAATTAATTTTACCATATTTTCATGTATTTCAATTATTGAAACTCACTAGGAGCTCCTGTATTTCCCACCCTTGGCTTATAGTTGGGTTGGCTTATATTTGAGTATATACGGTAGATAAATGGGTACCCCTTTGGCGGTAAAGTAAACAGTGTTCCGTACACTCTGGTGTTGAGGCATGCCTGCAACCTTGTGTTGCCAATTAATCTTTCTCACACTAGGTCAGCCAAAGGGAACTGCAGGATGAACTTCATTTTGGCAGTTTCACATATGGCCTAGACATGGAAGAAGATATTATAAGGAGCCCTGGTAGCACAGTGGTTAAATTGCGGTATCACAGGCTGAATGTTGTGAGTTGGATCCTGACCAGAGCTCAAGGTTGACTCAGCCTTCCATCCTTTGTTGGGGACAAAAAATGCTAATTAACTTGTGAACTGCCCAGAGAGTGCCCTAAAGCAATCACACTTCTATACCACCCCATAACACTTAGTACACTCTCAGGGTGGTTCACAAGTTAATTAAGCGCTATGGGGTGGTATATAAGTGCAATTGCTTTGCATTCATTTCATAAAGCAGGGATTCTCAACCTGAGGCCCGTGGGCCAGATGCAGCCTGCAGCGCCAATTCATGCGTCCCCCCTGCCTCCACCACACCCGGAAGAGCCATGTGGTGGAGGAAAGGCAAAATGGCCATCTGCCCCCCAAAGCTGTCTGAGGGAGCGTGACCCGGCCCCTGGCGTAAAAAGTTTTAGAACTGCTGTCATAAAGGAACCTAGTAAAGTAGACTTTCTCTACACTTGGCTCTCCATGTCTGGCCCGCTCTTGTTTCACAAGACCCAGAGTTCAGTTTCTCAGCAAATGGTCCGGCAAAACAAGGGAGCTGAACTTTGACAGGAACATGCTTCCTTTCTCCGGTGGTGGTAATCCGTGTAAAGCTCCGGCACTCCATGGGACGTGTGACCCGTCATGAGGGAACAAGGGGGAACAAAGGAAAGGATTTATGTCCCTCCGGCAAGAGCCTGGGGGAAGTTCCAAAACTTTGGCAACGTTATATAAGAATGAGGGCTGCTTTGCACCCAGGAAGATAAGGGGTTTAAGATGCAGGCATAACCTTCGCGCATGCGTTGGTGCCATGTTTCCTGGGCTCTGTGGTTCATAGAATTGCTGTTACAGGTAGTCCTTCAAACAAGGAGATCACAAGCACTGGATCCAGGGGTACAGCGTGTGCGCGGAAGAAGAAAGGAAATGGAGAGTTACACAGTGTTGCACTGGAAAGGCAGTGGTTGATATTCCGATCCTTCTGGAAAAGATGCCTGGCTATCCTTGGGTTTCTCAGTAAACTATGATTTAGTCCCATGATGGTGAACCTTGGCACTCCAGGCATTCTTGGACTTCAGTTCCCAGAAGCCCAAGCCTCTGTGAATCCATGCAGTACGCACAGTAAACCCATCTGTGTGGATTCACAGGGACGTGGGCTTCTGGGAATTGGAGTCCAAGAACAGCTGGAGTGACGAGGTTTGCCATCACTGGTTTAGTCAAATGTCTCTTATGCTTAATGACATGAAAGCTTTGCTCAGAACAGAGTTACAATATGGCAATCCATTTCTGCAGGGTACAATGACGACCCTCTGCTTTGATCAGGGGTTTGCAACCTATGGTCTGTGGGCCAGATCCGGCCCATGGTGCCAAACAATCCGACCCTCGACCTTGCTTCAGCCTCCCTCGGAGCTACTGCTGGAATCAGCCGCTGACTCATTTACATCCCTGTAAATGCATTTATGACAGCCATAAATGAGTCCATGGACCTCATAAACACGTTTACTACATCTGTAAATGAGCCTGTGGCTGTCATAAATGTGTTTAGTACATCCGTAAAGACATTTACAACAGCCACGGATGTGTTTTATTTCACTAGTCTGGCCCACTCAGTTGTCTGAGGGGGCATGGTCTGGCCCATGGCTGAAAAACATTGAGAACCCCTGGCTTAGATGACTCAAAAAGGGATTAGAGAGAGAGAGTCTCAAACTAGGAGCCAGAAGACATGGATTCAAGTCCCTGCTGGGCCTTTTGGAAACTCATTTTGGGGTGGCAAAGGAACCCCAAAGCTGGAAGGGGTCTTTGAGGCTATCGAGTCCAACTCCTTGCTCAAAGCATGAGTCCAAATCAAAGTAGGTCTGATAGATGGTTTCCAATTCTCTGTTGCATGCTTCTAATGTTGGAGCACTCGACACCTCTAGAGGCAGTTGGTTCCACTGTCACACTGCTCTAACCATTAGTGTTTCCCTAACATTCAGCCTAGATCTGACTTCCTGTAGTTTCAGTCCATTATTGTTGCATCCTGGACTTTGGGGTGATTGAGAACAGATCCTTTCCTTCCTCTTAATGACCACCTTTCAGGTATTTGAAGAATACTATCATCAACTCCAGGGACTGCAGTGGCTTAGTGGTTAAGACGCTGAACTTGATGACTGGAAGGTCGGCAGGTCAGTAGTTCGAGACCTGAATGCTGCATGACGGAGTGAGCTCCCGTCTCTGCCCCAGCTCCTGCCAACCTAGCAGGCGGAAAGCAAGAAATTGCAAGTAGATAAACAGGTACTGCTTTGGTGGGAAAGGTAACAGTGTAGTCATTCCTGCCACATGACCATAGAAAAGTCTGCAGACACAGACAGCGCTATGACAACCTGTCTCAGCTCCTGCCAACCTAACAGTTGGAAAGCAAGACGTTAAATTAAATGCAAGATACTGTAGATGATATTAATATGGGACTGCAGTAGCTCAGTAGTTCAGAAGCTTGCCTTGTTAGCTAGAAGGTTGGTAAGTTGGCAGTTCAAGACCCGAGTACTGCATGACAGAGTGAGCTTCCATCTCTGTCCCAGCTCCTGCCAACCTAGCAGTTGGAAAGCAAGAAATTGCAAGTAGATAAATAGATACCACTTTGGTGGAAAAGGTGACAGTATTCCATATCTAGTCATTCCTGCCACATAACCACAGAAACTTCTGCAGACACAGACAGTGCTGGCTTTTGGGTTATAAACAGAGATGAGCACTGAACATTAGAGTTGGATACGATTGACTTTTGAGCAAGGGCAACTCCATCTTCTCTGTCTTCTTTTCTCAAGGCTAAGCATGCCCAGTTCCTCCAGTGTTTCCTCCTAGGGCAGGAATTCACAACCTTTTAAAGCTGGGGGCCTGGTCACGCTCCCTCAGACAGTTTCAGGGGCAGGATGGCCATTTCGCCCTTCCTTCACCACATGGCACTTCCTGGTGTGGTGGAGGCGGTGGGAAGGAGCACATGAAATGGTGCCGTGGGCCGCATCCGTCCTGCAGGCCACAGTTTGAGAATCCCTGTCCTAGGGCTTGGTTCCCTCTGCTCATCGTTGCCCTTTTCTGTCCCTGCTCTAGTTTGTGTGCATCTTTCTTAAAGAAGGAAGTGCACGTCCATCTCAAACCGATTCCCCTGTGTTTCTGCTTCTGCACTTCTGCGCAAGTGGTCCTCAATTTGGAACAAGAGCATGTCTGCACAGAAACGATTCACCTCAACTTCTCCCCCTTTATTATGGGCTTCCTGGATGCCCCTTTCTCCATCTCTCTGAGGGACAGCGATAAAGCTGCCTTCATTCCTTTCCTGTTCTAGCCTGACATACCAAGACCCTTGTGAAATACCAAAGGATTGTTTCAACTCATGCTTTCTCTTGTCTTTATCTGCTTTTGTGTGGTGTGGAAGGTGGTGGTGGAAGGTGTTAATTGGGTCCCTGAGGTGGGCTAAGTGTCAGAAGGGTGAATGTTTATTGAGAGAATTACCCACCTCAATTCCCCCTGTGGAGTCTGTGGATTCTAATTAATAGCCAAGGAGGAAAATCACAATGTGGGCATACCTTGAGCAGGGGCTTCTATTGTCTTTGAGCTATATTTGCCAAACTGGAAAAAAAGAGGTGGTTGGTGAGGAAACCCCCCTGGTGTGTGACACCCTGAAGACCAACAAATAAAATTGTGTTACATTATTGTTGCTGCCATTGTAAAAGGACCATTTAAGACTCAAAAGAATGTGGGATTTTTTTGAAACTATTTTTTTGGGTGGGTGGGAGAGTTGTCTCTTTTAAATTGATTACAGTTTACATGAGGTTATTTGTATGTCAGAAAAATTGTATGTTGAAAACACATTGCATTAACAGAAGAGGCCACTAGATGTCACCAAAAAAATAGTATGTCGAATTTTTCCTATTAAAAATTTATATGTTGAATTTTTTTATAAAAAAGCCAGGATTTCTATTTGTATGTTGAATTTTTTGTAAGTCGAACCATTTGTATGTCAGGGTTCCACTGTATTTCCCCTTTTCTGGTTCTGTTCCTCTCTTATAAGTCATTTTCTGCAGTTTCAGTCAACGGCCCATTCATGATTGTAAGAAATGAGTTGTTTTTCCAGTTAAGCGTCACAAGAGAACAACCCTTGTGGGTCTGACAGATGAACGAATTAAGGGAATATATGCCCAAAACCACATCAGAAGCTTCCCTGGCTGAGATCAAAGCAAACAGTGATGTTTCCTTCCTTCCCATACATTAAATTCCTTTTAAAAAGTGAAATCTGTAGCTGGGGGCTGGGTCATGCTCCCTCAGGCAGCTTCAGTGGCCAGACAGCCATTTTGCCCTTCCTCCACCACATGGCACTTTCTAGTGTGATGGAGGTGGTGGGGGACCACATGAAATGGTGCTGTGGGCTGCATCTGGCCCACAGGTTGCAGGTTGAGAATTCCTGGTATTAATGCACTGCCCACTCCAGCATCCTCAGCTCTTCTTTGGATATAGCATGAGCGCACATGTGAATTCCATTGGGGTTAGGGAGTAGAAGAAAAGTGAAAGCATTGAATCAGGACTGGGTCTTGGTTGTTGCTGCATGCCATTAAGTCACATCCAGCTGATGGCAATTCTATGGTTCAGTGATCTCCAGAATATCCTATCCTCTGCAGCCCTGCTCAGCTCTTCCAAACTCAAACCTGGGGATTCAGTCAGAGAGTCAATCCATCTCCCATTTGTTCTTCCTCTTTTCCTGCTGCTTTCCACCTTTCCCAGCATTACGATCTTTTCCAGAGTCTCTCCTTCTTCTCATGAAGTTGGACAGCCTTAACTTCATCATTTCTGTCTCCAGATTAGACTTGATTGGCTCTAAGACCCACTTGTTTGACTTTTGTTCATTGCACTTGTATTCCACCCATCTGGGAGCTATTCCCGCTCTGGCAGTTCAGGATATACACAAAGCTTCTTCCAGCACCATATATGAAATTAATCACTTTTTTGTTAGCTTTCTTTATTATCTAACTTTTGCATCTGTATATAGAGATAAGGAACACGGGTGTGTAAATGAGCTTGGACTTGGTCTCCAATGACACTTGCTTACACTTATTGATCTTTCTAGTTCCTTCAGTGCTGCCTTTCTAGGTCTTATTCTTATTTCTTGACTGCAAGTTCCATTTGTACTGATCACTGAATCAAGGCATACAAAATCTTTCAAAACTTCAATTTCTTCATTGGCAACCTTAAAGTTGTACACTTCTATAATCATAATTTTAACATTGTGAGCCTCTCAGAGTGGGAATGTGTGCCAGATGGGCAGGGCATAAGTCTAATAAATAAATAAATAAATAAATAAATAGTGACATCTTAATTTTCAACTGTCACTTTCTTCTCTCACTTTCCCTACAAGTTGTTTCAAGTTATTGTTGGTTTCGGACAGTAAGATAGTGCCATATCCCGAATTAGGGATGCTCCTTCCACCAATTTTCACTCTTTTTTCATCTGAACTTGGTCTGAATATTGCCAGTCTGTTTTGTTTTCCATATTTGTTGGTATATTCTTGTTAGGATTCTGACAGAACACATTTGGACTGGACTTTAAAAGCACTCTCCAAGGTGCTGAAACCATTTATGGCATCAAGTTCACAGCACCTCATATAGCTCCTGTAAAATATATATATATAGTAAAGATGAAGCTAAAAATAGTAAAGATGAAGCTATAGTACTTTGAACATCAACTGAGAAGAAAGGATTCACTTGAGAAAGCCTTAATGCTGGGAAAGGTGGAGGGCAAAAGAAGGGGGTGGCCAAAAATGAGATGGCTAGATGGTATTGTAGACGCAATGGGCACAGACCTGGGTGAGCTGAGGAGGATGGTGGAGGACAGAAGTGCCTGACGGGCAATGGTCCATGGGATCAAAGGGTCAGAATCAATTGTGAGTCCTTTCACAAGTCCTCCTCAGCCCAAGGCCAGGATGGATGAAGCTGTTGTCCTCAGTCAAGTTGGATTCAAGTGGGATTACATCACCCTTCCCTTTGGACTTTGGCACACAAGGTTCCTAGTCCTCAGGGCTGTCAGGTTAGTTAACTACCACCTGACAATCAGTGTCGAGTTGCTGGCAGTATGGTCTATTCTAGTGACGGCAAACCTTTGCACTCCAGGTGTTTTTGGACTTCACTTACCACAAGCCCAAGTCAGCACTCTTGCTGATCAGGGCTTCTGGGAATTGAAGTTCAGAACATCTGGAGTGCCAAGGTTAGCCATCACTGGTCTATTCTATTACCATAGCACAGGGATTCTCAACCTGTGGCCCGTCAGCCGGATACGACCCTCGGCACCATTTCATGTGACCCTCCACTGCCTCCACCACATGTGGTGAAGGAAGGGCAAAATGGTCTTCCGGCCCCTGATGCTGTCTGAGGGAGCATGACCCGGCCCCTGGCTTTAAAAGGTTGAGAATTCTTGCCATAGCAGGATAACCTTGCCAGACACCATGTCTGCTGAACATTTTAATTGACATGATCCTGTTTTAAATATAGGGAAGACTGGGCTTTTCTCCATTCTGAGCACAGAAGGTTTTGTGGCAGGAAGTACCTATCAGAGGTTCCCAAAGCTCAATTGTAGGACATCAAGCTTATTGATTCAAACAACACAGGTTTTTTTCCCTCCTCTTTACCGTCATGTTCAAACCATGTGCTGCTCCAGAATTGCAGCATAGAACAAAGCTGTTTTCCAGGCTATGTTTTGTCCATCCCAACCTGTTTCCATTCCCCTGTCCTTGTTTACTTTCTTTATATTTTAATGCTACAGGGTCCCGTTCCCCCCACCCACCCCACCCAATTGCTCTCTAAGCCTGTTGGACAAATTAAATTGTAAGTGTATAATTGTGGCCAGCCTCTCTGTATGTTGTGCTGTTGCCGTGAAGATTGGGAGGCGGATTAAGCTGTTCTGGAAATCCATTTTCATCTGAGGTTTTAATACCTTTGGACCGGTGGTTTAGAAACTTAAGAGTCTGGCTGCTGGTTTCTCACTGCCGCTTTATACAGTAATTGAAATGTGTGTTTGGGGTGAAGGCTACCGTAATTCCAAGATTACTTGCTCTCCTCTGGGCTTCTGTGTCTCTCTGTGTGTACGTGTGTGTGTGTGTGAGAGAGAATTGACATAGTGAAGGGATGTACAAGCCCTATGGTTTAGTTTTCCCCATCATCATACACAAATGAGAAGACATTCATTAATACAGTGGTACCTCGCTTAAAGAGCACAATGTGTTCCATAGGATTGCTCTTTAAGCGAAACACCATTGTAAGTGACCAATTGTGACTTCTGGTGGGGGTGAATGTGAACCCCGATTTATTTGTTAAGTGAAGTTTTGGTTGGTTTTATTTGTTAAGCAAAGAGAACATTCAGAGAAAATTCTGCTCTTTAAGTGAGTTACTCTTTAAGTGAGGCACTCTTTATGTGAGATTTGACTGTATCACCCTTTTTAAAAATATTGTGTCAGAAGCACACAAAGGTGCTTTCTGGGTTGGAAAGAATTTTTTCTGGAGAAACTCCACTCAGGGGGTGCCCGAATGAGGCTCCTTTCATGTCCCCAAGATCTTTTCCCACTGAAGTGGTCCCTATTGATCTACTTACAATTTCTTGCTTTCAAACTGCTAGGTTGGCAGGAGCTGGGACAGAGACAGGCATTCATTCTGTCATGAAGCACTCAAGTATTGAACTGGCGATGTGCCAGCCTTCCAGCTAACAAGGTGAGCTTCTTAACCACTAAGCCACTGAAGTCCCATATTAATATCACCTATCTTGGGGGGCTGTGGTGGTTCAGTGGTTAAGAAGCTTGCCTTGTTAGCTGGAGGGCTGGCAAGTTGACAGTTTGGGACCCAGGTACTGCATGATGGATTGAATGCCTGTCTCTGCCCAGCTCTTGGGGACATGAATGGAGCCTCATTTGGGCATTCCCTGAGTGGAGTTTCTTCCAGAAAAATCCTTTCAGCCCAGAATAATTTCTGATACACAATAACAATAACAATAACAACTATTATTATTACAGTTATTGTTAACCTATCTTGAATTTAATGTTTTCAAGTATTTAAAGAACATCTATTCCCTCCTTTTCACATCAAACCTCTAAACCAGTGGTGCTTCACAGGGGGTCTTCTATTCCCAGAAGCCTAACTCAGTCCATTGGCTAATCAATGGATTAATTTAGGCTTCTGGGAATTGAAGTCCAAAAACCAAAGATTGGAAACACTGGTCTAAACTGTGATTGCCTCTGTACACAAAGTCTGAGAGGCTAAATCCAAGAGTCAGTGGATCACATAAGATTCCTACTGACTAATCATTTGGAGACTTTCCAGCTTATATTGTAGTTATAATGATGCTTTACTCTAGCCTCGTACATTGGAGGGAGGTATTTTGCTCAGAGTATGACTAAATTGCCGTTCTGTCAACACTCAAAGCCACTTTCAACTCTGGCAGCTCTTTGTACTGTTTCAGAAACTGCCCAAATCTTTGTGACTGGAGATGGCCAAGAGGTATAACAACAATAGCAATGACAATATGGTCACCTTTGTAACTGACCAACTGACAGACTGAGTCTTCCACATTCACGTAAATTTTAAATCACACCCAATTGGATGTCTCAGCTCAGCTCATCTAAACTTATTTCTTTGGAAAACATTGACTGGTCACAGTAAATCGGGTGATAATTTTTGAATTCTGCTATTTTTGTGCATTTCACTCTTCCTCTATACAGGGGCCAGCTGGTAGGGGCAAAGCAGGTCAAAGAATTGGCTATAGGAAGTAATTAAGAGACCTAGAGATTTAGAGTTTGCTGTGACTTTGGGATATCTTGTTCTTGTTTCTTGTTCTTGTTCTTCTTGTTTTTGTTCTTGTTCTTCTTGTTCTTCTTATTATTATTATTCTACCACCACCACCACCACCACCACTCCTTTGGGATATAGCAATATTATGTCTCCCTCCCAGAGATTCTTTCTTCTATGGTACACTTGTTGAATGGTTCAACAGCGACGGCGGCAGCGATGACGAATCAGGCTCAAGTCCAGTTTATTTCTACCGGTATGTCACAAGTGAGAGAATCATAAGACTTGAACAGGTCCAGGCATTGACTAAATATTGACCAAATATTTGTCCTGGCCATAGCACAGTACTAAAGATACGTTAAAGAAACAAAAACACTAAGTCTCTCAATTAAATCTAAATGAAAAACATAATATCTGCTCTGTCAGTTCTAATGATCTCAAACAATCCTAGTTGTTTTTTAAGCAGCCAATTTCCTTTGTGTCTCTGTGTGTTTGTCTTTGGGTGGGTTATCTTCTATAATGCTGCTTTGTTGTGACACAAAACATTCAGATTAGCAGTGGCTCAGTGGGTTAAAGTGCTGTGCTTGGAGACTTACAGGACTGGGTTCGATTCCTCAAGAGCTGCATGACAGGGGACATGAAAGGAGCCTCATTCAGGCCTCCCCTCCAAAAACTCTTTCAGCCCAGAGTAATCTCTGACATGAAAACACACACACCTTGAGAATGAAATAAAGTGGCAGATAATATACAGGGTTTTTTTAGCATTAAAAAAACAATCTTCAGTTTATTTTATGTTACATTGTTTGGAAAGCGGTTTCTTTGATTTAGCAGCTCAACAGGTACCAGATACTCAGATCTCTTCTAGAGATCTTTTATCATTGTAAAAGTGAGGGTTGTGTTGTGTTTTTTTGCACCCTCTGAATTCCTTTACCCAATAGATGATTTCCCCCCCTCCTTCAAAATTTCTTCCCCATCTTTTTCCCCCAAGAAAAAGGAAAACCAATCAACTCTTTAAAAGGGGAAGTAGGGATGGAACATTATCAGATTATTATAGTGCTTCTCTATGTCTGAGGATTGTGTGGCGTGAACTGGTTCTAAACTCGCATGGTTTACTTGCCAGAGCTTGGGAAAGTTACTTTTTGTTTTGTGTTGGACTATAACTGCTGGTTGTAGATTCTAGGAACTGTAGTGTAAGAGAGAGAGAGAGAGAGAGAGATTAGGACCCCCAAGATTTCAGAAGGCATTTTCCCATCTCCAAAGCTGAAAGTGCCTTCTTGAGAATTCAATTGTTTGCTTGGTTGACAACAAACCAGCAAAGTATGAGATAGAATCCAGCTCATTTACTGGTCTGCCACTTACTGCCAGAAATATGTACCGATGAGGACTTAAGTCTGGCCAGCAACAAGGCCAAGAAAGTGGCTTCATTTGGGAGGTCCAGGGTTTGACCGGGACACGAAAGAAGCAGCAACAGCCAGCTATTTCTCCAGGGCTTTTAAAAAGATCTGCTGTGCCTCTGGTTCAGACGAAGGGCTATCACAGGGGTTCACAACCTATGGCCCATGGGTCAGATCTGGCCCATGCCACCAAATCATCTGGCCCATGACCTTGCTCCAGCCCCCCACCCCTGCCGGAATCTGGCATGGACTCATTTACATTGTAAACACATTTATGACAGCCGTAAATGAATCTGTGGCCATCGTAAACACGTTTATGGAAGCCACAGGTGTGTTTTATGGCAGCATTTACAGCAGGGGCTACCCCCAGTCCAGCCTGCTCAGCTGTCTGAGGGGGTGTGGTCCGGCACCATGGCTGAAAAACGTTGAGAACCACTGGGCTCTTGTTTCCGAGAATCATAAGTGATTTGAAAGAAGACGCTTGCCCAGTAGAAACAGGGCCACCTGTAAGGGACACGGGACCTTCTGTTTGTCCATATGGGTCATGTCAAGCAGGCCTTGGGCAGAAGCACCTGTCGGATTCTTCCTTCCATAACCCAGCTATTAAAGGCACCAAGGACCTGAGACGCACCCGGCCCCACATCCTACGGCCAAATCTAATCCAATGTGTGTCACTACTGAAACCTCTTCCTCGGAGGGAGCGTGGTGCGTTCACATCCTCCAAGGCCCCGCTTTCCCTCCACCACACGGTCCCTCCTTTAATCCGCACCCTGTTCTATTCCAGGGCTGGGATTTTCAATTAAGGATACTTACCGTGTCCCCCCTCCCACCCCCTCCTCCTGCTGCCATTTCCCTAATGAGGGGTGGCTGGTGGTAAATTAATTGTGCTGACAGTGTGACCCTAATCCGCCTGTGTATTATAATTATAAGAGCCGAGTGTGTGTGTGTGTGTGTATATATGTGTGTGTGAGAGTGTGTGCAGGCAGGCAGAGGAAAAGACCTTGGTTATTTCCAGACTTCTGTCTTGTAATTAACTAGCACGTGGCATCGTTAGGCTGAGGATTACAAGAGCCTTTTATTTATTTCCTTTTGACTCATTAATTTCCACCAACCAACCCCCACCTCCTCCAACTTTGGGTGATTAAAAAGTTCCTTGTGTGGCGATCTTTCTAAAGAGTCCCTGGCCCGCCTTTGCCCTGACCAGCCGGTTGTCCAACCCTCGTTTCCCAAGGATGGATCTTGGCCACTTTGTTTTGGCCTGGTGGGGAATTAATGTTAATTAAAAGTGCATTGTTTTCGACGCTTCCTGGATTACTGTCCCTGGAATATTCCTTTCCCCGGCCTCATTTTAAGTGTATTAGCTTAAGGGGAGAGCACAGGCAAGGATCCAATTAGGAAATGGGACTCGAAGTCTACTCTAAGCAAGATGGAGGCTCTTCCACACATGCACTTCCAAGTGACTCAATGCGGGCAAGGCATGAGAAATGGGTTCCAGGGAATGGCCATAATGGTAAAGCCCAGTCCATTATTAACCTGCCTGGTAGCAGAACCAATACGCATGAGGCTGGAGGTAGAAACTTTGACATCTCCAACTGTATGTCTGGCAAACCTCTTAACTTGCAACTATGAAGCAGTGCAGTGGTTGAACTGCTGTCCTAAAACCAAACGGTTGTGAGTTTGATCTTGACCAGGACTCAAGGTTGACTCAGCCTTCCATCCTTCTGAGGATAGTAAAATGAGTACCCAGCATATTGGGGGCAAAATGCTAATTAACTTGTGAACCACCCAGAGAGTGCACTATGGGGTGATAGGTATATAAGTGTGATTGCTTTGCTTCCTAATGTGTTACAACGGCAAGTCCCATCATCCCCAACCAGCATGGCCAAAGGGGGTAGAAACATACATACAGTATCTGGAAAGCATCAGGTTCGGGGACAGACGAAGCTCTCTCCAGTGCCTGGATGGATTAATAATAATAATAACAACAAATGAGCCATTGTATACCCATTCAATTCTCACCCTTATACAGTATATTCAATCTAAGATGGTAGGAGAAGCTTTACTGTTAGATACTCTAGATCATGGGTTCCCAACCTAAGGTCTGTGGGCCAGATCTGGCCCACAGCACCATTTTATGTGCCCCCCTCCAAGGGCACTTGAGAAACAAAATAGCCACCCCTTTGAAGCTGTTGGGATAAAATGCCCACCCCATCATGTAAGCAGGGCAAAATGGCCGTCCGGCCCTTTAAGCTGACTGAGAGAGCGTGACCCGGCCCCCAGCTTGAAAAGGTTGGGAACTCCTGGTGTAAAGCAAGGAAACAAAGATTAGTACATGAAAGCAAAATCAAAGTTCTCCCCATAGTCTATTTCCTATCTAACCCTTTGGAGGCTAAAATTCATAAAACCTAACCACGTCATAATTAAATTTTACTTCTGTTGCCATTGCTTTTCTATCTCTATGTTCTGCTTTGGTTGTTTTGTGAGGTTGTATTTTATGATTTTTACTGTACTGTTGCTGTTTTGACTGTAAGCCGCCCTGAGTCGCCTCGGCGAGTGGGCAGCAATATAAATCTGAACAAATAAAATAAAATAATAAATAAATCTACAAATGACTGCTTTAATATCCATAGGTGAATACAGCCTTCTGCTCCGTCCGAGATTCACCCTCGTTAGTTTTCTCCCATTAAGCTAATACACTTAATATAAGTCCAGGGAAAGGAATATTCCGCAAACATTAATCCAAAGACCACTGGATGTCTCCAACTCAACCATGTAGAGACAACACTGATTGTGCTGTGTGTGTGCTTTTATTATTTGAGTAATAATAGTACAATTCAGTAGGTTTACAAGACAGGCAAGAGATGTGTTACTCTTAAGAAGTACATCTCTTCTGCAATCTGGCATCATTAGCAAATTATGGTAATGATGGAAATTAGAGCAAAGAAATTAGAGTGAATAATACAGGAAATAGCTCAGTGGTTCGACTCCCTATTGTGCCTCATTGATAAGACCTGGATTTATTGATCCATAGCAGGGGTTTCCAACCTACGGGCAGCCCACAGCACAATTTCATGTGGTCTGTGTTACCAGAAGAGGATACATTTACGGCTGTCATAACTGTATTTATGACAGCCTCAGAGGCGTTTTACAGCAGCATTTACACCAGGGCAAAACGTGTGCCCAGGCTACTCAGCTATCCGGGGTGTGTGTGTGTGTGTGTGTGGTCTGGCCCATGGCTTAAAAAGATTGGGAACCCCTGATCCATTATTATCACTATTAGTCACATTTGTATTGCTGCCCACTTAGCAAGTGACTATTTCAGCTGTAAAAGAGTCCCTTTCAGCTCTGCGATTCTAAGATTATTGTTGTTAAATATTGATCATTGCTTTTGGAAGTTTGTGGGCATTGGAAAGTGGAGTGATTACTTGCTTTCTGCTCTCGTTGAAAAGGTTACATTATTCCAAGCATAGAATTGGCATCTCATCATAAGCAAAGGGGATACTGTATAAGGTGAATCACTGTTGTGTTTTAAGTTTGGTTATGAAGTTAGTTCTCCGAATCAGCGACCCATTTTGTGCACATGGTTTGGTACTGCCGAGTGTAACCTGAGAAAAGGATGGATAGGTTTTCCTGTTTGTAAGCTCATTTGCTCCACCATGAGCTGAGTTTTTCCCCCTTTCCAGTTCAAAGCTGCAAACAATGTCTTGTTACATTACCAGGTGCTATTTCTGCGTCCCAGTAATCTAAATTAAGAGTTTGAGTACTAAACCCAGGAGACATAGTGGGAAACTCCTTTAAGGATCTTACGACGGTAAAGCTGGACAAGGCCCTTGCTAGGTAAAGGTAAAGGTCGCCCTTGCTTGAAAGCCAGTCGTATCTGACTCTAGGGTTCAGTGCTCATCTCTGTTTACAGCCAAAAAGTCAGCGCTGTTTCTGCATCTGCAGACATTTCTGTGGACATGTGGCAGGCATGCCTCAGCACGGAATGCTGCTTACCTTCTCACCAAAGTGGTCCCTATTTATCTACTTGTAATTTCTTGCTTTTGAACTGCTAGGTTGGCAGGAGCTGGGACAGAGACGGGAACTCACTCCATCATGCGGCACCTGGGAATTGAACTCCAACCTTCTAGTCGTAGAGTTCAGTGTCTTAACCACTTGAGTCACTGCACTCCTTAACACAACACACACACACACACCTTATAGTCCATCCCTTATCAAGGAGACCCTGTGGGGAATCAGTCTCACCAACCTCTGGCTCCATAGCCAGGTAGCCACACCACTGAGCTATCCAGCAGGATAGACTATCCTTATACAGTGACACCTCACTTAAAGAGCATTAATGCGTTCCACAGGATTCCTCTTTAAGCGAGTTTGCTCTTTAAGCGAAACACTATTGTAAGTGACCAATTGTGACTTCTGGTGGCGGCGGCGGAGGGGATTGTGAACCCCAATTTAGTTGTTAAACGAGTTTTTGGTTGCTTTTAGTTGTAAGCAAGGCGACCATTCAGAGAAAATTCTCTTTGAGTTAGTCTCTAAGCGAGGTCCTCTTTATGCAAGGTTTTATTGCATTATTATTTAATAATAACATAAAATAATATTTTCTTTTAGTCTCCTGGGGCGGGCAGGGCAAAAAGGGAAACAGCTGAATCAGTTAAATGGAGAAAATGCATTATATCATGGCAGCAAACTGGTCATAATAATAGAGAGAAAAAATGTTTCATTAGGATTTTGGAAGATCTAGTTTCAAAATTCAAGGGACAAAGTTATTGAACTTTGGTCTATAAGTGATCCTCTATTTATGCAGCTATAGGGAAATAATAATTTGAACAATTTTGAATCAACACCCTGTTAACATGCAATACAAGCTAGGCTGTATGGGCCAAAATCAACCTTACATTTATTTTGCCAATGCTCCTGACATTTGTGTGATCAGCTACCGTCGATCAATAATAGATCTTCTGTGTTTCCTGTTTCTTGCCCAGTTCCTCTCTTAAGTATTATGCATTAACAACACTTAAGAGAGACACTGGGTAAGAAACGTGAAGTTCAGAAGATCTACTATTGCTCAAAGTAGCTGACTGACACACTTGTCTGCTGAGCCAACAGGTAAAGCATCGACCCTAGAAGCAGGAGATCAGACTTAAATTCCTTCTTTGGCCATGGCAACCTACAGCTATTGGTTTCTACATCTATGGAAAACTTAAAGTGTTGGCTTGCCACTCTTTGATTCCAGTAGAAGTAATTATGAGAGAGTCTCCCATTTTCCTTGTGGTAAGCTTGTGTTTCACAGAGGTTAGTGAGTTGAAAGGCAAAAACAAAAGCAAGATTCTTAGCAGGGGAAACTCAAAAATAAGTTCTCTTCCTGATAAATAGGGGCCGTCGGACAAATTACCATCAATAACAGGACATATTGGAGAGTGAACAAGACAAAAGGATAAAATATGTTTGTAACAGCAGAAACTCCCTGCTTGATATTCAGATATGCTGTGAGAACCAAGGATGTTTTGTGATTACCAGTTGTAAAAAAAAAAAGCCACATTGATTTTTATACTTATCTGTTATGCTAGCCAACCATTGTGTGCATCTGTACCCAACGTGTATAAACTGGTGCTATGAAGTCTCACTCTTATGTCTGGCGAAGTGGACTTGATCCACGAAAACTCCCATTAAAATACAACAGTTAGTCTTTAAGGTGACACAAAGTTGTTGTTGGGGTGTTGTGTTTTTGTCGTTTTGTTTTGTTTACTCTCTGATATGCTTGAAACACAGACTAACATGGCTACCACTTCAAAAATAACAGAAGCGTTTACCTATGGAAGTAGCCCTCATGTGGCCAAATGGATGGGCTCTACCATTAGGCTGGAGCCCAGTTGAGCGGGAGTGGTGGTTGGGTTTTTGGGGAGCCACAGGACTTGTGCCCCCCATAGTCAGCAGAGCATCTGCCCTTCTCCACGGCTATTCTGGCTCTCCGGATCTCCTGACATGGCCCACGGAGGACTCAAAGTGCCCCAGTCTCCCCTCATGTGGAGAGGTCATCAGAACTAATTACGGCCGACATTTGGAGGGGTGGATTACCAACATGCTGTCAGCAGGGTGGACATCTTTGCTTAATGTCACCTCAGCCATATTGCCCCCCTCCTCTCTTCCACCCACCCACCCCCACCCCACCCCCTTTCCTCCCTGCCACACTCCCGGATTAGTCGCTGAAATATAGACCATGACAGCTGACATCACCACCGTCCTTCCTTAAATCTTCCACATTTGGGTAGCACCTACCTCTTCTTCCTCTTTCTCCTCTTTCTTTCGATCTTTCCCCCCTCCGCCTCTAGCCACTCTCTCTCTTTCTCTCTTCGTGGCCCCCTACGAAGTCCACGCCACGCCACGCCAAGGTGAGACGCTCACAGGTCTGTGCACCAGCTTTCCTACCTTCTCTTTTTTCCCCCTTAACAGGAGATATATGATTATTTGCAACTGATCCAGCTTTAGAGGGGTTTAGCTCCCTTGATAAAATTATATCTAATGATTTAAAGTCCTTACCCTTGTAATGCAGCTTGGGTCGGCTTTATCACGCTTAATTAAAAGTGCTGACAGAGGGTTGGAAGGGCCATTTTTTAAAATTCCCTCTTCCTCGGGTTGGGATGGAGATCTACATTTGGGGGGTTATCAGGGAGGTGTCCATTTCTTTTTAACTCTTGGGATGGGAAAAGTGAATCAGTACGTCAACTGAATTGGGGAAACTTTGCCAGAAATTTAGGATGGTGTTGCACAACTGTGTTGATCAATCATAATATGAAAATAATGATTGATCAAGATGGGGAGGGAAAGGGGATTCAAGTTTTAACATACAAGGGACTTTGATGGGCAAAGTTATGTGTCATTCTTATGGCTACTGAAAAGACTGAATTG
The DNA here is from genome assembly GCA_030440675.1 of Furcifer pardalis. NCBI lineage: Eukaryota > Metazoa > Chordata > Lepidosauria > Squamata > Chamaeleonidae > Furcifer > Furcifer pardalis. The sequence goes on from CP126890.1 coordinate 309,722,278, forward strand.
ATTTTGGAACTGGCAGCCACGCTATCCTATGCGGAGGGCAAAGTCACTTACAAACCTTTGTACAGTCTCATGAATTTTCTATGAGTGAGCAATAATTTTGCCTCTCCTTCCCTCTTGTCCATTGGTGGTCCTAGCAAAGAACTGGTACCTATAGCATTTGACTCTGGAATCAAGGTGGTTGAGCTATGCTTTCAGTTCTCTTCACATACATTTGAATCCAGGCAGGTCTTTTTAGGCTTTTCGGTGAGTTTTGGATTCTAACACGAGACAACTTGTGCCCTATCGTAATGGTTGCAAACTTTCTAGCTTATTTAAGTGGCATTATTGTAGAAACCCCCCCTCCCCCGGGTGGGTCATCTCAAACTCAATCGTTTTGGCCATTTCCAGAAGAAAACTTGATGTGTGGTGTCAATGCAAGACTCTGATCGAAAACAGCCAACAATGTTTGTTACTTTGTGTTATTAAACTAACTCCGTTTTTTGAATGGGAAGGCCCAGATCTACAGATTTCTGTCTGCTGGATCTAGCCATTTTTGCTAGAATCTTTCATCTCTCCTCCCCTGGACATCCCAAACACGTGGCTAAGAACAGGTATTTGTTACCATATTGGAGACAGGGACTGGAAGAATGTCCTGATTAAATTAGGTTTGGATACCTAAGCTCACTGTTAGAGCTTTGCTAAAAAGTATTAGATCTGACCTTGCAGCACCTGTAGGCATTTCTTCAGTGAAGAGGCGTTATTTTCCTCCTTGTAGCTCCTCCTGTCTGGTGCTACAGGGGCAAGTAGTTTAAATTTCTACTCGTAGGGCTGTTTCAGTAGACTTAAAACATGGCAGTGGCTTTCATAACGGATGCAATAAAGTTAAGGCAATGGACGCCACAACTTAAATCTGATTCTTAGTTATTCTAAGGTTTTGTCTTCTGGTTTGTTTTCCAGTGGTGCTACTGTTTTATTCTGCTTCAGCTCCAACCCTCATAACACCAAAGCAGGGAATTAAAATGAAATGGCCATTTCCCCCTAGGTTGAAAGATATTCTGGTGATTACTGCCTTGACTAAAACAGGTGATTTTCTTCCAATACACATGAAATATCTTTTGTTTCTATCAATTGAAATCAACAGGGTTGAAGTTGTTTCTAATTAACATATGTCTCATAGATTTCAAATAGGTCTGCTCTGGTGGTAACATAGCAAGTACTGTATATATATTTATAAATGTGAGTATAATAAGTTTTCATATTTGTTGTTCAACCACATATAAAAGCCTCCATCAATTTAATGCACCTGGTGTATGCAAAATAAATAGAGGCATGGATTCATTCTGGAGGTACAACATCCTGGTTGCTTAATATTAATTTGGTGACTATGGCATTAACAAATATTTAAAAATCAATTTAAGTTAGAAAAAAAATGAAACTTAAACTTTGATACAGTGTGTTGGTTTTTTGTCTTGTTTTTTTAGTCATAGCTTTTGCCCAATTTGCCCCATGGGGCAACTTACAAACTTTGGTGATTCTTTTTCAGTGATGCTCAAGCTGTCTTCAGGAATCTATTTATAGTCTCCGAGAGTTAAGGCTTAGTGCCTTCCACATGAATCATTTGTTCCAACTATCACCTGACTTTCCCTAATTCTGACCACCACTAGTTTCATACGCACTATTTTTCTCCCTGCTACAGTTTGGGAGTTTGAATTAATTCATTTCTTCTCTCCTACCACCAAATCTTTACACAAAGTCTTTCTTTCAAATGTGTCCTCTGTTTGAAGAGCCATGCTCCTGGTGTTGTCATTATGTGCCCTCAAGTCAGAAATGACTTAGAGCAACCTTTTAATAGGGCTTTCAAGGTAAGTGAGATATTTAAAAGGTGGTTTTACCAGTTCCACTCCCCCAGTGAGTTTCCATGGCTGAAGAAGAATTCAAACCCAGGACTCCTGAGTCCTAGTCCATCACTCTGGCCACCACAACATACTGGCATTGGGATTAATGCTAACAGTCCCTAAAAGAGGGGGATCCTTGGACTTCAATTCTCAGAAGCCAAAGTCAACACTCCTGCTGATCAGGGCTTCTGGGAATTGAAGTTCAAGAACACCTGCTGGAGTGCCAATGTTCGCCATCACTTGTTTATAAGCATAGTTACTCAATCTGCATCTGTACATATAAATTAGCAATTTTATGCAGAGCAGTGTGTAATTCTTTGAACTTTCTTTGGTAACACTATCCCAGTGATGGCCAACCTTGGCACTCCAGGTGTTCTTGGACTTCAGTTCCCAGAAACCCAAGTCTCTGTGAATCCACACAAATCGGTTTACTGTGCATACACATATGCACAGTAAACCGATTCATGTGGATTCACAGAGACTTGGGCTTCTGTGAATTGAAGTCCAAGAACACCTGGAGTGCCAAAGTTCACCATCATGGCCCTATCCAAACAGCTCCTTCTACACTGGGAGAGGTGGTAGAGAGAAGTTATCTTCTGATGGCATATTTGTGGGCTGAAAACTTTTAACTTTGGACTAAGTAGAAATCATGTCTCTGGTAGGAGACCCAACACGGGCCAATGGACAACATTCATATGAATATAATACAAGGTTGTCATGTAGAAACTCAACTCACTATTGGTCACCATTGATGACAGTAATAGCAAATTGTCTCAATAGAAAAAAGGTCTTGTCAGAAACACAGCTTGGAAACATTATTTTGGGAATTGAGATTCCTCAAATCCCCCTGCTAGCAGCTATATGGCTGAGCAACTATGGAAGCTGTGGAACTTTTTAAAAACCACTTTCCTGATTTACATAACAGATTTTGGTGAGAAATAGGCTTGGTTCCTCAACTTTGATTGCCTGGGCACTTTCAAGTTGGAAATGATGCTCGCATGACTGTTGTGTCAAAACTCCACCCACATTCATTGATTCCTTGTTGGGTTCTTTAGAATAGTAATCGTAGATCGGCAGAAGGGACCCTATGGATCACCGAATTGGATCCTGGAAATGTCATGTGATTGTTTGTATCAATGCTAAAAAGTAATGGTCCAGTGTCCTAGGCTGCTGCAAGGATGGCAAAAACTGTTCCGGTTATTTTATGTTGATTTAATACAATTCTTCCCATGGTTTTCTGGGTAAAAAGTACTCAGAAGAATTGAAGAGGTTGTGGAACTGATGGACCATCTCTTTCTCCTATTAGTTTCTGGTTGGGCTACTGTTAAGAAGAACATGTAGTTTTGGACTTACATCAGCTCAAAACAACATTACCTAGACCCATGATGGTGAACCATGGCACTCCAGCTGTTCTTGGACTTCAATTCACAGAAGCCCAAGTCCCTGTGAATCCACACGAATGGGTTGACTGTGTGTACGAATAGTAAACCCATCCGTGTGGATTCACATGGACTTGTTTTTCTGGGAATTGAAGTCCAAGAACAGCTGGAGTGCCAATGTTCACCATCACGGACCTAGCTTATGATCAGCTGAGGAAAGAGTTTGCATTTTGGGCATATTGTGCCACTGTCCAATGGGTACTATTTCCAAGCAAAATACAGGCGATCACAAACCAGCTCAACCCTGACAAGTGACACTATTTTATTTTGAAGGATGGGAGGTCGTAGCGATTTCTGCATGGGGATGGCTTGCTTTTAGGCAAAGCGGCCCATTCTGGTACAATTGGACATTATGTTTGCTTGCCCTTTTCTTGTAAACGGAGATGTTTTCTTGTAACAGAGATGAGCACCAAACCCTAGAGTCAGATATGACTGGCTTTTGAGCAAGGGTGACCTTTACCTTTCTTGACGTCTGATCACACCTCTGCTCCAATCAATAGGTTTCATCACAACCACTACGGACGTAACTCGTAGATCTCTTTAGGGAATGTGAAAAAGCAGGATGGGGAGAAATCCTCATAAACAACCCACCACCTTTACCTGCTGCAACATAGTTAATGCCCAGACCAAACCAACAAGACCAACCTGTTGCCTTTCAAAAGCCAAAAGAGAGAGAAAATTCAGAATGCAAGACTGTTTTCTTCGCTTCTCTTTTTCAATTAAGCGAAGTAAAACAAAATCATGGTAAAAGTAATGTGGGCAGCTGGTCTGTCGAATGCACTATTTAATAATGCAGTAATCATTGGACTGCTCTGTCCTCTTCTCCCCCTGCCAGGCCATCTGTTAGTGGCGCGATTAACCTTAGACTGTAGGTTCCTCGGGGCCAGGACCCCTTTTTTTCAACAGGATTTCTTTTCCATCAAGCTTCTTGGGGAAATTGGCAATACATTAGCACAAGGTGTTTCCAGGTTCTATAGCCAAGGGGAATTCAGAGAAGATGGGATGAAAATGAGATGACTTGGTATAAAACAGGGGTGCCCAAACTATGACCCACAGGCCAAATCTGGCCCCCGACACCAGTTCATCCAGCCTCATCGCTCCCGGAAGTGGAAGTAAAATTGGTCCATACGGGAGTGACGAAGGTGGCGTGGGCTGGATGAATTGGCATCAGGAGCCAGATCTGGCCCATGGGCCATAGTTTGAGCACCCCTGGTTTAAGCAGAGAAAAGGGCAGCTTAAAAATCCTGTTGCAAAACAGTCTGCAAGGTGTGTTTTACTTCCACTTCCAGTGGGAGGAACCACGTGGCTGGCCCACTAAACCATGTGACTGGCCCACGGCCCAAAAAGTTAGAGCACCCCTGGTCTAAGAGAAGGTTCTATTTGAGCATTTCTGTGTTTCAGTTCTCTCTCTTTCATGTCCTGATCAAACCCTGGACTGCCAAAATGAAGCCACTTTCTTCACTTTGTCATTGCCCAAACCCAAGTCCTCATCGGTGCAGTAATCGGCAGACCAGTAAATGAGTCAGGATCTGTATCTTTCCACATTCACACTGTGTTGTTGCCCACCAGCAGCCCCCATTTGAGCATGATGATCTTGCATTTAGGGACTCCAACCCTCAACCTATTCAAGGTCCTCCATGTGATGTAGGGGAGGTTGAGATCCTCAGCTATATCCTCCTTTAATGTAATTCCTTGTCCAGTGAGCTTCTTCCTCCATCTTCTAATTTGGTTTTGCTCTTGCGTACCCTCAAGAATGTTTGTTCTTGCCATAAAGCTCTTCCTGGATCTGAGCTGGTGGGCTTGAGGCTCATCTCCGTTCAGAGGACATTGAGGGTCCTTCTCTTGCTTAGTTCAGTTTTTAGTATCCTTTATTAACTGACTAGTCATCCGACCATGCCAGGTTAAAATGTGATAAAATGCATTAGATAAAGAATGATTACAAAAGAACCCCCCTCCCCCAAATATAGACCCATAAGCCTTATTGATATTACTGTTAAGATGTATGTGGAACATCTTTTGAGGGGAAATAGAGGACTGGGTGGTTGAAGAGAAAAATATTAGAAGAACAGGCCAGGTTTAGACCTGGATATTCCACATCAGACAACTGTTTTGTTTTACACCATCTTGTGACTAAATGCACTTCACAGGGACATCTTGTGAAAAAACTTACTAAATTAAAAAATGAACCCAGGGTTTTGTGCTTAATAAAGGCCCTTTATGCTAATACCTGCTTGAAATTATGTACTGGAGCCAATGGTTCACTTACACATTGAATTCCCACTTATAAAGTTATTAGACAAGGAAGCTTTGGTTTATATGTGTGTACATATTTGTGTGTGTGTGTGTGTGGATGGAGCATGCCCGTAATAGTGATAATGGCGGCTTGCTGTTCTACCTCACAAATCCTCCATTTTATCAATTTGCTTGTAGGGCTTCTGTGAGCATCCCTTGCCATGGCCAATCTTAGTTGCAAAATTACAGAGGGGGTGGGTGGGTTTCAAATCAAATCCTTCTGTAAAGTGAATTTGAACGGGAGAAAAGGAGAGGGGGGATGGATGGAAGAAATCCTGTTTCTGTCCGGGAGATGTTGGGAAATGAATCCAACGCTTTCTTGAACTTCTTTCCGATTCTAAGCTTCTTAAGAGAGCAATTTCGGGAGAGCTGTCCAAGAGCTCGCCAGAGAAAATGTTGGGCCTTCTCCATCCTCATTAATGGCATGTTGCAAACGTCCTTAATCTCCTCTCATTTCTCTGTCACAGATGTTTCCTAGTTTCTCGAATGGTAGAGAGAGCAGCGGTCATTCATTTGGAAAGCAAAAACTCTTCCCTTAAGTACAGAAAACTGGCAGGGGGCATTTTTATCGAGATTGCTTATTCTACATCTAAGTAAATGCTTCTTTCGGTTGCAAGATGCTTGGGGGCTTTGAATGTTGTGGAAGAGCTAGATCACGTGTCCACTTGCTCGTATGTAATACATAAAGCAAAACAGAACTAGGTTATCGTGCTACGTATCTCTTCCTCATCGTCATTGTGTTTACACAAATAAAATACCTTTTATGCAGAATTTCCTCAGCAGGATTCCCTCATTTTGGTTGTCTGCAAATGAGATCATGTATTCATCAAGTGTTTTCATTCATTGCTATGCATTACCTGGCTATGGTGCCCATGTCAAGTGGTTTAGGTGCCTGTTTTTTTAAAATAAATAAATTGAGATAAGAATTGGCCAAAATTAAATAGATTGATAGTTACTCCTAATAGTGTTTCATATTCATCAGTACGGAGCTAAAAATACTCCTAGCTGCCCTCACTTTTCTATCAATTTCTGTATCTAGTCCTACTTATTTTTTTTTTCATGAATAAAAGAATTAACTCAGTGAGGAGTCCTATGATACTCCTAAACCAACATATTGCTACCTAAGCTGAAGTTGATTCAGTTAAAAATATTGTAATTGACACTTGGTTGGAATTTTACTTGGTAAAACAAGACTACTAACTTTCTATATTTCAGAAGCCCGAGTTTTATGAATGGGAAAGGTATATTGTAAATATTATACACATATTGGTTGGTTTAATCTTTTACTTGACCATTAGATGGTATTCCAAACCAAGGAGAGAGAGAAAGAGAGAGAACGAACAAGATACCGTGATACAAGCCAGCTGATTCATCACTGCTTGGGGTACACAGAAAGGGCCTCCTTGAAGATTGTGGTAATTTTGAACCACAATTGGGCATACCCCGGGCAATGGCAACTTTGTTGTGCCGACTAATCTTCTCCACACTACGTCAAGTGAAAAGAACTTCACCAAATGTGGCTTCATTTGGGAAGTTTAAAGTCTGACCTAGACACAGAAGAAATCACAGCCAGAACGCCTGTAGGTCTGCTTCCTTCCACTGTGTGATGTGTTAAAATGATGGTGGGCACTTATATACTTGTGAGGGGAAGAAGACAGGATGAAAATTATCCTCTTCAGTGTGTCAGATCTTAGAGATGGCCATCTGTTTGGCAGGTGTCTCTCTACAAACCTGGTCTATCGTGGTACCTCAAAGTTTGTGTGCAAAATTGTACACAGTACTTCATGTGTTGTGGACACCGGAGGCCTGATTCAGAAGGGGGTTCCTTACACAGCCGTGCTTTTGGTTTGAAACACCCTTCTAGAGGCAAAATTATTATGTGAATGCAAGACGCTTGACAGCTGAAGACCAAACCCAAAACAGCAGTACCTTTAGTTGAGCTGTAGCAAATGATCATTGCAAAACCCGGAATCAATGAGTTATGTTAGGTGAGCAACTCCTCTGTAAAACAGAAAGCACAGGAGACAAGAAACAAAACAAAATAGGAAACAGAAATGTTGTGGCACCTTAAAGACTAAACAGTTTCTTATCTGCTATGCTTGCTCAGACTAACACAGGTACCATTTCAAAAGCATTAAGGAAACCTTTCAAAGAGTCGGCACTGGGTCTTTTTTCACTGTCTGTCTGTGCTATTTTCTTTTCCTGAGGAGAGCTGACCAAATGTAAAAGAGGAGAAAGCCCACTGGAATTGACCGTTTCTGTCTTCTTTCCTATGCAACTGGCCACAGTGTAGAAGAAGCCCTCTATTTTCCTTCTCAACCATTGATCTTCTCACAACATAGAATAACGAAGAGAGACCGCTTGGTAGCTTCTTCATGTCCCGAAGCCAAAATGAAGCCACCTTCTTGGCTTGGTCGTTGGTCAAACTCTTGGTCGCTGAGGGTTGACTGTTCTGCTCAAAAATATCGGCCGGAGCTTCAGGACATGAATGTTGGTTTCAGAAGGCAGGTCTTGGGTGGGAAGATGGGAAGAGATGAAGGAAGCAAGGGTTAGAGTCTGTCTCCATTGCATGTAACCCTGTGCTGTCAGTGGAGAATAAACCTTGCATGACGCGCTCCTTACGAGTTGACCAGATTCTCAAATGCAAACCATTTTTGGCTTCTGTACCAGCAAGCAGACAACACATACAGCCCACGAAGTGAACCAGTTGGATATGTGATTGTCTGTAAGGAGTGGGGGAGGAAAACCCAACAAAGCCATCCTCCCCCACCACCATTTATTAATCTACAAGGGTATTGCTATAATACCAGTCATGTGAGGGGACCTAAGAGGAGTTCTAAGAATGGAACCTGCACACAGCAAACCAAATTGTTTCTGAGGAAAACCTCCCCCCCCAACACAACAGCTGCTGTTACCACCACCGCCATCACCACCACCACCATCACCGCTCTCTTTCCTGACCCCCCCCCCTCCTTCTGCAGGGCTTAAGAGAAGAAAATCCCAAACCTTCGGATCTAAATGCCCAGAGAAGTCCTGGGCTACAGAATCTCTTACCCAAGGCTAAATCTCTTTTCAATTCAGGTTAAGCTTCTCTTTTTATTACAGATTATAGGGATCTCCCACTGTATCACTTCTGGGTTATCCTTTTAACACATTTCGCTCTTTCTCGGTGGGGTTATTTTTTGTGGTTTGCCCGGGATGGGAAGAAGCTGCTTATGGTTTTTCTCCTCGGTCCATTCCCAGACCAAATTTCTGTTATGCTTTCTTGCAGAAGCAGTTGGCAGGTTTCGGTTTGGACACCTGAGCAGTGGGTCTGCTCTAGGGAAAAGGTAAGAACACCTCTTTTTTTCCTCCCATTTTTTATTTTCCCTTCCCAAATGGGCCGATGGGGGTTGGCCGGTAGGTCCGCTCTGTCGCCATTGGAGAAAGCAGAAGTCTTGTAGTGTCTGCCTTTAAGACTAACCAGCTTTTATTTTCATAAGTTTTCAGGTATCTGAGCATAATTCTTTTAATGAAATAGGCTTTGGCACACCAAACCTTGAGATAAAACAAAAACTAGCTGTCTTCAAAGGCACAGTGAGACTTTTCCTTCCCTTTGTGCCATATCAAAGTAACGGCTAGACTACTGAGTTCTAGACATTAAGTTGTCTTAGGTCCTCCTAGGTTAGAAACAGAGGGAAATTATGTATCTAGGTGCAGATATAGATCATATCTAGATATAGGAGCACCTCCACTGTGCAAGAAGACGTTGACCATTTATGATCAAAGCAATGGGTCTTTTGGTTGCCCTACTAACAGTTTGTCCACCTGTAAATCTGTATTTTTCACCTTCTCTGCTGAAAAAATTCCATACAACCTTGGATCCTATGAGCTAAAAAATTCACTGACTTATTTAGTTATCCTCCATAGCGATCTCAGTTCTTCTCAACCCTGGCGGACATTTTGCCATCACGGCTAATGGCGTACACTCTGAAAATTACTGCGTAACAACTGGGGAAAGAGTGCCAAAATGACAAAACATAGATGCACAGGCTCAGTGAAAGGAAGGTGTGTATTTGTGTGTGTGGAATAAAATCTCAACATCGCAAGATTAATGTGGTTGGCCCCTAATTGCTTTGTAAAAGGTAAAATTTAGTTACAGTATAAGTATAGTTGGTCGTCCCCCCCAGCCCGGTTTTAGAATATTTAGCCCGTGAAAATGATGTGGTCGTGTAATTTTCCTTTCTTTGGGGTTTTAGAACATCACTTGTAATAAATTTTATTGGAATGTAAGGTCATGAACAGAAATCCTTTATGAGAATCATTCTTTTCTACTCTGTGCCTCTAGAGAACCTTTTAAAAAAAGCAACATTATTTCTACTATAATGTTGGCATTTTGAGTCAAGGGGAAAACATACATTTTGAGTCAAATTGCGATGGTACAGGGCAGAAAGTTATAATTTACAGGTTTTTCTTAGAACAAAGGGTTTTGTTGTTCACTTTCTGCAGCTAGGTGGTAAATGGTACCTAAAATCGAATAAAAAGGGGGTTCAAGACACTTCTAGCTTGAAAGCATTGTTGACAATTTTAAAACACAATTTCAGCTGGGTGAGTAAGCAATGCCACTTGAAGACTCAAATCACTCAAATTGCTTTGCTGCTTCAGATTGTTTCTCTATCTTGTGTAAATATTACAATCAAGCTAAAACATTTGTCTTTAATCCACTGTTCTGTTGGGTTGTAAAGGTGGTGGCAGCAGAGGCGTAGCTACCGCCGTATCTGCCGTATCAATTATACGGGGCCCCCGGGCCACGGGGGCCCCCAACGTGCGTAAGCAAAACAAATCTTTACCCTTCCTAAGGGCCCCCGAACAAATTTTTATACGGGGCCCCGCCAAGGCACGCTACTCTTCTGGGTGGCAGAGATCTGAATGCTTTTTAAGAAGGGTGGGGGGAGTTATTTTTACATTTTCCTAGTTAAGTCTTATGTATGCGCACACACATGATTTTTATCGGAGGATTTCTTTGCTCTGATTTGTACAGAAAGGACAGAGAGGGAGGAAGAAAAAGCTTTTTGTTTGCTTTGCTTTGGTTTAAAGGATTCCTTTTCCCCTCTTACTGCCAGAGTATATAAACCGATAATCCGAGTCCACTGAAGAGATGACATTTCAAATGGCAAAATATCTGGGGCAAAATAGCATCTGCCCACTCAAAAACTCCCCAGGTTTCAATATTTCATTAAGCCAAAAATGACAGCTTGATCAGTTTCCTTACAATAAAGAGCTCTTATCTTTCCCCCTGTGTTTATTTAACTATTTGTACACAAATACTGGGCAGTTTTCACAGCATTCACTCTCCTTATAAATTTATTTATTTAGCATATGGCATTTGTATACATTGAGTCAACAGAGCTAAAAAATGGATTGAAATTTTAAAAAAAACCAACAACGCATTTTTTTTATCCTCCAAATTGGTTGTAATTTGCAATATTTAGTTTTACACAGTTTTTATATATACATGATTTTTTTGGGAGTAGTAGCTGTGTTAGTCTGTGGTTCAGGCATATCAGAAAACAAAACAAAATAAACAAAATAAAAATAACATAAAAACACTGTAGCACTTTAAAGACGAACTGCTATATTTTTATTGTTAGCGTTCATGGATCAAGTCCACTTCTTCAGACAAAACAGTATGTGCACACACACACACACACATATATACACACATACAGTATTATATATATATACAGTATTAATGTATATTATTTTGTTATAAGAATATATATACAGTATATATAAACAGTGTAAAACTAAACATTAAAAATTACAACCAATTTGGAGAAGGATAAAAAAATGTGTTACTTGTTGGAGTTTTAAAAATTTCATTCCATTTTTAGCCTTCCTTTTTAACAAATAGTAAAAAATAAACTGTAAAAAGCAATACATAGAATGCCTGTTTTGATAAATATTGGGGCTTTCTACAGCTATCGATAAACTCTTCAAAATCACTTGCTTGTGATGCTTTCTGTCTCAAAATCACCAGCAAAACTTTCAAAAGAAAACAAGTGAGAATTTAAGGCTGCAACCCTATTAAAACGTTATTTAGAATTTATGTCCTGTTAAGCTTGCTTTGCATATAGAATTCTACTGTAAAGTTAATCATGGGACATATAATTTATCTAGCATTAAATAAGTCACTAAGATGCTGACTGGGAGGCGGAAGGTCAGCAGTTTGATTCCCGAGTACTGCAGGATGGAATGAGCTCCCGTCTCTGTCCCAGCTCCTGCCAACCTAGCAGTTCGAAAGCAAGAAATTGCAAGTAGATAAATAGGGACCACTTCGGTGGGAAGGTAACAGCGTTCCATGCGTTCCGGTGTCTAGTCATGCCTGCCACATGACCATGGAAATGTCTGCAGAAGCAGACAGCGCTGGCTCTTCAGCTTAGAAACAGAGATGAGCACTGACCCCTAGAGTTGGATACGACTGACTTTCGAGCAAGGAAACCTTTACCTTTTAGTATTAAATATCTATGCTATCAGGAGTGCTTTCATAATTTCAAGATGTTGTACCCACCACTTCATATTATGTGTGGTTCTGAAAAGAAAAACCTGGAAAAATACACCAACAATCTTGCTAAATAAACCAAGAGTAGCCAGAATAAAATTAAATCTGATCAAAGATTATTTTTACAATTAAGGCCATTAATGCCTATGTATGAGGCTACAGATCTTTCTTCAGGACTTTAAAGACTAACTGCTATATTTTTAATGTGAGATTTCATGGCTCAAGTCCACTGATCTGATGAAGTGGACTTGAGCCACGAAAGCTCACATTAAAAATATAGCAGTTAGTCTTTAAAGTCCTGTAGAGTTTTTATTTATTTATTTTATTTTTTTGCTTTCTGATATATCTGAAACACAGACTAACACAGCTACTATTCCAAAAGATATTTCTTCTTTTTTTTCTCCTTCAAGTATCCAGGGAATGGATACTTGTGAAGAATCAAAAGATACCAAAGAAAGAAAGAAAGAAAGAAAGAAAGAAAGAAAGAAAGAAAGAAAGAAAGAAAGAAAGAAAGAAAGAAAGAAAGAAAGAAAGAAAGAAAGAAAGAAAGAAAGAAAGAAAGAAAGAAAGAAAGAAAGAAAGAAAGAAACCCAACATTCAAAGATAGATCTTTGATTGTTCAAAACAGTTCCTGTTCATTATTTCCTTGCAGCTGTTTAAAAAACCTTTCTATTATTATGCCCATTTTGCAGGAAAGGGCCTGAAGCTAGTTGTTTGCCTGAGTGCTGCCTCTGTGATCACAAAGAAACAAGCTGGAGTACAGGGAGTAGATCGCTTTAAAAACTGGTTTAAAAACTGTCCTGTATTCAAATCAAAGCAGAAAATCAGCCGGGAGAGTTACTTGAAGGATAGGTGAAAAAATGTTTGTGATCTGCATTGGGGGAATGATCAAAAACTGAAAAGTTATAGATAGATGAAATGCATATAAATTTAATACATAAATTTAATGTTAGAGTAAAAAAAAAAGTGTAGCTGCCTCCATCATGCTAATGTTTGAGGAGAAACATGCCAGAAAAATTTCAAAAACTGCTTGTTCTGAAACACACAGAGAGAACTTTTCATGGCTGGAAAATTAAGAGACCCAAGAAGAAGAATAGTTATGTTACAGCAAGACTGTCAAAGAATCTAGTTTCTCTCACAGACAAGCCAGTTTTATTTCATATACGTTTGTGGAGTGCTTCCTACTCCATCAAAAGATGCACCTACGTGCTTCCGATGCAGTAGCTTTACACTCCGCAAAAGCTTCTGATATCCTAAAACCAGAAACCCAATTAACTTCGTTACAGTTCTGCCAGAGAGACCCCTCGTTGTTCTTTGAAGAGCCGAACGGGGGTTTGTCTCTTAACCAGAACTCTTTTTTTAGAAGAGAAAAGATCTTCATGTAAGGATAAGATTCTGTAGGTAAATCAGTTCTCTTCACACTGCATTTGGATATATAAAAAATATAGTTACCTGTCATGAGGGGAGGAAATACAAGGAAAGTTCTTTAACACATACACACCCAACCAACCACAACCCATTTTTTGGGGTTCTGAAATTAGATCCATTCATTTATTTGATGAGTCCTGGTTTTATGCTGTGGCAGATCAGTTCGTGAAAGATAATGTTTGCCAAAATATGATTGGAGCTCATTCTCATGCATGAAATACTAGCTCTTTGCATGTAAGTAATTGGGTGGGCCAGAATTTCAGATTTTGCCAAATGAAGACCGTTTTAATGCTCCTAATCTGGGCCAGAAATGGAGAATATGGCCACAGTATACCTAAAATGACAACTAGCACACGAAGCATTAGGTCAAAGAAGCTATTATGTTAGTTTCGATGTCAAAAGACATTCTGCTTAGCAATGCTGTTCAACCTCCCGTCCCCATTCCCCCTGTTCTGGACTGCAGATTTAATTATATTTCTGAGCTATAAAACTAAATTTGAAGGCTCTTGTAGAGCCTGTGTCCAAACAATGGAAATTCGAAGTCCAGTTTTAGATTAATTTTGTTTAAAATTACCTCTGCAGAGAGGGGTTCTTTCAGTCAAGCGATCATGTTATTGATCTGGCATTATCAAAACTCCGTATCAGACCCCATTAAGTTGAAGAGTTCCCTAATTTTTTTCTTCATCCCTTCCATCTGGAGATTCTGGACTGCTATTTTGTAGTTCGTTGTGTTTTCCCACCATTTAAAATGTCTCCCTTCCCGAGAAGTATTTTGAAGAGATCCGAAACATGGAAGTACAGTATAGATACTAATTTTATCATGTTCAAAGGTAGATAAAAGGAAGGGTTTTTATCTCACATCTACATCCTGCACTCTATCTTTTCAATTGCCAAAATGCAGAATTCCATCCCCCCCAGCAAACAAGTCCCAGTCCACTTCCTAAAGGGGAAAACAATTAGAAGCTATTCTTAATTTACTCTCCACAGGTAATTAATTACACAGTGTGGTAACTTAACTAAATACCAGTCTCTCACTTTGTGATGATGTCATATTTCCAATTTCCTTGCATTGTTTGACAGGGTAGCAGAAACCACTGATTGGAAAGGGAGTTTGTTGAACTAGTCAAGGTGTCCTTTTGCCTTATACTGTATTATGCCAATTTAGAATTGTTTGCTCAACCCCTAAGGAAGGGGGAAATCACATTCTTTTTTCATCTCATAAGTTCAACACCAAGATTTGGGACGGGGTGGAGGCAGAGAGAAGACAGGGCGTGGAGGAAGGAAGGTTGTTGGAGAAGGAGGAGAAACAAAACAAACAAAGGGAAGAAAACAACAATGGATCATTCCAAGGGATATCAACTGGTGTTAGTAAGGGTTTCCTCATTGATCTAAGAACAAAGTGCATTTTTGTCGAAATTTCTTTGTTCATTTACATACAGCAGTGATGGCTAACCTTGGCACTCTGGATGTTCTTGTACTTCAAGCCCCAGAAGCACTGATCAGTAGGTGTGCTGACTTGGGCTTCTGGTAATTGAAGTCCAAGAACACCTGGAGTGCCAAAGTTAGCCTTAACTGATACATAACCTATCTCTTACTTCCATAATGCCTTAAATTCTTGACCAGGCTTAACTCCTTTAGATTTCTAGAACACATATTCAATAAACTTCCCCCAAATTTCCATAAACTCATTTTCTTTATAATACCTTTTTTTCCAGTTTTGATTCACATGTCAGCTTATCATTTATAGCAGTGATGGTGAACCTTGGCACTCCAGATGTTTTTGAACTTCAATTCCCAGAAGCCACAATCAGTAGGAGTGGTGACTTGGGCTTCTGGGAATTGAAGTCTAAGAACACCTGGAGTGCCAAGGTTCACCATCACTGATCTATAGCCATATTCCATAGTTCTTTATACCATTCCTCCATTCCACAATACCTCTACATTTTCATTCATTCATTCATTCATTTATTCGATTTGTATACCGCCCTACTCGGTGCAACCGACTCAGGGTGGTTTACAGAAACCATATTTTCATAAGAACTATTTTCATAAGAAACCATAAGAACTATTTTCCAGTTCTTATCTATTAAGAATATCATGGCTATTACCACGTTAATAATCAAAGCCTCCTTATGTTACTTCCGCATTTACACCCCCATTCCATTATTAACACAGTCTTAGGGCATAGGGCCGTGGTTGGCAAACCTTGACACTCCAGATGTTCTTGGACTTCAATTCCCAGAAGCCCAAGCCCCCATGACATGAACCTGCATGAATGGGTTTACTGCGATTCATCTGGTCTGCGCTGCCCTCATCGTGGAAGTAAAACGTGCCCGTACATGCCTGTGTGAGCCTGTCTATGTCTGCAGATGTTTCCGTGGACATGTGGCAGGCATGCCTAGCACATGGAATGCTATTCACCTTCCCACTGAAGTGGTGCCTATTTATCTACTTACAATTTCTTGCTTTCGAACTGCTAGGTTGGCAGGAGCTGAGAGCTTACTCCATCATTCAGCACTCTGGTCTCCAATTGCTGACCTGCCAAAAGTTAACCACTTGAGATGCCTAAATGTGTTCTGTAGTTTCAGTTTCTTCTCTATCACAGGGACACAGTTTCTCTGGCACAGGTATCTGGGCTTAGTGGTCTTAACCACTAAAGACACTGCAGTCTCATTCTGTAATGTCGATTATCCTGAATTATCAACATTTCACAGATCGAACTGAGCTAGTATAAGATGTGAATTCAGGACGTAATGGTTTGGCCACGAATCTTTTAAGACACCACAGCACACAATATTTTGCATATGTTTAGATGCAGCCCTGGGTTCTGGAGTTTCCTTGAAACAAATTAAGCTCTCAGACCCTTGAGCCCCATACAATTTAGAGTTCTTTGATTTCAGTGAGTCTCTTTGAGTTGGTGGAGGCCAATAGTGGACTCTATGTTCTGAAGCAGTGGTTCCCAGCCTTGGCTCTCCAGATGTTCTTGGGCTAAAACTCCCCAAAGACTTCACGTTGTCCAAGATTTCTAGGAACTATAATTCAAGAACCACTTCTTAATCAGCTCATCTGTATTTTATTCCCAAACCTGCAACATTTCTATCTAGGGACATATTGGCATAGAATCATGCCCTACCATTTCTGTGCTCCCTTCAATACCACTATCCCACCCCCAAACTCCCTAGTAGGGTTATCCCAAATAATAATAATTTCGTGTCAGAAAGTATTCTGGGTTGAAAGGGTTTTTGCGGGAGAAACTCCGCTCAGGGAATGCCCAAATGAGGCTCCTTTCATGCCCTCATGAGCTGGGACAGAGGCAGGCATTCAATCCATCATGCTGGGCATTCAATCCATCATGTGGTACCCAGGTCTTGAACTGCCAGCTTACCATCCTTCCAGCTAACAAGGCGAGCTTCTTAACCACTGAGCCATGGCAGCTCCTGCTATCCCAGTGTTGACTTAACAGGGTGGAGGGGGTGGAAATAGAGCCCCCCTCCTACCATTGTGGGGCTGATTGGCCTAATAGCACCCATTAGCTTTCCTCTTTTGGCATGTTAATTTCCCAGCTCCCCTCCCCTACTTATCATGCCATCATCTTTTGTTATCTCTTGGCCAATCTCCTCCACCCCCACCTGCTGGGGAAGTGGTCTCAAATTCCAATCCCTCTTCCTTTTGTAATTGCAGTTCCAGTTTGCCTTGGATGCTGAGTGGACCGGGATAACCTAGGAAGAAGCTCCTCTGGAAAAAATACAGGAGTCAAATCCAAAACCAAGCCAACTGTGCTGGGGAGACCAGCCTTCTGAGCATGATGTCCTACATCAAGCAACCACATTATGCAGTCAACGGGTTAGCCTTGGCTGGGCCAGGCATGGACCTCTTGCATTCAGCAGTGGGATACCCCAGTAAGTGGATTGCCCAATTTCTTCCTTCCTCTTCTTCTTAATCCTCCTCCTCCTCCAGTAATTGGATTGCCTAATTTCTTTCTTTCTTTCTTTCTTTCTTTCTTTCTTTCTTTCTTTCTTTCTTTCTTTCTTTCTTTCTTTCTTTCTTTCTTTCTAAACAAATACAAATCTTACTTCTTTCTTTCAAAACAAATATAAATCTTCTTTCTTTCTTTCTTTCCCTTCCTCTTCTTCCTCCTCCGGTAATAGGATTACCCAATTATTATTATTATTATTATTATTATTATTATTATTATTATTATTATTATTATTATTATTATTATTATTATTATTATTATTATTATTATTATTATTATATTCACAAAGATCAGTAAAAAATTAACACTTCAAGACCTAACCCAGGACCTAAGAACTGTTAAGGTAACATTTAAGTACCTGTATATAGGAAGTTCCTAATAAAGTTGGGGATTTAAAAAAAAATAAAGTTAGGCTATTCAAGTCCAATAAAACCAAACTTTCCCAATATCTAGGGATATTGCTCCACAGGCTCTGATCACTATGAGTAGAATAACAGATTTCTTCCTTCCATAAACGTTCAACTTCAGAATGCAAGTCGTGATATTTTGTGAATTGTCTCCAGTTGTTTGTTCTTCAACTCATGCATCTCCTGCTATAAAGGTAAAGGTCACCCTTGCTTGAAAGCCAGTCGTATCCGACTCTAGGGTTCAGTGGTCATCTCTGTTTATAGCTGAAGAGCCAGCACTGTCTGTGTTTGCAGATGTTTCCATGGACATGTGGCAGGCATGCCTAGACACCAAAGTCCACAGAATGCTGTATTGTGTATAGCAATGTCAATAAACCAGGCCTTTTTCTTTTCTACAACAATTATATTAGATGTGTTGTGTGCCTGAGGTCTGTCTGTTTGAATAAGTCCACAGGATCTTGATTTTGCACAATCTCTAGCTGATGTTCCCAGTAGTTTTTACTGCAGTTAAAAACCAGTAAAGTTATTGTTATTATTCCTGAATATTTTCCTCCCATTTTGGGCATGGTCTTATGTTCCAGCCAGGCAAGTAATAAACTCCTGCTAATGAGGAAGGCCAAACCCAACACACTCTTATTCTTAGGCAAAGGATTAAGCCCATTATAAGAGACAAGAGCCCACCTACTTATAGTCATGATTACCAACACAGTGAGCTGAATTACAATGTGAATGGACACCAGCCTTTTTCTGCAAATTGTGAGGGAGAAGCCAGCTAGTCAACTCCATGGGAAGGTCGGGGAGATCAGCCACTTTCCAAACAGCTGTCTTGAGGGATCACCCAAAGATCTGGCTAAACTCCATATGGGGTAGAGGTGGTTGAATAGACGTTTTTAGGGAGGAAACTTGAGTGAATGTACAGAAGAGTCTAGGGGCGGTTTAAGGAAATGCAGTTGAGCAAATCACATTGATTCAATGGGTCTACTTTAGGTCCGTCTTTGTCCCAGCTCCTGCTAGCCTAGCAGTTCGAAAGCAAAAAATTGCAAGTAGATAAATAGGGACCACATCAATGGGAAGGTAAACAGTGTTCCATGCACTCCATTGTCTAGTCATGCGTGCCACATGACCATGGAAACATCTGCAGAAGCAGCTGAACACTGAACTCTAGAGTTGGATACGACTGGCTTTCTAGCAAGGGCAACCTTTACCTTTACCTTAGTTTAAACAAATAGTTGCATTCAGCCCATCAAGCAAAACTGCAGGATTTTATTATTATTATTATTATTATTATTATTATTATTATTATTATTATTATTATTATTATTATTATTATTATTATTATTATTATTATTATTATTATTATTATTATTATGAGCCACACACAATTTAAATTCCACCCACTCCCGACCCTATTTTAAGATGTAACATCTGGAGGTGTGGTTGTATGTATTAAAAAAGGAGTTCTCAACCTTATAAAGCCGGGGGCCGGGTCACGCTCCCTCAGTCAGTTTCAGGGGCCAGACAACCATTTTGCCCTTCCTTCACCACATGGCGATTCCTGGTGTGGTGGAGGCAATGGGCCCCCCAGATGAAATAGCACTGTGGGCTATATCCGGCCCACAGGATGCACGTTCAGAATCCCTGTATTAGAGGGATACAGATTTGTGGGATTATTAAATTACACAAAACCCACATTATTTATAAGGATCCGTGTGACCCTAAAATGAATGCTCAACTGTTTTTAATCTACAGAACTGTTTAAATGTATAATTGTTTTCTGAATGGAAAGTTACATTTTTCTTGGTTCCACCTTCCATCTCTTTGGATGGATTGAAAATTATATACCTACCCCTTCTAATAACAGGATTTCCCCTTCATTAGGACTATACCAGAGTTTCTTCCACAAAAATCCTTTCAACCTAGATTAATTTCTGACACAAAGTTATGATTAGTGGTGGTGAACCTTGGCACTCCAGGTGTTCTTGGACTTTGATTCCAAGAAGCCCAAGTCTCTGTGAATCCACGCGAACATACATACAATAAACCCATTCGTGTGGATTCACAGAGACTTGGGCTTCTGGGAGTCGAAGTCCAAGAACACCTGGAGTGCCAAGGTTCACCACCACAAGATTATACCCTCTGTTTCCCATTGATGTGAAGATGGGTAACTTCCACAAGGAAGAACAGACCTGCCTTTTAGATAAATGAAGGTGATCTGAGGCCACCCTCAGGAGATAATTCCCATTTCACTTCTTACCATTTAATCTAAGCATTTCCTCCATTTGTTTACATCGAGACAGGAGAACCAAGCAGACCAAATCAGACCCTTTGTGCTGAGATGTGTGGATCTGTATTTTATTTATTTATTGTGTATTTTATGGACTGTAAGCCCCAGAATTCCCTCTGGCTGCTGTCCTGTGTCATTGAAGTCCAAAAATGCAAATCTGCACCCCTCAGATTATCTATTCAGTATCTCTCACTGTGTTGATGTCAATCCATATTTACAAGAAACTACATAAATCCCACTTGAATCCATCTTGATGGAGGGCAGCAGCTTCATCCATCCTGGTCTGGGGCGGTTGAGGATTTTGTGTGCCAAAAGGGCTCAGGACCAGGAAGTGACTCATGGAACTGGATCAGTGGTACAGGGGTCAGTGCGATGCGGAAGGCAAATGGAAGGCCACTGCATTGTATTCTCATGACATTCTTCATGGCTGATTGCCATGAGTATTGCCTATATTCGGATATGCCACTTGAGGAAGAAGAAGAATTAGTTTAGTTTAGTTTAGTTTAGTTTAGTCTAGTCTAGTCTAGTCTATGATGGTATTTGTTGGTGGTGGGTTTTGATTTGCTGTGGGTATTGTTATTTATTTTTGGTTTGCTCACCGCCCAGATGGATGGTATAGAAATTCAATCAATAAGAAGAAGAAGATCAACCGGCCTATCCATATGAAGAAAGATTGGATTATTTGGGTCCCTTGCCATCCTTTACTTAACACGCCCCCCCCCCCCCCCGGTGTCTCTTCTGCAGCCACCCCACGGAAGCAAAGACGTGAGCGGACAACCTTCACACGAGCCCAGTTGGATATCTTGGAAGCCCTCTTTGCAAAGACCCGCTACCCGGACATCTTCATGCGAGAAGAAGTGGCGCTGAAAATCAACCTGCCTGAATCCAGAGTGCAGGTGGGTTTCTGTTCTGGGACAATAAAGGGTGCCATTTCTACTGTAAGACTGCCAAGAGGTCTTTAAAGTGGGGTTCTATCAATGGGACCAAACGACTGGCCTTGTTGACGTGAAGGCAGTCAACTTGGTAAGGGACTGTGGTGGCTTAGTGGTTGAGAGGCTGAACTTGACGACAGGAAGGTCATTAGGTCAGTAGTTTGATACCTGAGTGAGCTCCTGTCTCTGTCCCAGCTCCTGCCAACTAAATACAGTTAAACCTCACATAAAGAGTGCCTCGCTTAAAGAGTAACTCGCTTAAAGAGCAGAATTTTCTCTGAATGTTCGCTTCACTTACCAAATAAAACCAACCAAAAACTCACTTAACAAATAAATCGGGGTTCACAATCCCCCCCATTGGTCACTTACAATGGTGTTTCACTTAAAGAGCAAACTCGCTTAAAGAGCAATCCTGTGGAACGCATTATGCTCTTTAAGCAAGGTACAGCTGTAGTTTGAAAGCTAGAAATTGCAGGTAGATAAGGAGGTACTGCTTCATTCAGAAAGATAACAGCATTCCATGCGCTCTGTGTCTAAGTCATGCCTTCCACATGACCATGCAAATGTGTGCAGAAGTAGACAGCACTGGCTCTTTGGCTATAAATGGAGATGAACATCTGGCATTTGAGCAAAGGTGACCTTTACCTTTACTTAGTCAACTTGGTTTGCTAGAGCAAAACCTTAACAAGTTTTATGGACCCTTAAAGATTAACTAACTTTATTTGACATAAACATACATCTAGTATAATGTTGTAGTGCAGGGATTCTCAACCTGTGGTCCATGGGCCATATGCGGCCTACAGCACCATTTCATGTCCCCCACCACCACCACACCAGGAAGTGCCATGTGGTGGAGGAAGGACAAAATGGCCATCTGCCCCCCAAAACTGTGAGTCAGTGTGAGCTGGCCCCTGGCTTTAAAAGGTTGAGAACTCCTGTTGTAGTGGACAGAATGATGGACTAGCTCAGGAGACCTGGCTGGGTTTCAATCCCCACTCAACCCTGGAAACTCACTGGAAGTGGAGCTGGTAAAACCTCTTGAATATCTCACCTTGAAAGCCCTCTTGGAGTCAATATGCGTTGGTGCCAATTTGGCAGGACCTAACACATAGACTATAATCCATCTGACCTGTATTTTCATCTGACGAGGTGGCTAGTCCATAATTGCTAATGCTACATAAAATTTCCTAGTCCCAAAGGTGTAGTTCTGGTCTATGCTTTGAAAGCCTGAGGACCCTTACATTTGTGGGATGGGTTGGGATGTTCTCTTTGGACACTTTCCTGAGATCTTCTAACATTCAGTTGTATGGCTTAAGACAGGGATTCTCAACCTGAGGCCTGTGGGCTGGATGTGGCCCGTGGTACCATTTCATGGGGTCCCCCCCCCCCCTGTAGTGGCAAATCAGGATTTGGTGATATTTCTCCAGATGGTCCTGAAAGTGGAGAGAACTGATTTGCAAGGAGAATTCAGAAAGAACAAGTTGGTTAAGAGAGATTTGAGGCCACATTCCCCCCTCATGGATACATTCTTTATTTTGTTTACATTCCATTGGGCAGCTAATCCTCCAAAAACAACCTGCAAATCCACCTCTAGTCCATTGAGATATCTCTGTTTCTGTGGGTCAACCACCACAGCTTCTGCACCTATTTCTCCATAGATATGTATTAATATTACAATGTGGGTTGTCATTAACCTTGTAAGCAAGGTGGTCTCAAACATATTTAACACTGCATAAATCTGAGCCTCCACTGTTGTGTGGATGTTGAACTGAATTTATGGATCCTAAGCATGAGGCGGGAAGGCGCTGGGGGCCAGAAGGCTGTGGTAAATGAAGGAAGACTCTAGCTGCAGGAGAGATGAGGATTTACTGAGCAAATTCAAACACTGTGCTGACATGCAATCTAATTTAATAATCATAGCAGAGTCTTTGGATGCTGCATTTTACCTAAATTAAGGTCTGGCTTATTTATTTATTATTTTTAAAGGCTTAAATGTTTTAGTCCTGTTCTTAATCATTTAACATATTTTAACTATTACTGTATCTTTATTGTTTTCTAATGTGTAATTTATTGTGTTTTAGTTTGACTCCCCCCCCCATTTGTGAGCCATCTTGAGTTCCTTCATTGGGAGGAAGGTGACCTATAAATACAACCAACCAGCCCAACCCAACCCAACCCAACCCAACCAACTACTAACCAACTAGCTAACTAACACACACACAGAGAGAAGAAACAGATGAACATATTTCCTTTGCCCTCTAGAATCCCCTATATCTGTGATGGCGAACCTCCAGGTGTTCTTGGACTTCAATTCCCAGAAGCCCAAGCCAGCACTTTTGCTGATCACTACTTCTGGGAGTTGAAGTTCAAGAACAGTTGGAGTGCCAAGGTTCACCATCACTGCCTTGTATGTATCCTCCATCTACAGAGATCTGAGCTTTATATCTGGTCCCACCTGTTGTTCTTACCTGTGGCTTATTCCTTCCTTCCTTTTGCAGGTTTGGTTTAAGAATCGGAGAGCCAAATGTCGCCAGCAGCAACAGCAGAGCACCGGTCAGGCCAAGGCCCGTCCGGCCAAGAAGAAGACCTCTCCAGCCCGGGAGACCAGTTCTGAGACCAGCACCAATGGGCAGTACAGCCCTCCACCGGCCGGCACTTCGGTGACCCCCAGCTCAAGCGCCAGTGCCACCGTCTCCATCTGGAGCCCAGCCTCCATCTCTCCGATCCCGGACCCCCTCTCTTCCTCCACGACCCCCTGCATGCAGCGCTCCACTGCCTACCCCATGACTTACACCCAGGCTCCAGGCTACACTCAGGCGTACGCAGGCTCTACCTCCTACTTCAGCGGCCTTGACTGCAGCTCCTACCTGTCTCCCATGCACCCGCAGCTGTCTGCTCCCGGGGCTGCCCTTAGCCCCATTGCCACCCCCACCATGGGTAGCCACCTGAGTCAGTCTCCGGCCTCTCTCTCCAGCCAGGGCTACGGGGCCGCCAGCCTGGGCTTCAGCTCCGTCGACTGCCTAGACTACAAGGACCAGACGGCCTCCTGGAAGCTCAACTTCAACACCACCGACTGCTTGGATTACAAAGACCAAAGCTCTTGGAAGTTCCAGGTCTTGTGAAAGGCAACCTACGGGGCATTTCTTTAAGCAGGTTCCTCTTCCTTTGTGTAGCCTCTTGGGACAAAATCTTTAGAATACACTTGGCATTAGGCTCACGGCTTCTCTCCTCACCCTCCCGATTCTCCAGACTGTCTTTCTTTCCTTCCCAAAGTGGTGGGCGGAAATCTTGTTCTTCCTTTCCTTGATCTGCACAGACTGACTTCAGTATTGCTTAATCGATTTCCCCTCTGCTGTTTTGGGTAGTCCTAATCCAGCAAGCAGGTCAGATCCACGCAGATGTTAGTAACTC
The DNA here is from genome assembly GCA_030440675.1 of Furcifer pardalis. Taxonomy (NCBI): domain Eukaryota; kingdom Metazoa; phylum Chordata; class Lepidosauria; order Squamata; family Chamaeleonidae; genus Furcifer; species Furcifer pardalis. Next base: position 309,746,862 of record CP126890.1, read on the forward strand.
GCAAACAGCCTTAGTGCTCTATGTTCGGGCCTTGGACATGGAAATCCCTAAGACTCGGGGCCTGGACTTCACCCACTGAAGGCTCAAGACCTCCCCACGATGGCTAAGATGGCATTTAACATCAACAGCAGACACAGCGGCAAGCTGGATGGAAGTCAGGAAGGTCAACAGATAGGATAGAGGTGACAAAAGGTCTTCACCTGGAGCAAAAATATGCTGCTTCAAGAGAGCTTTATCGCCTAAGCCACGTCTTTCTGAAATCCTATTTACCAACAACAAAGGTCTTAAAACCCTGGGTTGGCAGAAATAGCAGCAGGGAATAGTTGTATCACTCACTGAGTTTGTGTTCTCAATTTCCACGCATACCATAACTGTTGGATTTTTGGAGCTAGAAACGGATCCATAAGGAATGAGTCCCCTTTGGCTGGGCCAGTGGTTATCGTACCATAAGTTCGGGGGGGGGGGGAGTGGTCCTCCTCCCCAGAAAAGGACAGATAATTTCTAAAGGAGATTTCCCCTTCTAGGCTGCATTTTAATTGCTCAGAGGGTGGAGTTACTGTATTCTTGTTCATATTCACAATATCGCAACATTAAAATTCAAGCATTCTGCATCGTGGGCACATTGAAAGTGGCCTTTTGGTACATCAGACTACTTCGGTCTATTGGCTCAGCAGCAAAGGTCGTCCAGATTCTGTGACATGGGATCTGACCCCACCCTACCTAGAAGCAATCACAATAGCAACTACACTATACCGCCCCAACGGTATTGTAGTGGTTCGTTACCATTTTGCCCCCAACAAGCTGGATCCTCACTTGATTGACCTTGGAAGGATGGATGGCTGAGTCAACCCTGAGCCCATGAAGATCAAACTCAGGCTATGAGTAGTTTGGGCTGCAGCTTAGTCACGGCACCAAGGATGGTTGAAGGCAAAAGCAGGGTGAGAACTGGAGACCTTCTGGTCCTCGGACATCCAACATCGAACACCTTTTTCTGCCCTCTTCTGTTTCTGTTTTGATAGGCATAGGCCAGGGTCATAGAATGGCCATTGGGTCAATAGAGGATGATTTCACCCTGTCTGTTCTTCGGAACAAAACCCCACCTTCTTCTCTTTGTTCGTGTTTTTCATTGCCATTGATGGCATCTCCTCTTCCTGCTAGGGGTGGGAAATGGTTGGTTTATTTTAAACCTACATCTCCCAGAATTCCATAGCCCTTGCACAACAGGGGGATTCTGGGAGATGCAATTTTTTAAAATTACCTGTACCCCAAAGGTATTTTTAAAATTGCAAAGGTACAGCCGCTGCAAAAGTACAGCCACTGCAATTTGCTCATTCTCCTTCCTACCTTTTCTTCCTACTGAGATGAGCATGAGTAGCGTTCAAAGCCCTTGACAATTCCTCCAACGAGATCCAGTTTGAGAAAAGCAAGTGAGCAGACCTCTGTGGCTCTGCCTTCTCTTCCTTGCTGGTTTCAGACTGGATTGAAGAGGTAGAGAGCTTGAAAAGTTACTCCTTAAAAAAAAAAAGGAATCAGTTACATTTATTTGTTCTGTGGTTTCCTTAAAAAGTAGTTAATACTTTGAAAGCTGTGATTTCTAAAAGGTTATTTTTTTTAAGTTGCCAGGTTCTCAACAGTAACTCAAAAGTTACTTTTAATTACTTTCTTTAAAATATAAGAGGAAAGTATGAACCAGCACTTGACCCAAATGCTCCGTGCGGGACAAAGACTACAGAGGAATCAGCCACAAGAATTTGATAGATTGTATGTAGCAGAACATATTGGGATATTTAGAAGATGTGTTACGTCCAAGATCAGAGGTACCTGTCTGATGCGTAACCAGTCTTCTGTTTTCAGAGTGGAGACTTATAATTTCCTCTCCATTCTTTCATATGTTCCTTGGACTGCAAACTCTATTCGGGGACTGTGATTATCTGCAATACTCATATCAGATTCACAAACTCTTCTCCGTCCCCTCTAATTTTTTCATACCACAAAACGTGGTACTATTATTTTTATTTTGCTAAGTTGATCCCAACTTACGGCAACTCTGTGAATGAATAGTTTTCCTGATGTCCTGTTGTTAGACACCCCTACTCAGGTTTTACACCCCTACTATCTGCTGGTGGATTTTGGGGGTTCTTTTGAGCCTCACAGACCAACCTGTCTACCTTTCTTGTGTTAGTCTTAGTTATGGGGAAAAGGAACAAATTACAGGTAGGACATTGTAATTAGTTACTTCCAAGCGCTGGGTTGGAACAGCAGAAGGAAAGAAAAATGTGGAGAAATTGAGTAAAGTTGAGATGCTACCAATCAGCAATTGAAGTGGTGTAGCTGATGGTGGGTCCATCACTGAGCCCTGAATTGGCTGAGAAGCAGTTTTTAAATATATATATCTAATGTTCTGAGAAAATCCTAATAGAAAACAAAAAAGAAAAAGCTAAATTGCACTAGTGAAAAATATGCAAATGAGAAATGAATGAAGTCGTTAACTGCAGTCCAGCTAAGGAGTCGTTACTGCTCACTCAAATTTGTGTCCATGCACCATTTCCAAACTGAGAATCGGTCTTAGAATTTAATTTCCTTTTCAGGATTCTGGCAAAAGAAATTGACATGGAATCTAATATTTCAAGTGTTGAAATGTTGATCACATGTTCCATGGGCCTGGTGCTTTTTTGGAAAGCACCTTCGTTTCATGGTTCAATCTTCCGGCAATGTTAATTTTTCGGACTACAAGTCACATCGTCCCCTAGTGTGCGCTAGATATAACGTGTGGTGCTTTGTAGAGAGGAGATGGGCAGGATGGCAGCTGACAGCAGGTCTTAAAGATGTTGCTTCTTTGGACCACGACTCTTAACATCTTGATTTATTTTCATCGAAAGCTGGCTTTTATCGAGAGAAAAGAATTAAAACAGGGATTTGTAAGTATATGTAAAGAACATGATTTTCTCCCCTTCCTCTTCCCCTGTGTATTAATAACCTGGGCTTTTAAATTTTTTAAAAGAGGCATATTTTGTAAATTGTTATAGAGCTTCCTTAGTATAGTTTTCTTAGTTGTAAAAAAAATATTTGCAAAGAAACAATACTGTCTTTTTTCTGTAGGTGACAGGCATTTCCATGCAAGTTAAATTTCTGATGGTTTTCTCTATTTATTAATGTTTTAGTCCGTGACAAGCAATTTCCTGTACAGCTAAAAAAAATTGTTGGTGGTTTAAAAAAAAATATTAAAATCTTTAAAAAGAAAACGAACTAGGTAAAAAGGAATAGTGGCTTTGTGTGGTTTATTTTAGGGTTGGTTTCAGCTGCTATTTTGCTGTTATTTGTTGTCAAGTCACCTCCGACTATGACTATGAATGAGAGATCTTTAAAATGTCATGTCTTTAACCACAGTTGCAAACTCAAACCTGTGGTTCCTTTAGGGGGTCAACCCATCATATTTGTTATTCCTCATTTACTGCTGCTTCCATTCATTCCTGGCACTGTAGCCTTTTCATGATGTGCCCAAAGTATGAACACTTCAGTAAGTTTTATCATTTTTCACCTCCAGAAATAGCTTAGATCTGATGTATAATTAGGATAATTACATGGCAGAGTAGTGGTATTGAGATTATCCTGCGGGCTGGGATTTGAAAATTAACTTCCACGTCTGATGGAAGGGAAGGATGGGATTGAAGGAGATGATGCTGTATTAGGGGGAAATCTGGTGGTGGTGGTGGTAGAATTAGCCCCCTAGTGTAGTATTGATCACAACTTGATCTGCAGAAAGTAAGGAAATATGAAGCTGCATCAGATAATACCTATTGATCAAGCAGCTACTAAAGGCACAATAGTAAGGGGTGGGGGTAAAAGATGGCAACCCTAGGTTAAGCTGAGACCCATATAACACTTGGTTTTAGTGATGAAGATGCTGAATTTGACAACTGGAAGGTCAGCAGTTTGAGACCAGAGTGCTGCACGACGGAGTGACCTCCCGTCTTTGTCCCAGCTCCTGCCAACCTAGCAGTCCGAAAGCAAGGGATTGGAAGTAGATAAATAGGGACCACTTTGGTGGGAAGGAAAACAGTGCTCCGTGCATTCTGGTGTCTAGTCATGCCTGCCACATGACCATGGAAACATCTACAGACAGTGCTGGCTCTTTGGCTAGAAACAGAGATGAGCACCAAACCCTGAGTTGGATATGACTGGCCTTCAAGCAAAGGCAACCTTTTCCTTTACCATCATGATGTCACTTCAAACTCATCAATGGTTAAGGAAAACAACCTTCCTGTAGGAAGAATTGTACCGTGATTCCCCACTTCTCCCTCTTATTTACTCCAACTTCCTTTTAAAATCCTCAGGGTGATGGTTTTAACCAGCAGAAACACATAATGCTCAAACCCAAATGTTTAGGTAAAAGAGGACTTTGAAGAACACAAGAACGGCTGGGCTATATTGGACCAAACATCCCTCAAGTCCATCATCTTACTCACAGGGTGACCATCTTGCTTGATGAGACACAAAATGTGAACAGGAGAATCCTTCATTAACCAGTCAACCAAGTAATGACTCTGAAGTTGATCATGTCTTTGATCGTCATCCCTTCTATTTGGGTGTGAGTTTCATGCAGTTGATGGGACTGCGGTGGCTTAGTGGTTAAGACACTGAACTTGACAACTGGAAGGTTGGCAGGTCAGCAGTTCCTAGACATGAGTGCAGCACGATGGAGTGAGTGCCCGTCTGTCTCAGCTCCTGCCAACCTAGCAGTTCAAAAGTAAGAAATTGCAAGTCGATAAATAGGTACCACTTCAGCAGGAAAGGGGCATACGAGAAAAATCGAGGGTCATGTTGGTCTCGATTTTTTAATTTGTACTGCATACACGGGCTCTTTTCTCTATCCAACCTTAGGAAAATTCACGAGAAGCAAAAAATGTTCTATTTGCCACCAAGAAATCCCAACCAATGCCAGCAGAAGTATGCATGCACATAATTCTGGATATGCAATTTAGGTGCAAAGTAAAATCTTCCATCTACCTTCTGGGGTTTTAGGAGCAATGCACCCCATAAGAACCATGGAGGTTCTGTGGTTAAACTGCCATCCTGCGACCACAAGGTTGTGAGTTTGAGCCTGACCATGGATCAAGGTTGACCCCGCCTTTCATTTTCTGTAAAATGGGTACATGTTGGAGGGGTGGCAAGGGTGCCAAAGGCTCATTAACTTGTGAACCACTAAAAGAGTACACTAAGAAGTGTCATTGCTTTGCATACACTGATGGTCCATCTAGCGAGGACCGAATTCTGGTTGACATTGGCATCTCAGGATTTCTAATAAAGCAGGCTTTTTCAACGTTTTTGAGTTGCGGGCCGGATAACTTCCCCTTAGACAGCTGAGCAGGCTGGTCATGTGGTTCTGTGCAAGTTCTTGCATGTTTTCTTGTGCATTTTGGTGAGTTCTCGTGCATGTTTGGTGCATTCTCCCCCCCCCCATTTTTTGTGCGTTTTTATTGAGTTCTCGTTCAAAAACACTTTCTAACCGCATTTTCTGCACATTTTCGGTGCTTCCACCATTGGCAGTGGCAGCGGCGGGAACGATGGCAGAGGGCCATATGAAATGGCCCCATGGACCACATCCGGCCCTCAGGTTGTGAATGCCTGAAATAAAGCTTTTCCCAAGGCGATCTGGAGATGTCAGGAACTGAACTCAAGACGGTGGGCAAAACCGGAGTCCTGCCTTTTTCTTCACCTCTTTAAGAATGACAGCCTGCTTGTCATTTCCTTGGCATAAAAGGGAAGCCATCTGTCTCTTTGTGCCTGCTTGGTATCTATGCCTTTGTGTCGGGTTCTAACTTCTAAGAGAGACTTTCTGTCCTTCCAGACTCATCAACTGACACACACACACACATGTGCACACTTGCCATTTGTTATTTTTACTTATCTAATTTAGCAAATGCCCCAATCCTCTTAAGGTCCCTGCTCGCTCCCTCCCTCCCCACCACCACCACCACACACCGCACAGATTGGTAACTGAATTAGAAGGGATTAGCGAACCCGGTAAAGATGACAAATTGGTTGACCAATGCCCGATGACAGCTGCCCATGTTGATGTTGCCAGCCGAGTCCCCCTGGGTAACCTCCTTTAATTAAAGAGGACGGCCAGGCCCACGTGAGCCAGAGTGGCACGGCAGACAGAGTGTCAGATTGGGACACAGGAGTCCTGAGTTCAAATCCCCGCTAAAATAGGACAACACACGGAGAAAAGGCAACACATGCAGAACCACTCCAAGAATATCTCATATGCTTTTATAAGAAAGTAAACAAATCAAAGCAACCAAAAACCTTATGGCACCTTAAAGACTAATTCTTGTATTTAAATGTGAGCTTTCATGGATCAAGTCCACTTTGTCAGACATAAGTAGACTTGATCCATTAAGCCTCACATTTAAATACAAGAATTAGTCTTTAAAGTGCCACAATTTTTTTGTCTATTTTTTGTTTTGTTTACTACAGGACTGCGGTGGCTTAGTAGTTAAGACACTGATCTTGATGACTGGAAGGTTGGCAGGTCAGCAGTTTGAGTCCCGAGTGCTGTACAATGGAGTGAGCTCCTGTCTCTGTCACAGCTCCTGCCAAACTAGCAGTTGGAAAGCAAGAAATTGAAAGTAGATAAATAGGTACCACTTCCATGGGATAGTAAACAGCGTTCTGTGCATTCTGGTTTCTAGTCATGCCTGCCACACAACCGTGGAAACATCTGTAGATGCAGTCATCACTGGCTCTTTGTCTATAATTGGAGATGAGCACCAAACCTTAGAGTCAGATACAACTGGCCTTCAAACAAGGGAGACCTTTACCTAAGTTCTAAGTATTGGCAATGGTTGAAGAGCTTTCCATTACAGAGAGAATTTGCAAGCAAGCAAGCAAGCAAGGAAATAAATCTAAAGTAAAACCTTAACTTTTGCATAGCCCTTCTTGGGTCCCGGTCAGTAGAGCGTCCACAGATTTCATTGTTTTCCATAACTCAGGTGAGCATGTAAATATGGTTGAGCTGATACTTGTGTGACTTACTATCACAGTTCAACAAAGCCCAGCACACTGTATAATAGACACTAGAAGACGACAGGTTAGAACCAGAGCTTAAGACATTTGCTTCTTTTGAACGATCATTCCCAGAATTTGAAAGCTGTCGTCCAAATGGATCTGTTGGTCAATCCTGTTGTGATTTGAAGTGGATCAGTAAAGCCCAGCTCCCAATTATTATTTTATTTGTTGGCAAAAATAAAAAAAGCAGTTACAACTGAAATTAAAGAATGTCCTGTCTTTAATGCCCTTCTGCTGCTAGTTCTTTTTTTGATCCAGGATGTTCCTCATCTGTAAAATGGGATTATTAGCTGTTTGCCAAAAGCAAGGTTTTTAAGCAGCCCGATGTTTATATCAGATTCTCTGATTTCTGTTACCCCAGATGAAGATTGATACTAGTTTATGCAATAGATAATTGACTGAATGATTAATTTATACATTCCTCTAATGAGCAGACTTTAGGCTTCTAAAAGGGGGGGGGCACAAAGCAGGTCTCTTAAATTATTGCCTTTCCTTGTTCTAAAGATAATCATCTACAGATGTCCTTTCTGCAGAGCTTTTCAGCTAAATAGCCATTTAGCAGCATGGACTAGCTACTACAGACCAGTTTGGATGTTGTTGAATGACACCGTAAATTTGTGGAAGAAGTAGCCATGTGATCATCTGATTTCCCCCACCACCATTAGACATAAACAGAAATACAGTGTATATATTTGGGGAGAAATCTTATTTGGGACATCCATGTTTTGATGCCTTTGGACTGCTTCACACATATTTTTAGGTTTGCGCTTAAAAAATTCTAAGAGCATGCTTAAAGGATGCAAAATATGAATGGGTTGAAAGCAGCTGTCCCATAATTCTATAATATATAAACTGGCCTTCATCCAAACCATCAGCAGATGCTGAGGTCAACAGATGATGAGTGTTCAGATTTTTGAACTCGTCCTTGGAGGCTAGTGACTCTTACTTTGTGCGGAGGGACAAATCCACTCCAGAATTCAGTGTGATCATTAGAGATGCAGTGCTGAAGTCAGTCCCCAAATGATACATTCAGCACCTTGGATAGCTCCTTGGATTCTTCTGCTACATTCAAATCTGAATCTTGGCAATCTTCATGGTGATCAGCTATGAAGACTGTCCTGAGGATATAATGCAGTGACCTTTCATCTGCACCAGTACCGCTGGATCCAGTTCCGCAAGCCACTTTCTGGTCCTGAAACCTCTTGGCAAATAAAGCCCTCCTCAGCCCCAGGCCAGTATTGATGAAGCTGCTGCCCTCCATCAAGATGGATTCAAGTGGGATTTAATCCACTTGAAGACCATCATTCTTCCCTGTGGACTATGAGTCGGTTGCACCGAGTAGGGCGGTATACAAATTGAATAAATGAATGAAAATGAATGAATGACTATGCTGCCTGAGGCTCCTTGGATAGGAAACGTGAAACTCGGGGTGGATTCATTGCCCCTATGAAGTTGGAGTCACCCGTTCTGGCAAATCTTTTTAGAGAAAAGGTTAAACTTTTTTGGACTGTACTCCCAAAATCCATGCTGTCTGGGGGAGTGTGGTTTTAATATTTTAGTAGAAAGACTAATTTCCAAAGTGCTAGCCAAAAGTCTGCTGTCCCCCTGCCTTGGCCACATTTTAAAAAAGATCTGAGAAAGAGAGATCGATCAGCAAAACTCTCCCTGAATTTTTTGCAGTCTTAAATGACTAGATCCAAAATAGAATTGAAACAGAGATGAGCACTGAACCCTAGAGTAGGATACGACTGGCTTTTGAGCAAGGGAAACCTTTACGTTTACTAAAAGAGAATTGGAATGTCATGCAACTTCACTTCTGTCCATCTGCATAAAGTGTTTATGTCTAATGTCAGAATGCTCAGCTTGTGAATAGATGCCCCTGAAGATTAATAGGGGAGTAAATGTACAGGTTAAAAAAAATAGCCCATACAATTTTATGTTTTCCATCTGGACATCCTGGCTATGGGTGATGGGAATTGTAATCCAACAGCAATGAAGAGTGCCAGGCTGGAGAAGTCTGGATTAAATCTTATAGAAAACACTACCCACCTTCCCCCAGAATCAGAGGGAGGCTGTCCGGATGGAAGGCTGAATCAACCTTGAGCCCTGGTCAGGATCGAACTCACGACCTTTTGGTTGGAGGACAGCAGGGTTCCTGAGACTCAGGGGAGTCTCTCCAGGGCATACTTCATGATTAAAGGAATTGATTTGCGCCCTTCCCATTCCAATTAATATCCACTAAACTAGCTGAAATAAAAGACCCAAAAACCAAACGAGAAGTTTCACAAGTCTCCCTGCCTTCTTCACTTCTCAAACGTCTGGAAGGCAGGTTTGGGATTCCATTGTCCAGGCTTCCCAGCAGTCAGGATATTGTCAACCTTGCAATGCTAGATTTGGGAGTTGAGTCTCATTTCTTCAGAATATGCCATCTTGACATGCTTTGGAACCTCCTTGACTTTTTCTTTGCCTTGTGTGATATGATCTCTTGCTGCTGGAATTTGGAGTTAGCTTTTCAGTTCTTCGCAGAAATTCTGCCTCAGTCTGTTAAACACACAAAATTATTTTTTTTCATTTGGTGCTAGAGCATCTGGTTTGTAACATCACAATGGGATCAGGTCCTTGCCCTAAAATTTTAAAGAATGAAATGTTGTTATTCTGAGAACCCTAATTGCAAGGATTTGCTACACTTCAAATGCTTAATTTTCAGGATTTTAATCTCTAATCACAGCACTCACCATCATTATTATAAAAATCTACTATTAAATTCCCAGTCAAAGACTGGTATGAAATTAACAATTCAAGATCTAACCAAGGACCCAAGAACTGTTAAGGTAACATCTAAGTATATTGATAGTTCCTAGTAAAGTTGTTTTTGTGTGTGGAAGGTTAGGATGTTCTAATCAAATGAATTGAAAATTTCCAAATATCTAGGGCAGGAGTCTCAGCCTAAGGCCTGTGGGCTGGATCTGGCACCATGGCACCATTTCATGTGCCCCCCAGCCCGCAAAGGCATTTTAGAAACAAAATGGCTGCCCCCTTTGAAGCTGTTAGGACAAAATGGCTACCTCCATTGTGCAGGCAAGACAAAATGGTCATCCGGCCCTTGAAGCTGATTGAGAGAGTGCGACCTGGCCCTTGGCTTGAAAAGGTTGGGAACCCTTGATCTAGGGCAGGGGTGCCCAAACTACAGCCCCGTGGCTGGATGTGGCCTCTGATGCCAATTCATCCAGCCTGCAAAGCTCTTGTTGTTCCTGGAAGTGGAAGCAAAATGTGCCCATACTTCTACTTCCAGGAGTGATGAGGGCTTCGTGGGCCAGATGAATTGGCATCAGGGGCCGCATCTGGCCCACAGACGATAATGACAGGCTCCCTGAACCACATGACCAGCCCTTGGCCTGAAAAATTTGGGCACCCCTGATCTAGGGAGTCGTTTGGGTATTGCTCCAAGAGATTTATTTTTCCATAAACACCCAACTTTATTTTGCAAATCACAATATTTTGTGACTGTTCTCCAGCTGTTTGTCTTCACTTCATGCAATTCCTGGTATAGCAATGTCAATAGACCAGGTCTTCTTCTTTCCCACAACAGGATATCAGATGTGTTATGAGTCAGATGTCTCATTTGAAAGTCCCACGGATCTTGACTATTGTTGTTGTTGTTAATTAATTAAAATGCAAATTACCTTGTGAACTGCCCAGAGAGTGCACTAAGTGCTATGGGGCAGTATATACGTGGGCGAGATATAAATGCAATAAATAAATAAAATAATTGCTATCATTCTTATTGTTATTATCAAACACCTGGCCAGCATGGAGCTAAAGCACATTCATTGAAGTGCTTATTCTTCTGGCCCTTATAATAATAATTTTGTGTCAGAAATTATTCTGGGTTGAAAGGATTGTTGCTGAGGGAACTCTGCTCAGGGGATACCCGAATGAGGCTCCTTTCATGTCCCCAATATCTTTTCCCACCCAAGTAGTCCCTATTTAAGTAATGGCAAAGGTAAAGGTAAAGGAAAAGGATTCCCTTGCTCAAAAGCCAGTCAGTGCTCATCTCTGTTTCAAAGCCATGAATCCGTGGTCATGTGGCAGGCATGACTAGACACTGGAGCGCACAGAATGCTGTTTACCTTCCGACCAAAGTGTTCTCTTTTATCTACTTGCAATTTCTTGCTTTCAAACTGCTAGGTTGGCAGGAGATGAGACAAAGACGGGAGCTCATTCCATCCTGCAGTACTCAGGAATTGAACTGCTGATCTCCCACTTTCCAGTCAGCCTCTTAGCCACTTGACTCACTGCAGTCCTGGTCCCTATTTTTCTACTTGCAATTTTATGCTTTCGATTGGCTAGGTGGGCAGGAGCCGGGACAGAGACAGGCGCTCAAACCATCATGCAGTACCCGGGTCTCAAACTGCTGGCTTGCTGAACTTCCAACTAACAAAGGCAAGCTTCGTAACCACTGAGCCACTGCTGCCCTTCCCAGCTTTGGGTAAGGAAAGGAAAATACAAATTCAGTGTGCTGGTGTGTGGAGACACAGAATGAGTGTCTTCACCCATAGAATGAGTGTCTCTTTCTGTGTTGTGGGGCAGATGTTGTGTGTTGTCAGGAGGAAGTGTCTTGACAGTGGAGGAGGAGGGGAAAAAGAGGCCCAGTTCAAGGAATCTTGTTGCTAGAGGATGGGTGGTTGGAAGGTAGATGGATAAAGGGGGTCATCATGGCCGGAGGGTTGTCGGGGAGGGAGGGGAGTGTTGGGGTCAGAATATTTAATCTTCAAACCTGTCAGCAGGTTTTAAAGCAGCAAAGTAGACAGGCAGATTGGATTTTAATCTGCCTTGATCCCCTAGAGACAGATGGGCGGAGGAGACGCCCGCAGAGGAGACCTTGGAAAGGTGAAGACAGGAGTCAACACAGCCACAGAGAACCAAACCTTCTGTCTCCGTCTCCGGGGAAAGAGGCACACCAGGCAGAAAAATGGACGGGAGAAGATGCAGAATGAGGCTTGCGTAGAAATGTATTTCTCGAGGCGTGAATAACAAGAGAGACCCCTTACATTAAGGTTGCCCAAACTATGGCCCACAGGCCAGATCTGGACCCTGATGGCAATTCATCTAGCCCATGCCATCCTCATCGCTCCTGGAAGCAGAAGTAAAATGCTCCTGGACAGGTGCATTTTACTTCCACTTCCAGGAGCGACAAGGGCAATATGAATTGGTGTCAGGAGCCAGATCCGGCCTATGGGCCATAGTTTGCGCACCCCTGGTCTAAGCGGGGAAAATGGCAGCCAAAGATCTCATCCTGTGGCAAAAAATATATGTTGCAAAACAGATTGTTAGGGGCATTTTACTTCCGCTTTATGGTAGGAGGAACCACATGACTGACCCATTGAACCACGTGTCTGGCCCGTGGCCTGAAAAGTTTGGGCACCCCTGCTTTACATCCTCAGAAAGCATTTTGGAAGGCTTGTCAGGATAGATGAGAAGGAAACCTGAGGCTCCGGTTGCAAATGGCATCTAAATGCACTGTTTTCTTTTATCTTGTTTTCAGGCCCCAAGGTTTTCCAATGGAGCATTGCATGTGTAAAAGCAGTCACACAACTATGCCACCCCGTAGTGCTTATTGCACTCTCTGTGGGCATTCACAAGTTAATTAGCATAGTAGGGGGAAAATAAAGCAGGAGTCTTAAATTATTGTAAGAAATTTCAAGTAGATAAATAGGTACTGCTTCAGCGGGAAAGGTAACAGCATTCCATGTGCCTCTAGCATCTAGTCATGCCTGGCAAATGACCACAGAAATGTCTGTAGGTGCAAACAACGCTGGCTCTTTGGCTGTAAAGGGAGATAAGCACCTTACCCTAAATACAACTAACTTTTGAGCAAGGAAAATCTTAACCTTTAATCTAGGACACCACACCCTGATTGATTGATTGACTGATTGATTGATTGATTGATTGATTGATTGATTGATTGATTGATTGATTGATTGATTGATTGATTGATTGAAGCATCACTGTGGGTGGCTTACAAAAATGATTCAGACACCCCACAAAACAACAATATATATATATAAACCCTATCCAATCAAGATAAAATGAAGAACAAACATTAATAAAATGCATACCTAGATGGCCAGAACAAATTTAGAGCCATACACTAACTAATTAACAACCTATGTTTTCTATTCGCAGGCAAAATATAACCCAATCAGCCAAAATCAAATCAGAATTAAATTGAAAATAATAGGGTTCATTAATGGAGGAATCTTGCACATTCATAATCAATTTACTTAAGAGGGAAATGTTAAAGGGACATTTTTAGCTGCTTATGAAATGCCATAATTGTGGCAGCAGATGTCATTTCCACAGGCCACTCGTTCCATAAACGGAAGCAGCAGCAAAGAAAAATCTTGTTCTCGTCACTTTTTAAAACTTTTGTAGGCATGGCAAGATGTCATTGAAGAACTTGAAAGCGCCCTTAAATATTTCTGCCAGTCCTAAAAATTACCACTAGAGTTTCTTTCGCTTTTGGTCAATGGGAAGACAAGTTGAGAAGAAGCCCTGATGCTGGGTTGTATGTAGGCTGCTGCCCTCTCCTGTCCGACCAGAGTGCTAGCATAATAGTCCAATGTGATTTTGGTGCCACCGAGTGGACTGCAGTGGCTCAAGTGGCTAAGACGCTGCCTGGAAGGCGGCAGGTCAGTAGTTCGATACCCAAATACTGCAGGATGGAATGAGCTCCCATCTTTGTCCCAGCTCCTGCCAACCTAGCAGTTCTAAAGCAAGAAATTGCAAGTACATCAATAGGGGAAGGTAAACAGTGTTCAATGCGCTCTGGTGTCAAGTCATGCCTCCCACATGACCATGGAAACGTCTGCAGAAACAGACAGCACTGGCTCTTCGGATATGAAACAGAGATGAGCACTGAACCCTAGAGTCAGATACGACTGGCTTTCGCGCAAGGGTGACATTTACCTTTATCTAGTGGCAAATATGTTTTATGGCATAAATGTAGACAAATAGCCGCTATATTAGGCTTGTGTTTTCCAGTCTTGGTTTAAAGACCCTGCACTTCCTCTGTACAGTACTGTGATTTGACTTCCTCTTTTGCTTTAAACACGAACGTGTTTTAGTCACCAAAAGTTACACCCGGGCTCGGATCCCAAAGTCCATTTGGGCACTCCTGCTCTAACCCATCTGTCCCATCCCCAGGGGTTGCCAACTTTTCCTAACCACCTTTGCTCCTGCGCCTTTAGCAGCACTGCCTGAATACCAAAGTCAAAGTTAGTTCAAGGAACAACATCATCAGGAAACTCACAAACTACAAATGGGGAAATCAACCATCCATGCTGTGTGCATCAGCTTTGGCCCTGAGCACCGTGGCGGCAGGGAATGCTGCTCCAGTATGGAGCATATCCACACAAGCAAAACAAGCAGACATCACTGTTAATGAAGCCGTGCACATAGTGGCAGGATGCCTTAAACCTACACCAGTTGAGAAAATATACCCTCTTGCTGTTATTACTTCACCTAAGATCAGGTGAGAAGTAGCAGTGGATGCCGAGATAACTAAGGAAGAGAAGGCCCTTCAGCATCCTCTGAATAGAGATGAGCCTCAAGTCCACCTGCTCAGATCCAAGAAGAGCTTTATGGCAAGAACAAACCTTCTTGAGGATAAAAAGGTAAAAGTCTCCCTTGCTCAAAAGCCAGTCGTATCCGACTCTAGGATTCGGTGTTCACATCTGTTTATAGCCAAAGAGCCAGTGCTGTCTGCAGACACTTCCATGGACGAGTGGCAGGCATGGATAAACACTGGAGTACATGGAATGCTGCTTCCCACCAAAGTGATACCTATTTATCTGCTCGTAATTTTGTGCTTTCAAACAGCAAGGTTGGCAGGAGCAAAAAGAAATTAAAAGATGGAGGAAGACACTCCCTGGGCAAGGAACATCATTAAAGGAGGATGTAACTGAGGCACTCAGCCTCCCCTACATCACTTGGAGGACCCTGAATAGGTTGAGGTTTGGGCTCCATAAATGCAAGACCAACCATCTCAAGTGGGGGCTGCTGGCAGACAACAATAAGCGCTGTGTGAAAGTGGAGAGAGATAGAATCCAGTTCATTTACTAGTCTGCCAACTAGAAACAGGCACTGATGAGGACTTAAGTTTGGCCAATGACGAAGCCAAGAAAGTGGCTTCAGTTTGGCAGTCTAGGGTTTGATCGGGACAAAGAAGAAGAAGAAGAAGAAGAAGAAGCAAAGATGTCCTTGGAGGTAGACATTCAGCCAAGGGGAGGAGAAAATCTCATTTCCCTCTGACTAAGAATGAAACTGATTGAGAAACTGCTTCCCAAAACGAGAGCTCTGAAGGAGCAGAGGCGTCCTCTTTAAAGACACAGGAGCTGCCTTTCCGAAAAAGTTGGCTGCCTTCTAGGGGGAGAGGGGTGGAAAGGGGACCTTGAACACCTTTGCTCAACACCTTCTGGGCGATTTTGCACGGAAGGTCACAGGGTGGGAGGGGCAGCACGAGCATGTCATGTGAGAAAGAGAGATAAAAAGGGAGATTTTGGGCAGAGTCAGGGACTTTGCTTTCTTTCTTTCAATTCCCAGCGAGGCATTTGTGTTTTGTTTGACACGGGAGGGGTGCGCAGCGAGATGGCCTTTTCCAAGCTATTCTGCAGCGTCTTACTCCTTTTCCTGGCGTCTCTAGCTCAGGCAGGTAAGTCGGACCTTGATCCTTGGTTTGAACGTTGCAAAGCAGGGGTGTGATTTGGAAGGCTGTTCCTGTACAGCCATTTTGCCCTTTCTCCACCACATGGCAGTCCCTGGTGTGGTGGAGGCAGTGGGGGCCACATGAAATAGTGCCACAGGCCGCATCCGGCCCATGGGCCTGCTGGTTGAGAATCCCTGAATAACATCTACCTACATCTGTGTGTGTGTGTGTGTGTGAAAGAGAGAGAGAGAGAGAGAGAACACTTGGTGTTATTGTTGCTAAAAGTTTATTTTGGCCCCAGAAGTAGGGTGAACTGAAGCAGAATCAGACCCCCAAGTCTGGAATAATATCCTGTTTCCATCAGCCTAGATATTTGGAAATCGTGGAAGTATCCATCCTCTTCTATGACTCCCAACTTCTTGTGTTGAGAGATAGACTGCTGCTACATGTAGATGTTCCATCTGGCTGGTCCTCCACAGATTCAGCATTCATCTTTTCTTCAGGGGGTGGAAATGAAAACAACAATGGAAAGTCGGATGTTTAAGATTAACTCTATTAACACAAAACTGTACAAGTTTTGGGGTACAGTACTCTGAAATACTTAATCAATGTACTGGGGGGGGGGAATAGTCAGCTGACTTGGGCTTCAATTGGAGTCCAAGAACAGCTGGAGTGCCAAGGTTCACCATCACTGATATCAGCTATCAAAGGGAATCAAATTTTGGCTATAGGCTTAAAGTTGAAGGATTATCTTGTACAGTATTTGGATGGTCAGGGATTCATGCTGATTCTCCTCCATCCAATAGAGAGCTTAGCAAAGTTACTTTTACTTTTACTTTCTTTTCTTCTTTTTTGCCTACAGGTCCTTGAATCACATAGCACAAAATTATAATCCAAGAAATGATCCGTTCAAAAGAAGTGGAGGAAGAAAATATGAAGCTTGGGATGAGAGGCAGATAGATAGGATGGGTCAGGGCATTTCCAGCCTTTTCTACTGGCCTGTGGTGGATCAGTGGTTAAGAAGCTCGCCTTGTTAGCTGGATGGCCGGCAAGTTGGCAGTTTGAGACCTGGCTACTGCATGACAGATTGAGCACCCAGTCTCTCCCAGCTCTTGGGGACATGAAAGGAGCCTCATTCAGGTGTCCCCTGAGTGGAGTTTCTCCAGCAAAAATCCTTTCAACCCAGAATAATTTCTGACATGAAATTATTATTACTGTTGGCACATGAGCCAGAAGCAACTTAGGTGTTAACAAAGGAATGTGTGAAGTCACTTGATGGAGTCACCTTGGCTAAAGCTTATCAGGTCCTTGTGAATCACTGGGTGATGTGGTTAAGCCCCTGATTTCATAAGCAACCAGGCAGGAGATAAATAAAAATATTTATTTTTAAAGGAGAGGCCACCGCAGCTGTGGGCGCCAGGCCCCCACCATCCCCACTGCCCCACCCCGCCCCACCCCAAGCTGACTTAAAGAGGACGCTATGGTGGTAGGCGGCGGGATTTTGCCACCCTGCCCCCTGGACTTGCCTTCGGCCAGGGCGGAGAGGCCATCGCAGTAGGGTTGTATATTATTGTTGTTGTTTATGAGCCATTTTTGTAGGATGTGTATTTTATAATTTTTTGGTATGTATTGAATATTATTATTATTATTATTATTATTATTATTATTATTATTATTATTATTATTATTATTATTATTATTATTATTATTATTATTACTATTACTATTACTATTACTATTACTATTACTATTACTATTACTATTACTATTACTATTACTATTATTCACTTTTTTGTTGGATGTGTATTGTATAATTGTGCATATTGTATTGTTGTATATTGTGTAAGCTGCCCAGAGTCGCTTGTGCAAGTGGGGCAGCATAGAAATCTAAAATTTAAATTAAATTAAATCCCTTCCTCCCACTTTTTTAAAAAAATGCCTTTATGCAAAGTTCCCGAGAGCCTCTAAACTTTATGTGGTTATCTTTTTGTCTTCGTTTTCTTCTTTTTTCTGACAAGGCTTAGAACCCCCAATTAGTTCTGCAAACCAGGACTGGTTCCTGGAAGAAATTATATGCTAGGATAGACAAGGGTGTCTCTGAGCATGTCCAGAGTGTTGCCTCCTCTTTCTGTCAACTCTTCCATCAAGTTGCACCCAGCCTGTCTCCAAATGCTGCAGATTATGGAATAGGGAACATGGCTTTTATTTGAAGTATATTTGAGCCCTAGAATTGGCTTTGTTCTCCTGAAGAATTAGGATTTCTACATGGCATAAACTCCTTTTCTTCTGAGCTGAACTTGAGCCCTAGCCAGGATCAAACTTACAACTTTCTGGCTGCAGGACAGCAGTTTAACCCTTTAACCACCAGTGCTGTATAATGACAGGTTGCTTCACCACCAGGGCAGGGAACAAAGAGCAACCACAGGTGGTATTCCAATGAAATCCAGAAAGAAAATACAGTGTCACCTAGTAGACCCTATTTTGTAATGCCATTAACCTCAGAGACCTTGATGTCCTCCGCAGGGATTCTCAACCTGTGGCTCGTGGGCCAGATGCAGCCTCCCGCGCCATTTCATCCACCACACTCGGAAGTGCCATGTGCTGGAGGAAGGGCAAAATGGCTGACTGGCCCCCGAAGCTGTCTGAGGCTTTAAAAAGTGGAGAACTCCTGACTAACAGGAAGCAAACTCTATGCGATCAACAACTTTTGCATTTCCTAGTTAACTAAGAGAGCACTTCTTGGAATCCAACTGTTCAGATGCAGTCATTATGCTTGATGGGGACCTAGCGAAGCCCCAGGCCAGCTTGAGCTTCATTGGCTCATGGAGACATTTTCACTTCTTGGCTTTGTCGTTGGCCAAACTTAAGTCCTCATCGGCGGATGTTTCTGGCAGTGATCGGCAGACCAGTAAATGAGCCGGATTCTGTATCCCTTCACATCCACACAGTGTGGTGTTGTTTGCTAGCAGCCCCCACTTGAGCATGTTGGTCTTACATTTAGGGACTCCGACCCTCAGCCTGTTCAGGGTCCTCCAAGTTACGCAGAGGAGTTCTCCAACTACATCCTCCTTTCATGTCTTTCCTTGTCCACTGAGTTCCTTCCTCCATCTTCTAATTTGGTTTCGCTCCTGCATACCCTCAAGAATGTTTGTTCAAGCTGTCACTACAAACTCTTAATAATGACAAGCCTTTAGAAATACTTAATTCAGGAATAAGAAGTTAGTCAGACTGTTGCTTGGAGAAGAAAATAGAAATTTATTGGTATCTTGCATGTAAAATGGTGCCTTCTCTATGCGGAGGGACCCTCATTGTATGCCAGTGTACATCTTATATACAGATGAACAAACAACTTACTCTGTTACAAACTATATACGCAATGGCTCCTCCCATTATTATATTCCCAAAAATATGATAAACATTGCACACACCAAATATATGAATTTCTTAAGAAGAAATACTAGGATATTAAACTTATGCAAACTAAAAGCGCATGTCCAACTTTCAAACATAGATACGTGGACCAATCATATGGAGCAATGTGTTTAAGCTGGTTTACGTAGTTTCATCTTATCTATTTCATGTCAGGCTTGGCTTTAGCTCTTCCGAAGGTGTTAATTTGTAAACAAGTGGTCAAGCTTCTGTTTCCTTCTGCTGTTCGAACATCTGTTAGAATCCAGATAAGAATTTTAATTTTCATGAATTTTTTTAAAATTTTAAATATTGATATGTTTTTAATCTATGCTGTAAGCCGCCCAGAGTTGGGCTTGCCTGATTGGGGCGGGATAGCAAATATGAATAGTAAAGTAAAGTAAAGAAAGGGTGTGGATCAGTGATGGGATGTAACAGGTTCTCACCAGTTCTCCAGAACCGGTAGTAATTTTCCCCAGTGTCCCAGAAAACCTGTAGTAGCTTTGGGGGGGAACCACCTTCGGGGCTTACCTTTTCACTGGTTCCCCCACTGCGCATGCATGCCAAGCACTTGGTGTGCATGCACGCCTCGTGCTTGGCACATATGCACGGCCTCCTTGCTGTCCTCCCAAACGGGGAGGAGGAAGAGAAGCTGCTAACCTGAAGCTCCCTATAGCCTGAAGCTTCCTATTTTTATTATTTTGTATTTTTTTCTTTGGCCCCACCCATGACATGACATCATGATGCTAGCTCCTCCCACACTGTGATGACATCACGGTGGGGTAGTAAAATTTTTGACATCCCACCACTGGTGTGGATCTTCAGTTGGCTTATGTTGAAAAACAACTTTTGTACTTTAGAAATGAATTTCTTCATTTCAAAATGGTTCTTGTTCTGCTAGAAGTCACATTGCCATAAAGCGCTTCCTGGATCTGAGCCAGAAGACTTGTGGCTCATCTCCGTTCAGAGGATGCCGAGGGTCCTTCTCTTGCTTAGTTCTCTAAGCATCCGCTGCTATTTCTCTCCTGATCTTAGGTGGAGCAAGACCAACAAGAGGGTATATTTTCTCAACTGGTGTAGGTTTGAGGCATCCTGTCACTATACGTAGGGCTTCGTTAACAGCAATGTCAATTTGTTTTGCATATGGGGATACACTTTACATCAGAGCAGCATACTCTGCTGTGGAGATGCTCAGGGCCAAAGCTGATGTACACGCATGGATGGTTGAGTTCCCCATGTATAGTTTGTGAGTTTCCTGATGATAAAGCTCTTCCTGGATCTGAGCTCTTCCTGGATGCCAAGGTGCTTCTTCTGCTTAGTTCTCTTGGCATCCGCTGACTTCATGCATGTGATCAGATTGCACAGAAATCCCTAGTCTCGTCCTCTCTGTTTGCTCCTCTCTCACTTCCAGGGAAGAATTTCCATCTTTTCCGGCACCATGTCCTGCAGCAGCAAGAAATCCAGGCAGCCCAAGATGCTTTTGCTCGCTTGCAACGTCTGAGGCAGATTTCGGTCCTGGGGAGGCTGTCGGACTACATGACAGAGGGCTCCATCCGTCAACCCCTTGACCACTTCAATAGGCAGGCCCGGCAAGAGTTCAACCAGGTAAAACGGGGCACTGATCACCTGGGCAGCCTGAGGCTTGTGTGAGCTGTCGATCCGCTCACCGTTTTCGGCTGTGCCACCTGCCTACTTTCTTTCCTTGACTTATAGCAGGGGTTCCCAACTTTTTCAAGCCGGGGGCCGGGTCACACACTCTCAGTCAGCTTCAAGGGTCGGACGGCCATTTTGCCCTGCCTGCACGACAAGGGTGGCCATTTTGTCTCAACAGCTTCAAAGGGGTGACCATTTTGTTTCTCAAATCTCCTTGGAGGTGTGTTGAAATGGTGCCATGGGCCAGAACTGGCCCACGAGCCTTAGGTTGGGAACCCCTGAACAATAGCAATAGCAATTAAACTTCTATAATGCTCTATAGCGCTTAATGCACTCTCTGGGTGGTTTACAAGATAATTAGCATTTTACCCCCAACATGCTAGATTCTCATTTTGCCAACCTTGGAAGGATAGAAAGCTGAGTCAACCTTGATCCCTGGTCAGGATCAAATTCACAACGTCATGGCTTGCAGGACAGCAGTTTAACCCTTGTGCCACCAAGGCTCTATAATGACTGGAGGGTTACCTGTAACTGTTGTTCTTTGGGGTCCCCTGTGAATCCACATGAATGGGTCTCTCTCTAGTCTAGAGGCCTGATATGAACACTGTGGACTTGGTTGGTTGGTTGGTGCATTCAAGCCATGCGTCCAGCTTCAAATCTATGAGACTCCAAGACATTTATTCCTCTCCATGTTTGAATGATTTTCTCCCACCCACACCCACCCCGGCTCATCTTTGCCAGCCACAGAAAGTGTCCTCTACGGTGTATGAAGATCAAAAATGGGCCAGTTGTTCCCTGCAGGGATGTAACCTGCTCTCTTTGTGATCCACAGCGATTCTGGGTGAACACAATGTTCTGGAGAAAGCCCAATGGGCCCGTATTTCTCTACATTGGGGGAGAAAGTGCCATAAGCTTCTTTTCTGTGATGTCAGGTAAGTATTTTTCTTTTAATTCATTTGCCACATTTATCGCCTGCTCTGCATCGTGGGATTTCAGGGAGAGCTATTAGTGCAAAGCCTTCTTCGTGCTAGTATAGTATATTACAGAATTAACGAAAATTTAGCAGCGTTCCTTTTATCAGCAGCATGCTTGTCTTTAAGCAGGCACGAGGTCAAAAAAGAGTTGCGGTGGCTTACTGGTTAAGGTCCTGAGCTTGAGGACCAGAAAGTTGGCAGATCAGCAGTTCGAGACCCGAGTGCTGCATGGTGGAGTGAGCACCCATCATTTGTCACAACGACTGCCAACCTTGCAGTTCGAAAGCGAGAAATTGCAAGTAGATAAATAGGTACCACTTTGGTGGGGAAGGTAACAATGTTCTGTGCACTTTGACATCTAGTCATGTCTGCCACATAACCATGGAAGAAAAATAATAACAATAACTATTATTATTATTATTATTATTATTATTATTATTATTATTATTATTATTATTATTATTATTATTATTATTATTATTATTATTATAATACAGTAAAACCTCATATAACACTAAAACCTGATTCCACAAGTCTTCGTGTTATATGATTTTTAGTGTTATCTGATGCATGTTAAAATCCTATGGGATCCATAGAGATACCTGTACATTGTAACCACACAGGCTTTACCGGTTGTTATTCGAAGCATCCCATAGGATCTTAATGTTATCCGATGCAATTCTTCCCCCCAGATTCCTTAATGTTATTCGATTTTAGTGTTATTCGATACTAATGTTATATGAGGTATTACTGTACTTGTATGCCACCCCACTCGCAGAGCAACTCTGGGCAGCTAACAAAGATACAAAATATATAATTACAGTCACAGATTCCACATTATCATAATACAAATGATCACAGTATCAATCAAACACACAGCAACAATCAAAAAGTATCAATATCAGAGTAAAATGTTACAAAAAATAAAGAAAAAACAGAAAACCACATTTGCTAAATCCCACAGAAATGTCTGCAGATGCAGACAGTGCTGGCTCTTTGGCTGCAAATGGAGATGAGCACTGATCCCAGAATCAGATATGACTGGCTTTTGAGCAAGAAAGACCTTGACCTTTACATAGGCAAAAAAAAAAAAGACCGCTTTGCTTCTTGTATCGGATATTATTTGTGGTATTGAAGTCATAAGAAAAGCTCTGCTAACCATGCTTTTAAGACAGGACCTAACCTTTGCAGATGGTGCTTCTGGTTATGACCTGGACACAGTATGCCTGAGATACCAGGGCATCATCATAACTTCTTCACATTCTGAAGATCCATGCTTTGATTCTTCTTGGAGCTGATGATAACTCCAAGAGACACACTCCTGCCTTGTTTTTCCTGGTTTCAGGGTATCACGTGGCCCTGGCTGAAAAATTCGGAGCACTCCTGGTGTCCTTAGAGCATCGTTTTTATGGCAAAAGCCTTAACCCCGACGGTCTGGAAGATCACAACCTCCAGTTTCTTTCCAGCCAGCAGGCGTGAGTTGAGAATGCTACCTTGGCTGACAAGATGGCTGTGACATACAGTATATGTGTTCTCTTCACAAAAATAGCTCATATTTCTGGGAGTATTTGCCATGTGCTACCAGCCTCCTGAGGGACTGCGATGGCTTAGTGGTTAAGACGCTGAACTTAATGACGGAAGGTCAGCAGGTCAGCTGTTCAAGACCCAAGTCCTGCATGATGGAGTGAGGGCCCGTCATCTGTCCCAGCTCCTGCCAACCCAACAGTTCGAAAGCAAGAAATTGCAAGTAGATAAAGAGGTACCACTTTAGTAGAGAAGGTAACAGTGTTCCATGCACTCCAGCATCTACTCACGCCTTCCACATGACCACTGGAATGTCTGCAGATGCAGACAGCACTGGCTCTTCGGATGTAAATGGAGATGATTACCGTAGCAAGCCCTAGAGCAGTGATGGCTAACCTTGGCACTCCAGGAGTTCCTGAACTTCAATTCCAGAAGCCCTGATCAACAGGAGTGCTGACTTTGGCTTCTGAGAATTGAAATCCAAGATCACCTGGAGTGCCAAGGTTAGCCATCACAACCCTAGAGGCTTTTGAACAAGAGAGACCTTGTCAGACTCCTCCTGGAGGCCTTAAGCTGTAAAATTCGGCTGACCAGCATCTTTCAGACAATTTACTCTGTTTTTAGGCTAGGCGTGAAGACCTCCATCTTCTTGAAAACTTCATCCATCCATCCTAGCTTCTGAGAGTTCAGCACCCGGACCTGATCTGTTTTCAGGCCTGTTTTCATTGCCGTGAAAGCTAGACATTTAGGTCACTGGTTTTTTTAAATGAAATAAAACAATACGCTCCTTTCTTAAAACACCTGTGGCTGTCACAGCAATTTGATAGATGAAAGTAAATCCGGTGGATTTAAAAACAAAAGAAAGACGAGCAGATCTTCTGCCAAGCTGACTCCAGTGTTTAGACTGAGTTCCATGCTTGTCCTGCAGTTGAGCAGGATAGTGGAACAGGCATAGACCTGTCTGTGGTTCTGGTGGGAATTTGGGGAGGAAACTGAGGGTGTATTGAAAGCTTGGATCAAATACCCAGCTCTGGATTAAGAGTACAGTCAAACCTCGCATAAAGAGCGACTCACTTAAAGAGTAACTCACTTAAAGAGCAGAATTTTCTCTGAATGTTCGCTTCGCTTAACAAATAAAACCAACCAAAAACTTGCTTAACAAATAAATCGGGGTTCGCAATCCCCCCCACAATTGGTCACTTTCAATGGTGTTTTGCTTAAAGAGCAAACTCGCTTAAAGAGCAATCCTGTGGAACACATTATGCTCTTTAAGCGAGGTACCACTGTACTTGTTTCTGGGTAGGTTGAAGCAGCTGTAAATTAAGGAAGAAGAAGCCATTTTCATCAACTGAAGGCAGAAACTGGAATGGAATGCCATCGCGTGCACGGCAATGGAAACAGGCTTGGAAAAAACAGATCAGGTTTGGGTGACGAACTCTCCGAAGCTGGGAAGGCCGAAGGAAGTTCTGCCAGGGCTTTTGAAAGGTCCACGTAGACTAGTAACGCCGACTGACATTTCTAATCAGGAGTAGGAAAAGGTAGGCCTTTCTCACCTTTCAGTGATTCACGTTGAGGAAATGCAATCAAAGGGAGACTTTTCCACCCTCTTCTTTCACAGGTTGTCCGACCTTGTTTCTTTCCACCAGTTTGTCACCGAGAAGTACAGCCTGACACCCAACAACACCTGGATTTGCTTTGGAGGTTCCTACCCAGGTTCTTTGTCGGCATGGTTCAGACTCAAGGTAAGGTTCGGAGGGTTTGGGGACCTTCTTGCAAGCTCTGAGGGTCTTTTTGAATGGAAAGCCAATGCTCTTTGAGGCTGTATCAACAGAAGCATAATTTCCAAAACATGTGAGGTTCTAGTCCCCCTTCTATTCAGGTAAGTCAGCCATTCGAGAGCTGAGTCCTGTGTGACTGAGTGAGCTCCTGTCATCTGTCCCAGTTTCTGCCAACCTAGCAAGAAATTGCAAGTAGATAAAGAGGTACCGTTTTGCTGGGAAAGGTAACAGTGTTCCATGATGGTGCCATTGATGTCGATGACGACAACAACGATGACAACAACAACAACAACAATAATATCCCTAGATATTTGAAAATTTTGGACTTATCAGTTTTGAACATCCTAACTCTCCAAAAAACAACTCTTTTAGGAACTGCATATATACTCAGATATACCTTACAGTTCTTACTGTTAATTTTATTCTAGTCCTGACCAGTGAATCAAATGATTGATTTGTATATTATTATTATTATTATTATTATTATTATTATTATTATTATTATTATTATTATTATTATTATTATTATTATTATTGTTGTTGTTGTTGTTGTTGTTGTTGTTGTTGTTGTTGTTGTTGTTGTTGTTGTTGTTGTTGTTGTTGTTGTTGTTGTTCTTGTTCTTGTTCTTGTTCTTGTTCTTGTTCTTGTTCTTGTTCTTGTTGTTATTGTTATTATTATTATTATTATTACATGTCAGGAATTGTTCTGGGTTGAAAGGATTTTTGCTGGAGGAACTCCACTCAGAGGACGCCCGAATAAGGCTCCTTTTATGTCCCCAAGATCTTTTCTTACCAAAGTAGTCCCTATTTATCTACTTCCAATTTCTTGCTTTCAATTTGCTAGATTGGCAGGAGCTGGGACAGAGACAGGCGCTCATTTTGTCATGCAGTACTCGGGTCTTGAACTGCTGTCCTGCTGTCCTTCCAGCTAATGAGGTGAGCTTCTTAATCACCGAGCCACCGCAGCCAAAAGCGTTCCATCTGCTTCGGTGTGTAGTCATGCCTACCACATGACCACATAAACGTTTGAAGATGCAGGCAGTGCTGACTCTTTGGCTGTAAACGGAGATGAGAAAAACCACCTAGAATTGGACACGACTGGCTTTCGAGCAAGGAAGACATTGACCTTGACCTAGGTCAAAAAAGACAGTTTTTGCAAAAGCTGTGTTGGATGATCCCAAGGGAAAATATCTCTTCTTCCATCTTCCTCTTTCCCTTTCTTTCCATGCCAGTTTCCCCATCTGGTCTTTGCCGCCATCGCATCTTCTGCTCCAGTCCGGGCCAAGTTGGATTTCACAGGCTACCAAAAAGTAAGTATTTCTTCACAACAGCAGCTAGGTTAAATATTGCAAAAAGTTGGAAAGTCAGATATAGGAGTTGGAAACTAGCTGTAAATAATAAATTAACATATGAGGTTTAAAGTAAAAAAAAAAATGATCTGCAAGCTTCTGTATCATCTTTCCCTCCATCAAACCTTTTCCCGTTTTTTCTAGGTGGTTGCCGAAAGTCTCTCTAATCCAGTGATTGGTGGTTCAAAAGAGGTGAGTTTTTCAATCTGGAAATTAATTAAAAACAAAATTAATTTTGTTTTTAATTAAAAAAACAATTAAATTAATTTAAAAAACCAATCACAGTTTTGAATATTGAGTCCAGGGGTTCACATCCTAAGACCCACAGGCTGGATGTGGTCTGTGGTACCATTTCATGTGAGCCCCCACCCCTCCAAGGGCATTTGAGAAACAAAATGGCCACCCCTTTGAAGCTGTTGGGGCAAAATGGCCACACACACCATTGTGCAGGCAGTGCAAAATGGCTGTCCAGCCATCAAAGCTGACTGGGAGAGTGTGACCCAGCCCCTGGCTTGAAAAGATTGGGGACCCTTGATTTAGCCCTTTCTAATGGGCTGGTGTCCCGTATGGGCGCGTTTTACTTCCACTTCCAAGAGCGACGAGGGCTTCGCGGGCCAGATGAATTGGTGCCAGGGGCCACACCCGGCCCCCGTGTCTTAGTTTGGGCACCACTGCCTTAAGGCTTGCTTTCCACTTTTCAGAGAGGCTACTGTGTCTCTCAGCTTAGCCCTAGTGGTATAATGTTCAATCATCTAATCTAGATAAGAATGAAAAAAGGCATGGAATTACTAGAAGGTGAATGCTGTTTAGAAAAGATCAGATTCAAACAGCTAGATTCAATGGTCAAACAGGGGCGATTCAATCAAGTGCCATACCTTGAGATAGTTCTTAGAGGTCAAGATGCTGAGCTTGATGACTGGAAGGTCAGCAGTTCCTCAATTTTGGGACCCAAGTACTGCACGACGGAATGAGTTCCTACTGCCTGTCCCAGCTCCTGCCAACCTAGCAGTTCGAAAGCAAGAATTCGCAAGTAGATAAATAGGTACCACTTTGACAGGAAAGGTAACACCATTCCGTGCATTTAGATGTCTAGTCATGCCTGCCATATGAGCAAGGAAGCGCAGACAGCATTGGCTCTTTGGCTGTAAACAGAGATGAGCACCCTAGAGTTGGATATGACTAACTCTTGAGCAAGGGTGACCTTTATCTTTACTATACCTCGAGAGAACATGTGCACCAGAAATAGAAGACACACATCTTTTATTCCACACCGTTTTTGCCTCCCATCCGAGGAAGATCTTCCTCTCCTCATGTTGTTTTAATTTTTGCTTTGCCTACAGTGCCTGAAGGCTGTGGCAGACGCCTTTTTGACCGTGGAGAAGCTGGTGCATGCCGGGGAGTTGACTGAGCTAGCGGAGGACTTCCACTCCTGCAGTGCTTTGGAAGGGTTGGACGACTGCCTCCAGATGATCAGCAACCTGGCGGACATCTTCATGGGTGCCGTGCAGTACAACAATGAAATCGATGCCCCGTGGGCCAAAGTGGACAGCCTGTGTGGCATGATGAACGACAGCGGGGCTGGCTCCCCCTACCAACGACTTATCGTTATCAACAATGTAAGGTGGCCCTTATTTGTCTACTTGCAATTTCTTGCTTTCAGTCTGCTGGGTGGGTGAGAGCTGGGACAGAGGCGGGCGCTCACTCCATCGTGCAGTACCTGACTCTTGAACTGCTGACTTGCTGGCCTTCCAGCTAGCAAGGCGGGCTTCATCACCACTGAGCCACCACAGCCCCTTGCAAGTAGATAAATAAGTACCACTTCAGTGGGAAAGGTAAAAATGTTCTGTGCGCTTCAACATCTAGTCATGCCTGCCGCATGACTATGGAAAGGTCTGCAGATGCAGACAGCGCTGGGTCTTTGCCTATAAATGTGCCAGCCCCCAAAGTTAGTCACCACTGGCTTTCAAACAAGGGAGACCTTTACATCAGAGAGAACAATGTCATGCTAAACCTTTTGACCGTATCCTGCTGTCTAAATGCAGAACAATTTTGAAACTGGGCAAGCATTCTTTCTGCTCTGGCAAGTTCTCCTTCATGTGCCTATTCTTGTGCTGGGTGTGAGATTGGTCACACAACTCATCATACATCCTGGAAGCCTTCTGGAAAAGAATGGGCACTTAGGGAGTTTTCTTTCCACTCTATGTTTAGGATAATGGGCATTGTTGTTGTTGTTTTTAAAACCATTCTTCTGTGTAGTTCTGAGACTACACAGCCAATGGCACAGGGATAAACCAACACTTGCTAGTGTTTTCTTGCGAGCATCACAATTGTGGTGTGATGAACACTGCTTTTCAAGTCAGAGAAACCTAACCTGTCTGAAGGGCACCAGACTAGGATTTAGGACTGGCCTGACATTCAAACCAATCCCTTTCCATGAGTTCTCTTTGCTTCTGATAGGTGTTCTTGAAAGGTCAGAAACAAAAATGCACGGAGAACTCATACGCCAAGATACTGGAAGAACTGCGCAGCACGTTCAGCACCGGGAAGGGTGTAGGGATGAGACAATGGTTCTTCCAGACCTGTACAGAGTTTGGATATTGTAAGTGGATTCATTATTTCCCCCCTTTCCTCCCTTCCCAAATCACCTCTGTGATCCATATAAAACCTATGCAAGCAAAGGGCAAAACATTCATTGGCGTCCACTGGCAATTATAGAGTCTCTGCCAGGATTCTTGAGGCTATACCAACTGCCAGGGGAGGAAGAAGCCAGGGCAGGTTGAGGACTTTGCCGCCCCTCCCCCTGTGCCTACACCAACTGCCAGGGGAGGAAGAAGTGATTCATCTGAGGCCCTTGTCGATGCTTGGGACAAGAAAGCGACGGCTGCCTTGGATGTAATCGCGCCACTACGGCCTCTCCGAGTCCGTGGGGATCGATCTGCCCCTTGGTTCTCAGAGGAACTAAGGGAGCTTAAACGGGCTAAGAGACGCCGAGAGCGCCGCTGGGTGAAGTCTCGGAGCGAGTCTGACCGAACACTGGTTAGAGCAGCTATTAAAGACTACCTAGTGGCGATGAGGGTGGTGAAGCGCCAATACTTCACCACCCTTATTGCCTCCGCGGATAATCGCTCAGCGGCCTTGTTCCGGGTGACCAGGTCCCTCCTCGGTAGAGGGGGGACGGGCCCTGGGTGGCAGGGATCGGCTGAGGACTTTGCTGATTATCTGGCGGAGAAAATCGCTCAGATTCGCTCGAAGCTAAATCACGGCATGGAATGTACGGATCTGGGGTTGACCATAGCACAGTCTAGCCATGTTATCTGGGATCGGTTTGATCCTGTTAGCCCTGAGGAAGTGGACAGGCTTCTTGTATCTGTTCGCGCCACGACCTGTGCACTGGACCCATGCCCTGCCTGGTTAATAAAAGCTTCCAAGTCTGTGGCAGGTGGCTGGGTCGAGGCGATCATTAACGCTTCCTTAAAAGAGGGGCATTTTCCTGCACCTTTCAAACACGCTTTGGTGCTTCCCCTCTTAAAAAAGCCGTCCCTCGACCCCATGGTAATTTCCAACTACCATCCAGTGTCTAACCTACCTTTTTTAGGTAAGGTCCTGGAAAAAGCTGTGGCGCAGCAGTTACAGAAAGTCCTGGATGAAGCGGATTATCTGGACCCGTTTCAGTCAGGATTCAGGCCCGGATATGGTACTGAAACTGCGCTAGTCGCATTGGTGGATGATCTCTGGAGAGAGCGGGATGGAGGGGAGCCATCTGTCCTCGCTCTTCTCGACCTCTCAGCGGCTTTTGATACTGTCGATCATGGCATTCTTCTGGGTAGGCTCCAGGGTCTGGGGATCCAGGGCACAGTGCTGTCCTGGTTTTCCTCATTCCTGAGGGGCAAGACCCAGTCGGTGTGCCTGGAGAAGGAGAAGTCCAGCCCTAGGCCCCTGCACTACGGGGTGCCTCAGGGCTCGGTACTTTCTCCTCTCCTATTTAACATCTATATGAAGCCGCTGGGTGAGATCATCCGTTCCCACGGGGTAAGGTATCATCAATATGCAGATGATACCCAGTTATACATCTCTGCCCGTGGGGACCCAAGCGGTGCGGTGGAAGTCCTCTCCAGGTGTCTGGAGGCTTTTAAGGTCTGGATGGGGGATAACGGGCTACAGCTGAATCCCGGCAAGACTGAGTGGCTGTGGGTAAGGGGCCCTGCGTTATTACGGGAGTTACCAGCTTTGGTTCTGGATGGGGCAGTCTTGCCCCAAACAGACCCGGTGCGCAATCTGGGGGTCCTCCTGGACTCACGACTACTGTTCGAAGAGCAGGTGGCAGTCGTGGCCAGGAGGGCTTTTGCACAACTTCGTGTAATACGCCAGTTGCGCCCACTCCTAGACCGGGACGCCTTGCTCATGGTCACACATGCTTTGGTCACCTCCAGACTTGATTACTGTAATGCGCTCTACATGGGGCTGCCCTTGGTGACCATTCGGAGACTGCAGCTGGTCCAAAATGCGGCGGCCCGGATAGTGATGGGGTGCGGGCGTTATGCTCGTGCCTCACCACTGCTCCGGGAGCTGCATTGGTTACCAGTATGTCTCCTGGTGCAATTCAAGGTGCTGGTTATTACCTTTAAAGCCCTATATGGTAGTGGGCCAGGATACCTCAGAGACCGCGTCACCCTAAGAATGTCTGTCCGTCCCACCAGGGCGGACCGGAGGGGCTCTCTTGTCATTCCATCGGCTAGGGAGGCTCATCTCTCTAGCACTAGGAAGAGGGCCTTCTCTGTGTTCGCCCCGGCGCTTTGGAACCTCCTCCCAACTGATCTACGTCTACAGACAGAGCTCCTGCCCTTCCGAAAGGGTTTAAAAACCTGGCTGGCGGGACATGTGTGGGGACCAAGGTCTGTGGGATCCCACACAGGGTGGTTAATTTAAGGGACAGCCTCCCTTTCTGTTGGTTTTATTCCATGGAGTTGCTTGTTCCTGGTTTATTTCATGTTTTTATGAACTTTCAGAGTTTTAAATTTTTTAATTTATTAGTATTTTATTGGATGGGTTAGGGTTTGTGATTGTGTTTTTATCTTGTAAGCCGCCCAGAGTCGGGTATGCCCGATTGGGGCGGGATAATAAATGGGAATAATAATAATAATAATAATAATAATAAGAAGAAGCCAGGGCAGGTTGAAGACTTTGCCACCCATCCCCCTGAGCGCACACCAACATAGTATATTGTAATTTAATGTATTTTTTGTAAGCCGCCCTGAGTCGCCATGGTGAGTGGGCAGCAATATAAATTTGAACTAATAAATAAATAAATAAATGTGCCAAGCCAGCATTCATTGCATGCTTTCACCACAATGGCAACACATCAATTGTTGGCTAGATGGGAGCAAACTTTACACCAGTACCTTTTACATGAGCAGCAGGATGTCAGCCATTATTATAGTTTCCTGAATTCTCCCAGTAGGCATACTGGCTAAGAATTGGAACAGATAATAGTCCTTCTGCAAACTCTGCCTCACTATTACCTTCCATCACAGCCCAGCGCAGCCTAAATTGAAAACCAAAATTCCAGCAGATACTCTTAACTTGCCAGCTGGAAGCAATACAGCTTTCTGTGTTGCTTCCAGCTGGCAATTTAAGAGTCTCTGCTGGAATTCTGATTTGTAATTAGGAAGGAACTAGGCTTTCTGTGTTGTATGAACATGATCGCAGATTGACCTGATCCTCTTCTCTGTCCCACTCCAGACCAGACCTGCGAGGATCCCGTCTGCCCCTTCTCCCACATGTTGAACCTCACCTTCTTATTTGATGCTTGCAAGGAAGTCTTCAATATCTCCTTCCAGGCCACCCAGGAAGCAGTGTCTTTCACCAACAACTACTATGGGGCCGACCACCCCAAAGCCAGCCATGTCCTTTTTGTCAACGGTACGTAGGATTGGTGTGTGTGTATGTTTGTGTTTTCCACAGAGCACGTACCTATTTATCTTTCGCAATTTCTTGCTTTTGAACTGCTAGGTTGGCTGGAGCTGGGACAGATGTTGGGAGCTCACTCCATCATTCAGCACTCAGGTCTTGAACTGTTGACCTGCTGACCTTCCAATCATCAAATTAAGCATCTTAACCACTACGCCACTGCATAATTTGCAGCACTCAGGAAACATACTTTTGAGCTTCAGCTCCCAGAATCACCCAGCCACATGGATAGCAGGGGATTCTGGGAATCGTAGTTCAAAAGGTAGCCTATTTCAAGCTGTTCCATTCCCCATCTTTCCTTTGGAGCCTAATTTCTGAGATCTGCCTCATTTGTTGGATCAGAATTCCTAATTTTTTAAAAACCCTTTCACCTCTCTAAACTTCTGCTCCCTCCTCAGGTGACATTGATCCTTGGCATGCACTCAGTGTCCTCACGAACCAGTCCCATTCCGAGCTGGCCATTTTAATCAACGGCACTGCACATTGTGCTGACGCAATGAATCCAAAGCCCACTGATCCGCTGCCGCTCTTCCAAGCCAGAAAGGTAAGCTGGGCCCAGGACGTCCCAACAGAATAGTTTGGGAGAAGCAACAATGAAATCGCAGCAAAAGCTTCTGCACTAGTGGCAGAAAACAAGGGTGAAATAAAAATATCAAAATCCCATGTTTTCCTTTTAAAAAAAAATGCTTCTTTTAAAACAGAATCATGGAACAATCCTTCTGTTTTAAGAATGTATATGCCATGAGCTTCCAATAGGCATTTTTTCTTTAAGGAAAATTCAACTTTTCTTTTCTTTCTTTTTTCTGTCTGTCTGTCTGTCTGTCTTTCAAACAACCTGGAAATCAGTTCACTAACTAATGGACAAAACACAGAGACATGGTCACCTGCTGAATTTCCGATGGTTATGCTGCCCTAGAAAAATGTAACTTTTCCAAGCTGTAGGTGTAATCAGTAATTATAAGGGGGGTGTCTCAGAATTACAAGGAGACATAATTGTGAGGTTTCCATCAGAATCTAAATATTGCAAAATAAATCAGGAGAATTTTATTGTAATTGATGATGATTTTTTTTTGAACTTGTCAGCATAGTTACCATGAGGGTATGGGTGATGCTCTCTCAAGAGCAGTAAACTAGTAACCAACCTCAATTTTGTTTTATTTTTACCCACCCACCCAGGAAATTGCCTCTCGAATTAATGAATGGCTTAACTTGGCAAAGAAGATCCATGAAGACAACTGATCTTATCCAATGGGAAGAAGCGTCACCGGTATTAATTACTGGGTGTTTCTCATCCAAAGAGGCTTTCTTGGACGTACAGTGAAATCACTGAGACGCATTTTTGTACACCTTGAAATTGACTCTTAGGGCATATAGATTGCATTTTTTATTTTTTTGCACTGCTTCAGGACTCAGTGCCTTTTCCACAATCATTATGGTTGTTAAAAAAAATACAGATCAAACTCCTCCAGGAATGATTAATGCAGCACAGCATTCCGTGTTTACTCTTGTTTTATTCCATTTTACTTGTTTTGCACTTTCCAAATATAGAGTTTTCAATACAATTGAATTGCTGCTGATCTTATGGTGTTCTGTCAGAAAGCCAGCCGGGCATTTGGAAGGAGGGTTGAATTAAGAGTTAATTATACAGTGCATGATGGAGTGCATGCCCATTGTCTGCCCCAGCTCCTGCCAACCTAGTGGTTCGAAAACAAAAAATTGCAAGTAGATGAACAGGTACCATTTTGGTGGAAAAGGTAACAATGTTCTGTGAGATTAGTCATGCCTGTCACATGACTGTGGAAACGTCTGCAGATGCAGACAGCACTGGCTCTTGGGCTGTAAATGGAGATGAGCACCGACCCCTAGAGTCAAACAGGACTGGTTTTCGAGCAAGGGAGACTTTGACCTTTAACTATACTCTTGTTACTCAAAAAGTGCAAGTTATCACTTTGCCTTCCCTCCCTATCTCCTTTACCTACCCTTGTTCCTTATCTGTAAAGCCCATTTTGCCTTGTATAAACCATAGAGCAGTGGTTCCCAATGTGGCTCCCTTGCCCCACAAGGGGACTTTAATTCCAAGAAAGCCTAAGTCACTCCATTGGCTGATCAGTGCTTTGGGGAATTGACTGAGGCTTCTGGGAATTGAAGTCCCAAAACCAAAGGCTGGGAAACATAGCCTTGCGAGGGATAAACTATCTCTTCCTCTTTTTAAAACTCAGGACTGTGTTCAGCAGTATTTCTGAAAAAAGCCTTACCCTTTAGAACAGGGCTTCTCAATTTATGGCCTGTGGGCCGGATACAGCCTGCAGCGCCAAATAATCCACCCCATGACCTCGCTCCAGCGGCCCAAGCTAATGCCAGAATCAGCTGCGGACTCATTTACAGCCATCATAAACACATTTACTACAGCCATAAATGAGTCCATTGCAGCCGTAAATGTGTTTACAACAGCCACAGACATGTTTTGCGGCAGCTTTTATGGTGGGGGGAGCCTCAAGTCCAGACCACTCCACTGCCTGAGGGGGTGTGGTCCAGCCCACGGCTGAGAAAGGTTGAGGACCCCTGCTTTAGAAAGTAGTTACTGTCAAAGCCATGGCAATAGAAATCAGAAGCCCAAGGACAGAATTGGGAGTCTAGTCATCATTTCAGTCTTACTAAAAGATGGTGGTGGACCTTTATCCAGGATTGTTGCTACAAGAGAAGTGATGGTTATAGAGACCAAGAGGCTAACACTTCAAATCTCTTTATATATTTTTGGAACTAAAACTAGATTGCTCTTTGGACATGCCTGTTGATCGCTCAGTGACTGGAGCTTCAGGTATCTGGTTGCTTGTGTGAATGCGTATCCATGAACCAAAGACAGAATTGTGGATTACTTCTGTGTTTTCAGAAGGTCATTTCAAAAGATTCTGCTGAACGGAAATGCATAGCGCCACTAATATCCCCAATGTTGCCTTGGCCCTCGGCAGTCAGATGTTCCTTGGAGAAGGTTTCCATCTCCTGGTTTAGCTCCTTTAGGTCTTCGATCTCCAATGCAAGGTTATAGAGCTGGTTGAACAGTTCCAGGTCAACCAGACGTAATCTGTGCTAAACAGCAAAAATAAATAAATTAGATTTCAGAACTTTATCAGATACTAGAAACAAAACAACCGGTCCCTGCCCTAAAAAATGTAATATCAATTTTTTAAAAACAATGAGTGCATTTAGTGGAAAGTGGTTGGGGGGGAAAAGGCAAAGCTAGGAATCAATGACGTAGTGAAATTAAGCTAGTAGTTTTTGATAGATGCTTTTTTAAAAAAATTACATGTTGTGGATGTCTTTTGAAGTAGTAAAGTACAAATCTACAAAAGTTCACGATGAAATAAATTAGATTTTTAGGTGCCACAATACGGTTTTATTTTTAATATAAGCACTATTTAATATCATAATCCGCCACTAGGGGGAACTAGGGAGCAAGACAATAAATTTGCAGAAAGTATTGTAAACCATCATAATTGCATGCAGTCCAGTCAATTCTGGTTTATAGTGACCCTTTCCAGGTTTTCCAGGTAGGGAATATACAGAATGGTTTTGCCATTCTCCTCTTCTAAGGGGTACCCTGGGACTGTGCAGCAGGTGGCCCCTAGGCAAGTGGTCCAACCCATTGAGCTATTCAGGCTTACAATAATCATAGTGGAAATACAGTGGTACCCCGTATAACGAAAAATTCATATAACGAAGCATTGTTGAGCAATTGGCAATGCCCTGCATAACCAGGGTGGGGGATTTGTTATACAGGGTATACCCCACATTATGAACTTTTTTCATTATACGGGATATACCCTGCATTACCAAAAAATATCGTTATGCAGGGTATTACCAATAGTGATTTACATAATGAAATAATGTGTATAACGAAGCACCCCGTGGAATGGAGCTTTTTCATTATATAGGGTTCTACTGTACATTATTTATCAGTATTAGTATGATTCACCTACATGCAGTACTGTTCAAAAGTCTTAGGGCCACCATCAACTGGTTTGGGGAAATTTTGATGAGTGCTTTGAGGGGGATAATCCATTCACCCTAACCCCAAAGTCACCAAACTTAGAGAGGTTTGAGAGGAGAGTTGGCAGAAGACACTCTCCAATTTGGGTGGCTTAGTTATGCTCCCCCAAATCACTCACTGAATTTCCCACAAACCAGCTGATTGTCGCCTAAGACTTGTAGATTATTCTATATACGACATTCCAAAATTGCAGAATATGAACATTTCCAGACATGATGTGATGCCAAAGGACTCACCATTTCTCCATGTAGCCAGGAAATTTTCTCTTGTAGGCTGGACTGACTACCTTTAGGAGGTTTGGCCAATTTCTGTTCCCCTTCCCCAGGTAGAGGAGATGGAGATGAGCTGGACTCCTTAAACACTTTTGGCAAAGGAGGCAGCCCTTGGAAAGGAAAGGCTTCTTCATGAGTCCAGGTATCCATGGTGAGATTCTCTGTTCTTGGGAAGCAAGAAGAAGTCAGTTACCTCCTCCCAAAGACGATCTTCCTTTGTCTACAAGAGTTTGTCCAGTCCTAGGATGTCTTCGCAGAGCTCTTCGTGGTGAGAGATTAAAATATCTTTATGGTGGAATGGCATAAAATGAGTTCAGAGGATGGAGGAAATAGGCAGGAGACAAAATTTCCATCCAGATAAGAAGGAAGTAGTCACTGAATGGGCACCGGCCCAGATGTGAGAAAACAGCGGGGGTCAAATCTGCTGTTGTTTTCTTTTTAAGACACTGAACCCTCTTATCTCCAGACTTGAAAAAAGATACAAAGGGAGTCAAGTGGCCATTTCACCTGAGCAGGTAAACACCAGCAGCAACCTGATACTCCGAAAACTTCAAAGATCCTTCCGCAGAGGTAGCTTACTTGCTTACATTCACAGCTGCTCCTGACAGCAGAAATGACTCCGAAATTCTTGGAAGAAATAATACATTGCCAGCTGGGCTGCCCGTTCAAAGTTCAGATACAAATGGGCAAACAAGACTTCACACCCACACCCTTGTTTTCTCTTTTCTTCCGCTACAGGGAACAGAAAGCCCTATCGAAGTACAAAGGAGTCAAAACACTCCCCTGTCATAGAACAATCCTGGGACAGCCTATGAAACCGGTTGGTGGCAGGTGGAGGAGTGAGAAGAGGAAATAAGTCAAGTACTGTACTGTAATTAATTAGAGGACGCACAGTTATCCGGAAAGAATGCACACCCGGGGAATGTGGTGATGCTGGTGGCTTAAATAGTTTGTTTATACAAGACAAAACAAATTCACAAGTGATGCTTTGGATAGCTGTCAGCCACTACAAACTGTTACAGGAGCCTAAAATAAACAAAACAGCAAATAATTTTAAAAATGTTGAAGTACAGAAGCCTCCAAACTGCAAAATTTGAACTTACTGTTCATTTCCTTCCTCTCAACCAAGTTACACAAGAAGTAACACTCTGACCTTGCTGAGGACTCTCCATCTGTGAATTTGGGGGGTGGGGGGTGTATTTACAAGTATGTATGTTCTAGAGAGAATGTCTTGGAATTCCATCCCTTACAAGGCATATGTGGAAAGAGAAGGAGAAAGACCACAAGGAAGACACAGAGGAAGGTGGAGAGAGAACATCAAAGAAATATTACATTTGTTTGTTTGGTTGGTTGGTTTGGTTATCACAGAATATTATATTAGGTAAAGGTCACCCTTGCTCGAAATTCAGTCATATCTGGCTCAAGGGTTCAGTGCTCATCTCTATTTCATAACTGAAGAGCCAGCGCTGTCTGCATCTGCAGACATTTCCGTGGACAAGTGGCAGGCATGACTATACACCCGAGTGTGCGGAACACCATTTATCTTCCCACCGAAGTGGTCCCTATTTATCTACTTGCAATTTCTTGCTTCCGAACTGCTAGGTTGGCAGGAGGTGGGACAGAGATGGGAGCTCATTCCATTGTGTAGTACTCGGGTATCGAACTGCTGACCTGCGGCCTTCCAGTCAGTGTCTTAACTTATTACAAGAACACCAAATAACATCAGTGGAGACCGCTAGAAGTGCCAGATGGGCACTTTTACCCAGATGGGGTAAAAGAGGAAGCAAAGAAGGTTTATGTTTTGCTTCTCAACTCGGCACTGAGATGTACTAGTAAATATAGGTAGATGAAAAATAATAAAAACATGAAACATACTCTTCAAAAACAAAGTGGGCTTGATCCATGAAAGTTAGCATTAAAATTTAACAATTAGTCATCAAAGTGCTGCTTTTTTGTTTTGCTTTTCCTGATATTCTTCAAAACCAGGTTTTTAGAACCCATTCTTTAAAAACATGTAATAACCCGTTGTTTTTTTAAAGGGAAGCCAATTTTAAAAACCATCCTAAAAGCCAAAACTTTCTGGCTTACAGCCTCGCCAGAGAGCATAGAAAATGTGTAATGCTCCAGATGTTTTTGCACTTCAATTCCCAACAGCCCCAATTAGCATCGCCAGTATTGAAAACTGCTGGAATTGCAGCTGAAGACCATTTGAAAAGTACTGTAGTACTTTGTACGCCTATCCTTTAGTTGATAAAATGAAGTACACAGAAAGAGCCTTCTCGAAGATTGTGGTATTTTTAAACCACAATCGAGTGCACCCTAAGAACAATTTTGTGTTGCCGGCTAATCTTTTTCACACTGGGTCAGACAAAGGGAACTGCAGAATGAACTCACAAAAAGTTGCCTTCATTTTGGCAGTGTCATAACTGGCCTAGATATGGAAGAAGATTATTAAGTCAATGACCTTGTTTTAGGATCACGTTTATCAACTGCTGGATAGCAGTTTAGGTAGCAGAGCCGTGATGGTGAACCTTGGCACTCCAGATGTTCTTGGACTTCAATTCCCAGAAGCCCAAGCCCCTGTGAATCCACATGAATGGGTTTACTGTGATTCATTCGGCCCATGCCGCCTGCGTCGCTCCGGGAAGTGGAAGTAAAACATGCCCATATGGGCAGCGTGGACCGGATGAATTGCAGTAAACCCATTCATGTGGATTCACAGCAACTGGGGCTTCTGAGAATTGAAGTCCATGAATATTTGGAGTGCCAAGGTTTGCCATCACGGCTATAGAGGAAGTGATTGGGAGTTTAATTCCTCACAATATTTCCCTAACAGAGGATGGATTTAATAACCCATAGAGGTCTAAGATATTTATATTAATTTCCTTAAAAGTTGTTTTGATACCTGTATGGTACCAGAGGGTTAGAAAACACCCTCAAAACTCTTTAAAAACAAAACTTCCTCAAAAACTAAAGGAGCATGCAAAGAAAACGAAAGTGGACTTGATCCACGAAAGCTAACAGTAAAATACAGTAATTAGTCTTTAAGGTGCCACATTGGTTGTTTTCCCTTTTTTGTTTTGTTTAATTTACAATTTAAAGAAATCTGAGAAAAGTATATAAATTTCAACCCTGTTTTTTAATAGCTGCTAATGCTAACAACCCACATGTAGAAATTTCCTTCTCTTTGGCAAAAAAAAAAAGGATAAAGAAAGAGACTGGACAAGTTTTCCTTGGAAATTTTCATATAACTTTTAATTTTATCACTTTGAAGCTGCCCTTCCTTTATTAAAACAAGACTTCCTTGGACTGCTTTTGGTTTTTTAGACCTAAAAAACCGGCTTCTTAGTAAGGGCACGCCGAAGATGGCGTCGGAAGCGTCAGTGGCACATCTGAGCATGCGCAAAACATCGAGAGGACGCTGCCAATCGTGCCGACCAGGCCTTCCCCCTCTTTGATAGGCGTTCCAATGGTCACATGACTTGGTCCAAGATGGCTGCGCTCATAGTGGTAGGTGACTTTGTTGAGTTTGCACCGTTGGCAGTTGCTCTTAAAAGTTAAACTGGTTTGATGGCGTTACTGTTGGATGGGCTTCGAAAAAGGAAACATTGCTTATCTATCGATTTAATTTAATTTAATATTTTGTTTTTCTTTATTTATATACTTCCTTGCTTCCTTACTACGTTTATATACCTATTTGAAGGTAGTAAGGAAAATATATACCCGCCCATCTGGGAAAGAAATTGCCACTCCGAAAGGTTTTTTTACAGCAATAAAACAAATATTAAACAATACTATAACACGAAAACGTCATGCTGATAGTATATAGAGAAAAGGACAGTGTTTTAACACTTATCATGTGTGAAGGAAGCGTCATTTTCACTAAAGGTGATATTTATAGAGGTTTTTGGTAGGCAGACTAATTGAGATGGGTAAGTTTTTTT
This sequence comes from Furcifer pardalis, assembly GCA_030440675.1. NCBI lineage: Eukaryota > Metazoa > Chordata > Lepidosauria > Squamata > Chamaeleonidae > Furcifer > Furcifer pardalis. The sequence continues at coordinate 309,787,557 of CP126890.1, forward strand.
AATTTTATATTACTGGTTTTTAAATAAAGCGTTAAATATGTATATATGATGGTTTTTAATTTTATTTAATTTTAAAAAACTCATTGTTGGTATTAAGTTTTTCGTATGTCCCCTGGCCCTCGGGTTCGCGTAACCAAATAATCATTCTGACCTATTCTTTTCTCCGTCGTTGCTAAATTAGTCTCTAATGCAGAAAGCAGGCAGGAGACATGTTTCCCCAAATTTGCATTTTCCATGTCTTGGAAAACCTTCACCTGTATTTTCTTTAAAAGATTTGGAGGAAAGTTAGTTTGCCAGAAACACAAACATGAGAGTTCTAAAGCAAATTAAGCCTGAAGTTTTCTCTGTTGGCAAAAATGATGAAGCTGAGGCTTTCCTACTCTGAGTAATTGGAAGGAAGGCAAGACACCCTGGAAAAGACAATAATGCTTGGAAAGGTGGAAGGCAGCTGGAGATGAGGAAGACTAAACGCGAGATGACATGACTTTGTAAGGAAGCCACAGGCTTGAGTTTGCAAGGACTGAACAGAGCTTTTGGGAACAGGATATTTTGGAAAGCTCTGATGCATAGGGTCTCTATGAGTAAGAGACATCATAAAAAATATTGATTTCTAAAGATGTACACTATATAAAGCTGTCCAATGGCTCCAAATTGATTAAGAACATTTATTATGGCATAAGCTTTCATGGACTTCTTGGCTATGGCATGTGAAAGCTAATGCCTTCTCAACCTTTAATGCAAGGGTTCCCAGCCTTTTCAAGCCAGGGGCCAGGTCATGCTCTCTCAGTCAACTTCAATGCTTAGGTAACTGTTGTTAGAGCTATTGAAATACTGTACTGTACTGTACAGTATTAAGATTATAGGTCAGGAGTTGTCAACCTTTTAAAGCCAGAGGCTGGATCACAATCCCTCAGACAGCTTTGGGGGCTATTTTGCTATTCCTCCACCACATGGCACTTCCTGGTGTGGGGGAGGTGGGGGAGCACATGAAATGGTGCTGTGGGCCTCATCTGGCCCATGGGCCGCAGCTTGAGAATCCCTGTTGTAGGTCATAACTAACATAGGTCCCATTGATTTTGGTGGCTTTACTTGTGAAGCTGCCCAGAGTAACTGCATACTTAGTGCTCTTCTGTACTTCCCATCTGGGAGATATTCCCACTCTAGGTGGTTTATACTTCTAAAACCAGCTATATAGCAGATAAATTGATCAATTGTAAGCATAAAATAGCAAAAAAAAAAATATATATCCAGCTGGGTGAAAATAAGTACAGTAGAGTCTAGGTCCTATCCTGTATAGTCTTGTAATATATACAGAGCCAATAATATAGAATTGTGCCCTTTTTCTTGACAGAAACTCACTGCTTGTTTTTCAACAGCTTCGCCACTGCAGATATTTTGTCCTATCGCCATACGCCTGCTCCCGGTATAGCAGCAGCTCTCCTGAGCCTCCTGATGGTTTGTTGAAAGCCAAAGTCATCCAATTTTTAAGGAGCCACCTCTATGACTTTGACTATTTTCTACATTTGAACCATAAAGTAAGGAATTGGAAGAAAGAGGTGAAAAATAGGTATGCGCACCTTTGTTTCTGGATTTGACTGTAGCAAACAAATCTGTTTCCCTATCACTTCTGTATATATTTTGGTCATTTGTTCTATTTTTGCTTTTTGTGCTTTTTTATTTTTTAAATGCTTTTAAATGAGGTGAATTTGGTTCTTCAATCTGGAAGCCAGCGCGTGAATTTCAACGGCCTGAGGAAGAAGATGCCAAGGCCTAGCAGTGGCTGGGGACCTTGCCCACTCCTCTGGGCCCACAACAACGGCCTGCTGGGAGTTAGTTTGTGTTCTGGTTTGGTTGTTTTATGTGGTTGCATTTTATAATTTTTATTGTACTGTTGTTGTTTTGATTGTAAGCCGCCCTGAGTCGCCTCGGCGAGTGGACGGCAAGATAAATCTAAATAAATAAATAAATAATAAATTTCAGGTTGTGGTATGGTAAATCTTGAAAAGTGGTGATACGATACGTCGTGTAAATGGGCTTCCAGTTTTTTCAGATCAGCTTTTGATTATTGTTTTTCTTGATCTCCTCCCTCAGGAAGTACAGGAAGGTCTCTGAGCGCTATGGAGATGATGTGGCAGCTGCCAGCTTTGCCCTGAATCTGAAGGGACGGGTTAGGTACGCAATCCATATGTTTTCCTTGCTCCAAAGCCAGTCATATTCGACTCTAGGGTTCAGTGCTCATCTCTGTTTCAAAGCTGAAGAGCCAGCGCTGTCTGCTTCTGCAGACGTTTCCGTGGTCATGTGGCAGGCATGACTAGACACCGGAGAGCATGGAACGCTGTTACCTTCCCACTAAAGTGGTCCATATTTATCTACTTGCAATTTCTTGCTTTCGAACTGCTAGGTTGGCAGGAGCTGGGACAAAGACGGGAGCTCATTCCATCCTGCAGTACTCGGGAATTGAACTGCAGGCCTTCCGCCTCCATGCTTTGTCCAAAAATTCACCTTGGGGAAACTATTTGAAATCTTTTGAATGAGTAATTAGAAGACATTTGGTCTTCTGTTTGTCCTTTCCTTGGCTTTTCTTACCTTTTTTATAATAGTGATACTGTAAGTAAGTTAAATTGTCCAGTTCATTAAAACTTAACTTTGCTTCTGGCAGCTTCTAGACTGAGGTAATGGAGAATTGTGGGGTTTGGATGGGGATAATTTCAGTGCTGTTTGTTTCCGTCAATGCAGCTGATGTTATGCTGAGGTCAGGTCTAACAGAAATTCCACTCTCATACTGGTCACGCGGTCTCTCAATCACTAGTTCCATTCCAGCCACTTTGGGTCTGTATCTTGCTGTCCCTGATGTGTTTCCTGGAGCAGATGTATGTCACATTAGTATTTCCTGCACATATCTGCAAGGAAGGCTCTCCTATTACAGTAGTACCTCATACAACAATTTTAACCCGTTCCAAGGGGCTCGTTGTTGTACAAAACAATTGCTATACGATGCATGCATCGTATAGCGATTTTCCCTATGGGATGCATCATACAACGATATATATATATTTTTTTGCTAAGTGGTTTTTCCCATTTAAAAAATGTTGTACGATTTTTTCCCCATAGGGAAAATTGTTATGCGGGATACCATTCCCCCCCCCCCCAAAAAAAAAAACAACAACCCTAATTGTTATGTGATTTCATTGCTATACAGGACAATTGTTGTATGAGGTTCCACTGTACTTGAATGTCCCTCAATATTTATTGAGATCATTGTTATAGATGGTCTTGTCAAATACTTTTCTTTTTTTAAAAAAATATTACTTTTTTATTGGATTTTAAAACATAACACAAGTTAAAAAAAGAAAACTAACAAAAATAGAAAAAGGAAAACAGAAACAAATCATTAAAAAGGTAAAACAACACATCAGTTTCATCAGACTTCCCCTTATGTTTTTATAAGCAATAATAATGATGCTGGAAAAGTTGGAGGGCAAAAGAAAAAGGGGGCGGCCAAAAATGAGATGGCTAGATGGTATTGGAGACACAATGGGCACAGAGCTGAGCGAGTTGAGGAAGATGGTGGAGGACAGGAGTGCCTGGCGGACAGTGGTCCATGTGGTCACAAAGGGTCAGAATCGACTGTGCGACTGAACAACAACAACAAAAATCATATTCAATATCTGATGTCCGTCACTTTCTCTTATATTATTATCAAAAATAATCAAAATTATCAAAGTATTCACCCCTTTGTTATATACAATGTTCTGAATTCACCACATATTTTCAAGTCATTTTACTTTCCGCCAAAACTCAATATGTCTGTTGCTGGTTTATTCCCTTTATTGCTCTTCAATATAAGCACCAAAAAAGGTTTTCAAATATCCCAAAATTTATTTTCTTTTGGACAAAGACCTTTCTGGTGGATTTGTTCTTTAGTTCCTTTGGTCTGATCCGGTGTTAGAAAGATTAGTCGAGAAGGTTGCTGCCCAGAGTACGTCTGACTGTATTCTCAATCTTCATGGAGGCTCTTTCTGTGTATGGTAATACGGTAAAATGCTAGCTGGGCGTACCGAAGAGGAGACCAAGGGGAGATATGATAGCAATCAAGATTGAACTCACAGTATTCTGGCTACAGTGTAGCAGTTTAGCCATCGCACCACGAGGGTTCTGTTTACTCTCGCTTTGTAATCTGGTTCATGCAGTCTCATGACATACCATCAGCTCTGCTGGCGCAGTAAACAAAAATTATACTTATTTTGTTGTAGGTTACAAGGCCAAAACGAATGGTTCCCTAAGAGAGACAACATATTTGAAAAATACTTTATTTTTCAAGAAGACACCATCTGCGTGGAAGGAATAGATGTCAGTGGATCTATCATTACCTATGATGGTCTGATGAATAACCTGGGTGAGAATCTGGGCAGTCATGTGGCCAGGGGCAATTTTGCATTCCATTTGAGCACAGCCTAAAAAAATTAATTTGGGGGATCATATTTTGTAAGCTGTATAACCTCCCGAACCTCCACAGGGAAGGGTGTCTATGTTTAAATCCTAAAGGGTTTTAAATCAGACACTGAACTTGATGACTCGAAGGTCGGTGGATCAGGAGGAGTTCAAGAACCGAGTGCTGCACGACAGAGTGAGCTCCCATCTCTGTCTCAGCTCCTGCCAACCTAGCAGTTCGAAAGCAAGAAATTGCAAGTAGATAAATAGGCACTACTTCAATAGGAAGGTAACAGCATTCCATCTCTTAGTGCAGGGGTTTGCAATCTATGGCCTGAAGGGTGGATCTGGCCCATGGGGTCAAATAATCCTCGCTTCAGCCACCCTGCAGCTGCAGACTCATTTACGGCCACGTAAATGCACTTACAACAGTCCAGCCTGCTCAGCTGTCTGAGGGCATGGTCCAGCCCGTGGCTGAAGAACATTGAGAACTCCTGTCTTGGTGTCTAGTCATGCCTGCCACATGACCATGCAGACAGCACTGACTCTTTGGCTGTAAACAGAGATGAGCACCACACCCTAGAGTCAGATACACCTGGCTTTTGAGCAAGGGAGACCTACCCAGCATTCTGTTTTAGACTAGTAGTGGGATTCTGGAGGATATTATGGACTGCCATACCTGTGTGGATGGATCCTGACCTCTTTCTACTTTTCTTTTCTCTCATTATCTCCCATAGTTCCATTGAAATCACTGAAGTGTCTGCATCTAAGCCGATGTCCCTACATTGATGACTGGCTCTTGAATCGGCTGTACCTATTTGCGCATTCCCTGGAAGAACTGTCACTGGCTGGATGCCCCCAGGTCACGGAGAAAGGTCTCATTTGTCTCCATCACCTTGAGTGAGTATAACCTCCTAGACAGATTCCAAAAGCTTCAACTTGTGCCTGTTTTGACCCAAAGATCAGGGAGACCCAATTGGAGCCTGATAAATGACCAAAGAAAGCATGTTGCGAAGTTAGCACCAATCCATTAAAAGTATTACCCAACCCAGAATTGTGTTTCTTCTTCTTATGCCTTATCCAAATCCGAATATAGGCGATCCGCCTTGAAGATTGTCCTGAGAATATAATGCATTGGCCTTTCATCTGCCTTCTGCATTACAACATGACACACATAGTACCACTGATCCAGTTCCATGAGTCACTTTCTGGTTCTGAGCCCTTTTGGCACACAAAGTCTGCACCAGGCCAGGATGGATGAAGCTGCTGTCCTCCGTCAAGATGGATTCAAGTGGGATTTAATCCCCTTGGGGACCATCACCCTTCCCTGTGGCACCCAAGGCTGTAAGTGGTCAGGATTAGTTAACCGCCGCCTGACACTCGGCATTGAGTCGTTGGCAGCATGGTCTACTCTATTACCATAGCAGGATAATCTATCCAGACTTCCTTCTTCCAGAAGAAGAAGAAGTCTTAATCCGTAATTTTCGGGCTAGGCTCAAAGCCTGTAAGGAAGCGTCCAAATTCACCGATCACATCTGTTCCATATCATGCTCATGTCCTCTAAGTTGACCAGATCATCTTTTCCAGTTTGATTGGCTCTGGGACAAGTAAAGTACTTTTAAGGGCCGCCATAAAGTTGGGGGATAATCATTGGAAAACAGGACAGTCTGGTATAAGCTTGATCTATAGAATCTTGTCTTATGGATCTGAGCCAGGGGGAACAAGGGAATGAGCTGCTCCTTTACATCCTCCCCAGTATGAGATTACCAATAACTTTCCATATGGAAAATTCCCTTTGAAGGTTAGTTTCTTGCTTACCCAGAAATCCGTGTTGCTAGGTGTGTTTTGGGTTAATTAGATGGATTGTCACTATGTTTGTTTCATGTAGATTAGAAAACTTTTCAAAATCTGCTCTTTTTACTTTTTTAAGATACGTTTTTTTTTATTGTCTCCTTTTTTTTTGTTTGGCAGAAATCTGAAACGCTTGGATGTTTCTGACCTTCCTAGAGTTCCCTACAAAGGGCTAGTTCGGATTCTGCTGGAGGAGATGTTACCCCAGTGTGACATTGTCGGGATGGACAGTAGAGAATGGGCCGAGACTGACCTTATAGATCAGTTTGAAACATACAGAAGTCTGGAATCCCACGCTGACCGAAAGAACTGGCATTCCACTTGAGCTGGGAGGGCAGCGTTTCAGAGACAATTTCCTTGGCCAGTTGTTTCGCATTCTTGATCTCTCTAGAGCCAGGGACTTCTGTCAGTTCATCTTCCACATGGACAACAACTTCATAAATGGCTTTTCCCTATCTTTGATTTCTCCGTTCTTCCTTTCCCTATCCTGCCCTGCTAATGCACCAAAGCCGAAACAGCTTCTAGGAAAGTCATAAACAAGGGTAAAGGAAAAGGTCGCCCTTGCTCAAAAACCAGTCATGTCTGACTCTAAGGTTCAGTGCTCATGTCTGTTTATAACCAAAGAGTCAGTGCTGTCTGCATCTGCAGACCTTTCCATGGACATGTGAAAGGCATAACTAGACACTGGAGTGCATGGAACGCTGTTACCTTCCCACCAAAGTGGTACCTATTTATCTACTTGCAATTTCTTGCTTTCAAACTGCTAGGTTGGCAGGAACTGGGTCAGGTGACGGGAGCTCACTCTGTCATGCAGCACTCGGTGCTTGAACTGCTGACCTTCCAGCCATCAAATTCAACGTCTTAACCACTAAGCCACTGCAGTCCCTCTAATTTGCAAGGCCATTGAATGAATGAATAAAGGCAAGAGTTGGAGAATGGTTGACTCTGTTCTTTTTACCAGACTGCTCCTGCCTGCATTCCCCTCCTTTGACGATGCTATTTGGGACTGATGGGACATGTAGTCTAGCAATATCCAAAGAGTTGTGCTTTGCTTGGCCCTAAACTAAAGTCTCAGTTCGTTCTCCTGATTGTTATCCAAAACCCTCGGTTGTGTTTGCGTTTTGACTTTCAAAGGATCAGAACCATCTTTCCATTGCCTAAACCGTAATGGAAAAGCTTTGAGAGAATGACAAATGCATTCACTGATACCAGTGTTTTCCCCCGTGTGGGGCCCAGGCCCCACAGGGGGGGCTTCACTTCCCAGAAGCCTACGTCGGTACTTTGGCTGATCAGTACTTTGGGGAATTGACTGAGGCTTCTGGGAATTGAAGTTCAAAAAACAAAAGTTGGGAAACACTGACTTATACGTAGATTAGTTTGCTCCTGCTGCATTGATACAGCAAGTCAGAAGGCTCCTGCTTTTGCGAATCTGAACATAAGAGCAGGTCTGCTGGGTGAAATGAAAATCCATGTGGTCCGATATTCAAGTTACCAGGCTCACAAGTAAACCAGTAAAGGCAACAATGTTCCACATCGCTTGGCATCTGGTTTTAGAAGTACACTACACTAGTTTTAGAAGTATAGCTCTTGAATGTGCAAGCTTTCTTTAGCAGTTAGTAAAGGTAAAGGTTTCTCTTGCTCGAAAGCCAGTCATATCCGGCTCTAGGGGTCAGTGCTCATCTCTGTTTCTAAGCCGAAGAGCCAGCGCTGTCTGATTCTGCAGACGTTTCCATGGTCATGTGGCAGGCATGACTAGACACCGGAGCTCATGGAACGCTATTACCTTCCCATCGAAATGGTCCCTATTTATCTACTTGCAATTTCTTGCTTTTGAACTGCTAGGTTGGCATGAGCTGGGACAGAGACAGGAGCTCATTCCGTCCTGCAGTACTCGGGAATCGAACTGCTGACCTTCCACCTTCCAGTCAGTGTCTTAGTGACTTGAGCCACTGCAGTCTTTAGCGGTTGTAGCTAAATAAAGGCCAGTTTTCCCTGGTATTGTCATAGAGTAGATCCTACTGCCAGTGACTCAACACTGAGTGTCAGGTGGCGGTTAACTAACCTGACCACCCTAAGGACTAACGGCTTTGGGTGCTGAAGTCCACAGGGAAAGGCATATAATAATTTAGTGTCAGAAATTATTCTGGGTTGAAAGGATTTTTTCTGGAGAAACTCCACTCAGGGGACACCCGAATGAGGCTCCTTTCATGTCCCCAAGATCTTTTCCCACTGAAGTGGTCCCCACTGATCTACTTGCAATTTCTTGCTTTCAAACTGCTGGGTTGGCTGGAGCTGGGACAGAGACAGGTCCTCAAACCGTCATGCAGTACTCAGGTCTAGAGCTGCTGACTTGTCAGCCTTCCAGCTAAAAAGGTGAGCTTCTTAACCACCGAGAAGGGTGATGGTCCCCAAATGGATTAAATCCTACTTCAATCCCTCTTGATGGAGGGCAGCAGCTTCATCAATACTGGTCTGGGGTTGAGGAGGGCTTTGTGTGCCAAAAGGTCTCAGGACCAGAAAGTGACTTGCGGTAGTGGATCAGTGGTATGGGGATCATGCTGCGATGCGGAAGGCAGATGAATGGCCACCTGCATTATATACTTAGGACAGTCTTCATGGCTGATCACCATGAGGATCGCCTGTATATTCGGATTGAGATACGGAAGTTTGCAGGTAGTAGGCCCTGTGCTGTTTTCAAAGCATTTGCATTGAGGAAAGCTGTTTGGCAGGATCAAAAGCCAACGCCCATCCGGGGATTAGCCATCCCTGGCCTGGTTTAGCTTCTAAGACCAGACAAAGGGCTATAGTTTCAGAGGTCATTTATGGTTTAAATTAGACATGGGGGTCAGAAAGGGATGGCTGGTGGTGAACAGGAATCCCTTCGAGGCATGGAGCAAGCCAGAAGCAGGCTGTGCAATCAGAGTTTGCTGCCTTCTGCAGGTGATTGTTCTGCCACCTTGAAGGAAAGTAGGAAGGAAAAGGCTCCAGGCTGAATTGTTTGATTTTAAAATTAAAGGAGAGATCAATGAAAGGGGCCCCCTGGTGATATGGTTTGGATTCTTAGCTTCCTTTGCTCCAGGTGTTGAAGGTAACCTGAAATGCCCTGCCGGAGAATATGGAGAGGAAAACCCTTTTCAGAGTTAGCATAATTAAAAGAGAAGGTAAAGGTCGCACTTACCTGTACTCGAAAGCCAGTAGTATGTGACTCTAGGGGTCAGTGCTCATCTCTGTTTACAGCCAAAGAGCCAGCACTGTCTGCGTCTGCAGGTGTTTCCATGGTCATGTGGCTGGCATGGCTAGTCACCAGAGCACACGGAACACTGTTACCTTCCCCACCGAAGTGGTACCTATTTATCTCCTTGTAATGTCTTCCTTTCGAAATGCTAGGTTGGCAGGAGATGGACAACGGGAGCTCACTCCATTGGGCAGCACGCGGGTCTCGAACTGCTGACCTGCCATTCTGCCAGTCATCAAGTTAAGCGTCTTAAGCACTAAGCTACCACAGTCCCAATTAAAAGAATACCTAGGTCATTGTTTCCTTTTCTGGATAATTGTTGTAATCCAGTCCTCCTCGGACTCTGAGGATGATCTGGATCAGGGGGCACTCCTTATGCCTAGCCCAGTTCTGCCTGCATCTGAACCTGAGAATATCCTGAGCCAGGGATCTCGGCCTGTGCTTGGCCCGAGTCTGTTTCCCCCAGTAGATGATCTGTCAGATCAGAGGTCTGACTCTGACAGTGATCTGCCCGCAGTCAGGGCGAAATGCAGAAGGCAACTACACCAGAGACGCAGGCAAGCTAGAGCCAAGTGCCGGAGAAGACTCCCAACTGATATCGATTAGCTGGGAGGCTTATAAGCAAGCTTGTTGCAGTCTTCCAGCATCGGTACAATTCTTCAGTGCATAAACCGACACCCTGCTTGAATTCAAATACCCTGCCTAGACCTTGACCTGCCTGTCATGACCCTGACTTCTCTGCCAACCTTGACGATGCCCTTGGACATCTTTTGGACTAGACACTTGCTTGAACTACCGGTAACAAGACCTCGGCTTGGTTTTTGGACTTTGTAATCTGGACTCTCTTCTAATAGACTCTCTGTGTAGCGCCGTTGTGCGGTGACCGTGTCCGCTGGGACGGGTCAGAACAATAATATACAGAATTGCTGCTAGTCCTGCTTGCTCTAACCAGTTTGCTGGTTGTCTGTTTGAAGCCTGAGGCTGCAGATCTGTTAGGTGCAGACTTGAGATTCTCAATGCCTTTTGAGTGGTTGGCGTTTCCCCTACAATCTTTGACCCTTGTTGATGCTATTTGATGTGGGAGCCCCAGATGCAAAGCACCTGAGCTTCAGCTTTCAAAGGCTGTTGATGCAAACACGTTCGTTTGCAAGTAAAGACAAGCCCTGTGGCTGCCGGGGACCTGTGGGATTTGTGTTGCATTGCTTACGGAAGAAACCGGCAACAGCTGCCGAGGGATAATATTTTGGAGAGATTAAATGTTTCTGTGGCTTGAGTTCAGAAGGCGGCTTTAGTTGAAGAAATAAATCGATCAAGGCTGCGCAAAGATCCATCCTGCGGGCCATAGTTTGGGCACCCCTGGTTTAAGCAGAGAACATGGCAGCTTAAAATCCATCTTGCAAAATATCTTGCAAGGCGTGGTTTACTTCTGCTTCCAGTGGGAGGAACCACACGACCAGTACACAGCCTGAAAAGTTTGGGCACCTCGTCCCTATATCTTCAGGGTGTAATTGAGTCTTGTGAATATGTGCGACCTATATCTTGGGGAAAATATTCCTGGCTTCTCTGCTATTCGTCCTCTGTCGGCTTGCTTCATCCAAAGAGCAATTGTCATCCGGTACTGATGAGTAATCCATCCTCAATAGCCTTCTCTCTCTCTCTCTCTCTCTCTCTCTTCCTCCGGCAAAAAGTAATTACAGCATTTAAAATTTTGTTCTCAGCCGCAAGTTGGATTTTCCTCTTTCTGATTGTGTAATGGAGATTTGGGTATGTCAACAGAAACCTTAAAGAGCCCAGCATAATCATATTCCAGGGATTCATTTAATTGTTCATAGGTAAAGGAAAAGGTCGCCCTTGCGAAAAAAAAGCCAGTCGTATCCAACTCTAGGGTTCAGTGCTCATCATTGTTTATAGCCAAAGAGCCAGCACTGCCTGCGTCTGCAGACATTTCTGTGGACATGTGGCAGGCATGCCTAGAGACCGGAGTGAATGGAATGCTGTTTACCTTCCCACCAAAGTGGTACCCATTTATCTACCTGCAATTTCTTGCTTTCGAACTGCTAGGTTGGCAGGAGCCGAGGCAGAGATGGGAGCTTACTCAGTTGTACAGTACTCTGGTCTCAAACTGCCGACCTTTCAGTTGTCAAATCCAGCTTCTTAACCACTAAGCCACCACAGTCCCTCTCTAATTGTTTATCTTTTATATTAAGTCCAGAATCAGTATCTCTCATACCTCTCCTTCCTCCTTCTCTTCCTCTCTCTTTGTCTTCCCAGATTTTTATTTTGTGTTACTAATATACAATCTACTCCTTCCTCCTTCTTTTTAACTGGAATGTCTTCTCCTTTAGGGCTACAACAAGCTCACATTACTTCCTTTAGAACCACAGGTACTACAAGTTGTTACTGAACAAATGTCATGGCTTTTTGCCTCATCACTTTGCCTTCTGGTCACAATTTATTTTATTGCCCCCTCCAATAGATGTGACTCAGGTGTATAACAGAGCTCAAATCTCCCCCTCCTGCCCCCCAGCCTTTCCATAGGCAAACCATCACAACCCTGCGCTCAATTCTGCTTTTACTTCTGAGCAGCTTCCGATGGCCCAGAGTTAATTTGGTTTGGCCGAACTCCAGGTTTGTAATGGCGTTCCTTCCAGCCCAAGGCAGCCCTTTCAAAGTGAACAGATTTGATTTGTGTTCTGAGTATTCTTGCTTCCGAACCTGGCCGTTTGAAAGCAAGAAGTTGCAAGTAGATAAATAGGTACCATTTTGGTGGGGAGGTAGACAGCATTCCGTGTCTAGTCATGTCTGCCATATATATCCTTGGAAACATCTGCGGATGCAGACAACGCTGGCTCTTTGGCTATAAACAGGGATGAGCACCGAACCTTAGAGTTGGATATGGTTGACTCAAGCAAGGGTGACCTCTACCTTTTCCTGCCAAAGGAGACGGGTGAATGGTTAAGAGAGCTATACCCAAACTATGTTCTATGGTACACCAAGTCAATAAGTGTTCTGTGAACAATATGTGAAATTCTGGCAAATTGTTAGCCTTGTATTATTTCAAATAAGATACTAAGTTGTGTTTTAAATGTGTGAATTGTAAAAACAAATTTAAACTCTTATACTTATTTATGTTATTTGTTATTAAAAGTGAAACATCCAAACCAACCTTTCTATTACAATAACCAACGTGTTCCATTAAAATTTTAGGATTTGTAAAAGTGCTCCACGATAGAATCCATGACGGTGTAGAGAAAATAGCTAGCAAGAAACTTTTCTCCCTGTGTCCCACTATTAGCGCCTAGGGTGGGATCATCTACGTCAGCTGAAGATGTGATATTCACAAGAGGAAACATTTCGTTGCCAAGTAAATGGGGCAGAACTAGACAAGCTTCACAAATGGTGACAGAGATGCCTAAAGATTTAAAGCATGTTTGTTGTTCCAATCCTGAGCTTTTGTAGCTTTGCAAATTATTTTCCCTTTTCCTTGGCGATTGATTGCGCATGGAAAAGCACAGGATTCATTTGCCAACTGCGGTGGCTCAGTGGTTAAGAAGCTTGCCTTGTTAGCTGGAAGGCCAGCAAGTCGGCAGTTCAAGACCCGAGGACTGCATGACGGAATGAGCTCCCGTCTCTGTCCCAGCTAGCAGTTCGAAAGCAAGAAATTGCAAGTAGATCAATAGAGACCCCATCGGTGGGCAGAAGTTCTTGGGGACATGAAAGGAGCCTCATTTGGGCATCCCTTGAGCGGAGTTTCTCCACCAAAAATCCTTTCAACCCAGAATAATTTCTGACACAAAATTATTACAGTATTGTATTATTATTTGCTAACTGAGTGTGGAAGCTTTTTAAAATGTGTTTTGGGAGAGAAACCCATTTAATTGCATTCTAATTACAAAGCTGCTTCTTATCTGTTTCTGCCCGTAGCTAAACTGTGCAGTACAGTGCTATCTTTCTTTCAGTCTAGCAGGACCATCTTTAACTCCTTATACGGGACTTTTACACAACACAACTTTTGATTGTGTGTTGCCAACTTTTTTGTGTTGAGTTTGTAATTCGCTCTGCAAAGCTCCAAAAAGTGAGATTCATGTTATGTATTGTATTCCCAGTGTTGCTCTATATCAGGGGTTCCCAATCTAAGACTCGTAGGCTAGATCCGGCCCATGGCACCATTTCATGTGGCCCTCTGCCTCTCCAAGGGCATTTGAGGGGGAAATGGCCACTCCTTTGAATCTGTTGGGACAAAATGGCTGCCCCCCATCGTGCAGGTAGGGCAAAATGGCCGTCCGGCCCTCAAAGCTGACTGAGAGAGCCCTGGATGTAGACGGACTTCCTGGCTGAAGAACCTGAGAGACTGGTGTGGCACGTCCTCGGAAGAACCATCCCAAGGAGTTAAGAACAGGAAGACTGCCACGATGATGGTAGCTAATATCCAGAAAGGATATGGCAACTGAAGAAGACATCTGTCCAACGATGGGGAACTTTTTCTTTCAAATGACCCAAGAATTCTGCTTTATTGCAGCATTTCTACTTTCCCAAGGAACCCGGAAAATCCTGCTTGATTTTAAAAAAACCAAGTTTCATTTGTCAGCCATCAGTACAACAGGTTGTATCAACCTTTCAGCAGGCGTCTAGTGGTTTCAAACTATAGTGCAGGTCATTTCCAGATAAACAAGATAGGAAGAAAATAGCTTTCCTAATGCAATAGGAGAATGGCTATCGGGTGAGTCATTCACGGCACCTGCCTTGATCTTGTCCTGGTTTGGTTTGGTTTTTTTATGTGCTAATGCACAAATGCAACACACACGCAAACAGCTTCACAGAGAACCAGCCATTGTGGTGATAATAATTTCATGTCAGAAAGGAATTTTTGTGTGTGGAAGAAACTCCGCTCAGGGAACGCCCAAATGTGACATTGTTGTGAGTTGCTTTGGCAAGGAGAACGGCATACAAATCTAATCAATAAATAAGGCTCCTTTCATGTCCCCCAAGAGCTGGGACAGAGATGGGCACTCAATCCATCATGCAGTACCCGGGTCTTAAACTGCCGACTTGCCAGCCATTGTGGTACCACGTGGAGAGGGTGGCATTCTTTAAAGCCACTTGATGTATTTGCCCTGAAGGAAACCACCTACCTACCAGGACACCCCGAGAAGGAAAGGGACCCCCTTGAGATTTTGACCTGCTGTTTGAAACCTGTTAGCCCTCACTGAAGTGAAATGAGCCGTGGTGACGCAGTGGTTAAACTGCTGTAGTGCAGCCAAGAATTTGTGAGTTTGATCCTGACTGGGTTCAAGGTTGACTCAGCCAGCCATCCTTCCAAGTAAAATGAGGGTTTAATAATATAACAATCCTGGTTAAATATAACAATGTTCTAATCATGGGCTATCTACGATGTCCATTTCTGCCCCTACACTCTTATCAAGTTCTCCTTTGTGGTCTCTGTGAATCCACACAAATGAGTTTACTGTGTGTAAGAATGGAATGGTGTCGGGGCCCGGATCCAGCCCGTGGGCCGTAGTTTGGGCACCCCTGTTATACAGCCCTGGTGGCACAGAGGTTAAACTGATTTACTGCAGCCAGAAAGGTGTGAGTTCATCCTAACCAGGGCTCAAGGTTGACTCAGCCTTCCATGATCCATCCTTTGCGGAGGTTGTTGAACCAAGTCCTCAGTATGTTGGGGGGCAAAATGCTAATTAACTTGTGAGTCGCCCATAGAGAATGCACTAAGCGCTGTGGGGGCGGTACAGAAGTGTGATTGTTATTGAAGTGGTATAGCCTTTCCCCCTTTTCAGGACTATGCCACTCGCTTTGAGTTTTGCTCAAAGTAGGCAGCAGCAACAAAACCTCGGGTTGGGGATGAAACCGCTCCAGAAGCCGGTGTTTCGTAACGAATGAGTCTCTTGTGTTATGTCACTCGGATTTCGGCTAACACCGCCGGTCTTGCTTAACAAACTCAAGCTGTGACTTCTACCCGGTGTTGCCTCAGCCAGGCTGAGTTACGCTTTCCCTGAAAGTTTTCTCTAACACCAGGTTGCTCAATAGGACAAACGGCTCAGAGATGAGTAAACTGAGCCAGTGTGAAGGAATTCACTGTCGGCCAAAGTTTCTCACCTCGTGTATGTTGTTTCAAGCGACATTTTCCCCCTTTCCCTCACGTAACGTTCCTTGCGTCTCCCCTCGGACAGGTTGGACGGCTGGTGGAATCCTCCTTCGTACAACCTATAATTAACCTGTCCCTAAAACCAAGTTGACGAAGGTCACATAACAACGCCTCCCCTCCTTCTTCACCCAGGGGCTGAAAAACTTCCAGAAACACAACTTGGTTTATTACTTCTCTGGAGAGGTGCACAGAAAGAGCCTCCTCAAAGATTATGGTATTCTTGAACCACAATCGGGCATACCCTGGCAACGGCAACCTCGTGCTGCCAGCTAATCTCTCTCACACTAGACCAAGCAAAGGGAACTGCAGAATAAACTCACTAAAAGTTGTGTTCATGTTGGCAGTTTCACATCTGGCCTAGCATTTGGCAGACAGGTACAGTCAAGCCTCGCATAAAGAGCGCCTCGCTTAGAGAGTAACTCGCTTAAAGAGCAGAATTTTCTCTGAATGTTGGTTTCACTTAACAAATAAAACCAACCAAAAACTCACTTAACAAATAAATCGGGGTTTGCAATCCCCCCCCCCACCAGAAGTCACAATTGGTCACTCACAAGGGTGTTTCGCTTAAAGAGCAAACTTGCTTAAAGAGCAATCCCGTAGAACACATTATGCTCTTTAAGTGAGGTACAACTGTACTACAAAAGTAAAATAAATACAGGTACAGTACTTGTAAAAGTACTGAAGCACTGGACCAAGTGGCATAAAAGTACTACTGGAGGATGAAATGGTTGATTCACAAAGAATCTTAGCTGAGGGCAATTCATTGATGTGGCATTTAAATTGTATTTTATTTTATGTGTACAGTACAGGTACTTATTTTACTTTTGCAGTACTTTTATGTCACTTAATCTAGTACCAAAGTACTACTCCCAGTAGCAAACAGGAGGTACTGTACAACCGATATAAATCAAATATGTATAAGAACATCATGCTAACATAAGCAGTTATAAGTCCTCACAAATGTACCAGTACTGTAGTACTGGACCAAGTGGCATACAAGCATTGCAAAAGTAAAATAAGTAGAGTAAAACCCCAGGTTATAACTGCCTTGGTTTAAGTTTGCTGCGGTTTACAGCGTCAAATCCTATGGAAATGCCGTCCTGGTTTACAAAATTTTAATGTATTTTTTTCCGGTTTGCAAAGATCAATTCAGGACCATTTTGTTTATTTTTCAATGCATCCCTATGGATGTTTCAGTTTACAATTTTTTTGAGTTACAACAGAGGCTGTTAGAACGGACCTCTGTTGTAACCCAGGGTTTTACTGTATATGCGGTCAGCAGTTCAATTCCCGAGTACTGCAGGACGGAATGAGCTCCTGCCAACCTAGCAGTTTGAAAGCAAGAAATTACAAGTAGACAAACAGGGACCACTTTGGTGAGAAGGTAAACAGCACTCCATGCACTCCAGCGTCTAGTCGTGCCTGCCACATGACCATGGAAATGCCTGCAGAAGCAGGCAGTGCTGACTCTTCGGCTTTTGAAACAGAGATGAGCACTGAACCCTAGAGTCGGATACGACTGGCTTTCAAGCAAGGAAAACCTTTACCTTTGCAAGTATTCCACAAGCAAAGCAAAGTAAAAATTAAATGCCACGTCAATGAATTGCCCTAGGCTAGGGTTCTTCTTGAACCATCCATTTCATCCTCCAGCAACAAGTATAAACAAAGGTAAGCAAACCTTGCTTTGGAAATTTCCAAAGGATCGTTTTTCTGTATGAACAGGGTACCTGTATTTCAGGATCTAGTCTAAAAGAGCAAACAAAGTCATCACGGTTGGTCTAGTTTGCTATGGAGGGTTCCAGCTCCTGGCACAAATCCTGCTTTCTTCTACCCAAGTTCTCCAGTTGGTCCCAGCCCGAAATACTTTACTGGAAACTATTTATATTTCTCTCTTGTAGTAAACACAGGTGGTTGACCACGGATCAGTGGGGAAGCGAGGCAGGGCTGCTCAAAAATAAGGCAGCCGTTTCCCCACTTGCAGGGCACGAGCCGTGACTCATGACAAGGATGGCACCTGACTCCCCAAATTTTGGGAGACTGCCTTCCCTCCTCGGCCACCAGCGTGAATTGCCTCAGAGGGGCACTCCCTAGGGAAGGACAGAAATAGAGAGCTGTGTCAAGTAATAAAAAGTGTATTTTGGAAGTCTCTAAATAAAGCAACAAATTCCGCCAGTGTTCTTTCCTTCAGCCTGTACTGAATTTGAAAAACAAAAACTCAAACTTTTTACCAAGTTTCCAGGAGACAAGGGGAAACAACAAGCTGTCTATACCCAGTACATAATTCTCCTTTCTTACCCCTACTTTATCCCCACAACAGACTGGTCAGGTATTTGCCCAAGGTTGCCTAGCTGTTTTATGGCATTGTGGGGACTTGAATCCAGATCTCCCAGGCCCTCAGATCAGAGCTCTAACCTAGGAGTTCTCAACCTTTTAAAGCTTGGGGCCGGGTCACGCTTCCTCAGCTTCCGGGGCCGGATGGCCATTTTGCGCTTCCTCCACCACATGCCACTTCCTGGTGTGGTGGAGGCAGTGGGGGGGGCACATGAAATGGTGACGCAGGCCACATACAGCCCATAGGTTGAGAATCCCTGCTCTAACCTACAGGTGTCTATTACTCTATTGTCATAGGGAAGGAACTGGTATAAAACCAATTGAACTAGCAACCTATCGGTTTATGTTTTAAAGGGACTGTGGTGGCTTAGTGGTTAAGACACTGTACTTAATGACTTGAAGGTCGGCAAGTTGGCAGTTTGAGACCCCAGTGCTGCATGACAGAGTGAGCTCCCATCACTGTCCCAGCTCCTGCCCATCTAGCAGTTCGAAAGCAAGAAATGGCAAGGAGATAAATAGGAACCACTTTGGTGGGAAGGGAAACAGCATTCTGTGCACTCCGGTGTCTAGCCATGCCTGCCACATGATCATGGAAACATGTGCAGGCGCAGACAACAATGGCTCTTTGGCTATAAACGGAGATGAGCACTGAACTCTAGAGTTTGGATGTGACTAGCTTTCGAGCAAGGGCAGCTGTATGTTTGAAGAGCACTTACAAACAAATTCTTTATTTTAAACTACAGTACAGTATATCTTGATTTCCTTCCCCAGCTGGATGGTTAGTAATTTTTGAAAACTTATTTTGCAAACTTAGCAAGGTCTTTTCTTTGGCCGTAGTTTGGTACATGGGGTCTCCTAGATGTGTTTCTAGCTTTTGTGTCTTCTCACCTTGGAAGGGCATCCGACCTGCGGGTCGCAGGTTGAGAATCCCTGGATTACACATATATACCACTCCATAGTGCACTCTCTGGGCAGTTCATGAGTTAATTAGCATTTTTGCCCCCAACATGCTGGGTACTCACTTTACTGACCTACGAAGAATGGAAGGCTGAGCCAACCTTGAGCTCGGTCAGGATCAAACTCACAACATCAGCAGTTTGGGCTGTAGCACTGGAATTTAACCATTGTGGCACCAGGGCCGGAACCCCCACCACCACCACCACCACCAACATCAACGAGGATGCCCAGAAGTAACATGGCGTAGATCACTGCGGCAAAATCTGAAGTCACCACGTATCGCTTGGCATGACGAGGAAACACTTGGCCAGAAAGTGTTGGTAAATCCTGGATGCCCGAAATGCCACGTAGCAGGGTTGGACCTCGGTCAATGTTTATGTCATATACATGTAAATATATCTCCTGCGCATCAATAGGGCCATGGTTAGCCTGCCCTTTTGGAAACCACCTTTCTCAGGTAAGTATCTCCTCTGCCATGGCTAGTAATTTTCTTGCCACTCGACATGCCCTCGCTGGTAGGGTGCGCACAGAAGCCTTGGCAGCATGAATATTTGATAGGAGATGAAATATTCAGAGTCAGTTTATGAAAACGCCCCACCCTTCTCCTTCTGCTTCTTCGGTCCCTGCCTCTTTCTCTTTCTGTCTCCTTTCTCTCCTCTTCCCTGGCTGAGGCCATTCGAGTTCATGGTTTGGTTCTCGCAACAGGCAGAGGTGGTTTCTGCACATGAGCATCGCGGGTCTTATTTGTGAATGACACCCAAACCGCCTGAAGGGAGAGAGAGGGGAAGAAACGCTCACACCGTCCACTCCAGGGAGAAAGAGGAGATCGGAGAAGCATGTTTTCGTTCACTCTCGTTTAAGGTGAGTCTGCGTTTTCTGGTACCTGTCTTTTACGGTCCACCCTGGACCCTTTCCCCAGAGTAAGCTTTGAGTAGACACATCTAAAAACTGGATCGTGCAGTTTACAATCTTGTGCCCTTTTTTGCAAGCAAGCTACCAAACTGGCACTGTGGGATTCGGTCTCTGAGTAAACATGCTTTTGGAGCATGGCGCAAGTCTGGGCGCATGGCACCCAGCAGAGAGAGAGAGAGGCAAATAACAGGGTTGGCAGAGCCTTTTGCAGGAGAAAACACAGTTTCAGAAGTTGAGGAAAGACATGTAAGGAGGGGGAGTTAGTGTTGATAACGCACATTGTTCTTGGGAAAGAGAGGGAGGAAGTCAGGGAATAAATGCTTGCTGCCACTTACTCTTACTTCATTATTATTTGAGATAAATGGTTCGCTAAAAGCCAGTCGATGCTTTAAATCATGCGGAGGAACTGTGGTGGTCTGTGGCAGGAACCGCGCAGGTAAGGGCCATGCTCAGGAAGTAGAGAGGTCTCTTTGCTAATCTGCCCCAAGACAAACCTCTTGAAACTGTATGCGTGATGCGCCATCAGATTGATTCCAATCTACTGCAAGCCTATGAGCTTTATTGTTTTGTTATGTGCTATAAAGTCATCTCCGACATAGGGGGATCCTATGAATGAGAGATTTCCAAAATGGTCTGTCCTTTTCCAAATTGAAGCCCGAGTTTCCTTTAGGGTGTCAATCCATCACATATTTAGTCATCCTCTTTGCCTTCTGCCTTCGATTTCCCCCAGCATTATTGTCTTGGCCAGAGAATCTTGCTTTCTCATGATACACCCAAAATAGAACAGTGTCCTCATTTTTGCCTCCAGAGGCAATTCAGGTTAGCTGTGTTCTAAGACCCACTCGGTTATCTTTCTGGCAGTCCAGTCCAGGGTCTTCAAACGTGTCTCTCCAGATGTTCTTGCACTTCAGTTCCCAGAAGGCCTGATCAGCAGGTGTGCCGACTTGGGCTTCTGGGAATTGAAGTCCAAGAACACCTGGAGAGCCAATTTTGAGGACCCCGGTCTGGTAGATCCATTGAGATCTCTTGCAACACCACATTTCAAATGAACCATTTCCTGCGGTGTCAGATTTCTTTACTGTCCAGCTTTTGCACCCATACATGGTGATCTGGAACACAATAGCATGGGTGATCTTGTCCTTGGTCTCCTTACATTTGACGATCTTTTCTACTTCTTTCACTGCTGCCCTTCCGAGTCTCCTCGATCTTGATTTCTTGGCTGCAGTTCCTACTTGAACTAATGACTTCCAAAAAAATCCTGTTATTAACTGCTTTGTTTCAGGTCCTGAATACAAAGGGCTGTGGCTTCTTGTAAAAAAATGTGTCAGGTAGAGGGAGAGAAAGGGATACAGTGGCTTAGTGGTTAAGACACCGAACTCGACAACTGGAAGGTTGGCAGGTCAGCAGTTTGAGATCCGAGTGCTGCGTGACAGAGAGAGCACCCATCGTCTGTTCCAGCTCCTGCCAACCTAGCAGTTCGAAAGTAAATTTGCAAGTAGATAAATAGGTACCACTTTGGTGGGAAAGGTACTGTATATACTCGAGTAAAAGTCTAGCTTTTTAGCCTCTAAAATGAGATCCAAAAAAGGGACTCGACTTACACTTGGGTCAAAAACGTGGTGGTGCAAATTCAAACATATTTTTTTAAAAAAACACTAACACTGCCATAAACATTTGAAAACATGCCCACACAAATGTCTGAATAAATTAATTGTACCGCATTTGCATGTATTTTAATTGCTGAAACTCACTGCATTTTCCACCCCCAACTTATACTTGGCTCACTTTATTTTCCTAGTTTTAGAGGTCCAAATTAGGTACCTCGACTTGTGTTCAGGACAACTTATAGTCAAGTATATGTAGTAACAGCGTTCTGTACATTCCGGCATCTAGTCATGCCCACTACATGTCCACGGAAACATCTGCAGAGGCAGAACAGCGCTGGCTGTTTGGCTGTAAATGGAGAGTCAGGTACAACTGGCTTTCAAGCAAGGGTGACCTAGAGGGAGAGAAAAGAGTGGACGTGTTGGAAAATGAAATTTTATCAGCCAAGTTCTTGAGGATTTCCCTTTCTGCAAAGTTTTAGGTGGTCTCTCCTTAGTGACTCAGGTAGCAGTCAGTATCTCAGAAGACTGTGGTTCAGGAGGGTCAGGACAAGAGGATGTTTATTTGGGGATGTGGTGACTCAGTGGTTAAGAAGCTTGCCTTGTGAACTGGAAGGCCGGCAAGTCGGCAGTTCAAGAACCGAGTACAGCACGACGGATTGAGCACCTGTCTCTCTCCCAGCTCCTGCCAACCTAGCAGATTGAAAGCAAGAAATTGCAAGGAGATCCATAGGGACCACTTCGGTGGGAAAAGATCTTGAGGACACAAAAGGAGCCTCATTTGGGCGTCCCCTGAGTGGAGTTCCTCCAGCAACAATCCTTTCAGCCCAGAATAATTTCTGACATGAAATCATTATTATTTGCATAACTTCTGTGCTAGAAGTTGTTTGCCGATATGGATTGAAGAGAGACAAAGCAGTGTAGTATTTAAGAACCCCAAGATCTAATCCTTACAGGGCCATGGGGAAAGTATGGAGGTTGATTTTAGGGCCATTGTTTTCCTTTATCTTAATCTACCCGGCAGGGTTGGCGTGTTCTAATCTGGCGTGTTCTAATAGTCACGGAAAGTGAAACTGGAGCTTAGAACAACGAGACTCATAAATTCAGCAGTCAAGTCCCCGCTGTCAACTTTCAGCTGTTTGGCATTTTCACACCATACTGGAGATGTGTCTTATCGAGGACTGGTGCCGGGTTTTATATTTAGAACTCTTCTGGGAGAAGGACAACGCAGGGTGGTAGAGATGGGAAAGAGCAAGCGATAGGAGCAGCAAAATAAATAAATAAATAATCTGCTGGCAGGACTGCGGTTGCTCAAGTGGTTAAGATGCTAAACTTAAAGACTGGAAAATCAGAGTTCGATACCCGAGTACTGCACGACGGAACGAGTCATATCATATCTGACTCTAGGGTTCAGTGCTCATCTCTGTTTCATAGCCGAAGAGCCAGCGCTGTCCACTTCTGCAGACGTTTCCGTGGTCATGTGGCTGGCATGATTAGGGCACATATGACACCCCCCCCCAAAAAAATGCTGGGTACTCATTTTACTGACCTTAGAAGAATGGAAGACTGAGTCAACCTTGAGACCTAGTCAGGATTGAACTCAGATCATGAGCAGGGTTTTGATCTGGGGATTTTAACCACTATGCCACAAGGACTCCTCAACCCAAGTTCAAGTTTTGCTTTCCATGACTGGCCCTTCACTCTCTCGAGGCAGGAAACAACCTGGCGCTGATTCATCCGTGCTTTCTTTTGTAAAACCTCCTACAATGTCCTTTGTCTCCTGTATCAGAAGAGGGGAGAAATGGTCTCTGTCCCAATCAAGGTGTGTTTCCCACAAAGCAACCCTTGCATCTCCCCATGGTTTAGACCAGGAGTTCTCAACCTTTTAAAGCCAGGGGCCGGATCACGCTTCCTCAGACAGCTTTGGGGGCCGGACGGCCATTTTGCCCTTCCTCCACCATATGGCACTTCCTGGTGTGGTGGAGGCGGTGGGGCCACCACATGAAATGGCATCGGGGGCCGCATTTGGCCCACGGGCCGCAGGTTGAGAATTCCTTGTTTAGACAGCTTTGAGGATTGTAGTCACTCAGGAAGAAAAAGCCTCTGTCTGCTACGATTTGGACATGTCGGTAGAAAGACACCCAATTCCTGTTTTCTGTGTGATCCGTCACATTTCTGTGTGCGCTTTATTGTATCTGTGCAGCCAGCCAGGGCCAGAAGGGTGTGGGTTAATGGAGAGGCAGCATCTTTTGGGATTACGTTTCCTGTGGCTTGGGTTGGAAATGGATTATCTGAAAGCTATGCCGGGTGGGGTGGGGGGGAATAAATAATAAAAACACCGATTGCCAAAGCCATTAGTGCACTCAACGGGCATGATGTTGGTAGTTCACCCTCAGCAAAGAGAGGCATGCGCAGCATTTGATTCAGTGTTTGTTAAACATTTGTAGTGAAGCATTTCCACCCACACACTTCACCCCCAACTTGAAAAGCTATGCATTTTAATGCTTTTTTTTTAAGGCTTCACCTTTCAGGAAACAGGATTGTAGAATCACAGAAGTAAAAGGACTCTAGGTAAAGGCCACCCTTGCTCGGAAGCCGGTCATATATGAATCCAGGGTGTGGTGCTCAACTCCATTTATAGACAAAGAGCCAGCGCTGTCTGCATCTGCAGATATTTCTGTGGTCATGTGGCAGGCATAAATAGACACTGGAGCGCTGTTACCCTTCCCGTCAAAGTGGTACCTGATCATTTACTTGCAACTTCTTGCTTTCAAACTGCTAGGTTGGCAGGAGCTGGGACAGAGACGGGAGATCACTCCATCGGGCAGCACCCAGGTCTTAAACTGCCGACCTGCCGACATTCCAGTTGCCAAGTTCAGTGTCTTCACCACTAAGCCACGGCAGTCCTGGTTAGGATAAGAAGGGCAAATCCCGCTGTCTGCCCAGAATCTCCTACAAATCAGCTTTACGGAAAGATCTGGGTTTGAATCCCTTTGGTGT
Source organism: Furcifer pardalis (assembly GCA_030440675.1). Classification (NCBI taxonomy): domain Eukaryota; kingdom Metazoa; phylum Chordata; class Lepidosauria; order Squamata; family Chamaeleonidae; genus Furcifer; species Furcifer pardalis. The sequence goes on from CP126890.1 coordinate 309,812,038, forward strand.
CTTAATTCTGCCTTTGCTCCGTCTTTCCCTCCAGTAGGAAGATGAGACAGTCTCAGTGCTTGACGGTGGCCGCCGCATTGCTGACGCTAATAGCTCTCAAGGCTTACATTGAGTGGAGCGCCGAGCGGGACGAACGATTCCCAACCCCTCACTGGACAGGTTGGCAAAGTAGGTCCGTCACGCCGGTCCAGCCCACGACCGATGAGCTGCCGCCATTTGTCCTTCTAAATTTCAACACCTCTTTGCAAAAGCTGAGCCAAAGCATCCCGAAAGCCAAAGCTTACTGGAATAAGAAACAGCACCGGATCTTCCAGGCCCTGGAGCAAGGCTCGGAAGGTAACATTTCCTGGAACGAGTGCTCTGGGCCGGGACCACCGGAGAAGGTGGCCAAAATCAAAGACTTCCGCTGGTACTCGGAGATTTACAAGAACTTTGTTCTCTACGACGGGTGTCGGGACTTTCCGCTCGTAATCAACCAGCCTGGGAAATGCTCCAGCAGTAAGAATCGCACTTTTCTCCTCCTGGCCATCAAATCTGTGCCTGGGAATTTTGCTGCGCGCCAGACCGTGCGGGACACATGGGGGCGCGAGAGCGTGACCGGCGGACTGGTGGTCCGCACCGTCTTCCTGTTGGGCACGGCCATGGGCAGCCACAGCCCTCGCCTGCAACGCCTTGTCGAATACGAGGCCCGGACGTTTGGCGACATCTTGATGTGGGACTTTGAGGACACCTTCTTCAACTTGACCTTGAAGGACAACCTCTTCCTCGGTTGGACGCTGGAGCACTGCCGGGATGTCCATTACATCCTTAAGGGGGATGATGATGTCTTCATTAACACACCCAAGGTCTTGGATTACCTGGGCTCTTTGGATCCCCACAAGCCACTCTATGCAGGTCAAGTGATGGCCAACGCGTCCCCATTCCGAGTCCGGAAGAACAAGTACTATGTGCCAGAATCGTACTACGTGGGGCCGTACCCAGCCTACGCCGGGGGTGGTGGGTACATCTTCTCAGGATGGCTAACCCAGTGGCTCCACCACATCTCCCGGTATCTCGCCTTGTACCCCATTGATGATGTCTATACAGGACTCTGCTTCCAAGCGTTGGGCGTCAAGCCTCAACCTCACCCCGGCTTCCTAACCTTTGATATTGCCGAGAAGGATCGAGACGACCCCTGTGTGCACAGCAGACTGCTCTTAGTCCACCGACGTAGCCCCGAGCAGACCCTCCGCCTGTGGAAACAAATCACAAACCCGGACCTCAAGTGCTGAGCCCAAATCAAGGACAATCTGGACCCTAAACAGAGAGGTTGTAGAAGCATTCCTTCGAGGATAGGTGGAAACCGAGCTGAAATATTCTTTGGGTCCCCATTTAGGATTCTGTCTCGAACAGCCAACAATTCTCTCTTGCGGGGAGCGAGTGGCCTCCTCCAAAATTTCAGACAATATGTCCCAAATTTGGGGAAGGGGAGAGACCATCGCTTGTATCTTCCCTGGAGAGAAGTGGTCAGAGGCTGAATAATAATAATTTCATGTCAGAAATTATTCTGGGTTGAAAGGGTTTTTTGCAGAAGAAACTCTGCTCAGGGGACGCCCAAATGAGGCTCCTTTTATGACCCAAGAGCTGGGACGGAGATGGGTGCTCAATCTATCATGCAGTACCCGGGTCTCAAACTGCTCCCTTGAAAGCACATGGGAGGGGAATAATTTAAATATCTCAAGCGGCATTTAATGGCACAGGGAAATAATTCCAGTGTTTCCAGAGTGCCACAGAACAGTCCTTCCTATGCCAGCCACATCACCCTTTCGGATAAATCTGCAATACAGTCAAACCTCAAGATAAGAATGGCTCGACTTAAGAAGAACTCGAGATACATCCGGAAATCTCGGAACAAATCAGGTTCGAGATAATTTTTAATAGGAAATTTAAGAAATTCAATGCATTCCTATGGGAAATTGCATTCAATGCATTCCTATGGGAAATTCAAGAGAATAATTTTTCGAGACACAACCCTCAAGGAACAAATTATATTTGTATATGGAGGTTTGACTGTATATCAGGAGGTCCCAGTAGGACAGTTCTTTTTCTTTCCCTTAGATAACATTTCCCCTTTTCCTGATGAAAAGTTGTTACAGTATTTGAATTTTTTTTGGAATAGTAGCCCTCTTAGTCTGTGGTTCAGGCATATCGGAAAACAAAATAAAAAACACTGCAGCACTTTAAAGACTAACTAGCAGTTAGTCTTTTAAGTGCTAGTGTTTTTTATTTTGTTTTCTGATATACAGTATTTGAAACATCCTCCTTAAGGGTTTATCCAGTGACATCTTTTGCACAGAAAACTGGGTAAACTAATGAGGCAAACCAATAAAGGCTGCCCTAGCAATTGGTTAATGACCACTTTTAGTGTTTACATATGTATACCTTTAAAAACTGGACAACATTTTCCCCCCAGTTTATAGTAGGTTAATTTTCTATCCATTCTGCACAGAGGTGTGAAGTGAAAGGTCCAATGTCTTTTGTGTGACCTGTTTACATAGGAGGTAAACTCATTATTCCAAGCCCATTGAGGCTGAACAGGCATAATAAAGAGAGCAACAGGTGGTGCATATTGTGTGTGTTCCCATGGGCCAGATAAGGGCTTCAACGCCAATTCATCCGGCCTGTGACGCCCTCATCGCTCCCAGAAGCAGAAGTAAAATGCACCCGCCACGTTTTACTTCCACTTCTGGGAGCGATGAGGGTGGTGCAGGCTGGATGATTTGACATCGGGACTCAGATCTGGCCCGTGGGCCATAGTTTGGGCACCCCTGCTTTAAATTATCAGAGTAATTTGTCCCCAAATGGAGTGCCAGACTGTTTCGTATGAAGGCCGAGGGTCCTCAGTGTAGTGGGCAGAAGAGGCAAACCATTTTCAGGGCTAAAAGTTTGGAAACTAAAAGCCAGTATGGTTTTTTTTCTGGTGCTGAACAAAAGGATGGTGGAAAAAAACTACAGAAGGAAAAGAGGGAGATGAATCAGGGTTGAGATCAAAAGGGAAATGTACATGGAATTACAGTATGTAACTGCCCTCTTTTGTGATAGTTATGAGGAAATAAACAATTTTCACAAACCCAAACAAACCAGGATGTTGGTTATTGATACAAAGATTTATGGAATTTCACTTCCTCTTCTCAGTATGTCATGGCATTGTGACATAGATATATGAAATGAAACAAACAGCTTTGCTCCGTTGTCAGGCTTAAATTCTTCTTCTTGTGCTGAACCTGAATCTGAATCCTGGTAATCCTCATGGCAATTAGCCATGAAAATGGTTCTGCGAATATAACACAGTGGCCTCTCATCTGCCTTCCACATTGTAGCATGACACCCGTACCACTGATCCAGTTCCATGAGTCACTTTCTGGTCCTGAGCCCTTTTGGGGACACAAAGTCCTCCTCAGCCCCAGACCAGGATGGATGAAGCTGCTGCCCTCCATCAAGAGGGATTCCAGTGGGATTTAATCCACTCGGGGACCCTCACCCTTCCCTGTCGCTGGCAGTATGGTTTACTCTATTACCATGGCAGGATAACCTGTGCCAGACTAGAAGGTTGAGCTTAAATTGCTCAAACAAAATGTCACTCCAGTGTAGCCTCAGAGCATATTTCAATACAGGGCACCGGATCCAAATTGTGTGATGCAAAGACAACACATTCCTGAGCATGTGCCAAGTGCTTTTTCTCTCCTATTTGACTACATCCAGATTTCACACATTTTGGGAACAGAAATGTTAGTGTCAAGCAAGTAGCACCTGTTATCTGAAAAACATACTTTGCTATCAAGGAAAATGGAGAGGGAAATGCCCATAAAAGTTTTTATTGATCTCTCAAATACAGTATCCCCATTATCATCCATAGGTTTGCTTATACCAGCCCCCATTCACAATACCCCAAAAGCTCCAGAATAACCATTGCTTTCAGTCTGTAACAGTTTTAATCGAGTGTAACAAACTAAGAAAGTGCTGTTCTCTTGAAAAGATGTTAAAAATATAAACCACTCATTAGGAGAAACCGCCTAGGCAAAAGCCCATTCAGTTGCCCATTCCAACATTATTGTTATTTTGTGCTAAAAATGACCTATATAGCACTCTAGAACAGGGATTCTCAAACTTTTCACACCGTGGGCCGGGCCACGCCCCCTCAGAAAGCTGAGTGGGCCGGACTGGTTGCTCCCCCTGCCACACGTGTTTACGACAGCCACGGATGCATTTTACGGCAGTGTTTACAACAGCCGCAGGTGCACTTACAGCTGTCGTAAACTTGTCCGCTTCTGGCGGTGGCAACGTGGGCCACATCAAATGGTGCTGTGGGCCAGGTATGGCCCGTGGGCCGTAGGTTGCAAACCCTTGCTCTAGAATAATACCCTAAAGCTGGTAAAAGCCCCTGAAAATTCATTTCCTTGTAGTGTTTTGACAAATTAGCTAAAGACACATTTCAGGTTATTCTAGGTCAATGGTGGCAAACCTTGGCACTCCCAAGTGTTCTTGGACTTCAATTCCCAGAAGCCCAAGTCAGCACTCCTGCTGATCAGGGCTTCTGGGAATTGAAGTCCAAGAATATCTGGCGTGCCAAGGCTTGCCATCACTGAAATCCCTAAAAGAAATAATTTCATAGTCTCAGAAACAGATTAATTTCTCAACCCTCTGCCTGCAACCTTAGCACTGGCCACATTCAACATGAGCAGGAGAAGAAAATGGAAATTCTCCCTTCAAAGCAAGCTGAAACATCTCTCTTACCCACCATCTCACCCTACTGGTTACTTTGTGAAACCGGTACTTGGTTCCAGAAATGCTAACAGGAGCTCAGCTCCTCCACAGAAGGAAAAGAGTGTGCTGCCTGCTAGTATTAATGTCCAAAATTTGCACAAGAAGAGAATCGGGGAAGACGGAGGCCTTGGCAAACCGCAAAGATAAGGCAGTTTGTGCCTACCCGGAGTGAGCTGTGAAGTGTCCATGTGCTTTCAAGAGGTTAGATATAACCAAAAGATGAACATTTTTACCTGGGACAAAAGTGGCAGGTGATGCAAAAGCTGGTTAGGAGACACTGCGCTGAGAAAGCAGCGAGGCAGCAAAGTTTTGAGGAACTGATTCTTCCTCCCATTCACACGCAGCTCCCTGGCAAGAAGTTCCCCCAAAGGAAGCCTCGGGTGTCAAACCATCTTTCCTTTCCACGCTATTACCGGTCATGTGGTTCAGTGGGCTGGTCACGTGATTCCTCCCACAGGAAGGAGAAGTAAAACATGCCTTGCAACCTGTGTTTTGCACCAGGATGAGATAGATTTTAGGCTGCCATTTTCTCTGCTTAAACGAGGGGTAGCCAAACTAAGGCTTGTGGGCCGGCTCCGGCTCCTGATGCCAATTCATCTGGCCCATGCCACCCTCATCGCTCATGGAAGAGGAAGTAAAATGCACCCGCACAGACCCAGCATGTTTTGCTTCCACTTCCGGGAGCGACTAGGATGGCGTAGGCCAGATGAATTGGCGTCGGGGCCCGGATCCGGCCTGTGGGCTGTAGTTTGGCCACCCCTGCCCTAAGTATTTGGTTCAAAGCCAGCATACTTCTTACAGATCTTAGTTTCTGGATGAAGGGAGGGGAAGAATTTGACCTAGAACGGCACACAGTCACTTCTCAAAGAGGTCCAGAGGATAATGTTCCCCATATTGCTTCAGATGGCGCTCCATGGAGTCTTGCTGTTTCTGGAGGTGCCACGGCATCTCAGAGTAGACGTCTGAGAAGAGGAGCTGCAGTTTGGGTTTCAGCTTGCGCTCGGCCTCTTCGAAGGCCTCCATCACCTGTGCAAAGGGGAGTCAAGCAGAAAAATGAGAACAGAGGTGGAGGGAAAGTTTCGCTTTTAGCAAAACCTCCTCTTCATTTCAGTTCCCCTGGCAAATAAGATCAGGAAAGGGGCAAGCGCCTGAGGTCACTTTTTAAAAAGACATGCTGGGGACTGTTCATGTAAATAGAATCAAAGCCGGCTAATCTCACCCGGGATGCTTCTGTTTAACCACAAAGAAAGTTGTTTCCTCTTTTAGAAAATACAGCAGAGAACTTCCAGCTTCAGGACTGTATTCTCTAAATCCATGGTTCTCACCATGGGGCACACGACCCACAGGGGGGCAAGTTGATTTTTAAGGGGGCAAAATTTGAGAATGGGTTATTAAGGTGATTTTAAAAAATTATTATTTGGAAGCTTGGTTAGACTGAGTTAATGGCCTCCAAGTGAATAGGATTTTAGAAATGTTTAAGTGTGGCATAGCCACCCCAAAAGGTTGAGAGCCTCTGCTCTAAATCACCCAAAGATTTAGCAGTTCGAAAGCAAGAAATTACAAGTAGATAAAGAGGAACCACTTCTGTGGGAAGGTAACAGCGTTCCATGCACTCCAGTATTTAGTCCTACCTGCCACATGTCCACAGAAACATCTGCAGACACAGACAAAGCAAAGTACACTTCTATCCTGCCCAATAGTGCTTAGTGCACTCTCTGGGTGGTTTACAAGTTAATTAGCATTTTGCCCCTCAACCTGCTGGGTACTCATTTTAGAGACCTCGGATGGATGGAAGGCCGAGTCAACCTTGAGCCCTAGTCATGATCGAACTCACCTTTTGGTTGCAGTACAGCAGCTTAACCCAGGGATTCTCAGCCTGTGGCTTGTGGGCCGGATGCAGCCTGCTGCACCATTTCACATGGCCCATCACCTCCTCCACCATACCAGGAATTGCCAAGTGATGGAGGAAGGGCAAAATGGCTGTCCGGGCCCCAAAGCTGCCTGAGGGAGTGTGACCCGGCCCACGGCTTAAAAAGGTTGAGAACTCCCGCCTTAACCACTGCACCACGAGGGTTTTTTGGCAATAAACAGAGGTGAGCACTGAACCCTAGAGTTGGATATGACTGGCTGGAGGAGATTATTGTACGTCACAGAAACTCACTCTTTTGCGGGATTTCTTGCGCCAGGTCTTCTCCTGGTCCTCATCCCACCAGTCTCGTCCCGTCATATAGTGACGGAGCCGAGAGATGGGATGGTCTTGCTTGTCCCAATAGTTGACTTCGTCCACCGAGCGGTAGGCAGAACTGTCGTCGCTTGTGCTGTGGTGTCCGATCCTGAAAGAGCAACGAGGGGCTGATTCGGTGGCCAGGATCAACAGCACCACCCCTGGCTGATGCCCCTCTTTTAACCTCCGCAGTATCTTCTCTTTCTACCGCTCCATGCCATGCTCACCTGTAGGTCATGGCTTCAATGAGAAAAGGCTGGTTCTCTGCAACGGCCCGACGCCGGGACTCCTTGATGGCATTGTAGACTGCAAAGACATCGTTGCCATCCACCCGGATAGAGTGGATGCCGTAACCAGGTCCCCGGGCAGCTGTGGGTGGAAAGATATAAGTGGGCACACTTTGAATTCACTGTTAAGAATTGGCGTGCCTTTTTAGTGTTGCTCTTTTAATCTATTTAAAGCATTTTCTGTTCAGCAAAACTTTCAAAGCTCTTCATAAAGTGTACATTTATGGCCTTGGCTAGGAAACCTCTGGTCTATTCTATCGCCATAGCAGGATAACCTGGCCAGACTCCAAGAGTTGTCCAGGGCCTCAGAAAAACTGAATGCCTCCCAGGTCACTAGGCTTTCAGGAGAAGGAAAACACTCTAGAATACTCCCTGATATAAAACACTGGTGAAACAGGAAACAATTCATTGCCCATGACATCCTGCCAAGCTATTAGAACTGCGATCTTACACCTAAGGAGCTGCCAAAAAACCCTCCCATTTTACTCATCAGCTGTGGTTTCCTAACAGCAGAGCACAGAAATGACAAATAATTAGAGGTACCTGTAATGAGTTATTTAGGTGGAAAGTGGGAAAGGTGTAACTACGTGACATGTCAGAAGCAATACAAGAGTTGGGAATAAAGTTTATTCCTTTACTTATCAAGTGCAATGTTTTACAGGTGCAGTAATACCCCGTATAACGCGAGTACCCAATAGCGTGAAAACCGAATAACGCGACAAGATTTTCGGGAAAATCTTGTATCGAAGAACGCGATTTTCACGTTATTCGATACAAGCGTATGCGGGGGGGGGGAGTTGGATTGGGTAGAACATCTACCCAAACCAACCCACCCACCCCAGCGCCCGCCCCCACGATGTTTGGAAAGGGTACGGGGATCCTTACCCGTTCGAAACTTTGGGCGAGCGGAGCGTTTCAGTGGGGGTTAGCGCAGGATACGGGCGAGGAGAGGTGCCTTTCTGCAGGGTCTCCCAGGCTTGGGAAAGAGGCGGCTTGGCCGAAATTCCCTCCCACTCCGCGGGGGTGAGGATTTTGACCAAGCCGCCTCTTTCCTGGGCTTGCTATAGCAAGGAGGCTCACACGTCAAGGGTGATAGAACCCATTCCACTTCACCTCGCAATCACTGCTTGATCCCAACATAGGTTCGTCAAATGGAGGGGGGGAGACCATTCTCCCCACTCCATTTGATAATCTTACATTGGGATCAAACAGAGATTGCGAGGTGAAGTGTATTGGGTGCTATCACCCATTGCATTTCACCTCACAATCACTGCTTGATCCCAACATAGGTTCGTCAAATGGAGGGGGGGGAACATTCTCCCCAATCCATTTGACAATCTTACGTTGGGATCAAACAGAGATTGCGAGGTGAAGTGTATTGGGTGCTATCACCCATTGCATTTCACCTTGCAATCACTGCTTGATCCCAACATAGGTTCGTCAAATGGAGGGGGGGGGGACCATTCTCCCCACTCCATTTGATAATCTTACGTTGGGATCAAACAGAGATTGCGAGGTGAAGTGTATTGGGTCCCTCGCATCCTCCCGTCACTGCCGCCGCACCACGCAACCCTCCAAGCCGCCCGAGGTTGCAAAAGGGTAAAGATCCTTACACTTTTGGAACTTCGGGCTTGCGTGCGTGTGTCGTTAGGGGTTAGGGCAGGGGACGGGGGTCTTTCCTATACCCTGCCCTAACCCTGAATGACACGCGATCGCGTGCCTACCCAGGGGGGGGGGGAATGCCAAGCCTTGCCTCGGCGTGGTTTGTCCCTGACGTCAGGGCTTTTTTTTAGCATTGTTCGATCAATGTATCGAACAACGTGAAAAACCGAACAACGTCATGACTTGTGGAATCATGTCATCACGTTGTTCGGGGTTCTGGGGGGCGTGGCTAAGGATGGCATAGAGAGCGGTCGCCATTGTGCCTAGCTCCACCAGTCAATGAGATTTTCAACGGGATTAAATTAAAATAAAGCAAAAAAAAAAAAGCTCTAAGCACTGACTGAAGCAAGACGTTCGGGGGGGGGGAGCCGAATGAGCCGCCCGCGCTCACCGCAGGAGGTCGGGGCTCGAGGGAATCGCGCTCCGGGAGAGGGGTAGACCGGGGTCTCGAAAGAGGCTCCGGACTGCCGGTTTCGTCCCGTTGAGCCGGTCCGGGAGCCGGAGATCAGCAGAGGAACTCCCGCAATACCGAGTGATGAAATCTGAGTCGGAAAGTGCGGAGAACCTGTGGATAGTTGGCTGTCTTAACGAGTGAGCGGTGAATTGAAGAGCTGAGCAGCGGGTGACAAGATCGGCAACTCACATGGAGGAAAAGTGAGCTTTTAAAGAGACATTCTTTTTTCTTTTCTCTAAATAAAGTGGATATTATAGGACTATAGATTGCAGAGGAGAACAGGGGCATTTTCCCCCCTTCTTTATTACTTTTTTCGGGTCTTCTTTTTTTTCTTGCTCTTTTTGTTGTTTGGGGCAAAGAAGCAGTACGGTCTGGATTAATGGCGGCGTGAGGGACAGAAACGAAACTTAAGGAAATCGAAACTGCATGTGAGACGAGGATTTTTGGGACAGAGCACTGTTTTTAAAAGAATAACATATTCTCTCCCCCCTTTTTTTAAGGGAGGGGAAAGAGAAATTTCTTTTTAAAGATTAAAAGGAGTTGGATTAAGTACTATACCAAACAACGTAGAACTTTCTTTTTTTTTCTCGTGTTTCTCTCCCTCCCCTCCCTCCTTCCTCTCTTTTTTTATCTCCTTTCCTCTTGATATTTTTTAATTTTTGAGGGGGGAGAGAGAGAGAACAGAAGGAGGTTTTTTTAAAAAAAATTTTAATTTTTATTTTACATTTTTGGGGCTAGTCCCCATTTGTTCAATTATTATTTTTTTTCTCTTTCTTCTTTTGCTTTCCTCTTTTCTTTCTAAGTTAATAATTTCTTAGTAGCTTGCTGTTTCTTATATCTGACTTTATCTGTTATATAGACTAATCTCTAATAAAATAAATTAATAAATTATAGGCTTTTCTTTTTTTCTTTTTTCTTTTTTTTTGTGAGTCTTATTGTAACTGTCTGAACTTTATTGTAACTGTGTGTCATACCCGCCCTCTCTCATCTATAAAAAGACTGCTCCTTAGTTTTTAAGTTAAACTCCTTTCTCCTTGATTTCCCCTCTCAAATCCCTTCCCCCCTTCTAAGGTAATAAAGCAATTATAAATTGTATTGTGGAAGTTATTTTTAAGTAATTAAGAAAAATCATTAAATTGATATTAAACTGAATGTTCTTGAAATTAATTTGGATCATACATATAAATTAACTGATTTTTATTAAAAAGTTATTTTTATAGAAAACTATTGATTTGAAACCGATTAGGGGTATCAGATATTGATTTTGACATCATAATTGGAATTGATTGAATTGAGATAGACTTTATTGATTGATATTATTGAGACCGATTAATTTGAATACATGAATATTTGATTTATTGAAAATTAATTGATTATTAAGTTTTGATTACTGTAGATTTGATGTGACTGGCTCTTGATGGTGTGCAACATTAATTTGAAAATTGGCTGATTAATTGAAATTAATTAGAGAATTTCAAAAGCTATTTTTAAACTAAAAAACGGGGGGAGTGAGGGAGAGCGAAGAAGAGGGAGGGAATTGGTTTTAATTGTTTAGCCAAAAAATATTGATTTTGCACATTAATTGAGCATAGTCATGGAAGGGGGTAAGGGTGGAGAGGGGGAAGAAGTTGTTAAGCCAAAGAGACCTGAAACGAGAAAGGATAAGAAAGAGCCAAAGGACCAAAGAGAGCAAAAGGAACAGAGGGAACAAAGAGAACAAAGAGATGGACAAACACCACCACCAATGGCCGAGTCTTCAGCAGGAGAAAACGTGCACTTTTATGTAGAGATAGGTAAATTTATGAAGAAAGTTGAACAGATGGAAAAGTCAATGACAGGGAATTTCCAAGAATTGAAAAAAGAGATTCAAGTCAACAACGAGCAGACGAAGCGAGACAGAGATGCAACTGTCACTAATTTCCAAAATTTGGCCACAATTCTTAATGACTTGTCAAGGGAAGTTAAAGACAACTCAAAAAGGATGGAAAACATGATGAAGAATACGAGGAAGGATGTAAAGACATTACAACTTGATGTGAAAGAATTGGAGTCCAAAACAAAAGAAATTGATTACAAAGTGTGCTCACAAGGAAAAAGATTAGATATGGTGGAAGAAGGTTTACGAAAGCAAAATATTGTGATTCGTAAAATGCCAGAACGAACGCCAGACAAGCTGAAGGAAAGAATAGTTGATTGGCTAAACGCTCTTAAAATGGGAAAAGATTTTGTTGCGGAAGACATAGCCAGTGTTTTCAGGGTGGGGGGAAAGAGAGGAAAGAGCTTTCAAAGAAATGTTTTGGTCAAATTTGCAAATTGGGGTGATAAGCTCAGGGTGATGGCTTTTATTAAACAGGCTGGTGCTGGCGTTCTGGAAATAGATGGGACCTCTGTGGAAGTCTACAATGATATAGCCCCGGAAGAACGTGTTTGGAGATACAAAATGAAGCCAGTGACAAAACTTTTGAAAGCCAGAGGGCTTAGCTATAATTGGAGATTTCCACAGCAAATATGTTTTTATTATGACAGAAAGATGCACGTTGTTAATTTAGAAATGGATGTATTGGAGTATATGTGTCAGATTGGCTTGGTCAAGGTGGGAACGCCGGAATGGATGTCTTTAAGAAAGGATTTGTTAGAATCTGGAGCTATAAAAAGAGATAGATCTGGAGAAGAAGAAGAAGAGGGAGCTACGGGGGGTACTGACGATTCCGTGAGTGTGCTAGTGGTAGGTGAGTAGTTACTATTTTTTGAATGTTATTTTTCCTTTTTCTATGCCTTTTGTTTCCTTCTGCTTTTACAGAAAGAGAAAAAAAAAGGAAAAAAAAGAGCGAGAGAGATGGGTGGAGCTGGGTGGGCAATTATAGGGACTGTAATTAGATCATGCCGTTCTTTTCATGTCCCCACCTCCCCTCTTTGGAAGACGAAGGCGTAACTCTGAAGAGAAGAGTGGGGAGGTTCAACGATTCCATTAGAATAGGTAAGTTGTTTAGTTTAGTTAGAGATAGGTATTTAGGGGGTTTTTTTTGGTTGTTCAATGTAGGGTGGTGGATTGCACGTCCAGGGAAGGTTTCTACACGCTGAAACTGTTTAACTATAGATGATCAAAAACATTAAAGTAGTATCATGGAATGTAAAGGGTACAGGCAGTGTATTGAAAAGAAAGAAACTAGAATTAGGGCTTAAAAAAGACAAACCAGATATCATTTTTTTACAGGAAACCCATCAAAAATCAGCGGAAGCAAATAAATTAGTTTTAAAAGGAACGCAAATTTATGAAATGGCATATGGGACATCCAAATCTAGAGGAGTAGCGATAATGATCTCTGATAAAACTGGATACAATATGACACAAAGCATCTCAGATCCAGAAGGGAGGTATTTAATAATTAAAGGAAATATAGACGATGAGGAATTGACACTTGTTAATATTTATGCACCAAATGACAATCAGGAACAATTTTTAGATAAAATGCAAAAAAATATTAGTAAAGAAGGTAGTCTGAATATGATAATAGCGGGGGACTTTAATTTAATAAGATCGGATATGGACACTACAGGAGATAAAAGAAAGACCAAGAAGAATGTACTGGACAATTGGATTAACACAATTGGTTTAAAGGATGTATGGAGAGAAATTAAGGGTGGGGAAAGAGCATATACATATTTCTCCCAAGTGCATAATATGTATTCTAGGATAGATTATATTTTTGTTACAGAAAGTCTGAACAGAATGACAGAAGGTATAGAGATAGGAACAATTAAAGAATCAGACCATGCAAAAATATTAATGGACATAAAATTAGAAGGCCCAGGAAGGAAAATATATAATTGGAGATATAACTCAAAATTTTTTAAGGAGCAAGCTATTAAGAATTATATAATAGAAAAATGGGAAGAAAATTGGAAATGGAATGACAACAACGAGGTTAGTTATAGTACAGTGTGGGATACCATGAAAGCAGTTTTTAGAGGCGAATCTATAAAAATTACAAGTACGAGAAATAAACAAAATAGGAGCAGATATCAGGAATTGGAAAAACAACTAAAAGAATTACAATTGGAGCATGCAAGGACTAAAAGCCAAGATACATTTGGAAAAATCCAAAAAATAAGAAAGGAATTAGAAGGAAAAGATATGGAAAAAGTTAAGAAAGATTTAATCTTTCTAAAAAGAGAATATTTTGAATTTGGTAATAAAAACTCAAAATTGTTAGCAAGAGCAGCCAAAGAAAAGAAGATTAAGAGTCAGATTGGTGCATTGATAGATAAAAAAGGGAAAAGGTGTAATAAAAGTATAGAGAAGGTCAAAATTGTTGAAAGTTTTTATCGAGATCTTTATTCAAAAAAGGATGTAACCATAGCAAAACTTAAGGAATATTTTGATAAACAACAAATAAATATCAGAAGAGCATAGAATAAAAATGGAGGAGGAAAAAACACAAAATGAAATTTGGGAAGTTATCGGAAAACTAAAAGCAGATAAGGCACCAGGAGAAGACGGGTTACCGGCCGAATTTTATAAGGAATTTAAGGAAGTAATAGTTCCAAAGTTATGTAAACTATTTAATAAGATATTGGAAGGGGAATCAATTCCAGACTCATGGAATAGATCGATCATTACTTTAATTTATTTATTTATTTATTTATTTTTCCAATTTTTATACCGCCCTACTCGGATTGGGCCGACCAGGAAAAGATTTGGAGAAAGTTGAATCATACAGGCCAATCTCATTAATTAATCAAGATGCAAAAAATTTTACTACAATATTGACTAAGCGTTTGAGTAGTTTTATAAATGAATATATCAATAAAGATCAAGCAGGATTTGTGAAAAATAGATATATGATGGACCTGGTAAGGAGAGTATTGGATCTGTTGGATTCTACAGAAAGGAAAAAAGAGAAGATAGGATTTTTATCTCTTGATATATTTAAAGCATTTGACTCTTTACAATGGGCAACAATTCATGGAATGATCGGTCTATATGGATTTGGTAACAAATTTCAGAGTGTAATTACAAAATTATATCAACAAGGAACAGCTAAAGTTAAAGTTAATGATATATATACAGAGGATATAAAATTGGAAGTAGGCACCCGTCAGGGGTGCCCTCTGTCCCCAGTTTTGTTCATAATGGCAATTGAGTTTTTAGCCAATGATATACGTCAAGATGAATAAATAAGTGGAATAGAGGATAATAAAATAAATTTATATGCAGATGATACACTTATAATTGTAAAGCAACCAAATAAGGCACTAGAAAGAATATATTTGCACTTACAAATGTTTGAAGAAACAACTGGTTTGAGAGTAAACTGGGAAAAATCAGAAATGATATATTGTAACGGGGAAAAAGAGGAGCGAGAAAATATTGAAGAAAAATATAAGATACAAGTTAAACCCAATTTAAAATATTTGGGAGTAACGATTTCAAGCAAAACTGGGGACCTTAAAAAGCTAAATTATCTAAAACTAAAGAAAGATATTGAAAGTAAAATCACACAATACAATAAACTAAACTTATCATGGTTCGGCCGGATAGCCTTAAGTAAAATGATGTTACTGCCTAAATTAAACTTTTTATTCGACGTTTTACCAATAAAACACAGCAATAAAGAATTGGAAGAATATCAAAAAATCATAAATAATTTTTGTAATGGGAAACGAAGAACAAGAATATCTAAACAATTGTGGTACATATCTCAAAAAGAAGGGGGACTGGGAATTCCAAGCATACATAATTATTATAGAGCTTTTCAAGTAAGAAATGTTGTAAAAATTTTGATGAGGGAAGAATCGATATGGGAAAAAATTGAAAAAAGAGATTTTCACAAGTGGGTAAAGCTATATTTTTAAGTAAAATTGATAGTAAAAAATATAAAGGGACACAGAATAGGATGATAAAAACAACTATAGAAGAATGGAATGGAGTAAGAGAAAATCTTACTCCAGGGATCTCGCCAACTGTAGAATTAGAAGATTTTAATAACTTCCCAATTAAATTAGATAGAGTTTTTAAGGCAATTTTATTAGAAAATGGGGTTTCACTGTTAAAAGATTGGTTGAATATTTGTAGCGATTTAGAGAAAAGAAAGGCACTTTTTTCACAATTGAAATTAAATTGGTTTCAGATTCTCCAGATAAATAATTGGAATAAGAGAGTCTTATCTTATAATAGTCTAGACAGACAACTCATAACTTTTGAAAAACTTCTGGTTGAAATAAGAAAAGGAAACATGGGAATTAAAGGGATAGTTAGCAAAATTTATAAGATAATGAACAAACAAGGGAAAATTCAGGAAGTTTTAAAGAATATTTGGGAACAAGATCTGAATAAGACAATTACGGAAGAGAATTGGCATAGACAATGGAAAAAAAGAATAATGAGAACTATGTCTGTAAGAGTAAAAGAACATAATTTCAAGATGCTTTGGAGATGGTATCTGACCCCAATTAGACTGCATCAAATAAATAAGGAAATAAGCAACAAATGCTGGAGATGTAAGCATTCAACTGGGACATATGTACATATGTGGTGGAATTGTAATGTGGTATCAGAATTCTGGGACAAGGTTGGAAAAGAAATGGAAAATATAATGGATATGCGGTTAGAATTGGGACCAGATACGGCATTAATAACAAATGTGGATAAATATAAGATAAGTAAAGATGGTAAAGAGCTGATGGCTGTGATGCTGTCCGCAGCAAGACAATGTATAGCAAAAAATTGGAAGAGTAATGTGACATTGAAGATACAAGATTGATACAAGGAAATGTGGGAATTAGCTCTTAATGATAAACTGACATGGGAATTAAATGTTAAGAAAGGCATAGTTCAAGTAAATGGATTTTGGGGAATCTGGAGGAAATTTGTGGAATATGTGATTGTTGGAAATAAAGGAGTCAACCCTGTACCAGAACAAGTTAACTTTTGGAAAATGTAAAAGGATATAACCCTCCTGGACATTGTATATAACACAGAGGTGAATTAAGTAATGAAGAATGCATACTGTAGTGATAATAGAAATATTAGAATTATTGGTTTAAGAGAGGTGACATAAAAGTTGAAAAATGTGTTATAATATTTTTATTTTTTGTATTCAATGCATATCAAGTGTAGTATTCTTGTGATTTTTTTGTATTGTATGTTTGTTTTTTATTGTGTCATTTTTATTGAAATTTATAAATAAAATTTATAAACGTTGTTCGGGGTTCTATTGTATATTCTGAAGTTACTTTGTAATGGAGAGTATTTTTGGAAAGTTTCATGACGTAAGTTTTTTAAGTTTTATGGCAGTTCTCAACCTTTTTAATCCAGGAGCTGGATCACGGTCCCTCAGACAGCTTTGGGGGCCGGATGGCCATTTTGCCCTTGCTCCACCACATGGCCCTTCTGGGTGTGGTGGAGGCACATGAAATGGTGCCGGGGGTCGCATCTGGCCCACAGGTTGAGAATCCCCATTTTATGGCACTGCCTTATCCATCCTAAGTTGTTCTTTAAGTCACAAGTTACTCTTCAAGTGTGTAAAAACAATTACAGTCAAACCTCGCATAAAGAGTGCCTCGCTTAGAGACTAACTCGTTTAAAGAGGAGAATTTTCTCTGAATGTTGGCATCACTTAGCAAATAAAACCAACCAAAAACCCGTTTAACAAATAAATCGGGGTTCGCAATCCCCCCACCACTAGAAGTCACAATTGGTCACTTACAATGGTGTTTTGCTTAAAGAACAAACTCGCTTAAAGAGCAATCCCGTGGAACATATTATGCTCTTTAAATGAGGTACCACTGTAACAGGAATGAACTATTTTTCCAAAATAACATCCAAGTTCACTGTGAAGGTCTCTACTAGGAAGAGATTTGTTATCAGGTCTCAAAAACATCCCCTACATTCCCTCCTCCAACCATCTTACCAATTCCATCACCCCGATACTGCTCTGACGTGGGTGTGGAGATAGCATAACCATTGTTCCGGCAGAAAAATATGATGGGGCACTCGAGGGTGGCGGCAAAGTTGAAACCGGCATGGGCGTCACCCTCGCTGGCTGCACCTTCCCCGAAATAGCAGATCACGATCCGGTTGGCGTTCTCCCTCTTGATGGCATAGGCAGCGCCGACAGCTGACGAGAGGAGGCGGAAGGGAAATGGGGTCACAAAATGAGGAAAGGGTGACAAGCAGAGGCAATTAGCTATGGCCCGGTGGTAACTGAGTTGCTCTGCTCCTCCAAACCCTTCCCATTTAAAAAGCAGTGACTGTATCATGTTGTAACATATAGGCCAGTGATGGCAAATCTTGGCACTCCAGGTGTTCTTGGACTTCAATTCCCAGAAGCCTTGATCAGCAGGAGTGCTGACTTGGGCTTTTGGTAATTGAAGTCCAAGAACATCTGGAGTGCCAAAGTTCGTCATCACTGATATAGGCAAAGGTCTCCCTTGCTCGAAAGCCAGTCGTGTCTGACTCTAGGGGCAGATTTTAGCCAAAGAGCAAGCGCTATCTGTGTCTGCAGATATTTCCGTTATCATTTGACAAGCATGACTAGCACATGAAACACTGTTACCTTTCCCGTTGGAACGGCACCTATTTATCTACTTGCAATTCTTTGCTTTCGAACTGTTAGGTTGGCAGGAATGGGGACAAATAACAGGAGCTCATTCCATCATGCATTACTCAGGTTTTGAAATGCTGATCTATTGACCTCCCAGTCATCAAGCTCAGCCCCTTTAACCACTAACCCACTGAAAACTCCTGTTGTAATACATGCCACCTCACTTACATTATATATTCTGATACTATATTCTTTGCCCTGATGACAGTTTTAAGCCCAGGACACAAAAGACTGCCTATGATTAAATATACACTCAGGAAAGTTCTGCCCGTTCTGAGGAGGAGGCGTTTGAATCTGATTTCATCTCACCTTGTGGGATCTGCGTAGCAAGTGGGGAGGAGATTGTGACAAAGTGCATATCTTTGCAGCCATAATGTACAGGCATTTGGCGGCCTTTCCCAGGGTCACTGGCATTGCCATAGCACTGTGCCATGAACAGGTCCAAGGGGTATCCTCTGTGCATCAGTACACCTGCAATGGCAAGAGAAGTCATAAGCTTTATATGTGACTTTTTATTGATTGATGACATGTATATCCCACCTCAAAGTAGTACACATAACTCCCTCCCTTCATGTTTTATTTTCACAACATCCCTGTGGGGTAGGCCAGGCAGGAGCAATGCTTTCTCCACTGAGAAATCTCATTTGAGAGACTACAGAGGGGGTGGTTGGGTCGGTAGGATGGGGGGGGAAACACACCATTCCAATTGGATGTTGAAAGCTTTTCCACCCCTTAGTTGCCATAATCGGGACCAATAATCAATTGAGCGTATAGATCAAAGGAATCTGTCTATATATCCTTCAGAACTTCATACTGAAGAATTGATTGAAGAAAATAGACTGTACAGGAGTACCTTGGTTACCAAACATAATGCATTCTCCAGGAACATTTGTACTATGAACAATTTGTAAGGCGAATTTCCTATAGGGATGCAATGAATGCAATTTCCCATAGGAATGCATTGTTGTTGGGCTGGCGGGAGATGAAAGATAGCGGCTCGGAGTTAAAAGAAATGAATTCATTTTCCCTACATGGTAAAGAGTTAAAGAAGAATTAGAAAGTAGACAGGTAAAAACAATAACGGTTTGGATAGTAAAATGTAAGGATAAACAAAGTAGAAGAGAAGTTTATCAGAAATTAAAGCTTGACTGGTTGGAACAAATACAAATTGAGACCTGGGACAAACGGTATAGGATGGACTTTGGCACAGATAGATGTTTAACTAGCTTTGAAGAATTGTTGGCTCAGTTACTCACGGATAGTATAAAGCAGAGAGGTATGGTAAGTAAGTTATACAAGATATTAAATAAAGAGTTTGAGGCTCAGAAAATATTAAGAGAAATATTTGTTAACTGAGCCACTATTTTCTATGAATTTCCTTTTGTTATGCGATTTTTGTGTTAACCGAGTCGTTTGTTAAGTGAGGTTCCACTGTATTATGAGTATCTCTTACGCTTGTTATCATTATAGACTATGAAGTGACATTAGCAAGAATGGACCGGTTGTTCTCCAAAGCAAAAAGCATATATGATTTATCAAGTGATGGTACTTTAAGCTATTTAATGCCTGTTAACTAACACAGAGGCTAAAGAAGGAAAGGAAGAAGTATGTTAGGTAGAGAGCACCCTGGGGCAAGAGCATGCTAAGGAATGCTTAGCTGTCATGGGCTGCCACGCAGTGGCTGAGCAGCAAACAGCACACTTTACTTCATTTCCTTACCTGCTTCACGATACTGTCCAAACACTAAGTCCGTGTCATCGAGGGCGGCTGCACTGCCAATGTGAGTGCCTTCCTCACCGTAGTTGGTCATGTAGAAGGAGATCCGACCCTAAGAAGAAGAAAACTGAACTTACTCTCATGGAATCAAGGACAGGGTTTCCAGGTCTTGGTCTCTCTTAACCCAAAGGAGCAGCATTCCCTTTTCTGGTCTAAAACTCTCAGAAACCTCAATTGCTGGGGCATTCTCAATATTCTGTACCTAGAAAACCCTGGGGAGGGTTGTCATAAGTCAGAATTTTTTTTTAGGACATGCAACCATTATTGTTGTTGTTGTTATTATTTAAGCCAGCCTCCTGCCAACCTAGCAGTTCGAAAACAAGAAACTGCAAGTAGACAAAGAAGGACCACTTTAGTGGGAAAAGATCTTGGGGGGCATGAAAAGAGCCTCATTCGAGTGTCCCCTGAGCAGAGTTCCTCTAGCAAAAAAACCCTTTAACCCAGAAAACACCTTTGTGTGCTTTTGACATGATAAAAAATACATTTAAGGCAGGAGAAAAAATGCTACAGCACTTTAAAGACTAATTGCTATATTTTTAACGTGAGCTTTCATGGATCAAGTCTACTTCATCAGACATAGGAGTGAGACATCAAGGCAGGTACTTATATACACCAGATAGAGGCACAGATTGATTAATCAGAATGGCAGATAAGTATGCAAATGAATACAGCTTCCTACAGTTGGCAGTAGCAGATGATTAAAAAAAATATTAAGCAAGGATAAATAATGAAGGCAAGATTTCATGTGAACAGCCTGTCCCAAGCAAGGATACCATACATAATCGAGTATAAGCCGAGGTACCTAATTTTGACCTGAAAACCCAGGAAAACAGATTGACCCAAGTATAAGCCAAGGGTGGGAAATGCAGCAGCTGCTAGTGAGTTTCAATAATCAAAATACATTTAAATATGGTAAAATTAACTAAATTGTTGGCACATCTCAATCTGGTGTAGTCTTGGGACTCTCGTGGCCTTTGACCCGAGAATAAGCCGAGTCCCCTTTTGGGGGCTCATTTTTGGGGCTAAAATACTCGGCTTATACTTGAGTATCTACAATATTTGCCACAGACATACCTGCCTCTGGGATTCGTAGAGGATACGGTCCATGGTGTTGAGAAGGGTCATGCTCTTGTAGAACTTCAGCACCTGCTCTTTGGGAAGCTGCAACGAGGATAGGTAAGAGGCAAAGATGAAAGTACTATTGGATGTGGTGGTGGAGAGATCATTTTCAATGGGAGTGAAAAGATTACTTCAAATTTCAAAGTCTTAGATGTCTGGGGTTCTGCAAGCAGCGAGACAGGCTAAGATCACTTGCAACTGGGCAATACCTGGCAGGGCTTCTCGGTCTCACCTGAGGATCCTCACTGGGGTTGATAATCTGCCCCTGCCGGTCCATGACCCGGTAGATGGGAATCCCCGAGATGACATTGGGCTGGATGAATTCAAGCCTGTCAATGAACTCAGCGGAGGCCCCTGGGAACTGTGGCTTCTCCTCAAGTGACGTAAACTCTTTCTGTTGCTGAAGGCATCTCTGGAAAGATTGAGAGAGGACAAAGACATGAAGAACAGAGCCTAGCAACACAATATCCTGCACAGTGTGCTAAATGTGCCTTGGTCTTCCTTCACTGCATGGAGCTGTTCCCAAACATGGATATTTTTATCTGCTGCTTCCAAAGGATGGCCATACAATAAGCATTAACTTTATTGCTTCACTTTTTAAAAGGTAGACCTTTTACAACTCTCTGAACTTTTCTGGCTTATCAAGTCCACTATGTGTGTGTGACACAATGCCGAGATTTACCTCAGTTGTGGCAAATGGCAATTGTAATAGAGCATTCAAAACGCAATAGAAAAAAATATATAATCTTTTTTTTTAGAATAATGTATGGTCCTCCTAATGAATAAATATTGATATGCATTTAGGCTTTGTGTATATTACTGCTATGAATTTAAGTTTTGTTGTTGTTGCAGAGCAGAAATTTAGTCTGTAAGAGCTACTCAAAATATAGTCAAACCTCGTCTAAAGAGCGCCTCACTTAGAGTAACTCGCTTAAAGAACAGAATTTTCTCTTAATGTTTGCTTCGCTTAACAACTTAAACCAACCAAAACACGTTTAACAAATAAATCGGGGTTCACAATCCCCCCCACCAGAAGTCACAATTGGTCACTTACAATGGTGTTTCGCTTAAAGAGCAAACTCGCTTACAGAGCAATCCTGTGGAACACATTATGGTCTAAGGAGGTACAACTATAACTGCTGGTTACCATTTCAGAAAGACACTGCGGCTTAATGGTTAAGATGCTGAACTTGATGACTGGATGGTCAGCAGTTCGAGACCTGGATACTGCATGAAGGAGTGAGCTCCCGTCTCTGTTGCAGCTCCTACCAACCTACGGTAGCAGTTTGAAAGCAAGAAATTGCAAGTACAGTAAAACCTCATATAACACTAAAACCTGGTTCCACAAGTCTTGGTGTTATATGATTTTTAGTGTTATCTGATCCTCTATGGGATCCATAGAGATACATTGTAACCACACAGGCTTTAGCGGTTGTTATCTGAAGCATCCCATAGGATCTTAATGTTATCTGATGCAATTCTTCCCCCCAGATTCCTTAATGTTATGCGATTTTAGTGTTATTCGATACTAATGTTATATGAGGTATTACTGTAGCTAAATTAGTGACCACTTCAGTGGGAAGGTAAACAGCATTCCGTGCACTCCAGTGTCTAGGCATGCCTGCCACATGACCACAGAAATTTCTGCAGATGTACACAGGTCTGGCTCTCTGGCTGTAAACAGAGATGAGCACTGAACCCTAGAGTCAGATACAGCTGGCTTTTGAGCAAGGGAGACCTTTATCTTTACCTACTCTCTGATATGGTTGCACAGACTAACACGGTTACCACTTCAAACATTTCAACTTGATTCCACGGGTAGATTGACCAACCTTTACAGGAAGGAAATATTTAATTAAGCAAACATAGTCCTTGCTAATGTCAGTCTGAAAAGGAAAATACCTCTTTTGACCTTGGGCCACATAAAGCTGTGACAAGAAAGCTAATGGGCCGCCTAACGGGGTTCGGAGGAGAGTGAAGGAAATCTGGATTCACTCCAAAAAGGTAATACTGCTCTCTCTCTCTCTCACCATATATATATATATAGTGTGGAAGCAGATGGCCTCCTCCCTCCTGGCTTGTAAACAGAGTAAAGTCATTTTATATCCCAACTCTGGAATAAACAGAGGCTGATCATCTGACCCAATCTACTCAGTGCACTTGAAAATGACTTTTAAAAACTCAATGTCATGTGTTTTTCCAAATGCGTCTGCAAGGAATTGCCAGAACAAAACCGCCCTCTCCCATTAAACCCCAAGTTAAATGACATGCTGGCAGCCAGCAAAGATTCCTCCTTCACTAATTTAATTGAAGGAAGTGCACTAGGTTTAGTGTTTTGTCTTGAAGTATGCATGTAAAGAGGTAAAAGTTACAATTCTATACATGCTGACTCAGAAACTTCAATGGATTCAACCCAGTTTACCGGGCAGAAAGTGCAGCCATATGGCATCCTAAAAAAACCTCACGCTGGATTTTGTACCCATAAAACAGGATAAGTGATAATTTTCTTAGGGCCAATTTAAAATAACGCAAAAAGTTGCAAGCTTCCGAGGATGCACAAAACTCTTTGTTGGGTTAGGAAATACCCTATGGGGATAGAAGAAGAGAAATCTGAATCTTTGGCCAGATGACTGGCCTTACATCACATTTTAATCATTACCCCAAAGTAAAGGATAATTTCAAATTTATTATTAAATGATACATTAATAATAAATGTTTTTTAATTTTATCTGAACATTGATAGGAATAAAGGTACAGGTGTATATATATAACCATTGTCCTTAGTAGTTTTTTTTCAAATAACAAATCCTCTCTAAAAAAAACTCTCAATAACTCTGCAGCAAAAAAAAAAAAGGGGTGGTGGTGGTGGTTATAATCAGACAAACTTACTTTCCAGGCAAATTAACACCCCATCTCTAAGGACATTTCCATATTAAACCTCATAAGATGCCTCCCACCGACCACCATTGCAACCAAAGAAGCCCCCTCTACAACTCCCACTGAGCCCTTGCATGAATTTCCATTCACACATACACGTGTAACAAACATATGGAAGAATATTGGGAGGTCCCAATTCTGCCTTTTTGCAAGCCTCACCATTATGTCCCATCTCCTTCCCCACCTGTTTCATGCACCCCTCTTTCAAGACACGTGTCTCTTAACTCCGGAAAAGGCCGTGGGAACAGGACGGACACCCCACCACCAATAAAAAAAATAACCTCCCCAGAAAGAGCAGGAGAGAGAGGAAGGTCTTGCAAATGAGCAAACAAAGAGGAACTTGGGGAACGTTCCTCCTTTGGACTACAACTCCCATGGTCCCCAAGAGCTGGCTGGGGGACTATGGGAGTTGTAGTCCAAAAGATATTTTCCCCCTCTTTCTTTCCCTCAGAGCCCTGCAAATCATCCCGTTTCCAACCCAACCTGAGTTAGGGAAGGGAAACCGCCCTCTTCTTGCCCCCCAAATATCCTCCTCCTAGCGCACCCACCCACCCACCCGCCAACGCATTCACTCGAGGCCGAGGCGTCCCAGGTTGAGGGACTCACTCCAGAGCGGAGGCCCCGCGCGGGACAGGCCCGTCCGGGCAGCGGCGGCCGGCCGAGCAGCAGCCTCCGGAGGGGCCGCATTCCTGCTAGACTAGGGAACCGAGCGGCCGCCTTAGCCGCCGCCATTTTGAGCGGCCTGGAAGGGAAGGCCTAGAGTTAGGCCGCGCCTCTCCTTCAGGCGTAGAGGTAGAGGAGGCCCTCCTATCTATCTCGCCTCAG
Organism: Furcifer pardalis; assembly: GCA_030440675.1. NCBI lineage: Eukaryota > Metazoa > Chordata > Lepidosauria > Squamata > Chamaeleonidae > Furcifer > Furcifer pardalis. The sequence continues at coordinate 309,836,731 of CP126890.1, forward strand.
GGAGAGGGTGGGAAAGCATCACAGTGGCGCCTCCTGGTCGCGGGCAGAAAGGGAAGAATAATGTTTAGGAGGCGAAAGGAATGCCTTCTTTTATATTCTCCTCCTCGGTACTATAGGAAGAATTAGATATGGGCCTCTGAACTACAACTCCCAGAGTTCACCGGCGCAGGCGGGTTTAAGGAGGGGCGGGGCTTAACAGCCCGCTGCCTCTCATTGGTCAGACTTCTCTAGCGGGTTTGTGTATCCCGGATGCGGAAGCGTTTAGGTAGGAGAACCCATGTGGAGGGCTGGCGCGGAGCGCAATGGAGACCGGGCAGAAGCGGTTCGATTCCGGGGATCTCCCTTCGCTGCGCCGGATCCTGTGTGAACAGGGTTTGCTGTCCCGGCCTGATGGATCCGCTTCGTGGATGCAGGGTCAGCAATTTCCCTCGCTCTAATCGGTCTCGGCTTGGCTTAGCTCCCCCCCCCCCGCCTAACGTTTTATGATCCCCACCGTTTCAAGTTCTGTATTGGACATTAAGGTTCTCTGATGAAGTGGACTTAATCCACGAAAGCTCACGTTCTTCGAATACAGGAGTTAGTCTTCAAGGTGCCACAACTTTCCCCCTCTGTTTGGTGTTTTGTGTTGCAGTGGCTCAAGTGACTCAGACGCTGACTGGAAGGGGGGAGGTCGGGAGTTCGATTCCCGAGTACTGCAGGATGGAATGGGCTCCCGTCTCTGTCCCAGCTCCTGCCAACCTAGCAGTTCGAAACCAAGACATTGCAAGGAGATAAATAGGGATCATTTCGGTGGGAAGGTCAACAGCGTTCCGTGCAGTCAGGTGTCTAGTCATGCCTGCCACATGACCACAGAAACGTCTGCAGAAGGAGACAGCGCTGGCTCTTTGGCTGTCAAACAGAGCTGAGCACTGTACCCTAGAGTCGGATACGACTGGCTTTCAAGCAAGGGAAACTTTCTGATATACCTGCACAGACTTAACACGGCGACCACTTAAAAAAGAAAAGTAAGCTTTGAAACCCCGTACTGAATAGGAAAGCCAATGTAGAGCTCTTTTTGGGATGGACCTCTAGTTTTTATAGATAGATTCAAAGAGGTAAAGGTTATCTTTGCTTGAAAGCCAGTTGTGCCCGACTCTAGGGTTCAGTGCTCGTCTCCATTTCCAGCCAAAAAGCCACTTCTTAAGAAACGACAAACCCAATAGCATTTTTTAGTCCTTGTCTCTTAACTCTTTCTGTAGATTTGCCCATGGACATGTGGCAGGTATGACTAGACATCAACATGCATGGAATGCTTTTACCTATCTCGCTGAAATGGTACCTATTTATCTACTTGCAATATGTTTGTCTGTTCGGATATTCCACTATAGTAATGGAGTAGACCGTACAGCCAGCGACTCAACGCTGAGTGTTGGGTGGTGGCAAATAACCTGACTCCCTAAAGGGGCTATGGGCGGAGGAGCCCCTTTAGGTGGGGCGATGGTCCCCCTCGGTGGAGAAAATGCCACTGGAAACCATCAAAATGGGCCCAACGTCAAAATGAGCGGAGAAGGAACTCTGATTCCCAACGGTCATGGATGCGGAAGAGGTCATGCCAGATGGACTGGTTGTGAAGACGCACCTTGTCCATATCCTCAAGGCTGCGACAGTCCACTGCAGTCCCAGTGTTAAATCCTGCATGTCTCAATTCATACATGTTGCAGAAGACAACTCCGTGATCATAGTGTTTGGGTCACTTCATGGCAAGGTGGGATCCACCTTAAACAAATTCACACCAGCGGCATTTTTTCCTGCTGCAGGAAAAAAAGTGCATTCTCAGGTACGAGTTGCAGCCGATGACTTGCAATATCTTGCTTTTGAACTGCTATGTTGACAGGGGCTGGGTCAGACAATGGGTACTCACTCCGTCGTGCAGCACATGGTGCTCGAAGTGCTGACCAGCTGATCTCCTGGCTGTAAAGCTCCTGTTAGGTATTTAGAATGGAGGTGCTGCTATAATTCAGTTTTTAAAAGTCATTCCTGTTATACCTCTGTTTGCATCTCTTTTCAGGTGACACCTCAGTGACAGCTGGCGTGTATGGCCCCTCGGAAGTCAAAGTAAGCAAAGAGATCTATGATAAAGCTACCCTGGAAGTGCTGCTGAGACCCAAAGTGGGTCTGCCAGGTAAATTCTTGTCCTTCTAAGACTTACCTTTGCAATTTTTAAATTAGTTTGGGATGGTTCCCTTTTGGACTGAAATGTCCATAATCCCCCCAGCCACCGTGAAGTCTGAGGCATTTGGGAACTTGCATTCCAAAGAGGAAACTCTTCCAAGCCATGGTTAGGAGCTGGTGTTGTAACAGATGAGTTTGCTTATAATTTTTGTGTTCATCTGTGGAAAGCTGTGCACAATATTAAGTCTTTAGCTGGAACTTCATTTTGAAACTGAGCTTTGCCCCAATTTGTATTTCATCTCCAGTGGGATGAGCAAAGCAGCTGAACTTGTGGGTCAAAATAAGCCCCTTTTAGTTAGCACACACTGCATGTATCTATGGAAGAGCTTAGCACATTATTTCTAAGACATAACTAGCTACTTCCAATATTTTGAAGAAGTAGTTACCGTGTCACATTTCAAGGTAAGCTTTTGTTTTCAGTTTATTTCAAAAGAACTAAAAGAGTTCAAGTAACAGCTTTTAAGTTGGTTCACTAAAAATATGAGCATAACAAGCTCTCGGCTGGCGCTACAAAACACGATAATAATACAGTAATTTCATGTCAGAAATTATTCTGGGTTGAACAGATTTTTGCTGGATACACTCCGCTTGGAACGCCAGAATGAGGCTCCTTTCATGTCCCCGAGATCTTTTCCACACCGAAGTGGTCCCTATTTATTTACTTGCAATTCCGTGCTTTCAAACTGCTAGGTTGGCAGGAGCTGGGAGAGAGACCGGGTGCTCAAACAGCCATGCGTTACTCTGGTCTTGAACTGCCGACTTGCCAGCCTTCCAGCTAACAAGGCAAGCTTCTTAACCACTGAGCTACCACATCCCCTTATTGATTACTGTGAAATGTTTGATTATGACCTAAAATACAGTTGTACCTCGCTTAAAGAGCAGAATGCTTTCCACAGGATTGCTCTTTAAGTGAGTTTGCCCTTCAAGCGAAACACCATTGTAAACGACCAATTGTGGGGGGATTGTGAACCCCGATTTATTTGTTAAGCGAGTTTTTGGTTGGTCTTATTTGTTAAGTGAAGCGAACATTCAGAGAAAATTCTGCTCTTTAAGCGAGTTACTCTTTAAGGGAGGCGCTTTTTATGCGAGATTTGACTGTACTAAGAACCATTGGTCTAGTTTGCTGTGGTTCGGACAACATGCTAAACTAGCTAATGTTCTTTTCAATCAATTTACACTTAAGGAGGTGGGAGGTATGTTTAGCTAATATTAAACCATGGTTTTGTATTACAACTGAATAGCAGCCCAGGGTTTCACAATAAGCCAGGATTCTTACTGTCTTACAAGCAGCACTCTAGTGCATACTCAGCTGTCAATAGTTCTGTTTTATCTTGTTGAACCTTGGCTTAACTTGCCGTTCTGAAAATAGCTAGCGTGTCTCCATCTAATTCAAATGCAGCCTCTATTCACCCAGTCCCTCCTCTGCAATAAAATAAAATAAAAACCCCTTAGCATAATCATAAGGTGAGATGGTTTGCTATTTCTGCAAGCAGGGGAGACGGAGGCGGCAGTGTTGGAAACCTGCTGTGATGCCATCTGGATATCTTGTTCCCCCAGCAGGCAGCTTGTAAAAGAAAAATGCTGGGATTCGTGGAAAAAAGATTTTTTTTCTTTGCTCCTGCTGAGATTTTCCACCTCCCTAAATCTGGAGAAGCATAAGGTGGCTTTGTCATGAATAATTAAATTAGGAAACCATAAAGAGGTCTGTCTCCCCCTGTGGAAACAAAGGGCTCCCCCCCATCCCGAGAAATACCGTATTTGCTGGCGTATAAGACCCACTTTCCCCCTTAAAATATACTGGGAAAATGGAGTGCGTCTTGTACTGTATATAGTGGCCTATATTAGGCTATTTTGGTAATAACAGGGCTGCGTCTTCTACTCTGATGCATTTTATACACTGGCAAATACTGTTGATCTTAATTCACGATAGTAAAATGGTACCTTTTGAAGATCTGAAGCTTAGGAGAAGCAGCAAGGGGAAAAGTCACTGCCTTTTGTGCTCTCCTTGGAAGGGACTGCAGTGGCTCAAGTGGCTAAGACGCTGACTGGAAGGCGGGAGGTCAGCAGTTCAATTCCTGAGTACTGCAGGACATCTCTGTCCCAGTTCCTGCCAGCTTAGCCATTTGAAAGCAAGAAATTGCAAGTAGATAGATAGGGACCACTTTAGTGGGAAGATAAACAACATTCCGTGCACTCTGCTGTCTAGTCCTGCCTGCCACAGTCCTGCCATGGAACTGTCTGCAGACATAGACAGCGCTGGTTCTTTGACTTTGAAACAGAGATGAGCACTGAACCCTAGAGTCAGATATGACTGGCTTTTAAGCAAAGAAAACATTTACATTTAACCTGGAAGGTAAAGGTAACCCTTGCTCGAAAGCCAGTCATATCCGACTCTAGGGTTCAGTGCTCATCTCTGTTTAGAGCCAAAGAGCCAGCGCTGTCTGTGTCCGCAGACGTTTCCATTGACATGTGACAGGCATGCCTCAACACAGGAGCGGACGGAACGATGTTTACCTTCCCACCAAAGTGGTTTCTATTTATCTACTTGCAATTTCTTGCTTTCGAACTGCTAGGTTGGCAGGAGCTGGGACAGAGATTGGCACTCACTCCATCATGCAGTACTCGGGAGTTGAACTAGTTGACTTCAGCCTCTTACCACTTGAGCCTCCACAGTCCCTTCCTCCTTGGAAACCAAACACTTAATCAGAGGAATCTTGGTTCAATCCAGCAAGCAAGTTTCTTTATTTGAGCCCCCACTTGCCAGCTGACCTTTATTAGATTGCTTGCTTTGGTCTTTCCTTTCCCCTTCCTACCCAGGTGTTTATGAAAAAAGTCGAGAGCAGATGATCAAAAAGACATGCGAAGCAGTGATCTTGGGCACCCTCCACCCTCGCTCGTCTATTACGGTTGTCCTTCAAGTCATTACAGATGCTGGCTCTGTATCCTTTTCTTCTTTTGCCATATCGGAATCTGAATATTGGCGGTCCTCATGGCGGTCAGCCATGAAGACTGTCCTGAGAATATAATGCAGTGGCCTTTCATCTGCTTTCTGCATTGTAGCATGACACCCATAGCACCACACTGAACCAGTTCCGCGAGTCATTTTGTGGTACTGAGTCCTTTTTGGCACACAAAGTCCTCCTCAGCCCCCAGGCCAGGATGGATGAAGCTGCTGCCCTCCATTAAGATGGATTCCAGTGGGATTTAATCCACTTGGGGACCATCACCCTTCCCTGTGGCCTTCGCCGCCCAAGGCTGTTAGTCCTTAGGTTTGTCAAGTTAGTTAACCGCCACCTGACATTTGGTGTTGAGTTGGGTCTACTCCAGTGATGGTGAACCTTGTGGCACTCCAGGTGTTCTTGGACTTTGGTTCCCAGAAGCCCTGATTAGCAGGAGTGCTGACTTGGGCTTCTGGTCATTGAAGTCCAATAACACCTGACGTGCCAAGGTTTGCCATCACTGGTCTACTCTATGACCAAAGCAGTCCAACCTGGCCAAATATGAAATCCTTTTTTAAGTGGAGCAGAACCTTGCCGGGGGTGGGGGTGGGTCATTCACGTATCAGATCAAAGAGTGATGGGGGTTGTTCTCTTTAGATCATCCTGTTATTTCCCCAGGAATCTGTAAGAATCTGAAGAAGCTTCATCCCTTAAGAGGGTCAATTTTACTCCCCAACCATGACTCTAGATCAGGGGTTCCCAACCTAAAGTCCATGGGCCGGATCCCGTCTGCAGCGCCATCTCATGTGCCTCCCCCTCCCAGGGTATTTGAGAAACAAAATGGCCACCCCTTTGAAGGTGTTGGGACAAAATGGCCACCCACATCGTTCAGGCAGAGCAAAGTGGCCCTCTGGCCCTCGAAGCTGGCCAAGAGGGCGTGGCCCGGCCCCTGGCTTGAAACGGTTGAGAACCGTTGCTCTAGATGTTTCAAGCCAGAGAAAGAAACTAGACATGAGTTCGAACACTGGATGAAGGCCAGAAGGGGGCAGCAGAACCACAAAAGTCGTTATGTGGCTTGATTATTAGGAAGCTAGTTCTATCTCTGCATTAGGCGGGGGCAGAAATATCATCCTAAGGACACAGATCCTTTGGGATCTGCAAACTTCTTTCTCACTGTCTGGCAACCGTGTTCTTGTCAGATGCCCAAACATGTACCTTAACCAGCAGTTAGTTCTGCAAACATCTGAGTTGGAATAGGTGAAGATGGATTGAGGCTCTTCTTTCCATAGATCTGTGAGAGAGAAGAAGAAAGGCAAATCATGAAAAGGAATGTCTTGCTGTCTCTTTCTTGGAACTCCCTTTGCAAAATGACTGGGGTTGGGAGCTTATTCGCCTTATATAAAGCAAAGTAGTCGCAGTTCTGTACCGTCTCATAGCGTTTAATGCACTCTCTGGGGGAGTTCACGAGTTAATTAACATTCTGCCCCCTTTACTCAATGCAGGAATCTGAAGCAAAGCAGATCTGGTAGATGGTTGTCCATCTCTCTTGGATGCTTCCAGTGTTGGAGCGCTCACCACCTCAAGGCAGTGGATTCCGCTGTTGTGCTGCTCTAACAGTTAAAGAGTTCCCCCTGATATTCAGCATATATCTGGCTTCCTGTAGTTTCGGCCTGTAATTACATGTCCTGCACTCTGGGATGAGGGAGAACAGATCCTTCCCTTCCTCTTTATGATTACCTTTCAGGTCATCTGCCCGGAGTATCCAGAGTGGGGTGGCCATATAAGTTTGAATAATAAATAAATAAATAAATAATAAGAGTGCTATTATCCCCCCCCCCCGGGTCTCCTTTTCCCATGGCTAAACATGCCCGGTTCCTTCAGTCTTTCCTCATCCCTCCCATCCATCCATTAAGCCAGTTTAGAGGAAGAGAGAGGAATTAATTCCCAGATACTATAACCATCGTCTCTCAGGTGGTCAGTATTAGCCAGGGATCTGCTGAGAATGTGGATTAGGGGTGGCCAAACTTTTCGGGCCATGGGCCGGTTGCGTGGTTCAGTGCCCCGGTCATGTGGTTCCTCCCACTGGAAGTGGAAGTAAAACATGCCTTGCAATCTGTTTTGCAACAGGATGAGATAGATTTTAGGCGCCATTTACTCTGCTTAAACCAGGGGTGGTCAAACTACAGCCCGTGGGCTGAATCTGGCCCCAATACCAATTCATCCTCATTGCTCCCAAAAGTGGAAGTAAATTGTTTAGAATTTTTAATGGGATTTTTAAGGGCTTTTAGTTAGTTTTTTGATGTTACTTTTAATTGCTGTTAGCTGCCCAGAGTTGTTGCCGATTAGGGTGGCAATAGAAATTACGGGCCGTCATTTGGGCAACCCTGATGCTGATGGAATTTCACAGAGAGGAAAGATAAATACCAGACTATTGTACACCCTGCTCTGTAATGGCAGACAAATCTTCCTACCAGCCCAATTAAAAACAAAGCAAAACCTACCAGCCATATGTCTTGGATGCCATTAACTAAAACAGAACCTTGGAGAGAAACAACTCCCGTTGGCTGCCTTTGGATCTGGTTTTGGCAGTGTGAGGACATTGAAAGCAGGCGGTAGCCACAAATAGAAACCACAAACCCTCAGCCAAAAATTAGATAACGCGTGGGAGGTTTACCTGTGGTCGTGCTAAGCTGCCTTGTTTTACCTTCGTGTGCTTTATAGGTACTGCAGTGTGGGGTTCTGTTTTATATTATTTTTTTTGCAAGCTGCAATCCGCATAGAATTCAGACAAACCGGGAGCCATTAATAAAAAGGCTGAGATGAGGAAGAAAAATGACTTTCTGTTGGGTACTTGTAGAAAGATGATTCCTGTTAGCTCGCGGCAATTTCTTGTGGAGGGTGGGAGTTTGTGGTGACTGAAAAGCACAGCTCACCGAAATGGCACTTTTATCTTGAAGGGCCTGCGGTGGCTCAAGTGGTTAAGATGCTGAACTTGACGACTGGAATATTGGCAGGTCAGCAGTTTGAGACCCGAGTGCTGCACGGCGGAGTGAGCTCCCATCTCTGTCCCTGCTCCTGCCAACCTAGCAGTTCAAAAGCAAGGAATTGCAAGTAGATAAATGGGGACCACTTTGATAGGAAGGTAAATGGCATTCTGTGCACTCTGGTGTCTAATCATGCCTGCCACATGTCCACGGAAACGTCTGCAGACAGACAGCGCTGGCTCTTTGGCTATAAGCAGAGATGAGCAGTGAGCCCTAGAATCAGATATGACTGGTTTTTGAGCAAGGGAGGCCTTCATTTTAACTAACCAGATCCATCATGATGGCCCAGATTCTTGAGGAACCTCATAGAAGAGAGCTGAGAGGAGGAGCCCTGGATGGCTGGTTCTCCCCTTACAAGTAGGGCCAAACTGTCCTAATTCTCAAGGAAAGATTTCCTCTCCACCCTTGTGGTTAAGAAGCGATGAGTGTTTACATAGCCTGTTGTGACAACCAGTGACACGAGTGTTTCTGGTTGCAATCACGTGTGGTGTACAGGAGATTGTCCCATGTGCCGTGTTCCTTTATTAAATCTGAATCTGGACCAGGTCCAAGAATTAATTCTGCTTCATTTTGAAAGCATCCTCCTCCTTCCTTTGCCTAGATTCCCACCACTTTAGCCTGGGAGGGAGCTGCAGTACCTCCATGCTGCAAAATTAACCATGCTCTCTGTGTGTAGATTCCTGGTGGTTTATCTTGAAGCCCTTGCTGTGGGCCACGTAGGAAAGTCAATTCAGTGTGATCACACTCTGGTTTTTTGAGATGTCCTCACATGGACGTCTGTCTGTGGACCATTGGGAGCAGATCGTTGGACTGCATAGATCAGGGGTGCCCAAACTATGGCCTGTGGGCTGGATCCGGCCCACGATGCCAGTTCATCCGGCCCATGCCACCCTCGTCGCTCCCTGAAGCAGAAACACGTCTGTATGGGCATTTTACTTCCACTTCTGGGAGCGATGAGGGCGGTGTGGGCCAGATGAATTGGCATTGGGGGCTGGATCTGGCCCACAGGTCGTAGTTTGGGCACCCCTGCTTTAAACAAAGAAAATGGCAGCTTAAATTCTATCTCATCCTGTTGCAAAACAGATTGCAAGGCATTTTTGCTTCCGGTGGGAGGAACCACGTGATCGGCCCCCTGAACCACATGACTGCCAAAATGAAGCCACTTTCTTGGCTTGGTCGTTGGCCAAACTTAAGCCCATAATCAGTGCATGTTTCTGGCAGCAATTGGCAGAACAGTAAATGAGCTGGATTCTGTATTCACAGCACATTTTGTTGTCCACCAGCAGCTCCCACTTGAGCATGTCGGTCTTACATTTGGGATCTCCGACTCTCAGCTTATTCAGGGTCCAAGTGATGTAGGTGAGGTCGAGTTCCTCAGCCAGATCTTCTTTTAATGTAATTCCTTGTCCAGTGAGCTCCTTCCTCCATCTTCTAATTTGGTTTTGCCCTTGTGTACCCTCAAGTATGTTTGTTCTTGCCATAAAGCACTTCCTGGATCTGAGCTGGTGGACTTGAGGCTCATCTCTGTTCAGATGATGCTGAGGGTCCTTCTCTGTCTTAGTTCTCTCAGCATCCGCTGCTGCTTCTCTCCTAATCTTAGGTGGAGCGATACCAACAAGAGAGTCTATTTTCTCTACTGGTGAAGCAACTCAGTACCCAGCTTCCTCCCAGGACCTTCCTTTCCTTTTCCTTAATAAAAGCATCCTGTCCCTGCAGCTGTTGGCAAGCTGCCTGAATGCCACCTGCATGGCTCTCATGGATGCCGGGCTACCTATGAGCTCCTTGTTCTGCGGGGTGACGTGTGTCTTGGATGCAGATGGCAACATCACCCTGGACCAGACAGGAAAGCAAGAGAAGGTCAGTACCCTGGGGACTAGCTTTGGGGAGAGATGTGAAGTTGTGCATTTCAGCGTCTGCAAAAGCGATTTCCATTCTTTCAGTGTAACGCATTAAAAGCAAAGCTGAGCAAGTTCCAGGAGTCCCACACTAGTTTTTGGGACTCCTCTGATCTTCCGTGGGATGTATAAACTAAAGGTAAATGTCTCCTGTGCTTGAAAGCCAGTTGTGTCTGACTCTAGGGTGCGTTGCAGGCGTTTCTATTGTCCTGTGGCAGAGCGCACAGAACACTGTCACCTTCCCTGCTGAAATAGTACCTATTTATCTACTTGCAATTTCTTGCTTTCGAACTGCTAGGTTGGCAGGAGCTAGGGCAGGCGATGGGAGGTCACGCCGTTGCACAGCATTCAGGTCTCGAACTGCTGGCCTTCTGGTTGTTAAGCTCGGTGGGAAAGGTAACAGTGTTCTGTGCGGTCTGGCGTCTAGTCATGGCTGCCACATGGCCACGGAAACATCTGCAGGCAGACAATGCTGGCTCTTTGGTTGTAAACAGAGATGAGCACCACCCCCTGGACTCTAGGGCCTAGAGCAATGATGGTGAACCTTGGCACTCCAGCTGTTCTTGGACTTCAATTCCCAGAAGCCCACACTTCAAGTTCAAGAGCAGCTGGAGTGCCACATTCGCCATCACTGCCCTAGAGTGAGACAGGACTGGCTTTCAAGCACGGGAGACCTTTGCCTTTAATCTCTTTTGATACTGGCTGTGTTTGCCTTGTAAAGGATTTCTCTCTCACGCTGTCCTTGAGACATTCAGCAGGCAGGAGTTCAACTTGGTTGTGGCGAAAGAGATGTGAATCTATTGTCACTCCTTTGCTGAAGAATTGCATGCTACAGCCTGGCAGAACAAACTCTGCCTTTCTCTTCCAATTGGTTTCGCTCATTTATTGACTGCTGGAATCCATCCATCCATCCATCGCCAGCTGCCTTTTCTACCTAGGACACTCCTTAATAAACTGCAATTTGGCTCCGTTTTCTTCTGGACGTTTGACTGCATGTCCAGATTGTTTACCTCCTGGAAAGCTTCTCGGGATGTAGGTGCGTCTCCAAATTTGTATACAGCCCACCTGGTGAGCAAGTTATGTGTAGATGCTGTTGGGCTAAATAGTCTACTCAGCGAAATGTCATCAGCCCAAAACAATGCTTGAATCTTACCAGACCGACAGGTGGATGTGATAAAAAAATTAGGTGATCTTATATCTGAGATCTGAATCCAAGTGGTGCCTTTTTATGTGACTCTTTTGTACACTTTCTTATCATCTCTGCAGCAGGTTTGGCAAATCCATATCCACCCAAGCTTCTGGTGGTGAAAATTCCTTTTCTTGGCTATTTTGAATGACAGGCTTGGAGACAGAGATACAAATAAAAACACTGCATCACCAAAAAAAAAAAAAAGAAATATTGTCTGCTACTTGGTCTAATCCATGTCTCCTATACTAAATCAAGTGCGCTGAATCCAAATCTGAAGTCTGAGCCTGCCTAGGACATCAGGATCTTAAGTTAGCTAATCTCACCCTCTTTGTTACGTTCTTACGTAGCAAAAATTGTCTGGTTTATTAACACAGCTGCACCCACTCATCTTTAGCTCAAAACAGACTCGCTATGGCTTAGCTGTATTATCCAATAAGATGGTTTCGCATTGGAGACAAGCCCTTGGTCCATCTTGCCTTATACAACTATTTCTGACATCAGCTCACTGACTTGGCCAGACAGGCCCGGCCGCTGCTAGAGTATGCATGCCACCAGGGGACGTGATTCAGGTGAGGTGGCAGCAGGCAAAGTGGCTACCTGTTTTAATGTTGACATGTAAAAATACATTACCCAATTCCTGACTATTTGAACAGTTATAGCACACCTTGAAACCTGTACATGATAGGCAAATTCTGAGTTCAGATTTATTTATTTGTTTGTTTGTTAGTTACACTTGTACCTTCTAGAAGAATAAATCCCTCCATGAGTCGGCTAACAGCATAAAATCCCCCATACAACAAACAAACTTATTAAAAATAACCCCCATACAACTACAATAAAAGCTCACAGTAAAACAAGACTATAAAAATGGGCTAGAATATAGCAGAACAGCGTCCTAAGCAACCTAATTTGGAGAAATGTAAGCCGAGCCCCAGTCTTAATAGTCTTAATACGACTGGCTTTTAAGCAAGGAAAACCTTTACCTTAGTCTTAATACCCAGGGATAGGGAAAATTTTTACAAAGGCCTCCTCAAAAAGCATAGTCTTCAGTTGCTTTTTTAAAGACGAGTGAGGAAGCCTGGTGCAGCTTGAGTGGAACAGATTTGGAATCGGCACACTCGATAGCATGCAAATCACATGTGTTATTCCCCGTAGCAAAATCGTTGTGCAGTGAAATTATTCAAACATAACAGATTCCCTGTCTCTGTTCTGTAATTATTCTTTATCGTACAGAGTTCCTGGGTCAAGATCCCTGGGTTTTCTTCCACTTGGCTGACTCTTTCCCCCTGGCTGCAGCTTCTGCCGCTTGCTGGGGCAATAGCAGGCACATCTAGATGATCCCGATGGAGCCTGAGTGCCTTTGTTCCTTCTTGCAGGAAGCTCAAGCTGTCTTGACGTTCGCAGTCGAAAGCACCGAGAAGAAGGTCTTAATGTCAAGCACAAAAGGGACCTGCTCAGTTGAACAGGTGAGTGTCACGTGTGGTTCGTTGTTGGATTAATGAGGGGGGGGGGGAATCACATTTTTGGGGGGAGGCACTTGCTTTGGAGAGAGGCGCATCATGTTTCAGACTGAACTCCGGGGCAGGCGGATGTGAAGGAAAATAGCTGGTTTGCAAAGTTATGTATAATATCAAATTAATGCAATACAGCAGCAAACAATTTTGCAAGAATCCCGTCAGTAATCTTGGCCACATCTAGTCCTTTCTCAAACTGGCATTCTTGTAAGAGTTGTGCTGACCAGTTCCATCATTAGACGTGCTGAGAGATTGAAAAATCTGTTTTACTTTATTTTGGGAGGCTGGCTAGTATATTCAAGAAACGTTTCTTCAATAACAGCCATTCGACCCATTACTGCCCAGTCTGACGTCGTCCTTTTGAAAAAGTTTGACTCTTTCATAACTGCTGTACTGAGGCCAAAAACGGCTGGTGTTGTGAGTTCAATCCTGACTGGGATCAAGGTTGACTCAGCCTTCCATCCTTCTGAGGTCGGTAAAACCCAGCAAAATGCTAATTGTGAACCGCCCAGAGAGTGCACTAAGCCTGCCAATTCCTATAAATGATTCCAGTTTGTGGGGGTGGCGTTTCTCTTTGCCGCGTCCCAAAGTCGGTGTTGAAATTCAGGTTGACGTTGGATGTATATGATTTCTGTCTCGGCTTACTCACAGAGTATACGGCAAGACTGCGGTGTTTGGTTGCCACGGAAACAGAAGCCCATGGGACACGGTCTCCCCAACTCAGTATCACTTTGGGTCCAGGGCTCATTTTAGCGCTGGCTCTCTGAGATGTTTGTCTTGAGGTTTTCTCCCCCCCCCCCCCCCCGGCGTAATGACTGGGATTGATGGTCGCAGTGAAAATTAATGGCCTTTGCATTGAAGAACGGTGGCTGCTGCCGTAGCGGCTTCATTACTGCTTTGAGGTTTCCATCCCCTTTGGCCAAGCCTGGTGCACTTTCCCCCTCCTCCAAACCACCAATGCAATTTTTTGTCTGGTTCCCGACACGTTCTGTGACTGTCTGGCCAGGTTGTCCTGCTATGGTAATAGAGTAGACCCTACCGTCATCGACTCAGTGCTGAGTGTCAGCCGGCGCTTAGCTAACCTGACCACCCTGAGGACTAACCACCTTGGGTGGCCAAGTCCACAGGGAAGGGTGATGGTCCCCAAGGGGATGAAATCCCACTGGAATCCCTCTTGATCGAGGTCAGCAGCTTCATCCATCCTGGCCAGGGGCTGAGGAGGACTTTCTGTGCCAAAAGGGCTCAGGACCAGAAAGTGACTCACAGAACTGGATCAGTGGTACTATGGGGGTCATGCTGCGATGCAGAAGGCAGATGAAAGGTAACTGCATTATATTCTCAAGACAGTCTTCATGGTACGGGTACACAGAGCCTCCTCGAAGGGTGTGGTATTTTTGAACCACAATCGGGCGTACCCTGGTAACGGCAACCTTGTGTTGCTGGGTCATCTTTCTCACACTAGGCCAGGCCAAAGGAACTGCAGAATGGACTCCCGAAAAGGTGCCGTCGTTTTGGCCATTTCATGTCTGGCTTAGACATGGAAGAAAAAGAAGACACGTTCTGTATTTTCCATCTCCGCCGCCTGTTCCTTTCTCCTTAAATTGCTCTTGACGGCCTGTTTTGGCGGGAGGTTCCCGCCAGTCACGTCTGTCGGGTGCATCCGTCCGGAGCGCTGGTCCCAAATGATTCTCATTGGTTTTGATGTGGGAGGGAGAAGGCATTTTTTAAAAAAAAAATCAGACTGGAGGGATACAGGTAACAGCGTCAGGTAGACAATCCATTCAGAGATGGGTTTTTGGGAGAACCATCCCCTCCACCGCCACCAAAAAAACAACAATCACAAACCCCTGTAATCCATTGGGTAAAACCACTTAGTATTCCAGCGGAAGGTTGCGACGTCGTTTCTTATTACACTCTCCCCCCCCCCCCGCCCCCGGTCCCTGGCAAATGGCTCGGAACGGCAGCCCATCGTGCGCCGAAGGAACAATTATGGACACTAATGTGCTATTGAACGAAGGCAGCAGCCGGGCCCCATTAGCTGAACAAGTGTTTCCGTCAGGAGGGGGTACCCCCTCCCTCCGACGGCTTTTGTTTCGGGGATAAATTCTGACGGGTTGAAGAAGAAAGGATGAAGACGGCTTTTTAAAGAGAAAATGGAAATCTGTTGTTTGTTCTTTTGGAGGTTTATCGCATCTAATGAGCCCTGTCGGCGCGGCGGGTTAGAAACTGCTGTGCTGCAGCCAAAAGGTTGTGAGTTCAATCCTGGCCAGGGATGATGAAGGCCATAGTTTGCACCTCTGGGGAGCACCAGGTGTGTGGGATGCATGCATGAGACATTTCACCCCTGCATGTTCCATGAAATAAGGGAGAAGAAGGTAAGTATAATACAGCCGTGGGCGGCGGATTAAATCATCGGCTTCCTTCATATTAAGCCCAATGAGTCTGCGTAACCTTTTGCTTGTCACAGGCTGTTTGGGGAGACAGAGGCTCCATCCAGTTAAAGGTTGCCCTTGCTCAAACGCCAGTCATATCCGACTCTAGGGTTCAGTGCTCATCTCTGTTTATAGCCAAAGAGCCATTGCTGTCTGTGTCTGCAGATGTTTCTGTGGACATGTGGCAGACATGACTAGACACCGGAGTTCATTGAATGCTATTTACCTTTTCACTGAAGTGGTCCCTATTTATCTACTTGCAGTGTCTTGCTTTCATACTGTTAGGTTGGCAGGAGCTGGGACAGGGATGGAAGCTCACTCCATCGTGTAGCACTCAGGTCTTGAACTGCTGAGCTGCTGACCTTCCAGCCATCAAGTTTAGTGTCTTAGCCACTATGCCACTGCAGTCCCTTCCATCCAATTAAGGAGGTAACAAATCTGGACGTCCACACAGATTGGAGAACCCAAGAAGGCCATGTCTGAGTTCATTCAGCAGTTCCTTTGGCCTAGTGTGAGAAAGATTAGCTGGCAACACAAGGTGGCCATTACCTGGGTATGCCCGGTTGTGGTTCAAAAATACCACAGTCTTTGAGGAGGCTCTTTCTGTGTACCCTGTCTAAAGATATGCAGTGATGTATATGGTGCCACGGTGGGTTAATGGTTAATGGAAAGTCAGCAGGTCAAGATCCGAGTGCTGCGTGATGGAGTGAGTGTCCGTCACCTGTCCCAGCTCCTAGCTGTTTGAAATCAAGAAATTGCAACTAAATAAACAGGTGCCACGTCAGTGAGAAAGGTCACAGCGTTCCATGTGTTTAGTCATGCCTGCCACATGACCATGTAAATGTCTGCGGACGCACTCAACGCTGACTGGCTGTAAAAGAAGATGAGCTAAGAGTCATGAAAAAAGGTAGGCAGATGGTCTGGTGGAATCTCAGAAGCTACCAGGCTGGAGGAGGTTTCCCTCCCAACGTGTGGCTGGTTCTGGTTGGCAAGGCAGGGCTTCAGGCCAGACGACTGGCAGAAATCGGGACAAATCACACAAAATATGAAAACTGTAACGCAAATGATTTTGCAGCTGCTCTCCCCAGCCTCGTGCTCTGCAGCCAACACAGATGTAAAACACGCGAGAAGAATTGGAAGGGGATCGGATGCAAACCTGCCCGATTCAGACGGCCATCCTGTTGAATTTGCTCTGCTCCGATGAAGGGTTTTGATCTTCTCTGAGCATCTTCCCTGCTGGCAACTTTGCCTCTGCATTGTTAGAATCGTAGAATAATTGAGTTGGAAGGGAGTCTATGAATCCACCAGTCCAACCCTCTGCTTGACGCAGGAGTCCATATCAAGGCAAATTTGACAGATGGTTGTCAACCACTAAACCCATTTGTGTGGATTTGCAGAGACTTGGGCTTCTGGGAATTGAAGTCCAAGAACACCTGGACTGACGAGGCTTGCCATGACTGTCTTAAGCAAACCCGGCAGTTTCTGACCTTCTCGGGCAGGCGGGTGGGTCGTCTGACTGGGCAGTTGCAGAAGGCTCATTCTCTGTTCCTTTCCTTTGGGGCATCTTTGGGGTTTTGATGGCTTCCCCTTGCATATAAATTGGCTAATTAAGATGCGAAGAGGAAAGGGCAGAAAGTGGTGTCCATCCACCCCTCCGTTCTTCACAAAGGCAGCCAGAAAAGGCAGAATCGAGCGTTAATTGGACCGAGAGATTGCTAGCAGGCGTTTGGAAAGGGCTGGACAGCTAAGCCAACTGCTTCTAGCCTTCCATTCTTTTTTAGAACTGCCATTTGGATCGAAACTCTTTTATCACTTCTCCGTTTGATAGCGTCCGCCCTCCTCCCTCTGCTTTGTGCTTCCCTTTCGGCATCACCCTTCTTGCCCTCTTTCCCTTTTCTTTCGGAGAGGATTTCTCTTTAATCCACCAGGGATGGGAACAGCAGGTCAACCGCAAGGGGGAAAAGAATCTAGGGATCTCGCATGCTAATGCGCCGGCTGGTACATGAGCGAGAAAACCATGTCTGGAGATGTCCTCTGCAGGCAGGAGTGTTGCTGAAAGACTGGTGCCCCGGGCCACATCTGGTCGGTGGGCCTTAAGTTGTGAACCTCAGCTTTGGAACTGGCGGCAACTCTGTTGCTCAAAAGCCAGTTGTGTCCGAAGCCAGGGAGCCGTGCTTATCTCCATTTACAAAGAGCCAGTGTTATCTGCATCTGCAGATATCTCCGTGGTCATGTGGCAGGCATGACTAGACACCAGACTCTCACAAGAGCACCTCTCTCTTTCTGGTGATAGAAACACAGCCATCATACCTAGTTATGTGCCCTTTAGGTAAAGTTCGCCCTTGCTCAAAAGCCGGTCATATCTGACTCTAGGGTTCAGTGCTCATCTCTGTTTATAGCCCAAGAGCCAGTGCTGTTTATGTCTTCAGTTGTTTATGTGGACATATGGCAGGCATGACGCCGCCGGAGTGCATGGAATGCTGTTTACCTTCCCACCAATATGTTTACTATTTATCTACTTGCAGTTTCTTGCTTTCGAACAGCTAGGTTGGCAGGAGCTGGGACAGAGACAGGTGCTCAATCCATCATGCAGCATTCGAGTCTTGAACTGCCGACCTTCCAGTCGTCAAGTTCAGCATCTTCACTGCTTGTGCCCTTTGCCGATGCCCAAAATCTGACACCCAGAGCGGCTGCCTCATTCTGCCAAAGAGTTGGACGATAATAAAAATTTCATGTCAGAAATTAGTCTGGGTTGAAAGGGTTTTTGCAGAAGAAACTCCACTCAGGAAATGCCCAAATGAGGCTCCTTTCATGTCCCCAAGAGCTGGGACAGAGGCGGGTGCTCAATCTGTCATGCAGTACCTGGGTCTCGAACTGCCGACTTGCCAGCCTTCCAGCTAACAAGGTGAGCTTCTTAACCCCTGTATTTATAGTTTCTGTTTCTAATGTAAGAGTCTCTTCTTTCTTTTCTGTATCCCTGCAGTTCCAGCAATGCGTCGCCGCATCACAGCGAGCCGCTGACGCCATTTTCCAGTTCTACCGCGAATCCACGTGCCGGAAATACTCCAAGTGGTGACTGTACTCGGAGACAGATTAGAGACTGGCTAGAGATGGGGGAAGAGGCCGTTCCTGCCCTCCTTTCATGCCCATTCTTCGCTCCGATGGACCAGGGGTTCAGTTGGACTGATGCGAGTGTGGAGACCACCATAGGCTGTGGTTTCATGTAGCAGGACATCCAGGAAACCGGGTATTCTGCCGTCTCCTTCTCCTAACATGTGGACGTTCCAAATTTGTTTTATTTTGGTGTACTCTGTTCTCTCTTTCTTTGCTCTCCAACGAAAGTCATCTGTACAGATCGTCTCATCAGGCGGCGATCTGTCTTTGCCTGTCCTCAGTACAGATGTTCCTTTTAGATCTCTTCAGTTTGAAAGATTCATTTCCTGGTAGCCCTTTGAAGTGCGTGGCCTTAAAAAAAATTTCCTCCGCTGCAAACCGTGGACACCTTGCTAGTCATTGAAAGGAAAGATTCCCTCCCACTTGAAAGCCATGGATGCAAATGCTGTCCAGAATTTGTATGCAGGTGGTTCAGCCTCGGCTGTTGTATAGAAGTGGTCGGAGGATGCACCTGGAACCCACAGAACCAGGGTTCAAATCCCTACGCCTCCCCAAAACACGCATTGCCGGAAGCCAGTTTTTCTCTCTCTGCCTAACCCTGCTTGTTTAGTATTATTACTGGTTATCTGTAAGTGTCTTAACATTGCTATATGTACTCCTTTGAAAACTCAAAAGCTCCTGCATGCATTCATGACCTTGGACTGAGAAATCAGGAACTAAAACCTGCCCCATCTCATACCTTTTTTGAATTAGGCCCATCCAGTCTTAAATCTAAAGCAGCGTTGGTATGGTAAACTAGTAGGTCTATACCAGGGGTTCCCAACCTTTTCAAGCCGGGGGCCGGATCATACTCTCTCTGCCAGCTTTGAAGCTGTTGTGACAAAATGGCCACCCCCATTGTGCAGAATGTGACCCAGCCCATAGCTTGGAAAGGTTGGCAACCCGTGAGTTAGAGGCTTTAGTGCTAAACTACACAGAGGTGGCATTGCAGACAATAGAATTAATTACATCCAAACGTTCTTTGGAGGCACAAAACGACATCTTCCTTCCAGAGGAGAATCAAGAGACCTTTTATTCTGTTTCCTCTCCCAACCTTGCACAACGTTAAATCTTTTTATTCCTATTCCCCCTCTTCCCCCCCCCCCTGCAGTGACATTGCAAGATAAGGTCATTGGACTATTAAGAGCTGCTGAATCGGGCTCACTGTAGCTCCTCATTGAGCACGTTGGCTAAATTTAAGAACCAAACCTATTGCAACTTGGGTGGATCGGTCAGCGTCTGAGACCCCTTGGCCAAAACGGATATCCTGGCCATAAAAAAGAGGAATTCCTGAACTTTTCTTGTTTTCTTTGGCGGCTGAGGAAAGGCAGAATGGACTGAGAATTAAACAGAGAGAAAACACCTTCTAAGCTTTGAGAATCAGAATAAAGGCTTGGAGAAGAGATTTTGGCCTGTTAGCGATGCGCCGTCCAGTCACGTCTGACTTAAGGCGACCCTAACTAGAAGGTCGGCAATTTCAGACCTGAGTGCTGCATGTCAGAGTGAGCACCCGTCTCCTGTCCCAGGTCCCGCCAACCTAGCAGTTCGAAACCAAGAAATTGCAAGTAAACACTTACTGCTTTGGCAGGAAAGGTAGCAGTGTTCCATGTGCATGGAATGCTGTTTACCTTCACCACCAAAATGGTCCCTATTTATCTCCTTGCAATTTCTTGCTTTCAAACTGCTAGGTTGGCAGGAGCTGTGACAGAGATGGGAGTTCACTCTGTCAGGCAGTACTCGGGTTTTGAACTGCTGACCTTCCACCTTCCAGTCAGCGTCTTCACCACTTGAACCACTGCAGTCCCTGAAGGGCCTGTTCTAGCAGCCACCTGATTTGTCGTAAGGCTCCATCCTATCATTATTCTGTATTAGACCCCGGCCCCATTTCTTTCTTCAAACATTCCTCCACCCACCTCCACTTATTAAGATCTCCAGCCTCCCTCTTAATGTTCACTCACTGCCCTGATAAGAAGGCTGAATGGCTTTGCTTTTGATTAATGAGCCTAATTACCTTGATGAAATGATCTTTTCTATTTCCTCCCTTGATGCTTTCCCAAGGTCTTCATTGTCCCCTTATCTAAACTGGCTTTCCGTCTGGGAAATCTGGGCTAGTTAGACGGGCAGCTTATCATCACAGCCAAGAAACAACCTTTTCTGTCTCCCATCGCCTTTCTCCATAATGCAGAGGTGCCCAAACTTTTCGGGCCGCGGGCCAGTCACGTTGCAATCTGTTTTGCAACAGGAGGAGATAGATTGTTAGGCTGAATTTTTTTCTGCTTAAACCAGGGGTGCCCAAACTACGGCCTGTGGGCCGGATCTGGCCCTCAATGCCAATTCATCTGGCCTGCACCACCCTTGCCACTCCTGGAAGCAGAAGTAAAACACAGCTGCATGGGTGCATTTTACTTCTGCTTCCAAGGGCACCTCAGGCCAGATGAATTGGCATTGAGGGCTGGATCTGGCCCATGGGCCGTAGTTTGGGCACCCCTGCCATAAAGGATACGGAGGAAACTCTGTTCCCAACCGGTCTGTTTCCAGCCTTTTGCAATGCATATTCAATGAGGCTGAGTTAGATTGCTTTGCACCCATCTTGCCCCGTCTTCCCCTCTGCTCGGTTGCCTTGGGGGAAAATTTATATATATCAAGATTTTAATTACTGGGATCCAGGACTGGGGCATGTGCTTCTCGAGGCGATCAAAGCAGAACCCTGTGATTCAAGTGTCTTTTCCTTTCGGGGATTGATGATCGGTGTTGAAAGGTCCCTCCTGTTTCCATTTCTTTTTCAATTAGGCAAGCTTGGTTTGGAATTGGGTGTTTTTTGTTTGTTTGTTTTCTTGCCCCAAAGGCTTTCATGCTCACCGGCTTTGCTGTCAGATTGGCTTCTCGGATGAAGCCACAGATCCGCATTTTGCTCATTAGGAGGGAAACGCCGGACGCTGCCGGGTCCACCGTTGGTCTCCCTGCTCTAAGACTTTGTGCCAATCCACCCACTCGGTCCCCTTTGGCACTCAGTCGGTTGGCTTGCCAGCCTCAAACTCTTGCCTAAAGCATCCCTCCCACATCCATCGCTCCTGGTATCTTTTGAGGAGGTGAGCTAGACATGATTAATGCTCCCCTGCTGCCCGTCATGGACTTTGAGTCAGACCACGGGTAGTGCCAGCCCAGCGTCTTTACCTCCGAAGGGTCACCAGCTCTGCAGAGCAGCAAACTGTTGTGCCCTCCATAAAGGGGGCTATTTGGCATCCTAAGGCCGCTACTACAGTCGGGCCAGGGTATAGAATTGTAGAATAACTGAGCTGGAAAGGGGACTTTTTGGCCAACCTCAACATATAATTCTTATTATTAAAAAAGGTGAACTCCTATTCATGTGGAGGAAGCCTAAAAGGCCATTAATTAGGTCTAACTCTCAAATTGTCCACCTTAGAAATCAAATGCCCCCCATGGGGCATGTGCCCCACATTGAGAACCACGGGAGTAGATCCTACAGCCAGCAACCACGCCGACCATCAGGCGGCAGTTAACTGACCTGAGGACTCCACACTTTGAAACTCGAGTGCTGCACCACAGAGTGAGTGCACAGCATTCGTCCCAGCTCCTGCCAACCTAGCAGTTCGAAAGCAAGAAATTGCAAGTAGATAAATAGGTACCGCTTCGGCGGGGAAGGTAACAACGTTCCATGCACTCTGGCATTCATCCTACCTGCCATATGGCCACAGAAATGTCTGCAGATGCAGAGAGGGCTGATTCTCTCCAACCTTTTCAAGCCGGGGGCCGGGTCATGCTCTCTCAGTCAGCTTTGAGGACCGGACAGCCATTTTGCCCTGCCTGCACGACGGCGGGGTGGCCATTTTGTCCCAACAGCTTCAAAGGGGTGGCCATTTTGTTTCTTGAATGTTCTTGGAGGGGGGCACATGAAATGGCACCATGGGCCAAATCTGGCCCACGGGCCTTAGGTTGGGAACCCCTAGGCTAGGGGAAAAGCCCATATCCAGAGACAGTATTCTGACCTCGGGCTGAAAAATCACCCTTCCGCTCAGCACAAGAAAGTAGCTATCTGGGACAGTCATTTCAATCCGCTTCTGGTCTTGCACATGGAGTTAAAGAAGAAAGAGATGCTCGCCTTCATACATGAGCCCTGGATAACATCCTACCTTTTTGATTCCCCATTTTCTTTCCAGGGGAGATAGCGATGGGTGTGTGTGAGTTTGTGCTGTTTGCAAGCCAGCTTTCTCTCTGTATTTCCTTGTGCACTAATCCAAACCTCAATATCTTCTCTTCTCTCCCCCCCCCCCCCGAGAATGGGGGTTTTCCACTCCGAACCCCACAAGAGTCTTTCCCCTAAAATTAATTCTACTGACAAGACTAAGGTCACCCACCCACCCCCTAACAACAAGGAGGTCTGGATGCTGACTTCGCCTTCTGCCTTTCTTCCACCTGAGCGCCGACGGAGATGACGGTTAATACTTCAGAAAGGCACAGGCTGGGGACCGCACATAAATATATGATAAAGCGCCGGGTTGCTCAATAATTCATGGGGGCTTGGGAGGGACGTGAGAGAACAAGAAGAACACATAATTGGGGGGGGGGGAGAGATAAGAAAAGAAAACATGGACCAGAAGGAGGACCATTTTCTGGGTCCAGCTTGCATCTGCAGTAGAGTGCAATTTTCCTTTGATGTCTCTCTAGAGAGACTTGGGTAAATATAAATATATTTTTGGCCTCTCTTTATTTCCGTTTAATGTCCTCCCTGCATCTCTGAATCCCCAGCTAAGCCAAGCTGAGGTTAGCATCTTCCCTGGAGTGTCGTTTCCTCCCCTTTCCCAGTTTGCATTTCTGTTTCTATTTCCTCCCAACAGCTTGCAGCTCGAAACCATAAAAACCCACGTTTCCGTGGTCACGTGGCAGGCCAGACTAGACACAGAATGCTGTTACCTTTCCAGCCAAAGTGGTACCTATTTATCCACCTGCAATTTCTTGCTTTCGAAAAGCTACAGTTGGCAGGATGTAGCCAAAATCATCTTTAGCCAGAGAGTCCTTTTCAACAGGGGGCTGTGATGACTCAGTGGTTAAGAAGCTCGCCTTGTTACCTGGAAGGCTGGCAAGTTAGCAGTTCAAGACCCAGGTACTGCATGACAGACTGAGCGCCCGTCTCTCTGTCCCAGCTCTTGGGGACATGAAAGGAGCCTCGTTTGGGCATTCCTTGAGCGGAGTTTCTTCCTCAAAAATCCTTTCAACCCAGAATAATTTCTGACACGAAATTATTATTAACAAGTAGCCAGCCAGACACAGTCTCCTAGGAATGCCCCCAAGGTAGCCGCTCTGCCTCTTCCTAGAACCTGGGAAGTCAGTGGTAGACTGCTTCTGGATATAGGAGCTTGGCATTGGTGCTTTGGCTAATAGCTGCAATTTGACTATGTGCAAACTAGGTCTATTTTGGGGGCATATTTTAAGCATGTGGTGCACAGTTTGGCAATACACTCCCAAACAGAGAATCGCCCTACTGGAAGCCTCTTAATAGGTGTGATTTATCTTCTAATTCCTTTACATCCATTTTTCTTATAAAAGTGAAAAATGTGGTTTAAAACCAAACCAAAAGAGGACTTCTATGTACTGATTCACAACAGATCTTAGAGTGGGAGGGAGCAGTGAGATGCCTGTTCCTAGGTAAAGGTTGCCCTTGCTCGAAAGCCAGTTGTATCCGACTCTAGGCATCGGGTGCTCATCTCCGTTTACTGCCAAATAGCCAGTGTTGTCTGTGCGGACATTTCCATGGCCATATGGCAGGTATGACTAGACACCAGAGTGCATAGAACGCTGTTTACCTTCCCACTAAAAGGGTACCTGTTTATCTAGTTGCAATTTCTTGCTTTCAAACGGCTAGGCTGGCAGGAGCTGGGACAGAGATGGGAGCTCACTCCATTGTGCAGCATTCGGGTCTCCGAATGCCGACCTGCCAACCTTCCAGTTGTCAAGTTCCGTGCCGTAACCACTAAGCTGTTTTTACAGCTGTGTAAATATAAGGCTGGGATAAACATCTGGGTGTTTTGGACTGGCTCTCCCATCTACCCTGATCAGGACAGCATGTGGTGGTGGGGCTGATGGGAATTGTTGCTCAACAACCTCTGGAGGGCTGTATGTTCCCGATATAAAGGATGGCCAGTCTTGCTTCGGAGGTTTACAACCAGGACTTTTAGTAGGGGGTTTGTACGGGGAGAACCCATCCCTGTCTTGGGCCTCTTAGCCTCTTCAAAAGGTCCTGATCCTGCTGTTTGCAATTTCTGTTCCTTTACAACGCAGTGCAGGAATGAAGAAATACCTTGGCCAGAAACTGTAAGGTCAGCATCCCCCATAACCGGACCAGAGAACCAAGAGGATTCAGAAGCCCAGATGTTAAAAGGTCCCCCCACCCTTCCTGAATTGGCTCCGTACATCTGGAATTACATTCTCCCTTCCCCTTCACATCACAGAGGTCTAAGCCATGACCTGCCACCTGGTGCAGATCTGCCAGCCCATGATGTGACCTCACCCCACATTGTAGAGGAGAACATGCGAGAGCAACCATTCTGGGCCCACAGAGCATTGGTGGTTTATTGAGGACGGTCGTGGGGGTGTGCGCGCATGACTCAAGATCTCAGACCACAATGAGCGTGGCAAGGCGTGGGATTCTGTATCAAAGGAGGTGTAGAGAACAGACACGGAGACTTGAATTGGGGGGGGGGGGATGATGCTGGTCTTCCCCATGGAGCAGCATCTGCTCCCTTTTAAGCCATGCCAAGTGCCCAAAGACCTAAGAATCCTGTTATGCATTTAGCCCGAGTCAACGGTCCCTTTTCTTCAATGGGTCGCGTCGTTCCAAATAAGATTGGAAGGGCATTGGCAGCAATATTGCCTCAATGGGGGAGATTCCCTGGGCCACCCATGTCCCTTCTCCCCCATTGAAAGCAGAAGCCTGAAGACATCAATCTGACCTATGGATGACACCAACACACAACCCCCTCCCCTTTCCATACCCTCTGCGGCCCCCAGTCTCATTTTCTGCTTCACTCAATGCAATTCATAACCTTGGTCCAGTTGGGTTGCTGAGTTGACTTGGGTAATTTTGTTTCAGCCGGACAAATGTCAAGAAACACACATAGTAGGAAACCACTAAAGTCCGTCTCCCACCACCAATGGGGATGTGTATGTGTGGGGGGGGGGGTTTGTGTGTGTGTCCGGCGGGACAGAAAACCCCCCTAAGTTGGCGCCTTGTTGGATAGGTAGGCTATAAGAGCCACCACAGCCCCAATGTACGTGCAAATGCCGAGGATAATCGACAGGACAGCGAGAGCAAAAGTCTGGCGGGAGGCCGTCCATGCGCTCGGATAATCTCCTTTGGCCGATGCTTTGTTGGTCTGTGGGGAAAGGAAGTGGGAAAAGGAGGCCAATTAGCATCTTTCAAATGGCAAGAGGATCTCAAACCATCCCCTTTAAATCCGCCCCCTTTCCTTGGAAGTGGAAAAATTGGTTTTGGGTAAAGCACACCAGGAAGTGCCATGAGGTCGAGGAAGGGCAAAATGGCCATCTGCCCACCCCCGAAGCTGTCTGAGGGAGCGTGACCTGGAGTGCACAGAATGCTGTTACCTTTCCCACCCAAGCGGTACCTGTTTATCTACTTGCAACTTTTTTGCTTTTTCCGGAATAGATTAATTACTTTTCAATGCATTTCTATAGGAAACTGCATTTTGGCTACAGTATTTTGGTTTTCAATGCATTCCTATGGGGAAATTGCATTTAATGCACTCCTGTGTGAAATTCAGTTAAAGTAATTTTCGCTGTAAGAAACGTCCCGGAGAACGCATTAATTATGTTAACTAAGGTTCCACTGTACACAACCCAAACAATAATCAGCTCCAAAAGTGACATAAAAAATCCCAAATAACTCCACTAACAAACCTCTACACAACTTTGGTGTCATGTAACCAGGATATGAATCCTGAGCGGTTGCTGTCTAACACAGTGTTTTCATGTTTTGGAAAATGACTTTTTTGGGGGGGGGGGAGGGGGACTGTCTTTCCAAATCTCTCAACCCAGAGAACACCTAGAAATCAGCAAGCTGAAACAGCAAGAAATTCAGCTTTCCTTTTTCCTACACAGAAATCATTTCCATGCAAGATAGCGGAGTTTTAATAATTTATAGAGTGCAGTGTATACCCTTGGCAAACCTGACTGGAATGAGGATTTTTTGATGGCTACAGCTGCATCATCCCACTTTTTAAAAAGAATTTGGACAAAGTTATTTCTTGGACTTCCCCTCCCAGAGCTGGAAGTTGTAGTCCAAAAAAAGAGAGAGAGAGAGTAAAATTTCTGATTTCTATAAGATGAATTTGAGACGTTCAATGATCAGCATCTGTTTGATGTGTTGGTTTCCACCCGGTTTGGACTTAGGTCACTCACTTTTCACCTTAAACCCTCCTGATCCCCCCATTTTCACTAGGCTGCCCCACCCACCTTTTGGGAGAGATAAAAGGCAGCAATGCCTAGTGGCCAGAAGCAACATAACATGGAGAAGACCGCCAAGCCCAGGTAATCCTGTGGGAGGAGCATGGAAAAACTGCTTTCGCTTTCTGTATCGCTGTCACTGGAGGAATCGTTCTAAGGACAGGGAGAGGAAAAAACAGATATTGGTTTTATGGCCACAAGGAAACGGAACAAGACAAAAACGATGTCTTCACCAAAACTCATGCTCTTCTGCAATTTTACGGAGGTGATTGCAATGGATTTGCAGTGGCAGTAAATGCTGGTCACGATCGAACTCACAACCTTTGGGTTGCAGTACAGCCGTTTAACCACTCTGTGCCACCCGGGGTTCTTATGTCACACCTGACTTGACAACACATGGAATAATCATAATTTCGTGTCAAAAATTATACTGAGTTGAAAGGATTTGTGCTGGAGAAACTCCACTCAGGGCATGCTCGAATGAAGCTCCTTTCATGTCCCCCAAGACCTTTTCCCCACTGAAGTGGCCCTTATTTTATCTACTTGCAATTTCTTGCTATCGAACTGCTAGGTTGGCAGGAGCTGGGACGGAGACGTGTGCTCAAACTGTTGTGCGGTACCTGGGTCTCGAACTGCCGACTTGCCGGCCTTCCAGCTACCAAGGCGAGCGCCTTAACCACTGAGCCACTGCAGCCTCACAGCACATGATAATTCTATCAGACTTGATGGTTCTATTAGACCAGGGGTTCCCAACCTTTTCAAGCCAGGGGCCAGATCATGTTCTTCGACGGCCGGATGGCCATTTTGCCCTGCCTCCATGATGGGGGTGGCCATTTTGTCCCAACAGCTTCAAGGGGGTGGCCATTTTGTTTCTCAAATGCCCTTGGAGGTGTGGGCAGCCACATGAAATGGTGCTGCAGGCTGGATCCGGCCCACAGGCCTTAGGATGGGAACCCCCTGTATTAGACGCTCATGAGACGTGAGGTAAGAGTCTTCTCTTCCAGCGTTTGAGAAGTTTCCCCCAATGGTCTATCTAGCTGAGCAATTACCTCAAGCTCAGGCAGTTCTGCGTCCCCCACTTCGTAGCAGACAGTGTGGATGTCCTTCTCCAGGGCCACCTTCCGTGGCAGTTCCCCGGCCTCTTTGTTGTCTCCAAAGGTGGTTTCAATGTAATCTTTCTTCTTCCACCCTTGGGGATTGTTGGACTTCCACAACTCGGGGTAGAGCATGGCTTCCGGGGAGTGATAGGGCTCGACCATCTTTGGCAAGCTACTGGGATCCAGGAACTGGTTGGAAAGGACCACAGAGCCAGGCTGTAACCAGGAGATCTTGGGTGGCATGTGGCGCGAGAGCAGTCCAGGATGTACCTGTGGGGTCCGGTTAAGGGTCCCAGTTTGGAGAGCCAACTTTCCAGTAGGCTTGGCCAGTAGGGGGTGCTGTAGCTCATGTATATTCTCCATAGCACCCTTTAGAGGAAAATGCTGGGCTCTTAAGCTTGTTTTTTCCACCTCTGCTGGATTCTTTGCTTTAGATACCTTGCAAAGGGATTCAAACAAAGAACAAAGGATTTATTTCCTGCATGTCTTAAAAGCATTGTTGGAGAGCATCAACCCAGTCTGGACTGGTTATCCTGCTATGGTAATAGATTAGACCAGTGATGGTGAACCTTGGCATTACAGATGTTCTTGAACTTCAATTCCCAGAAGCCCTGATCAGCAGGAGTGCTGACTTGGGCTTCTGGTAACTGAAGTCCATGAACACCTGGAGCGCCAAGGTTCGCCATCACTGGATTAGACCCACCCACCAGTGACTCAATGCCGAGTGTCAGGTGGTGGTTAACTAACCTGAAAACCCTGAGGACTAATGGCCTTGGGTGCCAAAGTTCACAGGGAAGGGTGGTGGTCCTCAAGTGAATTAAATCCCACTCAAATCCATCTTGATGGAGGGAAACAGCTTCATCAGTCCTGGCCTGGGGCTGAAGATGAGGACTTTGTGTGCTAAAAATGGCTCAAAATAGTAAAACTATTTTGACATTTTCCACCTCACCTATCCCCTTTCTGGTTCCACTTGAGAATACGTCCCTTTGATAACTTCCCTCACAATGACTTTAACTTTTCGGCAGAAAATGATTTTTCTCTTACCGAAGGTTATGTGGAATCCTTTGATTCCACACACACACACACCCATTTATGTTTGGCAGGTTAATAGCAGTGGTAATAATCCTCCTACCGATAACAGTAATAAAATAATAATAGCGATGATATGGAATATGCTTTTCCTTTCAGATTCTGGTCCCTCTCCCCCTCCAATTGATCTAAAGCCCCATTAATGTTGATGATATAAAATTCCTATAAGACAGGGCCGTTTTCTCCTTCGACGTCTCCTGTTTCTCCCGCCCAGTAACTTACAAGCCACCTTCCCTAAGGCAAAGCTTAAGGGAAGACATCTCACCATTCCTCTTGCGAGAAAAAATAACTCTGTCAGAAGATGAAGGATGCTATCAATGAGTCACTCTTGGCTTTCTTTCTCACACAAAGTTCTCTTTGGTTGTCCCTGAGGTAGGTCAGCATTTCTGCTTCATGGCTTCCCAAACACAGAGATTTCCCTTCCCTCGTTTTCTCCACTTCTTTACCCAGCAGTACGGAAGACTTTACCCCAACTCATGAACAAAACAAGCTGATAGATTTTGGTTGAGAGACCAGAGAAACACAGCAGACCTGTGTCACCTTGAAAGCTAACACATTTTATATGGTGTAAATAATATTAATAACCATGGACTCCAGTCCATTTCACCAGAATCATCAAGTGAAGCTGATACCAAATGAAACTTGTTCAGATTTATGTCATCACCAGAGTTTCCAAGACAAATAGGCCTATGATGGTACACCTTGGCACTGTGCGTACGTGCAGTAAACCCATTCGTGTGGATTCACAGAGACTTGGGCATCTGGGAATTGAAGTCCAAGAACACCTGGAGTGCCAAGATTTGCCATCACTGCAATAGCAAATACCACTTCACCTGGCTGTTTCCCTGAAGAGTCTCTTTTAAGTCCAATTAATGTTTTTAAATGAGCCGCCTGGAGAATTAACGGTGTGAAACTGCTACCCTTATTAAGCCAAATCACAAAGGCTTCCTGGTTTAAATTAAGCCTGAAGATGTCACAACATGGCAGCAAGCAAATTTAGAAGAACGGGGATGCTGGATGAAAAATGGGAATATTAAAAGAGCTATCCAAAGGGCAAAAGAGACTGGTGGCTTAGTGGTTAAGATGCTGGACTTGATGATGGGAAGGTCGGCAGTTTGAGACCCGAGTGCTGTGTGATGGAGTGAGCTCCCATCATCTGGTCCAGCTCCTGCCAACCTAGCAGTTTGAAAGCAAGAAATTGCAAGTAGATAAACACCATTCCATGCACTAGTCATGCCTGCCACATGACTATGGAAACGTCTGCAGACACAGACAGTGCTGGCTCCTTGGCTGTAACCCCTGATGAGCACTGAATCCTAGAGTTGGATATGACTGGCTTCCGAGCAAGGGCGACCTTTAATAAATGGGATGGCAGCGGTTTATATACTTTGACAAAAAAGAGAGGGATATGGAAAGGGGGGGGGGAATGAAAGCAAAGAGGAATATGGAGTTGTATACATGTCTGAGAATAAGTGTACACGTACAGGTGAAAACCTGAACACAATTCCTATAATTTGACTGCAAACTCAATGGGTTTGACCTGAGCAGAGGAACCCAAGGGACTACATGACCTTACTCTTCATGCCTCCACCCAAGTGCTTCACCGTAAATGAGCAATTTCAAGGCTGTTGAGTTCTTTCCCCTTGACACAGAAGCCGCCCATTTCTCAGAGCTGTGGTCTGGAAAAGTAAATTCTCCAAGCTGTTCTCCCGGCCATCGACGGAGACCCAAGGGACAGCGTTTGATCATAGAAGCACGGTTAAAATACAGAATACTTGAGAAATATCACTAGGTGTGTATGAAACCCTCTGTCTGTGCCCTGTGGTTGGTTTGAGCAGGCTAGAATCTCCCCCCCCTTTTTTTTTTTGGCAAAACCTTTGGGGAAACCCATCAGCAGTTAACCGAGATGGAAACTAAGGTCGAGCATTTCCAGAACAGCGTGCAGCCAGCCGTCATGCCATTGTAGCCAGCGGACAAGAAGAGACACGTAAGGGGGCTTTTTCATTCTGGTCAGGGCCTCTGCTGACTCAGAAACTCATACACCATGAAATCTGGTGCAGCCACATGGGGCTTCCATTGCAGGGGGTAGAAAGCTGAAGCAAACATGTGCCATGATTCACATGCATTCATGGCTCTGCACTGCAGACTTGAAGGGTATCTCTTTGAGGAAGGAGTTGTTGCATTTGAAGGGGAAGTTTTACGCAATGTCTGCATGCATGCAAGAGAGAGAGAGAAAAAACTTGGGAATCCCAGTTAAAACACTTGAAGTGTTTTTTTTATTGTGACGGTTTGATACTTCGTAATTGTAATTACAATATTTGGGGGGGGGGTTTGAAATCTTTCTGAAATCTTTTTGATATTATGTAATTGTAATTGTTTTTGATACCATGTAATTGTGATGTTTTGTTTCTTTGTTAGCCGCCCAGAGTCACTCTGCGAGTGGGGCAGCGTACAAGTTGAACAATTAAATTAAATTAAATTTTAAAAAGGAACTCTCTCCCTCCCCCCCCCCATTTTGGAAGATGAGAGGGTAGTTCAGTTCATTCCTCTGGGTTTGAAACCTTTCTCACCGTATGGGCACGTTTTACTTCCGCTTCCAGGAGCGATGAGGGCGGCATGGGCCAGATGAATCGCAGTAAACCCATTCGTGTGGATTCATGGGGGCTTCTGGGAATTGAAGTCCGAGAACATCTGGAGTGCCAAGGTTCACCATCACGGACCCATCTCATTAAATTCCATGCTATCAGTTATATACTGTACTGAAATTAGAGAATGTTATATAGTCCCCTTGCTAACAAGAAGAAACCATTGGGAAGACAAAGAAAAATTAGCCTCCCTGCTTCAAAGCACAAGCCCAAACATAACTAAGGATGCTGCCCAATTTTCAGAAAAGGCTGCTGGATATAGGGAGAAGTATATGAACTCTATATAATTACAAATTAGCATTCTGATTTAAAACCACTACAGTAGCCTGGAAGCTGATAAAACTCACCAATGCCACCCCTAACCCTAGCTACATTTTAATAACACTAAAAAGTTTTAAATGTAAAGTTTTACCTTTTATGTATGCAATCTTAATATGTGTTAATCTTACAGTGTCACTTTTAATTGTTGTGTTCAGGTTATATCCTAGTTTTGATCATTTTTACTTCTTAAATTCGGCTAAGGTCAGCGACTGATGCATTGATATACTGTACTGTATACAATTCAGCACCTTGGAGAGCTCATTATAATTCTTACTAATACCAGGCAGTACCAGCTTCTGTTACTAAGGCTCTTGCCTCAAACTAGGTTGGACAACGACTCCTCACAGCTCCATAAATCTAACCAGTGTCTGCCCTCCTATCCTCCATGGGCTTCAAGGCCACGAGCAGGCTCTTGAAAGATTCCTCCAGGCAATATAGTTCTGTATAGAATTGATTGTGTACCACAGGGGTTCCCACCTTTTCAAGCCAGGGGTCAGATCACACTCACTCAGTCAGCTTCGAGGGCCAGATGGCCATTTTGCCCTGCCTGCACAATTGGGGGGGGGGTTTGACCATTTTGTCCTGACAACTTCAAAGGGGTGGCCATTTAGTTTCTCGAATGCCCTTGGAGGGGCAGGGGGGCACATGAAATGGTGCCATGGGCCAGATCTGGCCCACAGGCCTTAGGTTGTGGCATCTCCATGTGTGGTGCTGTATCAAAGGGGCATTTAAATGGTTGTCTGGATGATTTTTTGATCTTGCTGATGGTGAATATTTACAGAGCAAATGTTAAAAGTCTTCATATGCATTGTCTAATTGTAATCTGTACAACAACTATGTAACATAGCTCAAATATTTTACCTACTTTATCGATAAAGGAAAAGGTCTCCCTAACTCAAAAGTCAATTGTGTCCGAATCTAAGGGGTGACGCTCATCTCTGTTTATAGCCAAAAAGCCAGCACTGTCTATGTCTCCAGACATCTATGTCTGCAATGTGGCAGGCATGACTAGACGCCGAAGTGCACAAAACACTGTTACCTTTCCCGCTGAAGCAGTACCTATTTATCTACTGTACTTGCATGTTTTTGCTTTCAAACTGCTATGTTGACAGGACCTGGGACAGAGATGGGAGCTCACTCCATCACGAAGTACTTGGGTCCTGACCTGCTGACCTGCCAACCATCCATTCATCAAGCGCAGCATATTAACCACCAAGCCACTCTACTAGTGGCAAATTAATGGCATGGCTACGTTATGAAGTCGATTGATGGCAACAATGAGATTTGAAGCAGGGACTTCCTGATTTGTAAATTGGTTTTTTAGTCAGGGAAGGCAAAGAAATTCTGGGGAATTGTAGTTGTGAAGAAAAATCTGTGGTGTTGGGGGAAGAAATATTTCCATCTTATTGGGGGGGGGGGTGTAGTCTATAACAAGAGTTTTGGCATGTGGTGTCTATAGGCAGCTCCATATCAAAGCTGGTCTTTCCCATGGACTCTGCCTCACAAAGCAACTCTGAAATGTTGACCTTAAAACTGTGATTCTGAAACATTGGCCTTCTTCTGTCTCAGCAAAAAAGGTATTGCCTCAATTAGGGACGAAAGACCAAGCAGAGGCTGGTTGACCAGCTGCGGGAAGGTCTTGTCGGGTATCAAATTGATCTGTTCTCCACAATCCTCGGGAGACAAACACGAGGCACCGGTTTATTCTGACCATATTTAATAACTGTCTCTGTTTTATTTGACTTCCGCCAAATGATCAGTCAATTACGGCCGACATGTCTCCCTTGAGGATCTACGAGGGAAGGAAACACGGAGACAGCCTGTGTCTTCATCTGACCATAGTCCTGACATTGCGATGTTACCTTGGCTGTACTGGGATGTGTAAAGGAAACCCTCATGTAATGTCATGGGATCAAGGGAAAAAAGAGGCTGCTCATTTTCTTAGATCTATATTGATACCAGAGAGACCCACTTAAATTGAGTAAACTGTTGTGTCTAGGAGTATTTGGAGGGGTAGGGGAAGCAAGACAGACTGTTTTATGTGTTAAGCCTTTAAGGCAGGGGCTCATCATTTCATGCGCCTCCCCCTAAAAAGGGCATTCAAGAAACAAAACAGCCACCCCTTTGAAACTGTTGGGGTGAAATGGCTGCCCCCATCGTGCAGGCAAGGCAAAATGGCCGTCCGACCCTTGAAGCTGACTGAGAGAGCGTGACCCGGCCCCTGGCTTGAAAATGTGTATTTCTGTAGTTTTAAAATGTGTTTTTAATATGCAAGTTTTGTCTTGTCAGCCACCCAAAGAAGGAAAACCTCCTAGATGGGCAGGGTATAAATACTGTAAAATAAAATAAAAGGTTGGAAACCTTTGCTTTAGGGTATCTGCACTTGGATTAGATCACCTGGTTTGTTCCTCTGAGCATGTGCAGAGTGCAATGCCTTCCTTCTTGATCATGAACTGACCGCAGACAAGGATGGAGACAGAACAAGATCAAAAGAGTGGTTGTATAGCATGGTTCTTGCCATGGAGAAGCAGCGGCTGAGAATAAGGTCTTTGCTTTATTTTGTAGACCATGATACCAGGTTGGCATGAGGCACTTTTTTTCTACTACAGCAGTGCCTGAGTTTAAACTGAAACATATATCTGGTCCCTGTAGACTCTGATGCTCAGAAAGGAGAAATCTGCAGGTACCCTGGTTTGTCAGAAAAACAAAGCAAGTGGTTCTTAGAGCAAATTAAGCCTGAACTATCTCTGGAGGCAAAGATTATGGGAGTTGAGGTTGTCCTGTGTTGGGCACGTCACAGAAGGCAAGATTATCTGGAACAGACGGTAATGCTGGGGAAGGCAGAAGTCAACAGGAAAAGAGGAAGGCTGAATATGAGACGGATTGGTCCTTAAAGGAAGCCCCAGACTGGGGTTGAGAAATTCTGTTCAGGGCTACCAAGGACAGGGCATTTTGGAGATCTCTTCATAGGGTCACCATAATTCAGAGATAACTGACATAACAACCAGCAAACCGAACCAATTGTTTTGGCCTAGCCAGATTGGAAGGAGGTTTCAAGACAGCCACTGTATATGTCCTGAAATCCATTTCTGACCACAAAACCACTGTTAGGGCAGTGGGCAGTGGACTTCAGTGGGGGTGCAGAATTGCAAAAAAGATGTTGAAAATAGAAAGGAGCAAAGGAAAAGAGGAAAAGTGCAGTTGATGGATTGTTTTTCTGACTGGT
This sequence comes from Furcifer pardalis, assembly GCA_030440675.1. NCBI lineage: Eukaryota > Metazoa > Chordata > Lepidosauria > Squamata > Chamaeleonidae > Furcifer > Furcifer pardalis. The sequence continues at coordinate 309,871,964 of CP126890.1, forward strand.
GGTACTCTATTCATTGAATAGCAAATCCATCTTATTTTTTTTTATTGTTTTATACTTGTTAGGGCTACCGGTAGTCTTGACAAATAAATTACTTGACATCTTTCCCTTCTTCAGACTCCCTTATTTATCTCCACCTCACAGCCTGATTTCCTAATTCTCCTGTTTTACATTCTGGTAGGCATTCCCATCTTTCATCCTGCTTTCTGGGGACATTTCTTCATCCCTCTCTTTCTTCCATCTCCTCCTCTCTTCCTTTCCAACCAAGAGGAGATTGATAAGAAGAAGAGGCCAGGCTGGCTGTGTGGAAAGAGTCAGAAACGCAAAGCCAGCCCTTTTCCCCAACCGAAACCCAAAGAGATGCCGGGTGGTGGGGCTGAGTTTTTAAAATAGGACAAACTCTGTTTCTGTCTCCCTGTGTGCATAAAATGGCACTCGAGGGGGTGAATCTAAGGGCACCCGTTCTTAACTCGTACAGTACTGAGGAGAAATCCTGCAGAAACAGACACTCTGGCAGCTAAACTTCAACACCTCCATTTGACGGGTCAAATATGCAACGAGCAAGGGAAGGGGTTCCCAACCAATGGCTCGCGGGCCAGACCTGGCCCATGATGCCATTCCATCCAGCCCTGCGCTGCCTCCGCTGCACCTGGAAGTGGAAATGGGCGCATTTACATCAGCCGTAAAACGAGCCTGCACATTTGCAAACGCACCTGTGACTGTCGTAAACATGGAAGTGGGTGCATTTACAACAGCCATAAATGCACCGCTCCCACTTCCTGGGGGCATGGTCCGGCCCACTCAGCTGCCGAGGGCGTGGTCAGGCCCGCAGCGGAGAAAGGTTGGCCACCTCTGAGCTAGGGTGTTTACTAATGCCCTGAATAGCTAGAATCAGTGAGGAATCAATCGATGGAAGGGTTATACTCCCATCTGCCCACTGGCCTGGGATGATGGGATATGTGATCTTCCAAAAGAAAGGAATGGCGAACTGCTTCTGATTATTCTATACTGTACCTAGAAACCCCTGGAAAGGGTCAACATAAGTTGGAGTCAACTTTATGATAAGATCAAACATCCTTGAGGGTACGCAAGAACAAAACCAAATTAGAAGATTGAGGAAGGAGCTCACTGGACAAGGAATGACATTAGAAGAGCATATGACTGAGGAACTCAACCTCCCCCTATGTTACTTGGAGGACCCTGGATAGGCCGAGGGTTGGAGCCCCTAAATTTATGACTAACATGCTCAGGTGGAGGCTGCTGACAGACAACAACATGCTCTGTGAATGTGGAGAGACACAGAATCCGGTTCATTTCCTGGTCTGCCAATTACTGCGAGAAACAGGCACCGATGAGGACTTAAATTTGGCCAACAGCAATGGCAAGAAAATGGCTTCGTTTGTGCAGTCTGGGTTTTGATCGGAACATGAAAGAAGAAACGTGTGTTTTATGCCAATTAAAGGGACTGCAGTGGCTCAAGTGGTTCAGACACTGACTGGTCAGCAGTTCAAAACCTGAGTATGGCACGATGGAGTGAGTGCCTATCTCTCTCCCAGCTCCTGCCAACCTAGCAGTTCGAAAGCAAGAAATTGCAAGTAGATAAACAGGGACCACTTGGGTTGGAATGTAAACAGCTAAACACACTTCGGTGTCTAGGCATGCCTGCCACAACTCCGTGGAGATGTCTGCAGACGTAGACAGCGCTGGATCTTTGGCTATAAAGAGAGATGAGCACTGAACCCTAGAGTCAGATACAACTGGCTTTCCAGCAAGGGTGACCTGTACCTTTACCTCAAAGGGGTTTTGAACTTGAACTTGACATGGTGCCCTTTGTCCACACCACCCTTTCCAAGATTGTCCTCCATCTCTTGACGTATATGGGTTACTGCTGTTGGTAACTCATTTTGGGCTGACTGTTACACCTCATTGCTTTCCCAGACATTAAGCCTCAAGTGTTTTAGTTCACACAGCCTTCTTTGATCCACTAGGAATCATCCAATGCCTCAAATGTTATGGAGGGAGGAAGAGAAGAAGGAGAGAAGGATGGCTGGTGAATCTCAGATGTTTGGCTCCACATATGCCTGGGTGGAATTGACAACAAAAATCTCATGATTCACCACCACCTCCCTGAAGCAGGGGCAGCACAACGCAAGCTAAAACAACACCCCCACCTCCCCATCTCTGGCCTTTTAAATCTTCTTTTCCACCTCATATCAATGGCAGAGGAGAGGATCAATAGAATTCTCCACCTCGGCTTAACCTGGCTCAAAGGCAGAGCTGCCGCATTTGGGAAAGATGAAGCTGGTCACGATTGTTTCCCTAAGAACCACAAGGATGAGATGGAAGCATTTCTAGGACACAGTTCAAGGCAGAGAAATCTGTTTTGGATCACCTACAGTGGGTGCTGAGCTGGATAATCTGTTTCAGAGAGAGGTCAAACTCAAGACGTCTCCAGGAAGATCCTTGACAGAAGAAGCTGCTAAAAGTGACTTGACTAAATTGGTGGTGGAAATGAGTCCCCCCCCCCCCTGGACTTTCCATCTTGCATCTTCCCCAGCCTTCCTGTTCCCTATTGTGTCCGATACAAGGTTATATGTCAACATCAACACCCCAAATTCAAGTCCCAACTGGATCATAAAAGATACAGGGTGGAACTAAAGACACCCTGCTTCTCATATTACCCATGACCCAAATACAAGGACACGCATGAGCAGAGAAAGATCTGTTCGATCACAGACTATGCCCCTGCATGAGATCCACCAGATTTAGCCAGGTAGAGTATTGAATATGTGGTTGCATTGTCAAAACTAAGTGCCACACAACTTCCATACTGATGGGTAAACCGTCCCAAGCCTGGAGTCTTTTGGATTGGGGTTTGACTCCAATTCCCATCATCCTTTACCTGCATGGCTGGCAACTGGATGAAGCCTGTGATCGGTGAGCAGATCTTTCTCTGCTAAATCTTTCTCACACTAGGTCAGGCGAAAGGAAACACAGAATGAATTCACCAAAAGGTGGCTTCATTTTGGTGATTTAAAGTCTGGCCAAGAAGCAGAAGCAGAAGCAGACGCAGACGCAGACGCAGACGCAGACGCAGAAGCAGAAGAAGCAGAAGAAGAAGAAGAAGAAGAAGATGATGATGATGATGATGACAACGATAGCGGTGGCAGCGACGGAGAACTGATTTCCCATTCTCTTCTTCTAGGGTTGCCCTGAGACTATACAGCTTGTCCAAGGATACATAAACTGGTTATACTCTCCGAAGGCAGAATGAGGAATTGAACTCCCAACCCTTGGCTCTACCTAAACCATTGAATTACGCAGCCATTCTGCGATTTTCTCCTTCTCTCTCTTTCTGTTAGCTGTCCTTGGAATGAAGCAAATAGACAACTGTCATAGTCTTGGTTAGTAAAGATACCCTTGCTCAAAAGCCAGTTGTATCCAACTCTAGGGTTCAGTGCTCATCTCTGTTTATAGCCAAAGAGCCAGCGCTGTCTGTGTCTGCAGACATTTCTGTGGATATGTGGCAGGCATGATTAGACACCAGAGTGCACAAAATGCTGTTTACCATCCCACTGAAGTGGTACCTATTTATCTACTTGCAATTTCTTGCTTTTGAACTGCTAGGTTGGCAGGGGCTGGGCCAGAGAGAGGAGCTCACTCCATCGTGCAGTACACAGATCTCGAACTGCTGACCTGCCGACCTTCCAGTCATGAAGTTCAGCATCATACATGGGTTCCCATACTAAGTGGCTTACTTAGGGAGTGCCACTTTGGATCTGGACCAGGGGGATACTGGCGTGTAGTTTGCACTGTTTTTACTTCAAATAATTTTAGATAATCTTTTAAACTTCATGATTTTATATGTTTTTATCTTTTACCTCTGTTTTATGACGATGTAAGCCGCCCAGAGTCGGGTTCTCCCGAGTGGGGCGGGGTAATAAATTCAATAAATAATAATAATAATAATAATAATAATAATAATAATAATAATAATAATAATAATAATAATAATAATAATAATAATAATAATAATAATAATAATAATAATAATAATAATAACCACTAAGCCACCACAGTCGAGTCTTGGTTAGCTACCTGCTTTTACTCCTCTGCTGTGGAGATGATGTTTAGGCATCATCATAACCAGCTGAAAGGGCTGCAGGTTGGCTGATCAGTTCCTGGGTCTATGGCCCATTTAAGACATACTTTATCCACCTTGATCTTCTAGTGTGTCTGCCAAGGAGAGATGTTAAATGTGGAATCTATGATGAATTATAACCGTCCCACTTTCCTAGGAGACTAAATATGTTGAATTTCTGGGTCTTGTTCACTGCTAGGATTTCATTTTCGTTTGATCCTCTCCTCACTCGGTATCATCATTGCTATTTGCTTACATCTTTCTTTTTTAATAGTGCTGCCCTTCGATACACAATCATTGGAGTCAAACCCAAATGCCAATAAAACATGAGAAATGTAGTTTTTTTAAAAACCAAACAAGATATTCCATGGCCCACTGGATGTCTTCTCTCTCATCTTTGTACTGCCTGTTGCTGCAAGCGAGAGCAAATAAACGGAGCATTTCAATTAACCAAACAGAGGCTTCGGGGCTTTAGAAGGGCGTTTAAACTACATGCAAAATTCTGTTGCTGAGCGAGAAATCAATCCAGCAATAAACTGGTTTTTAAAAAAGAAGCTAGCTGTTTCGCAGGCTGCGCCGCAATTTAAATTTCTGTGTTGCTTTACAGGAAGCTGATCCGGGATCTCTAACAATCTTAGTGCACATGTTTTTCATCTGGCAAGGTTATCCTGCTATGGTCAAAGAGTAGACCCTACTGTCAATGTCTCAATGCGGAGTGTCAGGCAGTAGTTACCTAACCTGGCAACCCTGAGGACTAATGGCCTTGGCTGGCCAAGTCCACAGAGAAAGGTGATGGTCCCTAAAAGGATTAAATCCCACTTGAACTCATCTTGATGGAGAGTAGCTGATGATGAGGACTTTGAGTGCCAAAAGGGCTCAGGACCAGAAAGTGAACTGCGGAACTGGATCAGTGGTACGGGGGCCATGCTGCGATGCAGAAGGCACATGAAAGGCCACTGAATTATATTCTCAGGACAGCCTTCATGATACGGGCACACAAAAAGAGCCTCCTTGAAGATTGTGGTATTTTTCAACTGCTGTTGGGCATACCTTGGTAACGGTAACCTTGTGTTGCCAGCTAATCTTTCTCACACTAGGTCAGGCCAAAGGAACTGTAGAATGGACTCACCAAAAAGGTGGCTTTATTTTGGCAGTTTTACGTCTGGCCTAGAAAGAAAGAAAGAACTAAAATAAAGAAAGAAATGCACATGTTCTTGACACCAATTCACACATTGTGCTATGGAGGAGACAGAAATTGTTCTTATTGAAACAAGCTGAGTTGGCCAATAATAATGATGATGATGATGATGATGATGATGATGATGATGATGATGATGATGATGATGATGATGATGATGATGATGATGATGATGATGATGATGATGATCTCATGTCAGAAATTATACTGGGTTGAAATGATTTTTGCTGGAGGAACTCTGCTCAGAAGATGCCTGAATGAGGCTCCTTTCATGTCCCCGAGATCTTTTCCCACTGAGGTTGTCATTTATCTACTTGCCAATTCTGGCTGTCGAACTGCTAGGTTGGCAGGAGCTGGGACAGAGATGGGTGCTCATACCATCATACAGTACCCAGGTCTCAAACTGTTGACTTGCCAGCCTCCCAGCTAACAAGGCGAGCTTCTTAATCACTGAGCCACTGCGGCCAATATTAAGGGATAAGGAGGCATTGTAGTCTAGCAATGTTAGGAGGGACACATCTACGCTGCCCCATGGTATGTTAACCGCTCTGAGTCACTCCGGTGAGTAGGGCGGCATACAAGTCTAATAAATAAATAAATAAATACTGTAGCTTTCATTCATATCAACCAAAATCCTATAATAATGTGCAAGTTGCCTTGGATCAACATATCCACCTGGCGTGATTTGGGAAGTACCATATTTGCGGGTGTATAAAACCCACCTCCCCCCCTTAAAATACACTGGAAAAACGGAGTGCATCTTGTACTCTATATAGCGGCCTATAGTGGGCTATTTTAGAAATAACGGGGTGGGTCTTATACTCCGATGAATCTTTAGTGATGCTCCACAGGGCATCCAGGTATAAAAAGATAAGCCTAACAATGCCTATTTAGAGTAAGGCACGCATTCAACCATATTTCTGTTATGGACAGACTTCAGCCCAAACTGACTTCTGTGCTTGATGAGCCCAAAGCCACCTGCCTCTGATTATGGGATGCGCCTGCAAAACTGGGGGGAGAAAGCAATTTATACAACTCATCCTTCTATTATGAAATTCGCCAGGCTGATGACGGACACAATTTCAGATGGCTTTACAATGAGATTAAATCAATTCATGAAAGAGCCCTCTTGGCTGACCGCAGTTGTTATGATTAGTCAAGAAGGCTTAGCCTTGCCGTGACCTGAGGGTGCCTTCCAAGGGTGCCTTAGACTGCAAGTCCCATCATCCCCAGCCTATGGAAGGCTGGAAAAGACAGTCTATATACCCTACATACCAGGTGCTGGGAAGACAAAGGGAAATGATCTTTCCTTCATTGATGGTTGGCTTGTAAGCTTCTAAGAAGCTCCTGGATATCTCGTTGTGGCCACAAAATGCAATACCAGAATGTCTTTAGTATTTTTTTAGGAATGTCTCTTTCCATCTCTCTCTTTTGAAAGGGGGGGGGGGGAAAGGATGCGGTTCCTCAAAGGGATTCATTCAAGGAAGTCTCTGAAGTAGACCCAGTTTTGGGGCATACCGTTGAGTCTACCAGTCTGTCGATCCAATTATCTATCTACCTACCTGCGATCCATCCATCAGTCCATCCACCCAACAGTTCAATCTCAACCCCCTCAAAATATATATATATATATATATATATATATATATATATATATATATATATATATATATATATATATATATATATATATATATATATATATATATATATATATATATATATATATATATATATATATATATATATATATATATGTGTGTGTGTGTGTGTGTGTGTGTGTGTGTGTGTGTGTGTGTGTGTGTGTGTGTGTGTGTGTATGTGTATATATGTGTATATATATATGTGTATATGTATATGTACTGTCTTTCCCCCTTGATTTGAGTTCCTCTTCATTCTACTCACAGACAAGCAAACGAAAATACAATGGAGGTGCCACCTATGAACTTCCTGACCCAAACACCTGCTGGAGTTTGGGGTGGGCGGGTGGGAAAGCAAATCCCCTGCCCTATGGGAACAGGAATATTTGGGGTGTGTGGGGTTCAGTGAGAAGATGCTACAAGTGGGAATCCACTGCCTTTTGCCTTCCCAGGAGAGACTTGGTAATCTTAACAACAATAACAACAACAAACAAGAAACAACAACAGTGATGGTGATGGTGCACCCACCATCACCACTCCTAGCAATTCACCCCATTATTCCCAGTGGACCCATACCACTGGTGTTCAAGATCCCTCTCAAAAATGGGGTATAGGGGATTATGGTTTGGAGCATCGACGACCCAGCCATTTTGGTTCCATGGGGGGGGGGGTATCTGGAGACAAATTAGGATACCCTTCTCGTCGCATTTACCTTCCTCCTGTCTATTACCTTCGCCCCCCGCCCCCCCAATCACCTCTAACACCCACGGAAAGATAATGAAAGTCCGACCCTGATCCAGAGTCATTCCGGCTCCAGCCGAAACCCTTCCCTGTTGCTGCCGGGCGCCCAGGAGCAGCGGGGAAGAGAGTTAGCCTTTGAACGATACCTCGGGCAAGACCTGGTTTAGTGTCTCCAAAGCCGCCCCCCTTGAGCTGCCGCCTGAAGACTTCCAGACTCGAGGAACACCTTGGGGCTGGAACCCCCTGCAACCTGCCTGAACCCCACACAGAAAAGTCCCGGACTACACCCTCCATCATCCCCAAACCGCACGGCCAGGGATTCTGGCGGGTGCCCCAGAGAGCGGGGGGGGGGGGAGCCCTCGCTGCCCGTGAGATGCCAACTGCGCGGGGTTTGGGTTGGAAATCCAGGGGGTGGGTTGGCACCGCGAGGGATGCCAGCAGGGCACGGTGGGCGAGAGAGAAGGCACTTACCGCTCACTGCCAGCCTCCCCGGGGCGGGCACCGGTTCGCGGGCCTCCCGGCCGCCGGGACGGACCTCATTCTCCGGGATACGGCGGTGCCCATCGGTGCCAGGGACTGCCACCAGGAGGGCGCAAGGGGAGAGAAAGTTGCGATGCCACCCGCGGTGCCACCTTGCAGGGCAAGGATGATGAGAGCCACCCCGTGCGCTGGCCCAGTGGGTGGGGAGCCAGAGTGCCAGGCTGGCACGCTGCCCCCGATGCCACCCGGCTGGCCACCCAAGGGCGAGGCGGCGGCGAGGAAGAAGCCAAGAAGTGGCGCTCCGGGTGGCTTCCCCCTTCCCGGTCTCTGCCCAGCTGGGGCCGGTGCCCTTCCCGGTGCCAACGCCAGCCCGGTCGGGTGGCTCGCCTCCTCATCGACCTAACAAGCGGGCCAGGCAGTCCTTCGCCTCGATCCCCTCGTTCCCGACCGGTGGGGCTGCTGCCCTTCTGTGGCCAGGTTGCGATGGCATGGGACTGAAATCTCTCCGGGCTATCCCTCCCTTCTCTCCTTCCCTTCTTCCTCTCTTCCCACCCCCAGATTTGGAAGATGGGGGTGGGGGTTGCGGGGGGAGGGAGGGAGGGAGAAGAGGAGGAGTGTGGAGGAGGTTGGATGCCAGTTGGTTGTCACATAAGCAGAAGGAGGCTCTAGCTCTGGATGAGAGAGAAAGAAAGAGAGAGAAATCTCCTTTAAACAGAGAGAGAGAGAGAGAGAGAGAGTATAGTAGGGATTCTCAACCTGTGGCCTGTGGGCTGGATGCGGCCCGTGGCACCATTTCATGTGGTCCACCACCACCACCTCCACCACACCTGGAAGTGCCATGTGGCAGAGGAAGGGCAAAATGGCCATCCGGCCCCCGAAGCTGTCTGAGGGAGTGTGACCCGGCCCCCTGCTTTAAAAGGCTGAGAACTCTTGCAATATAGCAATAGCAATTACACTTATATAGTGCCACAAAGTGCTTCGGACAGGCGCATTCCAGGAGCGACAAGGGCGGTATAGGCCAGATGAATTGGTATCAGGGGCCGGATGTGGGCTGTAGTTTGGGAACCCCTAGTTTAAGCAGAGAAAATGGCAGCTTAAAATCTATCTCATCCTGTTGCAAAAACAGACTGCATGGCGCGTTTTACTTCCGCTTCCGGTGGGAGGAACCATAGGACTGGAAAGCTGGACCACATGACCAGCCTACTGAAACACATGACTGCCCCACGGCCCAAAATGTTTGGGCACCCCTGGCTTAGAATCATAGAATCATAGACTCATTGGGTTGGAAGGGGCATTTTAGGTCGTTGAGTCCGACTCCCTACTCAAGGCAGGAATCCAAATCAAAGCAGGTATGATAATAATAATGTGTCAGAAATTATTCTGGGTTGAGAGGATTTTTGCAGAAGAAACTCTGCTCATGGAGCGCCGGAATGAGGCTCCTTTCATGTCCCCACGAGCTGGGACAAAGACAGGCACTCAATCCGTCATGCAGTACCTGGCTCTTGAACTGCTGACTTGCTAGCCTTCCAGCTAACAAGGCGAGCTTCTTAACCACTGAGCCACTGCAGCTCCAGGAGATCCGATAGATGGTTGCTTTCCAATTCTGTCTTGAATGCTTCCAGTGCTGGAGCGTTCACCTCCTCTTGAGGCTGTTGGTTCCACTGTTGTACTGCTCTAACAGTTAAGAAGATTTTCCTGTCATTCAGCCTACTTGTGGCTTCCTCTAATTTGAGCCTCTTATTACACACCCTGCAGTCTGGGATGATGGAGAACAAATCCTTCCCTTCCTCTTTAGGACCATCTTTCAGGTGCTATCATATCCCCTCTCTGTCTCCTTTTCTCAAGGCTAAAGATGATCATTTTCTTCAGTCTTTTCTCATAGGGCTTGCTTTCCAGTCCTCTGATCATTTATTTATTTATTTATTTATCATCTTTATATACCGCCCTATTCGCAGAGCGACTCAGGGCAGATTAACAGGAATAACAGCACACTAAAAGAATAATCTCACAGTAAAAACAATTCATCAGTGGCCACAAACCCCATAAAATTTAAGTTAAAAGAATTTTAAAAGAATTAAAAATTCAACAAAAGATCAAAATTGTAAGATCAAGATCAAGATGAAGGGGGGAATCAGATCAGACAACAGTCTGGGGTCATCGAGTGACCAGAGCCCCATCCTTGTTTCCCTTCTCTGTACCTGCTCTAATGTGTTTAATTAAATACCTAATGCAGGGAGTCTCAACCTGCAACCCATGGGATGGATGCGGCCCACGGTACCGTTTCATGCGGCCCACCCACTGCCTCTACCACACCCAGAATTGCCATGTGGTGGAGGAAGGGCAAAATGACCATCCGGCCCCTGAAGCAGTCTGAGGGAGCGTGACCCAATGGCCCCCGGCTTTAAAAGGTTGAGAACTCCTAACCTAATAGAACAAGGAGCCATGTTTATTTCTCCACAAAGAGCCCATAAACCCAGACATTTGCCAGGAAAACAAGGGATTAACTGCTATCTATTTTGGACCTGGAATAGCCTGGAAAAGTGGAAAATTATAGGGTCAGCAAGCAGTGGGTTAGGGACTGCAGTGGCTCAAGTCACTAAGACGCTGACTGGGAGGCAGAAGGTCAGGAGTTCGATTTCCGAGTACTGCAGGACGGAATGAGCTCCCGTCTCTGTCCCAGCTCCTGCCAACCTAGCAGTTCGAAAGCAAGAAATTGCAAGTAGATAAATAGGGACCACTTCGGTGGGAAGGTAACAGCGTTCCATGCGCTCCAGTGTCTAGTCATGCCTGCCACATGACCATGGAAATGTCTGCAGAAGCAGACAGCACTGGCTCTTCGGCTTAGAAACAGAGATGAGCACTGACCCCTAGAGTCGGATACGACTGGCTTTCGAGCAAGGGAAACCTTTACCTTTACCTTTAACTACAATGGCGTTAGGGGGGCAGTTTGGCCATTTAACCCTTTCCCAATCCTCTCCCTTTTCATCTCCGTCTTTCCCTCCTTCCTTCCTGTTTCCTAATCCTCTATCCTGACCTACTTTCTTCCCTGTGCTGCCCACGGTATTACCAATTTCTCCTGCCTCGTGCATGCTAGCCACTCACTTCGGCTGCAATGTGACTTCCCCATCTCCAGCAGAACACTGGTTTTTCTCCATCACTTACTTTCTGTATTCGTTTCAAATTGCACCACCAGCATATAGTACCAGATAAAGCTAAAATTAACACATCTAAGAACAAAATAGAATTAAAAAGGGCTAGATGACATCTGCTCAATATCGGACCACCTTGACAGCATTTCCTCTTGCCAACATAAGGTCCTCCTCAGTGCACATTGAGGGGCATTGAGTGCATTGTACAATATCATATGGGAGATAGTTTGTTCTTCTCTGCATTCACAGAGTCTGTCATCTACAGGAAACCCCACTTTCTCAGATTAGCCCTTGATCTTTCTACCCCATAGTCTGTTTAAAGCTTGCCACACAGTCCATGGATGTTCTTGGCCAGGTGGCAGAGAGTCATGTAGTTCTGCCCTGTTATCTGGTAGCTCCTTGTTCGTCTTCCATAGTTCTAAGGGGGTCTGTGGGGGCTGGTTGTTCAGAGGGGCAGAAGATGTGAGGAAGTTATGCCTTGATTTCAGTCTCTGCTTCAGTGGTTGGTGATCAAATAGCAGGTGTGTTTCTGAGGAACTTGCTTTGACCCACTCTTTCTCCATCACTGCAAATCCCTGATTCAATGGCTTGGAGCCCTTATTAGGTTCTGATGGGGAAACGAATCTCCCGGGCTCTGTAGAGAAGATCAGAATTGAGCGTTATTTAATTTTATTTATTCATTCCATTTGCATCCCACCCATCAGGACCAGAAAGTGACTCATGGAAAAGGATCAGTGGTACGGTTGTCATGCTGCAATGTGGAAGGCAGATGAAAGGCCACTGAATTATATTCTCAGGACAGTCTTCACGGCTGATTGCTATGATGATCACCAATATTTGGATTTGGATACAGAAGAAGAAGAAGAAGAAGAAGAAGAAGATAGACCCAGACAGCTGTGCTGTCCAGAGTCTTCTCTGCTATTGGCTAGGCTGCTGTGATGTCACAGAAGGTTCTCCACCAACATTCTGACTGCAGGCAGGCAAGATCAGCCTCAGAATAGCCACAGACATTACAGGTGATGCAAGCAAAGTGAAAGGTATTTAAAGATCTCCGCCCAACTGCTGGTTTAAGTAACTTTATACCTACTGCCACCATGGTTTGTCATGTGATGGTTACTGATTGTCATTATTGTCTATGGTTTTTAGTTTTATTGTTTATGGGTTATTGTTTAGTGTCTTTTTATATTGTATTATGTTTGATCCTGTATTGTATGGGGTCTTTCTAGTTATTGCAAGCTGCCCAGAGTGGGAGAATTTCCCAGATGGACGGGACGGACGGACTTTCTAAACTTCGCCATAAACATAGCCTCTTGTGACTGCTGAAAGCAGGGCGGTAGCCAGGATTCTAGATTATTATTATTTTTTAGGGGGGGGGGTGTTTCAGGAGGAACAACAATGCCACACACACACATATAACATTGGCATCCCAGGGCAGGTGGGGGGGGGGGCTGTTAGCTCAGGAGGGTTGGGGGGCCCCTGGTCCCCTCTGGCTATGCCCCTGGCTGAAAACATTCTTTCTTAAATGGGATGTCCAACCAAAACCCAGTTTAAAGATTTAACAAATTATTTTTTTAACAAAGAGAAGCCAAATATATCCTTGAAGTTTCTCATCAACAATTAGCCCCTAAATAGCAGCCGTTAGCAGCTACAAAACGTTCCCTGGTCGCCGTCTTTCCCTGCTCAGATAATAGGGTTTGCATGTTTTACTTAAACACTCCTAAGCCTCTCTAAATTTGCATCAAGACCTATAAATTAGCACAGGCAAATTAATGCTAATCGGTAACTCCATTTGCCTCCTTTAATTGGGGACGATGTTGTGCATCAATATGGTTCTGCAGTTTCTGAATATTGTAGGAAATTAAAAGGGGCGGTCTAAGTATAGTTACCTGCTGTGGCAGCCAGCAGGTAAACTCAAGAGGGCAATGAGGTTACTTTTCCCCAAGTTACTTTTCCCCAAGTGCTACAGAGAGGAAAAGAACATGCAATGGAACAAAAAAACTGGGTGGAATCAGATCTGACTCCATATGCCTTACAACCTCAAACATTTTTCTGTTTTTCTCCTTTGAGGTTGAATTGTGGATAAATATTTTAACCATTATTCTCATTTGTTCTTGGGGTGTGTTTTCATCAACATTGCTTCAGGGTCTGAATGAAGATTACAGAACAATTGCTAGCCTCAAGCTTAAGAAAGTTAATACACGTTGTAAATTTCGTTTTGCGTTTTGAAGATCTATTTAAAACCATTGTCCATCACATTATATTTTTGTTTTGAGAAATAATACTTTCCTGCCTTCCTATAGTGGAACATTTATTTCTGTGTATAGCATGTGCTGTCTTCACTGTCTGTTTTAAAGCACGCAGAATTCTGCGTTACTCTGCATTTGAGAACATCTGGAACTGAGGATAAAGCCAAGACCAACCCCAGGCAGATATAGTAAACATTACTGACATAATGTATGCAAAGCTCTTCCGAACACTGTTTGCAAAGGTTCCCAGTAGTTCTGACTCCACAAATTCGTTAGGAGGCAGAATTTTGACATTTGAGACTAGGCAGTTGAGATAAGCCAGTGGTGGCGGCATTGTGCCAGTTAAAAGATAAGCCAAACTGGAAGGAAAAGACAGATAGGTTGGAAAATCCGAATATATGCCTATAATTCACACAGGCATATTAGGAAATGGCAATGAACTTATCTTACTGCTTGGTTGACATATATGAATTCCATTTAAATTATATGCCTTGCTTCTAATTTTGCACCTGTGTACATAAACATCAGGGGACTGCGGTGGCTGAACTTGACGACTGGAAGGTCAGCAGGTCAGCAGTTCGAGACTCAAGCGTTGCATGACAGAGTGAGCTCCCGTCTCTGTCCCAGCTCCTGCCAACCTAGCAGTTTGAAAGCAAGAAATTGAAAGTAGATAAAGAGGTACTACTTGGTTGGGAAAGTAAACAGCATTCCGTGCACTCCAGTGTCTATGCCTGCCTGCCACATGTCCATGGAAATGTCTGCAGATGCAGACAGCGCTGGCTTTTTGGCTATAAATGGAGATGAGTAGATGATAAATGGAGATGAGCAGAGTCAAATATGACTGGCTTTCATTGAAGGGTGACCTTACATAAACATCCGCATTTGCTATTTTATGCAAAGCAGTTGCATTTTGTTTTAAAAAACCATGATGTGTAAGTAGCTTTTGCAAGTGAAAAGTACATTCCAAAGCATTCTGTTTACTTTAGGTTCTTAAAAAAAATCCTTTGATGATACTGTAGTTGCTAATCTGACACAATCATTTTAGTGCAAATAACATGATTTGAACCCAGGACCTGGATTCATAATTCTGTCTCCAAAGTGTTTTGCTATGATTTTCCTCATGGATTATAAACATGAAAATGATGGGTAGATGGAAAATAGGGCGGATTATGGATAACTAATAGTTTGTAGAGCACTTTTAAGTGTATAAAAGCTACCTGACAATCTTATATTTGCCATTTTGGTCCCTAGAAATAAAAAGAAACTAGCTTTTAAAGGAAAATATTGACAGTTTATCTTGCTTCCTGCCACACTTACTTTCTACCTGTGGGGAGTGTTTTGTTTTGAAGTAAGGAAACAAAACTGGGGTCCGTCACCTGCACTCTGAATTGATAGAGTCTAGACCAGTAGTTCCCAACACGGGGCTCATGCCCCACCAGTGGACTTCAATTCCCAGAAGCCTAAGTCAGTACATTGGCTGTTCAGTGTTTTAGAGAATTGACTTAAGCTTCTGGGAATTGAAGTCCAAAAACCATTCGTGTGCAGGTAGACAACAACACTGTGTGAATGTGGAGAGATACAGAATCCAGCTCATTTACTGGTCTGCCGATTACTACTGGAAACATGTACTGATGTTAATTTGAGTTTGGCTAACGACAAAGCCAAGAAAGCGGCTTCATTTTGGCAGTTTAAAGTCTGACCTGGACACAAAAGAAGAAGACCCATAAAGGCTATTGACTCTAATTTCAAATGGCCCATGAATCCATTCCGGGTTTTATATCTCCCCTTTACAAAGGTCATCCCAGCAGCTGAGTCTCTGGTAGGGATCAGGCTGAGCACCTTGGCATAGTGGCTGTGAAATGCAAACTAAAACCTGCAGTGGAATCAGACACCCCTGGAACTGGAGTCACCTCCTTTCATTAGCTATCACTGCTAGTTTTTCCATTCAAACCAGACACTTTATGGCCTTTATGGGTCCTTTCTGGCTCTTTCGTTTCCCAGGAAAAGCCCTGCCTATCTCTCTAAAACAGGCGTTCTCAACCTTTTAAAGCCAGGGGCCAGGTCATGCTCCCTTAGACAGATTTTAGGGCCGGATGGCTATTTTGCCCTTCCTCCACCATATGACACTTCCTGGTGTGATGGAGGTGGTGGTGGGCCACAGGTTGAGAATCCCTGATCTAAAATGTGTCTCAGATGGAGGAATCAGCGGTCCTTCTACTCAACCTATCCTCATGTTTGTACTGTACTGTGTTTCACCAATCAATCCTGACCTGGGGGTTATATTTTCTTGCTGCAATTGCTGTCAGAAACGCAGTCCAATTACTGCTAATTGTGATGGCGGCTTTTCTGCTGGTCCCACTGGGAAAACTGAGCACTGCAAACCACACAAAATGAGCTGACTTTTTGGTGAGAGGGGGCTTGCCTTGCGGCAGATAATTTATGGACGAAGCAGGGAGACAGCCCTGGCAGCCGTCAAAATACTTAGCTGATTTTTTCCCTAAAATTAGATTTTATCGATCCAAGAAGCTGGGTGGGTGGATGAATGCAGTAGTGTATAAAAAGCCCTTCCCTGTTTCATCCTCAGGGCAAGATAAAGAGAGGGCACAATGGAAGATTCTAGCACCAAATCTGAAAAGATGAGAGATGGAACTCAGTTTAGCAAGATAATCTATCTGCCCATGCCCAGAGGCACTTGTGTCTTACAACCAATAGGAAAAATGTTACAGATGAAATGAAATAGAAGAACAAGTCTATTGGAAATATTCAGAAATAGCTGGGCTTTCTATATTATTTACGGTCTCCAGCTGGATTTTTCAAAAAGCTTGTTGTTTTCTAGCCTGAAATATCATTGTTCTACTTTATTTCATTGTTCTACTTTATTTACTGTGTTAGCTCAAGTGGTTAAGATCCTGAACTCGCTGACTGGAAGGTTGGAGTTTGATTCCTGGGTACTGCACGACAGAGTGAGCTCCCATCTCTGTCCCAGCGCCTGCCAGCCTAGCAATTCGAAAGCAAGAAACTGCAAGTAGATAAATAGGGGCCACTTTGGTTGGAAGGGAAACAGCGTTCTGTGCCCTCCGGTGTCTAGTCATGCCTGCTCCATGTCCACAGAAACGTCTGCAGACACAGGCAGCACTGGCTCTTTGGCTATAAACAGAGATGAGCACTGAACCCTAGAGTCTAATACGACTGTATTTCGAGCAAGGGTGGCCTTTACCTTTACTTTGTTTAATTGTTCAGTTTTATTTAATTAGAGACTGTGGTGGCTTAGTGGTTAAGATGTTGAACTTGATGACCGGAAGGTTGGCAGGTCATCAGTTCAAGACCCGAGTGCTGCATGATGGAGTGAGCTCCCTTCTCTGTCCCGTCTCCTGCCAACCTTGCAGTTTGAAAGCAAGAAATTGCAAGTAGATAAATAGGTATCACTTCAGTGGGAAGGTAACAGTGTTCCATGCACTCTGGCATCTAGTCATGCCTGCCACATGACCACAGAAACATCTGCAGATGCAGAGAGTGCTGGCTCTTTGGCTGTAAACTGAGATGAGCACCAGACCCTAGAGTTGGATATGACTGGCTTTACTTCATTACCATCTTGTCCTCGTTCTGCTCCTTCCCAGGCTAATCTCTAGAACAGTCAGAGAAAGCAAAAATAAAATAAAATGTCCTTTTTCGTCCTGTGATTGTCCAATAGGAGTGGGTGTGGGTGTGGGATGGGTGTAACCTCCCCCTGAATCCTTTCCAAATCCTGCTCAAATGTGTGGGTGATAAGTTGTCTTGCGGATTGAGCAGAATGTGTGGGCTTCACCTTTTCGGGTGGTGCTTAGCTTGTCACAAACTGTGGTGATGAATGTTGTAGCAATTTGATTGTGCAAATATATACGGTATATATATATATATATTCTGGGCAAGACTCCAGCCTTGGCTATTCCTCTCTTAATTCTTTTTGCTGTCTTCCTAGTCTTTGCAAGCTGTGAACAGATTTCTTTAAGCTGGGAACATCCAGAATGCCAACTCCCACCTTTTCAGGTCTCGGGCCATCCTTTGCATAGAACTGGGCTTGTTTTTTCTTCTTCAAGTGCCGTACCTGATTCCGAGTATTGGTGATCCTCATGGTAATCAGCTATGAAGATTGTCCTGAGAATATAAATGCAATTATCTTCCATTTGCCTTCTGCACCACAGTGTGTCATCCATAGTACTGCTGATCCAGTTCCATGAGTCACTGTCTGGTCAAAGTTAAAAGAGATGGAATAAAATCAATATTTAAAATCAGAGCAGGCAAGCTTTAATCATTCTAGGGTCATGATGGAGAACCTTGGCACTCCAGCTGTTCTTGGACTTCAATTCCCAGAAGCCCAAGTCTCTGTTAATCCGTACACACAGCAAACCCATCCTTGTGGATTCACAGGGACTTGGGCTTCTGGGAATAGAAGTCCAAGAACAGCTGGAGTGCCAAGGTTCGCCATCATTGTTATAGGGAATTATTTCTCCGGACAGTCTCCCACGTTGAAGCCTACTATGGGGAGAAGCTGCTGACCCCAAATTGACGGTTTTCCACAGAGAAAACTCCTGGCTTCTTTTTCGAAATCTTCCCCATTTGAATATAAATCACGGCTCGCTGACATCCAGTTCTTTACAGTGTAATCTTTCCCCTTCATTAAAGAAAAGCAATGTTGCTCTCCTGCCCTCTGAAAAGCGAGGCTATGATGTTCCTTAAGATGCTTTGGAGAGATAAAAATCTCCCAAAGGGATTATGTGACATGACCTTAAGCCTTCTTCCATCCTTGGACCAGAAAAAGAAATCTATGCAAAACACCAGTCTTTCCCGTAAGACTTTAAACACACCAGTTGTCTGACCCTAGAGGTGCTGAGAATGTAATGTGGACCATTCCTCCCAGGGTCCATTAAAACAGAATTTAAAACAGTATATACATATATATTTTATAGGATGTGGTGGGTTGTAGATTTGCTGACGCAGCTGCCTGCATTGTTCAACTGCGGCAGCTGGACCCGCAAGCCGCCGTTGGGAAGGCTGTCATCCGGAAAAAATGTGGAGTCATCACAACACTGTGTCTCTTAATGATATAAAGATATATATTTAAGTAATTATAAAGAAAGAAATTGGAACCGCTGGATTGTTGGTGGCAAAGTAAAAAAGACATTAAGCAAATTGGACACGCCAGTCAGCAGATTGTGTTAGATTTAAAAACAGGCTTTTGAGTTATACGTAACTTTGGTACTAGTGAGTAGAGGCTGATTGAGCTGGTGCCTGGCCACCTGTTTTGCTGGTCAAGCTGAAGATGCATGAAACTGTAAAGACTAAAACCTTTGAACCTGACCAAAATGCAGTTTCAGCACATACCCCCCAATGTAAAGGTAAAGGTCACCCTTGCTCGAAAGCCAGTCGTATCCGACTCTAGGGTGCAGTGCTCATCTCTGTTTCAAAGCTGAAGAGCCAGCGCTGTCTGCTTCTGCATGTCATGTGACAGGTGATGGATAGACAAATTATGCTCAATTATGTGGGAACAGCATAAACAAGATCAGCATTCATTAAATAAATTTTATACCTATCATCTGCAGGGTCTGTTGTGTGATGGTTATTGTTGTTATTATTTGCCTATGGTTTATCTTCTTCTTCTTGTTTCCTCTTTTCCCCCATCGGGTATCAAAGGACCTATGGTTTATAGTTTCATTATGTATGGGTTATTGTTAATGCCTTTTCATAGTTTGATATGAGCTCTCGTGGTGCAGTGGTTAAACTAGTGTACTGCAGCCAAAACTGTGCTCACGTATGCTTTATGCCAATTAAAGGGACTGCAATGGCTCAAGTGGTTAAGACGCTGACTGGGAGGTGGCGGAAGGTCAGCAGTTCAAAAGCCGAATATTGCACGATGGAGTGAGCACCCATCTCTGTCCCAGCTCCTGCCAACCTAGCAGTTCAAAAGCAGGGAATTGCAAGTAGACAAATAGGTACCACTTTGGCAGAAGAGGTAACAACATCCTTTGCTTGCCACATGACCACAGAAACATCGGCCGATAGCACTGGCTCTTTGGCTGTAAATGGAGATGAGCGCCACCCTGTAGAGCCAGATACGCCTGGCTTTTGAGCAAGGGAGCCCTTTACTTTTACTATACAAATTGGCACATGCTACTTTATTTAAAAAATCCATCAGAGTTTTTCTGTATTTCTTTTGTCTCCATCTCACCACACACACAAACACACACACACACACCCCACACTCACACTTTTCTCTGCTCCCTCCTGACTTTTCTGTTCCCTTCTGTTGAGGAACTGGCTCGGCAGGGAAGTGCCCTGGCAGCATTTTAGCCAGAGATGAGAGAGACACTTAAAAAGCCATTTATCAAAACACCTGATGCCAGACAGGATGGGAAGGATCAGAAAGCTGCAGCAGGAGGCAAAGTTTAATCAACATTGTGGGGGAAGGGAGGGCTTTTAATATAAATGTTGGATGCTTTTATTACTCCCTCTCTTTTGCCTCTTCATCTGGTGAGGGACTGTTTTTTCCCCTTCCAGCGACAAACAATACTGTCTATGGGTTGGTGCTCATCTCTGCTTACAGCCAATGAGCCAGTGCTATCTGCGTCTGCAAGGGTTCCCATGATCATTTGACAGCCATGTTTAAACCCTGGAGTGCATGGAACACTGTTACCTTTCCCACCAAAGCAGTACCTATTTATCTACTTGCAAATTTACTTTCAAACTGCTAGGTTGGTAGGCATGGGACAGATGACAGGTGCTCACTCCATCACGCAGCACTCTGGTCTCTTACTGTTGACCTGCTAACATTCCGGTCATCAAGAGCCAGTAGATACACAAAAGACCCACTCCTCATTGGTTGACATGGACTGATCCATGTAATTTTTTTGTGCAGTTCATATGACAGTTATGGGAGTGATATAGTGAACAGCTGTATTACCAAATGTATCAGTGTACCTCTGGAGGCAGGTATCAGCAGGTACCCAAAGATGCCAACTTTAGTATTTGGTTTGGGATGACTGGTTTTTTGCTGTTGTTCAGTCGCACAATCGATTCTGACCCTTTGCGACCCCATGGACCACCGTCCACCAGGCACTTCTGTCCTCCACCATCCTCCTCAACTCGCTCAGCTCTGTGCCCATTGTGTCTACAATACCATCTGGCCATCTCATTTTTGGCCACTCCCTTCTTCTTTTGTCCTCCACCCTTCCCAGCATCAAGGCTTTCTCAAGTGAATCTTCTCTTCTCATTTGATGTCCAAAGTACTTTAGCTTCATCTTCACTATTTGACCTTCTAAGGAGCAGTCAGGGTTAATTTCTGCTATGCTGTTTCTGTGCATGTCCTTCTCTTTGATGGTTTCTCTTGCCCATCTGTTGGGAAGTGACAGGCAGTATTCCATCTAAGACCACAAGAACATCCTAACTATATACATAAGACCTTATGCAAAGAAACTCTTATCTCTGATGAGGAGTGAAGTTCTGCTTGTGTTTGCTGTGTGTGTGATTCATTGGACCCCTGACCCTGCAAGACCTTTTCCATATCCTGAAGACAAATTACCATCTGGGAACTGGTCCAACCATCCCTTTCTGATTCTATTAATCCTACAGCCAAATGGAAGTGAATTTTAACCACGCTGTTGATTGGAATGGCAGCTGTGAAATCAGCAATTTCAACTAAGTACAGTTCAGGCCCACGTCACAGACAGTTTGACCTTTCCTAAACCCTTGTGCAAACATCATTATATTACTCTCTTGGCGGAACAGTCCAATTAATTAATTTCAGGTGTTTCTGCTCTGTCCTGAGAAGATGAATGCTAAGAAATAATAAGTTATTTCTCTAATTCAACGCTCCCCATATACCACCTTCATAAGCCCATAACAGTCCTGGTTGCGATTCTTTCATAGGTATTATACTTATTTTCAGAAGCATAGCAGTTTTTCAAATCCTTATTATTAGAATTCCAATACTAGAGAGAGAGAGAAATTCCAAAATGTCCTATATAATTGGCTAAACTCATTATTAAGTGGGTCAAATTACAAATATAGTACTGTACTTAGATTTTGTATTCTGAAATTGTAAGCAGAATAAAAAATATTACAGCAGAGAGCAGTCTTTTCCAGATTTCAGCCAGCCTTGGCCCTGTCAAAGTCATTCTGCTTCATTTTGATGTACACCTTCACTTTTATCCTTCCACTATCAGATGCTCTGTGAAGATACATACTTCCTTGGACTATTTTGGAGGCTTTCTCCAATTTTCGTCCCACCCTATGTTATTTATTCCTCATTAAACCATGGGGTTCTTCTGTGCCTGTTCATCTCTCTTATATATATCTGGCCAGTATTATTTTGTCTACGTAAGGATCAGCAGCAGTAGCTGTTGAGTCCAGTTTTAGGGGTGCTGTGAATCCGTGCCAGATTTTAGACCGCACTTTGCGGAAGTTATTTGAGGCATTGAACCGGTTTGGTGGAGTATAATTCAGCACCATGGATAGTGCCTGTAAAAGACAAACTAAAACCTGGAATAGATTAACAGAGCCTTCAAAACCCAGGTCAACAACTGTCATTAATCAGCAGTCAGATATGTTTGTTAGCAATATTTTCAACAGTATCTCACAGCTAGGTTTTTATGGTATGTTTTTTTAAAACTGAGGCTGGGACCAGAGTGCAAAGAAAATATGTTTTTTTGTATCCTGAGGAAAATATATGATTTGATTTGGAGGCTCTTAGAAGGTGTTTGCCAGCCACCAAGGTAAAGGTAAAGGTTTCCCTTGCTCGAAAGCCAGTCGTATCCGACTCTAGGGGTCAGTGCTCATCTCTGTTTCTAAGCCGAAGAGCCAGCGCTGTCTGCTTCCAAACCCTTAGAGAAAGTTGATTGATGCTCTCTGGTCTCTAGGCTTCGATTCTTCATTAAGCACCCCAAAAAGGGCTGATTTTCATATCATAATAATGGAATATTCTGAAATTTCTTGCCCCATTTACCCAGTAGCAGTTACACCCTAGAAACTGCATACACGAAGCAGACATTCAGAGGGGCGGCTTTTCTCAGTGTGAGGGTACCACATAGCATGAAAAGCTAAAATAATTGAATTTCAATTGAATAATTGATGCAATTGAATAATCGATCAATTGAATAATCGATGCAGAAGGAATCAAACATATCTTTGGGAGGGAAAGATTAACCCTAATCAAGTCTGCATTTTATAGCTAATAGCTCCTTGAAACCTTGTGCAGCGACTAGGCATCATTTGAACCCAGGACTCCAGTGATGACAACCTCCTTGTTATACAAGGTCTCGAAGACCCTCCCAACATGACGGTGCCGCCCTCCTTCACTGTTATTTCCGCCTGCCACACTCAAGATGGCTCCCTCAGATCGACACCACTCTTGTTTAATACCCATTCCCCGGGATCATAGAGATAGAAAGAATAGAGCAGGGTAAAATTCCCCACAAGAACTGAAAGTGTTCCTTGACTGCAAAGAGTCAATGCAGTTCAAAGTAGTCTTTTTATTAGAAAACAACATCGACCTGCAATGGTTATTAAAGTGAATAAAGTCCAGTTATGATCTGTAAAACACACCTTTTCTATACATTTGTATCTCTATAATTCAAGATGGCGTCTCCACCTCACTCAAAATGGCGGCGCCAGCGTCCCGTTCCGCTGGACGGCAGAGCGTCCCTTTCGGCCAGCCTATCAGGGACTCGTGCTGGGCGTGGCTTTCGCGTTGCCTGGGCAACAAGGCCCAGAAATCTGGGGGAAGAAGAGATGCTTCGGAGGTTCCGGAGAATCCACGTCGCTGGAGTTACTGGAAGCGCAGGTAATGGAAACGAAGTGCGCCTGCGCAGAGAGGGCCAGGAGTTCCGTGTCGAGTGCACGTGTGAACGTGGCGCCCCCCGTTTCTTTCTTCAGCTTTGCACTCTAATACACAGACATCTTTCTGTAGCATTTACAATCTGGATTAAGACGGTAGGCAGGGATTGCAACAAGATTGCTGAGCAATAATTGGCCTGGATCTCTAGTTCTGGGAAAGGTTTCGACTCAAAACATCTGTCCTCTTCAGAAACTTGGGTTGGGGGGAGAGAGAGAGAGAGAAGAGAAGCCGCTTCACTCTTGGAAATGGAGGAGCAAGGAAAAACAGGGGAACTCCTGATGTAAAACACCAGTGTCACATAGGATTAGGTAGAATGTTAGATCGGAGAAAATCAGATTTAAAATCGCCACTCAGCCAAGATGTTTGTGGACAGCCGAAGGCTTTTCGTGTTCCAGCTGACCTATTTTGCAAGACTGATGTGCATAAAATACGCCTACCTTCCACCCTGCAAAAATTGCCCTGGGTTTATTTTCTCCGGTGAGATCTAGACACGATAATAGGCACTTGAAATAATGATGTTAACATGAAGGCTTTGTTGTTGTTGTTGTTGTTCAGTCGCACAGTCGATTCCGACCCTCTGCGACCCCATGGACCACTGTCCGCCAGGCACTCCTGTCCTCCACCATCCCCCTCAACTCGCTCAGTTCTGTGCCCATTGTCTCCACAATACCATCTAGCCATCTCATCTTGGGCCGTCCCCTTCTTCTTTTGCCCTCGACCCTTCCAAGCATCAAAGCTTTCTCAAGTGAATCCTCTCTTCTCATTTGATGAGAAGTACTTTAGCTTCATCTTTACTATTTGCCCTTCTAAGGAGCAGTCAGGGTTGATTTCTTCTAAGATTGACCTATTTGTTCTCCTCGCTGTCCAGGGGACTCTCAAAACTCTCCTCCAACACCACATTTCAAAGGCGTCTATTCTTCTGTGCTCAGCTTTCCTAATAGTCCAGCTCTCACAACCCTACATTGCCCCCGGAAATACCATTGCTTTGACTATACGAATTTTTGTGACATCTTTACACAACCTAAGATAGGAGAAACTTCTGATAAGCCTTGAGGAAATGGTGACATAGTTGTGGCAGGAGGAATTTTAACAATAGCATTCTGAATTGGTCATATAAGGTTGCTTCAACCTGGAAGGAAAGCCACCTTATGTTAACAATGGCACAGAAAAAATGGTCTGTTTCCCTCCCCAAAGAAGAAGAAAAAATAAATAAAGAGTCCTAATGCATCATTAGATGAGGAATTAATTTGGCATACAGACAACTCTGCAACTTAGTCATGCATTTCCAACTAAGTTTCTAGTCCTCAAGATTAACAGGAGAGCCTTAAAAACATTGGTGAAATCTTTGAAGTGAACACAGACTGGGCAAGGGGGCACTTTCTAAAGATGAATGAGGGTGCCTTGATTCCATTTTCACCTCTGTGTCTTGCCAACAGGCTGACTATGCCTTATGGACTCAGGTTCTTTAGGATCCCAGAGACGATAAGCAGTCAGTGGGTGAAGAACCAAAGCTGGATTAAACAGTTCTCTAAACAAAGTATAACAGAGACAGAACAAGAACACAAGCAAGCTATGCATACTTAGTGTGGATTCCCTGTGTCCTTTCTCTAGACACCTGGGAGCCTGGTTAGGTGGCACTTCTGATGTTCAGAGAGCTCCAGAATCCTAAAGGAACCCGATCGCATCAGGCCTGGCCAGCCTGTTGGCATGACTTCATGCCAAGCAGAATGAATGTATTAGTAGAACTTGCACAAGGCATTTTGACACAGCAGACACAGACTATCAGAATGATGCTTCCATCCAAAATGGAAACAAATAGATACTTTTCTGCAGAGGTAGGGTTTTAGGGTACCAAACACTGGGTTCTCTTTGTGCAGACGTTTGATGCTAGAGAAATAGGGCCCAAGAGCTGTAAGTACAGTAAAACCTCATATAACGCTAAAACCTGGTTCCACAAGTCTTCGTGTTATATGATTTTTCGTGTTATCTGATCCTCTATGGGATCCATAGAGATACATTGTAACCACACAGGCTTTCGCGGTTGTTATCTGAAGCATCCCATAGGATCTTAATGTTATCTGATGCAATTCTTCCCCCCAGATTCCTTGATGTTATGCGATTTTCGTGTTATTCGATACTAATGTTATATGAGGTATTACTGTATTAGCAAAAGGCTTCTTCGTTTATTCTAGCAAAGCCAAATTGTGGTCTGGATTTTGCCTCCATAGATTCTTCCTCTCTCAATCCTTTTCTTTCTGCAGGTCCATGGCTGAAGTTCACGTGATTGGTCAGATTGTGGGAGCCAGTGGATTCCCCAGCAGCAGCCTTTTTTGCAAATGGGGGTTTCACACAGGTAAGTGAAACAGGTTGTTCGGGCAGAAAGGGAGCTGGGAGTTTTGAGGTTCAAATCTCAAGGCTCATTCCTTAGGAGAAGAAGCTGTCTCTAGGGGGTTTGTTTGGGGAGGTTGTGTGGGTCCTGGATTCAGCTAGAGCAGGGGTTGCCAACCTATTTAAATCAGGGGCTGGATCACACTCCTTCAGACAGTTAAGGGGGCCAGACTGG
The DNA here is from genome assembly GCA_030440675.1 of Furcifer pardalis. Classification (NCBI taxonomy): domain Eukaryota; kingdom Metazoa; phylum Chordata; class Lepidosauria; order Squamata; family Chamaeleonidae; genus Furcifer; species Furcifer pardalis. Next base: position 309,897,987 of record CP126890.1, read on the forward strand.
TGGTCCCCCCACTGTTTACGGCTGCCATAAACAAGTCCACAACTGATTTCCAGTGGCTGTGGCTGCTGGAGTGATGGGAGGATTATTTGGCTCCATGGGCCGAATCCAGCCCATGAGTCGTAGGTTGCCTACCCCTGAGCTAGAGGCTGGTTTGCTTTTTCAGTTAAATGTCGTGACAGTGACTGGTATACTAGCAAGTCCCCCCCCCCCCCATGCAGTTGGGGAAAGGGTTTTTTGGGACTATAATTCCTAGAATATTCCATATACAGTACCTGAATATACCAGTAAAACCTCGCATAAAGAGCGTCTCGCTTAGAGACTAACTCGCTTAAAGAGCAGAATTTTCTCTGAATGGTTGCCTTGCTTAACAACTAAAACCCAACCAAACACTCGCTTAACAACTAAATTGGGGTTCACAATCCCACCCCCCAGAAGTCACAATTGGTCACTTATAATGGTGTTTTGCTTAGCAAACTCATTTAAAGAGCAATCTTGTGGAACACATTATGCTCTTTAAGCAAGGTACCACTGTACCTGAAACCGCAGATACCTGTGAACCTTACATTTTGCATTGCTGACAGTGGCCTCTAGTGGCCACCTCTGGTAATGTGACATAGAAATACAGATGTACAGTACAGGTACTGTATTATGTATTTCAGGATTTTTTTAATTGAATCTTTTTAGACCCATAGATAGGTGAAACCATGGATAGATAAAGTTAAATGTCATCTTTGCTGAAAAGCCTGTTGTATCTGACTGTAGGGTTTAGTGCTCATCTCTGTTTATAGCCGAAGAGCCAGCTCTGTCTGCATTTACAGACGTTTCCGTGGACATGTGGCAGGCATGTGTAGACGCCTACAAATATTTGGGGGTGAGGGGGTTTGACCTGTAAACCCTGCTCCCCACTGCTCCCCCTCCCCCATGGCTTGTGAGGTAGTTGATCAAATAGTGACCAGTTTCAAATTGAACAAGATCATTTCATGGTTGAGTCAATAGCAGAACCTGAACCCAACAGTCTAACTACAGTACTATCAAAAGGACGTGCCCTTCTCCTAAGTTTCTTTTCTCCTTCTCTTCTCCCCACAATCTCAGGTGGGGCGTGGAAACTGCTGTCTGGGCTCCAGGAGGGACAGACCCAGGTTGACCACCCTCAGCTGGATGATGTCTCGTACTGGTCCCATCCCATCGATGTCCATTTTGCAACCAAAGGCTTGCAGGGTAGGAAGTCCCGGGAGAAAAGGTCTATGTGTTGTTCTTGGCTAGTACAGGGGTTCCCAACCTTGTCAAACCGGGGGCTGGGTCACGCTCCCTCAGTCAGCTTCGAGGGCCAGACATTTTGCCCTGCCTGTACGATGGGGTTGGCCATTTTGTCCCAACAACTTCAAAGGGGGTGGCCATTTGGTTTCTCGAATGCCCTTGGAGGGGGCCCCACATGAAATGGCGCCATGAGCCGGGTCATTTTTCCCTTCCTCCACTACATGGCACTTCTTGGTGTGGCGGAGGTGGTGGTGGGCCACATGAAATGGTGCTGTAGGCCGCATCCGGCCTATGGGTCATAGGTTGAGAATCTCTGACCTAGTGCAATATATGTAAAGGATGTTTAATATAAAAGTCCTCAGTTTTACAAAACCAAGAGGAATCAAACCCTGGCCTTCCTTTCCTCCAAAGCCCAACCTTTTATTTTGCTCTGTCCCCTGGGCCAATTTCCCCCCCCCCCCTTGCTTCGTTGATTTGGTGGTACCATTGTTTCTGTTCCCAAGCCCTGAAGGGAATTGGGAGGAATGATTTATTAATGATGTGGCGTCTCATCAGCCGGAGGGGAAAAGGAAACGAAGCCCCTAGGAGCGTTTTGCAACTTTCCCCCGCACCCGTCCCTTCCCGCCCGCTGGCCCTCCGCCGCCCACTGGCCTTTTCTCGCCCTCGCCTTTCCCGGCCCCAGCTCAGCATAGTCTGAAAAGAAGCAGTGGAGGGGCGCATGCCAAACAAACCAGATTTGCAGCGTGCCCAAAAGGCAGCAGGTATCCGCTTCTAATCCCTTGCCATTCCGATCAACCGGCAGGTTTTCTGAGCTCTTTTGTCTGACAGAGCGTACAATGTCCGTGGATTAATTCCCTTTTATATACCCAATTATATCAAGGATAATGCGAGGAAGGGAAGAAAGGAATCAGGTATGAGAAAACAAAAGATCAAAGTATGACCCCCCAGCCCTTTCCTGCCATCACCAAATACCAGAAGTCGAGACAGGAGGGGGGAAACAGCTAAAATCCCCCCCTTCGATTTCCCAGCTGCCCTTCTGGGTAGGAAGGCATCCTGCCAAAACAACTGGACAAAAAACTCACGGAAATTCACAGATGACTGTCCCGAGGTTAGGACTGGGTCTAAAGAGGCCTGGCTGTAAATGGGGAGATGAGAACCGAACTCATGGCTGGCTTTTGAGCAAGGGAGACCTTCACTTTACTTTTATCTTGACATACATACATAGTTAAAGGTAGAGATCTCCCTTGCTTGAAAGCCAGTCGTATTCGACTCTAGGGTTTGGTGCTCATCTCCGTTTATAGCCAAAGAACCAGCACTGTCTGTGTGTGCAGACGTTTCCATGGACATGTGGCAGGCATGACTAGACACAGTGCCCGGAACACTGTTTACCTTCCCACTGAAGTGGTACCTATTTATCTTCTTGCAATTTCTTTCTTTTGAACTGCTAGTTTGGCTGGAGCTGGGGCAGAGATGGAAGCTCGCTTGGGTCTCAAACCGCTGACCTGCCGACTCAAGCGTCTTAGCCAGTATCCCACCGCAGTTCCTTACGTACATACATACTCCACCCATCTGATTAAACACCACTCTGGGCGGCTTACAAAATATTAAACCACATATAACATCATATAAAAATAGCAAATTATGCTGTCATGAATGGAGAGGCGTTGATCCTTCAGCTGGTGGAACAGAGAGGATCAAAAGCCCTGATCCTAACTTTGAATCTCAACGAACCAAGAGTTTTGTGTGACCTGTATGACTGTTACACTTTGGCATCAGGGTTAATGGCCTCCAGGGCTGTCGCTTATGCTGCTATTCTGTCGTCTCCCCCCCCCCCCAACAGGTTGGCCCAAACTGCATGTCCAGGTGTGGCACCAAGACGCCTTTGGCCGCTCGGAGCTGTACGGCTACGGCTTCTGCCACGTGCCTTCAAGCCCCGGTTTCCACCAGTTGGACTGCGTGACGTGGCGCCCGCTGGGCTCATGGCAAGAGCAGTTCTCCCAGCTTTTTGTGGGCGGGGGCCCCCAGCTGGTCAACAGCGACCTCATCTACACGGGGGCCGACCGCTACCGCCTCCAGACCCGGGCCATGGGCACCGTCCATCTCCAGTTGGCCATCATCTTGCGTAACTTTGACCGCTACGGAGTCGAGTGCTGAGCCTGGACCGGGGACTGTGCTGTCGTGTATTAGGCGGGGAGTGAGGGAAATTTCCCCAAATGAAATGGAAAATCCTCAAGAAGAACAGCGTCCTCGCAGAAATCCTTATCCCATTACAGATCCTGAACCTGCTGCAATCCGTGAGCAAGCAATGTGGTCCTTTGGAACAGAGAAAGGACTTGATAATGGTTAGTGATTAGCTCAATGATGGCCAACCTTGGCACTCCAGATGTTCTTGGACTTCAATTCCCAGAAGCCCTGATCAGCAGGAGTGCTGAATTGGGCTTCTGGAATTGAAGTCCAAGAACACCTGGAGTGCCAAGGTTAGCCATCACTGATCTAGGGTATTAAGATTGAGAACCCCTCACCTAAAGGGTCAAAGAACCAGTCCTGTAGCCTTGGGTTCAGATTTCGTGCCGTAATCTTGGCTACCCTCAATATCCATCTCTTTGAGAGGCGGCCGAAAGAATCGTTCCCCATCCGATTCCCGTTTTCATCCCACAGATCTGGACCAAATCCCCCATGACTGGGGAAACTGGCACTTCTACACACCTGCTTGGTCTTATTTCTGCAGTGCCCCATTTTGCATTAAATTGACTTTTGGCAAAGTTCTTTGTGTCGTGCATGTGGGATTTTTGTGTGTGTTGTGCAGTGAGTCTGCCTCGAATTCCACAACACCCCATAGCATTTGAGGGGCCTTCAGTGCATCAAGACTGGGACTTCGTGTAGTATACTAGGCACAGAGTTGTTCTAAGGACTCAAAAGCTCCGGGTTCAGATCTCGTTTGAGCCAAAGGAAAAATTGGCCAGCAGGAAAATATGTTGGAGTCTAGAGCCATGACTGGAAGGTCAGCAGGTCAGCAGTTCGAGACCAGAGTGCTGCACGATGGAGTGAGCTCCCATCTCCGTCCCAGCTCCTGCCAATCTAGCAGTTTGGAAGCAAGAATTTGCAAGTAGATAAATAGGTACCACTTTGGAGGGAAGGTAAACAGTGTTCCGTGCACTTTGTTGTCTAGTCATGCCTGCCACATGTCCACGGAAACATCTGCAGACGCAGACAGTACTCTTTGGCTGTAAACAGAGATGAGCACTGATCCATCGAGTAGGATATGACTGGCTTTCAAGCAATGGTGACCTTTACCCTTTCTTAAAGTGGCCACTATCACCTACAGTCCAGGGTGGTGCAGTCCATTTTCCACCCTGGGGTTCAAATCCCATCATCCTTTTGTATTACGGTGAGAAGGAAGAGGAAGGCGAGAAGCAGATGGATCTTTTCCTTTTAGGCCACAAAGGAGCACCAAACTCGGCATGGTTAGGCCAGGCATCTCCACAGGTGTCCTGTTTCCCTAGAAAGGAACACGCACGTGAAATGTGCTCTTCTGCTTCAGGAAATGAGGTAGTATTTTGCCACACGTGTGGCTTTTGGCTCATCTAGTCCTGTACAGCCAATTTGATAAGCTGCAGCTGCTTTGTAGGGCACAAGAGATGCTGGATTGAACAATAAGTTTGCTCCACTGGTACAGGAGCTGATATTCTGTTGTCTCCCATCCATGTCAGACTCCTGCTGTATCCACATCCGAATATTGTCAATCGTCATGGCCATCGGCCATGAAGATTATCCCGAGAATATAATGCAGTGGCCTTCCATTTGCCTTCTGCATCTCAGCATGACACCTATAGTACCACTGATCCACTTCCACAAGTCACTTTCTGGTCCTGAGGCCTTTTGGCATGCAAAGTCCTCATCAACTGCAGGACAGTCTTGATGAAGCTGCTGCCCTACATCGAAATGGATTCAATTGGGACCATTTGATCCACTTGGGGACCATCACCCTTCCCTGTGGACTTCACTACCCAAGGCCGCTAGGTTGTCAGCTTTGTTAATCATCACCTGTCACTCATCGTTGAGCCGTCGATAGGAGGGTCTACTCTATTACCATAGCAGGATAACCTGGCCAGACTGATTGACTCTCTTTAGCTCCCAGCATTAGAGGCCATCTCCTTGTTTGTGGCAGTGTAGCACCTTCCTCATCGTGCTTTATCATTTTAAAGTATCTCCTCTACCCCTCCACGCATACACCCCTGCCAGTTCTGGTTCTAGGAATGAGCCTGGTAATGAGGGAAAATGCTTTTAGGAGCACAGCAAGGTACGGCTGTGTTCCTTTCCCCTCCCTGCGTGCTCCTTTTCATGGAAGAAAGAGAGTGATCGGCAGACGGACACATGGATAAACCGCAGGGTGGCTCAGCCTGGATTTAATTGAGGCCTTTGGCTTATTAATCATTTTGGACCATTTGCAAAGCCAGGTGCCAGAAAGAAAGAGGATAGAAGGAAGAAAAAGAAGGAAGGAAGAATAGATAAGGGAGGAAGAGAAAGGGAGGGAGGGAGGAAGAAGGACAAAAATAGATTAAAAAGGAAGGAAGACATAGAAAGAAGGAAATAATAGATAAGGAATGAAGGGGAAAAAGGAAAGAATAAATAGAGATGGAGAAAAGGGAGGGAGGAAGAAATAAAGAAGGAAATAATAGATAAGGAAGGGGCCATCTCTGTCCCAGCTCTTGAGGACATGAAGAGAGCCTCATTCGGGCATCCCTTGAGCAGAGTTTCTCCCTCAGAAATCCTTTCAACCCAGAATAATTTCTGACACTAAATTATTATTATAGTCTGCAGCTTTCAGCATTGAGCAATGCAATGCTCAAACTGAAACAGGCTTTTTAAAGTTACAAGTTCCGTTACGTAGATGTTGGAAACTTGCAAGTTCCAGAATCACAACCAACTTCAAGGAAGGCGATCACACATCCCAAAACAATTGAAATAAACTGGCCATAATTGATTCAATTTTAAAAAACCTAGTCTTGGGTGTTTAAAAAAATACCACTTTCTGCCCACACTTAGCTGAAAATCATGTGCTCAATAATTTTAAAATCAATTTCAAGTCAGGCAAACCCAACACAAAAACATCAGTCTTATGGCATGTAGTCAAACTGTTGTATAGAGAAATTGTCTGTTGTGCTACAAGGTAGATTTATTTTGATCTCATCCCGTGTTATTGGACTTTGTATCACATCTGTCTCCTGATGTCAGCATATTATCAAAGAATTGATGTCTGGCCATCAATTCTTTCCACAGGTAGTTTTGCATGATTACATAGAAGAATCTGCATATTACATGTGGCTTATCCTTGTTCTCTCCCTGGATGTCCTTGATTTTATCTCAGCCTTTTAAACTGTTCCTGATTAACCAGGTGATAGGAGTGAAAATGTTTCACACACTGCTTTCGCATTCTAAATCAAATGAGCCATCTTCCTTTTACAAAACATACCCATGATTAAGTATTTGATGGATGTTTTTTAAAAAAAAAATGCATTCTTTTTATTTCAAATTAATTCAACTGTAAGGAAGTTGCAAGTGTAATTAATATTTTAGTTCAATTGCAAGGAAAATGCAAGGGTAATATCTCTGCTATTATAGCTCTAAAGGTAAAGGTTTTCTTTGCTCGAAAGCCAGTCGTATCCAGCTCTAGGGTTCAGTGCTCATCTCTGTTTCAAAGTTGAAGAGCCAGTGCTGTCTGCTTCTGCAGACATTTCCATGATCATGTGGCAGGCATGACTAGACACCAGAGCACATGGAATGCTGTTACCTTCCCATGGAAGTGGTCTGTATTTATCTACTTGCAATTTCTTGCTTTCAAACTGCTAGGTTGGCAGGAGCTGGGACAAAGACGGGAACTCATTCCATCGTGCAGTACTCGGGGAATCGAACTGCTGACCTTCTGCCTCCCAGTCAGCGTCTTAGCCACTTGAGCCACTGCAGTCTGTCTTAAAACTAAAGGAAAGAAAAACCTGGTTCTTAAAAACCCCTTCCTTTTCTAAAAGAGAATCAAGGTACAGTACTAAGAAAAGCCACATTGGCAGTGGCTGTAGATAATTTTTGAAAAATAGTTTAAAAATCTGATTTGATTTTTTTTTAAAAAAAAGTTTTCCTATTGTAAAATCCTCCCACATAGTTCTTGATCTATTCTGCAGTAAAACAAGGATATGCAAAACGTTGTAATCGTACTTTGTGCATTTTGAAGAGACTATTTCATAAATTCTGTCCAAGGGTCTAGAATAGATTTTCTAATCCTGACAACACCCAGCAGAGGTCATCAAAGCTGCAGAATTGGTAAGCCAAGTAGCGGCTCCCTGGTTATTAATTTAGAAAAAAATTCATTTACACTCGTTTCATCCCAAATACCGACCCCCATTCCAACCTAGAAGTTCTAGCTACCATTGTCTTTGTGATCTAACCATTATGGAACACTGCCCGCTCCGCAAAATCACCAAATTCTGCTTTTCCAAAGCGCTCTGCTTATTCTTAACGACAGCCTGCTATACAGGGTGATCTGTAGGTCTCTACCCACACACCACACAGATACACTGGATACATGGAATATATGGATGGGTAGGGACTTGTGGGCCACCCTGTACATTTAATGCACAGACTATGGTTGGAATCTTATTGTGTAGTTATGCCAACAGCTCAACTTTTTGGGAGTGAATTACATAATCTCCCGTAGATATTTATCTATTGCAAACTGGGTCACACAACTCATACATACCTATGTATGTATGTACAGGCAGATTTCTTAATTTACTTGTATGTGTCTGAAGATGACACCATTTGCATAAATGTGTAATGGGATTTCAATGGTTTTTTCCTCGTGTAATATATATATGTCCAACTTTAGGGGTCAGTGCTCATCTCCATTTACAGCCAAAAAACTGGTGCTGCCTGCGTTTGCAGACGTTTCGTTGCCCATGTGGCAGGCATGACTAGATGCTGGAATTCTGTTACCTTTCCTACCAAAGTGGTACCTTATTTATCTACTTGCAATTTTTTGCTTTTGAACTGCTAGGTTGGCAGGAGCTGGGACAGAGACGGGAGCTCACTCTGTCGTGCAGCACTTGGGTCTTGAACTGCTGACCTTCCAGTCATCTTAACCAATATGCTACCGCTGCTCCCAAACTGGATATAGTAAGTGGTAATTCTTTTGCCAGTTTTATATAATAAAGTTTCACCCCCACTACCTTTTCCTCACCCTGTCCTACAGCTCCCTCCTAAAATTAGGGGTTAAATAACAGTGGTAAAAACTATTATCTGACAGGCCTTGTTCCCATACCACTTACAAATATGGCAGATACAGTAAAACCCCGACTTACATATGCCTTGAGTTACTTAAAATTTGACGTATATATTGATTTTTGCACTAAAACCATGCCCTGATTTAGATAAAAGTGCCAATTTACATAACACAATTTCCTCTGGGTTTGCTTTGAGTTACATTAAAAAAAAATCATTTTTCCAATGGGTTTGCTTCGAGTTATGTAAAAAGCTCATTTTTCCTATAGGGTTGCTTCGATTTACGTAAATATCATTTTCCTATGGCTTTGCTTCAAGTTAAGTAAAAAACCAATTTACACAAAAGCCTGCAGAACAGACTTTTTGGATAAGTAGGAGTTTTTACTGTATTCTGTTCCTCACTTCCACTTTATGGTTTTTTTAAAAAATTATTATTAAAACAAGACAGCATTCAAACAAACACACACAAAACATTACAATATCACATTAATTGCTATTACAATAACAAATTACAGTATATGTATATATAATTTTATATTAACAAAATTTTAATATGATTCTCACAACTTTTCAAGATTCTCCGGGCACCCACCAACAGCTGGAGGGGAGAGATAAATCTATTATTGATTTAGAGAAATATATTTAAAAAAATTGTGCTGTGTTGTTTTGCTGATTGTAAGCCGCCCTGAGTCACCGTGGTGAGTGGGCAGCGATATAAATATAAATAAATAAATAAATAAATAAATAAATAAATAAATAATGTTAGGTGCTTTCTCATGTTGTGTCTGGAGAGAAGCTTCCCCATCCCCAGGAGAGTGTGTTTCCAATGCAAATTGTGTAGGTTTCATAACCAGGAAGGGACTGGCCACTGATCCACTACCACAGCACAGTGACATGTGCAAACCTAAAGCAGATTCTCACCCTTCTGTTTAAAAATAAACCCTATGCATTGCTTCTGCCATTAAGCAAGAAGAGGATCAACAGCGTCTGACCCAGGGAGACAGAATCCAGGGCCAGACTGGAAACCGGCAAACAGACACAGGAAGGTGGGGGGAAAGGAAGGGTGGAATGAGAGAGAGAGAGAGAGAGAGAGAGAGAGAGATCGAAGAATTATCCTTTTATAGCTGGGTGCCCTGGAGAAGCATCCGGAATCTGGATCCCAAAACGGGAACTCGCCACATGTAATGTGGCTTGGATTCATTTTGGGCGTAACACAATTCCAAAAACCCCTTTTCATACACAGCTGTTCTGAAATAGATCAGACGTTGCCCTCTTGCTTGGCATGTCATCATGGGGCTTTTTGTGTTGGAAAGGCGGCGGGGGGAGGTTGAATGTCTGGCCTTATATACCCACACATCCACACCCACGGAGGATCTGGTCCTTTGGTGTCTCCTTGCAACGAGAAGCTGATGAAAACAAATCAGAGATATAGATTGAAGTTTACGGATATAGTTTCTTTAGGTACTGATACAAGACCATGCATGATTCACCTCTTAAAACTTTGAGTTTTAGTGCACTCTTCCTGTTAAGGAGTGAACCCTTTCTCCTTCACCTTATATTGTGCAATAGCATTGATTTAAAAAATTTTTACTGTTATATTGTTACAACACTCATTTCAATTTTTTTTACTGTTATAGTGTTAAAACATTTATTTAAAAAAATGTTACTGTTATAGCGTTGCAACTTTTAAATCATTTAGTCTTATAGTGTTACAACACTTATTCGTTTTATAAATATTTTACTGCTATAGTGCTACTTTTAAAATATTTTACTGCTATAGCATTATGACATTTAATTTTTTTACTGTAATACCGTCACAGCGTTTAGTTTTCGAAAAACACTTTACTGTTATGGCGTTACATTTTAGAAAATATTTTACTGTTCTAGTGTTACATAATTTATTTTTAAAAAACTGTTGTAGCATTAAAATATTTATTTTAATATTTTGTTGTTTTAGTGTTACTATCTATCTATCTATCTGTCTGTCTGTCTGTCTGTCTGTCTGTCTGTCTGTCTTCCATCTATCTATCTCTCTGTCCATCTGTCTGTCTGTCTGTCTATCTATCTATCTATCTATCTATCTATCTATCTATCTATCTATCTATCTATCTATCTATCTATCTATCTATCTATCTGTCTGTCTGTCTGTCTTCCATCTATCTATCTAGCTGTCTATCCGTCTGTCTATCTATCTGTCTGTCTGTCTGTCTGCCTTTCTATCTATCTATCTATCTATCTATCTATCTATCTATCTATCTATCTATCTATCTATCTATCAGCTCAGGGGTTCCCAGCCTTTTCAAGCTGGGGGACAGATCATGCTCTCTCAGTCAGCTTCAAGGGCTGGACGGCCATGTTGCCATGCCTGAAGGATGGGGATGGCCATTTTGTCCCAACAGCTTCAAATGGGTAGCCATGTTGTTTCTTGAATGCCCTTGGAGGGGTGCAGGGTCACATGGAATGGCACCATGGGCCAGATATGGTCCATGGGCCTTAGGTTGGGAACCCCCAATCTAACTTGTATCCTGCCCAGTTGGTATAAACACTACTCTGGGTGGCTCACAAATATCGAATAAGCCAACACAGAAGAAAGGCAGAAACGTTACACAACCACACCATAAAGAAAACCATATTAATAAATTATCGTACCTACCAAGATGGCATCCCACTAAATCAATAAACCCTACCAACAATTCATGTTCTACATGTGACAGTTGTTTCCCCTGACAGTGGACAGCCAAACTGTCATAGCGCTATAACAGTAAGGAACATGGAAGGAGAAGCGTGAGGAGAAAAACATATCCACCCTGGGGGCAATCTTGCAAACTTTATGGGACAACAGACCCAATATACAATACGCACATGCACACAGAAGAATGGTTCGTTTTTGGAAATGGTACAAAATAAATAACCCCTGTCCGGTAGTTTAAAATAAACCACATTTTGGCAAGAAAATGCAGACCCCAGTTGTACATCATGTATCCCTCAGTATTTTATTCTATTCCAAACCTTGCAAAACCAACACAAATGCAGGTTGTTATTATTTTTTGCAAATCAAAATGCACAAATATTGCCTCGGTTACTTGTCTATGAAGTAACGCTGGGCAAGCTTCGTGTCTCATAACCTCAGCGTCTAATATATGACTTTAATGGCATTTCTCAAGCTGACAGGCCTCCTTTTATGTGAATCCTGTGAATGTATGACTGCTAAGCAAGGGCTAAAAAGATGCCGCTCATAATTTACTATTATTAGTGTGGCGTGTTTTGCAGGAAATTTAAAGGGAACTTGCAACAGAAGCCCAGACCATCTCTCTCCCAAGTCCTGGCCTAGCCAGCAAAGGCCGGATCGTGTAACCATATAAAATTCCCTGGCCTTAAGCAGTGTCAGGCCCGAGGCCACAAAACTGAGTCATTGGCAAAGGAGAAACTTGAATCCCGGCCTCCCAGTGTGAAACATTTTCCCATATCGTGGAAAGCGTGACAAGTCTTGAGCCTGGTGTATTGGCATGGAAGCTCCGAGTCAGGAGCAATCCATATGTTATCTAATCTTTGGTACTATAGGACTCTTGTAAAAGAGAGGCATGGCTCTAGAGAGAAGATAGGGAGAGGGTTAGGGGTTTGTATTGTTTTGCTATCAACTATATAGTATATTATTTTTTTTAAAAAAAATTCTTCTAGGAAGGAAGAGAGAAAAGCAAGGTGAGATGGAGAAGAGAAGGAAGGAAGGAAGGAAGGAAGGAAGGAAGAAAGAAAGAAAGAAAGAAAGAAAGAAAGAAAGAAAGAAAGAAAGAAAGAAAGAAAGAAAGAAAGAAAGAAAGAAAGAAAGAAAGAAAGAAAAAGAACAGCCTTTCATGAATCAGCCATGTATTAAAAAGGAAGGAAGGAAGGAAGGAAGGAAGGAAGGAAGGAAGGAAGGAAGGAAGGAAGGAAGGAAGGAAGGAAGAAAGAAAGAAAGAAAGAAAGAAAGAAAAGCCTTTCATGAAACAGCCAGGTGGCAAAAAGGAAGGAAGCTCAAAAGAAAGAAAAAAGAAAAGGAAGAAAAACTTTTTTTAAAAAAAAATATGTTTTTAAAACTAACTGATATACATAAAACATAAACCAACATACCAAATACAAACATAACTACGAATTATAATACAAACCATTGTGACACACACACCCCTCCCCAAGTCCTTTTGGGACCTTCAGAAATATCTATTCTTTCTCTTCCCCTTCATCTCTTTTAATTACCAAACCCCAAAAAGACTTTGTTTCCTGTGCTGGCATCTGACTTTTCCCTTTCAATAGGAGTCAGGACTAAGTCGATAAAATCTCCCCCCTGTATCTTTAAATCTATTTACTTTTGACTTTCCTTTTTCTATATAAAAAACCTCTTCCTCTGACAGGTCAACTGATTATCAATAGCTCTAGCCCAGACCTCTTTAAACCATTCAAGAAGCTGAAACTCCCTATCTTGCTTTCCAGTTTGTTTGTGGTTTTTTTTGGCTATAATTAGTTGCTCTGCAGTTACCAACGTTGTAATTAGTTCCTTGAGTTGTTGTTTTTCGTGGGGGGGGGGGGGAGAGAGGAGGAGGTTTGCCATTCCAAGGCTAGAAAGGCTTTTCCTCAGAGTAGCTGTCCAGCTGTTCTCCTGAGAAGTTGTGCACAGTGGATTCCTTCCCTCCCTCCCTCCTTTCCTGGGTGGAGCTGACTCTGGGGAAAGAAAATATATCCACCCGCTTTTTAAAACCTCCAAGCCCACAAGTCAGCAAGTCCCAACAGGAGTGGTAAAATTACATCCTTTCCTGCCGAGGAAGAGACACAGGCCAGCTGGCTCCAGGGAGGAGAAAGCAGCAGTAGCAGAAGAATCGACTGCCTGCCAGCAATTCATCTGAGCCGCAGTCTGTTTTGGGATCTCCCCGGCCTGGCCCTGGATTCGGCCCCAATCCTATCAGCGTGCCACATGCCTCTCTGGTTTGGGTGCTTTGCTTGACTTGGGCCAACTCTCCGACGGTGTTCTCCGGTCCTCAAGAAAGGAGGCTTTTGAATCCAAACGCAGAGAGTCCGTGTCCAATTTCGCCCGTCGGTGATGGGTCGTTGGGTAGCTTGGTGCCCCTTGTGAACTTGGCCACCTTGGGCAGCCAAGCAGGTGGGTAAAATCTGGTGTCAAGGAAACTTCAGCGAAGCCTAAGGTGAGTTCCTGCCCTGTTAGAGAAGATCAAGTAGCGGATTTCACTGCAACACACTCCCAAAAAAATCACTTTATAATTTTTTTTAACAAGACCTGATGCTCAATTTAGGCTCAGAGTTTGACAGGGAAGAGTCTACTTTATCAGATGACCAAGCAAGAAGATTAAGAAGAAACTGAGGAAGGTGGAAAAGGTGTCCAGAAACTCCAGCTTCAGAGGGGTGTGTTGCTTTTGGTTTTATTTTTTCCTGACACTGAGCTAAGAACAGAAGCAAAACGGTGGGTGGAATCATGAAGACGTCGGTTTCGAGAGGCTGTGGTTGGCAGGGTGGTTTCCTGCCATCAGCCAGGGGCCTTGGCATGCAGCGGGCGGCGGGCTGGGTTTTCTTCTTGCTCCTGGCCTCGCAGCACCTTTATGCCACTTTTGCCCTCTCCACTTGCAAGACCCTGGACATGGATATGATGAAACGCAAGCGGATCGAGGCCATCCGAGGCCAGATTCTCAGCAAACTCAAGCTGACCAGCCCGCCCGAGGTGGAAGACTCCGACTCGCGGGTCTTGCCCGAAGAGATCGTGGCGCTTTACAACAGCACTTTGGAGGTGATCCGGGAAATGGTGGCTGAGGAGGCCAGAGAAACCCCCCAGGAGGAGTATTACGCCAAGCAAGTGCATCGGTTTAACATGCTCCCCACCAACCATGGTGAGCCAGAAGCTGTGGGCTGCAGATCGGGGGGGGGGGGCAGGCGTGAGATGCGCAGAGAGGCAGGAAAAGATGTTCAGTGGGTTACGCTGGCCTTGGAAGGCAGATCCGTGTTGTGTGATGTTGTCTGCTAACGGAGCCACTATCTCCAGAATCAGATCAATGCAAGGATAATTTATTCAGCCAGCGTTTCTCCTTCTTCTCCCGTGTCTAGGCCAGACGTAAAACTGCCAAAACGAATCCACCTTTTGGTGAGTTCATTCTGCGGTTCCTTTCGCCTGACCTAGTGTGAGAAAGATGAGCTGGCAACACAAGGTTGCCATTACCGGGGTATTACGCCCGATTGGCGTTCAAAAATACCACAGTCTTCAAGGAGGCTCTTTCTGTGTACCTGAATGTTTTCCTTGAAAACGTGAGATAAAGTGAATCACAATGTGTCATCTGCTTAGTTTCTCAGTGTCAGGTTGTTGAAACCTGAAGTCTAAAAGTTTAAAACTTTAAAAACTACTCCTGAATCAAGCCAGGGGCGGAGAACATTCGGGGTTTGAATTGAAGTTCCCAATTCATCCATCCTGACTGGGTGATTCCAGGTGACTTGTGCCCTAAATGAGGACTGGAAAAGTTTGTGGGATTTTGTGATATAAAGTCTCAAACTCCCTAATATTTTCCATGTTTCATCCAACCTATACTATGTTATCAGAACATCTGTCCAGTCCATCAGGTCCCCCAAAATATTTATATTTCCCTGCCTACACGGGAAGTGAATATATACATTGCTGGGTGCATGAGAGAAACACCAGTGAAAAGGCTTGGGAGAAAAATCCTCTCCTAAACCATCTACTGGTGTGAAATGGGCCTCAACTTTCCCCTCTGTAAAACGGGAACATTGTGAATCTTATTAAAAGGCGGCTGAGGAAAGGAAGTGCTTGTTCTCTGCCCTGAAACTTTGTGATGTAATGGGGGAGAGGAGAGACACTTCGAAGTAAAGCAAAGAGGATGTCGAATAGTCCGTGAACAAATCTGAGAAAACAATAAATACTGCCAGAGTGGGTAAGATGGATAAATACTTAGGAATATTACTGTTGGGTGATGTTACAAGCTGTCTATACAAGCTGGAAAAAAAAGAATAGCAGTTTTAGCTCAGACCCTGGAAAACCTCCTTCCGATACCCGTTATGGATCATAAAGGAAAGCTTGGTTTTGAATGCGATTTTAACGTTTTGCAAGTCAATTCAGAACTCCCCACCCACACCGCTGCAGCAGCTGTCGTTTTTAAATTTTTATTTCCCTAGCTCTCAATCCTGTGTCTTTGACAGCTTTGCCACAAGCAAAGCCTTGGCAGGTTTTCTGGACAAGGAGACAAAAATGACAGGAAAGGCTTAAACCAGCTTATAAGTGTCAAGAGGTTGCCTTTTAAGGCACAGAGTCAGCTGGCAACGCTATGGTTACAAAATCGGCAAGACAAGATACCACATAAGGAAAATAGAGAGGGCCTTTTGCCCCAGATGTTTCCTACAGTAAATCTCCCAGAATCTTGTCTTGTTGGTTGGCAGTAAGGAATGGCTTTCCTCTAGGCCTGTGATGGTGATCTTTGGCACTCCAGCTGTTCTTGGACTTCAGTTCCCAGAAGCCCAAGTCCCTGTGAATCCACACGAATGGGTTTACTGTGCAGTAACCATTCACTGAGGTACAAGCGGTAGGCCTTTGAGCTTATAACTTTACACTCTGCCCATGCCCAGAGGATGTCATGAGATCACGTGGCCATTATTGTAGCTTGGAATTCTAAAATATGAAATATAGACACCAAGCAGAACTCTGGATCAAATACGTGAACCATATCCGGTGTTTTCAGTAACCAAATCTTTGGGATATCCTTGATTGCCTCTGCCTTAAAAGAAGAATAAAGAGCCAGGGTGCCGCAGGGGTTAAACTCCTGTACCACAGCCAAAATGTTGTGAGTTTGATCCTGATGGCGTCTCAAGCCTTCCATCCTTCCAAAGTCAGTTAAATGAGCCCTCAGCAAGATCCCCTTCCAATAACTGAAATGGACCTTAAAGGAAGGGGCTGCGGTGGCTCGGTGGCTAAGAAGCTCGCCTTGTTAGCTGGAAGGCTGGCAAGGCGGCAGTTTGAGACCTGGGTACTGCATGACAGATTGAGCACCTGTCTCTGTCCCAGCTCTTTGGGACATGAAAGGAGCCTCATTCGGGCGTCCCCTGAGTGGAGTTTCTCCCGCAAAAATCCTTTCAACCCAGAATAATTTCTGACACAAAATTATCATAAAGGGAAGCTTGGTTTTAAATTCAGCTTTGTTTAACCCTTTACAAATTTGTGCAGGGTGTCCTTTAACGCCCTCTCCATCTGTGAGTGAGGAGGAAGGGGGGGGGGGAGAAAGAAGTTCTCTCTTTCACTTCCTTTCTGTTTGCACGAGAATGTAAGAGGCTCCTATAAGCACCGAGGAGGCGGAGGAAGGGAAGGCAGCCTTTCTAGTTTGAGATCACACACACACATTAATAACACAGAGACTTTTGATGCCCTAAAACAGGGATCCTCCACCTGCAGTCCATGGGCTGGATATGGCCTACAGCACCATTTCATGTGGCCCACCACCACCACTACCACTCCCGGAAGTGCCATGTAGTGGAGGAAGGGCAAAATGGCTATCTGCCCCCCAAACCTGTCTGAGGGATTGTGACCCAGCCCTCTCCCCCCTGGCTTAAAAAGTTTGATAACTCTCACCCGAAAGCCTGCCAAGTTTGATCTGCCCCGAGTTCTTCCCCAGCGCAAACCACGTCTCCAGATGTGTGGAAACGCTGACCTCTCTGCCCTTTCAGCGAGGCTGAACGGCGATCCATGTAACCCGAGGGCCAAAGGAAACCGGTTGGGCTTTCAGATACCACAAGAGATTTTGCGGTCCTCGTTGTTATGGATGATGTCGTTTCACAACCTGGTCAGGCACTCCCGAGGAGGCCTGTTTCCAGCTGTGGTTGGCGGATTCTTGCACAATCCACTTTCCCCCAGGGATGGAATAGTTTGTAGGGTGAGAGAGGAGGTTAGGATAGTGTCGGAGGATCGTAGCGATTCCTGCCAAAACTGCTGGGCTCAGCAAGCCCTGATTCCATGGCTAGAGTATCACCACATCTCCCTGAGGACCGTTGCTTGCCAACCTGCTGTAAGGAGTTCAACCTCGCGGAGAGATGGAGGTTGTCACTTTCTTAATTTTTGACTCCCCCCCCCCCCCGGTAAAGGTCGCCCTTGCTCGAAAGCCAGTCGTATCTGACTCTAGGGTTCAGTGCTCATCTCCGTTAATAGCAGGGATTCTCAACCTGTGACCCATTTAAGAGGAAACTCCCCCCCCCCCCGGAATCTCAGTGCCACAAAATCTCCCCCCTGGCTTTGGCTCCTGCACGTCCAAACCTCTGCTGGGCCAATTTCATTTGTTTATTTTTGGAAAAATTAAACTTGGCAGCCTACGCATTTGCGGCCCGATGAGCCCCCCTGCAACACCGGCTGGGAAAGTTAGGCCTCTGTTTGCCTTGGGTTGTCCTTCCTCTGTAATGGGTGGCGCAGCGGTGAAACCGCTGTGCTGCAACCAAAAGGTGGTGAGTTTGATCCCAGGAAGGGATCAAGGTTGACTCAGCCTTCCATCCTTCTGAGGTCGGTAAATTGAGTACCCAACAGCCTTTTTCAAACTGGAACTTTTAACAGGATATTGGGCCATAACTCCCACCATCTGTCTGTGGATTATGGGACTTGTAATCACCCACATATTTGGAAGCCACCAAATTGGGAGGGGCCAATTCTATCAGAGGATTTCTCACCTTGAACCAAAGCTGTCTTTAGCACGTTTGGGGATGTAATAACAATGTTCTAATTATGGGCTAACTACAATGTCTATTTCAGCTCCTGCACTCTATCACAGGGGGGTTCCCAACCTAAGGCCCATGGGCCAGATCTGGCCTGTGGCACAGGTTCATCTATCCCCCACCCCTCCAACGGCAATTGAGAAACAAAATGGCCACCCCTTTGAAGCTGTTGTGACAAAATGGCCACCCCTATCATACAGGCAGGGCAAAATGGCTGTCCGGCCCTCCAAGCTGACTGAATGCTTGGCTTAGTAGCAAAGTTTCCAAGTTCCATTGCCGGCTCCAAATTAACCCCTGTTGGTGCTTCATATTGTTGTCGGTGGGTGGTTATTGTGGCGTATCTCACAGGCAAAGTATGCGGATGACTTGCATGTCCCTGGTTGTAGATTCCCATTATCTGATAAGCAGAGATAAACTGCCCTTATACTTGGAAAGTCTCCTTATCTTGATAGCAATCCCACCGGATCCATTGAAGGTTTCGGGCCATTGAAAACCAGCAAAGAAATGGCTTCCCCATCCTGGGAACCGAATGAAGGGAGAAGCGGCAGCTGGTGCTATTAGAAAGAGCTTGGGGGAAATAATTATTTCGACCAGGTAAAGGTCTCTGTTTATAAACCAGAGCCAGTGCTGCCTGTGTCTTCAGATGTTTCCTTGGTAGGCATGACTAGACACCGCCGTGCACAGAGCACTGTGACCTTTCCTGCCAAAGTGGTCCCTATTTATCTACTTGCAATTTCTTGCTTTCGAACAGCTAGGTTGGCAGGAGCTGGGACGGAGACAGGAGCTCACTCTGTCGTGCAGCACTTGGGTCTTGAACTACTGACCTGCCAACCTTCCAGTCATCTTAACCACTACGTCCCCTGCAGTCCCATATTTTATGGAGCAGCAAGATCCTAAGTCACCTTTTAGAAGCAGATGTTTCTCCATGGATGACCTTCTGGAGTCTTAGATCATTGTTTGGTGCTATGTATCTCATTTGGCTTGGGGGGAGTATGTGTCTATGTAGTGACCCCAAAATAAGGGGAATTGCTGATGTTCTCCAAGCTCCCCCTCCATTTGGAAATGGAACCTAACAAGAATACCTTGGAATATGCCAAGCATGTGACAGAATAGCCCTAAACGGCCCCTTCCGCTTGCTGGGATGGGAATCACAGAACTGTAGAGGTCAAAGTGTTTCCAAAGGTCATTTAATCCAAACCCCCCTTGCAGGATGTGAGAAACCCATAACTCAAAGCATGGCTGTCCAACCTTGGTTTCCAAACCTTTGGCACGGGATTGCTGGCCAGTGTCGTTTGAAGGGGAAAGTTGCTTTCTCTCAAAAACAGGAGCTTGGTTAGCAAGTGTGACTTCCTCATGATGATAATAATGCCATGTTTTGCCTGCGTGATTTAACAGCTGGCTTGCACGTCAGGGAGGCGTGGATGCTATAGGACCAGTACCCCAACACACACACACCCCACCACCAAGCATTTCTCTGTGGTATAAAGGACACCCCAAAGAAACTTCTGTTTGCGGGAATACAACCAGCCATCCCCTTAACTCAGGGATTCTCAGTCTGCGGCCCATGGCACCATTTCATGTGGGGGCCTTGCTGCCGCCACCGCCACACCAGGAAGTGCCATGTGGTGGAGGAAGGGCAAAATGGCCATCCAGCCCCCAGGGCTGCTTGAGGGAGCATGACTCGGGCCCCCGCTTAAAAAGATTGAGAACTGACTTAACTGTTCAACAATTTTCTGTTGTTAACTCGAACAACTTGGCACTGTAGTTTGAATGTGGGAAAACTTTTCTAGGTGTGGAGTGACAGGAAAGAGAAGGAGGGGGAACTGTCACCTATACTACTCTATCGGTAAAGGTCATGCTTGCTTGAAAGCCAGTCGTATCTGACTCTGGGAGTTGGTGCTCATCTTCATTTAAAGCCAAAGAGCAAGCTCTGTTTGTGTCTGCAAACATTTCCGTGGTCATGTGGCAGGCATGACTAGATGCCGGAGCGCATGGAATGCTGTTACCTTTCCCACTGAAGCAGTACCTAGTTATTTACTTGCAGTTTCTTGCTTTTGAGCTCTTAGGTTGGCAGGAGCTGGGACAGAGACGGGAGCTCACTCCATTGTGAAGCACTCAGATCTTGAACTTCTGACCTGCTGACCTTCTGGTCGTCAAGTTCAGTGCCAAAAATTCAAAAGGAAGGAAGGAAGGAAGGAATAGAAACAATACAAATGATGTATTCAAGAATCCCTCTTTTGAAATACTGTTCTCGTGTCTGTTGTGTAATCTATTTAAAATGTGAACCACTGTAGAAAACTAGCTTTGGGGGAATCAGGAGTAGGAAAAGTCTGTGTGTAAAGTCATCGCTTTGCCCTTCTTCCAAGTCCTACACAACCACAAAAGTTTATATGAGAGACTCATTCTAGGCACAGAGAGCATCTAGTTTGCCTTCTAGGTTTATAAATTCTTTCGTTTGCTCAAGAAATTTACTTTCTGTGAAAATATGAATGGGATTTAAAAATATGTAGCAATTATCAGGTGAGAAATTGACAATGGCAGCCATAGATCAATAAAACTCCCACTCAGTGAAATAAAATTTGGGGAGGGATAAAATTGTTTCTTTGGGCCTGCGGTGGCTTAGTGGTTAAGGTGCTCAACTTGACGACTAGAAGGTCAGCAGGTCAAGACCTGAGTGCTGCACGATGGGAGTGTCCCAGCTCCTGCCAACCTAGCAGTTCGAAAGCAAGAAATTGCAAGTAGATAAACAGGGACCACTTGAGTGGGAAAGTAAACAGTGTTCTGTGCACTCTGGTGTCGAGGCATGCTTGACTCATCTCCACAGAAATGTCTGCAGATGCAGACAGTGCTGACTCTTGGGCGATAAACAGATGAGCACTGAACCCTAGAGTTGGATACGACTGGCTTTCAAGCAAGGGAAATCCTTAAAATATTTTTTATCTGGCGCTTGAAAGATAGTACAGTATACAAAGCCATGGCTGGGAACCATCGACAGCTACTTTCTATGAAGTTGTGCAGGGATTAAGAATACCCCCTCTGATGATAGTGTCAGGGGGGGAGGGTTGTTGCCTTTTGACAACTCCGTTGAGGGCTGATTTATCCCCATTTCACAGCGGGGAGAAACTGAGGGTGAGATTCCTATAGCCTGACCCGAGGCTCCCAGGACAGTCGATTGAACCCACTGGTCCTGCTATCTTTAGGAATGTAATACTGGAAAGTCCCAAAAATAGCATGGGAATTTCCTTGGGCTGATAAGAAGTCTCTGTTTCATGCTGACAACAACCCTTATCTCTGTTTCTGCAGCTGTAAAACAGAAACCTTGGGTTCGTAAGATGTTGTGGCCTGACCACACAACTCACAGGGAAACGGGAAAAAAGGCCTGACCGCACGGGAGTTAAAGAAGGGAAATGGGTCTTCTGACTTCTTTTCTTAGTATGGGTAAGGAAGCAAGACCTTGTGGGTGGGTGATAGTAAGAGGAAATATCAAGCAAAGCAATCAGACTTCTATACCGCGCCATATAAACCAGAAGTCCTCAACCTTTTAAAGCCAGGGGCCGTGTCACGCTCCCTCAGACAGCTTTGGGGGCCGGACGGCCATTTTGCCCTTCCTCCACCACATGGCACTTCCGGGTGTGGTGGAGGGGGTCCAAGTTAAAATGGTGCCGCAGCCTGCATCCAGCCCACTAGCTGCAGGTTGAGAATCCCTGATATAAGCGCTTAGTGCGCTCTCTGGGTGATCCAAAAGTTAATTCACATTTTGCCCTCAACATGCCGGGGACTCATTTTACTGCTCCCGGAAGGATGGAAGTCTGAGTCAACCTTGAGCCCTTGAACTCACAACTGTTTGGATGCAGTACAGCAGTTTAACTGCTACGCCACCAAGGCTCCTGGTGTGGATGGCATAAAAATGTAATAAATAAGTATTTTAATTTAATTCAATTTATTTACAGTCCAATTCCCAGTAGGTTTTTAGTATTATAGTTTCCTTTTATTACCCTTGTCCAGTCTAGTTTAGGATGTGGTGTTTATGTTTTTGTGTGTTACGCTGGTCATGGACTGTAAATAAATTGAATTAAATTAAATTAAGTAGAATAAATTAAAATCTTTTTGTTTTGGGAGGGGTTTTGTGTCTTGATCATCTACATGGCCAGGGCTGCAGGGGCTCTGTGGTTAAGAAGTTCGCCTTTGTTAGCTGGAAGGCCGGCAAGTTGGCAGTTTGAAACCCGGGTACTGCATGACGGATTGAGCACCCGTCTCTGTCCCAGCTCTTGGGGACATGAAAGGAGGCTCGTTTGGGTGTTCCCTGAGTGGAGTTTTTTCCTGAAAAAATCCTTTCAACCCAGAATAATTTCTGACATGAAATAATTATTATTAGCTGCATGGCAGTCAAAAATCCAGAGGGAGGCATTTATTTTTGCACCATGAAGATTTAGCAGGAGGACAAATTCATCTGTTGGATTCCTACTTGTCTATTAAAGGAATAGGAACCCTGGCAGGAAAGAGTTGAGACCAGAGAGAGAGAGAGATCTTGGCTTCCTTGCAAGTTCTTTGGACAAAGCAGAAAGCAGAGATGTGGCAAAATGTTTGTAAAGTACCAGCAGCAAAAAATTATTTCTCCATAGGTAAAGGTAAAGGTCGCCCTTGCCCAAAAGTCAGTCATATCCAACTCTAGGGTTCAGTGCTCATCTCTGTTTATAACCAAAGAGCCAACGCTGTCTGTGTTTGCAGACGTTTCCATGACCATGTTGTTGTAGAATTGTATCAGAGATGAGACAGGACAGCAATTTCCAGGTCATACAGATTCAAAGGTCTTTTATTTGCGCAATGGTTCACAGAGAGTATAGCTACTCAAATTCTGAGAACCCCGAGGATTCAAAGACAAGAGTTTATATACCCAGTAGTAAACAGGAAATGCCTGGCACCTCGACCATGCGGTGGTCTTACAATCTTGACACCTTGGTATTGGTTTCAGGGACAAAGGAATCCAAACTACACACTAACATTGGCTAGTGGCCAAAATTTCACACTTATCTATCCTCTACCATTGGGTACACTTATAAGCCCTCTATTCTAATGAGGAAAGAGTTTATTGCCTCAGAGGCTCAGCCTGAACAACAGGCAGGCAAGTTTTAACTGAATCATGTCACGCCACTTTGTAGGTTACTGAGAGGGCAAAGATGGGGTCTCTTTGGTTTTATATTTTTCTATTTTCCAGCACATTTCCCCCCTTTGAAAGTTTTCTTATCTTAAACTTTCACCCTTAGATTTCCATATCTGAGTCAATTTGGGGAACACTACGGTATTCCCATATAGCTAAGATAGCTTCTTGTTTGGCTGTTGCTTCAGTGATTTGGTGTATGATGCGCATAAAACAAGGAATTAAACAAGGCAGAATTAAACATACTAACACAAGTATACATACAATAGCAATTATAGCTTGTAAACCCGGCATTTGAGGTAACCAGTTTCCAAAGAACTCTTTAAAATTAAATCCTTTGTTCCATATTTGAGCTGGGTTATATGTTAACTGACGGATTTCCTTCGTTAACTGGGGCACTACTTTCCCAATATGTAAACAACAGTTGCTGAGGTTAAATTTACCACACACACCTCCTTCTCTGGCTAGGAGATAATCAAATGCAAGCCAATTCTGGTATACACCAGTTCTTAGCTGGTCAGTGTTATGTGCCAGGATTTCCAGGGCCTTGTTAATACGTACTCTAGCCATATCTAGCACCGCTTGCAACCTGATGATGCGATTTAACATATAAATTAGTGTGTGATACCCCCAGCTTCCATCTTTTCCAATCAAGTGGCTTTATTGTAGATGCAAATTATTCTTTCATTTGTCCATAACTGAGTGTTGGCAGTATCTTGTTCCTCATAGGCCGCAACATCCTTGCACGGGAAATTAGAAAAACACCGTGGCCACAATTTCGTATGACACCAACCTTTTCCTTTTGTCACTCCCAAAGGCCTCATAAACTGGAACGCCTAAGATCTGCCTGTTTTGCAATGGTAACAGAAAGAAGGACGGTTTTATCCATCCCAGGACACATGAGCCAGACCAATTGGATGGCAATTGCTCATATGCTAGATTTCCACAGATCCAGTACATATCTTGTGGTAACAAATTCCCCACTAGTACTGTTCCATTTCGTTTGAAACAGATGTGACCAACCAGATTAGTTGTGAGGGTCCAAATGATACCCTCTGTTTTTGTTCTTTTAGTAATGTTCCCTGCTTGGGACATATCATTAAAGATTTTGGGGGTTGCTTCCAATGCTGACCAGGGCCACTATTCGCCCATATTAGTACCTCCACATACAAAACAATTCTTTACAGTGAGAGTTTTAGCTATTTTCTCAGCCATATCTACAAGCAAGTTCTTAGCAACAGGGCTAATTGGTAAGTGTTTTCCTTCCAATTGTTGAAGTTCATCATAAACCGACCAACCCATACTCTTGACTTCCCCTTCATACAAAGTCTGTATTTTAATGGTGATATAGGTTGATGGATCAACCTGTCTTCCATCTATTCCAATACCGTAACTTACCAGGGAAGGATGTTCCCTGGAGATTTCAAGCAACACTCTATTTGATCCTCTTATTTTCTTAAATTTTGAAATATGGGGGCACCCCTTATATCCTCCCCCAGTATAGTCACACACACAAGACAATCCACTACAATCACAATTATAAAACTTGAATACATCTTTGGATGTCCTCAATTCTTCAACCTGTGCGTAGAGAGACAGCTATCTGGTTTTGTGTCTCAGCAAGGTGCAGTCTTCTTTCTTCTTATGTGATGTTAAATAGTGTAGAAAGTGTACATTAGCTCAGTACTTTTATTAGTCCAACAAACTTTTCTTCTTATGTGATGTTAAATAGTGTAGAAAGTGAACAATGTATTAGTTCAGTAAATGAAAAGGTGTAATGCTTATGTGGTAATAGTACCTTGAAACAGCAAATCAGGCACTCTTCTTGAACTTCAAGACCAACGTTTTCTGGGTCTGGTCACTTGATATTTCACTGGGTCGTTTACAGCTGCTGATTTCAGGCATGTCTTGACTGCAAGAGGAGAACACAGAACAAAACGACAGTACACGGTCCTTTCCATCTGGCTGAAAGTTATGAGTTGCTGTAGTGACCAGGGGAGGGCTTGTACTAAAATTGTTTTGTTTGCCTGAACTAGGATTGGTCTGTTAGAGCTCAGGTCTTTCTTCCCACTGTCCACATCATCTGGAGGGGGCAACGGAGGTGTATAAACTTCTATTTTTGGCGCCAAGGAAGGTGCAGACGCTGTGGTCTTCATTTTCTGCCTATTTTCAAAACTTTCTGTCTTTTCTCTGGACAGGCATACTTTTAGCATGTTTAAACTTGCACTCTTTAAGCCAAGCTGGATTTCCTTCCACAGTTCTTTGCCACTGAGAAATATATGGATATTGATACCATTTTTGTTGATCGATCACTTTATGGGTTATTTTATCTATTAAAGTTAGATTCAGTGATCCTTCTTTGGGCCACCCTACACCGAAGGCAGTCCATTCCTCGCTACAGAGGGTTTTCAAAGTGTCTGGGTTACAAGGGGCTTTTACTAAGTTCCTACTAAACCCTGCCTTAAAATTCTCGAACATACACTGAATTGGTGTCTTGGAGACACTGTTTTGACCACCCATTTTCCTATCACACTACCACCGACCCGGGGCGCCCACACCACAGGGGGTTAGGGTCACTGTCAGGAAATGCGATGGTTTAACCTTCCCACAACAATAAAAACCTAACACTGGAAACTTCAGAAACGCCGTCTGGTTCCCTCGTGGGTGTACCTTCCACGCTTCCACTCTCAAATGGAGTGGGTACAGATACAGATTACCTTATCCCAATACTTGCCTTGCAAGCTTTTAACCAGCTCCTTTAATGACCGTCGACCGTGTCAATCCAGCAGTTGCGAAACCTCTTCACAGAGATCTCTTTGTTTAGACTTCAAAGGGTCTAGATGCCGGCTTGCAGAGTGGTCCTTGTAAAGGCTTCGTCCCTTGCTGGGACAGCTTAAAGCATGGGAGGCAATGGCTCTTTGCTGTCTCGTCCCATCTGGGGTTGCCAAAACTGTTGTAGAATTGTTGTATCAGAGATGAGACAGGACAGCAATTCCAGGTCATACAGATTCAAAGGTCTTTTATTGCACAATGGTTCACAGAGAGTATAGCTACTCAGAATCTGGGAACCCCGAGGATTCAAAGACAAGAGTTTATATACCCAGTAGTAAACAGGAAATGCATGGCACCTCGACCATGCGGTGGTCTTACATTCTTGACACCTTGGTATTGGTTCCAGGGACAAAGGAATTTAAACTACACACTAACATTGGCTAGTGGCCAAATTTTCACACTTATCTATCCTCTACCATTGGGTACACTTATAAGCCCTCTATTCTAATGAGGAAAGAGTTTATTGCCTCAGCCTGAACAACAGGCAGGCAAGTTTTAACTGACTCATGTCACGCCACTTTGTAGGTTACTGAGAGGGCAAAGATGGGGTCTCTTTGGTTTTATATTTTTCTGTTTTCCAGAACAATGTGGCAGGCATGACTAGACACTGGAGCGCACGGAATGCTGTTTACCTTCCCACTGAAGTGGTACCTATTTATCTACTTGCAATTTCTTGCTTTAGAACTGCTAGGTTGATTGGAGCTGGGATAGAGACAGGAGCTCACACTATTGTGCAGTACTCGGGTCTCGAACTGCTGCCCAGCTGCCCTTGCAGTCCTCAAGTTCAGCGTCTTAACCACTAAGCCATTGTGGCCCCTTATTTCTCTATAGCAGTGATGGTGAACTTCAGCACTCCAGGTGTTCTTGGACTTCAATTCCCAGAAGCCTTGATCAGCAGGAGTGCTGACTTGGGCTTCTGGGAATTGAAGCCCAAGAACATCTGGAGTGCCAAGGTTCACCATCACTGATATATGCACACATACACAAACATGCAGGATTGTGGAGTGTAGTTGTAGGTGATGATAAAAAAAACCCACGTCAATAACGGAGACACCTAGAAAATATTTTCCCAAGAAGCTTATCAAGACCATCTTCTTCCTTTAACTTCCTTCTTACCAGAATGTTCCTAATTCTGCATTTATTTCGCAAGAAAGAAAAGAAGGAACTTGTGTTTTGTGGGATGAGAAGAAGGGATGTAGAACTCGAGGCAGAGCCCCTTTGATCTTTCAAGGAAGGAGAGGCATAAAAATAGATTCTTCCTGTTCCAGAAATAGAGATTGGGAAACTGTCATACTGACAAAACAGTAGGGCTTCGTTCTGGAGTAGGACAACGATCTGCTTCGACCAACTGGTTTGGCTACTGGAACTGGACCAGAGAGACCTGGGTTCAAATGCTTTTCCATCCATGACATTCATTGGATCTAATTTACCTATCAAGTCTGCCATGCAAAGTAGAGAGTATAAAAGGCGTAGAATGGAGAAAAAGATGATATAATCTTCTTCTCCTTCTCCTCTACCTCCTCCTCCATCATCATCATCATCATCATCATCATCCCAACATTTCCTCTTTGCTTTTAAGATAGAAGCCACTTGGTTCTACAGATTAGGGGGTGCTGAGTTTTTGCCCCATGCTGTAGATTTTTACTGCATAATTTTTTTTCGCCAGCTAGTTTCTACACATCCAATTGTTTTCCAGGACAGAGGAGCAGGCTGTGTGTGTTTTTTTTTTTAGTGTGATGTTGTAGAGCATCTTTACCATACAACCAAATAAGGTGGCCACGGGTTTTTAATTTTAATTTAATTTAATTTCCAATTTGTATAGTCGCCCAACTCAGAACGACTCTGGGAGGCTTACAACATTAAAATCAGTACTACAATCTTAAAACCGGCAAAAACCCCAATTAAAAATACAATAAGAAATAAGGTTCTGTTTTAGGCTGGGCAGTCCTCTGCTGTAAAGTTTGTTCAGACCAAATCAGACTGGCAAATAGAGACCTACAAGATGGGAAACTAGGGAGACTGAACTTGGTCATCAACAGCAATCGGTAATTCTTGCCCAACCAATTCAGCAGGCACACAAGTAACCTTGCCACAGTCATTCACACTCAGAAGTGTGTGTGTGTGCGTGTGCAGAAGGTCATCTTTAACTTCTTCCCTTCCTAATTTGTTTGTAAAAAAAAGTTTCCTTCTTTTAAAAAAAATCATTAGAGCTTGCTGAAAAAAATCAACAGTGATTTGGTTGGGGCTGTTTTTCTCTGATGTACTTTTTGGAGAGGGGAAATTTGCAAGTTTTTTTAAAAATAGTAGCCATGTTAGGTTGTGTTGCAAGCATATTAGAGGATAAACAAAGTAAAAATACAGTGTAACCTTGGTTAACAAATGGGTCAGTTAACATAAAAATCATATAACAAAAGGAAATCCATAGAAAATAGTGGCTCAGGTTTACAGACTTTTTTTTTTGCAATGGGTTAATTTGGTTAATGTACAGTAAAACTCCGTATAACGATTTTAATTCATTCCACGAGTCTGATCACTATGCGATTTTGTCGTTTTACAATTTTTCCTATGTACAGTTTTTCCCACGAAGCCCTCGTCGCTCCTGGAAGCGGAAGTAAAACGTGCCCGTAGGGGCGCATTTTACTTCTGCTTCCAGGAGCAACAAGGGCTTCGTAGGCCGGATGAATTGGTGCCAGGGACCACATCCGGCCCCCGAGTCTTAGTGACCGGCTCACTGAACCTCATGATTGGCCCGTGGCTCAAAAGGTTTGGGCACCCCTGGTCTAAGGCTCCAAATTGCCTGGAGTTTGGTTTCTGCAGATTTCCAATGTGAAGCGAACGGCGCCTTTTTAAAAAGCTGTAAGTTAGTTCGTAGAAGGGTGGAGGTTTTGACAGGTGCTCTGGCAAAGTTTATCTCCCCTAGACATCCTTGCAAGAGACAGGAATTGCCTGAACACGTTTGGAGTAGAACCAGAACAAAGGGGAAAAGTTGCTACCAAGATTCTTTATTGGCTCCTTTGTCTCTGTGCAGAAAGCTATGGAGAGGCTTACAAGAAGAACAGTCACAGCGCCTTCTTCGGCTTCAACGTCTCCCATATCCGGACTGTGCTTCGTGATGCCAACCTCTTGTACCACGCTGAGCTCAGGATGCGCGTCTCTGGACCAAATCAGGAGCAGCGGTTGGAGCTCTACCAGGTGAGCTGAGACAGAGACAGGCACTGGGAGAGGTTGGCAGGAGCTGGGATAGAGACAGGCACTCAAACCATCATGCAGTACCCGGGTCTCGAACTGCCAACTTGCTGGCCTTCTGGCTCACAAGGCGAGCTTCTTAACTACTGAGCCACTGCAGCCCTTTAGCTGGGAAGGAGAACAGCAAAGAAATGACACTACAGATGCAATGGGGACAGGATCTGGCAAGGGAGGGAGAGAGACAGTAAGAAAAGGGCCCACAAGCATATTGAATTCCTCATAAAGAAAGCAGGGAAGGCTCTAGAGCAGTGATGGCGAACCTTGGCACTCCAGGTGTTCTTAGACTTCAATTCCCAGAAGCCCTGATCAGCAGGAGTTCTGACTTGGGCTTCTGGGAATTGAAGTCCAAGAACACCTGGAGTGCCAAGATTTGCAACTCCTGTCAACCTAACAGTCTGTAAGCAATACATGGCAAATAGATAAATAGGTACTACTTTGGTGGGAAAGTAAACAGTGTTCTGTGCCCTCCGGTGTCTAGTCATGCATGCCACATGATCACGGAAATGTTTGCAGACACAGACAGCGCTGGCTCTTTGGCTGTAAACGGAGATGAGCACCGAGCCCTAGAGTCAGATATGACTGGCTTTCGAGCCAGGGTGATTGCTTTATACCTAGGGCTGGTCTTGAGGACAACATACACGCACATTGGCCAGACTCTTGTTAGCAAATGCTAAAGGGAACAGTCCCACGACAGGAGTGTTTCACACAGTTTCTGGCTTGCACTTACACAAGCCAGAGGTCACGCTGTTGAAAGCAACAAGGTTTTCCTCTTGCAAGAGTAGTGGGCAGTCTGTTGTGAAAATGCCAGGGGAAAAGGTAACTGCGTATTCAATAGAAGCCAGGACGTATGGGAAGATGTATGGAGGACACAGAATTCCTATCTTTTTATCCTTGGATTTTTCCAGCATTGGCCAATCCGGTCCTGAGAACTAGAAACTCGGTTGTCATTTTAAATTCAAAGCCAAACATTTAAAACAGGGGTCCCCAACCTTTTCAAGCCAGGAGCCGGGTCACGCTATCTCAGTCAGCTTTGAGGGCTGGACGACCATTTTGCCCTGCTAGCACGATGGGGGCAGCCATTTTGTTCCAAGGGGTGGCCATTTTGTTTCTTGAATGCTTTTGGAGGTGTGGGGGGCACATGAAATGGCGCCAGTGGCCAGATCCGGCCTGCTGGCCTTAGGTTGGGAACCCCTGATTTAAGACACAGAAACACCTGCAGTAGCTCGTGACTGAATTGTCTTACTGTTTCAAACTGCATTTGGAATCATGAAAGGTGAGTTTGCCTTCATTTTCCTAATCCGCTCCCTTGTTCTCTGTCTCTACTCTAGCAACAATACCACTCTCGAAACACTTCCACTTGGTACTTCTTCGATGGCCGCTTTGTTAAGTTGAAGAATGAGAAGGAATGGCTTTCGTTTGACGTCACTAACGTCCTTCGGCCATGGCTTGGAAGTACAGGTATGTAAAGGTGTCGCTGAAATGGGAAGCTGGTAGGATTCATATTATATGTGTGATCTATTAATCTATCCCTGGAGACTGCAGTGGCTTAGTGGTTAAAACGTTGAACTTGATGGCTGGGAGGTTGGCAGACCAGCAGTTCGAGACCTGAGTACTGCATGACAGTGTGAGCTCCCGTCTCTATCCCAGCTCCTGACAACCTAGCAGTTCGAAAGGATGAAATTGCAAGTAGATAAATAGGTACTACTTTAGTGGGAAAGGTAACAGTGTTCTGTGTGCCCTGGTGTCTAGTCATGCCTGCCACATGTCCACAGAAACATCTGCAAACATAGACAGAGATGAGCACGGAACCCTAGAGGGAGAACTTTACCTTTACTAGTGTATTCTTAGAATAGATCTATTAGTGTATCCCCTTGGACTGCAGTGGCTTAGTGGTTAAGATGCTTAACTCGACAACCGGAAGGTCAGCATTTCAAGACCTGAGTGCTCCGTGACAGAGTGCATGCCCATTGTCTGTCCAGTCATCCCTAACTCTGGGTGGCAGTGCTCATTTTTGTTTACCGCCAAACAGCTAGCACTGTTTGCATCTGTGGACGTTTTTTGGTCATTTGGCAGGCATGACTAGACAACAGAGTGCACAGAGTGCTCTAACCTTTCCTGCTATTTATCTACTTGCATTTCTTGTTTTCAAACTGCTAAATTGGCAGGAGCTGGGACAGAGAAGGAGCTCACTCTGTCGTGCAGCACTCGGGTCTCGAACTGCTTCCCTGCAGACCTTCCGGTCGTCAAGTTTAGCATTTTAACCACTAAGCCACCACTGCCGTTTAATTAAACCTATGCCTCGAGTGGATGATGCTTTGCCAGGGGGATTGTATAATAGCTGGACATCTGAGGAAGGACACCTTGGTCAATCTCCTTCGCCTTTTCATTCTGTCCTCGGCATAGATCCGTCTGCCTCGACGGATCTGTTTCCTGGTGGCACAGAAGTTAAATTGCTGCCCTGCAACCACAACATTGTGAGTTCGATCCTGACGATAGCTCAAGATTGACTCAACCTTCCATCCTTCCGTGGTTGGTCACATAAGTCCCCAGCATGTTGGGGGGGGGGGGGAATGCTAATTAACTTATGAACCACCCAAAGAGTGCACTAAATGCTATGGGACAGTATAGAAATGCGATTGTGATCGATGCTGATTCCATGTGCTGCAGAACCGCCCATGTCAACCCTTGGGTGCGTCTCCCTTTCAGGGCCGGAAATGGCGGGCAACCTCTCTCCGTATTGTTTTCATGCGAAGGGGTGTGGAAGTAAAAGTGAGGGGAGGGTGAGCGAAGGCTTTTGGGGTACGTGTGCAGCACAATGGGACTGCTGACTCAGCACACCATGCTGCGCCACACCCCGGGCTGGCAGCCACAGCGTTCAGGAAGGCGACGGATCAAAAGCGTGGGTGCGTCAGGTGTGCTTGGTATGCATCACTCCACGGCTGCTTTCTTTGCCATGCCTGCCAGTCAATGGAGAGAGGCCGTGCCGGATTAAGCCAGCGCGGGGCCTGTAGCAAATCATGTCAAATGGGCCCTTGCTTAAACATTTCTGTCAATACCTCACCCACTCCCCTGTGATCTTTGGGGCTAATTAGGCAAAAGACACTTCAGGAAATATCACCCAAACACTTTGGTGTGCAGTTTTCTCCGACTCCAACTCACTTTTGCCGCAGCCTGGAAGTCGCCTCCCCCATTGCTTCGACCTACTGGCCGAATCATGTGATGTTTAAGCAAGTTCAGAAACGACAATCTTCCACTGAATTTTATGTCTGACTGGGGGGGATTTTCATTCTAATAATAATAATAATTTTGTGTCAGAAATTATTCTGGGTTGAAAGGATGTTTGCAGGAGAAACTTTGCTCAGGGGACGCCCGAATGAGGCTCTGTTCATGTCCCCAAGAGCTGGGACAGAGATGGGCACTCATTCTGTCATGCAGTATCCAGGTCTCGAACTGCCAGCTTGCCGGCCTTCCAGCTGACAAGGTGAGCTTCTTAACCACTGAGCCACCGCAGTTCCACTTTAGACCCAGGTTAAACTGCTGCCCTGCAGCCAAGGTGTTGTGAGTTCGATCCTGGCGGGGATCAAGGTTGACTCTGCCTTCTGTCCTTCTGAGGCCAGTAATATGAGGACCCAGCGCGTTGGAAGCAAAATACTAATTACCTTGTGAATGGCCCAGAGAGTGCGCTAAGTGCTATGGGGCAGGTATAGAAGTGTTCACTGCTATTGCTAAAAGCAAGGGCTGTTTTTGCCCACAGTGTTTCGGTGAGGTGAGAGGTCAGACCAGTGGCTTTTATTTGACATGTGATTTGCCTTGGTGGGACCTGTGCTCTTTCATCTCTCCTCACTGAGGACTACAAACTTCACCTCAAATCTGTTCTTGTGCATTTCAGAAAGCCTGGGAAGATTCCGCCTCAGCGCTCACTGTTCCTGCGAGAGCACACCGGCGGAACTGAAAATGGAGATCGATGGTAAAGACCGGGGAAAGGGTCACAAGGGTTGGGCCAGCCAGAGTCTATGGCAGTGATGGCGAACCTTGGCACTCCGGGCGTTCTTGGGCTTCAATTCCCAGAAGCCCAAGTCTCTGTGAATCCACATGGATGGGTTTACTGTGAGTGGATTCACAGAGACTTGGGCTGCTGAGAACTGAAATCCAAGAATACTGCCAGTAAACCCATTCATGTGGATTCACAGAGACTTGGGCTTCTGGGAACTGAAGCCCACGAACACCTGGAGTGCCAAGGTTAGCCGTCACTGGTCTATAGGATTGTGGAAGCAGTAATCCAAGTAAATGAATAAATAAAAGAGAAGCATTGCTCAACTCTGGAAGTGGGCTTGAGGAGACAGGCTTGTGATGGGGCATTTTCGGCAAGGGCCAGTTTCTGAAGCTGACTAACAGCAGGAGGATTTTGTAAATGGAGCCTCGAATCAGTCCTAGTGGATCTCTATCCATTTCCGTGCGTCTGGCCCCAAGACAAACAGTTTCTTAGGCCCCCTTTCTGCGCACTTACCTTTCCCCCTCCATGTCGCCTTTGGTTTGTCAAGAGGAAGCTTTGTGGGTCAGGCCGTAAGGGTGAGTCTTGCCCCCCTTCTGGGAATTAGGCTTAAGAAGTTCCTCGTGATCGTCCTCCTGATCGATGTCCCTCAGAGTGGGGGGAACCTTGTGCTGATGCCAGTAATTATTAACCCGGTTGAACCCGGTAATCTAAATTGACAGGGATCTCTTTTACGAAGCAGTGCATGAAATACAACCAGTGTTAGGTCACAAACAATTTTGTTACCAGCTGACGTTGCCAATATCAGCTGATTTGAGGCTAGGCTTTATAAAATGCATGCCCAAGCTACGGCCTGTGGGCCAGATATGGCCCCCAAAGCCATTCCACGGATGCTCTCGCGCGTGCGCAGAAGTGGCCGCATCCAACTAGGAAGTGAATATGGATACACATACACAAGCACGCCCTGTTCTGGGGCGTGGTCTCTCCCCCCCAGCTGTTCCAGGGGCATGGTCAGGCCCAAAATATTTGGTCACCCCTGCTTTATAGGGTCAAAGCCCTGGGAATTTCTGACTTATGGGGACTATAAAATCTTACACCATCTTGAATCGGTCTATTCTCTTTGAGCTTAATGAGAATCCTCAAAATATCCTCAAAGAGATGGATTTTGTTCCAGGAACAGCAGAATGTTGCAAGCCGTCCTTGTTTGTAATGCCAAGTCTTTTGCGGTGGGTCGGTTTTGAATTTGCAATCAAGAGCCATTAGCTGTACAAAAGACCAGCTCCTTGCTGATTAATGGGAACTGATCTACCTGCCTGTATGTTTAAACTCTCCTTGAAAGGGGAGGCTGGTTATAGGAATAGTCTGAATGAACATCCATGTTTCCAATGCTGGTTCACGTGCATCACTATCAGTATTTTCTTTATGTCAACATCCTGCTTGCAACCACTGTATATATGGCTGCACCTCTCAGATTGCCTCTGTTTACAGGGAATGTCACTGCAGGTATTACTGAAAGACATTTCCATGTTTGGGTCCAGTAAGCTCCTTCCTCTATCTTCTAATTTGGTTTTGCTCTTGTCTATCCTCAAGAATATTTGTTCTTGCCAAAAAGCTCTTCCTGGATCTGAGCCGGAAGATTGAGGCTCATCTCCATTCAGAGGATGCCAAGAGTCCTTCTCTTGTTTAGTTCTCTCATCTGCTGCTATTTCTCTCCTGATCTTATGTGGAGCTATACCAACAAGAGGGTCTGTTTTCTCAACTGGTGTAGGTTTGAAGTATCCTGTCACTATCGGCATGGCTTCGTTAACAGGGAACTTTTGGGTGATGTGTGGGTAGTGGATAATGAAACATTCTACCGTTCTGTTTTATATTTCAACATGGAAATGGTGTGTTTCTTAGTAGCAAGTAGATCACTTCAACTAACACTGGACCTTGCCGTTGCTTACTCCTTCTCAGGTACTAAGCCGAAGAGAGGGGACCAGCAACAACTCAGCGAGGAGAAACAACAGCTGCCCTACCTGCTGGTCATGGCCATGCCACCTGAGCGGGTAGAGCACCTGCAAAGCCACAGGCAGAAGCGAGCTGCACCAGGGGTGGACTACTGTAGCCAGTAAGTGGTATAAGACCAGGAAGGAACCAGCAATACAGAGTGCAGGGAAATAATTAGAAGCACCCTTTTAATGCAAATTATCTAATACTGTATAGGAAAGTGGTGGCCAACTTAAGCAACATGTGCCAGAGAGGGCACTCAGAGCCCTCATTGCCCCAGTGCAGAGTTCGCCCAGCAGTCCAATGGGAGCATTTCCTCCCTCCCCTCAGCACAGAGCTCACACCGCCCCTCTGCCCAGCAATCCAATGGGAGCGTTTCCTCCTTTTCTCCAGCACAGAGCTCTCTCCAACCTTCTGCCCAACAGCCCAATAGGAGCACTTCCTCCCTCCCCCAGCACAGAGTTGGCCCCGCCCCTCTGCCCAACAGCCCAATGGGAGCGCTTCCTCCCTTCCCCCCAGCACAGAGCTTATCCCACCCCTCTGCCCAACAGTCCAATGGGAGCGCTTCCTCGCTCCCTGCATCTGCAGATGCAGACTGTGCTGGCGTTTTTGGCTATAAATGGAGATGAGCACCACCTCCTAAAGTCAGATACGACTGCCTTTCAAGCAAGGGATACATTTACCTTTACAGTTTAGAGGAGAGGGATAGAAAGTCTTGTCAGGACTCCAGTGCTTGATCTCTAACTGATGCTGGATTTTTTTCTGCTCCAGATCACCAGAGGAGAAGAACTGTTGCGTTCGACGCCTCTACATTGACTTCCGTAAGGACTTGAAATGGAAGTGGATCCATGAGCCCAAGGGCTACTATGCCAACTTCTGCATGGGGTCTTGCCCGTATCTCTGGAGTTTAGACAGTCAATACAGCAAGGTAAGGACACAGTATGTTTCCTATCCAGAAATGGTCCATTTCTCATCTCCAATTCCTCACCTTCATACCTACTTTCAGAACTCAGCCTGTGGTATCTAAGGTGGTACGTTGCGCTACATTTCAAGAGTAACTTAACAAACGGTAACGACCTTTGAGGAGAGAGAGGACTGCGGTGGCTTAGTGGTTAAGACACAGAACTTGATGCCTGGGATGCCGGCAGGAAAGCAGTTTGAGACCCGAGCGCTGCACGACAGAGTGAGCTCCCACCTCTGTCCCAGCTCCTGCCAACCTAGATCGAAAGCAAGTAGATAAATGGGTACTGCTTTGGTGGGAAGGTAACAGCGTTCTGTGTGCTCTGGTGTCACATGACCACTGAAATGTCTGCAGATGCACCTTAGAGTTACGACACAAATGGCTTTTGAGCATGGATGGTCTTTACCTTACTAATGACTTCTGACTTTGTGACGGGTGATATTTTCAAGATACACTTAAGAGGCATTTTGAGCATAACTGAACACATTTTATATATCATTCTTTTGATAACTCTATGAGGTCTTACTCTTATGTCTGGCAAAGTAGACTTGATCCACGAAAGCTCACATTCAAATACAGCAATTAGTCTTTAAAGTGCCACAATGTTTTTGTTATTTTGTGGCTCAAGTGGTTAAGACGCCGAACTCAAGTGGTTAAGACACTGAACTTGTTGACAGGAAGGTCAAAGTTCGATTCTCAGGTACTACATGACTGAATGCGCTCCCTTCTCTGTCCCAGCTTCTGCCAACCTAGCAGTTCGAAAGCAAGAAATTGCAAGCGGATAACTAGGGACCACTTCGGTGGGAAGGTAAACAGTGTTCTGGTGTTGAGGCATGCCTGCTACGTGTCCACAGAAACGTCTGCAGATGCAGACAGCGCTGGCACTTTGGCTGTAAACAGAGATGAGCACTGAACCCTAGAGTCAGATACGGCTGGCTTTTGAGCAAGGGCGAACTTTACCTTTACCTTTGTTTACTCTCTGATATTGTTAACTCTAGTCTCCCTACGTGTAAGAAATGAGGAAATAATAGAAAAGCAATGTGCCATGAAATGAAAACAGACATGGGTGATTGCCATGGTGAATTTTGCTACATCTCTGGTTATAAATTCCTTTTGCAGAACCGTAAATGCTTGGAGGGTGGCCACTCCAGAACACTGACGTTTCTGTAACGGATGTTTCTCGTGTTCTTCCGACAGGTTTTGTCTCTGTACAACCAGCACAACCCGTCGGCCTCAGCCACGCCCTGCTGCGTCCCAAACGAGTTAGAACCGTTGGGCATCGTCTACTATGTTGGCCGTCAAGCCAAAGTAGAACAGCTCTCCAACATGGTCGTCAAGTCGTGTCGTTGTAGCTGAAGACGAAGACGAACGGACTTTGGATTCTGGGACGATTGGACTTCTTTAAAACAAAATGCTCAAGAGGGAGTGAGGTCGGAACTGAAGCTGAAAAGAGAAAACAGTCTCTTTCCCCTTGAACCAAACCTCATGCCTTAAAAAGAAAGAGTTTTGCTCCTTTAAAAAAAAACAAAAACGACAACACCCTAAATCATTGAGAGTTGATATTGTTATTATTTTATTATTTTATTTTGTAAATTTATGGTTTCGAGGGGTAGGAAAACCTTGAATTCTTCTTAATTATTGTGCTTCATATGTCGAGGGGCGGAGAGAGAGTTATAATTAGAATAAGAATAGCTGTTCAAACTGAAGGAAGTGGAAAAAGAGAAGAGGGTTTCCTTACTCATCCATCTTTTTCTGCTCTAAATAACGAGTTGGATGAACAAAGGAGTTGAGGATTTTAACACAAGCAGAAGGCAAGCGAAGGAAGCGTATTTCAAAAGATCTCGGCAAGATGGCAGAAGTCAAGTTGGAGTCATGAAAAGGGCACAGGACACGGTCAAGAACCAGCATGATTAAGTTTTCCACCTGGATGGTACGACAAAGTCCAGGCTTCCAGCAGGTGCCAGGGTCGCTGGACGATGCCTAGCTCACCTGACTTGGGACTTGCCAGGCTAAACCTGGCTGGGCTCCACTCTAGCTCTCCGTCCACTGTCTCCATTGGGCAAGTCATCTCTGCTCCACATGCCCAGTCACTTGGCCTAGCTGGGTCCACCCTTTACGACCACCAGCAGCTTGTGAAAAACAGAATACCTTAGAGCAGGGGTGCCCAAACCGGCCGTGGGCCGTTGATGTGGTTCATCTGGCCAGTCAAGTGGTTCCTCCCACCAGAAGCGGAAGTAAAATGCGCCTTGCAATCTGTTTTGCAACAAATATGTTTTGCAACAGGATGAGATAGATTTTAGGCTGCCATTTTCTCTGCTTAAACCAGGGGTGCCCAAACTACGGCCTGCAGGCTGGATCCGGCCCCTGATGCCAATTCATCTGGCCCGTGCCACCCTTTTTGCTCCCGGAAGCACCACATGGGGATGCATTTTACTTCTGCTTCTGGGAGTGATGAGGGTGGCACAGGCTGGGTGAACTGGCACGGGGGCCGGATCCTGCCCACAGGCCACAGTTTGGACATCCCTGGCTTTGAGAGGAAAGCTCTTGCAGGAAAGGGGCCGGCTCCCTCCACTAATGATTTTGTCTCTGCTTTCTGGCTAACTGGTCCCAACCCAAAACCACCACGTCCTCTGTGCTTTCCACCAAGGAGATGATGCTGGACCACAAATGGGGCAACATAGACTCATTTTTTTGTGGCATCGCATTTTTTTTAAATTTTGCACTTGTTCAATGCTAGGTCAGCCTCCATCGATGGGGAAGAAAGGGGCTGTTTTAGGTCCAGGTAGAGGGAAAATGGAATTTCATTGTCATTTTTTTTTTAAAAAAAATGTTCTATTAAAGATTTTTATTACCACGCCTGAATCTGTGACAACGTGTTCCTTGTTGCCTGGTGCTCACCTACCTTCTTGGGGCAGGGGCGGGGGAGGTGGGATCCATGGCTTTTCTTTTTAAAATCCTAAACAGGTTCTTCTTTCTGCTCCCTCCTGACTCGAAACGTGGAGGAACAGGAGAAGAAGGTGGATTGACATTTTTAAAAAACCACCCTCTCTTCTAATCCTAGAAGCCACTGAAGTTTTCTGCTTTTTCTGTCTTTCAATCAAACCATAGACTGCCAAAAAGGCCATTTTCTTGGCCTTGTCGTTGGCCAAACTTAAGTCCTCATTGGGTCATGTTTCTGGCAGTAATTGGAAGACCAGTAAATGAGCCAGATTCTATATCGCTCCATATTCACAGCACATGTTTTTGCCCACCCGCAGCCCCCACTTGAGCATGTTGGTCATGGATTTAGGGACCTCCAAACAGGGGTGCAAAAAATATGGTCCGTGGGCCAGATCCGGCTCCTGATACCAATTCATCCACCCCACCCTGGCCTCATCACTCCCAGAAGCGGAAGTAAAATACACCCATGCAGGCGTGTTTTACTTCCGCTTTCAGGAACAACGAGGGTGGTGTGGGTCAGATAAATTGGTGTTGGGGGCCAGATCTGACCTATGGGCCATAGTTTGGGCACCCCTGGCCCAGAGAGTGCCCTAAGTGCTATGGGGCAGTATATACGTGTGATTGCTTTGCTTTGCTTTGCTTTGCTTTGCTTTGCTTTGCTTTGCTTTGCTTTGCTTTGCTTTGCTTTGCTTTATCAGCACATGAAGCCTCATGAGAAATGAGCACCCTAGCTTTTAAATAACCTTTTGTTCCCCATCACCTTGAGAAAGCTCAGAATCTGAGCTGGAACTTCAGGCTTGTAAATAAATAAAAAGTTGCTTCTTTTGGACTATGCATCTCTCAAGACTCTCCCACTCAGCAAAACCCCAGACATAAATTTAAGAAAAGGAAACTTTTCTAAACACTGAATGGAGGACTGTTCTCTTAGGGAGGACTAGTTGGCTACACAGAAACGTAAGGAGACAAGCAGAAAGAACAGGGGAGTGTGGAAACGATTAGATAAAACAAAATGCACAGAGAGAGAGGAGTGAAAATTTGAGTTTAAGAGGCGACAGGGAGTCTGGCTGCATCCCAGTGGTGAAGACGGTTCCCACTCCGGTCCCTGGAACGCTTCTCTGGTCTCCCAAGCCGCGGCCCAATGTTTGCCTTTTTGGAGGTGGTTTTCCAGTTCTCAGGGGTGCCGGCCTCCGCACAGGATGCTCCACAGACAGGGTAGGCAAAGTTCAACCGGACTCTGCTGTGCGCCAAACACTCAGATACATAACCAAGGAGAGCTTGGTGTTTTCCCAGTTTCGGAGGACAACTGGCAGGATGGAAGCAAAGGACAGCTTGGAAGGTCAGCAGGATGGAGAGAGTAGCCGATTCCGACTTGCCCTCCCTCCCATTCTTCCCTTGACCAGACCCAGGTCTGGAGCCAAAAATTCTTAAGATACTCGGAACTAGCTTTTCGGAAGAGAGGCCTTTGAAAACAACAAGATCAAAGGGAAATGCGTATTTCCTACTCGGACGAATGTTTTCCTGCCGGACATACAAGTCCTTTGAAGCTACATGCGTTCAGAGGCCGTGCTTTTAGCTCTCGATGATCAATGAGCAAACCAAAGCTAGATCAATTGGCAAAATGGAAACTGAAGGACGCTGGCGTGAGAACGAACATCTTCAGCTCTTCAGGCCGCTCTGTTTTTAATGAACTGTATCATCTAGTTCGGGAGACTCTGTTGGCTTAGTGATTAAGATGCTGAACTTGACAACTGGAAGGTCAGCAGTTCGAGACCAGAGTGCTGCATGATGGATGTGAGCTCCTGTCGTCTGTCCCAGCTCCCAACAACCTAGCAGTTTGAAAGCAAGAAATTGCAAGTAGATAAATAGGTACTGCTTTGGTGGGATAGGTAGCAGCATTCTGCCCCTTCCGGCATCTAATCATGCCTGCCACATGACCACAGAAATGTCTGCTGATGCAGACAGCGCTGGCTCTTTGTCGATAAACAGAGATGGACAGCGGCCCCTAGGGTTGGACACAGCTTAGTTTCAGGAGAAAGAAGGTAAGAAATCTAACACCATAACCATGTTAGGGAAGATCCCTGGGCCAATTTCTAGAGCTGAAGTCCCGCTGGAATCCAGTGCACTCTCAATATGCTCAGAGGCAACCTCTTTATGGTGACCTCAAGCCCTGCCTCTAATTCAGGAGTTCCCAACCTAAGGACCATGGGCCAGATTTGGCCCGTGACGCCATTTCATGAGGGCTCCACCACACCCCTCCAAGGACATTCAAGAAACAAAATGGCCACCCCTTTGAAACTACTGGGAGAAAATGGTTGCCTCCATCGTGCAGGCAGGGCAAAATAGCCATCCGGCCCGCAAAGCTGACTGAGACAGCGTGATCCCACCCCCCACCCCACCCACCCGGCTTGAAAAGGTTGGGAACCCCTGGTCTAATTCAACATAGTGTGGGTATGTGTGCTGGGTGGAGAAAGGCAGGGAGAGAGGGAAGGACAGACCCTGGGATGACAGAGGAGGCTGCAATTCTCCCCTCGCCCCCAACAAAAGGAAACCTTTTGCCCTCCGCCATGCACAACACACCCACCTGGTTTCTGTGGGTCCTGTCAAGATCCCTCTATGTAAACACATACGGGGAGTTTCCTTCCGTGGCCAGGGCTGGATCTGGGCTCAAGCATCCAAACTGTAAACAGAAGTTTGGCTGGAAAGAGTGAGGCAATTTTTTTCTGGGGAGGCTCGTGGTAAACACGGAGCACAGCTAGAAGCAGCTGTTTGGGAAGCTGCTCTATCTAACTTTCCATTGGA
The DNA here is from genome assembly GCA_030440675.1 of Furcifer pardalis. Taxonomy (NCBI): domain Eukaryota; kingdom Metazoa; phylum Chordata; class Lepidosauria; order Squamata; family Chamaeleonidae; genus Furcifer; species Furcifer pardalis. The sequence goes on from CP126890.1 coordinate 309,940,161, forward strand.
TGAAGTAAGTTGGGGGGGGGCACCTCCTGCCTCACCTTTACCTGCCTGTCCCTGGTGAAGACTTACACACACCCGGTATCCCTTCCTGTGACCAGAGGAGGCTTCAGAAACGAACTCTGGAAGTCTTTGTCAACAGTGTGGCTGAAAAGAGACCACAGAATTATGTATGTGAAACTGATTCCATTGAGCTATAAATCCCTATTTGGGTGGCCACATGACACCCACCACCCAACACAGAGGGCAGAGGGGATATTTGTCTGCATCAAATTTGCACATGTAGACTTATATCCGCCCGCCCACAGCACTGCCAGGTTCTGTGCCGAGCGTGTAGGATCAGAGGAACAATCTGGCAGGTCTTTCATCTAAATCACGGGTTCCCAACCTAAGGCCCGCAGGCCGGATCCGGCCTGTGGTGCCATTTCATGTGGCCCCCCCACCCCTCCAAGGACATTTGAGAAACAAAATGGCCACTCCCTTTGAAGCTGATGGAACAAAATGGTTGCCCACATCGGATGGCCATTTTGCCCTGCCTGCATGATGGGGTGGTCATTTTGTCCCAACAGCTTTAAATAGGTAGCCATTTTGTTTCTCAAATGCCCTTGGAGGGCTGAGAGGCCACATGAAATGGTGTGGTGGGCCAGATCTAGCCCGCAGGCCTTAGGTTGGGAACCCCTGGCATAGGGGATCAACCTGGCTGACTAATTTATTTACTATGTCATTTTGATATTTGTATGGAACCGCTCCGATTGGAAAAATTCCCAACTGGGCAGTATAAAAACGCAATAAATAAACATCAGAGAAAACGTCTTAATGGTTAGAATAGTATGACAATGGAATCCACTGCCTCAAGAGGTGGTGAGCGCTCCAACACCAGAAGCATTCAAGAGAGAATTGGAAAGCAACCACCTGCCAAATCTGCATTGATTCAGATTCTTGCATTGAGCAGGGGTAGGGTTGTCATACGTCCCGGAAAACCAGGATTGTCCTGGATTCAAGGTCAGAAAAATTATCCCGGTCAGTTCAATAAAAATCATGTTAAAGTCCCGGATTTTAAAAACTTACTGATTGTATATTATAACACACTATTAAAATAAATTCAGACTCTTGCCATCAAACAAGTAATTTCCTGCTACATTAGACTTGGAGTCAGTGGTACCTCGCTTAAAGAGCATAATCTGTTCCACAGGATTGCTCTTTAAGCGAGTTTGCTCTTTAAGCGAAACACCATTGTAAGTGACCAATTGAGACTTCTGGGGGGGGGGGATTGCGAGCCCCCATTTATTTGTTAAGCGAGTTTTTGGTTGGTTTTATTTGTTAAGCAAAATGAACATTCAGAGAAAATTCTGCTCTTTAAGCGAGTTACTCTTTAAGCAAGGCACTCTTTATGCATAGTTTGACTGTATACCTGGAGACAAATCTTAACATCCTTGCCTCACACCACCGCCTGATAAGTGTGACCAGTATGTTTCCTGGAACCGAGGACGTTAAGAGTTGACCGTGATGTGACTTCTCAGAAGTATAACAGATCATCTTGTGCTGGAAAATAGAAAAATATAAAACCAAAGAGACCCCATCTTTGCCCTCTCAGTAACCTACAACGTGGCGTGACATGATTCAGTTAAAACTTGCCTGCCTGTTGTTCAGGCTGAGGCAATAAACTCTTTCCTCATTAGAATAGAGGGCTTATAAGTGTACCCAATGGTAGAGGATAGATAAGTGTGAAGTTTTGGCCACTAGCCAATGTTAGTGTGTAGTTTGGATTCCTTTGTCCCTGGAACCAATACCATGCATTGTATTGTGCCATGCATTTCCTGTTTACTTTTGTTCTTCAGTCGCACAGTCGATTCTGACCCTCTGCGACCCCATGGACCACTGTCCGCCAGGCACTCCTGTCCTCCACCATCCCCCTCAACTCGCTCAGCTCTGTGCCCATTATCTAGCCATCTCATCTTGGGCCGTCCCCTTCTTCTTTTGCCCTCGACCCTTCCAAGCATCAAGGCTTTCTCAAGTGAATGCTCTCTTCTCATTTGATGTCCAAAGTACTTTAGCTTCATCTTTACTATTTGACCTTCTAAGGAGCAGTCAGGGTTGATTTCTTCTAAGATCGACCTATTTGTTCTCCTCGCTGTCCAGGAGACTCTCAAAACCCTTCTCCAACACCACATCTCAAAGGCGTCTATTCTTCTGCGCGCTCAGCTTTCCTAATGGTCCAGCTCTCACAACCATACATTGCCACAGGGAATACCATTGCTTTGACTATGCGAATCTTTGTTTGCAATGTGATGTCTCTACTTTTCACTATGCTCCCCAGGTTTCTCATTGCTTGCCTCCCAAGAATCAGTCGCCTTTTTATTTCATGGCTGCAGTCACCATCTGCAGTGAGCTTTGATCCTAGGAAAGTAAAATCTGTCACTGCTTCTACTTCTTCCCCATCTATTTTCCAGGGACTGATAGGGCCTGTTGCCATGATCTTGGTTTTCTTGATATTGAGTCTCAAACCAGCTTTTTCATTTTCTTCTTTCAACCTAATCAGGAGCTTCTTTAGGTCCTCCTCACTTTCTGCCATTAGGGTAGTATCATCTGCATATCTCAAATTGTTGATGTTTCTCCCAGCAATTTTGATCCCAAATTGTGATTCCTCCATTCCTCCATTGTGCATTATGTGTTCTGTGTATAAGTTGAATAAGCAGGGTGACAAAATGCAGCCTTGTCTTCCTCCTTTTCCTATTCCAAACCACTCTCTGTTAACCATTGCACAAATAAAAGACCTTTGAATCTGTATGATCTGGAATTGCTGTCCTGTCTCATCTCTGATACGACAATTCTACAACAATTTTACAGTAAGAATTAACTGTTGTAAATAAACTCATTTATGTGTTGATATATTTAATGTGAAAGTGTTTTACAGCTGTCATTATACAATGTTAGTTTTTAATTTTGTAGATAACCCACCCATTTTTTTCATGTATACTTCTGTCCCGGTTTTGTGGGAGAGAATTATGGCAACCCTAAGCAGAGGGTTGGAGTCGGTGGCCTGAAAGGCCCCTTCCAGTTCTGTGATTCTATGATTCTATAATTGAATTTGTAATTTTCAGTGCCTCTGGTTTGACCAGACAAGATTTCTGCGTTGGCTGGGTATGCTGATTTCTGGAGCATGGAAAGGCTGATCTCTCTCAAAAAGCTACCCTGACTACTAGCACTGTGGCCCGGCCTGCATAATATAACTAAGTTTGGAGGACCAAGTTTCATGTCAACTTGCTCAACATCCTCTGGATTCCATTGGTTGTTGTGCTCTGGCTCAGGAGTGGAAAACATTGGAAATAAACAGCTTTGCTTTGCTTTCTTTTTTTCCAAATGTGAGCAACAGAAAGAAGTTAAACGCCACTCCAGTTTTTCCACTAACTGCTGGAGCATTTCCCGGTCATATTCTGAGACCAGCAGGCAACACTCTCGGATATGGGATGAATTCCCAGAAACATCTTGCAGTCGAAAGAGAAAGGCAGGTGCTGAGGAGTTCACCTATTGTGAAAACAGTGTTTGGCACTTTTGCAGTATCACAAGCTGTTGTGAAATAACACTATACTGTACAACAATGTGAATGTGGATGATTTAGATTCCTGCATTGAGCAGGGGTCCCCAACCTTTTCAAGTCGGGGGCCGGGTCACGCTCTCTCAGTCAGCTTTGTGGGCCCGACGGCCATTTTGCCCTGCCTGCATGATGGAGGTGGCCATTTTGTTCCAACAACTTCAAAGGGGTGACCATTTTGTTTCTTGAATGCCCTTGGAGCGAGGGGGTCCACATGAAATGGCGCCATGGGCCAGATCCAGCCTGCAGGTCTTATATTGGGAACTGCTGTTCTAAAAGGTCCCTCAGTAATTCTATGATTCTAACATAGTTTTTTCTTTTCTTACAATGTGTATATATTTTTGGCACCCTCTGTATACATATTGTGTACACACACACACACATTCATATATATAAATACACACACACACACACACTCCTTTCCCTCTCTCTCTTTGTCTCTGTCTCCTTAGGAAAATAAACAGCATCTATATTTATTCCTGGACTCAAAATAGCCCTATATTGCTCCTTCTTCCGCTGCAGCTAGGGTTGCTAAGATGGGAAATACATATCCTTAACCCTGACAGGGATGAGAAGGTGAGGGATGGATGTTAGGAAGCTAAGCACATCCTGTCTCACTGTTTTCATTCCAATGTACAGATGTGAAACCTTCTGGCCAAGAACTTGCTAGGGTTTAGCATGACTCATAGCTGTGACAGAAGCACTCCATGTGAGGCTGCAGCAAAAAGCACTAAGGTGGTGAACCTATGGCACGTCTACCAGAGGTGGTGCTCGGAGCCCTCTCTGTGGGCACCCGTGCAGTCACCCCAGCACAGAGTTCGCCCCAACCCTCTACACAGTAGCCCAATGGGAGTGCTTCCTCCCTCCCCCAGCACAGAGTTTGCTCCACCCCTCTACCCAGCAGCCCAATGGGAGCGCTTCCTCCCTCCTCCAGCACAGAGTTTGCTTCACCCCTCTACCCAGCAGCCCAATGGGAGTGTTTCCTTCCTCCCCTGTTGCTGTGCTGGCACTTTGTGATAAATAAGTGGGTTTTGGGTTGCAGTTTGGGCACTCAGACTCTAAAAGGTTCGCCATCACTGCACGAAAGCTATTTAAGCCCTTAAAAAAAACAGAAATCTGTTCTAAAGGCTGAGAGCTGAATGGGGCTTCTTCAATTACAAAAATCACACTCTACCCACTACGCAACACTGCTCATTCTGTGGCCAAAACAGACGCCCTGAAACTCATCCCTCTTAAATTCTGCTTGGTCAATTATGGTCCCATCTCAGCTGCTGGTTCTTATTTATTTGCAGATGGGGGAAAGGGAAGAGGGCTGCCAAGTTTTTTCATCCATGGGTCTGTCTGGAAATGACACAGCTCGATATATCTCCCCCCCCCGCCCGTGTTATTATCGGGGGGGGGGGGGGAGGAAGTGACACTAGCAAAAACACTTTGTGTGTGAAGTACAAAGTGCCGGGAATTCTTGTCAGCGTGGTTCACACATCTGGAGCAGCAACAAACAGGCCACTGGCTGAGCAACAACATAAAGCGACGGACACACGGTGACACAAACAGCCCCGGACCCCCATGCCATCTCTGGCATGTTTGTTTTTTCAAACATTTCCAGCTCTCTGGGCTGTGTGTTTCCCAAGCATACACAGAGTGACCCCCGCGGTGTGGGGAAGGGCAGTGAGCCTTAAAATAGAGCTGTCTTTTCCTCCATCTTTTTCCGCTTCTTCTTTTTCATGGACTTCCGGATGCAGGTTTTAAAAATTATTATTTCTGGCTAGTGTGAAACAGATTTTAAATGTGTGTGTGTGTAAATAACATAACAAAATACACAACAGATTAAAAATAAAACAACCAAATAAGTACATGCTAAAATAAAATAACAGAACACTGTTGACCTTCCTACCGAACTGGTTCCTATTTATCTATGTGCAATTTCTTGCTTTCGAACTGCTAGGTTGGCAGGAGCTGGGACAGAGACGGGAGCTCATTCCGTCCTGCAGTACTCGGGAATCGAACTCCAACCTTCCAGTCTTAGAGTCCAGTGTCTTAACCACTTCGAGCCACTGTAGCATTCCATGCCTGCCACATGTCCATGGAAAAATCTGCAGACGCAGACAGTACTGGCTCTTTGGCTATAAACAGAGATGAGCACTGAACCCTAGAGTCAGGTACGACTGGTTTTTGAGCAAGGGTGGCTTTTACATTTACCTTTACCTTTACTAAAATAAAATAACTGGCATACTCTGGCAGCAACTAGCAGGGCAGTCCTTAGGCAGATTAAAAACAAAACACCCAGGACTCTCTCTTCCTTAAAGATATTTTTAAGCGGTGTCCGTGTTAGTCTGTGCAAGCATATCAAATAGGAAACACAACAACAACACAACAAAATAATCTTGTGGCACCTTAAAGTCTAATTACTTTTAATGTCAGTTTTTTGTGGATCAAGTCACTTTGTCAGACATAAGAGGGAGACTTCTGTATACATTAATGGTGTATGCAGTGGACGGGGGTGGGGGGTGGAGGGTGGGGGGTGGCTCCACCTCTCGGAAGCCCAACCCTTCATCCCGATGGACCCAATGGCCACCGGCCACCTCTGAAGGATGGTTTGATGGAGAGCAGGCCTCCCTGCTGAGCTCTTTCCTCTACTTTCAGAAAGCAGTGCTTTAGGAGGAGGGAGGGGGGCTTTCCCTCTCCAATTTCTTGGGTTCTTGACTGCGCCTGCTGTGGGATTGCAAAAGTTTGTGGCTTTCTTTTCCCTCCTTGCCTCCCCCGTCCGGACACTGGCCTGTATTTCTGTCACTGCCATAAATCCTGGACGTGGAGCAAATTTGCAAACAAACACTGACGTAATTCTCTCAGGGCCAGGGTGGGGAAGGCTCTGGGAATTACTCACCCCCCAAAGTTGGAAGGCCCTGCCTACGTTTCCCTCCCTTCGCCCTGCCTGCGCCCTCCACTGCTGGGATCCCACAAGCTGAGGCACATCGAGTGTCTGAAATGCCTCCCAGACTATTGGGAAGGACATAATGACGAGTGGTTAAAGCAGGAGTTCTCAGCCTGCAACCTGTGGGCCGAATATGGCCCACAGCATCATTTCATGTGGACCATCTCCACCACACCAGGAAGTGCCATGTGGTGGAGGAAGGGCAAAATGGCCGTCTGGCCCCCAAAGCAGTCAGAGGGAGCGTGACCCAATGGCCCCCAGCTTAAAAAGGTTGAGAAGTCCTGTGTTAAAGCCTTCCTTCCTCCTCCTTGTCCAGATCAAACTTTGAACTGCCAAAATGAAGCCACTTTCATGGTTTTGTCGTTGCCCAAATTTAAGTCCTCATCAGTTCATGTTTCTCGCAGTAATTGGCAGGCCAGTAAATGAGCCAGATTCCATATCACTCCACATTTACATTGCATGTTGTTGTCTTCCAGCAGCCCCCCATTTGAGCATGTTGGTTTTACATTTAGGGACTCCAGGGGACTCAAAAAGATGGGCAGGATAGAAATGTGAATAAGTAAATAAAATAAACAAACAAACAAGTCAATTCTGACTTACGGTGACCCTTTCTAGGGCTTCCCAGGTAGATAACACTCAAAACTGGTTTCCTCTTCCCTTCTTCTTGGGATGTCCTAGAACTTGCAGCTTCAATCTCTTTTTTTTAAAAAAAATATTTTTTATTGAGGAAAAAACAACATAAAAAGGGAGAAATTGATAACATTAGTACAATGAGAAAAACAAACTAGCCAAGGATAGATACATCCTAACTATAAATTAAACTGTATAACACAAATAATACATAGTAACATTAAAAAGCAAGCAAGGAAAATTATTTATTTATTTTAAGGGAGAAAAAATGTAATATATGTTAGTAAAAAGAATGGAAAACAGCTAAGCAGAGGGTGGCTATTCTGTTAGGAGGCACAGTGGGGAATCAAACTCCCAGCCACTGAGCCATCCAGGCGGTTGGAAGCATAGGAGAAATTTTTGTGTGGTTCCCATAATAAGGGTAAGCAATATAAATGTTTAATCCTGTCCATAAGCTGCAGCTCAGAAGAGACTGCCCGTTGCATCTCTGAGCAAATAACTCATGCCGGCTTTATCCCTATTAGCTTGTGCTAGGAATGGGTTGCTGTTGTAAGAGACTGTGGTGGCTAGTGGTGAAGACACTGAACTTGATGACTGGAAGGTCAGCAGGTCAGCAGTTCAAGGCCCGAGTGCTGCATGACGGAGTGAGCTTCTGCCTCTGACCCAGCTCCTGCCAACCTAGCAGTTCGAAAGCAAGACATTGCAAGTAGATAAATAGAGACCACTTCGGTGGGAAAGGTGACAACTTTCTGTGAACTCTGGCATCTAGTCATGCCTGCCACATGTCCATAGAAATGTCTGCAGATGCAGACAGCGCTGGTTCTTTGGCTATAAACAGAGATGAGCACTGAATCCTAGAGTCTGATACAACTGGCTTCTGAGCACGGGTGATCTTTATCTTATCATCAGGAGCAACTGGATGATTCAGTCATTCCCAGTGCAGAGATGTGGTTGAATCTTTGGTTGTGTCTCTGTATGAGTTGCTTATCTGGGTTGGCCTCTTTCCAACCAGTATGTCCTGGCTCTTCACCTCTGCATGGACTGTGACTGGACCATTCCACCTCTCTTGCTGCAAATATCAATGTAATGGAAAGCTGCCAGTCCTGTCTGAGTAAACCGCCACATTGGCACTCTCTGAACATGGACTCATGCAAAATCAACAAGGGATGGGTTCCTCTTAAAGACGGCTCACTCTTGCTCTGAAATCAGATTAAGGATAATTAAAGGGGGGGTGTAATTGAAAGAGAACAGAGTGACTTGTTCTCACCATTGAGTAATCACAATCAGCAGCTACGCATCTGGGATTATTAAAGTTAGTCGGTGCTGAGGAAGAGGATGTGACCAGGATTGATTCCCAGAGCCTCTTATTTCATGAATTATGGTTTAAGGGATTGTTGGTTTGCATCAGTAAGAAATGGAAATGTGGGGGTGATGATTAGTGTTGAAGAAGAAGAAGAAGAAGAAGAAGAAGAAGAAGAAGAAGAAGAAGAAGAAGAAGAAGAAGAAGAAGAAGAAGAAGAAGAAGAAGAAGAAGAAGAAGAAGAAGAAGAAGAAGAAGAAGAAGAAGAAGAAGAAGAAGTTGTTTATCCCAACATGTTTCTTCCAAATAATTTTCAGGATGGTTGACATGGATGATCTGTCACCATTCTTCACAACAAACCTTCAAAGTAGCCTAAAACCAAAGGCAACGCGCATCAAAAATGGTACAGCAGACTTCATGGTTCGACTCTCCTTGGTCTAAGCCAGTGATGGCGAACCTATGGCATGAATGCCAGAGGTGGCACTCAGAACCCTCTCTGTTGGCACCCATGCAGTCACCCTAACACAGAGTTTGCCCCACCCCTCTGCCCAGCACCCGAATGGGAGTGCTTCCTCCCTCCCCAGCACTGAATTCACCCCACTCTTCTGCTCAGCAGGCTTCCTTCCTCCCTCCAGCACAGAGTTTGTCCTGCCCCTCTGCCCAGCAGCACAATGGGAGTGTTTACTTCCTCCCCTGTTGCTGTGTTGGGACTTTGAGATAAAAAAAAATTGGGTTGCAATTTGGGCATTCAGTCTCTAAAAGGTTCACCATCACTGGTTTAAGCTCTACTATCCTTTCTATCCATTGCATCACATTGGCGTCTCTCTTTTATGGCAGTAGCAGGTGCGTAGAAGAGACTATTGGTTACAGCACAGATGATCAAAGAAGGATTTGTGACGTCCATACCAAAAAATAAACCCCGAAAGCTTACATTTCCCAGATTTAGAAATAACCCTCTCTTTCTCTCTCTTGAACAGCTGGCTGGAGGAATTTGGGAGATGTAGTGAGAGAGGGAGGGAGGGAGAGGGAGAGAGAGCTCTGCTTCTAAGTGAGTATGGCAAATTAAAGTATAAGTGGTGCCTATGTCAATGCGTGTAGGAGCATGTGAGTAAGCCTGCTACTGTGCAGAGGGTGATGGAAAAGCTGGCACCGTGAGACACATTTTCCAATAGTATCGCTGCTTCTCTCTCCAAAGCTTTGCCAGCTCCACACAAAAGTCTCAGTGTAGTCCAGCAGGTAGAATCAGTGGCAGAAGGGCCAGAAGGAAGGTGGGACTCTGGTCCTACAGCGCAAAAGAGGCCATCTCTAGCCACAGATGGCTGGTCTCAGAGGTGAGGGAACAAGCAAGTGTATTTCCATTCTGGTAGGCACAGAACCGCAGCCCAGAACAGCACTTTTGACAACCAGAGCAGCACGGAATTTGGAAACTCTTTTCTAGACCGCCCAACCAACGCTGCTATGACAGGATAGCAAAGATCTCTACGTCCAGTTGACAACTTGGGGAAAATTGGTTTTCCACCCACATCTGGCTGCTAATTACTCAACCAACACCGCTTGCAATGGCTTAATGCAGGGGTTTGCAACCTACGGCCCGTGGGCCAGACCCAGCTTGTGGGAAATCATCCGGCCTATGGCGGCAACCCCAGAAATGGATGCATTTACAACAACCATAAATGTGCCCACACCTGCACAAGTGCACCTGCTGCATTTTATGATAGCTTTTACGGCAAGGGGGAACCCACATGTCTAGCCTGCTCAGATGTCTGAGGGGGCCTGGCCTGGCCTGTGGTGTGAAAAGGTTGAGAACCCCTGGATTAGTGGTTAAGATGCTGAACTTGATGACTGGTAGGTTGGGAGGTCAGCAATTTGAGACCTGAGTGCTGCGCAACGGAGTGAGCGCCCGTCTCTGTCCCAGCTCCTGCCAACCTAGCAGCTGAAAAGCAAGAAATTACAAGTAGATAAGCAGGTACCACTTCAGCAGGGAAGGTAACGCCATTCCCTGCACACTGGCATCTAATCATATTTGCCACGTGACCACGGAAAAGTCTGCAGACGCAGACAGCGCTGGTTCTTTGGCTATAAATGGAGATGAGCACTGAACCCTAGAGTCAGATGTGACTGGCTTTTTAGCAAGGACGACCTTTACCTTACCTTACCCCTTTTTCTACCAAGTGCTGGTGTTTTAACGCTAAGGTGCTTTCTCATGAAGTTCATTTCCATGTTAATTGGAAACTGTTCATTAGCAGAAAAATTTTGGGAGGGAAGTGTGTCAGATGAATTGCTCCATGAGAATCTAATTTTGGACAAGTATTTCCAAGGACTTTAAAGAGTCCATGCAGAAAAAGAGTGTTTGTAATTGTGACTTTTTGCATACCATATTTGCTGGCTTAATAAGATGCATCAGAGTATAAGACACACTCCATTATTACCAGAATAGCCATATTAGACCGTATATAGATCACTATATACAGTTTAAGGCGCACTCTATTTTCCAGTGCATTTTAAAGGCAAGGGAGAGTGAGTCTTATACTCCAGCAAATAGGGTATATATTTTTGCTAAGCACTTTTCTTCTTTGCAACCACGCACAGCTAATAGAGACCGAATTTCTGCCCTGTGAGAAAGACTCTTCTTCTCTGTACAGGACCTGAGTTTGCCCAGTACTATATTTGGTCAATGGGGTTCATGTAGGTTGACATTTCATTGTGAAATTTATCCAACTGGATGTTTGCACATAGACATCATTCATTCAAGTTTTGTTAGCAGTGTGGCCAAGACCTCTTAACCATCCCATCTGCCTTCTGAAACTTCCGTAGGAATGGCCCACAAGCTTCCATGCATAACTTCCAACCACAAGGGCTTAAAAAATGGTGCATTTTTGGACTCTTTTTAAAAATAAAAACTGGATTTCTCAGAAGTCTGAATTTAGCATCATCTAAGACCACATTTTACTTTCTTACGGGAAGCATTCAAGAGAGAATTAGACAACCACCTGTCAGATCTACTTTGATTTGGATTCCTGCATTGAGTAAAGGAGGGATTCTCAACCTGTGCCCCATGTGCTGGATGCGGCTCATGGTGCCATTTCATGTGCCCCCTCCCCCCACACACACCAGGAAGTTCCATGTGATGGAGGAAGGGCAAAATGACCATCCGGTCCCTGAAGTTGTCTGGGAGAGTGTGACGTGGCCCCCCGGGTTTAAAAGGTTGAGAACTCCTGGAGTAGGGGTTTGGACTAGATCTGTGGTGGTGAACCTATGGCACGCGTGACAGAGAGGGCCCTTGGAACCCTCTCTGTTTAAATGCACAGAGTTTGCCCAAGCACAGAGTTTACCCCGCCCCTCTGCCCAGCAACCCAATTGGAGTGGTTCCTCCCTCCCCCCCAGCATAGACTTCACCCCACCCCTCTGTCCATCAGCTCAATGGGACCGCTTACTTCATCCCCCCAGCACAGAGTGTGCCCTGCTTTTCTGTTTGGGGACTCGGTCTCTAAAAGGTTCGCCATCACTGGACTAGATGGCCTTAAAGGCCCCTTTCCAACACAGTTAATCTGTGATTCTATGATTCTAAGAGTAACTGCCTGGGGTTTTTCCTTTCCCCTTAATGAAATCATCATCTGCAGCTACACAGCACCAGTTGCTAATGGCTGCAGATCAAAGAGCAGTTGAGAAACTGGCACACAGCTGGTGTTCTGAACCATTTTGCTAGGCCCGTCCTCTTGTCTAGAGAATTGTTCTTCCTCTAAAACCTATCCGTTCATTTATACAATTGTTCTCCCTGGTTTCCTAATCATAACTGAATGTCCCTTCTTCTACGACATCTGCCAGCTTCCTCTTCATTATCTCCCAAGCAAGCGTGTCTTCTCATTTTAGCATCCTGGTTCTTCCGCTCTTCAATTGTCTTTGCTCTTTGTTTTATTATCAAGCTGTTCTTAATAAGAACGCTCAGAGATTGCCCACCATCACAGTTCAACTCGTGCGCCGCAGTCTTTCGCTGAAAATTGCTTTAACCCTCCAGCTGGAAACAAGCTGGAAGGTGCCCAACCTGACTCTCCTTGTGCAGTAAACCCATTCATGTGGATTTACAGGGGACCACGAAGAAGAACAGTTGCAAGTAAGCAACCTGTCTCCTTATAGAGAGTGCACTACGGGGCGGTACACAAATCTAATTGCTATTGCTAATATGATATGTCCAGTGGTGGGATTAAAATCTTTTTACTACCTACTATGTGGGTAAGGCAGGGTGGGCATGGCCAGGTGTCCATGTGATTAGGTGGGTATGGCCAGGTGACTGGGTGGGTGTGGGCAGGAGGCAAGTGCAGGACAATGACCAGAGGCTCTGGCAACTGAATGGGGGAATAGGGTTGCCATAATTCTTTCCCACCAAACCGGGACAGCCACATAACGTCATTGCATTCTTCAAACTGTGCATGTGCTGGATGGGGCTGTCGAGGAGGCTACAGCTTGACTAAGACCCAGCAGAATCCCCATCAGGGGCCGGCAGCCTCCGTCTCCCCCCCTCCCCGTCCAGTGGCTCCATGAGTTCGGGCTGGTGCTCCAGGCGCCTCTTGGCTCTGCAGTGCTCAAGGTGAACCAAGGGATTTTTTGCAAAGAGTTAATGCACTGCCTCCTTGTCTTTCTTTCAATTATCCCGCTTGCAAACGTCTCCCCCTCTTCAGCAGGTTTCTCAGGGTGCTTTTTTGCCTTCACCACTTCCAAGCTGGATAATTGAAAGGCGGAGAGGCAGTGAATTAAATCTTTGCAAAAATCCCTTGTTGAGGGGTGACCTTACTTCCTTTTTTAAAATTTAAAAATATAGGACTTTTATATGTTTTTTCTTGAACTGGCTGGGACAATTTTTGCTAGTTTGAATCTGGGACTGCCGCCCCAAAAATTAACATTCTGAAACTCAGCCTCCCCACAGAAGACGTGAATCCATCCACATGGAGGGAGAACCCTTTTCCTTTCCAAACAGAATGCATTATCTTCTTTTGAAAAGGTTTTGCTTGCTAACTCCATAAATCAATGATTAGTGTGGCCTATTGCATCATTGCTTGCTGACCACTGACCATGTTCCCTCTGGGATGGTGTGATGGTCACTCACTTCCTGTCTTCCCAAGGCCATCTCGGAGTCACTGCATTGTTGCCTTCCACACCCTTAAACTACTAATCCAATGGGTTTTCCACATTCAAGATTAGATAAAGGTTGCCCTTGCTCGAAAGCCAGTCATATCTGACACTACAGCTCCATGCTCATTTCTGTTTATACCCAAAGAGCCAGCACTGTCTGTGTCTGCAGATGTTTCCCTGGACATGTGGCAGGCATGCCTAAACACCGGCATGCTCATTACGCTGTTTACCTTCACACCAAACCTATTTATCTGCTTACAATTTCTTGTTTCTGAACTGCTAGGTTGGCAGGAACTGCAATAGATGATGGGAGCTCACTCCGTCGTGCAGCACTCGGGTTTCAAACTGCTGACCTTCTGGTCGTGAAGTTCAGCATCTGAGCCGCTAAGCCACAGTAGTCCCTTATTCTGGATCTTATTTTATTTTAATCTGATTCTAGCGTTTAGTGCTCATCTCCGTTTATTGCCAAAAAGCCAGTGCTGTCTGTGCCTACAGATGTTTCCATGTGGCAGGTATGACTAGACACAGGAGAGCATGGAACGCTGCAACCTTTCCCACAGAAGTGGTACCTATTTATCTACTTGCAATTTCTTGCTTTCAAACTGCTAGGTTGGCAGGAGCTGAGACAGAGATGGGTCCTCATTCCGTCATGCAGCACTCGGGTCTCAAACTGCTGTCCTGTTGACTTTCTGGTCATTGAGTCCAGCATCTTAACCACTAAGCTGCCACAGTCCCTATTGAATTTGTAAAGCCACCCTTTAAATATCTCACTTTCCTTGAAAGCTTAGAGTTGCTTTAAGTCAATTCCGAGTTGACGCTGCAAAACAGATGTGGTCCGATTCAAGCTTTAATGTTATGACACATGTAGGCAAGTGAGCTGGACCGTGTTGCTCTGGCTACCTACCACAAATTTCTCCTTTGTTTATGGAATAAGATCTGACTCACCTGCCATCTAATGATTTTGTGCTCCCTGCTTGCCTGCCTGCCATCCTGTGGCAGAGATCAGCTACTTCTGGGACTCCCTTTGATGTGCAGATGAAGTGACTAATGCCCCCCAGCAAACTAATTCAGCCGTGCCCCCTTCTCCATGGACCAGTTGAATGCCAAGAAATGAAACTCTGAAATATCGCTGACCAGAAGAATCCTGGATCCTCCCCATTGATGTGATGCCCCCCCCCCAACATTTAACCACAAGAGCCTTTCCCAGGATTAGATCCAGATGTGGAGAATATGAGTTTCCAGTTTATTGCTCAGCATTTTCCCCCTTTCTGCAGTGTGTATTAAATTATACATTTCAAAGACTGGTTCTGCCTCCATCTTATGGCATCAAATGTTTTTTTTTAAAAAAACACACAGAATATTCGGCACTTTTTGATATTTGCCCATTTTCAGCGGCCGCCTTGTTAGGAGCACTATATGTCAGTTCTAACCTGACATCATGTAATGAAGCAGCTATAAGACTGTTGTGTTAAAAACATGGTTGGGTTTTAAGAAAAAAATTGGGAAATAGGAAGAAAGTATTTTCCCCCACTCCCCGATTCTGTATTTTAAATGTTTAACCTTTTTACATTTTAAGAGGATGGCTCTCTGTCCAGGATCAATCTACAGTGGAACAAATGGCTCAGTTAACATAAAAATTGTATAACAAAAGGAAATCCATAGAAAATAGTGGCTCGGTTTGCAGAATTTTCCCCAGAACAGATTAATTGGTTTTCAATGCATTCCTACAGGAAACTATGTTTTGGTTAATGTATTTTGGTTTTCAATGCATTCCTATGGAAAATTGCATTCAATGCATTCCTATGGGAAATTCAGTTAAAGTAATTTTCACTGTAAGAAACATCCTGGAGAACACATTAATTACATTAACTGCGGCTCCATTGTATATTGGTATTTTTATTTTTTTTTGCAATTTAAGCCAATAGTTTTTCAAAGGTGCTAAACTTTCTGTGAACAATCTCACACACGGAAATATAGTCACTATAGGACAGGAAATGATAAGCAAATTAGTTTCAGCACGGGGCATGGAAAAACACTTTTCGAGAAGGAAATGTCTGCAGTTATTAATTTCTAAAGAAAAATGCCAGCCCTCATGACTTGCTTGAACCTGTACCTTCTGCCCGCAGATCTTCCTCCTTCATCTGTGTGAATGCGCTGTGGTTAGTCAGCGGTGAGAGAAGTAAACATAATCAACGTGTGGGATTCATTGCAACCAGAAGTCTTGATGGCCATTCATTTGTGTGTGTGTGTGTGTGTGTGAGAGAGAGAGAGAGAGAGAGAGAGCATGCACGGCCACATTTCATGGAAGATGGGTTGGCGTGATTGCAGCTAGGAAGAGCCTCCAAAGTTAGATGCAGTCTGTCTCAGAATACTGGATATTAAAGATGCATGATAAGGGGGAAACCATTGTGTCCTGCTTGTGAGCAGATTGCTTTTACTGGATGCTTGTGTGGTGATGGTGATGGTGATGGTGATGGTGATGGTGATGGTTGTTGTTGTTGTTGTTGTTGTTGTTGTTGTTGTTATTATTATTATTATTACAGTATGTGTCTGGGTTGAAAGGATTTTTGTGGAAGAAACTCCGCTCAGGGGATGCCTGAATGAGGCTCCTTTCATGTCCCCAAGAGCTGGGGCAGAGATGGGCCCTCAAACCATCATGCAGTACCCAGGTCTTGAACTGCTGACTTGCCAGCCTTCCAGCTAACAAGGTAAGCTTCTTAACCACTGAGCCACTGCAGCCCCCTTGGAAAAAGAGTGAAAGAGTGGCAATGCTTTCCTTTGGGGAACTTATTTGGGGTTTTAAGGGCCCATACTGGTTTAGTCAGGGACTGCAGCAGCTCAAGTGGTTAAGATGCTGACTGGGAGGTGGAAGGTCAGCAGTTCGATTCCTGAGTACTGCAGGACGGAATGGGCGCCCGTCTCTGTCCCAGCTCCTGCCAACCTAGCTGTTCGAAAACAAGAAATTGCAAGTAGAGAAACAGGGACCATTTCGGTGGGAAGGTAAACAGCGTTCTGTGCATTCTGGTGTTTAGTCCATGGAAACATGTCCATGGAAACATCTGCAGATGCAGACAGCTCTGGCTCTTTGGCTGCAAACGGAGATGCGCACCGAACCCTAGAGTTGGATACTACTGGCTTTCGAGCAAGGGAGACCTTTACCTTTACCTGTACTGGTTATTCCTGGAGCTTCTTCACCTCCTGACCAGACTATTTTCCTCTTTGGGATTAGAAGACAGTTCTAGCCTCTTTCTGTGGCACAGAGGGCTGTAGATCTTGGGTTTTTGGCTTCTCTCTCTCTTCTCAGGAAATGACACATCTTTGCAAGAATTTCCCACACCCCAGCTGGGTGTATCTGTATCTCTCTCTCTCCCCATGTATGTTCATTAGACCCCCACTGGCTTGAGGGAGTCCCCTATGAAACATCTGGCAGGCACCTCCAAGCCTCGGGGCAGAAACGGGCTGTAACTAATTTACTCATGGCTCTTGGAGGGACATATTGCATGGTGGTTAGTGCAAAAGACGGCAAGGTGATGAGACTAGCTCAGGGATCTGCAAACTTGGCTCTCCAGATGTTCTCAGACTTCAGTTACCAGAAGCCCTAATCAGCTGATTAGAGCTTCTGGTATAATTGAAGCGCGAGAACATCTGGAGAGTCAAGTTTGCAGACCCCTGGACTAGCTGTTAGAAATCAGAAATCCAGCTGTTAGAATCAGAAATCTAGCCTATACTTTTCAGAGAGGAACACAATCTGATGGGATGAGGGTTCACAAAGGAATATGAGACAGAGATCGGCATAACGTTGCTCTTTGTCCAGTGAACTCCTTCCTCCATCTTCTAATTTGGTTTTGCTCTTGCGTACCCTCAAGCAAGTTTGTTCTTGCCATAAAGCTCTTCCTGGATCTGAGCCGGAGGACTTGGACAAGGAGTACACTGGACAAGGAGTAACATTAACAAGGAGTACACTGGACAAGGAGTAACATTAAAAGAGGACTTGGAGGACCCTGAATAGGCTGAAGGTTGGTGTCCCGAAATGCAAGACCAACATGCTCAAGTGGGGGTTACTGACAGATAACAACACACGGTATGAATGTGAAGAGATATAGAATCTGGCTCATTTACTGGTCTGGCAATCACTGCCAGAAATGTGTACCAATGGGGATTAAAATTTGGCCAGCAACAAAGCCAAGAAGCCAAGAAGGTTCCTTCATTTTGGTAGTGTATATCCCAACTTAAGACCCGTGGGCCAGATCTGGCTCACAGCACCATTTCACATGGCCCCCTCAAAGGGCATTTGAGAAACAAAATTGGCACCCCTTTGATTATGTTAGGACAAAATGGCCACCCTCATCATTCAGGCAGAGCAAAATGGCCATCTGGCCCTCAAAGCTGACTGAGAGAGCGTGACCCGGCCCCTGGCTTGAAAAGGATGGGAACCCCTGGCATATCTGATATTTCACGCAGGTACCATTGAAAGATTGCCATGCCTGGAGGGATAACATTGTAAGAAGAGGAAATATGCTTTTCCTTCACTGTTGGCTGACCCTTCTTCGACTTCTGGATCCTAACTTTGGCACGCCAACCCTAAACCCCCCCACCCCACAAGGCTACAGGGTTGTGAAATCTCCTTGTAAATGTCTTGACCCTCCTCGATCTTTCCAGCTTTGGAGAAGGACTTTTCTCTCCTCTGCTCGGGGTCACTAGACTCTGACACAGCTCCTGCTGTCAGTTTTCCAACCTGTATGACTGATTCTTTCTCGGGGGGCTTAGCTGCGAAGGCTCTCCCGTGTGTACCGGGGTGTGTGTATCATAAGCAGCTCAGCTACTCCTCGCCTGGGAAAGTTGAATTGTGGTTTCCAGACCGCTTTGAACTTCTCCAACTTTCACCCCCTCAACGCTGGTGCAAGCAGGAAATGCCTTCCGGGTGGGTCAGCGAAAACAGCCACTAAACACACACACACACACACACACGCCTTGGGAAGCATAACAGAACTGAGACAGTGGAAGCAAAGGGATACATGGCAGGCGCACAACTAGTCTGTCCAGACCCAGATTAATCTCTTGACACATGATCTTCTTTTGTGTCCAGATCAAATTTCAAACTTCCAAAATGAAGCTACCTTCGTGGCTTTGTCATTAGCCAAACTTAAGTCCTCATCAGTTCATGTTTGTGGCAGTAATCAGAAGACCAGTAAATGAGCTGGATTCTGTATCTCTCCCCATTCACACAGCAGGTTGTTTCTCTGCCAGCCGCCCCCACTTGAGCAGGTTGGTCTTAAATTTAGGGACTCCGACCCTCAGCCTTTTCAGGAAGGGGCTGCAGTGGCTCAGTGGTTAAGAAGCTCGCCTTGTTAGCTGGAAGGCCAGCAAGCTGGCAGTTCAAAACCTGGGTACTGCATGATGGATTGAGCACCCATTTCTGTCCCAGCTCTTGGGGACATGAAACGAGCCTCATTTGGGCATTCCCTGGGCGGAGTTTCTCCCATAAAAAACATCTCAACCCAGAATAATTTCTCACATGAATATCAGAAAACAAAACAAAATAAACAAAACAAAACAAAATAAAAACCACTGTAGCACTTTAAAGACTAACTGCTATATTTTTATCATTAGCTTTCATGGATCAAGTCCACTTCTTCAAAGAATGAAACTTACAGGCATGGTTTTAACTCTTTGTCTGAAGAAGTGGACTTGATCGACGAAAGCTAACAATAAAAATATAGCAGTTAGTCTCTAAAGTGCTACAGTGTTTTTTATTTTGTTTTTATTTTGTTTTCTGATATGCCTGAACCACAGACTAACACAGCTACTATTCCAAAATATTATCACAAGAAATTATTATTTGCCTATTCATGGTCCTCCTCTTGGGTACCCTCAAGAATGTTGGTTCTTGCCATAAAGCTCAAAGTGCCTAGCCCTGATACAGCAGCTCTTCAGCTACATGCTGGGAAAGTTTCCTGGGAAGTTTGTCCAGCATTTCCTTCCTCAGTCAGAATTGCGATTCTTCTTTCATGTCCAGATCAGACATCAAACTAGAGTGAGACATGACTGGCTTTTGAGCACCACATGAGATGCGAGTCTGGGTGAAAATCCAGCAGCTACTTGGTCTGTTTAGCTCAGTCATGGGGAACCTTGGCACTCCAGGTGTTCTTGGACTTCAATTTCCAGAAGCCCAAGTCTCTGTGAATCCACATGAATGGGTTTACTGTGCGTGTTTATGGAACCTCAAATCCCAGAAGCCTAAAACTCTGTGAATCCACAACCATACACACAGTAAACCATACACACAGTGTACACGCAGTAAACCCATTTGTGTGGATTCACAGAGATTTGGGCTTCTGGGAATTGAAATCCTGGAGTGCTAAGATTTGCCATCACAGGTCTAGCTGGTCTTTTATGTTGCTGCATTATCTGGTTAGCTGGATATTTACCCAGATTCTGGCCTCCTTCTACCAGCTCCTTGTACCAGCTCCACAATCTGTGGATTTTGGACCCTTTGGAAATAGGACCAGAAAGTGACTCAAGGAACTGGATCAGTGGTACTATTGGTGTCACGCTGCAATGCGGAAGGCAAATGGATAACCACAGCATTGAATTCTCAGGACGATCTTTGGGCAATCGTCATGATGACTGCCAATATTTGGAATTGGATATGGTACTTGATGGAGGAGGAGGGACAGACTGTGAGCAATTTCTCTTTTGGAGGGGCTGAAATGGATGTTAAGCTCTTCTGGCATGAAATGAACAACTCTCTCTCATAAACACACACACACACCTGAGCTGTACAGAAGAGCCCAAACTATTCCCGGTTCTTTCAAGGCAGTCGACCCTCTATAGCACCCACCGCCTCCCTAAAATATGGAGAAGGTTAAGAGGGGGTCAAGCTTCTTTTCAAGGCTTGGTCTCCAGTCGCCACCACCCAAGATGCTGGGTCAAGGAACGGGATTTTGGCTGCCCTCCAGGGAACTGTCAAGTGGGGGAAACGGAACATGGAAAGCTAGAATCCAGGCCTGGCCGCAGACCCACAAAGCATGCGGATGAATCCACTCCAGTCCTTGGTCTCCCCACCCCACAGCCTTCCAAAACTGCCTGGGGGTCAGGCACAGCGATAGGGGCCACCAGGGAAGTTGAAGGGCGGCTGTTAAGCACTTCATCAAAATGCCATGAGGTCACTGGGAAGAAATTTGGCTTCACGTGTGGGCAGAAGAACGCCGTTGGGGTGAAGGAATGACCTCATGGAGTTGGACAGAGAGGGAGGTTTGAGATCCCATGATGTTATGGAAAGAAAGCATTGGGCAAGTCAGCTACGCTCTCAATTTTTGGACTTTGGGGGGTTTGGAGAGAGTAATCCCCAAATGCTATTATTCTAGAGTAGGAGTCTGCAAACGTGGCTCTCCAGATCTAGGACTTCAATTCCCAGAAGCCCTGATCAGCAGGTGTGCTGACTTGGGCTTCTGGGAATTGAAGTCCAAGAACACCTGGAGTGCCAAGTTTTCAGGCCCCTGCAGATGAAAAGAAGGAAGAAGAGAAATCATAACTCAATGGCAGACTGCACAGTCTCTGTACGCAAAAGTTCCAGATACAGACTGCAGCTGCCCCTGTATCCAACCTTGGAGAGATGCTACCGGCCAATGGAGAAAATAAATTACTGAGCTAAATAAACCGACTATGAGCATTGCTATAAGTCTGAGTCTAAGAATAAAATGTCTCTCTTGCTCGAAAGCCAGTCGTATCTGACACGCGTGTCATAGGTTTGCCACCACCTCCAATCTGCAGGATGACAAAGACAAGACACTTGTTCGGCATTTTCGAACAAGGTTGCTAAAAATTGCAAAGCTCTGTTAAGTGGGAAGGATTAGAGACTTTGTCGTCCCCCTAATTCCTTTCCTGCACGATCCCAGGTATGCCCATTCCAGAACGGTCCCTTTAAAGAGGAACTCTGCGGCCAAAATGAACGCACAAAGAGCAGAGGAAAATTAATCAAGCAGTAAATAGCTTGGATTTCCAGAGCGGCTCCTTAAAAAATGCTCCCGAGTTGTCTGTTTAGTCTAGCGTTTGGTGGTTGCTGCGTGGGGGACCGAGAATAGGAGAGGCAGCCCAAGGAAAAGGGTGGGGTGGGGTGGGGTGGGGACTTTCCAGGACCGGCTAACTCAACACTCCTTTTGAAAGTGGTAGAGAGAGTAGGAGGAACACCGTGAGCCATGGGCCTTACCCTGTTGCCATCCTTCATATGCCTTAACCAGAAATTCCCATGTGAAATAACAAGATACATGAGAGTAAAGTAAAGATAAAGGTTGTCCTTGCTTGAAAGCCAGTTGTATCCAACTCTAGGGTTCAGTCCTCATCTCTGTTTACAGCCAAAGAGCCAGCACTGTCTACGTGTACAGACATTTCCATGATCATGTAGCAGGCATGACTAGATGCTGGAGTGCATGGAACACTTTTACCTTCCCACTGAAGCAGTACCTATTTATCTACTTGCAATTCCTTGCTTTCGCACTGCTCTTTCTCCTGAAACTAAGGGGTGAACTAGATGATAGTTAAAGGTAGTGGTCTCCCCTTACTCGAAAGCCAGTCTTATCCGACTCTAGGGTTGAGTGCTCGTCTCTGTTTATAGCCAAAGAGCCAGTGCTGTCTGCATCTGCACACATTTCCATGGACACGTGGCAGGCATGACTATACACTGGAGTGCAGGGAACACTGGTAACCTTCCCATCAAAGTGGTACCTATTTATTTGCCTGCAATTTCTTGCTTTCAGACTGCTAATGTTGTGATCCTGTCCTTGTCAGACTCTGAGGATGGCCTGGATCAGGGGCACTCCCTTTGCCCAGGCCAGTTCTGCCTGCACCTGAACCTGAGGATGTCCTGAGCCAGGGATCTCACTCTGTGCCTGGCCCAAGTCTGTTTCCCCCAGCAACTGATCTGTCAGATCAAGGGTTTGACTCTGACAGTGATCAACAGTAATGTTTTAAATTTTTTTATGAACTTTTAAGGTTTTAGATATTGATATGATTATAGTTTATCCATGACAGTAATTTACGCTGTAAGCCGCCCAGAGTCGGGTCTACCCGATTGGGGCGGGATACCAAATGTGAGCAATAAATAAATAAATAAATAAATAAATCAGTCCTCAGTCAGGGAGAGGTCCAGAAAGGAGCTACACCTGAGACACAGGCAAGCTAGAGTGAAGTACCAAAGGAGGCTCCCAGCTGATACTGTTTAGCTGGGAGGCTTATAAGCAAGCTTGCCACGGCTGAGAATGCCTGCACTAAACCATCGTTGTGAATGAAGTATGTATATCGAAATGACCAAATCAGGGAACAGGGCATATTGCCTCCAACAACATGCACATGTTTTTGTAACCCTCTCTGCAAGCTTCACCCAAAT
The DNA here is from genome assembly GCA_030440675.1 of Furcifer pardalis. NCBI lineage: Eukaryota > Metazoa > Chordata > Lepidosauria > Squamata > Chamaeleonidae > Furcifer > Furcifer pardalis. The sequence goes on from CP126890.1 coordinate 309,963,121, forward strand.
GACACGTGGTTTCCACGACAGACCGTGTGGGTGTCCAGAGGCAGGGCGGGAGAGACTCGGCTCAGATATTTTCAAATTGCAGCTGAGTAAACCCGGCTGGCCAGCCGACCGGCCTACCTTCCTTAGATGTCTGACCATAGTCAAGGCGATCCCACAGTCTGACAGCAGGCAAGGTGGGCACCCTGCTCCCTCCCCCACCCGTCTGCATGGGTGGGTTTCTTTCGATGCCCCCGGGGTGTTTTCCCCAAACACACCCAAAAGTGGCAGAGACCAGACACCCGGTGCCTCACTGGCATGAATGGTGCTTACTGTGGGCCAGAACAGAGGTGGATTTTATGACCGGGCAGAGGAGGGGAAAAAGAGAGAGGGGTGACCTATTTAAAGCTAAGGAGGGGAGAGAGGGTTTTCCCCCTTCTTCAGCCGGTCATTGCAACACCTTGAAGAGTCGCAGGGCTCCTGCAGACATACAAAGACAGAGTTTTGCCACTGGAGGCTAATAATAGGGCCCAGGAAGGCTGTTTGGAACAAAAAAAGGCAGGGTTATCTTCTATCCTGTTGGTCTCCCAGCCCAAGAGCAGGAATAACCTACTCTGGCCAGGCTATCCTGCTATGGTAATAGAGTAGACCAGGGGTTTGCAACCTATGGCCCATGGGCTGGACCCAGACCCCAACACTTTTCCATCCGGCCCACGGCAATGACCCTGGAAGCGGGAGTGGGCATAGGACATTTCGTCCAGTCTGTGGCATGGTCAACTAGAGCCACCCAGAAGGAAGAAAGTAGATGATTCAGTGCGTCATCTATGGTACTGATTCCCAAGACATCCACAATATAGAAAAAGAGAATTGAAGTAGAGGTGGGGTGACCAGTGACGCATTAGACACAAACATATGTAAAGGTAAAAGGTCTCACTTCCTTGAAAGCTAGTCGTATCCAACCCTAGAGTGCGGCGTTGATCTCTGTTTACAGCTGAAGAGCCAGTGTTCTTTGTCTGCATCTGTGGACATTTCCATGGTCATGTGGCAAGCATGACGAGAAGCTGGAATGCACGGAACATTGTTACCTTTTCCACTGAAGCGGTACCTATTTATCTACTTGCAATGTCTTGCTGTCAAACTGCTAGGTTGGCAGGAGCTGGGACAGACAGACTCTGTCGTGAAGCTCTTGGGTCTTGAACTGCTAACCTACAGGTCGTCACGCTTAGAGTGTTAACCACTAAGCCACTGAAACAAAGAAAGATCAATTGATCTATGTTGATGCCTTGGATTTTAGAACAATCTACTCAGCAAAGCTTGTTGGATATTAAACGTATCATTGCAAAACTTTCAATTTTTCACATGCTTTTAGAATATCTGGCTTAAAGTCTCTTCTGGCTATATTTGCTGTGTGTTTCTGTTTGTCAATTTTGATTGATTTTCCTTGCTGTTTATTCAATATTTCAAGTCACTGTGGGGAATTTTTATGCTGACAAGAGACCATGGAGTGCCATAATTAGCTGAAAGATTGATTAATAACTTCCAGGTGCCAGGGAGCCTCTGCTGAAGGCCTTTAGACTTTTGGACTTCCTAGAAGCATCCATCGGCTCCAGGAAAAGATAAAATGAGGGCTAAGATGGATTATCAAAGGGAGGGTCTGTGTTCTCCCCATTCCACAATAATTGAATTTGGGGTTATCTCAGACTGGATGGCAAGAAATCTGGGAGCAAGAAAAGAAGTGGTTTATTGACACAGAATACAACTACTTTTGAGAATTGTTCTTGTTCAGTCACACAGTTGAGTCTGACCCTTTGGGACCCCATGGACCACCCCACGCCAGGTTCCTCTGTCATCTGCCATCCTCTGTAGTCCGTCCAGGTCTGCGCCAATGATGCCATCTAGCCATCTCATCCTCTGTCACCTCCTTCTCCTTTTGCCGTCAAGCTTTCCCAGCATCAGGGCCTTCTCAAGTGAGTCCTCTCTTCTCATTTGGTGGCCAAAGTCTTTGAGCTTCAGGGTCAGTATTTGTCCTTCCAAGAGGTAGCCAAGGTTGGTTTCCTTTAGGACTTGGACTGATCTGACCTCCTTGCAGTCCAGGGGACTCTCAAGCATCTTCTCCACCACCACAGCTCAAAGGCGCCTATTCTTCTGCACTCAGCCTTCCTTAGGGTCCAGCTCCCACAGCCATACATGACTACTAGGAAGACCATTGCTTTAACTATGCGGACTTTTGTTGGCAGGGTGATGTCTCTGCTTTTTTATTATGCTGCAAAGGAGTCTCATTCAGGCGTCCCCCGAGCTGAGTTCTTCCTTTCAACCCAGATAGCACCTCTGTGTGCTTCTGTCTTCTGCCCCCCCCTCCAGCCCCTGCCTCCCTGCCGACCCCGTCGTTTGTCTGAACACCGCTTGCTGGCTTTGTTCCTCCCATGTGTGTTGGAACTGTTTCTTGAACTGGGACGGAAGCCAGTAATATTTCCTGGAAGGGGTTTAGGGAGCGGGACCAGGGGTGTCCTAAAACAGCCGTGAGATATCCCAACCACATCAGACAGAGACTCTCCTCCCCCCCTCACATGCGCGTGAGATGGGGTGAATAGACTTTCTCAAGCTGGACTCCTTGTAAGGCCAATGCCACATCAAAGAGGAATCCACTTGGGATGCAACGGGATCCAGGTGATTTGTGGAAGCTGACGCTAACACGAAACCCTGTGGGGTATGTGAGATGGATATGTAAGAATGCATGGGAGTTTCCTGCCTGGTTCATCTCTCTTTCTCTCTCATGTTCTCACATACAGACACATGGGAGCATGGCCAAAAATCTTGCTAGGCAGCCCTCGTAGCATCTCTCGGTTCAGTCATTGCTCTAAACCAGGGGTCTGCAATCTGGGCTCTCCAGATGTTCTTGGACTTCAGTTCCCAGAAGCCCCGATCGTAGCATCTCTCGGTTCAGTCATTGCTCTAAACAGTTACTTCTTCTGAAGCTATGTGGCCCTGTAGGTAGGGAGAGGACCAATGGCCTTGGGTGGTGAAGTCCACAGGGAAGGGTAATGGTCCCCAAGGGGATCAAATCCCACTTGAATCCCTCTTGATGAAGGGCAGCAGCTTCATCCATCTTGGCTTGAGGCTGATGATGAGGACTTTGTGTGGCAAAAGAGTTCAGGAAGTGACCCGCGGATCTGGATCAATGGTACGGGTGTCACCCTGCGATACGAAAGGCAAAGTGAAGGCCACTGCATTGTATGGTTCCTAGGACCATCTTCATGGCTGATCACCATGATGACTGCCGATATTCGGAATCGGATATGGCACTTGAAGAAGTGTTTCATTTGCCTACACCCGTGATGGCGAACCTTGTAACTCCAGATGTTCTTGTACTTCAATTCCCAGAGGCCCAAGCACCCTGTGAATCCACACGAATGGGTTTACTGTGATTCATCCGGCGCACGCTGCCCTCGTCATTCCTGGAAGTGGAACTGAAGTCCAAGAACACCTGGAGTGCCAAGGTTAGCCATCATTGTCATAGGGCGTGTGAGCCAACAGCAAAAAGCTACCGCGACTATGAACAGAGCTTTTTAACAAAACTACATCTGCATCTACAACTTGATGCCTATAATTCCCATACCTCAGCCTCAGGGGATCATGGGAGATGTCATCCATACACATCTAGAGGACTTCAGATGAAGGAAGGCTGATCAGCATGATAGGCACAAAAGATTTAAACACTGCAGTTTTTGGCAGTTGTGCAAATTGTTCCCTTAGTTTCTGTAATTAAATCTGGACAAAACTAGGCTTCTGCTAATTATAGAGAAGGTTCAAAGAATCTACAGAAGTTCCTTCTTTATAGCCTGACACGAAATTATTATTATTAACTTGGAATTGACTTACAGCGATCCCTTATCAGGCTTTCTAGATAAGTGAGATATTTAAGGAATGCTTTTATCAATTCCTCCCTCAGTATAATAATAATGTCATGTGAGAAATTATTATGGGTTGGAAGGGTTTTTACTGGAGAAACTCCGCTTCTTTCATCTCCCCAAGATCATTTCCCACCAAAGTGGTCCTTAGTTATCTACATGCATTTTCTTGCTTTCGAACTGTTAGGTTGGCAGGAGCTGGGACAGAGAGGAGCACTCAGTCTGTCATGCAGTACCAGGGTCTCGAACTATGACTATAGCAGGATAACCTGACCAGAATGGCTTATAATGGCCCTTGATTATTTTGGGGAGCAGGGGAAAGGAATGAGTCTACACCAGTGGTGCCCAAACTAAGGCCCGGGGGCCAGGTGCGGCCCCCAACGCCAATTCATCCGGCCCGCGAAGCCCTCGTCGCTCCTGGAAGAGGAAGTAAAACGCGCCCGTACGGGCGCGTTTTACTTCCTCTTCCAGGAGCGACGAGGGCTTCGCGGGCCAGATGAATTGGCGTTGGGGGCCGCACCTGCCCCCCGGGCCTTAGCGACGGGCTCCCTGAAACACATGATCGGCCCACGGCCCAAAAAGTTTGGCCACCCCTGGTCTACACCGTCCCTGAATCAGTAAAATGAAAAGTCAGTCCAGCTACCTTGGGGGGGTAAGCTTAACTGCGTGGGTTCCTGCCGTCTGCCCCTCACGCCCACCCCGAAGAACGCCCCTGTCTCAAGTGTTTACACAGCTTGCACACTCAAGTGGCCCAGGAGGACCCACTCACCAGTTGTGTGACTCATGGCTTGGGTAGCGGGGCTCAGACTGGGGGAGAAAAGGGGCCCGAGAGGGCTTAGCGATGGGGCAGGTGACTCAGGCGCTAGGCTGTAATTTCAGCCCACGGGAAGGTATCATTAAAACGGCCCACGGATGATCAAAATAGCTCCAGGGCTTTGCTGACATCGTCCCAGACGCGCGGCTGAGGCCTAAACAAAAGCAGGCACCGTCGTGATAGAGAAAGGGGCAGAACGCTGCTGGCCTCGGATAACCCGGCATCTGAAAACTCCCTGGTTTGACGCCGGAGTCTCTGTCTTTCCTGCTAGAAATTCCAGTTCGTTCCTTCTGCAGCCACTGGGCAGATTTAGACTGAAAGCCCCAGGCGAGAGGGATTTAAAGATTACTCCGTGCTAAGCATTCAAGACTGTACGTCTCACCGGCCATTTCCCCAGTGTGTTAAGGGTGGGCATATTATGGTTTGCATTGGTCTCCCCCCCCCCCCTCTTTTTTTGCTGCCTGTGGACCTCACATGCAGTGGAGGGAAGGAATGGCAATGGCCATTTCCGGATGCTACCAAGAGCAGTGGTTTTATCCACAACAGAGGAACATCCTTCCTGCTGACCCTGATCACGTTCCCCCCTGACAGCACCTGCCCAGAGCGAGAGAAGATCCCAGAGAGAGAGAGAGAGAGCTTCATGAAGGGCAAAATGACCGCAGAAGAAGGGGAGCCTTCGCTCTTTGTGTTCTGCAGACAGACCCCTTCATGGAAGGAAGGAAGGAGAAAGAGAGAGAGAAAGAGAGAGAGAAAGTATGAATGAAGAAACAAAGGGTGAAAAAGAAAGAAAGTGAGGGAAGGAGGGAGGGAGAGAGAAAGAAGGAGAAAAGAAAGGAAGATATGGAGGGAGGGAGAGAGAGAGGGAAAGAAAGAAAGAAAGAAAGAAAGAAAGAAAGAGACGGAGGAAAGGAGGGAGAAAGTTAAGAGAGAAAGAATTTATCAACTGTATCGATTTCATTGTATAATGATGCTTTATTTATATTTGATATTGTAATACAGTACAGTATTGTAATATTTGTTGCTTCATAGCATGTTAGCAGCTCTGAGTCGCACCGTTGATTCGGGCAGCATACAGTTCTAATAAATGAAATGAAATTGAAAGGAAGGAAGGAAGGAAGAAAGGTCTGGACCATCAGAATACACAACATGACAATTTCTTAAAGACCTGTCAGTGCAGCAATAATGACAACATAAAGGTAAAGGTTTCCTCTGCTCGAAAGCCAGTCTCATCCAACTCTAGGGGTCAGTGCTCATCTCTGTTTCTAAGCCGAAGGGCCAGCGCTGTCTGCTTCTGCAGATGTTTCCATGGTCATGTGGCAGGCATGACTAGACACTGGAGCGCATGGAATGCTGTTACCTTCCCACCGAAGTGGTCCCTATTTATCTACTTGCAATTTCTTGCTTTCGAACTGCTAGGTTGGCAGGAGCTGGGACAGAGACGGGAGCTCATTCCGTCCTGCAGTACTCGGGAATCGAACTGCTGACCTTCCACCTCCCAGTCAGTGTCTTAGTGACTTGACAACATACATCTAACCAAAAAGCATACAGGCATGTTTGTTCTGCTTCTGGGCTGGAACTGGAGGGTACAAACAATATAAGTGTGGTCTTTGTGAGGAGGGCGGTATAAAAGTTTGATTAAATAAATAAATAAATGGTGGTGTTGGAGAGAGGTTTGGTCTTGACAAGTGAATAATAGGGTAGGGGAGAGGAAGGGAGAAACAGACAAACAAGCTAATCTGGTTCCTGGCTGGCCAAGCAGACAATCCATCCACTCACCTCTGCATGTCAAGTGGCCTATCCAGTATAACACATTTGCTGTGTAACTAACATCTAAATCAGTGTTTCCTAACCTTTGGTTTTTGGACTTCAATTCCTAGGCGCCTATGGTAAGTCAATTCCCCAAAGCACTGATCAGCCAATGAACTGACTTAGGCTTCAGGGAAGTTGAAGTCCCCCTGTGGGTCCTGGGCCCCACGTTGGGAAACACTGACCTACATCATCATAATCCTTGGAGTAGATTGGACTCCATAATGGTTGTTTAGGAAGAGATTGTCAACATCTAACAGATCCTGGAGATGCAAGATTGGAAATGCACCCTTAAGATGTGCAATCTGGTTTGTCTTTGGTATTTGAAGATATATCTGCTTTTAAATTATATCCCTGTCCTATGTGGTCCTAGCAAATGGTTAATGAAACTGGACTTTACAAGCTCTTTATGGTGGTTAAGAGACCTATAATACTCCAAGCTTGAAAAGACAAAAATCCGCCATCCATTACATAAGGGTTTACTTTACTTTACTTTACTATTCATATTTGCTATCCCGCCCCAATCAGGCAAGCCCGACTCTGGGCGGCTTACAGCATAGATTAAAAACATATCAATATTTAAAATTTTAAAAAAAATTCATGAAAATTAAAACAGTATTGGGGGTATGATCAGAAAGGGTGGATTATCTCTAGACTAGCCACCCCACATGGGATCCCCCATTCCTGGATCCCCACACTTGTCCTGCCAGCCAGGTTTTTAAGCTCTTCCGGAAGGGCAGGAGCTCTGTCTGCAGGCGCAGCTCAGTTGGGAGGAGATTCCAAAGGGCCGGGGCAAACACAGAGAAGGCCCTCATCCTAGTGCTAGCGAGGCGAGCCTCCCTAGCCGATGGAATAACAAGAGAGCCCCTCCGATCCGCCCTGGTGGGACGGACAGACGTTCTTAGGGTGACGCGGTATCTTAGGTATCCTGGCCCACTACCATATAGGGCTTTAAAGGTAATGACCAGCACCTTGAATTGCACCCGGAGACATACTGGCAACCAGTGCAGCTCCCGAAGAAGTGGTGAGGCCCGAGCATAACGCCCGTATCCCATCACTACCCGGGCCGCCGCATTTTGGACCAGCTGCAGTCTCCAAATGGTCACCAAGGGCAGCCCCATATAGAGCGCATTACAGTAATCAAGTCTGGAGGTGACCAAAGTGTGCGTGACCATAAGCAAGGCGTCCTGGTCCAGGAGTGGGCGTAACTGAGTTATTACACGAAGTTGTGCAAAAGCCCTCCTGGCCACGGCTGCCACCTGCTCTTCGAACAGTAGTCGTGAGTCCAGGAGGACCCCCAGATTACGCACCAGGTCTGTTTGGGGCACAACCGCCCCATCCAGAACCAAAGCTGGCAACTCCCGTGATAACGCAGGGCCCCTGGCCTTACCCATAGCCACTCAGTCTTGCCGGGATTCAGCTGTAGCCCGTTTTCCCCCATCCTGACCTTAACAGCCTCCAGGCACCTGGAAAGGACTTCCACTGCACCGCTTGGGTCCCCACGGGCCGAGATGTACAACTGGGTATCATCTGCATATTGATGATACCTCACCCCGTGGGAACGGATGATCTCACCCAGTGGCTTCATGTAGATGTTAAACAGGAGAGGAGAGAGCACCGAGCCCTGAGGCACCCCGTATTGCAGGGGCCTAGGACTGGACTTCTCACTCTCCAGCCACACCGATTGGGTTCTGCCCCTCAGAAATGAGGAGAACCAGGCCAGCACCGTGCCCTGGATCCCCAATCCTTGGAGCCTACCCAAAAGGATGTAATGATCGATGGTGTCGATGGCCGCTGAGAGATCGAGAAGAGCCAGGACAGATGGATGACCTCCATCCTGCTCTCTCCAGAGATCGTCCACCAATGCGATTAGTGCAGTTTTCATACCATATCCGGGCCTGAATCCTGACTGAAAAGGGTCCAGATAATCCGCTTCATCCAGGACATCCTGTAGCTGCCACACCACTACCTTTTCCAACACCTTACCCAAAAAGGGTAGGTTGGACACTGGACGGTAGTTAGTCAGTATCGTAGGGTCGAGGGATGGCTTTTTTAGGAGGGGGCGCACTATGGCGTGTTTAAGAAATGCTGGAATAGACCCCTCCTTTAATGATGAATTAATGATCGCCTCGACCCACCCACCTGCCACGGCCTTAGATGCTTTGACCAACCAGGTCGTGGCGCGGACAGATCCAAGAAGCCTGTCCACTTCCTCAGGGCCAACTGGATCGAACTGATCCCAGATAACATGGCTAGACTGTGCTTCGGTCAACCCCAGTTCCGTACCTTCCACGCCGGGATTAAACTTCCACGCCGGGTTGGCGGATCTGTTAACACTAGCTACATACGAACAAGTATCGTATAAATGTAAATTTTATGAGGACATTTATTTGGAAAGTCTACACTGATTTATAATGCTTAATTAGAGATGAATGTTGTCATGGTCACAATATTCATTTTGCAAATTTATAATGGTGGTTTAGAATGAGTAATTCACTACCGTTATAAATCTGCAATTTTTTTATATATATTTATGATGAGTTTATAATGAGTAATGGGGCTGCAGTGGCTCAGTGGTTAAGAAGCTTGCCTTGTTATCTGGAAGGCTGGCAAGTCAACAGTTTGAGACCCAGGTACTGCATGACGGATTGAGCACCCGCCTCTGTCCCAGCTCTTAGGGGCATGAAGGGAGCTTCATTTGGGCGTTCCGTGAGCGGAGTTTCTTTCACAAAAAATCCTTTCAAACCAGAATAATTTCTGACACAAAATTACTATTACTGCATTTAGGAAATGTTTTAGGAAACATTACCTGGCCTTCATATTCTGAAGTTCAAAAGCAAGAAATTGCAAGTAGATAAATAGGTACCACTTTTGTACGAAAGGGTCTTGGGGACATGAAAGGAGCCTCATTTGGACGTTCCCTGAGCGGAGTTTCTTCCACAAAAAAAATCCTTTCAAACCAGAATAATTTCTGACATGAAATTATTGTTATTATAATGAGCAATAACATTATTTTAATATATTTATTTAATTGAATTTATATTCCGGCCTACTCGCACAAGCGACTCAGGGCGGATTACAACCAATCAACAAACATAAAACAAATATAACATTGCTATTCATAGTTTCTGAGTTTGTTTGTCTTTTATTTTTGTTAGTTCAATATAGTTTTGTTCTTACATTAAATCTGTAAAAACCACCTTCTTCTTCCATATTTGATATTGTAATATTGTGGGCCATGTCTAGGCCAGATGTGGAACTGCCAAAATGAAGTCACCTTTGGGTGAGCCCATTCTGCACTTCTTTTCGCCTGGCCTAGTGTGAGGTACTCCCGATTGCGGTTGGAAAAAAAAATACCACAATCTCCGAGAAGGCTCTTTATGTGTACCACCACCACCACCATCCGAACCCAAGGGTCTTGCAGATGATGGATTCTTTTATCCTTCTTCACAAAGGGAGTCTATCGTTCGGGAAAGTTTCTTCAGCCTCCGAAGTTGTACCGAAGCCAAACCAGCCTCCCACAAGCTCCCGGGAAACAGGGCCCAGGGCGACAGATGGGGGAAAACAAACAGTTTTCTCAAACCACAAGCGTCTTCCAGGCCAAAGGCACCCTGCAATCTTCCGAGCTGTGACTTCATCACCATGCTGGAAACATCCTCCTCCCAGCGCAGAATCATCAGCCTATACAGCCCTGGAGGTTATAGCTTGCAAAGGGTAACTTTAGGTAAAGGTAAAATGCGCCCTCGCTTGACAGCCAGTCGTATCCGACTCTAGGGTTCAGTGGTCATCTCTGTTTTTAGCCAAAGAGCCAGGGCTGTCTGCATCTGCATACATTTCTGTGGACATATGGCAAGCATGACTCAACACTGGAGTGCACAGAATGCTGCTTACCTTTCACACCAAAGGGGTCCCTATTTATCTACTTGCAATTTCTTGCTTTTGAACTGCTCGGTTGGCAGGAGTTGGGACAGACGATGGGAGCTCGCTCCGTTGTGCAGTACTCGGGTCTCGAACTGCTGCCCTGCCGACTTTCCTGTCAAGTCCAGCGTTTTATCCACTAAGCCAGGGGTTCCCCAACTTTACAAGCCAGCTTCAAGGGCCGGATGACCATTTTGCCCTGCTTGCATGATAGAGGTGGCCATTTTGTCCCAACAGCTTCAAAGGGGTGGCCCTGCACTAAGCCACTGCAGTCCCAGGGTAACTTTGAGGGGGTCACGAGTCTTCCAAATCTCAGAGGCAGCACGACTGATGTTGTAGGCTCCAGGAAGTAACTTTTTCAAACTTCTCAACTTCAGCTGAAAAATCTCTACCAACTTGACAACATCTTTGAAAGTTGTTCAATGCGTTTAAAATCCTGGCCTTAAAAAAGCATATCCAAGAAGCCGTGAAGAATTAACTTTCATTCTCAATGAGTCAAACGCCTGAAAGTATGTGGTTCTGTTCATTAAGATTTTTGGACCTTTCCTTTAAAAAAAATATATCTTTACCACAGTATAAACTTCAGGATTGTGTAAATTCTGTAGTTCTACGACAGCGGGATTCACTTGTGGGTGGAGACTCCATCCAGCTGAGAAAGGTCAGGGTTTTCTTCAAAAGCAAGACTACAGCAGAAAAATTCTTTGAAAAATATCTGGGGCCAGAAAAAGATAGTAAAGAAGAAGACAGGAAAAGGATTTTCTGGGTGAAGTCCCTGGAGTTGCTTTGGTGATTGGGCAGCTATAGAAATCTAAATAAACGAACGAACAAACGAATGAATAAAGTTTAAGGGCCCTGCCTAGTCCTTCTCCAGAACTAGTCAAGGAATGTCTTAAAGCTGCATCTACACCAGGGGTTCCCAACCTAAGGCCCATTGGCCGGATCTGGCCCACAATGCCATTCCATGTGGACCACCACCCCTCCAAGGGCATTTGAGAAACAAAATGCCCCCCCCCCCTTTGAAGTTATCAGGACAAAATGGGTAACCGCCCCCCCCCCATCGCGTAGGCAGGGCAAAATGGCCGTCCGGCCCTCGAAGCTGACTGAGAGAGCGTGACCCTGCCCCTGGTTTGAAAAGTTTGGGAACCCCTGCTCTACACCATTGTTTCCCAAACTTTGGTTCTTGGACTTTGATTCCTGGAAGTCTACATCCATACATTGGCTGGTCAGTGCTTTGTGGAATTGGCTGAGGCTTCTGGGAATTGAAGTCCAAGAACCAAAGGTTAGGAAACGCTGAACTACACAGATAAACCTTGCATTGCATAATTTACGCCATTGAAGAATTCAGCCATATGCCCCATTTTGCCGCAGAACAGGAGTAAAGGCAAAGGTAAAAGTCGCTCTTGCTCGAAATTTGGTTGTGTCCGACTCTAGAAATCGGTGCTCATCTCCATTTACAGAGAAAAAACCAGCACTGCCTGTGCCAGGCAGGACTAAACACCAAAGTGCATGGAACGCTGTTACCTTTCCCACCGAAATGGTCCCTATTTATCTACTGTACTTGCAATTTCTTGCTTTCGAACAGCTACCGGTAACTTGGCAGGAGCTGGGACAGACAATGGGTGTTCACTCTGCCGTGCAGCACTCGGTTCTCGAACTGCTGACCTACCGACCTTCCAGTCAAGGCAGCGTCTTAACCACTAAGCCACTGCGGCCCCTAGACAGCTGCCTTAATCATCAGGGGGGACACCCCCCCGCCCGGTCTCCCCAGCTCCATCTAGCAGGAAAGTGGCACTGGATCAAAAAGCGAGCTGGCAGCCTCCCTTCTCAGCCCCTTGGGGGGAGGGCAGGATATGGGCCGGGTGGAAGCACCCATGGTGTGAAGCCTTGGCTTGCCAACCAAGAACGGGCACCATGCCCTGGAGCTGTGGAATTCAGAGGAGCAACTGGAAAACTGCCTGCCTGCCAGCACTTGGCAAGGATGAAGAACTCCTGGAATGCAGGTCTAAATACCTGCATTCCTGGGTTTCAGACATTCCCAGCGTCCAGGCAGATGTTTGTGCAAAGGAAGGGATCCCAGGGCCTTTTTGGGAACCTCTGGTATTCAGGCCAGGGCTTCAGCCCATGCCTCCCAGGCTGGGTTTTCTCAACCCGCCACAGGTTGGGCACAGGGGAAGTCTTGCTGGGACAACAGCTTTCTGTAACAAGCACAGACTGAGTCTGGCTGGGTGATCCTGCTATGGTCGTAGAGTAGACCCTACCACCAACAACTCAACCCTGATCATCAGGCGGTGGTTAACTAACCAGACCATCCTGTGGATTAACGGCCTTGGGTGGCAAAGTCCACAGGGAAGGAAGGGGTGATGGTCCCCAAGTCGATTAAATTCCACTTGAATATCTTCCATGTAAAATAAAGGTTAGGGCTGCCCTTGCTCAAAAGCCAGTTGTATCTGATACTAGAGTTCAGTCCTCATCTCTGTTTATAGCCAAAGAGCCAGCGCTGTCTGCATCTGCAGACTTTCCAGGGACATGTGGCAGGCATGACTAGATACCAGTATGTGCAGAATGCTGTTTACCTTCCCACCAAAGTGGTCTCTATTTATCTACTTGCACTGTCTTGCTTTCGAACTGCCAGAAGCTCAAGTCTTTGTGAATCCACACGGATGGGTTTACTGCCACTCCAGCTGTTCTTGGACTTCAATTCCCAGAAGCCCAAGTCTTTATGAATCCACATGGATGGGTTCACTGCCACTCCAGGTGTTCTTGAACTTAAATTCCCAGAAGCCTAAGTCTATGTGAATCCACACGGATGGGTTTACTGCATGGATGCACAGTAAACCCATCCAGGTGTGGATTCACAGAGACTTGGGCCTCTGGGAATTGAAGTTCAAGAACACCTGGAGTGCCAAGGTTTGCCATCACTGCTCTAGGACAATGAACAGTTCAGCATTTAATTATATTTCCAATTAGGGATGAGGGGGGACAGAAAATTAAGTCTGGGGGCTCTGTGACAGAGGCTTGACGAACTCCCACCAGGGGCCAAAATATTCCAGTCATCCTGACCAATCATGCCATCATATACCACGGGAGACTCTGGCTTCTAATGACCGGAAGAGCATTCGTAGTTGTGTGTTCTCACACACACACACACACACATACACTCTAGTCATGGACGTCCACTGCGCCTGCCAAAGTGACATGATCTATTGCAACTATGGCTGCAATGCTTTCCAAAGAAAGCTCATAGGGGAGGGGAATACCCACAGCTGCTTTGACTAGAAACTCACCATTCAAGGAGACAGAAAAAGCTCCTCTTTCGTGACAAATCTCCACCGCTCGTCCCCCTTCACGTTAATCCGTTGGCCAGAGTTGATTCACACATACACATCCCCCCGGCCTGAAACCTCATTCCCCGGTGACTTGATGGTGAATCCGTGAACCACCTTCATGGTCGCCGTAGTGTCTGAGGTGAAAGAAAAACTTTGCTCAGGGGCATTCCAGCTGCAATAGCTCATGCACAGATGGAAACCATCATCTGATATTCTCCTCTCCCAGCAGGCAGGGACTTGCCCTGTGTGTGTGTGTATAGGGCAGGGTGCCCAAACTACGGCCCGTGGGCCCGATCCACCCCCAATGCCAATTCATCCCGCCCACACCGCCCTCATTGATCCCGGAAGCAGAAGTAAAATGCGCCCATACATACGCGTATGGGTGTGTTTTACTTCCACTTCCTGGAGTGATGAGGGCAGCGTGGGCTGAATTGGTGTCAGGGGCTGGATCCAGCCCACAGGCCATAGTTTGGTCACCTCTGGTTTAAGCAGAGCAAATGGCAGCCTAAAATCTGTCTCATCCTGTTGGCTTCATTTTGGCAGTTGAAAGTCTAACTTAGACACGAAAGAAGCTGATACCACGTAGAGTGGAACTCGATATAATGTATCTCTTTGTTCCACTATCTTTAGTAACGCTTATCCTCAAGGAAACATGTACAGCAGGGATCCTCAAGCTGCGGTCTGTGGGCCGGATGCGACCTATGGCACCATTTCATGTGGGGCCCCCTCCACCACCTCCAGAAGTGCCATGTGATGGAGGAAGGTCAAAATGGCCATCCGGCCCCCGAAGTTGTCTGAGGAAACATGACCCGGCCCTTGGCTTAAAAAGGTTGAGAACCCCTAGTGTACAGCCTTAATTTCTTACACAACCAGAAGGGAACTTAATTGCATATATCCACAAAAGTTGGGCCTGTTGTATCCCAAAGACTCAAGGTGAGTAAATACCCATAAATGAGATCTATCGAAACTCAACTAACCCTCCCCGTTAAAGTCTTGTCAATAGAGATCAGCTCATAAAATATGTAGTTTGTCTTTGAGCAGTGCGTGTCAGGAGTTCAAAATACAGCATTAAACTATGTGAAGACCATTTCCCTTCCTTTTATGCAGAAGCAAAGCTGTGGCAAAGAGAAAGCAGATTACACCGCGCCACTTTGCCGACACCCTCTTCGGCCTGATTTATTTTAAAAGCAAAACCAGTGCTTAAAGGGTGGTCAAAAAAAGACAGAAGAAGCGATGGTGTCCTCATTTCCAATTGTGAAAAGGTCGCCCTTGCTTGAAAGCCAGTTGTAGACAGAAGCTCAATGTTGCGCAACACTTGGATCTTGAGCTGCTGACCTGCCGACCTTCCAGTCATCAAGTTCAGCATCTTAACCACTAAGCCACCACAGTCCCCTCCAATTGTGTAAGGCTGTACAACTGGCTATACAACAAACTTTACAGATGGGATTTCGACAGAGCTGGATCCTAAAGATTAATAACTATGTATTTTTCTTCCCCTTGAACGCAGCAAGAGAACTACCAGAATGCAATGGTTTTCCCAGCGGTCATGGAGGCAGAAGAGGCCATGGCAGATGGACTGGCTGTGAAGGCACACCTTGGCCATATCTTCAAGGCTGTGGCAGTCCGTTGCAGTCCCGGTATTGAATCCCGCACGTCTCATTTCATGATTGCCGCAGGAGATGGCTCCGAGATTACATTGTTTGGGTCACTTCTTGGCAAACTGGGATCCAACTTAAATTCACACCAATGGCATTTTTCCTGCTTCAGGGAATAAATGCATTCTCTGATACGAGTTGCAGCCAACGAGTAGTTTTCCACGAAGTAACCATATCCAGTTTGTTTCAACGTACGTGACAAAAATAAAGAATTCTGGCACCTTAAAGAATAATAGGTTTATTTTTGTGTGATCTTTCATGGATTGTAATTCACAAACGTTCACACAGAAATGAATCTGCTAGTCTTTAAGGTAAGATCAAGGTCTCCATTGCTTACAAGCCAGTCGTACCCAACTCTAGGGTTCAGTGCTCATCTCCGTTTACAGCCACAGAGCCAGTGCTGTCTGCATCTGCAGATGTTTCCATGGTCACGTGGCAGGTATAACTAGATGCCGGAGCACACAGAATGCTGTTATCTCCCTGCCAAAGTGGTACCTATTTGTCAGCATTTCGAGACCCAAGTGCTGTGCCACCGAGTGAGCTCCCTTCTCTGTCCCTGCTCCTGCCAACCTAGCAGTTCGAAAGCAAGAAGTTGCAAGTAGATAAATAGGGACCACTTCGGTGGGAAAGGTAAACAGCCTTCCATGCACTCCGGTATCTTGCCTACCACATGTCCATGGAAACGTCTGCAGACACAGACAGTGCTGGCTCTTTGGCTGTAAACAGAGACGAGCATTAAACCCTAGAGTCAGATACAACTGGCTTTCGAGCATGGGTAACCTTTCCCTTTCCCTTAGATAGATAGCAGAAGGGAGCCATCTTATGTTAAGTGTGGAGAATGCAACACTTTATGTGTCCGTGCGTATATTCACAAACAGGAACCCGATCTTCTCTCCATATAGGCGATCCCTCCTTCCAGCCAAACTGTAATGCATCATGCCAGAGTAGGTGGGAACATTTGAGGACAGCCTCCTTCTATGGTTGTTTCTTTTGGGTGGGTGGGTGGGTGGGTGGATAGCTTTTTAGCTCCTGCAAATGGTGGATTAAATGTCTATGGAAATCCCCTTGCAGGAGATGGGAGGTGAGTCAGGCGTTTGTGGGTAGTTTGGCAAGGGAGAAAAAAAAACACACACACACTGGAAAGGAGAGAGGTGTGAAGACAAACTGGAGATACCAACGGGGGGGGGGGGGCTTGGCTTATTAAGGCTGGGGCCATTCAGGCACTCTCTGGCTCAGGGATGCTCAATCTGCAGCCTGTGGGCAGGATGTGCCCCCCCCCCACCTCCATCACACCAGGAAGTGCCATGTGGCGGAAGAGTCACCACGGGTAGTAGGGCAGAATAGAAATTCAAATAAATAAATAAATAATAAGGGCAAAATGGCCATCTGGCCTCCCAAAGCTGTCGGAGGGAGTGTGACCCAGCCCTCAGCTTTATAAGGTTGACAACTCCTGACCTAGCTCTTTCACCTAGACACACACCTCTCACACCAAACCAGCCTGTCCTTCCCAACCAAAGAAAAACTCCTGGCAGAAGTTTGCTCACAACTGTTTTGGTAATACAGTAATATTTTCGTGTCAAATATATTATTCTGGGTGGAAAGAATTTTTTGCTGGAGGACCTCCACTCAGGGGACCCCCAAATGAGGCTTTCTTGTCCCCAAGATCTTTTCTGCACCAAAGTGGTCCCTATTTAGGTCGCCCTTGCTTGAAAGCCAGTCGTATCCGTCTCTAGGGTTCAGTGCTCATCTGTTTACAGCCCAAGAGCCACGCTGTCTGCGCCTGCAGACGTTTCCTGAACTCATAGACTGGAAGGTCGGAGTTCGATTCCTGAGTACTGCATGACAGAGGGAGCTCCCGTCTCTATCCCAGCTCCTGCCAACTTAACAGTTCGAAAGCAAGAAGTTGCAAGTAGATAAATAGGGACCAAACAGCATTCCATGTTGAGGCATGCCTGCCACATGTCCACAGAAATATCTGTAGATGCAGACAGCGCTGGCTCTTTGGCTATAAACAGAGATGAGCACTGAACCCTAGACTCGGATATAACTGGCTTTCAAGCAAGGGAGACCTTTACCTTTACCTAAAACATCCTGAAAGCCTCACCGGTATGTATAATAAAATAAATACATCAAACAGAAGAGGAGAGCTGGAAATAGGAACCACACATCTGGCTGCCGCACTTGACTTGGTCTCTGCTGCCCCCTGCTGGTCTTAGCTGCTCAAAACCTCTGGCCACAAAAGCTGCAGTACGAAGTAAACCCATTCGTGTGGATTCACAGGGACTTGGGCTTCTGGGAATGGAAATCTAAGAACAGCTGGACTGCCAAGGTTCACCATCGTGGCTGTAGAGTTTTGTACAGAATTGGGCTCTTGAGCCAAGAAAATATGGTTTTGAGATTCTCCACGCAAGATTGCCTATTGTGATGAAACACACCTTCCTTCTCTTGTGCAAATAACACAACCATGGGATCAGAAGTCCACAAGGAAGGGTGATGGTCCCCAAGTGGATTAAATCCTACTTGATGGAGGTGCAGCAGCTTCATCCATCCTGGCCTGGCGCTCAGGAGGAAGACTTTGCGTGCCAAAAGGGCTCAAGACCAGAACGTGACTCAAAGGAACTGGATCAGTGGTACTATTGAGGGGGGGGGGGTATGGTGCGATGCAGGAGGCAGATGAAAGGCCACGGCATTATATTCTCAGGACAGTCTTCATGGCTGATTGCCATGAGGATCGCCTATATTCGGGTTCGGATGCAACAGAAGGAGGAGTCTTGCCCACTTCCCCTGTATCTGCCTTCTCTTAATATATCAGGCCTCTACTTGAAGCTCCAGCCAATTCTTAAGAGTTTTAAAGCAGCAGACTAAAACAAAAAACATGAAGTGTACACATGAATCCATGCATCGCACATCTGGCAGATAGCTGGCAAAACAAAAACTGGGTGAAAGAGACGGCCTCTTAAAGACTACGTTGCTTAACCACAAACAAGAGTGCCACAAAATGTACCCATTGATGAGCAAATAGAGGTAGCCTAAGAAGGGTAATATCCTCATTTTAATTCTAGAACCAAGGAGCCGAAACTCACAGTTGTTATGTGCCTTATTCACTTTCTCTTCCACTTTCTCAAACGTTTAGAGGCAGGGGATGAAAACTTTTTACATCTGAGCTAAAGGTCTCCCTTGCTCAAAAGCCGACTGTGTTCAGCTCTAGGGTTCAGTGCTCATCTCAATTTACAGCCAAAGAGTCAGCGTGTCTGCATCTGTAGATGTTTCCGTGGTCATGTGGCAGGCATGGCTGCACACCAGAGTGTGTGGAACGCTGTTACCTTCCCAACAAAGTGGTACCTATTTATCTCATTGCGATTTCCTGTTTCCAAACCGCTAATTGGCAGGAGCTGGGACAGAGACGGGAGCTCACTCTGCCATCTAGTACTTGGGTCTCCAACTGCTGACCTGCCAACCTTCCAGTCATCCAGTTCAGTGTCTTAACTACTAACTCATCACAGCCCTTACTTCTGCAACTTACCAGAGCATTATGTTTCATATATTCCCTGACAATTACTGGGAGGGCAAGTTATTTAGATATAAAGGCAGGTTGTAGCTGAGGTAGAACGTGTCTTGCTCTGAACAAACATTTTAAAGTCACCGGCAATTAATCAAGAGGATTGTTTATTTTCAACTCCCCAATTCAATAAAGAAAAATCACAGAACTCGTCCCCCACAGAGGCTGTCTTACAGCAGGGGTTCCCCAACCTAAGGCCTGTGGGCCGGATCCAGCCCCTGGCACCATTTCATGTGGCCACCCCACCCCTCCAAGGGCATTTGAGAAACAAAATGACCACCCCCATCGTGCAGGCAGGGGAAAATGGCCGTACGGCCCTCGAAGCTGACTGAGAAAGCGTGATCCGGCCCCGGCTTGAAAAGATTGGGAACCCCTGCCTTACAGCAACATCCTACCTGCATGGAGTCTAGAGCGGATCATGGCTTGTTCCCACATGGCTTAACAGGCCAAGGGGAAAACTTGAGGAAGAGACCAGATCAAGGAAGGTCCAGAGATAGATAATCACAAGGTAGAAAGTGAGACCTGCCCTGGATCTCCAGATCCACACGATAGTTGTCACGCCCTGGTGAGGACTTCCTTTCCTCCAGTTTCATTCTTTTAGTAGCAACCAAGAAGCACTTACGGAAAGCCCACATGGACCTCTTGCAGGGTATAAAGGGGCTGCAGGTCCATCACAGATCCTGCACGAGATGCCAACAAGAAATTCCAGTTCAAAGTCCCTCGGCCAATCCCCATCGGACTGGGTCAACCACTTTGACAGGGGAATGTTATAGGTTAGTGGAGTTGGGAGCCAAACGGATGTCCCCCTGGGGGCTCTCAGCCCCACTTGAGAGCCAGTTCTATTCTGCTTCCATAGCATCGGCCTCTTCTTCATCCTCCTCATCAAAGTAGCGCTCTTCCTCGTCCCGTGATACAATGTCCAGGTTGTCAAAGTCTGGGTTCTCATCTACTTCACTGCCATAAAGGGAAAGGAAGGGAGGGAAACAAGAGGAGTTACTTTCAAGAAAGTGCTCACACGACACACAATCTCCAAAAGAGAATAAGAATCCGTTTAAAGGGGAAAAGGGGGGAGGGGGGCGTCGAAGCTACATCGCCTAAAATGAGGTTGTTCAGATCACAGACTGATTCTCCTGTCTAAAAATAGAAGTACTGTACATAGATACACCCTTCCTCTACACACTGTAAGGTAGAAGAGGAGGTGATTAAGTAAGATACAGTAATACCTCAGATAACGTTTAACTCGGATAATGCTAAAATCACATAACGTTAAGTAATCTGGGGAGGAGAATTGGATCGAATAACGTTAAGGTCCTATGGGATGGATCGGATAACAACCGCTAAAGCCTGTGCGGTTACAATGTATCTCTATGGAGCTTTAACGTTATCCGATCCATCCCATAGGATTTTAACATGCATCGGATAACACTAAAAATCGGGTAACACCAAGACTTGTGGAACCAAGTCTTAGTGTTATTCGAGGTATTACTGTACTGTACACCCTTGCTGAACCTTAACTTAGACCCATGAAGGTGAACCTTGGCACTCCAGCTGTTCTTGAACTTCAATTCCCAGAAACCCAAGTCTCTCTGAATCCACACAAATGGTACACACAGTAAACCCATTCATGTGGGTTAACAAAGACTTGGGCTTCTAGGAATTTGAAGTCCAAGAACACCTGGAGTGCCAAGGTTCACCATCACAGACTTAGACCCTAAGTAAACACTAGAGCAGGGCCCCATAGTCATCCCACCACCACCACTCCTTAAATAGTGCATCACTAGTATTATGGAGGTGTCAAAATGTAAAACAGGCTTAGATAGCATCAACATTTTTAATAAAGCAAATTTACAGCACAATCCTATTCACAAGCACAGAAACCTTACTAGGGCATTCTAAAGGATTCATATTTGGAAGAAAAAGGTTGGATTTAGTTCAAGAAAAGCTGAGTCCCCCCCCCCCCCCTTAGAAAATCAAAGAAGAGAATTTGCCTCTTACAGTTTCTTAGGAACTCAAAGTATAGAAGGGTGTATCAATGTACCCAGGTTATGTGAGAGAGAGAGAGTGAGTGAGTGAGAGTGTGTGTGTGTATGAGAGAGAGAGAGTATGTGAGTGCAAAGGACGGTGGGTGTGGGTGGATTTATTTGCATATTAACACAGGATACTGTACTTCAAATTTAATAAATAGACGTGTAGATTCAAGTTGCAAAATCTTGATTATCCCCAAGATAGAAATATGTACAAGTTGAGTCATCGAGTCTTGATTCTGGTATCTTGTTTGTGCGTAGATGCGCCGTTCCCTAAAACCTTGTGATCAGCTAGTTCACACAAGCCCCATGTCTGTGAAGAGACCAGCACAGACCCAACACTGTATATAGACGAAACTTTACATTATCTTGCTGGTGCGATGTTTTCACCAGAGCTGATTCTTAACCAACTGGCATCCAGAAACATCGAACCAAACCTGCCCAGAATCGCAGCCCCATACATACACCGGAAAAATTAAACCAGGATATAGCATTACACGTCCCAGGCTCAGGAGAACCTGTTTCGACCTCCTGACACAAAATACATTGTGAAATAGGGCTGGATGATTGGCATGGGGAACTTTGGAATATTGCAATGAATTACAGATTAACTTGTGAATTGAAATTGAAGAAAGGACTAAGAAAGAGAAATAATTTTAAAGAGATTTGGGGAGAATTTGTAGAATATGTACTAATCAAATCAAAAAGAACAAAACCAATACAAGAGTATACAACTTTCTGCAAAATGGGCATGAACGTATAGAACATTGTTGATAGAAGTGAAATAATAACAAATTAAAAGCACAAGTCCCATGGAGGGTGGGGAGCGCAGAGTAAATTGTTTTGTTGATGTAAAATTGTATGATTTGTTGATGTATGTGATAATGACGTTTATGTGCATTTAAATGTTGTTAAGCTTAAATAAATTATTTTTAAAAATGATTTGGAAGCCAGCAAATTTTAAGAACAGGGACTGTGGTGGCTTAGTGGTTAAGATCCTGGAACTTGATGACTGGAAGGTTGGCTGTTCAAGACCTGAGTGCTCCACGTCAGAGTGAGCTCCCATCTCTGTCCCAACTCCTGCCAACCTAGCAGTTCAAAAGCAAGAAATTGCAAAGAGATAAATAAGGACCACTTTGGTGGGAAGGTAAACAGTGTTCCGTGCACTCTAGTCCATGGCCATGGAAACATCTGAAGACGCAGACAGCACAGACTCTTTGGTTGTAAACAGAGATGAGCACTGCACCCTAGAGTTGGATACAACTGGCTTTCAAATGAGGGAGACCTTTACCTTTACTAAATTTTAAGAATGTATTGGTTTTTCTCAAACCATGTTTCCCAGCTGAACTTCATCCAAATTCAGGGACAGTGACTCTAACCTTGGCAAACAACATTTACCTTGATTTCTCCAAAGTTTTTGCCTCACCTGTAGTCAAAGTCCCTATCCTTGCCATCAAGGAAGCGCTGGTACATACGGCTGGTGAACTCTTCCCGTAGAATTGTTTTTTCTTCCTGGTCAGGGGTCCATTCATCCATGTCATCATCTGAGGCCTTGTCTAAGAAGGGAGATATGGCCATACAGGGTTGGTCAGTAATCTTTATGACCCTGCAGATAAACCGTCCTTTCTCCTTATTTCATTTGTGTTATAACTACCAGAATTTACACCACTGGAGAGAGAAAATGTGATTTCAGCTTGCCTGTCAAATCTGAGTAACAATAACTGCTCTAACTCCTATCTTTTTAGGGGCTGCAGTGGCTCAGTGGTTAGGAAGCTCGTCTTGTTAGCGGGAAGGCCAGCAAGTCGGCAGTTCAAGACCCAGGTACTGCATGATGGATTGAGCGCCTGTCTCTGTCCCAGCTCCTGCCAACCTAGCAGATCAAAAGCAAGAAATTGCAAGTACTGTAGATAAATAGGGATCACTTTAGTGGGAAAAGATCTTGGGGACATGAAAGGAGCCTCATTCGAGCGTCCCCTGAGCGGAGTTTCTCCAGCAAAAATCCTTTCAACCCAGAGTATTTTCTGACATGAAATTATTATTATAACTCCTGAAATTACTTGTGGGGAGGGGGAAAACAATTAATTCTTCTCCCCTTTAGAGTTGTCCTAAACATCACCATCTCTCACTCAGACTGCTGTTACTATGGAGCAATATAGGTACAAAATGTGTGTTTTTCTCCACCAGGGCATCAATGAAATCCAACCTTTCATTAACAGCTAGAGGCTCATCGGGTTTCACAGCTAAAGGAAGGTGGCTCTGGATTTTTATCCATATCTATATACATATATTTTTTTTCCAGTTCCACAAAATGAAAAAGAAAGCGAAGAGTTCAAACGTGTAAATAAATTACGTGTAAATAAATCCCATGTTTCAAGGTGCTGGAAGAGGAGCGGGCAAGGCAGGGCACCTTTACCTTACTTGCCTTCTTAACTCACCTTCATCATCCTCACTGCTGCTATCTTCCTCCTCCTCTTCCGCAGCCTCTTCCTGCTCCTGCTGGACCTGCAGCCGCTGCTGGATGACGTCCTCCTGGTAGGAATCTAACAGGACCCCAGAAAGGGAACAAGAAATCTCTTTCTTGCAGCTCTCCAATGCCTGCAGCTCCTCATGACTCAGGTACTGGCCGATGTACTGCTCGTAAAGGAGTGGGTCCCGGGAACGCATCTGCTCATCGCTGAAGTATTCCCCACCTGGAATTGGCAAGGACAGCGACAGATTAACACCTGAGAACTTCAGAGAACAAGGCAAAAAGCTTCAGAAACTTGCAGGTGGTGTAGCCCAGGAAACATTAAAAACAGCTCTCCTAGGTTAGATCAATGGCAGTGAAGTCCACAGATACATACTTGCTTTTATCTGTTCTGTTACTAGAGAGTTTTACAGCAGAAAAGATTCATAGTTAGGACTTCCTCTTGGTGGAACATATTCTTTAGACCAGTGATAACGAACCTTTTAGAGACTGAATGCCCAAACAGAGGGGCAGGATGAACTCTGTGCTGGGGGGGGGGGGGAGGAAGTGCTCCCATTGGGCTGCTGGGCAGAGGGATAGAGTGAATTCTGTGCTGGGGGAGGAAGAAAGCACTCCCATTGGGCTGCTGGGCAGAGAGGCGGGACAAAATCTATGCTGGGGGGAGAGAGGAAGCGCTCCCATTGGGCTGCTGGGCAGAGCAAATTCTGTGCTGGGGCGACAGCGCGTATACCATAGGTTCACACCACTGCTTTAGACAGTATTCTTGCAACCAGTTGCTAAGAAACCGTACTGCAAATTGACTTTCCTTCCACAAAATGGATAAATAATACAATTCCAAGAAATTCAGACCCCTATACCTCTGATGAGCTGCTGCAGAGCTGCATAGCGCTTGTTCCGTACCCGGGTGTGCCGATTTTTGCCCACGCCAGCCCTGCGCACTTCTGCACAGTAGAAATCTGCCTCATAGTTGCCAGAGAGATGATGGAAGCATGCCAGGTGTTCTTCACAGAGGACTGTCCGGAAGCGCTCCAAGAAGACCAAGGGCTTGGTGTGGTACAGATCCCGTAAGATGGCCAACTTCTGTGCAGGTGTAAAATCTGGTTCATCCTTCTGTTGGCTCTGGACAGCCAGATGACTATTGGCGACTGCATTGAACATGGCTAGGAGAGCATCATCATCCTTTTCCTCCGTCAGCCCCAGTTTGGAGGCACTAACAGGCTTTAGCTTTCCACCATCTTGGAGGGATCGTTGGATGTCAGAAGTGGCGCCAACATCATTAGTAACAGATTCTGGTTTTCTGTTACCCCAGCGCAACAGTTCAGTGATCCCGTTCAGAACGCTTGCGGCGGGAGTTTCCGTCTTTAATTCAAGAGAGGCAAAGGTTGACATAAATTTCTCAGTGGAGCAAGAAGAACTTGAGTTTGACAAGCGTCCTTTCCCATAACGTGGTGGTTTAGATGCCCCATTCGTGCCTGAACAACAGCTGAGTGGATCGGAGAACTCTGACATTTGTTCTCCCCAAAGAAACCGGGGTAGAGAAGAACTCCCAGCTGCTCCAAAGCCCCAAGCATCTGATTTTGGTTCATTCTCATGGAAACCTTCCAACGAGGCATGAGGAACTCTGCTGCTCACTGGAGAACTACCTCTCGTATCTGGGATTTCCATGATCTCTTCTACAGAGCAGGATGGCTTTGCCGCTTCAATCTTGTCAGGCAGACAGCTCTCCAACATCTCCGCGGTGGGAGGGTTGTCTGAATTCTCTAGCTCTGCATTCCTTAGAGTGTTAACACCTAGAACGACAGGTGGGGGAAAATTCTGTAATTCTGTTGCTCAAACACCAGCTAAGTCTCATCAGGAGGTAAGTAATATCTTACAACCTGTTCATATGCATATTTACACCGAAATAAGAACCACTAGGCCCAAGGAAATTTTTTCTGCCTAGAAACCACATTAAGAACTGAAGCTTTGAAATTGCACTGAGGAGGAAGACAAAGTAGATTTCAGAAGAAAATCCATTAAAAGGGTACAAATAATTCACTGCACAACAATTTTGCTACTGGGAATAGCACATGTGGTTTACATATCAAGTGTGCTGATTCCAAATCTGAATTCAGAATTTGTCTATCGCGTACAGATTTTAAGTTATAAGCCTGCTATACCTGTTCAAATGGTATTTGGGTAATGCATTTTTACAAGGGAACATTATAACAGTTGCAGCTACCACTAGGCTTGCTGCCACCTCAGCTGAATCATGTCCCCTGGTGGCATGCATTTTTTCGCAGCAGCTGGGCATGTCTGGGCAAGTCAGTGAGCTGATGTCAGAAATAGGTATAAGACGAGATGGACCAAGGGCTTGTCTCTAGTGTGAAACCATCTTATTGGATAATACAGTTCTAGGCCACTAAAGATAAGCCCTTGGTCCATTTCACTACTTGACTTGCCCAGCCACTGCTGGAACATGCATGCCACTAGAGGACATGATTCAGCTGAGGTGGCAGTGGGCATAGTGGCAGCTGCAACTGTTATAATGTTCCCATGTAAAAACACGTTGTTGTTGTTGTTGTTAAGTCGCACAGTCAAGTCCGAAACACATGATCTAATACCATTTGAACAGCTATAGCGCGAGTGTAACTTAAAATCTGTACGTGACAGGCAAATCCTGAGTTCAGATTTGGAATCAGCACACGCGATAGCATGTAAATCACAGGTGTCGTTCCCAGTAGTAAAACCGTTGTTGTTGTGCAATGTAATCAATAAAATACCACTTAGATTAGGACCCAGGGAGGGACCCACTTCAGGGCGACACCACGATCCCCGTCCCAAACGCGGGATCCACGTAGACTGAGACCGTCCACTCACCCGGCGGTTCCGACTGAAGGAGCGGGCCCTCTCCGGACTCCATCCTGGGACACCGATCTTTCCTACGCCGAAATAATCCAGACAGACACTCTGAGTGGAACTTCCGGTTTCCGGGTACCGCGGAGAAAGAGTTCCCCCGCCCTGGGGAACGTGGCGCCCAGGCACATTGGTTCCGGGAAGCTTCCGGCGCGCGTTAGAGATGATAACGTTTGGGATAAAGAAGGAGGGCAGGAAGGAGGCGAAAGCCGAACTGTGATGGCGAACCTTGGCCCTCCAGATGTTCTTGGGACTTCAATTCCCAGAAGCCCAAGCCCCCCCGTGAATCCACACGAATGGGTTTACTGCGATTCATCCGGCCCGCGCCAGTAGTAAAATGCATGTGGAGAAAGATTTCAGTGGATGACAATAAGGACTGGAGTTGACACAGGAATGTCCTGTTCAGTATTAAATTCAGTACAGTTCCTGCTTGTAGATTTTACAGCTAGTTTTCATCAATGGGGTGTGAAGGAAAACAAAGTTTTATTTGGGATGGATGTGAATTGCCTCAGCTATATTCATAATTCAGTGCTGTTTAAATCCCTGGGTCCAGTTGCTAATTTAGGCTGCACGCCCAGGGATGCAGCCAGCACCTCATTAATTAGCAGTTTACCATGACAACTTAAAACAACTTCACAGAGGCATAATCAAACATTGGATTTTGATCGTTGTTTTCTTATTAAGACCAGCTGTTCCATTGTACAATGCCAAGAAGATAACCTCATGGAAACCATTACAGCAGTAAGGCCTGAAGCTAGTTGTGTTTTTGTGTAGCCCACATTTGAATCGGCCTTCAATACATGGTTTAGGATCAGTGGTTCCCCGCGTGAGGTCCATGTCCCACAGGGAGACTTCAATTCCCAGAAACCTAAGTCAGTACATTGGCTGATCAGTGCTTTGGGGAATTGACTTAGGCTTCTGGGAATTGAAGTGCAAAAACCAAACATTGGGAAACACTGGTTTAGATACTCCCTGGTGCAGTAAATATATTATGAAATGGTTCTGTATGGTATAGGAATTTGCACCTCATTTTTCCATATGACAACTAGAGAACAAATCCATACTGTGTTTTCACGGAGATTAACAGGAAGTGCAGGTACAACTATTTTTTCTCCTACACTCTCCGCAAGCAACAAGATTTCAATTTGTTTCAGCCTCCATTTATTTTCCAATCACGGGTATCAAGGTGGGTGGCAAACTTGACTTGACATCATCTCCTAGATGAGCCTTCAGGCTTTTGAACTCCTTTTTTTTTTTTAGCCAACACGTTTGGTGTGGTTGTCCTGTATTGTCTATTTGTTGGCATCTTGAGGGAGAACAGCAGCTTCATCAATACCGACCTGGGGCCAATGAGAATTTTGTGTGCTAAAAGGGCTCAGGACCAGAAAGAAGCATGTGGAACTGGATCAGTGGCAGGGGTGTCACACTGTGATGTGGAAGGCAAATGGAAGACTACTGCATTATATTGTTCCCAGGACAATCTTCATGACGTATCTGTCATGGCTGCTTTGATTTGGGTTCCTGCATTGAGCAAGGGGTTGGTCTTGGCCAAAAAGGCCCCTTCCAACTCAGTTATTCTATGACTGTGATGGCGAACCTTGGCAGTCCAGATGTTCTTGGACTTCAATTCCCAGAAGCCCAAGCCCCCTGTGAATCCACACAAATGGGTTTACTGCAATTTATCCAGCCCGCACCGGCCTCATGATTATGATAAAAAAAATGTTTTCAGAAACATTGCAAATAGGAAAATGTAAAACATGACACTTGACAAGTATTTCAATGGGCAATTTGGTGTAAGTTACTGTACTAGTGGGAATTTTAAGTTTTTAGGTCTTTTCATACAAGATATTTTGTGGGTGAATGGAGAGGTGATCATATGTGTGTGTACCTCTAGTTGTTTTCAAGTGCTAATTAGAATGTGACAATGGAAAAGGGAAAATCACACAAGACAAATATTTTAAAGTTCAATATTCACTCTTTTTTTCTCCAAATACAAAAAGCTGTTACAATTCAACTCAACACAAAGCATGTGCAAAGTTACAGAAACTTAGACTTGTATAAAAAGTTACACATATAAGATGATCCCCCTCTCATCTGCTTTTCCCCCTCTCCTATATCGAGCTAAAAGGAATTGTTACTTCGATGAAAATATTAACAGCTGCTGACCCACAGTAAAAGGTTACAGAAAAATCTAAAATAAAATCATAATTACCATAAGATAAAGCTATCTTTTTGCCCTCCAGTTTTAATAGTTATTTGCAGAAAAGACAGATAAAAACACCTCAAAGACAAGTGACAAACTGCAGGAACAGTTTCCAAAACGTCTGGAATTTATGGTCACTAGCAGAGTTGTGCGAGGCGTGTTGGGAGAGTGTCGGGGAAATCCTAAGAGGGCTTCAAAGATGTCGCCCCACAACTACTGTGGAACATTTGATACATAGGATGGGTCTTGGCCTAAAAAATACAAGGGTAGGAGGCTAAAGAGTTTCTAGCTCCTTTGAGAATTAAGAGTAAAATTAAAATGAATAAAATTGTTTTCAACAAGGAGAGACAGGAAATCGTGTAACTTCTTCGAGAGGGATGGTACAAAGAGAAGGACACATGCTTCTTAGCTGTACAGGTAAAAATGCAGCCACCCTCAAGAACTATGGTGAGAACTTAAGGGCAGAAGGACCACTTTCACTCCCAAATCCCCCAAGAAATGCCCACTGTCAAGTTAGAAAACTTGCCATAAATGGCACCGCAACCTGCTCTTTTGAAGGACGGCGCAGAACCATCACTGAGCGCTGGAGCCCCCCTGCGAGGTGCCTGTGTAGCCCCCATAGTCATAGCTGCCGTAGTACGGGGGCCACTGGCTCTGGCTCTGAGTCTGGTTCTGGCTCTGGTAGTACTGGTTCCACTGCTGGGCATACTGTGGGGGCAGGAAAGTGTACATAATTAGGATTTTCAGCATCTGGGAATTGGAAATCTATCCCCATCCACCTCATTTGTGGTGTTTCCATGACAGAAAAAAACTTTGCAGGCTATTCACAAATTAATGGCAACTTCACTTTCATACATACGTGACTATGGGCTCCCTGCAAGCTCTCATCTAGTTAAAGCAGACTTTCCACTGTTGATCTGGATAATAATTCTGTGTCAGATTACTCTGGGTTGAAAGGATTTTTGCTAGAAAAACTCAGCTCGGGGGAGGCCCGAATGAGGTTCCTTTCATGTCCCCAAAGTGCAGCTCTCAGGTATCGAAACCTGACCTTCCAGTCTCCAAGCTCAGCATCTTAAGCACAAAGCCACCGGGGGGGGGGGGGAGAGATGCTGGATGAAACAACTAAATAAAATAAAATGCAATCAGGGGAGTTCAGTGTCTCTTTCAAGCCAAGTTTAGTACTGCAGAGACTGCATGAATTGTACAACTAGAACCTAAAACGTCATGGATTTGCCAATTCCACGGAGGGATGAGGTCGTGATTTAGCTGTACTGTATAGTCCTTTCCCCAGGCCAGCCATTAAAAATAGGGAAAATAAAATAGGGAAGGGTATAGGAGTCACAGAACCAGCTAATCAATCAATCAACACACACACACAGTATTGCCCTAAATATACCTGACAGTCATATTTTTATTTGCTACCTTTGCCTCCCACACTTTTCCTGCCTGCCTGAGACTTCAGAAAAATGCTTTGCCAAGAGTTTTGTGAGGTTCAATGAAAGGATTTAGATGGAACAAGATAGCTGAACAAATATTTTCAAATTCAAAGACTAAAACACTACACTTTGCCAACATTTCGTTCCCAGAAGCACCAAATTAAGCAATATCATTATCTTCTCACTATAAAGGTAAAGGTTGCCCTTGCTTGAAAGCCAGTCGTATCTGACTCTAGGGTGCAGTGCTCATCTCCACTTAAAACCAAAGAGCCAGCGGTCTGCATCTGCAGATATTTCCATGGTGATGTGGCAGGCATGACTAGACACCGGAGTGCACGGAACGCTGTTTACCTTCCTACCAAAGTGGTCCCTATTTATCTACTTGCAATTTCTTGCTTTCGAATTGCTAGGTTGGCAGGAGCTGGGACAGAGACGGGCGCTCAAACTGTCATGCGGTATCCAGGTCTCAAACTGCTGGCATCACCACATTCCAGTCGTCAAGTTCAGCGTCTTAACCACTACGTCACCGCAGTCCCCGCCTTCTCACTATATAGAGCCACAAAATTGGGGGGGGGGGGGCTGGCGGCACTGGAAGGCAAGGCAGCAAAAATGGGAAACACCCTTCTGCACCCAGACTTCATCTCCAGCCAATCGGTGATTCTCCACTAGGAAAGCCACCCAATTTCCTCTCACCTACCTGTTGGTACTGGTTGTAGTTGGGCTGATTGTAGGTTGGTGGGGTTGGAGCTGGGGCCGGCGGTGGTGGTGGCGGTGGTGGTGGCTGGCTGTAGGCTTGGCTATAGCCGCTGTAGTTCCCATAGCTGTAGCTGGGAGTGCTATAACCTCCTTGGTTGTAGCTGGATGGAGGGTTGTAGGGCTGACTGTAGCTTTGCTGCGGAAGAGGTATATTCAATGTTGACGTTAGAAACCAATGACATTCACACATACAGAGACAGACGTCAGGCTGGGGAGCCTGAAGCATGGACAAATCTTCACATCTTGGTGCATCTTAGAGCCTTTTAGAACTCCAAGCGAAGGAGTGTTACCCCAAGACTTCCCCATCATCAGAACTGAAGGTAGGAAGAGCTGTTAAGCCAGCTGCAAGCTACCACCTAATGCACGTTTTCCAGGAAGGAGTCCAAGAGAACTTCGGAAAAGGTCTCTCTTGCTCGAAAGCCAGTCATATCTGACTCTAGGGCAGCGTTTCCCAAACTATGTTCCGCAGGACACTGGTGGACTATAGTTAGTACATTGGCCAATTAAGGCTTTGGGAAACTGTCTTGGGCTTCTGGGAATTGAAACCCGCCAGCGTTTGGCAGAACATAGTTTAGGAAACGCTGCTCTAGGAGGTGGTGCTAATAATTTAGTGTCAGACATTATTCTGGGTTGAAAGGATTTTTGCGGAAGAAACTACGCTCAGGAGACGCCCAAATGAGGCTCCTTTTATGTCCCCAAGAGCTGGGACAGAAGCAGGCGCTCAGTCCGTCATGCAGTACCCAGGTCTCGAACTACCAACTTGCCAGCCTTCCAGCTAACAAGATCTTTTTAACACGTTTCTGTGGACCTGTTGCAGACATGACTAGACTGCTCACTGAATGCTGTTACCTTTCCCACTGAAATGGTACCTATTTTATCTACCGGTACTTGCAATTTCTTGCTTTTGAGCTGCTAGGTTGGCAAGAGCTGGGACAGACAATGGGAGCTCACGCCATCATACAGTGTCTTAACTATGACTTGGGACATACATTACCCAATGGGAACACAAAGGAACCACAAGAACAAGCACTAGGTCAGTGATGGCGAACCTTGGCACTCCAACTGTTCTTGGGCTTCAATTCCCAGAAGCCCAAGTCCCGTGTAAGCGCAGTAAAGTAAAGTAAACCCATGCATGTTGGTTCACAGGGACTTGGGCTTCTGGGAACTGAAGTTCAAGAACAGCTGGAGCGCCAAGGTTTGCCACCACGGCACTAGGCTGTTTGGAATAGTATGGAAGGAGGGCATGAAAGCAACACGGCCCCAGGCAGGCATACACACTTACTTGTGGCCCTGATGTATAAGAACTGGGAGGAGGATTCGCGGCAGGTGCAGGAGGGGACGGGCCGAGGCTGCTGCTGTTGCTCTTGTACGTGTTCTGATTGTGTGCTGGGCTGTAGTTGCTCGGGGGTTGGTTGTTCCGGTTGTAGCTGCCCCGGTTGTTGTTGTTGCCGTCACGGTTTCCACCTCCCCAGCGACTTTGGTTGTAGCCACCCCTGTTGAAGCCTGAAGAAAGAATTCATCGTTGAAAGGGAGTCATCCGGAGCCTGGCCCTTCAAGCGGTCTCTCTCTCTCTTCCCAGCCTCACCTCTCCAGGGGTTTATACTTTTGCTTCTACCCCATAAGAAACCAACACGATACCCATTAGGTAAAGGTCGCCCTTGCTCGAAAGCCAGTCGTATCCAACTCTAGGTTCCAGGGCTCATCTCAGCTTATAGCCAGTTTCTTGCTTTCAAACTGCTAGGCTAGCAGGAGCTGGGGTAGATGAAGGCAGCCCACTCCGGCGTGCAGTACTCGGGTCTTCAATTGCTGACCTGCCAACCTTCCAGCTGTTACGTTCAGCATCTTAACCACTGAGCCACTGCAGCCCTTTGTATTATTACCATTAGGAAGCTCCTTTTCTATGTTTTATATAGATCCAATTCAGATCTGTCTCTCTCTCATTAAGCTGGGACGCACAGAAACCCAGCCCTTTCTTTGTACAGCACTTGATTTTACCAACCTCGGAAGGATGAGTCAACCTGGAGTCCCATCAGGATCAAACTCACAATGTTTTGACTGCAGTACAGCAGTTTAACCACTACGCCACCAGGGTTCATATCATGAGCTCACGTCATGTTCATCTGACAATTTCAATTTATTATAAATACCTTATTGAAAGATATCATTTGCTGTTTTGTTATATACTACTGCTGATATACTATCCTGACACTACTCTGAAAGCCTAATGGTATTTTGGCCTCACTCAGCATATAGGTACATTCTGTAGCTTTCTTCTTCCCCTCCTTCCTCCCGTATCCAAATCTGAATATTGGCAATCCTCGTGGCAATCAGCCATGAAGACCATCCTGAGAATATAATGCAGTGACCTTTCATCTGCCTTCCACATTGCAGCATGACCCCCATACCACTGATCCAGTTCCACGAGTCACTTTCTGGTCCTGAGCCCTTTTGGCACACAAAGTCCTCCCAGGCCAGGATGGATGAAGCTGCTGCCCTCCATAAAGATAGGTTCAAGAGGGATTTAATCCACTTGGGGATCATCACCCTTCCATGTGGACTTTGGCAGCCAAGGCCCTTACTCCTCAGGGTGGTCACGGTAGTTAACTGCCACCTGACACTCGGTGTTGAGTTGCTGTCAGTAGGGTCTACTCTTTTACCATAGCAGGATAACCTGGCCAGAGTGGAGATACAAAAGTAGGGGTCTGCAGTCTTGAGTCTCAACATTCATTCCAGGCCATGCCAATAACCCAAAATATCAACGTGTGGCAAGTAGTACAGACTTACCTCCTGGTGGGCCTCGGTTATCAAAGCTGCCTCCTCCTCCTCCTCCTCCTCCACCGTTGCCGCCTCCGCCTCCACCACCTCTGAATCCGCCGCCGCCACCACCACCACCACCACCACGGTTCTGGAAGCCGCCCTGGTTGCCAGCCGGAGGTCCTCGGTTATCAAAGCGCTGGAAGCTACCTCCACCACCTCGGCCACGGAAACCGCCGCCCCCGCCACCCCGGTTGTCGAAACGTTTTTCGGGGGGCGGCCCAGCTCTCTTGCCCTCTTCGTTGTACTGCCTCACCAGCCTCTCTGCTTCGTCCCGCTGCAGCTCAATGTAGACCACGGCGTCGAGGAAGTCGCCCGCCTCCGGCAACGTAAAGTTGGCTAGTGGACAAGGAGAAAATCAACAGGGTCATCAGTCTTCAGTGAAAGGGGGTGGTGGTAAATGAAGAAGGGAGGTGGGAGAGGAGTTCTGATTCAGGTCTCCAGGAAAAGAAGTGAGAAAACAGGAAAGAGAAATAAGTGGGAAGATTTAGGAAAGGCACAGTGTGAACTACAGTGGTCCCTCGAGTTACAAACACCTTGTGTTATGAAGTTTTCATGATACAAATGAAAATCCATTGAAAATAATGCCTTGAGAGTTACGAATTTAACGTTGTAACTCAAAATGTGGTTTTCTAATAAGAATGCATTGAGAACCAATTAATCTATTCAGGTCAGAAAAAAAGGTTTCCAATGCATTCCTCTGGGAAACTGTTTTGAGTTACGAATTTTTTGAAGTAGAAAACATCCCGGGGATGCATTAAATTTGTAACTCAAGGTACAACTGTATAAATATTGACACTGTTTCTTCATTTACTGCCACTGTCAGGAGGATATATTACAGATCTCAAGCAGGGAATGTTATTTTGCCCCCAGCCTTTTGGATACAGTCCACACGATCCAGGATGGAGACCACCAGATAAGGGAAAGCTGTGATAGAAAAACACAACACTCCAGGATAGGTGATATCCAGTGTGACATAGTGGACAAAGTAACTAAGGGTCAGGAGGTCTGGGTCCATATTCCTGCTCAGTCTTAGAAATTAACTGGGGGAGAAAGGGGCTGCAGTGGCTCAGTGGTTAAGAAGCTCGCCTTGTTAGCTGGAAGGCTGGCATGTCAGCAGTTTGAGACTCAGGTACTGCATGATGGACTGAGTGCTCATCTGTCTCAACTCCTGCTAACCTGGAGTTTGGAAGCAAGAAATTGCAAGTAAATAAATAGGGACCACTTTGGTGGGAAAAGATCCTGGGGACGTGAAAGGAGCCTCATTCAGGCATCCCCTGAGCAGTTTCTCCAGCAAAAATCCTTTCAACCCAGAGTAATTTCTGACACGAAATTATTATCACACTGGAGGAAGAATTTAAAATAACATTCCTTAAATATCTCACTTATCTAGAAAGCCTTATAAGGGAATAATGTAAATCTATTCCAAGTTAATAATAATAATTTCAAGTCAGAATATTTTCTAGGTTGAAAGGATTTTTGTGGAAGAAACTCCGCTCAGGTAACGCCCAAATGAGGCTCCTTTCAGGTCCCCAAGAGCTGGGACAGAAGCAGACCCTCAATCCGTCATGCAGTACCCAGATCTTAAACTGTTGACTTGCCAGTCTTCCAGTCAACAAGGCGAGCTTCTTAACCACTGACGCACTGCAGCCCCCTGAGGAAGTGATAACTATAAGGCCAGAGGAGGAGGACAAAAGGAAAATGGGAAAACTAAAGGGTTGGTTTTAAATCAGCCCTCAAACTCGATGTACAGCCATGCTGGGTTTCCTCCTTATTACCTGTGTCATGCGAGTTTGTTTTTTTCTAAGTGCCTACCTTTCATTTCTAACACTGCATGATCAGGCACATCCTTTCCCTCTTCATCAGTGCGCTTTATTGTTCGGTCTTTTAAATCGTCATCCGTGGGACAAATTACAATAGCTTTGCGTTGGAAACCTTCAAAAGGGCGCATTTTTCGTCTCTGGGCAGATCCATAGACATTTGTCTAGCGGCAGTGACAAAGAGGAGGCAGAAAAACCGGTCGTTACTTGTCAGTCTGCATTCTTCCCTAAATAGAGCAAAGGGACCCACAAAAGCAGGCTGAGCCCCCACAAAAGCACCCCTGGCTACAGAAAGATGGGCTGTGTGAATAGTATTTGTTTGCAGGTTTTTGCAATTCAAATTCATATCTCCCAGGACAGTCACACAAACTTTGACACTCTGGATGTTCTTGGACTTCAAAGGGGTTTACTTCATGTACGCATTATGTCTGGCCGGAGAGCCCACTATGTAATGGAGTAGACAGGTTCTCAACCTTCACAAGCCAAGGGTTGGGTCCCTTCCCCCCCCCCCGACAGCTTTGGGGGGCCAGACGGTTTTTTGCCTTGCCTGCCACACATGGCACTTCTGAGTGTGGTGGAAGCGGTGCCCCCAAAATTGTATCATAGGCCGCATCCAGCCCCCAGGCCATAAACTGAGAACGCCTGGAGTAGGTCATATAGGCAGTGACTCAACAGTGAGCGCTGGGGCAGTGGTAAAAATAACCTATATTTATATACCTATGCTAAGTCTGGAGAAAAAAAAGGAGGACTGGAAGCACCTTTAAATTCCTACATAGACAAACAGTGAACCCCCACTTTACAGAATTAATCCATTCCGCAGGGTTTTCCTTATAGCGGTTTTTCCTTACAGCAAACTGCGGTTTCCCGTAGGAATGCATTGAAAACCATTATTTCCGTTCCTGAGGTCAGAAAGAAGCCATGGAAACATGTTCTTTCTGTCCGAAGCTCTTTCCAAAGTGGTGAAAACACAGCAAAAAAATCCAAAGTGTTCTTTGGAAAGAGTTTTGAGCGGAGGGGATACTTTTTTTTTGGCTTTTTGGTGAGTTCCGGAACTGGTTGTTGTTGTTGGTATGCAATGCACATTTCTGACAGCACCATCTAATGGACAACCCTGGTAATTGCAGGAAAAGTACCTACCAAACAGCTGATGGAGAGGAATTTTTGGCACTTCCTGGTTGCGGGGAAAGCTTGTGGAGGTGCCAAAACCTGATGAAAAATTTCAAAAATGGAGAGGAAATACTCCAAACATGCTCCCACCACCGTGGGAAGCATTGGAACACTAAAAAAACCATCACGTATAGTGCCCCCCCTTAAAGCGGACTGTCTTTTCCTATGGATTTCTTTTCCTGAAGTGAGTTTTCGGGTAAGAAAGCCATCCGTAAAGTGGGGTTTCACTCACACATACATCAGTGCAGCTTTCTTCACAGGTCCTGGACGTCCATGAATTTTCTGCAGAAGTGCAACATCTTAAGAAGGAGTCAGATAAACTCCCAAGGAAGGATGGATGCAGTTACCTGATCGAGGATGTAGTTACGCGTCTTCCGTGCTGCGATTTGGATTAGGCGGTTCAGGCACTGCGTTGCTTGCTGGATGAGAACATCCCAGCGGCCAGCATAGTTGCGCTGACGGCGGAGTCCCATTACCTGACAGAAAGAACGATTGGTTAGAGTAACATTTACACTTCTGATGGCTTGCTCGAAGTCAGCATTATTCTACCTGCAAAGGTTCACAGCGCAGAAGAATGAAAAGTCCTTAAAACAGGTCAGGAAACCTTCAGTGTGGGTTCAACTGGAGCCAACAATACTTGGCATTAAAAGAGTACATTATACAAGCTCAGTATATGTCACATATATATCCCTTGCAAATGTAGTTCTGGAACAGGAATGTAAAGCCTCGTCTTGTCCTTGAAAATAAGGGTTTTAACATTTTCTTGCACTACTGATCCAATAGCTTTATGGAATCTGTGTAACACGTACAACTTTCGTAAAACTACAGTAAAACCTCTCTAACTCATAACCAAATCACATTAAAAAATATCTGGGGCAATTTGAGCAACTGTCCACTACGAGTAATTTTGTGTTTTGCAATTTTTTTAAATAAGAGGATTTAAAGGGTAAAAGAGTCAATCTTTGTTTTCTGTACTCAAAATCTAAGAGCAACAGCAAGAATTCAAGCAGAGGATGTTCTGGGTACATAGAACCAATTGAAGCAGAGCAATTTCCCCTGCATGCTTTACAATGCCAGGGCAATACAATGGACAGGTTTGTGTTAAATGTGGCCCTGTGCAACCTCTGGCGTTCTCTCTTACCCTCATTTTGTCCATGATGGCATTTGTTCCCAGAATATTGTACTTCTTTGCTGGATTGGCTGCCGCATGTTTAATGGCCCACGTTGTCTTCCCAGCTGCAGGTAACCCCACCATCATTAAGATCTGAAAGATACAGCGATCACATTCTCATGCTGCTCACTAATCAAGCCAGCTGCATGCAAAGCTCTGAGTTCTTGTCCAAAAGCTCAAACAGTTTATCAGGTGTTTCCCCTCGCAAGAGATACGACCTTGCCAACTTAACTTTCACTAACAAAAAAAATATTTCTCATGTTATCGCTTTCACTCTGAGGATCAGTTCTTAAGTCCCTCTTTTTTTCTTGCTTAAGCCTAAAAACAGACAGAACCTGCTCAACTTCGAACACACCTGACAAGAGCAGAAAGCATCCAATCTCCAGTGTTGTCAAACCTTCTGGTTTCAGCCACGGCAGTGGTGGTGAACCTATGGCATGGGTGCCAGAGGGGGCACTCAGAGCCCTCTCTGTGGACATGTGTACTGTCATCCCAGCACAGAATTCACCCCGTCCCTCTGCCCAGCAGCCTAATGGGAGCACTTCCTCTCTCCCCCAGCACAGAGTTCACCCTGCCCCTCTGTGGCAAGGACAGCAGCCTGTTAAGTTTGGACACTCGGTCTCTAAACGTTTTGCCATCACTGATCTATCTACAGTATTCTTATTACCCATCTGCTGCCACAGTAATGGATAAACAGCCCTTTGTTAATGCTGGGGAAATCAAAAGGG
Source organism: Furcifer pardalis (assembly GCA_030440675.1). NCBI lineage: Eukaryota > Metazoa > Chordata > Lepidosauria > Squamata > Chamaeleonidae > Furcifer > Furcifer pardalis. The sequence goes on from CP126890.1 coordinate 310,001,564, forward strand.
CTGCATTTAATTACCATCAGTTTGCACTGACCATCTGCCCAGCAGCCCAATGGGAGCGCTTCTTCCCTCTCCCAGCACAGTTTGCTCTGTCCAGCAGCCCAATGGGAGCGCTTCCTCTCTCCCCGCAGAACTGTGTTTGCCCGCCCATCTGTTTAGTCTCCAAAAGGTTCGTCATCATTAAGCTAAGGCCTCAGTCTTAAGACTGGTTCATGTAAGAGTACTTTCAAGAGGGGAATATGCTTGTAAGATTTGTCTACTCACTTGAGCGCTATAAACCTGGTTGCAAAATAACTCTAGTTATCAGACCAGGTCTCCCGTCCCTTTCTGAGACTTACTTCACATTCTGATTTGCTCTTTGGTCCAATTGTCCCACGAACTCGCTCTGAGAGTGGAAGGTGTTGGAGGAAGGTGAAACCTGGAGGAACTGGGAAGAAAGCGTCCTCCTTCTGCCCGAAATTGAACTCAACAGCACAGTTCTTCACCAGGACATGAGGGAACAGGGCTCGGCCGCCCAGGGTGTCCTTTCGCACTCGGTACGCCAAACCCAGCCACCTCCCATTCTTCATGAAGGACATTTCAACATCATCACCACATTCGAAGTCCTAAGAGCAAGGAACCGGCTGCTAGTCAGAGCACAGAAACACTGCATGACTGAATCGACCGCTAAATGGTAAATAAATGCTCAGGGAAATCCCACTGATTTGGTGTATCTGCTCCAGCTGAAACTATCGATTGCATTAAACCAGGGGTTCCCAAACTAAGACCCACAGGCCGGATCTGTCCCCTGGCACCATTTCATGTGGGCCCTCCAAGGGCATTTGAGAAACAAAATGCCTGCCCTTTTGAAGCTGTCAGGACAAAATGGCCACCCCCATCATGCAGGCAGGGCAAAATGGCCATCCAACCCTCGAAGCTGACTGAGAGAGCATGACCCGGGCCCTGGCTTGATAAAGTTCAGAACCCTTGCATTAAATCCACTGATTTTAACCGGAAGCCTATAAACCTGCATGCACAAAAAGAGAGAGAACCGCAGCATCCAGAAAATAGAAGAGTGCCCTCTCACCACAAGGCAGGTGATGATGTCATTCTCAGCAAAGGTTTCGCCATAATTTTCAAACTTGCAATTGGTGGATTTCTTCCCTGTGCCTCCATAGCCGTAGGAGAAAAGCTCTTCGCCTAACAAGTGAAAGAGCGATAGCTTTGAACACCCAATGGTACTGTGAAGTGCTTAAGACAATATGCCAACTATGACCTTCTGTGGGCAGGGAGAGCTACCCACACCCTTGGGACAAATAAAATGTGTAATACTTTCTCTCCTCCACCCCCACCTGGTCTGGCCAGGATATCTTGCTATGGTAATGGAGTAGACCATACCATCAGTGACTCAATGTTGTCCGGCGGCGGTTAACTGACCTGACAACCGGGAGGACTAATGGCCTTGGGTGCCTGAGTACACAGGGAAGGGTGATGGTCCACAAGTGGATTAAATCCTACTTGAATCCATCTTGATAAAAGAGGGCAGCAGCTTCATCAATACTGGCCTGAGGGCTAATGAGGACTTTGTGTGCCAAAAGGGTTCAGGACCAGACAGTGACTTGTGGAACTGGATCAGTGGTACCCAGGTGAGTGGAGTCATGCTGCGATCCAGAAGGCAGATGAAAGGCCACTGCATTATATTCTCAGGACAGTCTTCATGACTGATCACCATGAGGATTGCCAATATTTGGATATGGCAGAAGAATACTTTTTCTCCCCAGGGGTAGTCACCCTGGTTCCTAAGTTACAATTCTCCAAGTACCAGGATAAACTGAGCTCCTACCTGTGAGTAGGAATGTCACTACTACCTATCCCTCATCAGAAGTGGATTTCATCCACAAAAGCTCTTATTTAAATACAGAAGTTAAGTCTTTAAGGAGCCACAGCATTTTTGTGTCTTTTTGTTCTTGTTTACTCTCTGATAGACATAGGTACTACACTCTTCCAGCAGCTGCAGTGCTTCATACCTAACTGGGTGCTACACGAGTCCAGTGACCAGCCAAGACGCACGACGTGAGGATCGGGTTCTGTGGAAGGAAGGTGCTTGACAGCTATCTCTTCATTGATCTGGAGACAAAAGGATAAACATCTGGTCAGGAGAAATCTGGAAGCTATCACATCTAGCCCAGGAACAATCATGGATTTCTAAGGATCCAGCGTCTTATGAGTAGCTTGGATGAAGACCGTTCCAAATATTGTCCTAAAAAGATACTTAAGTTTTGGAACTAATAAAAACAATGGCTTTTCTGATTTCAAAGCATAGGAAAGAGAGAGTTTGTTCAAAGACCAACTTTTAGTCAACTGGATCTTTAATTGGACTGAACTGAAATACAGATATTTTTGAAAAAAACTTTGCTCAAAATGCATGCACAACATCAAGTAACAATAGCACAATTGCAAGTAACTCAAAGTTCCTACACATGGGTGATAATACTAACAAGCCTGCCATTATTCATCTAAACCCTGAAAGATTTAAAACAGGAGTTCTCAACCTTTTACAGCAGGGGCCGGGTCACGCTCCCTCAGACAGCTTTGGGGGCAGGGCAGCCATTTTGCCCTCCCTCCATCACATGGCACTTCCAGGTGCGGTGGCGGTGGGGCCACATGAAATGGTGCCATGGCCACATTAGGCCCACAGACCTCAGGTTGAGAATCTAAACAATTTTCTACCTTCCAGTATTCTATGATGGAGAACAATAATTCCTTACCTTCAACTCATAGCAGATCCTTCCACGCCGCACCCCATATGTGGCTCTTGCTCCTGACCAGAGGTATGCGAATCCTTCTATAGTCAAAGGGTAACCACTGAATCGGTCACGTCCAACTTTGAAATGTAAATCACAATTATCTGAAAGGCAAAGAAAGAGGTGATGTATGTGTTTATGTAGAAGCATAAAAAATGTACGCTACCAAGCAGGTTAATAGGGTCAGATAAGCAAAAGACTACTGAGGGAAGTACACAACTCACAGGTATCAATAGCAACCAGCGAATCATCAAAATCATCCTCGTCGTCATCGGCAGGTGGGTGAGGAGATCGGCCCCTGAAAGAGACAGCAAATGCAGTTCTCATACAAGTAATTTCTGAGTTAAGATTGTTTCCCATCACTTCTAATAAAAGAACAAAGAAGAGATGCTTTTTTTTATTTTTTTAAAAAACTTTGCCTGAACGCACCTTTTATCATCTCGATGTTCATAATATCCACGGCCCCGTGATTCCTCCAATGGCCTCTTACGACCTTGCTGCTGCTGCTGCTGTTGCCAGGAATGAGATGAATCAGAGGTGCCATGGCTGGAGAAAGGAGCATTGTGGCCAGAAATGGAACTGTTGTAGTTAGGGGAAGATCCTGAGTAGCCGGAGGGAGGCGCATTATAACTGGAGGCTGGCATGTTGTAGCCAGAGGCTGGTTCCTCTTGTTTAAATTCTGATTTCATTTCTGCTCTCGGACACAACACAACACATGAAAATGGGCAATGAAGTCCTTATACTGAAGGTGAGCATTAAAGCAACACAATTGGTACAAGTTAATTATGAAACCCAGAGCTGGGCAAGATCCAAAAGAAGATGCTGATGAGCCTGACAGTTAGAGCCCTACTACAGATTGTAACTGAGTGCAGCACATTTGATTTCCCCAGCATTAGTGGTTAAGACGCTGAACTTGAAGACTGGAAGATTGGAGTTAGATTCCTGGGTACTGCATGACAGAGTGAGTTCACGTCTCTGTCCCAGCTCCTGCCAACCTAGCAGTTCGAAAGCAAGAAATTTCAAGTAGATAAATAAGGACCACTTCGGTGGGGAAGGTAAACAGTGTTCCGTGCACTCCAGTATTGAGGCATGCCTGCCACATGTCCACAGAAACGTCTGCAGATGCAGACAGCACTGGTTCTTTAACAGAGATGAGCACTTAACTCTAGAGTCAGATACGACTGGCTTCTGAGCAAGGGTGACCTTTACCTTAGCTATGGTGGCAGGAGAGGGTTATTAAAATTAAACTACCTAGAACAGTGATGGGAAGGGAGGAAACACTCCCATTGGGCTGCTGGGCAGAAGGGTGGAGCAAACTCTGTGCTGGGGCGATGGCACGCGTGTCCATAGATTCACCACCACTGCCCTAAATTGTACTGACTCTGTGAATGGGGATGCTTTATGCAAGATGAGATCTCAACAAAATACAGACTATCCAACCATACCTTTGTGCGTTCCCACAGTAGCAATACATAGACTACTTTGGGGCCTCTCTCCCAGTCTAGAAAAGGTATGTGAATACCAGCTCAGCAGCAGCAAAGCAAAACAGTGTTGCTATTCAGGTATGATTATCACAACAAAGGCTTGCAGCAAAGACCAACTACAGCAGTGGTTCCCAATTAGTGGTACGCGTACCCCCAGGGGTACATGAGATTGCATGAAGGGGTACGCGCAGCAATCTCTTAACTAAAATATTAAATCCTTAAAAAACAATAATGCAATAACAATTGCCAAAAAATTATTCAATTTAATTAAACGATCAGTCGGTAAGTCAATCGTATGCATCAAGCGCTTTCTCCCGTGGCAGCGGTTTTCCCCGCGCCTCCTGCACCACCCGATCGCGGCCGCCCTCGTTCCCGCCTATTTGCTCGTCATTGTCAACGTGCACATTTGTCACATTAATGAAACATGTGTTCTCTGTCATTAGAATGTCTTTTGATGATAATAAATATAAAATACACCTGATTTCATTTTTTATTTAACATTCCTGCAATAAGGGGTATGCGATATTTAACTTTCCTGCAATAAGGGGTACGCAAGTTTGAGGTCTTTCTTGAAGTGGTATGTAGAAAAAACTAATTGGGAACCACTGAACTACAGTATTTTAGACTCTTGACTGTACCTGAATGTAACCCAGGAGGATCTGGGTCTAGAGACACCCTCTCATATCCACATTCTTTCTCCTGCTTAACATTGCAGTGCTCAAAAGACCGGTATCCCTGCATGTTGTCCTGGTGAGTGTTGTCATGGATCCCATCTGGAGACATAAAACATGGATCAGTGTGATTATTCTATCCCATACCTTATTCTGAAGGGGAAATTGTAGGATCCACCATGTCTTACTTGCTACAGGTAGACTGGGATGGCCAAAAGCTGGAATCCAACCCTGAGGGTCAACTAGCAACAGACACATAGACTTTACATCTGCAGCACAATTAGGCAGTCACAGGTTTTTTCCCTTGCAGCACATCATTTTAGTGTTGAGACAGAGTACACAGAAAGAGCCTCCTCAAAGATTGTGGTATTCTTTAACTGCAATCCAGCGTACCCTGGTAACGGCCACCTTGTGTGGCAGGCGAATCTTCCTCACACTAGATCGGGCGAAGGGAACTGCAGAATGAACTCACCCAAAAGGTGCCTTTATTTTGGCAGTTTCATGTCTGACCTAGACACAGAAGCAGCAGGATTGAGGCAGAAGAGTGGATATTTGAAAGCTCTTCTCAGCAGACAAACATTTTGTAATTAGCATAAAAAAATTCAAGGCGATGGGAGTCAGCTGATGTCTTCCTTCCAGTGACTCTTTCCCACATACAGTATTTGCAAGGTAGCCTTACCCTTTTCAGAATGAAAACCTTACTGCTTTGCTATTTCAAATATAAAAATTACCCTGAGAAACACAGCGAAGGAACAAGTCATGCATGTCCTTCACACTGCAAAGAGTGATGCTTTACACAAAAATGAATCGTATTTTAAAACCAAAGCGGATTTTTAAAAAGCTTGCCACCCATTCAGACACTTGAGTGCAAACACTGTCTTTAACTTTCACCATCCCTAGAACAATAACTTTTGAATGTTATTTTTTTTTAAAAAAAGAATTCAAACCCTGAGGGCATGCATGTGCTCACGTGCACATTCTTGCTCTTCTGAGCAAGGTTGGGGGTGCCTTCTTGCACTGAAGGATCACTTTTAGACTACTGCCTATCAACTCAAACTGGTGGCATGACACAGGGAAAACCACTTTCCTCAGCCATTTGGCATTCCAAGTGCCTAGAAAGTGTCTCAGCCATAGCATAAAAAGCTACCTTGAGAAAAAACAGCTGGATGCCACACACACAAACAGTATGGTACTTAATGAATGAACAGCCCTATGAAAAGACTTCATCTTTCCCTTAAGCCAGTATTGCATGACTCATGAATGCAAACACCAGCTACCCCTCCTAAGAGGAAATCACACTACAGATTTTACAAGATGTCAAGTCAGCATAAGAATCGAAAGTGATGAGTGTCTAGGAATGGTGTTAGTAAATAAGATACCAAGAGCAAGCCCTCATGAGCCTAGTAACTTAGAGAAGACTAAAGCAGTGGAAAAGATGAAAATGAGGACTAAGATAAAACATATGCTCCTTTTTCAGCCCAGTTTACTAGAAACAATCGGTTCGCTCAGTATACTACATAGTACATTTCAGCTATTCCAAGCCAACGTGGATATAATTTTGGCATGTCTGTCAGCCTTCGGGGAAATACAGGACCACAATTTATATACTAGACGTTGGATGAAGCAGGACCTCCTGAATATCAATACCCTGTCGTCCTCCACCATCCCGTCTGGGAAATATGCTCTGCTCAGTGGGAGCATCCCCAGTAAAGCTAAAAACAGAAACTCACACCTCAGAATTGCACTGAGGTGGAGGTTGGAGAAGAGTACGGTAGGTGGTGCATCCATCGGCCCCCCTAGACAAGGAGAGGGAACATCTGCAGCCTTCCAGATGTTCCTGAACTGCAAACCTGTCTCCACCCCATTGCCCAGGTTGAATCGCTGTTTGTCAAGAATATACATTTTCCTGGTTTTGGGGCTTGTGTGGCTTCGATGAACCTCTTTTAGAAGAGTTTTTTACAATTCTAGGGAGCTGAAGCTCAGCTCCCCCTTCATTGGGGCTCCCTGGCTAAGGACGATGGGAACTGTAGTCCAATGAGAAGAACAAGATTCCCCTACCTAGGAATCCCTTTTTGGAGAGGAGGTTAAAGATTCCTTTATAGTTCTACGATACTGACACTGTACTAAGGTCCCTCTTCGTCTGGGTTTCCTGGGCAAGGATGATGGGAACTGTAGTCCAATGAGAAGAACGAGATTTTCATGCCTTGGAAAATCGTGGGGGGGGGGGGTTAAGGGTTCTCTTAACAGTTCTACGAACTGATCCTAAGCTCCCTCTCCGTCGGAGTTCCCAGACCAAGGACGATGGGAACTGTAGTCCAACCGTCATCTTGGCCCTCCTTTGAGCTAAGCGAGCGAAACTGAGGGCGATCCAAACCCTCCCTGGGGAAAAGGGAGCCTACCTAAGGGCTCCATGTGATCCTAGGCAGGGGCCGAGCCAGGGCGCCTCCACTACCAACGGTTCCCTCAGGACGGAGACCACCGAAGCGCGGAGCCCACCAGCCTCTTCTTCTTCCTCCCCCCCTCCCCGCCTCGGGGTGTTGTTGTTGTTGTTGTTGTTGTTGTTGTTGTTGCGAGGCCTTCCCGCCCTCTCCCCGGCCGGCCCCTTACTTACACTGCCCGTCCGGAAGCGGCTCGTCCTCCTGGCCCACGTCGGGCCCTTCTTCTTCGCCGCCCTCCTCGTCCGCTTCGAGCGCCGCTTGCAGCCGCTCCGCCAACTCGGCCTTCAGCCCGCGGGTGTCGAGGCCGCGCCGGCCCAGCTCTTCCTTCAGGTCGTTGACGCGCAGCCGCTTCACGTCCATGGCCCGCTCAAGCCCCGCCGCCGCCGCCACAGGATGCGCTTCGCCCGGCCATGGAGGCGCCGTTCCGGTCGCGGCTCAAAATGGCCGCTTCCACTTTCCCTCCCCTCCCCCGGCCCCGCGAGCCATGCGCCGGCCTCGCCTATTGGCCGCCCGCCGAAGGGAGCGATGTAACGCGCCTCCTGGTTGGGTCCCGCGCCTCGCCTGCCTCGGAGGCTTCCCTTCCTCCCCCTCCCTTTCTCCCGCTTGTTCCCCAACTGCGAAATCCGCTCGCGGATTGGACAAGCGGAAGGGTCAATCTAAAAACTGCTTTCTCATTGGCTCAACTTGGCTCCTTCTTCTCCCCGCCTCCATGACTTCAGAGCATACGGGTTAAGGATGAGGAGGCGGGTCGAAGAAATGATTGACGGGCAAAGGGAGGAGCTAGAGCCCAATCGAAAGTCATCTTTCTTCCTAACTTTTCCATTGGTTGACAGGTGGTTTGTTTCTTTCTTTCTTGAAGAATTTTTCTTTCCGGCTTTCCTATTGGCTGAGCCTTATATAAGGTATGTTGTTGTTTTCCTAATATGGAAACTATTCTTCATTCACAAAAAACAACAACAATAATAATCATACCAAGGAGGGCTTTTTCCAGCTGAATAATTACATTGTGGGGGTTGCATTTGCTCCACAGTGCTATTAATTCCCCCGCACCCCGCAAACAAAGAAACAAAACAAAACAAGCAATATAAAATTTTGATTTTTGACTACAAGGAGTTAAAAAATTCACCCCTAGTTAAATAAATTCTGCAAAACTTTTAGATCTCCAGATGTTATAAAAGGCGGGAGGGAAAAAAATCTGAAGAGGGAAAACTTGATCCACGTGATATTGCTTGTGACAAAGACCGCTACTACAGTACAGTACTGTACTTCAAAAGTGACATATTACAACAGTGTTGGTGAACCTATATGTGGCATGCGTGACAGAGGTGGCAGGCACTCAGACTGAGCCCTCTCTGTGGGTACCTGTGCAGTCACCCCAGCCAGCACAGAGTTCCCCCCGGCCCTCTGCCCAACAACAGTCCAACGGGAGCTCTTGCTCCCTACCCCAAGCAAGCATAGGGGTCGCCCCCGCAATTTGCGATAAATAAGTGTTTTTTGGGTTGCAGTTTGGGCACTTGGTCTCTAAAAAGTTTGCCATGACTGTTGTGCAACAATGCTACAGGAAGGATGGATATTATTTATTTATTTATTTATTTATTTATTTATTTAAATTTGTTTATCGCCCTCCTCCCCGAAGGGACCCAGGGCGATTCCCAACACAATCAGCAAAACAACAATTTAATACCAATTTAGAAATTAAAAGTTTTAAAAGGAGCTTAAAAACTTAGCATTAAAAACCAGGCATTATAGCTAGGGCATTATAGCTAGGAGGCACCGGATGTCAAACCATCCACCAACTGGCTGGGGAAATTGATCGATCCATTCCCCAGACCTGACCTGCCAGCCAGGTTTTCAATCCTTTCCTGAAGGACAGCAGCTCCGTTTGCAGGCGTAGTTCTATTGGGAGGAGGTTCCACAGGGCCGGAGCAGACACAGAGAAGGACCTCCTTCTAGTGCCAGAGATGTGAGCCTCTCTGGCCGATGGCACAACCAGAGAGCCTCTCCGGTCCGCTCTGGTGGGACGGACAGATGTCCTTGGGCCGATGCGGTCTCTTAAGCAGTGATGGGATGTCCCCATTTCCAGACAGTTCCCTGGAACCGGTAGGACCAATTCCGGAGGGTTCTCCGGGAGGGGAGTCCACTTTTGGGGCGTCCGGTTCCGGACGCCTCACCGAAAGAAAAAAAAAATTTTTTAATCGGAGCTAAAATGGCTCCAATTGACTGCGCATGCACAGAAACTCAATCTGACACATTGCACATGCGTCAGATTGAGTTTCTGCACATGCGCAGTCAATTGGAGCCATTTTAGCTCCAATTTTAAAAAAAATTGTTTAAAGCTTTCAGGACGGCGGCGGTGGAGGCGGCACCAGCCCTCTGAGAAGGGCACCTCCCCCGCGGCACGTTGAGGGCTGCCTGGGCCGTCCGTTGCCGACAAGCCCCATGCCCTGGGGACGCCCGGCGCGGCGCACCGCTGACACCTCCTCCACCGCCGGGCACCGGCCTGTGGGCTGGGTGCCTGCAACCGCCGCCTGCCGCCGCCAGCTGCATTCCTGTGGCCTCCTCCTTGGGCCGGTCCCTTTTTAGCCTGGCTGCGGCGCCTGGCGGAGGAGGAATGCAGGCGGCGGTGGTGCGGCGGTGGTGCGGCATGGGGACGGCCCAGGGAGGCTCGGCAGCCGCGGCTGGAGCCGCGGCTGGAGCCACTGCTGCCCGCCGCCCCTGGCCATGGCCGGAGCCGGGCTAAAAAGGTACCGGCGGCCCGAGGAGGAGGCCACAGGGGTGCAGGTAGCTCCGGCGGCGGCGGCGGCGGCGGCGGCAGCTGTGGACGCAGTCGGGGTGCCGGGTCCCAAGAAAGGTAAGCGAGGGGTAATTTATTTGTGTTTTGGGTGTGTGGTTGTTTTTATTTTATTTATTTATTTATTTATTTATTTATTTGTGTCTGGGTGGGTGGGCTGAGAGGGAGGGGTGTGTGTGTGTATGTTTATTTTTATTTTTTATTTATTTTTATTTTTGGCCCCGCCCACAACGTCATGACGTCATGGCGTCGGCTTCGGCCATGACATCATGACGTCATGACATTGGCCACGCCCATGACGTCCGTGACGTCATGGCGTGGTAGTAGAATTTTTGTCATCCCATCACTGCTCTTAAGTATCCTGGTCCACTACCATGTAGGGCTTTAAAGGTAATAACCAGCACCTTGAATTGCTCCCGGAGGGAAACTGGAAGCCAGTGCAGCTCCCTCAGCAGCGGTGAGGCACAGGCATAACGCCCGCACCCCAACACCACTTGTACAGCCGTGTTCTGGACCAGCTGTAGCCTCCGAATGGTCACCAAGGGCAGTCCCATGTAGAGCGCATTACAATAATCAAGTCTGGAGGTGACTAAGGCATGTGTGACCATGAGCAAGGAGTCCCGGTCTAGGAACGGCCGTAACTGGCGACTCACACGAAGTTGTGCAAAGGCCCTATTATGAAGAAGCAGGTCTTTTATAAAGTCAATGGCTCTTTAGCGGCCCATTCAACTCCAAATTACTCTTCAAATAAAATTCAGAAATTTTAAGGTTTGGTTTTTGGTGACATGTCATCTTAATCCCCTCTGCCCAGCAGCCCAATGGGAGCACTTCCTCCCTTCTCCCAGCACAGAGTTCACCCCACCCTTTTGCCCAGCAGCCCAATGAGAGCATTTCCCTCCTCCTCTGTTGCTGTGTTGGCACTTTGTGATAAATAAGTGGGTTTTGGGTTGCAGTTTGGGCATTCGGTCACTAAAAGGTTCGCCGTCACTGCCCTAGACAGCAGTTCTGTCTGAAACAGAGGCCCAAACCTTGTTGAAAGCTCTGACTTCTGCTGGCCATCCATGCCAGTCCTCGCAAGGGTGGAAAATGTACAGCCTTTATCCAGGAAGCCTGCATAGCCATCAGAGGTCGAGGTCTCCCCATCCAAGTTTGATGGGGTCAAAATCAACGACTGGGAATCTCATCCATGATTCCTCAGCATTGCCTGTGTGAGCCAGAGCAGCTGAGGCTGGCAGTCTAGCAACATCTGGAAGTCCTCCTGTTCTCCTCCCTTCTGCCCACAGAATGCATTACTGTGTCTAAATTTATCTCCTTCCACTTAATGCCAAGAATTTCTAGGCTAGGCTTTCTGCTTGCAAACGCCAGACAAATCTTTGACCAGCTGGGGGCAGCTGTGTCATACGCAGACCAGAAGCATGGGAAGGACAGTATATTTGCGTGCCCCAACCGGTCTCACTTCTGGAAGGGTCTTTTGAGAGATGACATAAGCTCTTCCGGCACCCCAAATCGGGGCATGCAAATATATTGTCCTTCCCAAAGCAAGCCATCCATTGCCTGTTCCAAAATGAAATCTGACAAAATAAATATGTCCCTCCTCCAGGTGTTATTTTACCTATGCTTTGGCCAGTGTAGCCAAAGCTAGAGGAGTCTGGCCATTGCTGTCTGGACACATCTGGAAAGCCAAAAATTCTCCCAGCTGTGCCCCAAAATGAGCACTCAAGATTAGCTGGACCTAACCTTCTGTGGCCATTTTGAGAACAAAGCTTCAAACCAGGAATAAATCCCTTCTTCTCCTGCTGCCATATCAGAATCCGAATACTGTATTGGCAAACCTCATGGTGATCAGCCATGATGACTGTCCTGAGAATATAATGCAGTGGCCTGTCATCTCCCTTCTGCATCACAACATGACACCCATAGTACCACTGATCCCGTTCCGTGAGTCACTTTCTGGTCCTGAGCCCTTTGGGCACACAAAGTCATCCTCCTCAGCCCCAGGCCAGGATGGATGAAGCTGCTGCCCTTCATCAAGAGGGATTTGAGTGGGATTTAATCCACTTGGGGACGATCACCTTTCCCTGTGGACTTTGGCACCCAAGGCTGTTAGTCCTCAGGATTGTCAGGTTAGTTAACCACCGCCTGACACTCAGCATTGAGTCACCGGCAGTAGGGTCTACTCTATTACCATAGTAGGATAACCTGACCAAACTGGTATTAATATACAGTATATACAGTAGAACCCCGCATAACGAAAACGCTCTGTTCCTCGGAGATGTTTGCTATGCGGTTCTTTTCATTATACGGATCAAATGGGCAATACCCCACATAATGAAAAAAATGTTTGTTATATGGGGTTTACGTTAAGTGGGGTATACCCCGGTTAACTAAAACCCCATTTAACAAAAACAAATTCATTATGCGGGGTATTGTGCAGAACACATGAACGGTTCATTGTACGGATTTTTTGTTATTTCATTATTTATTTGTTGGATTTATAACAAAGCATTCGTTATGCGGGGTACCACTGTATATAGCACGGGTTACCAACCGAATGCCCGTGGGCCGGATCCAGCCCATGTGCCATTTCATGTGGCCCCCACCTCTCCAAGGGAATTTGAGATCAGAATGGCCATCCCTTTGAAGCTATTGGGACAAAATGGCCAGCCCATCATGCAGGCAGGGCAAAATGGCCGTCCGGTCCTCAAAGCTGATTGAGAGAGCGTGGCCTGGCCCCCAGTTTGAAAAGGTTGAGAACCCCTGATATATAGCATTGAGACTTGTCTGCCTTTTGATGTCTCTCTTTCTTGCTTCCAACCAGTCCAGAATTTCCCCCCTCATTCTTTCTGGTTGCCCTCTTTCCCAACCTATTGCCTCCCTGCCCTCTCCAGAGACAGAGCAACGTTTGTGAGGAAGGGGGTGAGCCTGCCCGCAACAACTGCAAAAGAACTTAATCTGCTGCTGCCCCAGATTGTGAGGGAGATGGTTGTGGTGATGCTGTCAAGATACTCCCTTCAAAGGCCTGCCTTGTTCTCCCTTACTCATTCAAATGAAAAGATCAGCCATTGGAACAGGCAAATCCTGAATGGGCCTTTTGATTCCGGTTCTTTGCTGGCCTGGGAAGAGGAGGGTATACAATGGGGACCCCTCCCCACCACTCCGCGTTGGCTTCTGCTAGTAAACAATCTCTTAAACCCATCTTTTCAGGTCCAGAACATGAGTAGGACACTTGGAATAGTGACAGCAGCCAGCGTCCTCTCAGTGCCAATGCAGAATCCCGAACTGCACCCTGTCACACTGTTCAAACCCATTGAGTTGTTGTCTGTCTCACACACCCTGTGGCTTCTGAAACCTGTTTTGGATCTCACACTGGCAGCTTTGCAGAAGGATGAAAAACCAAAAAGTAGCTTGGTTTGGAGAAGCCAACAGATAAGCAGGGTTTAAAAATCCAAGTAGGTTTAAAGATTAGAAAGGTGATGTCCAATCCAATATCCAATATATTGGATTGGTTACAAAAAAATTCATGTCAGAAATTACTCTGGCTTGAAAGGATTTTTGCTGGAGAAACTCTGCTCAGGCGACGTCCGAACGAGGCTCCTTTCATGTCATGGATTGGATATCACCTTTTTATCCAATATCAATTTTTCGTCGCTTATCTATTTAAACACAAATCAACCAAACTCCAAAATGTTCTATCCTTTGCCTTCTGTTTCCATCTCTGGCTGGGCTCATCCCATCGTTTTTGGGGTCTGCCTAGTGGTCTTTTGTGATCCCTTGGTATACAGTCTGTTAGCCGATAAGTCCATCTATTATTCTGTAGGCAGGTAATATAGCCTGCCTATCTTTTTGCCACATATACCGGTAGTTCATCGACCACATCACACAGTCCGGTTCTTTGGTGTAATTCCTTGTTGCTGACCTTATCCCTGATTGTTACTCCAGATACCCGTCTTTCCATTGCTCTTTGGGTTACTGCCAGTTTTTCTTCTTCTGATTTTGTTATTTTCCACATTTCGGATGCCTACAACATTGCTGATAACACTGTCATATTCAAAGTGGTACCTCGAGTTACAAATTTAATGCGTTCCAATGCATTTTTCATGTTATGAAAAATTTCTAACTCAAATTTCCCATAGGAATGCATTGAAAACCAAAATTCATAACTTGAAATATGGTTTCCCATAGGAATGTATTGAAAACCAATTAATCTGCTCTGGAAAAATTTGTAACTCGAGCCATTATTTTCAATTGATTTTCATTCGTATTGTGGACATTTGTAACTCGAGGTACCACTGTAATAACAAAGGAGCCCCGAGGAGGAGATGGAGAAGAATGCAGAAAGCTAGCTTTAGACTTTGTGCCCTTAATGATGGAAGCTATGATGGTCTCCTTGACTGGGCGGCTTCCTTGAGAAGTTATGCATAGATAGTCTTCCTGTTTCCTCCACTGTCCCAAAGATTATCAGGAAAAAACTCCACAGAACTCAATGGGATGCCTGTTTGGTGCCTTACAGAGAACCCCCCTGAACCAGAACAGCTGGAGTACCAAACCACCAGGGAATTTAGGGACTGTATATTCTGGACATAGTGCACTGCTCACAAACTATTCATCCAAGGTGGGAATGTCAGCAAATTATGCATCCAAGATGAGACTCTACAAACTATCTGGCATTGGACTGCTTCATCACTCATAGTCTCATGGTCACTAGACAATAGGTACCAACATCAGGTTTAGTATTGGACTCCTTCAACAAAGTTCTAGCTGCCGAGAGGATGTTACATTTTGCCTCTGCTGGCAGAACAGGTTTGCTGAGGTGTGATTTCCTTGGAAAACAAGAATTACCATGAAATCTCGTTTTGGACATCACATGACAGCCTTACAAAGTGGCCTGTGGGTAAGAGCCAAACACATCTGGATGGCATTAGATTAGGAAAGCCTCCAATACAATATCAGTATGGTAGTTATAATGGATTATTGCATCTGGAAATCATTTTAACTGGAAATTCCAAGGGATGACATTGGCACATCATTCCAACCAAGTATAATTTCCACATTTTGATCATGCTTTCTCTCCAGATCTTTGCTGTTCCCTGTGGAATGAAACGCTTGGTCCATACTTCCCCTCCTTTTAAAAAAGGAAACTTTTATTTATAAGCAAAATATAATCACACGGCACTTTTCTGTTTCTCAGTCTAAAAACAATCTTCACCCTGAGAGGGAAATGTGTTTTGTACAAAAGTAAGGGAGTGGGGAAATTAACATTTCATATACAGCATATTTTTTTAAAAAGTATATACATTTATATTCATATATATAAAAAAACATTTCATTTAAACGAATCTGTAGGAAAACAAATAGTGGATTATTCTGCAGACTCTCCAACACAAGCAGGCAGAAAGAAAAGACTTCTGGTTTGAGTCCGCTAGCAGTTGATGGCCAATTCAGTGGGAGTATTTAATGGGCCATCAGAATTCTTCAGCAAAAATGGCATTTTCACTGGTCCAGCCTGGTTTCCCCCCTCACATGATCCAAAGGAAAGACAGATTGCATTGATATGTTGCAGCAAGCAGAACGGAAAACATGAGTTAGGTACCTGAAATAGAGTCACTGGAACTATGATTCGGAAGATGATGTGTGTGTTTTTGAAAGAAAAGGAGCAAAGTCTGTTTTCTTTGTACGCATTAAGAGAGGTGGTAGCCAACTGTTTCCGCTGGAGTGTCACAAGTCAAAAGCCTTAAAACTAGATGGGCTGGCAGCTGCCCCACAAGTTGGAAACACATTATCTGCAGGCAACGGGGAAAGTTTGGAAAAGTTGTGTCCAAAAAATAATAATAATGGCCACTTTTCCAAACTTAGGCCGTTTTTTGCAAAACATAGCAGGAGGTAGAAAAGTGTCTCAGCACCCCCTCATTCTCCTGTCTGTACCTCTCTTCTTAAAATCATTTCTTTTCAGCCAGGAAAAAGAGCCTCAAGTCCGCCAGGCTCAGATCCAGGAAGAGCTTTATGGCAAGAACAAACATCTGCGCTGTATCAAGGCAGGATCTAAAGCCACAGGCTAAGAGAGAGGGAGTCACAATAAAATTATGCAATAACCCTGCCTTAAGCAGATGTTAACCTTTTAGGACGCTGAGCTAAGTAGCATCACATCGCAAGAAAAGACAGTTAATTTGGGGGGCCATATATAAGCCTGTGGTCTCCTGGATTTGTTTGGGTCAGCTTGCAATCCTCGCTACCTAGACCACAACCATCAACTACCTGTGAATCAGGACATTTAACATAGGCATACAAACAAATCTTAAAATCAGGGGTTCCCAGCCTAAGGCCCGTGGGCCAGATCTGGCCTGCAGTGTCATTTCATATGGCCTCCAACCCCTAAAAGGGCATCTGAGAAACAAAATGGCATCCCTTTGAAGCTGTTGGGACAACATGGCCACCTCCGTCGTGCAGGCAGGGCAAAATGGCTGTCCGGCTCTCGAAGCTGACTGAGAGAGTGTGACCCGGCCCCCAGTTTGAAAAGGTTGTGAATCCTTGTTTAAAATGGAAAAACTATTCATTGCATAGGTTTCTTTCTCGCACAGAATTTCAACTTCCTTTCTCCAAGACATAATAAGACTCATATACAAAAGTTTAAAAAAAGACATACTGTTGATTAATCAGGCATGGATAGGCATGGATTATATCAGTGATGGCAAACCTTGGCACTCTAGGTGTCTTGGAACTTCAATTCCCAGAAGCCCTGATCAGCAGGAGTGCTGACTTGGGCTTCTGGGAATTCTAGTCCAAGAACCCCTGGAGTGCCACGGTTTGCCATCACTGGACTATATGACTCAAATTAGTCTGTCTGATTTGCAAGAGACCCCTGCCTGCCTGTGAATTTGATTGATTTGGCAGCTGTTTGGGACTTTGAATGTCCCCAAAGCTTTGCAGTGGCTTGTATACAGACTGGCCCTTCCCACAAAGTGCTGCAGCAACAGGCAAGGAGAGTCCCCTACGGACTATGCAGAACAAATCAGGAACAAAATGCACATTTATTGTGCAATACAAAACAGAAGAAAAGCCATTGTGCGGAAAGGCATTTTGTGCACGGCTGGATCCAGACAATAGGTCTTGACAGCCAAGGAGCGGGAGTGGGGTTTTATGTTATTCCGTTGTTACTACTGATTAAACAGGTGTGGCAGGTCCGGAAATAGATAACCTACAAAGCCTGTGTAATCTGAAAGTAGGGTGAATATATGTACCAGAATGAGTTGTCCCTTTTGCAAATGAGCCACAACTTGAGATGAAAGACCGCCAAGCGTTTCCATCCCAAGCTACTAGGAATGTGTGATACAAGACTGAAGAAATGTGTATAATTCAGGACATTCTTGAGAGGCTGTGGACTTGTATCGAGCGCAATGGCAAGCCCAGTGTCTACCCAAGGTAAAGGTGAAGGTAAAGGTAAAGGTAGAGCTAGAGGTAAAGGTAAAGGTAAAGGTCCCCTTGCTTGAAAGCTAGGTGTATCCAACACTAGAGGACTGGTGCTTATTTCTGTTTACAACCAAAGACCCAACACTGTCTGTGTCTGCAGACATTTCCATGGTCATGTGGCAAACATGACTAGATGCTGGAGAGCATGAAAGGTTGTAACCTTTCCTGTCAAAGCGGTACCTCTTATTCTACTTGCAATTTCTTGCTTTTGAATTGCTAGGTTGGCAGGCACTGGGGCAGATGATGGGCGCTCACTCTATCACGCAGTACTCAGGTCTCGAACTTCTGACCTGCCAGCTTTCTGATCATCAAGCTCAACATCTTAACCGCAAAGTCACCATGGCCCAAGTATGCTATGAGACTATATTGGGGAATAAGGTTCAGCACTTTGGAGAGCTCCTATAAAGTTCCAGCTAATTCCCCCAGAGGAGATCTGCTGCCCTTTGCATCCTCAGAGTGACCAGTGAGGCCTGTGGTGCGGTCAAGGGGGGAATGTTTGGGACTCAGGCAGGGTCTATACATCCACAAGATGGATGGGCATTCACCATGATGGTGAAAAGTGGACCTGTTGAGTTTCAACCTGGTTGGAATGGGTAAGGATACAGAGTCTTTGCTAGGAAGGAAGGAAAAAATTAGGAACCTTCGTATTTACTATACTGTTCACTATTACTAGCAGAGCCTTTCCTTACCCCCATTTGAAATGTGCTACAAAATAATCCCCTTGAAAGAAGAGAGACTGTTGGATTGTATTTTAATGCCCTGTTGCCCATTTGAGGCTCCAACCTAGCTATGGCTTCTGGGTCCACTGGCTTTTTTTGCCCAGCCTCCCCAATTCCTGGGAGAAGGTGCAGCGCAATTCAGGGCAATCCTAATAATCTTTTGGCCCCGAATACTTGTCAAGTTTGAAAGGGGGAGGTGAGGAAAGTGCGGTGCCTTCCCTTGAACAGACAGGATAAAGAGGACCACAGGGTAGATATCTGGCCTGCCACGAATCTCTGGTGTCAGTTCTCAAGACTCCTGAGGAACAACAGCAATAAAGATGGGCGCTTCTGTGCGTGAACATAGTGCATCTCTGTGGCCACTCAATGAGCTGAGATTCTCCCTGCTGGGATTCAAGGCAGATATAATAGTCTCCTGGAAAGGCTACACAGGAGATGTGGCAGTGAAACAGCTGGTAATAAAATAAGGGGAGAGGGACAGAATGACCGACACTGTTTTCATTTGATGACCTCAAAAGCCATTATGAGAGAGATTATCTTTTCTTTTTCCACTAGTCCCGCTCCTGTGCTTAGAACAGGAGATGCCAGGTGAAGCTGTGCCCCATTTAATTGTGCCTGGGGAAGTTACACCGACTCAGCCACTGTGCAACACTTAAGCCTGTGATGGAGAACCTTGGCACTCTAGGTGTTCAAGGACTTCAATTTCCAGAAGCCCAAGTCCCTGTGAATCCACACGAATAGATAAACCCATTCACAGAGACTTGGTCTTCTGCAAATTGAAGCCCAAGGACAGCTAGAGTACTAAGATTCGCCATCACGGAGTCTTAGGCCAAGGATCAGGACTCCCCCATCAGTGTCTCTTTCTCTCAAGCAGCAACCCTAGTACCTGTTAGCTGGTGACAACCAGCTACAACGAATTGCGGGGTTATCATTGGGGAAAGTGAGCAGGAAATGCAGAGGGTGGGAAAAGAGAGGACTTTGTGCCATCCAATGATCCAACTGGGCTTTCTCCACTTGAGGTTCCCCCCTGGTACCCCTAGAAAGATGTTCTTTCTGAGTTGGAAGATTCCTTTTCCGGACCTCGCCTCGAAAAATACAAGGAACATCTGGAGTCCGAAAAAGGAACTTGTTTGAGTTTTGATGCCTTTCTCCCATCTCTAAACTCAAAGACTTGGGAATGAGGGCTCCTGCCTTCTCCTCAGGTGGTAGGGGAAGCGTGGGACTACAGAGGATGATGGCCCTGAGGGTGATGCACCCTCAAGGCCAGTCCTTAAAACCTCGCTGTACCCGAGAAGGGGAAAGCCAGGTTGGCAAAATGGAAGGCAGTGGTTCATTACAAGAAGGGAGGTGTTGCCTTCTAAAACTGTGAGATGGGGAGATGTCTGCACCCAAAACGTTGTTTCCAACGTTCCCCCCACCCTTGGTCAGAGCTAACACACCTCCACTTTCCCATCGACTGTCAAGCCCCTTCTTCTGTACCAGCACAACTGGAGGGCTCGGCCAAGAGCCGGCTATTCTCATGTGGGGTCGGGCACATCACATAACGCCCTCCTGCCTGGGGTGGGTGAACCTCTGCTGCCGTCACCACGGGCTTCAATGCCTGGCTTTCCTTGGTCGACGCTTCTTCTGGGCCCAAGCCCCCGACAGCACCTATCTCTGCCTCTCCAGGAGCCACACCATCATCCATGTTGACATAGAGGATCTCCTCAGGATCCTTAGCCGGCGGGAGAGACTTGAGGATCTTCTCGAGCTCCCGGTGAAGGATCTCAAAGCTAGGGCGGTCACGAGGGTTGAGAGCCCAACAACCCAACATCAGCTCGTACCTGTGGGGACGACAAGATGGAGGAACCTCTGTGGAAGAGCCGACAGCATGAGAGAATCCAGGGATTGAATGGAGCCAATTTGGGTGTGGAAGAACCACTGTGGATTGAGCACCCGTCTCTGTCCCAGTTCTTGGGGACAAGAAAGGAGCCTCATTTGGGTGTTCTTTGAGCAGAGTTTCTTCCACAAACATCCTTTCAATTCAGAATAATTTCTGACATCCTATGTGAGGATTGACTGGTCTTTGTCAAAGGAAGCACTCTAGGCAGAGGGACTAAATCAGGGTTTCACAACCTTTTTCTGCCATGGGCGCACCCAGACAGCTGAGTGAGCCGGACCATGCCCCCCAAAGTGGAAGCATTTATGGTTGTCATAAATGTGGCCACTTCTACATTTACGACAATCACATGTACGATTACTCATGTGCAGGTATGTTTTATGGCTGGCTTAAGACACACCTGCGCATACATAAATGCATCTTCTTCCACTTCAGGGTGTGGCAAAGGCGGCAACGGGCCAGATGAACTGGCATTGGGGGGCGGGGACGGCCCACAGGCTGTAGGTTGGGAAGCCCTAGACTAAAGGGTTATGGTGCATGGCCTGATGCAACATGAAGGAAAGAGGCATTGTTTTGTGGAAGAGTAAAGGAGATGGTGCTTACAGGCCATCAAGACAGTCGATTGGCTGTTTGAGACGGTTGCCTTGGCGTAGGTAGTCATAAATCTCGCTGTTCTCCACACCTGGGTATGGCGTCTGGCCACGGGTCGCAATCTCCCACATGGTAACACCAAAGGACCACTGGAAGGAAAGAGTTACAAGAGGGAAATGAAAGAAGTGAGGAGAAACCAAGGACCCACTGGTCAAACAGGTTCTAGCTTCTCCCATGATGCCGGTGTTGGTGTTGGCCATCGTTGATCATGGTGCAGACATAAGAGCAGAGTTAGAAGAAGTTACTTCTATGCACCACAGCTTCCAGAATCCTCCAGCCTCCACCTTGCTTGGGTTTGGAGAGCCATAGACCAAAAGAAGTTACTTTCTCGAGCTCCAGTTGGAAGCTCAGCCCAGGGCAATGAAAGAGTGGCCTTCTCATGGGTTAGTGCGGGAAACAGGAAAGGTGGCATCCAAAGCAACCCCTGTGAGGTAGCTCACCACATCACTCTTGATGGTGTAGACCCGGTCAGCCAAACTCTCGATGGCAATCCACTTGACAGGCATCTTGGAGATGCGCCCTTGCCGGTAGTAATCGCCATTGTAGATCTTCTTGGAAAGACCAAAATCAGCCACGCACGCCGTCATGCTCTCGTTGAGCCTGGTGGGTGAGGAAAACCACATGTGACTGAGCAAGCTAGCCAGGTAAGAAGATTTGGGTCCCAGCAATGCTAGACAGCAGCAGGCTGCTACACAGCCTCCCCCACATATCTCTAGGTCAAGGTCTCCCTTGCTCAGAAGCTAGTCATGTTTGACTCTAGGGTACAGTGCTTATCTCCGTTTACAGTCAAAGAGCCAGCTATGTCTGTGTCTGCAGATGTTTCTGTGGTCATGAGGCACGGCTAGATACCAGAGTGCACTGAACACTGTTACCTTGCCTGTTGAAGCAGTACCTATTTATCTACTTACAATTTCTTGCTTTTGAACTGCTCAGTTGGCAGGAGCTAGGGCAGATGACAGGAGCTCACTCCATCATGCAGCACTCAGGTCTTGAACTGCTGACCTGCCAACCTTCCAGTCATTAAGTTCAGCATCTTAACCACTAAGCCACTGTGGCCCCTCACACACATCTCTAATGTTAAATCCCCTCTCCTTTCCCCTCCCCACTTTCATCTTTGTTTACTCACATGCAGTTCCGGGCAGCGAGGTCCCGGTGTATGAAGTTCTTGCTGCTGAGATACTCCATCCCGCTAGCAATGTCCGTCATGAATTTGACCAGTGTCTGTGTGGGCAGGAACTGGTAGGTGAAGGAGGACAAAGTGATTAGATGAGGTTGGGTTGGGGGCATCGTCTCTTGCTCCAAAGCATACCCACCCACCCTTGTCTTGATTTGCCCATTGTGATTGGACACCAACTCCCAACTTTATTTCATTGTTGTCCACTTTAACTAGGAATGATGGGAGCTAGAGGCTGGTTTTCTGAATGGGTCATAGTTAAGGAAATACCTGTGTCTTTGGTTTCTTGATGTACTTTCCTCACACCAATCTATGCCCACCCACAGCTTGAGGTTAGAGGCCAAGTGTTTTATGATTTGGGAGCTTGATATTTTAACGTCCCAACAGCAGATGCTTCTGAGGGTTGGTACCTACCATGGGGCTGTCTCCAAGACGGGAATAGAGGAGGAAGCTGTGCAGGTCTCCATGCTTCATGAAGGGCAAAATCACCACAGGCGAAGGGTAGCCATCGCTCTCTGTGTTCTGCAGGCAGACTCCTTCATGGATGGATGGAGGGATGGAAGGAAGGAAGGAAGGAAGGAAAGAAGGAGGGAGGGAGAAAGATTATTATTTCCCACTCCCCCCCACTCTGGTCAGGAAGCAACAGTAAGGAGGAAGTTTGAAGAACTTGGGTCTGATCACCGATGGTATATTTTAGGAACGTGGAACAGAGCCAACACCTGGTGCTCTGTGGTTCTTTTGAGAGTGAAAGCTATTGGTTCTAGTCAAACAGAGATCAGGGAAGCTGAAGGTGGCTTCTTTCCTTGACATCAGATAAAAATGGGGTCCCTGATTTGGCGGTGGAGGGAGGGGAGGGGACACTTGTAAAAAACCTCGCTTGGCTCCCTATTCTGTCATCCATCGAACCAGGTTCTGTTTAACAGCCGAACGCAGAGGCCAACGGAGCAGTTGAGAACTGCAACACTCTTCCCTCAATAATCCTGTTTCTAGAGTCCAAGACAGGCAACAAAGGTGGGGAGCTCCTCAGAGCCCTGTGCGTAACAACTTATACAAACCTATGATGATGAGTCCCCTCCCAACCAGACCTTGGAAATGTTGCATTTTTGGACTAAACCCCCCACCAAAGATGGTGGGGGGAGTCCAGCAAGGGAAGGCCTGGGAAAGGCTATGGGGGAGGGACTTTGAGGTCTTCCAAAGGACCACACCATGCTGTGTGTGAATGTGGAGGGAGACAGAATCCATTGGTTCATTTACTGGTCTGCCGAACTACCAGAAACATGCACCAACGAGGACTTAGGCTTGGCCAATGACAGAGCCGGGAAAGTGGCTTCATTTCGGCAGTCCGGGGTTTGATCGGGACACGAAAGAAGTAGTGAAAAAGCCGGGTTAGCCTGAACTCAGCTTCCACCCACCCAAGTCCTGACGTGGCCAAAGCTCCCAAAACCCCTGCCAACATCTGTTTTCCCAAGAAGCCTTGTCTCCTCCCCCTCATTCCCAGCTCCCTTCCCCAGGGATCCTCCTTCCATTCCAGCACTCCCCCCCCCCCCCATAAGCTTAAAGCCGTTTCCTCTCTTGCAGTTTTTTCCCAGGCTTCAGACTGCAAAGAGATCCCTAGATGGAACGGAGGAGGAGGAGGAGGGTGCCTTGGGTTCCCCCAGCTTCCCTGGCTCACACGCTGGGTGCCAAACTTAGGCATGTAAAATGATGGTTTGCACCCAATCTTGCAGGCCAAGGGAGTGAACGGAGCGGGGCCAGGAGATGGCAGAGCTTAAGATAAGCCAGGAAGCGAGGAGGATGGGAATTTCGACCTGGAATTAACCTTAGCATGATATAGCTGAGCATTGACAAATGAAAATACATATTGATAGGGTGCTGGGAGAGATGTTTATTTAGTTCCCAGGTAGGCTTTGCTTGAATTCATTGCTACCTGTATGACTACCTGACCCATCATGCCACGATTTCCAATCTGGGACTTGCTTTCATTTGTTGTTGTTCAGTCGCACAGTCGATTCCGACCCTCTGTGACCCCATGGACCACCGTCCGCCAGGCACTCCTGTCCTCCACCATCCCCCTCAACTCGCTCAGCTCTGCACCCACCGTCTCCACAACACCATCTAGCCATCTCATCCTGGGCCTTCCCCTTCCTCTTTTGCCCTCGACCCTTCCAAGCATCAAAGCTTTCTCAAGTGAATCCTCTTTTCTCATTTGATGTCCAAAGTACTTTAGCTTCATCTTTATTATTTGACCTTCTAATGAGCAGTCAGGGATGATTTCTTCTAAGATTGACCTATTTGTTCTCCTTGCTGTCCAGGGGACTCTCAAAACTCTCCTCCAACACCACATCTCAAAGGCGTCTATTCTTCTGCATTCAGCTTTCCTAATGGTCCAGCTCTCACAACCATACATTGCCACAGGGAATACCATTGCTTTGACTATGCGAATTTTTGTTTTCAATGTGATGTCTCTACTTTTCACTATGTTCCCCAGGTTTTTCATTGCTTGCCTCCCAAGAATCAGTCACCTTTTTATTTCATGGCTGCAATCACCATCTGCAGTGAGCTTTGATCCTAAGAAAGTAAAGTCTGTCACTGCTTCTACTTCTTCCCCATCTATTTTCCAGGGACTGAGAGGGCCTGTTGCCATTATCTTGGTTTTTTTTTTTGATATTGAGTCTCAAGCCAGCTTTTTCACTTTCTTCTTTCAACCTAATCAGGAGCCTCTTTAGGTCCTCCTCACTTTCTGCCATTAGGGTGGTATCATCTGCATATCTCAAATTGTTGATATTTCTTCCAGCAATTTTGATCCCAAATTGTGATTCCTCCATCCCTGCATTGCGTATTATGTGTTCTGTGTATAAATTGAATAAGCATGGTGACAAAATGCAGCCTTGTCTTACTCGTTTTCCTATTCCAAACCACTCCGTCATTCCACTTTCTGTCCTAACTGTTGCCTCTTGATTCATGCTTTCATAGCATCACAGAATCACTGAGTTGACCTTTTAGGCCATTGAATACAAGCCCCTGCTCAATGCAGGAATCCAAATCAAAGCAGATTATCTATCTATCTATCTATCTATCTATCTATCTATCTATCTATCTATCTATCTGTCTGTCTGTCTGTCTGTCTGTCTGTCTGTCTGTCTGTCTGTCTGTCTGTCTGTCTGTCTGTCTGTCTGGCCGTCTGGCCGTCTGGCCGTCTGGCCGTCTGTCTGGCCATCTATCTACAGTTTTCTGTGGCTTAAAATACCTAGCTATGTCTTTAGATTCCTATACTTTCTGCTGCTTCCTGAATGTTAAAATGACAAAGAGTTCTGTAGCATTCAAAACCTTGCACACCTGGTTTCTTTACAATACCGTATCTAAGAACTGTCCTGCCCACCAGAGATTTCAGAGTTCAGCTGAAAGATGGTGTGGAAATGCACGCGCGCGCGCATGCGTGCGCACACACACACACACGCGCGCGCGCGCGCGCGCACGCACACACACACACACACACACACACACACACACACACACACACACACACACACACACACGTGTGCGCTCGTGCACACACAAGTACACACACACAAGTACCCTCACGATATCCCCCTCTTCTTACCAATGAGTTTCATGACATTGGGATGGTCGAAATCTTTCATGCAGACAGCCTCGCTGAGGAAGTCCTCCATCTCGCTGCGGGTGCAGATGGCAACTGCAAAAAGAAGAAGGTGGGAGTGTGAGCCTGGATTTGTAGATAGCAGGGCTTAGACAGCCAACCCCCCCCACACACACACAAAATGAGAGTGTCTCTGTGCATGTGCAGAGTTCTGAACAACCAGTTACATTCTTAGTCAGTCAGTGGCTTTCATAATAATAATAATTTCATGTCAGAAATTATTCTGGGTTGAAAGGATTTTTGCAGAAGAAACTCCACTGAGGGAGTGCCCAAATAAGGCTGTCATGCAGTACCTGGGTCTCGAACTGCCGACTTGCCAGCCTTCCAGCTAACAAGGCAAGCTTCTTAACCACTGAGCCACTGCAGTGGCTTTCATGCCCATTTAGCAAGCTGCCCTATGCCAAGTTGATATTGACTCTGGTGGGCAGATAAATCTCCCTTCCTCTGAAGAAGAGAGCTCTGGAATCAACCGTTCCCAAATTGGATCAGGAATTGCCTTTCATTTTCAAGGGATCTCCAGGGCTCAGCTCCAAATTCTACTTTTGAATTCCATTGTTGAGGCCTGGATGGTGTAAAGCTGAAGAAGAAGGCAAAGGGCCTCTGGGCATGTGCAGAGAGGCATAAATACAACCCTGCCTGGAAGCATCTAAGATATGTTCCAAACAGAGATTTCTGGGGAATATTAATTCTCAAGGAGGATTAGGCAACAGACTTACTCTTCATGGTCTTAACAGCGACCTTAAGAACGGCCCCATCTTGGTTGAGTTGCCCTTCCATCACTGCACCAAATTCTCCTGTACAGACACAAAGGGAAAGAAAAATCTGTGACCAAGACTGAGTGGCTGGCAAATATCAGAAATATCATACATCAAATCAAATCTTTATTACAGTTCAAGTCCAACATAGGGGTAGCACAGATTATTTCTTCTTGTTTCTGGTTGTTACTGTTCCATATACTATTCCAAATTTTGGCAATCGTCATGGCAATCAGCCATGAAGACTGTCCTGGGGACAATATAATGCAGTGGCCTGCTATCTGCATTCCACAATGCAGCGTGACCCCCATAGTACCACTGATCCAGTTCCATGAATCACTTCTGGTCCTGAGCCCTTTTGGCACATAAAGTCCTCCTCAGCCCCAGGCCAGGATGGATGGAAGCTGCTACCCTCCATCAAGATGGATTCAAGTGGGATTTAATCCACTTGGGGACCATCCCCTTCCCTGTGGATTTCGCCATCCAGGTAATAGAGTAGACCATACTGCCAGCAACTCAACGTTGAGTGTCAGGCGGTGGTTAACTAACCTGACAATCCTCAGGACTAATAACCTTGGATGGCAAAGTCCACAGGGAAGGGTGATGGTCCCCAAGTGGATTAAATCCCACTTGAATTCATTTTAATGAAGGGTAGCTGCTTCATCAATCCTGGCCTGGGACTGAAGAGGCCTTTGTGTGCCAAAAGTGCTCAGGACCAAAAAGTGACTCATGAAACTGGATCGATGGTACAGATGTCATGCTGCGATGCGGAAGGCCAATGGAAGGTCACTGCATTATATTGTTCCCGGGACAATCTTCATGGCTGATCACCATGAGGAGGGGGTACACATGTTACCTGAAAAGACCTCCCCAGCCAAATACCATCTATCACACAGAAAGAACCTCCTCGAAGACTCTGGTATTTTTGAACCACAATTGGGCATATCCTGGTTACGGCAACCTTGCATTGCCAGCTAATTTTTCTCACACTAGGTCAGGCAGAATGAACTCACTAAAAGGTGCCTTCATTTTAGCAGTTTCACTAGACAAAGAAGAAGACCATGAGGCTCACCAATATCTGGAATCAGATACGGCAGAAGAAGAAAAGCTGAAAAGTGATGATGGCTTTGCAAAGCTAGAGAAAAATGACTGCAAACTGTCTGCTTGCAACCAGTGATTGGAAAATCATCTCTCATCAAGTGGATAGAAAAGTTCTCCTTCTTTAGAGGACATGAAATCAATTTTGTCAGGGCAGAAAGTTAAAGCCCTTCTTGTCAGCTCCTACTTTTCACGGAGGCCTCTGCTTTGGCAAAACATCCCAGGAATTTAAAGAAAAACAAAAGGAAGTTCTACGTTGACAAACACATTTTCTTCCCTCCTTCGTCCCCTGATACAGCCCTCGTTCCCACGCAACTCTGTGTCATCTGTCTGACATAGCAAACGAAAACACATTCATGGTTTGGAGGAAGTGCAAAGATTTGGGTAGCACCAGTACCCAAAAACTAGAATCTTCAAGAAAAGTGTGAACTTTGTGGGCGAGAGAGAAGACATTTTCCCAGTTATACTCAAATCACTTGTGTCCAAATAGTGAAAAAGTCATGATTAAAAAAAAATACAAGAAACAGGGTGTGTGTGTGTGTGAGGAAAATATTTAGGACCCCACCACCATCTTTCAGTTTGCATTCCTGGCTCTGGATAATTAACACTATGCATAATTAACACATGGCATTTCCTGCTAGAGCAATTGCTGATGGAGGTTGGGTTTTGTGGTTTTATAAAACTATGGGATATAATTTATATAATTTATATATAAAAGTCCAATGATAGTTTCTACAATTCTGGTTCCTGGCTATAGTAATCATGATTTATAACAACCCTTTCCAGAGTTTTCTAAGCAGAAAGTATTCAGGAGTGGTTTAAAAGTAAAGGTCTCTCTTGCTCAAAAGCCAGTCATGTTTGACTCTAGGGCTTACAGCCAAAGAGCCAGTGCTATCTGTGTTTGCAGACATTTCTGTGGTCATGTGGTAGGCATGTCTAGATGCCAGAATACACAGAATGCTGTTTACCTTTCCCACCGAAGTACCTTTTTATCTACTTGCCATTTCTTGCTTTCAAACTGCTAGGTTAGCAGGAGCTGGGATGGACAACAGGAGCTCTTGCTCAAAAGCCAGTTGTAGACAGAAGCTTAACGTTGCGCAACACTTGGGGCTTCAACTGCTGACCTGCCAACCTTCTAGTCATCAAGTTCAGCATCTTCACCCCTAAGCCTCAACAGTCCCTAACAAGTCCAGAGAGGGAGCAAATGTTTCCTCTTTCCCAGAAAGTGATGCAAGACGGCAAGAGAGGTCACTCATCTACTGCTTCCCTCTCCATCTAGAACAGGGTGTTCCCAACCTTTTCAAGCCTGGCCTCCGGTCATGCTCTCTCAGTCAGCTTTGAGGGCTGGATGGCCATTTTGTCATGCTTGCACGATGGGGGTGGCCATTTTGTCCCAACAGCATCAAAGGGGAGAGCCATTTTGCTTCTTGAATGCCCTTGGAGGGGTAGGGGGCCACATGAAATGGTGCTGTGGGCCAGATCTGGCCTGCAGGTCTTCGGTTGGGAATCCCTGATCTAGGAAGTCACGTGTTTTTCCCCTGGCTGGAGTGAAGGCACAGCTGGATGGTTAGGAAATGGCAGACAGGTGGGAAATCCATTTTCCCCGGCTGCGTCCGGGCGCAGAAGAACATGAGTCTTGTAAGAGCTTTAGCACGCGACCCAAACCCTTCCAGAGCTCAACCAGCTGCTGACATTTCAGGAGCGGATCAGACGTTCCGTGTCTGACTCAGTCCAGGGGCTGTTCTGGCGGCTGGTTTCTGAGATGTAGGGCATTTAGGGGACAACACCAGTCATCGAATCCATGCAAATGAAAAGATGGGTGGGTTGGAAACTTGCAACCCTATTCAGGAAGTTTCAGCTTCTATTTGTTGCTCAGGCACTCGCTGGAGAAAAATGCTTGGTTCAGCTCTTTAGAGAAGCAACATCATCCTAGAAATAGATTCCCTCTCATCAGAATTGGCTTTTGCCAACCTCACCGTGCTTTCTTCTCTCTTCTCAATATTCAGAATTAGAGCCAACAATATTAGCTCCCCAACACTTTTGTGTGAGGGCATTGGGCGCAGGATGAATTGGCGTTGCAGGCCAGATCCAACCCATGGGCCATATTTTGGGCACCCCTAATCTAGAAGCTAAAGACAACACAACAGATTCTCCGGATGGATGTTCTGGTTGCACAACTAGCTGTTCTTCCATGTTCTCTTGACAGGGAAAATGCCCCTAACACAAGAAAAAAAGAGACAGAAGTAGACAGACTGTACAAAGAGGACAGGACAGGAGAGATGAGACGAGACGCGATGCTACAGAAGGCAAGAGACAGAACAGGCATAAATATTCAAAGGGAAACAGGCACGCTTTTGCCAGGAGTCTTTCCACCTCTTCTTTCCAAAAGCTTCCAAACGAATCCCAGCTGTGCTCGGAGGAAACCAGTTCCTTCCAAGATGAAAATGAGGAAGGAACTTTGCCAGGCCTTTGACCCGAATGCAGAAAACAGGCCTTCATCTCGCTGCCTCGTTGGTTCCAAGGAAACTGGGCCAAAGCACTTCTGAACCGTTCCGTTGACTACATGTTATTAATTATTACAACCATGTTGAACAAATGGTCTTGACATTGAATCAGGAAAAGAAATAAGGAAATGAAATGATTTGCTCCATACAATAATGAACTTCTTATGCCTTTTGGCCAGGATACTTTCCTTATCAGCCCAGGTGGCAGAAAGATGGTTCTTGAAGCATCTCACGGTGGAGACAAAACAAAATCATCTGCCTCTAGTACTTGGACTGTCTTTTCCTTAGCATCATCAGCCATAAAGCCATGGAAGGGTTTATGGCATGGATTCCCAACCTAAGGCTTGTGGGCTGGATCCGGCCCATGGTGCTATTTCATGTGGCACCCCACCTCCAAGGGCATTTGAGAAACAAAATGGCTGTCCATTTGAAGCTGTTGGGACAAAATGGCTACCCCCATCATGCAGGCAGGGCAAAATGGCCATCCGGCCCACAAAGCTGATTGAGAGAGCGTGACCCGCATCCTGGCTTGAAAAAGTTGGGAACCCCTGGTTTATAGTTTATAACTGCTAGGTGGGCAGGAGCCAGGACAGAGGAAGGGAGCTCACTCCATCATACAGCACTCAGGTCTCAAGTTGCTGAACTGCCAAACGTCTTGTCATCAAACTCAGCACCTTAACTACTAATCCACCACGGCTGTCAGCTTCGCACAGATTTTTCATTATTCATGGACGTCCTCAGGACAGAATCCAAGAAAACCTGGATCCTGGGACATTGACCAAGATTTTGAGCCACATATCCTTGGACTGTGGATGGTCTCTGCTTCAGGGGCGTAGTGGTTGGGCTTGGTGACTGGAAGGTCAGCAGGTCAGTAGTTTGATACCCGAGTGCTGTGTGACGGAGTGAGCGCCCCTTATCTGTCCCAGTTCTTGCCAATGTAGGAGTTCAAAAGCAAGAAATTGCAAGTAGATAAATAGGTACTTCTTTGGTGGCAAAGGTAACAGTGTTCTGTTCACTCGGTGCCTAGTCATTCCTGCCATGTGGCCACAGAAACGCCTGCAGACGCAGACTGTGCCAGCTCTGTGGCTGTAAACAGAGATGAGCACCAACCCCTTGAGTCAGACACGACTGGCGTTTGAGCAAGGGAGATCTTTACCTTTACTATCTCCCAAGTCCCTTCGGTGACACAGAGGCAAATTGGGGGGGGGGGGGACGGCAGAAGAAGACCCGATTTCTAAGTCTCGTTTGAGAAGAATTGGGATATCAATAGTAACCAGAAGTGATAAATTACCTGTAATCAATTACTTTTTCAGATGAGGAAGGTAAAATCATAATACTTATGCTACGGAGCCCTCCGAATGAGACTAATTGCTTTGGTTTATTAAGGCAAGGGCCAACGCGTAAAGCTTCCAGCTTCCAGGGCAACGTACCTTCGCCAAGCGTTTTCCCCAGGGCCACCTTGTGGCGATCAATCATCACATCTCTCAGCTTCTCTTTCAGTTCCTCGCTGATGCCAAGGCTGTTCACTGCTCAACATAAGAAGACAAGAGAGTTGCACAACATTAAGGACGTAGTGCGCAAACGAGAGCCACAGCCTCCAAGTCCCTCCGGGGACACAGAGGCAGATATGGGGGGAGACAGACAGCAGAAGAAGACCTGGTTTCTAAGTCTCGTTTGGGAACAGTTGGGATATCAACAGTAACCAGAAGTAGTAAGTTACCTGGAACCAACTACTTTTTCAGGTGAGAAAGAAAAAGCAATGTTATCATTTCAATGGAACAAAAAGCATGGGAGGAAATTTACTCAATTGGAGTGATGGTTTCTCGTTACTTCCAAAAATTATTTTAAAAGGCATGTTAATGCATTTCCAGAGACATCTTGAGAAGTTTTCTGGTTTTATGCCAGCCTCTTATTAAGTTTGTTTCCTCTTTTTAAAAAAATAAATAAAACAAAACAGTCATGGCTGATGCAGCCAAAATACTGACTTTGTTGATCAACATTGTTAAATAAGGAATGCCAGTGGGTTAATTTTACAAGCATCGTTATGAGTCACTGGAAATAATGACTTTTTAAAGGCTGCTTTTCAAGTTATGGTGATCACACGTGACGGATCCTTGGAGAAAATGAACCTGGTCTCTTAAAACACACTGAGAACAGAAAAGCCACATCAGTCAATAGACTTTCCAAGCAGAAAAAAAAACCCATTACATCTTCAACTGCTGCACATAGAGGATCTCCCAGTCCCTGATTGGCTCCTAGCCCACTTTTCTAATTGGCTGAGAGCCCTATATAAGCTCTTTCAACTACGCTCTATCCTCCCACTGTGGGATTTTCTTGTCATGGATTAATACCAGCAAGGTTCTCCTGACGTACAACAGACTCCCTACTTGCCCTGCAGCTTGTATTTCATGGCCACTGACTACAGCTGATGAATCGTTGGGGGCGGTTTTTTGAGCCCTTTGTTGGTCATCAGGGCTTCTGGGAATTGAAGTCCAAGAACATCTAGAGAGCCAAATTTGAGGAACCTCGTTCTAGATCAGTTGTGGCAATCCTTGGCTCTCCAGCTGTTCTTGCAATTACCAGAAGCCCACGTCAGCACTCTTGCTGATCAGGGCTTCTGGGAAGTCTGAGAACATCTGGAGAGCCAAGTTTGAGTAACCTTGTTCTAGATCAGTGGTGGCAGGTCAAAGCAAGTTCCTCGGAGACACACCAGCTATCTCATCACCAGCCACCAAAGCAGAGACTGAAATCAAGGCACAGCTTCCTCACAACCTCTGCCTCTCTGAACAACCACCTCCTACAGGCAGCCTTAGAACTATGAAAGATGAGCAAGGAGCTACCAGATAACTCGGTAGACCCACATGACTCTCTACTACCTGGCCAAGAACAACTATGGCTGGTGTGGAAAGCTTTAAATAGACAGCATGCCGGGGTAGGAAGATCAAGGGCTAATCTGAGAAAGTGGGGTTTCCTGTAGATGACAGCCAGTGTGAATGCAGAGAAGTACAAACTATCTCCCATAGAATACAATGCACACAACGACCCTCAATGTACACCGAGAAGGACCTTATGTTGACAAGAGGAAATGCTGTCGATGTGGCCCGATAGTGGGTGAATGTCATCGCCCAGCGAGAAGGGCGGTATAGAAATGTAAATAAATAATAAATAAATAATTCCTGTTTGTTTTAGATATGTTAATTTTAGCTTTGTATGTTATTATATGCTTGTGGTGCCTCTGACACAAATAAAGAAAGTAGTGGTGAACCTTGGCACTCCAGCTGTTCTTGGACTTCAACTACCAGAAGCCCAAGTCAGCACTCCTGCTGATCAAGGCTTCTGGGTATTGAAGTCCAAGAACATCTAGAGAGTCAAGTTTGAGGAACCCTGCTCTAGATCATTAAGTTCTCTCAACTCACCCAGATCCCTCAACCACAAACTTGCTCTGCAGCTTGTATTTCGTGGCCACTGACTACAGCAGATGTGTCATGGTGGATGTTTTGTTGCCCCTTTTGTTGCTAAGGTTTATTGTTTGTTTGTGTTTTTAAGAACTGCAGGGCAGGAAGGGACCTTCTAAATCATCAAGTCCAGCCCTTACTAAGGAACTCCAATGGGGAACCGAACCCCCAGCTTCTGGCTCTGCAGCCAGATACATGTACCACTGAGCTATCCCAGTACTGTAGTTAATTTTTAAAAACTAGTTTCACTTACTGCAAATTCTGCAGTGTCCTAATGCGTGCAAATTCCTCCCTCTTATTTCACAGGCTGGGCCGCCTAGACATTAGCACTGGCGATCTAAATTTTCCTGCTAAAGGAGTTGACACTGAAGCTTGAATGCTACTCTCAAAGAACAATGAATGCATGTTTCATACCAACCCAACATTCAATCATGATATTGATCAAGGCAGAACTGCACCCATCAGCTGAATGGATGGATAAAAACGGTAGGAGATCTTTCTTCCTATGAAACTCACATGTGGCTTCAGTGGTACGTCGGCTGTAGGATTTGCGGACCCGATAGTGAACGACCAGTTCTCCTTGCTCCATGCTTGGCTCGAATGCCTCCCTGAAAGATAATGCAGAAAGATGTGATGATGTGGAAGAAGCTCCTTGACCAAACCATCCCACCACTGCCACCAGTCTCCTTGGGATGGTCTGTCTTTCCTTGAAGGCACCATCTCATGGATCAAATCTCCCAGTGCCTATCCACTTCTTACCCATAACGGGTTTCTTTCTTCCTTATTCGTGTCAGGAAAATTATGATGTAGACGCCAACGGCAATGACTACGGCGATTGCCACCCCCACGTACCACCAATGCCAGGAGAAGGGAGGGTTGGACGCTTCTACTGCAGAGAAAAATGTCTAGGGTTAATGGATGGAATCCTTCCAAAGGTCCTTCTTGCACAGACATTTTTCTTCCCTCCTACAGCTGGTAATGCAATAAGACAGGGATTCTCAACCTATGGCCTGTGGGTCAGATCAAGCCTGCAGCCCCATTCTATCCAGCCCACAACCTTGCTCCTGTCACCGCCGTCATTGTATTTTCTGTTTGGCTTGGCATGTCTCTAACTCAGCTCCATAGCAGGGCAGATGTTGTAAGAAGGCATACAACATCTGCCCTCCTATGGAGTAGCATTGGGGCCACACCAAATCAGGTGGAGGGGACAAGGATTGAGGTGGCGGCGGCAGAAGCGGAAAATGCATATGGCCAACCAGGTCTTTCCCAGGGGCTGCTCTGGCTGAGTGAGGGCAAGGACAGTCAGGACCCCTCCTTCACCCACAGTAGGCCAGTAAGCAGGGAAATAGTGGCAGCATTGGGTGGAGTGTTAGCAGGCCAGACTGGTGACATGGGCAGGGGGAATGTTGGCAGGTCAGATTGGTGGTTCCACACACACATGCACTGCCAATGAAGGGGGCCGTGTGGCGGCGGCAGCGGGGAAATACCAGTCCGGCCCACCGACAGTCTGAGG
Organism: Furcifer pardalis; assembly: GCA_030440675.1. Classification (NCBI taxonomy): domain Eukaryota; kingdom Metazoa; phylum Chordata; class Lepidosauria; order Squamata; family Chamaeleonidae; genus Furcifer; species Furcifer pardalis. The sequence continues at coordinate 310,036,598 of CP126890.1, forward strand.
GGATATGATCTGGCCCCCAGCTTTAAAAGGTTGAGAACTCCTGGAATAAGAGGTCTCATGGAGGGCAATCCAGCAGCAAGTCTTGGAGCCGGAAAGGAAGACAGAGGGCACCCAATTCAGATTGTGGGAAGGCTGCTCTTTTGAAATACATCTCCCAGAATCTCCAACTAGCATGGACACTAGCCATATTGGCTGAGAACTCTGGAAGTCGTATTTCCACCAAAAAGTAACTTTTCCTAGCTCTGATCCAACTTCCTGGACAGCCCTAGTTCAGTCCTGTCTTCAACATTTGTTCCTGCCACGTTTAGGTTCCAGTATCAGAAATTAAATCCCTCTGGCAGACACTTTAATCCAGCTGGCTATCTTTGTTTGGAAAGGTATTCCATGCAGTAGAGATTACAGGTCGAGACAAATATTTGGTCTTCACCATGCTTCCTTCATCTTGCCCATCAAGAGACAGGGCCAAACAAATGCAAACGTATGGCCCCGTTTGTTTGTTTGTTTGTTTTTTTGTTTGTTTTTGTTTTGGGGGGGGACTCTCCAAATGTACGTATATGCTGGAACTGAAACTTTCTAGAAGGAAAATCAATGAAGGTTTATTCCTTGGCAGTGTCCATCCCAAACTACCAGTCACCTCCCAGCAATCACTGTGTAGATTCGTATACTTTGGCTCTCACCTGAAAGGGGCACAGGTAGAGTTTCACCTGCAAGAGAAAGAACAGTAATTCATTATTCCAATATGGACTCCAACCTTCTTCTTCCATGTCCTCATTAAACCCTAGACTACCAAAATGAAGCCACTTTCTTGGCTTTGTTGTTGGCCAAATGTAAGTCCTCATCGGTGCATGTTTATGGCAGTAATCAGCAGACTAGGAAGTGAGCCAGATTCTGTATCTTTCCACATTGACAGCATGCTGTTGCCTGACAGCAGCCCCTACTTGAGCATGTTGGTGTTATATTTAAGGACACTGACCCTCAGCCTATTCAGGGTCCTCCAAGTGATGTAGAGGAGGTTGAGTTTCTCTCAACCTTTAATGTGATTCCTTGTCCAGTGAACTCCTTCCTCCATCATCTAATTTGGTTTTGCTCTTACGTACCCTCAAGAATATTTGTTCTTGGCATAAAGTTCTTCAATGAACTTGAGGCTCAAATCCATTCAGAAGATGTCGAGGGCTATTCTTTTGCTTTGTTCTCTCAGCTTCTGCTGCTACTTCTTTCCTTGTCTTAGGTGAAGCGATACCAACAAGAGTGTAGAACCTGACTCTAACCTGAGACCAATGCAAAGGTCAACTTTCTCAAAACAGGAGCAGAATTAGAATCCAACCATATTCATGTCACCTCAGAGAAAGTCAAAATTCCTCAAAAGCAGGACCATGGGTCCTGTTTTCAGAGCGGGCTTTGATTTCAATGTCTCTCCCAAGACTGCAAAGCCACTACAACAACACCAAAATTGAAACCAGCCAGCCTTACTATATCAGAACCAGCCCTGAGCTTAAGAATTGCCAGGAATATTATTCACAGAAAGAAGGACGTTAATATTGAGGCTGCGACAATGAGAGGAACATCAACCGTAAGAACAACTGAGAGATCAAAAGCGGCTTTTCGAAGAGCCCACAAAGCATTTGGACCAGGAGCAGTGGAAACGACTGGAAACCATTTTATTCTACAAAGTTTAATTTTGGCAGCAAAATAATTCCTCCTTAAGAAGCTCTCAAATACACTTTGAAAGTTATGCAGGAATAATTATCTCCTCCTTGAGTTCTTTTTCAATAGACCTGAAGTGGTTCTTTTGCTTTTGTTCCAACTCTTTGAATGTTTTCCCCCCCTAAAAGTAACTTTTGATCTCCACATTCGGAGGACATTTCAATGTTTTAAAACTCCCCAGCAGTATTCAAGTAGCTGCCATTTTGCTTTCTCTTTAATCCTCTTTAAAAGGCCTGTTTCCCAGGCTCCTGAAACCAATACATCATTCGCTTGGGGCTGTGTATCCCATAGTTGCAAGCCCACCCCACCCCCAGTGAAATTCTCTGCCCCACTGTGACCCATTTTGGCTGAACTTCAGTAGCATAAAGTTATGCAAGGCAGATGTAAAATCATCCCTGATTTTGCAGAATCAAAATCTTGCCGCCCCATTCTACAGCCCTCAACAGCTTACCTAAGACCAAGCAGTATCTATCTATCTATCTATCTATCTATCTATCTATCTATCTATCTATCTATCTATCTATCTATCTATCTATGGGCCAGATGTGGCATGTGGCACCATTTCATGTGCCCCCCCTTGAAGGGTGCTTGAGAAACAAAATGGCTGCTACTTTGAAGCTGTTGGGACAAAATGGCTACCCCCAACATGCGGCAGGGCAAAATGGCCGTCCGGTCCTCGTTGCTGACTGGGAGAGCGTGACCCGGCCCTCGGCTTGAAAAGGTCGGGAATCCCTGATTTATTACATTAATACCCCACCCATCTGGGATATTTTCCCATGCTGGGCGGCTTACAAAAAATAAAAATAATAAAAATCTCTACAGTAAAAAAAAAGAAGATGTAGACCAATTGAATAAAATTTAAAATATCAAGAAAGCAAAATACCGTAACACCCATACATTTTTAAATGCCAAAAATAACCCTATCTGCGATGTAATAAAATAAAATACCTAACACTGGGATGTTGGCAATATATTATTAAAAGCCTCTTTAAAAAGGAATGATTTTAGCCATTTTTAAAATATAGTCAGAGAGGGAACATGGTGCAGTTCAACTGGAAGAGAGTTCCACAACATTGGTGCCGCCACCAAGAAGGCTCTTCTCCAAGTCACAGCCTGATCTTGGGGTCGGCACCTGGAGCTGTGCCATCTGGGAGGAATGAGGGATGTGGGCTGATGTTCTGAACCCAAGGGAATCTCATGACTTTTCTGGGATGGTAGGGATTGAAAAACTTTAATTCCCCAATCCTCAGTCTCCCCATTCTTACCAGACCCGGGGGAGGAGATCATGATGGCTCTGCTCCAAGGTCCATCGCCCGCACGGGTATAGGCTGCGATTCGCACAGTGAGATTCCGGTCTGTTGAGTTCAGCATCAAGACCGTCTCGTTGGTCAACCCAACATCTACCACCACCTGTGGTGAGAAGATGACAAAGGAAGGCAAGAGAGAGATTTTCCAGGTGATGGGAGAAGGTGTGGACCAAATTGAAGGTCACTGGGCCAATGGTTCCCATCCTAAGCAAGCAGCACTCACCTCAGGAGAGTCCCCACTTTGGCAAACCAGTTTGTAGCCACGTATGATCCCGTTAATGTCCCCTTGTGGTTCCTCCCATTGGATGATGGTACAGCTGCCATTTTGAGTTGCCATTATGTTCTCCGGTGCAGTTGAAGGGACTGTCATGGAAATCACACATCACTATGGGTAAACCCTGTACTTCTGGTCCTTAATCCATAGAATACGGCAGTGATGGCCAACCTTGGCACTCCAGGTGTTCTTGAACTTCAATTCCCAGAAGCGCTGATCAGCAGGAATGCTGGCTTGGGCTTCTGGGAATTGAACTCCAAGAACACCTGGAGTGCCAAGGTTCACCATCGCTGGAACAGGGGATCACTTCTCATAGGGCAGCTGCCTCTAATCTCAGTAACGGGAGCTCTAAGGTGGATATTTCATCTGCAGATGTAGCAGTTAAGAGCAGATGTTGAGTAGCATCCCCAGTCCAAAACTTAGCTTAACTCTGAATCACTGGGGTAACATCTCTGGTCTACCTTTCAAGGCTGGATGAATTGGCATCAGGGGCCGTAGTTTGGACACCCCTGAGGTAAGGGGATGTTTGCTCTTGCTCCAAAAACCATGACACGGGCACAGTTTTACTTCCACTTCCAGGAGTGATGAGGTAAGCACAGGCTGGATGAATTGGTATTGGGGGCCAGATCTGGCGCACAGGCCATAGTTTGGTCATCCCTGGCATAAACCTTTGATTTGTTCCACCATGGTTTCTCACGAGCTCCATTGCTCCTCATGGGTTTTCTTCCCCAATCTAATCTCCCCCTCCTTGGTCTCCTGGAGGCCAACATGCAATCCAGGAGGCTCAGCTGCCATACCTCTCTCCCTCCCTGTCCCACAAACTGCCGCAGGTTCAAGCTCACCTCCTTCCAGGGTTTCCATGGGCAACCAATGGGTCCATGGGGAATTGCCCTCCTGGGAGCGACAGGAGACACGGACGTAGTAGGTGGTGAAGGGGGACAAGCCATCCAGAGTGTGGCTGAAAGGCGGCACATGGAGATTCTGGTTATAGAACTGCCTCTCTGAGACAGTGCTGAGGTCTTCATCGGAGGGGACAGCCTGGTTGAAGAGATAGCATGAAGGAAGGAGGTCAGAGGTCAGCATAAAAGACATGAAGAAGCTGCCTTAGGCCACATCTGGCTGGTGGTCCCTTCTATCTATCTTCTATCTCCTGATTTAAGGACTCAGGACAGCTCCCAAATAGTGAAGACCAAGTATAAAAACCAAAATTCATCATGGGAATCTTCTAACTATGCCAGTGGTTCCCAATGTCGGGCCCAGGCCCCAAAGGGAAACTTTGATTCCCAGAAGCCTAAGTCAGTACATTGGCTGATCAGTGCATTGGGGAATTGACTTGGGCTTCTGGGAACTGGAGTCCAAAACCCAACGGTTGAGAAACACTGAACTATGCTTTCAGCTGGTCCAGGTAGCAATTGCTTTACACTCTTAAAAAGTGTCTGGCTGGACATCTCACTATAGTAGTGGAGTAGACCGTACAGCCAGTGACACAAGGCCGAGTGTTGGGCGGCAGTAAATAACCTGACTCCCTAAAGGGGTCAACGGCTACAGGCAGAGGAGCCCCTTTAGGTGGGGTGATGGTCCCCCATCAGTGGAGGAAATGCCACTGGAAACCATCCTATTGGGCTGAATGCCAAAATGAGCGGAGGAGGAACTCTTGATTCCCAACAATCATGGAGGTGGAAGAGGCCATGCCAGATGGACTGGCTGTAAAGGCACACCTTGTAAATATTCTAAGGCTCTGGCAGTCCATTGCAGTCCCGGTGCTAAATCCTGCATGTCTCATTTCATATGAATTGTTAACAGGCATGAATGGAGCATGGAGTGGAAATTCCCGCTCTGCTATCAGTTTTGATTCTTGGTTTCTACTTTCCCTTACTCAGGCTCTTTCATTTCCCCATTCCGGAGAGGATGTCACATTTCACGCACTGGGTCAGTGGCCGGATATCCGACGGAAGCTGCAGTTGGACAGGAAATCTCTCCTCAAAATAAAACATTTCCCTCACAGAGCAGGAATGAAATAAGCAGGCCTTTCTCGGTAGCAGCTGCAAGGATCCTCTTCAACTATTGCCTTCTGCTCATCAAATCTCGTGGCTGTCATGAAAAAACCCCTCCCCTCACTGCTGACCTCCCATCCTTAGTTACCTGGACCGTGCAGAGTTCAAGAGCATAGGCGCCACTCGCTCCGGGTTCCCATGCGATTTCCAAGCTGTGGTCACTGTGGTGCACAAGAAACAGGTCTCGGGGCCGTCCAGGTATCACTGCGAAGACACCCCAAAGAGCAGAGGAGGATTAGGTAAAGGTAAAAGTCTCCCTTGCTCAAAAGAATCCCTCCCTTGTTACTAGTGTTTCCATTCTCAAAAATCCACATTGAAATCACCCACCCAAAGGAAATACCAGTTTAATTAAGGTGCTATTGTCCCAGACCACAATATTAAAAGAAAGAATTCAAAGATCTAAAGCTCAATTTAGAGATCTAAATATTGATCTCTAATCCTACCTACCTACCTAAACTATTTGCATTTTTTAAAAACTTGCACCTACCATACAAAGTGGCCTTTAAAATCACTACTGCTATATAGGCAGTCTGGCCTTCCTTAATTGCTGGATTATTCTGCTGTGAACCCCAACTATTGCATCTCACCTTTCACCACCGCAGTTCGAGACGTGCTTACTCCTTTGGCATTGTGGGCTTCACAGGAGAACGAGGCACTGTGATTCAAACCTTAAATGCAAAAGCAGACATCAGCGGAGAGTTAGCAATTGCAAATCACAACAACATTTTGGGTAAATAACAGTTATGAGCATTTCTGCTGCAGTTTTAGATTCCATATGGGTGTACATGTCTGGCCAGGTTATCTGATATGGTAATCGAGAAGACCATTGGCTTAATGGTTAAGAAACTCACCTTCTGAGCTGGAAAGGTGACAAGTTGGCAGTTCGAGACCTGAGTACTGCATGACAGATTGAGCACCTGTCTCTGTCCCAGGTCTTGAGGACATGAAAGGAGCCTCATTTGGGCATGAGCAGAGTTTCTTCCGCAAAAATCCTTTCAACCCATAATAATCTCTGACACAAAATTATTATTATCCTGCCAGCAACTCAATGCCGAGTGTCAGGCAGTGGTTAACTAACCTGACCACCATGAGGACTAGCAGCCTTGGGTGGCAAAGTCCACAGGGAAGGATGATGGTCCCCAAGTGGGTTAAATCCCACTTGAATCCATCTTGATGGAAGGAAGCAGTTTCATCCATCCTGGCCTGTGGTTGAAGAAGACATTGCGTGCCAAAAAGGCTCAGAACCAGAAAATGACTCGTGGTACTGGATCAATGGTACTGGTGTCACACTGCGATGTGGAAGGCAGATGAAAGGCCACTGCATTATATTTGCAGGATAGTCTTTATGGCTGATTGCCATGATGATTGCCAATACAGTAATACCTCGGATAACGCTAAGACTTGGTTCCACAAGTCTTGGTGTTATCCGATTTTTAGTGTTATCTGATGCATGTTAAAATCCTAAGGGATGGATCGAATAACGTTAAAGCTCCATAGAGATACATTGTAACCGCACAGGCTTTAGCGGTTGTTATCCGATCCATCCCATAGGACCTTAACGTTATTCGATCCAGTTCTCCTCCCCAGATTACTTAACGTTATGCGATTTTAGCGTTATCCAAGGTAAATGTTATCCGAGGTATTACTGTATTCAGATTTGGATATGGCACAAGAGGAAGAAAAAGTAAATTCCTTCCTCTGGAATCTTCTTTGAAGAATATTAGTGTTCCCATATGTAGATGATATTTAACCACTCATATGTAACCACTGAAGGTCAGCTAATGAATTCCAGAATTCCTGCCCTATCTCTGGAGACATAAACAATAGAACAGAGGATGACCTACTTTGGGCACATCATGAGAAGACAAGATTCTGTGCAAAAGACGGTAATTAGGAAAGATCATCTAGTTTGTAAAGGTAAAGGTCACCCTTGCTCAAAAGCCAGTTGTATCGGACTCTAGGGTTCAGTGCTCATCTCCGTTTACAGCCAAGGAGCCAGCACTGTCTGTGTCTGCAGATGTTTCTGTGGACATTTGGCAGGCGTGACTAGACACCTGAGTGAATGGAACACTACCTTCCTTCCAAAGTGGTACCTATTTGTCTACTTGCGATTTCTTCCTTCAAACTGCTAGGTTGGCAAGAGCTGGGACAGAGACAGAAACTCACTCCAACATGCAGCACTCGTGTCTCAAACTGCTGACCTGCCGACTTTCCAGTCATCAAGTTCAGTGTCTTAACCACTAAGTCACCACATTCGACACCATCTAGTTCAGGGGTCTGCCTGCCTACTTTGCTCTCCAGGTGTTCTTGGACTTCAATTCTCAGAAGCCTAAGCCAGCCCTCCTGCTGATCAGGGCTTCTGGGAATTGAAGTCCAAGAACATCTGGAGAGCCAAATTTGCTAACTTATGATCTAGTCTAGAGATGCATCATTGGAAACGAAGACCAAGGTCTTTCATACTCTTGTACTCGGCATGTTGGGGACAAAATTGCTAATTACCTTGCACACCACCCAGAGAGTGCACTAAGCTATATGGGACAGTATATACGTGTAATTTGCTATTGCGATTTGACTAACAGTTGTCATTCTATCACTGCTGTAAGGGCAAAGTTTCCCCAGGACTATTATAAACATTCAAACATTTCCATTATATATCCTGGGAAAAGAGGCTGGGAAGCCAGACAAAGCCAGAACTACTGAACAGGGAGAAGGAAGTGGTATGAACATCACAGAGGAAAGAGTAGGTGGGGGAAAGGCCACAAACCTTCAACTGTGACCCCACTGTGAAAAATTTGAGCAAATCCTTCCCACCATCACTGCCACAAAACCCTTCCAAAACAGTAGTAAAGGGAGCCATAACAAAAAGGCTAGAAGGTGGGATTCCTCCTCTACCACTGCTACTCTGAACCCTGGAGCGAATCCAAACCTCCTTCTACACCCACGCTGACTTGCTACGCTTGGGACTTCTCAATAGAAACCTTCACATACATTTGGTCCTGTTTCAAATTAACGGCAGAGAAGCAGAAAAACACAAGCCCACCAGGAACAATTCAGAGATATTCGTAGAGATTTCCTCCAAATGCCAGAAATCTCCATCCCAAACGAATCTGTGTCTTCCCCATCCTCGATGGAGAATGAAATGAATCAAACACCCACCCACCCACCCAAATCACTGTCTAATCCCATTAACACTGACTGTGTGAATTACAATATCCATGTTACATTAACATTATGCATCTCTGCTAATCCAGGGGTTGTCAAATTATGGCCCGTGGGCTTAATCTGGCCCATGGTACCAATTAATCTGGCCCACTGTGGCCACCTAGGCACCATCAGAAGCTCCCCTCCACCACCAAAAGTGCCCAAAACACTGTGTTATTGCTGAAAATATACAGCAAAAACGTGGCAACAAAATGCCAAAATGTGCTCAAAATGTACCACCCGCCCACCTGCCACCATGGGAAGTGAGGAGGCTGCAAATGCAGCCCAAAAATGGCATGATAGTGTCTTCCGCTGCCACCATGGAACCCAGAAGCACCGGGAGGAACCACAGCTCCAGCCCGGGGCAGCTGTGTGTCAGGGCAAGTCCAGCCCATGGCAGAAAAACATTGGCCACCCTGATCTAACCCAGCACCCCCTCCCTCCCTTGCCCTATCCAGAAAGGAAAGTTATGCACTTCCAAAGATCTCCTCACTATGATTAATTAGTATTTGAATGAACTGAGCTTCATGGCCAGTGGTTCTTAATCGGCATCTATTGCTCTAACTGCTGTTTACATACAATTCGTCTCTTGAATTGCAGGTGGGAAATGTTCACTTCCAGAGGACTATAGTTTCCATAATTGCCAGCAGCACTGGTTCTGGGAGATGCAGTCAAAAAAAGTAACTTTTCTATAACTAGCTTCTTAAAATGGGGCAAACCTATGGGTTACTTAGACCCTTTTGAGTCTGAAAAGAGGAACTTTTTAAAAACTATTTTTTAAACTATTAAGGATGTTCCGATTGGCCACTACAGAAGATTGTTAGCCTCCAAAGAAAACAGAGGGTCTCATCCAGCAAGCCTGGAGCTTAGGAGTCATTGAAAACCTCTGGAACAGTTGCTCTCCACTTCAAACAAGAAGGCCTTTTGAAGCACTTCCCTACTTTATCTCAGTAATCGTCACAAAAAGAATGTCTAGAGCAGAGGCGGCAATCGCTTGACTCTCCAGCTGTTTTGGATCTCACCTTCCTTAAACCCTTGGCCAGAGGTCAGGAATTCTGGGAATTACGAAAAATTAATTTGTAAATCCCGGTCAGATTACTTTTATCTCAGGTTTGTAGCTACAGTACTTTACTGTCTAATTCTGTTATAGTTACCTACATTGCTTGTAGGAGAGGAAGAGATGTATAGTGGATAGAGTGATGGATTAGGACAAAGAAGTCCTCCGTTCGAAGCTGCTCTTCTTCTTCTTCTTCTTCTTCTTCTTCTTCTTCTTCTTCTTCTTCTTCTTCTTCTTCTTCTTCTTCTTCTTCTTCTTCTTCTTCTTCTTCTTCTTCTTCTTCTTCTTCTTCTTCTTCATGTTGGTCATACACTTAGGGACTCCGACCCTCAGCCTATTCAGAGTCCTTCAAGCGATATAGGAGAAGTTGGGTTCCTCAGCCAGATCCTCCTTTAATGTTATTTCTTGTCCAGTGAGCTTGGAATGTGATTGGAATGTGAACTTCAGAGCAAATAACAACAACATTATCTGTGACTCTTCTTCCAAGCTTTCTTCAAACATCTCTGCTTGGATCTAACTCTTCACCCAGTTCCACACCCAACTGGCCATTCCATCTGTCTTCTACTCTCTCCCCACCCCAATCCCCACCACCACTGTTTCAATAGATTTGGGGTCTGAAGAAGTAAGCCAACTCTGTTTTCCTTGAGTGGAACCAGGTCCTTTCCCCTCTTCATCCTCCAGAACAGGGGTGCCCAAACTTTTCGGGCTGTGGGCAGGTCACATGGTTTCTTCCACCAGAAGCGGAAGTAAAACGTGCCTTGCAATCTGTTTTGCAACAGATACATTTTGCAACAGGATGAGATTTTAGGCAGCCATTTTCTCTGCTTAAATCAGGGGTGCCCAAACTACAGCCCATGGGCCAGATATGGCCCCCAGCGCCAATTCATTTGGCCCACACTGCCCTCGCTTGCTTCCAGGAGTGATGGGGGCAGTGTGGGCTGAATGAATTGGCATTGGGGACCAGATCCAGCCCACAGGCCATACTTTGGGCACTCCAGATCCAGAAAGCCAACATCTGGGGGCCAGGCCTGCTTCTCCCAGCTGGTACATCCTGTTCCTCCTCCCCCCCCTCCCAGTCTGTGGTTTGGGTTCCCTCATGTCTGCTTTCAGTGCGTGCCCCTATTTCCTTGCTCCAACATGTCACTGGAGACAAGACTCCTGGGTTTATTTACCCTAATTAGAAAAAGGGGAAGCGAGACAGCAGACACAGAAGCCTGGGAAAGAAGCAGAAGGCAGAGTTTGGGAAAGTTACTTTTTTTACACTAGGTCATGGTATCCTTTGCTCGAAAGCCAATCATATCAAACTCTAGAGGGTGGTGCTCATCTCTGTTTACAGCCAAAGAGCCAGCACTGCAGACGTTTCCGTGGTTATGTGGAAGGCATGACTAAACACCGGAGTGCACAGAATACTGTTACCTTTCCTGATGAAGTGGTCCCTATTAATCTACTTGCAATTTTTTGCTTTTGAACTGCTAGGTTGGCAGGAGCAGAGACAGATGATGGGAGTTCACTCTGTCGTGCAGCACTCTGGTCTCAAACTGCTGATCTGCTGACTTTCCAGTCCTCAAGTTCAGCGTCTTATTCAGCAAGCCAGTAGAGCCCTTTGTTATTATAGGAACAAATTATAGGGACATAATATTTTTATAATGGTAAAGGTTGCCCTTGCTTGAAAGCCAACCGTAGCTGACTCTAGGGTTCAGTGCTCATCTCCATTGATAGCCAAAGAGCCAGCACTGTCTGCATCTACAGACATTTCCGAGGACATGTGGCAGGCATGAATAGACACCGGAGTGCATGGGATGGTGTTTACCTTCCCACCAAAGTGGTCCCTATTTATCTACTTGCAATTTCTTGCTTTAGAACTGTTAGGTTGGCAGGAACGTTTTCTAGAAGGCAACAATTACAAGCACCAGTTTCCTGGAGGAAATTTCTTTGTCTCAAGGAGCCTGATCAACTATCAGTTCTGCTATTGAAGGTGAAATCCAAACAGTTAAATCAGAGGTGCCCAAACTACGGCCCACAGGCCGGATCTGGCCCCCAACATTAATTCATCTGGACAATGAGCCATAGTTTGGGCACCCCTGGTTTGAAAATGGCAGCTTAAAATCTATCTCATCCTGGTGCAAAACAGATTCCAAGGTGCATTTTACTTCCGCTTCCGGCGGGAGGAACCATGTGACAGGCCCACTGAACCATGTGTCCAGCTGACTGAACCACACGACTGACCCATGGCCCAAAAAGTTTGGGCACCCCTGAGCTAAAACAATGTCCCCAGTAAATCCATGCCCGTAAACTTTGCTCATCAAAAGATTCCCTCTTCCACACATAAAAATGAGTCAATTCAGGCTCCCTTTGGAGCCCACATGTCTCCAAGATCTCCATCCTTATTTGGCCTCCCGTCTCTTTCTTCCCTGACATTCCACCACAAATCCCATCCTTCCTCTGAAGTCCTTAATTATTAATTCTCCTGGCATGTGTTTTGCAACTTCAGCACTAGAAAACAAACTCTCCGCAGGCTACACATTAACAGCTTTCATCCCCTCTGTGAGTTTAGTCTCGACAGTGTATCAAACTTTCTGTTAAACTCTTCTCTGTAATCCATCAAGCAAACTGTGCATTAGGCTCTCAAAAGAAGGAGGAATGCTGTGTCTAAATAGGTAAAGGTCGCCCTTGCCCGAAAGCCAGTCATATCCAACTCTAGGATTCGGTGCTCATCTGTGTTTATGGCTGAAGAGCCAGTGCTGTCTGCGTCTGCAGAGGCTTCTATTGACATGTGGCAGGCACGACTAGATGCCAGAGTGCACAGAATGCTGTTGCCTTTCCCACTCAAGAGATACCTATTTATCTACTTGCAATTTCTTGCTTTCGAACTGCTAGGTTGGCAGGAGCTGGGACAGAGATGGGAGCTCACTTCGTCATGCAGTACTCGAGTCTCAAACTGCTGACCTGCCAACCTTCCAGTTGTCAAGTTCAGCATCTTAACCACTAAGCTATATATAGTTTAACTGAGTTAGAAAATAGTTTAACTGAGTTTGAAATATATACTGTACAGTGGTGCCTGTTTATTTATATATATATTAGTCACATTACAAATTTAATATGTTCTTTGGGGCGTTTCGTATTGTGAAAAATCCGTAAACCAATTAATCTGTTCTGGAGGTCAGAAAAAAGTTTTTTTTAAAGTCTTTTATTTGTAACGCATCCTGGGGAAACTTGCTTCACATTGCGAGGCATCATTTCAATGGATTTTCATTCATAAACTGAAAATTATGTTAAATGAGGCATTCGTAAACCAAGGTACCACTGTATATTAAAATCAGTTAAACTATGGAAGTTAAACTCAGCTAAACTATGGAAGGGTTGCTGGAGGTTTCCATCTTTGCTTCAAAGGTCAACCTTCATTCCATTATCTTTCGACTGTTTTCTTCCCAGGGGAGTGACAGAGCTAGTAAATGCAACCTGCTGAGTCTTAACAGTCCCCAAAAATTCAAAATGTATTTGCTTGATTGCAGAAAATGGTTCAGGGCATGGTGTGTGTGTGTGTGGGGGGGGAAGAGGTTATCAAAAGGAATGTTAGCCAGTAGGTCCTACTCAACTTTGTGTGACTAAATCCGCATGGCACATCATTTCCACCACCACCACCACCACTGTCAAATGTGCTGGCTTGAGAAAAGTGTTCGGACAGTCCACTGCAAAGCAAGTCAACTGTACTTGAAACACAATTGTTACAGCTCTTTGGAGGAAAGCCCAGGTTAAGCCATATGGAATTGCCCGACAGCAGCTATTTTTTGAACCGTCTGTTCTTCCAAGAGCTGAGTCAGCCGGCAGGATCTTGAATCCTGCCACCTGCGCAAACAGATGGGGCTGGCCAAACGCGGCTGAGACAGGCCATGCGGTGCCCCTCGCATCACTACAGGGTGGGCAGAGACAAAGGGGACATTGTGCCACGAGCACCCAGGGAGGAGAGAGGACACGGGGAAAGAGTGGGCGTTCATCTCCAGCCTGCTCATTGTGGTTGCTTCTGTATTTTGACCACATCTTAACCAGAAGAGGCTGAGTCAGTGCGTGGCTGATGGCCATGGACAAGAAAGAAGCAGCTGGGGTGATCTGTGGGCACCCATTTACTGCACACAAGTTGAGTGACTAACGGTAGAGGTGCCCAGCTCATAAATGGACTGTCTGAAAGGCGTTCCTCCAGCTTGGCAGGAAGAGTGGTGGGCCACTTCTGGTGGTGCTTAGCACACAAGTTATAAAGGCAAAAGTCAAAGTTTCCCATAATGGTTGTTTAGGAAGAGGTTGTCAACATCTAACAAATAGCGGAGATTCAAGAGTGGAAATCCACCCATAAGACATGCAATCGGTTTGTCCCACAAGTCATTCATTTTGGTTTGAAGTCGTTGCATGTATTGATGCAGTAAAGGTAAGGGTTGCCCTTGCTCAAAAGCCAATCATATCTGACTCTAGGGTTCAGTGCTCATCTCTGTTTGTAGCCAAAGAGCCAGAGCTGTCTGTGTCTGCAGATGCTTCCATGGACATGTGGTGGGCATGCCTAAACACCGGAGTCGACAGAATGCTGTTTACTTTCCCACCGAAGTGGTACCTATTTATCTACTTGCAATTTCTTGCTTTCGAACAGCTAGGTTGGCAGGAGCTGGGACAGAGATGGGAGCTCACTCCTTTGTGCAGTATCCAGGAATTGAACTCTGACCTTCCAGTATTCTGGCCTAAATGTTCTTGATGGTTTGCAAGAGCAAAATCTAATTAGAAGATGGAGGGAGGAGCTCACTGGGCAAAGAATAACATTAAAGGAGGAGATGGCTGAGGGACTTGACTGTGTGGTCCCCATGCTGGGAATTATTGATTCAGACCCACTAAGTTGAAAAGAGGAATTGGTCCTTTTGAGCATCACTTCAGGTACTGCCTGCCCAGTTTGACACCCAGTTGCCCTCCCTTGCCAATACTTCCTGCCAGCTGTCATGAGGAGTCCGGAAGGATCCTCTCTTCTGACTCAGATGTGGCTCACCTCCTGACAGCGTTCCCTTTCCTTGACTCACTTAAAAGCCGTGTCCTGGCTAGATCGACCCCCAAAAAAGAAAAAAGAAATGAAAAGGAATGCCAACCACGCAGGGTGAGGCAAAAAGCTCTGACACACAATCGCACACATTCAAAGGGGGGCGGCGGGGGCAGGGAAGAACAGAGAGCAGAACGGGAAGTGTTGTGTGTGCAGGGATGGCTGTGAGGATGATCACAGAGCATCAACTTCAACTTGAGTCCCAACTGTCTTTAGCAGAACTGAAAGTCCTTTGAGAGAAGGGGGGAGCTTCAAACACTACCCCATTGTTGTTGCCTCTGGTGAAACAGGTCTGGCGTCCTCAGGTTTCTCAGCCTCTCCCTCTTACAGCTTTCAAAATCCTGCCAAACCTGTTTGACCAGAGAAGAAATCAAATCGCAAGAGGCGTGTCTTTGCATGGGTGCAGGGTGGCCTCATGTCTTCTTTTGGGCAGGAAGGTGATCTGTGCAAAGAACTGTCCAGGTGGAGTCTGGTGTAAAGATAAATCCAACATCCTGTCTCTATTTACTGCACTGGGGTTTACGATTAGGACAGGAGCATCTTATTTGGTAAGATGCCGGTTGAAGAAATCTCTTCAACACTTAGCAAACAATTTATTCTAATCAATGAGGATTTTGCACCTCAGCATGTAAAGTTGCCAGTCTGGCCAGGTTATCCTGCTTTGGTAATAGAGTAGACCCTACTGCCAGCGACTCAACACTGATTGCCAGGTGATGCTTAACTAACCTGACAACCCTGAGAACTAACGGTCTTGGTTGCCAAAGTCCACAGGGAAGGGTGATGGTCCCCAAGGGGATTAAATCCCACATGAATCCATCTTGATGGAGGGCAGCATCTTCATCAATACTGGCTTGGGGGCTGAGGAGGACTTTGTGTGCCAAAAGGGCTCAGGACCCGAAAGTGACTCGTGGAACTGGATCAGTGGTACCGGGGGGGGGGGGGTCATGTTGTGATGTATAAGGTAAATGGAAAGCCACTATGTTATATGGTTCTCAGGACAATCTTCATGGCTGATTACCATGATGATCACCAATATTCAGAATCGGATATGGCAGGAGGAGGAGGAGGAGATGACGAAGATGGAGGAGAGAAGAAGGAGGAGGAGGAGGTGTTTACAATTTCAACAGGAGCATCTTATTTGGTGAGGTGCCAGTTGAAGCACTCTCTTCCAACACTTGGCAATCAAATTATTCTAACCAACATGGGTTTTTCATCTCTCCATTCCCCCAGCCATTTAGGAACTTCAAGTTTTAAAACATTTCTGTGTCACCTTTCCCCAATGTGGACTTCGCATCTCTGTGTGGAAAGTTGCGTACAAAGAACATTCCATAGCACCTTTTACCCAGCTGTACAGGGACTTTTGAGTTTCAAAATGGTTCTGTCTCACCTTTTCCCCAGTCAAACAAGAACCTTGAGTTTCAAAATAAGACAATGGGGTAGGGGTGGGGTGTTAAATGCGGGCGGGGGGGGGGGTTGTCTGAGTAGTTGGGAGGAGACATCCAGACACAGTCTGCCCAACTTCTAAATCACCTTTAAGATTAATTCTTATTCTTTTGTCCCTAGGTCAGGCTTTACACTGCCAAAAAAAACAAAGCCACCATCATTTGTGCTAACTATTCTGTTCTATTCGTCTTTGCAATACCTGAGTACTTCATGAAAGACTGAGCTCCTGTCTTTGTCCCAGCTCCTGCCAACCTAGCAATTCAAAAGCAAGAAATTGCAAATAGACAAATGGGGACCATTTCGGTGAGAAGGTAAACAGCGTTCCATGCACTCCGATGTCTAGTCATGCCTACCACATGACCATGGAAACATCTGCAGAAGCAGACAGCACTGGATCTCCACACAAAAAAGGTGCTTTCCAATCTACAGAGGCAGAGTTCAGGGAAATTACTTCATTTCTGCATGTCAAGCTATTGCTGTTCCATGACCCAGAGGCAGGGCTTCGAAAAGCAAGCCTAGCTACAAGGGTTGTGGAAATCCGAGCCTCTTCCCTTCATCTTATCTGCTAAGAACAAGAGTTGAAAGGGAGGTGTTGAAATGTGGACCAGACCTAACTGACTGGAATTATTTCTCAATTTTATTTGGTATTACAAGATGTGGTTGCTGTCCACCCTCATCTCCAGAAAGCATGCTCAGGTTGTGTTGATCATGCACCAAATAAAGGGATTTTTTTTTAAAAAAAACAACCCACATAAGTACACGTGGAAAAATAAGTGTTTCCCAGCCTTTGGGTTTTTTGGACTTCAGTTCGCAGAAGCCTAAGTCAATCTCCCCAAAGCACTGATCAGCCAATGGACTGACTTAGGCTTTTGGGAACTGAAGCCTCCTCTGCGGGGCCTGGGCCCCACATTGGTAACCACAGATTATGGAGGGGAAGTCAAAGAGTAACTTGGAATAAAGCCTTTAACCAGACAGAAAACACAGACGGGTGGGTTAGAGACAGTGTCAGATTTGGTACAGGTACAGTTTTGGGCGACACAACATGGAAATCTTTTCCGGAATCCCCACTTCCTAAGTCCCTTGAAAAGGACAGAATAAATAAACAGCACGATAAACTAATCTCCCTCCTCTACAGAAGCCTGAATTGTCTCCTGATAAGTGCAAACTGCTTTTGCTTTTTGCCTATACTTGAGACTCAAGTGGTTAAACGCTGAACTTGAAGACTGTAAAGTCAGAGTTCGATTCCTGAGTACTGCACAAAGGAGTGAGTTACTGTCTGTGTCCCAGCTCCTGCCAACCTAGCAGTTTGAAAGCAAGAAATTGCAATTAGATAATTAGGGATCACTTTGGTGGGAAGGTAAAGAGTGTTCCGTGCACTCTGGTGTTGGGGCATGCCTGCCATGTGTCCACAGAAATGTCTGCAGATACAGGCAGCGCTGTCTCTTTGGCTATAAAACAGAGATGAGCACTGAACCCTAGAGTCGGACATGACTAGCTTTTGAGCAAGGGCGACCTTTACCTCTACCTATTCTGTTTTGCTTATTGTTTGTTGGGTTTGTGTCTTAGATTATGTTTAATTTTATATTGTTATTGGTAAATATATATATAATATATATAAACCAGAATACATAGCAATCCCAGGCAGGGAGGAATAGTTTTTGACCATCGGTGGAACTCAACAGATCGGGCACTTCAAAGATGGTTAGACACCCCCTCCCAAGACAGTCAAAGGAGGGCTGTATCATTGTTTTAAGGTTTTTCACTCCGCAGACGAGGTTTCTGTCTCAGGAGTAAATAAGGAATGTCCCTGGCCACAGAAACCGCTCCAGAACCACTTCCTCTTGCCCAGGCAGTCTGGATTTGGGTTTTTGCAGAATCGGCAAAACAGACCCGGGGGGGGGGGGGGTAAAAAAAAGCAAAGAAGAAAAGAAATAAAAAAGCAGTACTCCTCTTATCTCTTTAACTGTGGCATGTCCTTAAAAAAACGGGAGTGCCAGACCACCTCATCTGTCTAATGAGAAATCTGTACATGAGTCAAGAAGCAACAGTTAGGATGAGATACGGAACAACTGATTGGTCTAGATTAGGAAAAGGAGTACAACAAGGTGGCATATTGACACCCTGCTTATTTAACTTATAAGCAGAGTACATCATGTGCAATGCAGGGCTGGATGAATGAGAAGCTGGAATTAAAATAGCTGGGAGAAGCATCAGCAACCTGAGATATGCAGATGACACTACCCTAATGGCAGAAAGTGAAGACGGTCTAAAGAGCCTCTTGATTAGGGGGAAGGAAGAACTGGCCTGAGACTCAACATCAAAAAAAAAAAACCCACCACCAAGATAATGGCAACAGGGCCTATTAAGTCCCAGCAAATAGAAGGGGAAGAAATGGAAGCAGTGACTGACTTTATCTTCTTAGGATCGAAGCTCACTGCAGATGGTGACTGCAGCCATGAAATAAAAAGATTAATTCTTGGTAGGCAAGCTATGAGAAACCCAGGGAACATAACACAAAAGTAGAGACATCACCCTGCTAACAAAAGTCTGCATAGTCAAAGCAATGGTCTTCCCAGTCATAATGTATGGTTGTCAGAGCTGGGCCCTAAGGAAGGCTGAGCGCAGAAGAATAGACGCCTTTGAGATGTGGTGCTGGAGGAGAGTTTTAAGAGTACTTTGGACAGCAAGGAGAACAAATAGGTCGGTCCTGAAGGAAATCAACCCCAACTTACGACAGGATTAAGTGCATTGTTGTAAAAGCTCCATTAGTTAATTAGGTAAAGGTAAAGGTCTCCCTTGCTTGAAAGCCAGTCGTATCTGACTCTAGGGTTCAGTGCTCATCACTGACGAAGTGGACTCCATCCATGTTCACATTAAAACCCAGCAGTTAGTCTTCAAAGTGCTACAATATTATTAATTTTTTGCCCTTTAGTTTTGTTTACTCTCTGATAGGCAATTCTTGCTCTGTTGGTAACAAAGGGGGATTTCATCAGCTTGTCCCCCTTCCACATCTAGCAAGCCCAGCCTCCCTGAATTCGATGCCACTGACCCACTTGGCTTGCATTACAGAGCTGGCGAACAGAGGACGGGCGCAATGGCCGCAAAGCACACTGCACACTCGAGAGCACTCCACGTTACAATTGTGAAGAATGGCGGCCACGGTCAACTCTACCCAGGCAGACACGGTGCCCAACTGGGTATTTGGCAACCTTTGCTATGCGCGCGTATGTTTCCCACGCTCGGAGCAACCTCCCCTCCCCAACCTAGCCGTCGGGAACCAACCACCTCCATAGAAAAAGGGCACAAAAGAGGCAGTGGGTTTAGGACAAGCCAGGCTTTGGAAGGGGGGGAGGGAGGGAGCACATGAGACAATTAACAAGGACATGAAATGATGAGGAAATGAGGTGGCGGTTTTACCCATGAAGCGAGACTGAATAGAAATCAAGAAGAGAGGGTCCCCATGCATTCATACATTCACTGCTTTCTTACTTCTACCCACAGTCCTCAGTCAAACCAGAGTGAGCCTGTTGAGGGGAAATCAAAATTCCCTCTTTGCAAGCAAGTGGAACGAAGGGGGGGGGGTTGGCACGGAGACAGGGCAAAGCAACACCAGGATCAGAAACAAAGCTCAAGCGCGGAGCTTTGGACCCAGTCCTAGAGCTATTTCCAGCACTGGGGTCATGCCCCAGAACCTGTCGAAATCGGGAGACGGTGCTTCTGAGGATGTGCACAAGTCGCTTTTTCCATGCCACATGACCTAGGGCAGTGATGGCGAACCTTGGCACTCCAGGTGTTCTTGGACTTCAAATCCCAGAAGCCCTGATCAGCAAGAGTGCTGACTTGGGCTTCTGGGAATTGAAGTCCAAAAACACATGGAGTGCCAAAGTTCGCCATCACAGACCTAGATGGAGCCGGAGCGGTTTCCAAGTTTTAAACCCTCTAATTCCAGCAGAGGTAGAGTCACAGATTTGAAACCACAGTTTAAGAAGGAAGGGATACACAGTGAATTTTAGAAGGGACCTGTTCAGGAAAACCAGAAAGAAACTATAAAGGAAGAGAGAACAAAAAGGACTCATTCCAAATGACCTCTGAAACAAAACAAAACGACGACGACAATGACGACGACGACGACGACGACGACGACGACGACGACGACGACGACGACGACGACGACGACGACGACGACGACGACGACGACGACGACGACGACGACGACGACGACGACGACGACGACGACGACGACGACGACGACGACGACGACGACAACAACAACAACAACAACAACAACAACCAATCACATGTTAACATTTAAGTCAAAGTTGAAGTGGTACATTTGAAATCTCAGATGCTAATAAAGGATGTCTGCATAGACCACCAAGCAGGAAAAAGTCTTTTGTTAAGCTAATGACTCTTAATTGTCCTTTCAAGACCACATTGCTCTCAAACACTTTGCAACAACAAACAACAAGAACAATAAAGGTAAAAGTTTGGGGCAAAATGCTAATTGACTTGTGAATGGCCCAGAGAGCACACTAAGCACTATATCATGAGTTCTTGACCTTTTTTTTTTTTTTTTGGGGGGGGGGGTACACTCCCTCAGACAGCTTCATGCCGGAAGGCCATTTTGCCCTTCCTCCAATTTTGCCCTTCCTCCACCACAAGGCACTTCCTGGTGTGGTGGCTGGCAGTGGGAGGCAGCATGAAATTGTGCCTCAGGCCGCACCCGGCCTGTGGGCCGCAGGTTTAGAATGCCTGCACTATCGGGTGGCATATACCTTAGCATCTTGATTTATCAACGAGATAGATCAGCATAACCATAACTCTGAGTTTTATCTTGCCCAGGCTTGGATATTAATACTATCATAGGAGGATTCCAGGGTGGCGGGATTTCACCCTCTTCTAAAAGGTTAGATACTTGGTGGTTAGAAGATACTCTTTGCAGCTGGCCAACATCTGCTTCCGTGATCGAACCCAGCAGCTCACCTTTCACGGCCAACACTGATGGAGTCCAGGCCAGCGGGTCGGCCAAGGAGTTCAGCGGGGCGCTGTCTCGTAGCCAGATCACCAGGATGGGGTCTGGTGGGCCCTGTGCCCTGCAGGTGAGGTTGAAAGGCGAATTTGCAGAGATCTCAAGATCTTGAGGCTCTTCGGTGAAAAGGGGGAGGCCTGGATGAAAAAGAGGGGGTGCTATTTACTCAAGGCTAAATTCTTTCCTTATCCCTCAGACATCTTGCTAAAGATCTATAAGAGATATCACCCAATTTCTGTTATGATCTCCCTCCCTCCCTCCCTCTCTCTCTCACACACACACACAAAATTTACCTTCTAATTGCAGATAGGCTTCCTCGGAGAAAACTTCCGATCCATTCACCCAGGCTGCGCACTGGTAGCTTCCCATGTCTGAGAGCTGTACGGAAGGGATACTGGCAGAGATGCAAAACAGAGAAAAAATGAAAAGATTTATGGACCATTAATCCGGCTTCTTTGTTTTTTGACTTTTGCTCCTCATCTGAGACAAAATAAGATTTGGGGAATCTCTGTTTTGAGAAGAACATGGATTCTGAGTCCTGGACCATCCAGCTCAGTGATGGAGAACCTTGACACTCCAGCTGTTCTTGGACTTCCAATTCCCAGAAGCCCAAGTCACCATGAATCCACATGAATGGGTTTACTGAGCATACAGTGAACCCATTCGTGTGGATTCACAGAGACTTGGGCTTCTTGGAATTGAAGTCCAAATACAGCTGGAGTGCCAAGGTTCACTATGACTGATTTAGAACATCTATAACTTTGCAGGGCGTCAGATCATGTGTGACTGAACAACAGCAGCAGCAGCAGCAGCAGCAGCAGCAGCAACAACAACTTTGCACAAAAGGAAGGGCCCCTATTTTATTCCTTGCATTGGGCAGCCAGGTCTCCTTTGCTCGAAAGTCAGTAATCTCCAACTCTAGGGTTCGGTGCTCATCTCTGTTTATAGCCAAAGAGGCAGCACTGTCTGCATCTGCAGACATTTCTGTGATCATGTGGCAGGCATGACTAGACACCGGAGTGCATGGAACGCTCTTACCTTTCCTGCTGAAGCGGTACCTCTTTATCTGCTTGCAATTTATTGCTTTCAAACTGCTAGGTTGGCAGGAGCTGGGGTAGACGACAGGAGTGCGCTCCGTCATACAACCCTGGGAACTTGAACTGCTGACCTCCCGCCCTTGCAATCATCACGTTCAGCGTCTTAACCTCTAAGCCACTGCATCCCTTAAGGGGTATTATACAGCAGTATAAATCGAATAAATCAAACCAATCAAATCAGTACAATAGAGTACATCACCTCTGGATCACATTGAACTTAGGGTAAAGTAATTAGTAACTTCTACAACATGGCTATGGTGGGAGTTGTAGTCCAAGGTATGTGGAGGCAACCAGATTCAAGAGGGTCTTTCTATCTTGGAGGGATTTGGGCTATCAGATTATGTGATCGCAATAGCCTTGCTGGTTTAGAGATGTAGGATCCTTTCTCCTCTTTGTTTGCTCCTCTAGATTCCCAAGCAACAGTAGCAGCAGCTAAACAAAGTACGTATACAATTTGTGGGTTTGTGTGTGTTTATTTTACAAAAAGTCCTTTCAACCCTACTGTTTGTTCCCGCTATGGATTGTTTCTTTTACAGTTTATCAGTGCAGAGATGAGTGCATAAGCTCTGTGCAAAAGTGGAAGGGGGAAAAAGAAGCTGATGTGTCCCCCCCCCCCCCATTTTTCTTCTAAAGGCTGGATCGAGACCACACAGCTAGTAAAATAAAGTAAAACAAACACACTGGGGGAAACGTAGCATGGGAACTCAAAGAGCGTAACTGTGTTTCCAAGAGTCATTGACAGAAACAAACTTTCTTTGTAATGTGGTAAAGATATTTTGGGGAAAAATAGAAGAGGAAATGTCAAGAATAATGAAGGTGAGGCTTGAGCTGGGTCCAGGTACGGCCTTATTGACTGATGTTGACAGTATAAAAGTGGATGAGGATAAAAGGGAGTTGATATCTATAATGTTAACATCAGCAAGACAATGTATAGCAAGAAATTGGAAAATGATGAGACATTAAAGATTGATGACTGGTGTAAAGAGATGTGGGGGCTTGCCTTGAATGATAAGCTAACGTGGGAGTTGAATGTGGTAAAAGGAATAGCCCAAGAAAACAAATTTTCAAAAATTTGGAACTTATTTGTGGAGGCGACATTAAAAGGGGAAGAACGAGGGAGGCCAGTATCAGAGCAAATGAATTTTTGGAATTAAAAAGAGGCTGATCCCCCATCATCTTCTGGGCAATGTAAATAGCACAGTGGTGATTGTCACAAATTAAGTAATAACTGTGTTTATACAAGAAAGTTTTATACTTACTTTAGTATTGTATGTCATTTTTATTTTTTGTCATTTTATACACAGGTGAGATAATGTAAAATCAAATGGTTATTTTCTGCAAGGTATATTTGTGTTTTTGTGTTGTTTGAAAAACCCAATTAAAAAAAAGAAACAAACTTTCTGAATTTCCAAAAACAAAGAGTGGCAATGGAGTGCCCTCCAAATATTGGAGGCTACAACAATTCCCATCGCCACGGGTGCCGTGCGACCAACACTTCATTTAAGAGCAGCAATCTGCCACCAGGACTGCCTTGAATTCTGTAAAGTAAGTTAGAGGTAAAGGTCACCCTTGCTCTAAAGCCAGTCGTATCCAACTCTAGGGTTCAGTGCTCATCTCTGTTTACAGCCAAAGAGCCAATGCTGTCTGCATCTGCAGATGTTTCCATGGACATGTGCCAGGCATGACTAGACACCAGAATGCACGGAATGCTGTTTACCTTTCCCACTGAAGTGTTACCTATTTATCTACTTGCAATTTCTTGCTTTCAAACTGCTAGGCTGGCCGGAGCTGGGACAGATGGTGGGAGCTCGCTCCATCATGCAGCACCGGGGGTCTCGAACTGATGACCCGCTGACCTTCCAGTCGTCAAATTCAGCGTCCTAACCACTAAACCACCGCAGTCCCTCTTGATTTCTGTTACATGCAAGCAAGTGGCCGGCCGGCCTTCCGCCAAGTTCTCCTGCTTTGGAGTTGAGCAACTGGAAAAACTTCCCAGTGAGTCACACACACATACACTCATGCTCAATGCACGCCCATGCACCCACAGAGCCAGTAGCCGTCTGGCTCTGAGAGGAAAATGGTTAATCATGCACATGAAGAGAGCTCAACATTAGATCCTGGCCCAAACATGCAACATCAAAGACTGCATCTATATTTTCCACCATTCAGAGTTCCCTATTGTTGTACAGAGAGGGTATTCTATAACAGCCGTATTACAGGCAGATGTTCTGAGCAACATCCATGGCTAGATGCCGCGTTTCTCCTTATTTGGAAGGGAACGGGGTTTTATTTGCTCTACTTGAGATCAGTATGATTCATCTCCCTGACCGTGTCTTTATATATGCTAATGGGGATTTTTAAAAGGGAGAGAGCGGTAGAATGTATAAAGGCTCCACATAAGAGCCGTCCACCCAATCCGGTCCCCTCTCAATGTGGTGGACTAGTAAAGGTTAAGGTTGCCCTTACTCGAAAGCCAGTCGTATCCCACTCTAGGGTTCAGTGCTCATCTCCGTTTATAGTCAAAGAGCCAGCGCTGCCTGCGTCTGCCGATGTTTCCACGGTCATGGGGTAGGTATGATTAGACAGACGCCAGCGTGCACAGAACGCTGTTTACCTTTCCCACCAACGTGCATGCCTATTTATCTACTTGCAATTTCTTGCTTTCAAACTGCTAGGTTGGCAGGAGCTGGGGCAGAGATGGGAGCTCACTCTGTCATGCAGCACTCGGGTCTCAAATTGCTGACTTGCCGACCTTCCAGCCATCAAGTCCAGCATTTTAACCGCTAAGCCAGCACAACCCAGGAAGAGCTTTAGGGCAAGAACAAACATTATTGAGGGTACGCAAGAGGAAAACCAAATTAGAAGATGGAAGGAGGAGTTCACTGGGCAAGGAAGAACATGGACGGAGGAAATGGCTGAGGAACTTAACTTGGAAGACCCTGAATGTTGGAGACCAACATGCTCAAGTGGGGGCTGCTGGCGGGCAACAACACTGTATGGATGTGGACTGATACAGAATCTGGCTCATTTGCTGGTCTGCCAATGACTGCCAGAAACATGCACGGATGAGGACTTAAGTTTGGCCAATGACAAAGCCAAGAAAGTGGCTTCCTTTTGGCAGTCCAGACTTTGAGCGGGACACGAAAAGAAGATCAGAATCCTTTTTAGGCCCCAACCCTGACAGCATCTCAGAAGGTCTTCTACTAATCCCTGCCCCACGGACCCCTTTCATATTTTCGTCCTGGCTCTGTAGTCCTTAAAGCCCTTCATCTGTTGCATTCTGGCCCCTACACAGTGAAGCACTTCGGTGTCTTACTCAGTGGTGGGATTCGGCAGGTTTGCCCCGGTAGCAGAAATTCTGGCTGACCCGGCCCATCTAAGTTTTGAAAGAAAGTAGTCCTAATCCAGGTGCACCGCAGGGCTTTTCCCCCTGGCCACGCCCAACATACCACGCCCACAGAGTAGGCAGTAAAAAAATTTGAATCCCACCACTGCTTGTACTTCTGCCCGAAGCCCGTCTGCTCACCTCAGTTCACTGGTGGTCATCCACTCTTCATCATCCAATGGCACCTGCACCTGATTACTGTCAGCAAACTCCAGGACGGCACCGTCTTGTAGCCAGCTGATCTCAGGGGGTTCACCGACGGCACGGACAGAACAGGAGAGCTTCACGTCTTTGCCCTGGGAGGACGTCAGGTTTAATGGGTTCTCCTGGAAATAGGCAGCTAGCCCAAAAGAGGGAATATGGGTGACGTCCCCAAATGGCCTTAATGCAGAAGAAAACGGTGCAGAAATATACAAAACTGAGAGTGAAAGGCCCTTCTTCCAGAAAGACCAAGCTCCCAAATGTTAAGTAAAGGTCTTCCTTGCTTGAAAGCCAGTCTTGTCAGACTCTAGCACAGGAGTTCCCAACCTTTTCAAGCCGTGGGCCGGGAGACGCTCTCTCAGTCAGCTTCAGGGGCCGGATGGCCATTTTGCCCTGCCTGAATGATGGGGGTGGCCATTTTGTCCCAACAGCATCAATTGGATGTCTCCCAAATGTTCGCCCATCTCTAAGGTTTGTATTTGTTGACCCTGTGGCAGGTTACAGACTAATGTGTAAAACCCAATAAATCAAGGCTATCACACTTTGTACGTTTTATGGAACAGACCAGGACATTCGGGGGAATGGAAGGCAACAGGATAAGAGGAAGACCTAATATGAGAGGCATTCGCTCACTCAAGGAAGCCATGGCCTCAAGCTTGCAGGATCTATGCCAGGCTGCTAATGAGATGACATTCATCCCTAAAGTTTCTATTTGTGCCTCCCAGGTGGCTGGCTAAGGGACCCTAGGATGTGTAGTCCAAGCAAATCCCATTCCCAGGGCTTTATCCAGTTTTAGAGATGGGGAAAAGAGCACGTTGCTTTCCTCAAATATTCCCTTTGCCTGATCAAAGCAAAGCAATCACACTTCTATACCATCTCATGGCGTTTAGTGCACTCTCTGGGCAGTTCACAAGTTAATTAGGATTTTGCCCCAACATGCTAGGTCCTCATTTTACCAACCTTGAAAGGATGGAAGGCTGAGTCAACCTTGATCCTGGTCAGGATCGAACTCACAACCTTTGGGTTGCAGGACAGCAGCTTAACCACAGGGCTCAACTACGACCTCTTCAGATTTTGCAGTGCAAAATGTGATGACATCTGGATGATGTCCCTTTATATAGAGAGAGTTCAGAATCGTTGAGCAGAAAGAACCTACAATTTGTGATGAACCTGATCTGCGCAGATCAGCTGGCGAGGCTTCTATATATGGAGAAGAACACAACATACATACACTTGTTAGGTCTACGGCCGGCGATTTAACGGCACAGGGAGGGGGCGGTTGGTTTAAAAGTTGGCCGCTTTTCAGCCAAAGTAACTTTGCCCTGGGTTTTTTTTTCATCTCTTCTGGAATGCACCTAGCTGGAAAGAGGGAGCAATGACGTTCTGCTCTGGCTAGCTGTGGATGATGATGAGGATGATTCCGCTTTGCTCCTGGCTGCCAAGGATGTTAGGCAGCCTCTCCACCCTTTTAAATTATGGTTCTTGTAAAAACCTGGCAGAAGACACTCCAAAATGATCGTGTGGAACAGAGTAAAGCACAGAATTCTCTCTCTCTCTGGCACTTTAGAAGCCCTTTTTTTTCCTTCTTAAAACCCTGTAGGATCCCCGGGGAAAATTCAGATAATCCAAGATTAAAAAGAGCCCTGGTGACGCAACGGTTAAACTGCTGTATTTGTAACCAACAGGTTGTGAGTCCAATCCTGATCAGGGTTCAAGGTTGACTCAAGCTTCCATCCTTCCAATGTCTGTAAAATGAGGACCAAGCAAATTGGGGGCAAAATCCTAATTAACTTGTGAACCAGAGAGGGCACTAAGTGCTATGTGGGGCTGTATAAAAGTGTGGTTGTTGTGTTCTAAGTGTGATTGCTTTGAAAACCATCCCTGAAGTTCAACACCTGCTATGGTGACAGAAACCCAACAGGTGAAGCTTGTCTCCTCTTCTGCCACTCCAACGCCAGCAAATATAACTAAACTGGACAGATGTACACATTGTGATACCTATTATCTATGGAAGTGATATATGTGTGTATATAAATCAGAGGTTCCCAACCTAAGGCCTGTGGGCCGCACCTTGCTCATGGAGCCATTTCATATGCCCCCCCCCAAGGGCATTCAAGAAACAAAATGGCCACCCCTTTGAAGCTGTTGGGACAAAATGACCACCTGCATCGTGCAGGCAGGGCAAAATGGCAGTCTGGCCTCCGAAGCTGACAGAGCGTTGGGAACCCCTGATATAAATAAACAAAACCCACATGAAATTACCTGGAGGATGGCCCACACAATTCTACAACTCGACAGGTGAGTTTGTAATGAAATTGGGACTGAGGAAAAACAGGGTTAACTGAGACAACAAACAGACCCCCCTTTAACAGACACACAATCTCCTTGGTGTAAGAATGACTTCATTTTCCTCACACTTTCCTCACACTGAATTTTTTGGAAGAGTAGCCATGTTACTCTGTGTCAGAGAATAAACAAAAACGCTGTAGCACTTTGCAGACTGTTATATTTTAATGTTAGCTTTTGTGGATCAAGTTAGTCTTCAAAGTGCTACAGCGTTTTTGTTTTGTTTATTCTTTCCTGACACTGTTGCTTCCAACAGAGTTGGGGTGAATTTGTCTTTTAGACTACAGGTCCTATCATCCTGGTAGTAACAATTTTGTGTCAGAAATTATTCTGGGTTGGAAGGATTTTTGCGGAAGAAGCTCTGCTCAGGGAACGCCCAAATGAGGCTCCTTTTATGTCCCCCAAGAGCTGGGACAGAGATGGGTGCTCAATCCATCATGCAGCACCCAGGACTCGAACTGCCATCTTGCCTGCCTTCTAGCTAACAAGGTGAGCTTCTTAACCTCTAAGCCACTGCAGGACATATATCATCCTGGTGCTGTGAAGTAAGGGATTCTGGAATTCGGAATCTAAAAGTTCCCTCAAACACTGCAATTTGGTTTCTATGGTTTCCAAAGCTGGTAGCTCAAGATGTAAAGACGCAGAAATCACTGACCGGAAGGCACATGGACAGGGCTTTCCAGATGTTAGAAAGTGCTCGGCTTTCTCAGAGATAAGGGCTGATAGGTGTTTGATTCCCAGATACTGTGTGACAGAGTGAGCTCCTGTCTTTATCCCTGCTCCTGCCAACCTAGCAGTTCGAAAGCAAGAAATTTCAAGTAGATAAATAGGGACTACTTCAGTGGGAAGGTAAGCAGTGTTCCATGCACTCTGGTGTTGAGGTATGCATGCCACATGTCCACGGAAACATCTGCAGACACAGACCGCGCTGGCTCTTTGGCTATAAACAGAAATGAGCACTGAACCCTAGAGTCGGATACAACTGGCTTTTGAGCAAGGACGATCTTTACTTGACTGAACCTGTCTTTTAGGTCAAGTCCAACCCTCCAAAGTAACTACTAACTACGTTTTAACTGGACAGGGCAAGGAGGAGTGATGGAACTCCACAGGGGGTTGGGTGGGCTGGATGACCCTTGGAAACCACCACCACCCCTTTCCACCCAATGATATCACTGGCCAAATGGTGTAAAGAAGTCTGGCACACCCTGCCCTAGGAGGAAAGATTTGGCTGGGGTCCCGGCAGGGTGGAGACCACATTCTTCTCTTCTTGACCAGCTATTATGACCCAAGAGGGATGTGTGAAAGGGGGGGGTCCTTCTGCCAAAGGCAACAGCAGGCCTGTGTTGGAGAGGGATACCACTACCTCACAGACTATATGCAAACTACTCCCTAACCCCACTGCAAATGCCTCCCAACCAAACCCACCCATTCCAAGTGTGAAAATTATCGCGGCTCCTATACGACGAGTCTTTGTGCAAGCAGAATATTTTTTAAAAAACAAATCTGGTCTGAGTTTACAGCCACTGGCCCTTATCATTGAGAAGGCGGAGTGCTTTTTAACATCTGGAAAGCCCTGTCCACATGCCTCTTTGCAAACAGAGCAAAAATGTAATTTAAAAAAAAATATCTTGTGGCTGTGAGTCCCACAAGTTAATAATAGGCATTTCTCTTTGGTTTGCTGCACAAAAAAACAGTGGCATCAATCCCTGATCTTCAGTTCCATTTCCCAAAATCACTTTTAATTTTATTTTTAGGGTGTATTTTATTTTTTACAAATTGCACTTCAGAGTCCCGCCTGCATTCTCCACAGTGGTTTCAAAGTCCCCTCCAGGGAGAACTGAAAAAGTAACTTTGCTAAGTGACTGGGATGGTTTTCTTTTTTTCCCCGCCCCCTTCTCCTCTTTCATCTGGGGCCTCACATTCCTCAACAAATTCCACCCTAGGATTGTGCTAAGGTAAGCGAAGGGGGGGTGTGTGAGGAACTCCGATGCTTCCCCCCCCCAACACCCTAGGAGGAAGGACTCTGTATTCCTTACCTCTCTTATTGACTCCTTGCAAAAAGATAGGCAACCTGTAAAATTTTATGCCAATTGGTTTCCTTCCTTCCTTCCTTCCTTGTCCCATGTCAGCACGGGCCTAGAGCGTGCCTTTTACCCTTCTAGGGTGGCCTTCAACTAATATCATTTGTCTCTAATAAAATTTCCTATGCCAAGATGTATCATCTCGAGTACAGACTGGCACTCGTTTGGAGACGGCAGTAAACAAATACGGAGAAAGTTTTGATGTGAATTCTTGGGATGCTTTTTTTTTAATCGGATGTTCGACAATGTTTGTTTTTCCAAGTCTCCCTCTTGCCTCTATTGAGTGGGATTAATCTTGCATTTCGGAACAGCAAGCGGTTAATTCACTTACTTAGACTTAGATCCTCCGGTGCTATGTACCATATCAGGCAGCCCATGCGGTTAAACAAAATTAAAATGACTCAACTTGTTTGCTAGGGCTTCTGAAACGCAGGGCAGCCTCTCAGCCTACCTGTTTTTCCAGCAAATGTTTCAAAGCCACCTGTTTCGTTGACACCCCACAAGGAAACAGGTTGGATCAACCTGTAACCCAACTCAGGTGGCCTAAAGAACAGCAAAAGGCTGGGCTTTCCTCTGCCTATTTGATATAGTTTTACAGATAGAACAAGGATGCTGATCTCCTCTGGCAATTGCCAGTATCATACCAGAGGTAAAAGTAAAGGTCACCCTTGCTCTAAAGCCACTCATATCTGACTCTAGAGTTCAGTGCCCATCTCCGTTTACAGCCAGAGAGCCAGCACTTTCTGCATCTACAGACGTTTCTGTGGACACGTGGCAGGCATGACTAGACACCGGAGCGCATGGAATGCTGTTTACCTTCCCACCAAAGCGGTCCCTATTTATCTACTTGCAATTTCTTGCTTTCAAACTGCTAGATCAGCAGGAGCTGGGACAGAGATGGGAGCTCACTCCGTCGTGCAGCACTCGGGTCTCGAACTGCTGACCTGCCGACCTTCCAGTCATGAAGCTCAGCATCGTGAGCCACTGCTTGATAATACCAGAAGGTGATAACTATTTTGTGTTTTATCCAACACAGAGTGCAAATACATGCATGGCATTAAAAGAAAAGAGCTGCAAGCTGAATTGCTGTGCCTGGACGGGTTATTACCTGCATTCTCTGGCGTCTCTTAATGAGAGATGCCATTGTCTTATGACGGTAAGCCACCTTGGGTCTCTTTATAGAAAGGCAGGATCATTGTCCACAAAATCCATCATATTTTTGGCCTCTGTGCCCAGGCACTGTGCTTCACCAGCTGGAATTTAACCCTTGGCATAGACAAACACCAGATACACAAAACCACACCCTTTGGGGTTCAACTATACTGGCAAGCATAACGACTATTCCTATCACTTTCTATTGCGCTTCCTTATGTGTTATGTTGATACGCCCCAGCCATGAGAGGCAGGGCGAGCTGAAAGTGGAGTGACTAACCTGAGCTCATCGGGTGAATTTTATAGCCTCAATGAGGACTAGATCAGATCACCCCATCTCCAATCCAACCACCGGCCTTGCCAACGACAGCAAGATCTACTAGTTTCAGCAAGGAAGGCCGAGCCACCCTTTCAGAAATAACAAACCCAATAGCCTTTCTGAGTCCTGGTCTCTAAGGCATTCCTTAAAATCTTCCTTGAAATGGCATTTTGCTAATCCCCCTCCCGATCTCTTTCTTTTTGATCCTCTTCTAACTTAGTTCAGATGTCAATTGTATGCTCCATGGACACAGAGACTCCATGTTTGGTTAAGAAAAAGAA
Organism: Furcifer pardalis; assembly: GCA_030440675.1. Lineage (NCBI taxonomy): Eukaryota > Metazoa > Chordata > Lepidosauria > Squamata > Chamaeleonidae > Furcifer > Furcifer pardalis. The sequence continues at coordinate 310,068,600 of CP126890.1, forward strand.
GCAAAACGCCTCGCTCTCAGTGGCAATGTAGAAACCACCCAAGTGACTTAAATGAGGGGCTGCTGATCCAGCCAGTCAGAAGCAGAAAGTCTCCTAAGGGGCATGAAATGTTCTTTCCCAGATCCAGTTACAAGACCATCGCTTTGAGTTTCCAGTTTTGAAAGACTCATCATGTTGCCCTTCGGGCCCCCACAGAGATGCAGGAATAGGGGACTGATGTGGTCCACCTCAAAACCCCTAGAAGTGAATTTATGTCTGTGTGGTTTCCTGAAAGGACTTTACTGCCCCAATTCTCCCAGTGTGGAAATCTGAAGTATCAGATCCTAACCATCACACAAGGTGGGCAACGAAAGGAGGACAGCCTTTTGGTTTGAGAACTTGTTGGCTAACTGGACTACTCTGCAGGGCTGTCATGAACACCACCAGGAAGCTACTCCTGAGCAAACAAGAAGGCACTTGCAAATGAATTTTTTGGAATAGTAGCCGTTTTAGTCTGTGGTTCAGGCATATCAGAAAACAAAATAAAATAAACAAAACCAAATAGAAAACACTGTAGCACTTTAAAGACTAACTGCTATATTTTTACTGTTAGCTTTCGTGGCTCAAGTCCACTTGATGCTTCCTAAATCATCCTCAGGGTACTGCGGTGGCTTAGTGGTTTAGACGCTGAACTTGATGACTGGAAGGTTGGCAAGTTGGCAGTTTGAGACCTGAGTGCTGTACAACGGAGTGAGCTCCCGTCTCTGTCCCAGCTCCTGCCAACCTAGCAGTTTGAAAGAAATAAAATTGCAAGTAGATAAATAGGTACTTCTTTGATGGGAAAGTTAACAGTGTTCAGTGTGCTCTGGTGTTTAGTCATGCCTGCCATATGTCCATGGAAATGTCTCCGGATGCAGACAGTGCTGGCTCTTTGGCTATAAACGGAGATGAACACTGAACCCTAGAGTCGAATACGACAAGCTTTTGAGCAAAGGGCAACCTTTACGGCTTTACCTATTAAGTTATCCTCTTTCCCTCCTTGAAAAGTCCAGCGGCCACCAGATTTTGGTCCTCTGGATAAATCTTCGAAACCAGTTTGGCCCCTGACTCCATCCTCTTTTCTAAGGTTCAGGAGAAAGGAAGGGGGGACCACGTGTGAAACCAGGTTTTATTTTGACAACGACTCAGGATGGCACATGGAGGGGGGGCACTTATAGGGGGACGTTTGAGGAAAATCCTGGCCAAAGAGGAATGATTTGAGCTTCATCTTTCCGCGGTGGCTCAGTGGTTAAGAAGCTTGCCTTGTTAGCTGGAAGGCTGGCAAGTCGGCAGCTTGAGACCCGGGTACTGCATGACGGATTGAGCTCCCGTCTTTGTCCCAGCTCTTGGGGACACAAAAGGAGCCTCATTTGGGCGCTCCCTGAGCGGAGTTTCTCCAGCAAAAATCCTTTCAACCCAGAATAATTATTATTACCTTTCTCTGACAACCAATCCGCTAAAAAGGAACTCCAGATGCCGCCCTGACAGCATTTGAACTCGGGTCTCCTTCTCTTCCCCCTCACTTCTAACACGACCCAACACCTGAGGCTCTCGGAACCACACTGGAAGCGTTACTTTTCCGTACTCCAGCGTTCCTGGGCGTTAGATCTGCCCTCCGCGGTTTGCGCTCTCCTCGGGGCAGAGTCCGCTTGGCCTTAAGTTCCCAGAGACCGATTTTTACGCACGCAGAGGCGCTCGCGCTCGCATTTATTTACTCACTCACAACTCACCTTCGCGTGCACCGCAAACGTCCATCCACCAGACCAGCAGGCAAGAGAGGAGCGGCCGGCCAAGTTGACCCATTGTTTTTCTCTCTCAAGAAACCTACGAAATCAGATTTTCCTTAGAGGCTCATTGGCAAGAATTGGGGACTCCGGGAAGAGGTTGGGGAGGGCCGGAGAAAACCCCCAATAATCCCGGGTCCGATTCAGCTCCCGAAGTCGCCCCCCCCTCCCTTGCTCAGAAAAGCTCTCCCGGCCGGGGCCCGTCTCCGAAAAACAAGTGACGAAATCGGCGGTGAAGTCAGCACCCAAGAGATGGAGGGAAGGATGGATCCAGCGCCTGGAGCCCAAGCAAAATCCAAGACAACAACACTCCAGCGCGCGTGTGAGTGTGTGAGTGTGTGTCTTGCGTGTGTTTGTAGGCGGCTATCAACTTGTCCAAACTCCTGGGTCGGAAAGGCAGAATCAATTTCCCGGCGCGATTCTTCTGTGTCACAGAAAAAGCGAAAGAAAGCCAAGATAATGTTCTTTTCCCAGCGGTTTCCCCCACTTAGATCGCGCTTTCCCTTGCCAGAGATTTTTTCCTCCTCTTCCTTTTCCGATCTGGTTGTCCCAAGTTTTTCAGAGTTTGCACCTGATCTTCAACTCTTTCCTCTCTTTCTCTCTCTGGCCAGCGCTGGTAGTTTTCTCTCTCCAGGTTCGAGGAAGCAGCAGTTCTTACCGAAGGAGAGAAAAACCCTAGATTTTAAACATCATAACAAGTCTACTCAGTCCCAAGTCCTCCCCGGCCAAAATGCTGACTTCTCCAAAAGAAGGGAGAGTCCAAGAGAGGAAGAATATATATATATATATACACACACAAACTAGGGGAAAAGTTTCTTCCTTTTCTCTCTCTCTCTGATTCATCCCAGCCTCCTACACCCTGTTGTAAACTGGTTGTGTACAAGATGGGAGGCTGGTGAGATTAGCAAATTGAAAGGGGGACAAAATTGGGGGGAGGAGGGGAAGAGAAAATTCCATCCAGCCCCAGCAGGGTTAATGGGAGGAGAAGAGCAGAACTGGGAAGAGAGAGGAAAGGGGTAAAAAGAGAATTTTCTTAAAGTTATACACACCCAGTCCCCTTACCCCCCCCCCAAAAAAAAAAATCCCCCCAAAAGGAGTAGGGGGGGAAAGGCACCAGTTCTTGGGCGGAAGGATGCTGCTTCTTTCATGTCCCAGTCAAACCCTGGACAGCCAAAAATGAAGCCACTTTCTTGGCTTTCTCATTGGCCAAACCCAAGTCCTCAGCAATCTGCAGTCCAGTAAATATGATCCAGATTCGGTGTCTCTCCACATTCACAGCCCCCACATTCAGACCCCACCCCCCTTTGAGCCTGTTGGTGTTGCAGTTAGGGACTCCGATCCCCAGCTTATTCAAGGTCCTCCAAGTGATGTAGGAGAGGTTGAGTTCCTCAGGAAAGCTGCCACTGGTGTGGATTTGTGTAAGGTGGATGCCATTTTGCGGAGCAGTGACCCACACAATATAATCATGGAGCTATCTCCCAAAGTTCAGGTAAGAGGAGACATGTAGTGTTTAGCACCGGGACTGCAATGGACTGCCACAGCCTTGAGTACTGCTAAGGTGCGCCTTCACAGCCAGTCCATCTGGTGGGGTGATGGTCTCCCTCAGTGGAGGAAGTGCCACTGGAAACCATCCTATTGGGCCCAATGGTAATGAGTTCCTCAGCCATCTCCTCCTTCAGTGTTGTTCCTTGTCCAGTGAGCTCCTTCCTCCATCTTCTAATTTGGTTTTGCTCTTGCGTACCCTCAAGAATGTTTATTCTTGCCATAAAGCTCTTGATGGAGCTGAGCTTTGATGGACTTGTGCCTCGTCTCCCTTCAGAGGGTGTCAAGGGTCTTTCTCTTGCCTAGTTCTCTCAGCATCAGCTTGTAGGATGATGTGGATGGTGGGGGAAAAGAGTGAAGAATGGTCCCATAACTGGAGGGTATCAAAGTTTTCCAAACTTTTGAAAACTCATTCTAAGGATTTGTTGGAGATTGTGTGTCAATGTTGGTTTTCCTTGTTAAAGCAGAAGATGGAGAACATCTTTGGTATTAGAATTAGGAAACAGAGCTTGTTGGATCACAGCTGGGAGTCAGACCCTGGTAATATCTGGAAGGCTTCAGGTTCGTAAGGATCAAAACAATGAGAAGGGACCAGGTTAGAGATGGGTGGGTTTGCTATACATTTAACCCACAGGGGAAGTGTTCCTTTCAGTCTCAAAAATGGAGGCACCTTTTTGCCCTCACACTTGAGAAGACAAACATCTGGACAATCTGGTGCAGAAGGAATGGCCTTACTGCAATTCTGTGTGAGTCCCTGTTTAGTCCACCAGGCACTAGGCTGAGAAATTGAGCTGTCCTTGTTCTATTCTAAGGCTGGCTAGCCAATTGAAGGGAAGTAAGTAAGGTGGGTTTGGATGCAGAGAATGCAAAAGAAGACACAGGCAAGAGACTGGATTGTGGACAGCCTAAACTCACAGAAACATTTGGATTTTGACTTATTTCTTGCAGCATCTGTTACAAGTTCGCTGGCTTCAAACAGGGTGCAAATTACTGTCAACAGATTTTCTAGTCTTTCACTTCGGCTGTCCTCTCTCTTTCTCTCACCAGAGAGTTCCCCCAATTCCTTTTATCCCTTTTTACTTTAGTGTAAAGTGTCATAAATAATAAGAGCACCCAGTGTAGTGATGGGCAGGAGAGTGACTTGTGCCAAGTCTAAAAGTGATTTAATGGCCATGGCTTCATCCGAGGGATGATGGGAATTGTAATCTAATGAAACTGCAGTGAACCCCTTCATCTATAACTCCTATTCTCAGGGAACTTGGGTTGCTAAGTTATATTTAATAGCTATTAAACATAACATAATGAGCCAGAGGTTGGGAACTCGATTCCCCCATTTGGCCTCCGGGGAGTTGTACCAGCCTACGTAGCCTTGGACAAACTGCACAGTTCCATGGCGCCCCCTAGGGCCTAGGGGAAGGGAAATTAATGTGTATTTCTCTACCTAGAATACCCTGGGAAGGGTCATCATAACTCGGAACTGACTTTTTATTTAGTTCAGGGATTCGCAACCTGTGGCCAGCAGGCCTAATCCAGCCTGCGGCGCCAATTAATCTGGGCCTTGGTGAGGATCCCGGAGCCACCACCGCTACTGTAAGCACCAGAAGCTGTGAAAACATGGCAAAAATGCCACAAGAGTGCTGTGAAAACCCCACTAAAAAAACCTGGCAACACAGCGAAAACGTGCTGCACTTGCTCCCACTGCCACGGGAAGTGGTGGAAGTGGTAAAAACAGCCGAGATTGCACCGTGAATGCCACTGCCACCACCGGAAGTGGGAGGAACCACACCTCCGGCCCGCTCACCTGTGTGAAGGGACGTGACTGGCCCACGGTGCAAAAAGTTTGCAAACCCCTGATTTAGTTGTAGTGATGGGAGGAGGAGGATGAGAAAAAGATTATTATTATATGATTGTGGCTGAATTCCAATTGTAATGAAGTCTCCCCCCCCCACCTGAAACCACCCACATTCCAAGTTGTAATAAAACTTCCTCATATTTCACAACCAGCTATGTTTTGCTTAGGATTCTGGGAAATGTAGTTCCAAAAAATGTTATAATGAACCTTTGGCACTTCAGGTGTTCTTGGACTTCAATTATCAGAAGCCCAAGTCAGCATTCCTGCTGATCAGGGCTTCTGGGAATTGAAGTTCAAGAACACCTGGAGTAACAAGATTCACCTCTTTGCCCCGCCTGTGTATGTGTGAATGCTGTTCGTTGTGCCTGCCTCTCTAGAGGCCTCTGGGAATAGGATCTGTGTGAATCCCATCTGCAAAAGCTCACATTGCAAAAAATAAAAAATCAGCTCGTCTTTAAAATGCCCTAATATTTTGCTTTTTTCTCTCTCCCTCCTCCCACATCCTTTCCCTTTTATTTTCCAGTGTATGTGTGTGAGTAAGTAAGAAAATCCTTACCCAATGGATTCTGACCTGCTTTCTGCCCACCCTGGTCCCTTTTATTATACACCTGCCATCTTCCACAGTAAGAAATAGATGCCAGATCAAAGCCTTGCTATTGGATGGTATTACAGTATTTCCCTCAATGCTCTTTTCCAGCTGTGCTTGACTAATAAACAAATAAATAAGAGGAAAGGGGCTTTAAACCAACCCCCCTGTTTGCATGGAGTTGGGGTTCGGGGTGGGATTAGTTCCACAGATTTATGTTTGTTCGATTGCAAAGTTAACCATTAGCCACTACAAAGGGATAGCTGAGCTGCTGATCTGATAACAAGCAAGGAACAGATCCAGAAGTAAAGAAATTGGGGTCATTGAGAGGCATTATAGTTTTGTTTTTGAATGAAGCTTAGGTCAGGTAATAGAGTAGACCCTTTTGCCAGCGACTCAATGCCTGATAACCCTGAGGACTAATGGCCTTGAGTCCTGAAGTCCATAGGGAAGGGTGATGGTCCCCAAGTGGGTTAAATCCCACTTGAATCCATCATAACGGAGGGCAGCAGCTTCATCCATCCTGGCCTGGGGCCGATGAGGACTTTGTGTGCCCAAAGGGCTCAGGACCAATAACTTTCAAAGCTGGATCAGTAGTATGGGTGTCATGCTGCGATGCGGAAGGCACATGAAAGGCCAGTGCATGATATTCTCAGGACAGTCTTCATGCCTGATTGCTATGATGATATCTTATATTCACATATGGAAGGAAGAAGAAGAAGAAGAAGAAGAAGTAGTAGTAGTCGTCATCTAGAGTGTGGAAATTTACTTTTGGAAAAGGAATTCATTTTGGATTTTTTTTAATGTCTTAATTTCACCACCTTCAGGAACTCTTGAAAATATCTATTATTTTTCTTTCCCTTCATTTCTTGTATAGTTACCAAAAAGGAATTAATTACAGTTAAAGTCATTCGTCCCTCTCTGTTGCTGGAATTTTCAGAAGAGCAGCACAAAAGTTCTTTAGTCCTTTAAATACGAGCAATATTAAGTTGGTAACCTTTTGATGAACTCTATCCACTTCACCAGAAGCCCTGGGCTGTGGCCCATGAACCCTTACACCAAATAAATTTTTTTGTTTCTTAAGGTGTCCTCAGATTCTTTGATTCCCCTGCCCCATTCAAAAAAACCACAAATAAACAGATTACCGTATATGCTAGAGTATAAGCCGATCCAAATATAAGCTGAGGCATCTAATTTTGACATGAGAAACTAGGAAAATAGATTGGCCCAAATATAAGCCGAAGGTGGCAAATACAGCAGATGCTTAGTGAGTTTCAATAATCAAAATATGGTACTGTACATGAAAATAAGATGCAGCAGAAATGAGTTTTCTCCATGCCAATTGAGATGCACCAACGACAGGCTTATACTCGAGTATATACAGTAACCCAACTGCCTAAGTCAGTCCATTGGTTGATCAGTGCTTTGGGGAATTGACTTAGGCTTCTGGGAATTGAAGTCTGAAAACCAGAAATTGGGCAACACTGGATTAACCCAACTATCTCAGAAAATGTTTGAGAAAGTGACTCTTCCTTTCCTCTTCAATCAAAACAAAATGTTCTGTTTTCTAAACCCACATTCCAGAAGACTTCAAGCTGCTTGCTGTCAAGAAAAACCACCCTAAAGTAGTTACAAAGGCCATGGGGAGGGAATTGCAGTCAAATTGCAAAAGGGTACTGCTAGATATACTACAATCATGAACAACCTTTAATTTATCTTTGCATTAATCTGTCATTAGCCATTTCCAAGCTCTGTACTGGCTTGGTGATAAAGTAGGGGTTCCCAACCTAAGGCCTGCGGGCCAGATCCAGCCTGTGGCACCATTTCATGAGGGGGCCTCCACCCCTCCACGGGCATTCAAGAAACAAAATGGCTTCTCCTTTGAAGCTGTTGGGACAAAATGGCCACCCCCATCGTGCAGGCAGGGCCAAATGGCTGTCCGGCCCTCGAAGCTGACTGAGAGAGTGAACTGCGCACAGGCTGAAAAGGTTGAGAACCCCTGTGATAAAGTAATGGGAGGGATTTTACCACTTTCACATTCACTTATCTGCAGACCTTGAAACAGTTACTTTTTTCCAGCTGTAATTCCTGGAGTCTCCCAGCCAAATTATGCAGAAAAGGCAGAAGAGATTAGATACAGCACTCCATAATCCACAATGCTTGGATAATTATGGGAGTTGTAGTCTAGAAAAGGAACATATTTTTCCCCAAGCTCTATTTCTGAGTACCCACATCCTGCTTCTTTCTAAACAGAGACAGATCTCTCCCTTTCCAGAAGGCTGGTATTCCCCTCTCTTTCTTCCTGCCTTAAAGAAGGAAGTTGTCTCAACTTCTGGCATCTCTCTAGGTAATGATGGGATAAAGGGAGGTGAACTGGGTTATACAAACAGCTGCTCTCTGGGCGAAGGCACTGACATTTAGCAGACCAGATTTTGGAATTGGGTTTCTTTCTTAAGGGAAACAAGCTTGGAGCGGCTGTTGATGGGTCTTCTGGAGACAGGCCGGGTGTTGATAACAGCAAAGCTGGATTCGTTGAGGTCACCTGAAAAATGACCTAACATCTCCCTTTTTCCAGTACAGTCAGAAATTGCCCTCCTTTTCAACCCTCTAGTCATAAGCAAAGAAAAGCCAGTTCCCAGTCCTGGTTGTTAAGCAATGCTCAATAAATACCTAATATATTTTGTTCTCTATGGTGGACTCTATAGCAGGAGTTCTCAACCTTTTACAGCCGGGGGCCGGGTCACGCTCCGTCAGACAGCTTCAGGGGCCGGACGGCCATGTTGCCCTTCCTCCACCCCATGACACTTCCTGGTGTGGTGGAGGTGGGGGTGGGCCACATGAAATGGTGCTGCGGGCTTCATCCAGCCAACGGTCGCAGGTTGAGAATCTTTGCTCTGTAGCTATGGCCATCTAGGCATATAATACCCAAAGGCAGCTGAGTTATTCTAACCCACACTGCTAAAACTCTTTGTGTTTCCCAAAGAGTAGCAGTCATTATAACCATCCTTCATTAACTGATGAGTCATCTGACCATAAGGTAAAGGTTTCCCTTGCTCGAAAGCCAGACGTATCCGATTCTAGGGGTCAGTGCTCATCTCTGTTTCTAAGCCGAAGAGCCAGCACTGTCTGCTTCTGCAGACGTTTCCATGGTCATGTGGCAGGCATGGTTAAAATAAAATACATTAGATAAAATAGGATCACATAAAATAGGATAAAAACAGGTTAAAGGTAAGGTCAAGGTCATCCTTGCTCGGAAAGCCAGTTGTATCCGACTCTAGGGTTCAGTGCTCATCTCTGTTTATAGTCAAAGAGCCAGCGCTGTTTGTGTCTGCAGATATTTCCATGGACATGTGGCAGACATGCCTTGACACCAGAGCATGGAACGCTGTTTACCTTCCCACCAAAGTGGTCCCTATTTATCTACTTGTAATTGATTGCTTTCAAACTGCTAGATCAGCAGGAGCTGGGACAGAGGCGGGCGCTCACTCTATCGTGCAGTACTCAGGAATCGAACTGCTGACCTGCCGACCTTCCAGTCATCAAATTCAGCATCTTAACCACTAAGCCACCAGAGTCCTCAGGATCTGCAGGTACCAGTTTGCTTAAAAATGTACCTTTTTTGGAAACTATACAAATAGAATAGAATAAATAAAATGATCCCCAATTGTTTAGGGATTCTGAGAACGATAGTCTAGAAAAAAAATTCCAGTCTTGGGAAGGGTGTGACTGGATTGAAGACTGGAGTGCAAAACGTCGAGTCCAGTGATGGCGAACTTTGGCACTCCAGGTGTTCTTGGACTTCAATTCCCAGAAGCCCTGATCATTAGGTGTGTTGACTTGGGCTTCTGGGAATTGAAGTCTAAGAACACCTGGAGTGCCAAGATTGGCCATCACTGATTCTAGTCCCTTTTTAAAACCTTGTGGAGGTCTCTCTTTCATTCCAAACTGGGGAAAGTAGTCCAAACTTTCTGGCTGGCTCTCAAGGGAAAAGGATCTTGGACATACCCCCCCCCCCAAAAAAAAAAAAAATCACAGCAAATGCCTTTCTCGGAGGAAGCCGATAGCATGACCCTGAGAAGGATGTTTCTCCGGCTTTTCCTTGAAGCTGCAAAGATAACTGTGATCCTCCTTTCTGAAGGAGACACTGTTATAAACAAAGAGGAACAAAATATTTCTCAGCCGGTCCATGTCCCACTTCCAGGGAGCAGTAGTCCCCCCCCCCTCAAAAAAAGTAACTTCTCAAAAGGTGAGTGTCCTTGGCCTTTATCATGTTTTCTAAGGGGTTGCACAATGTCTCAGTGGTTAAGAAGCTCTCCTTGTTATCTGGAAGGCTGGCAAGTTTGAGACCCGAGTACTGCATGACGGAGTGAGCGCCTGTCTCTGTCCCAGCTCCTGCCGACCTAGCAGTTCAAAAGCAAGACATTGCAAGCAGATACATAGGGACCACTTCGGTGGGAAAAGATCTTGGGGACATGGAAAGAGCCTCATTTGGGCATCCCCTGAGCGGAGTTTATCCAGCAGAAATCCTTTCAACCCAGAATAATTTCTGACACAAAACTATTATTATCATCAGAAAACAAAAATAAAATAAAATAAATTCCAAAAAAATATTATCATGTTTTCTTCAGTTCTGTCTGCTAAAAAAAATTCCTGAGCTGAGGTGGCCCAAGGAATATTACTGCCCAAGGACAGGACAGGACGGCATCTTTTTTGGATTTTAATTCAAGCCTGGCATTAGGTTTTTATCTCTCTTTATGATCAATTTCTCCAGTTTCCTTTTTAAATAGATGATTTTGGGTTTTGATGATCCTCGCAGCCCCCCCTGGTGGATATATTTTGGTATTGCCTTTCCATTTGGACATGATTTCATAACCAAAAGCATCCACATTCATTCTGCACCTCATGTAATCTTTTTTATTTCCCAAAGGAGAATGTTTAACATTGAAAGTGAGAACAGTATTCCCCCCCCAACAAAAAATCCCCATGCATGGTTTCCTGAATAAATGTGAGCATTTGCAAATTTAAATGACTGACACATAAAGCTCTCTCAAGCATTTTGTCACAAGAAAATGGAAAGTTAATTGAATGCTGTAAAAGGTTCAGCAATACTAAAAAAATAAGTAAAATTACTTGGTTTTTTCACCTTTCCTAAGGCTTAGAAATTCCGAGCATTCTCTTTAAATTCTGCCCGTTAGATGTGGAAAGAGCATATTGCTACGAAGAGGGAAACACTATTTAATGTTTTAGAGCAGTGATGGTGAACCTTTTAGAGTGCCCAAACAGAGGGGCAGGGTGAACTCTGTGCTGGGGGGGAAGAAGGAAGTGCTCCCATTGGGCTGCTGAGCAGAGAGGTGGGGCGAAATCTGTGCTGGGGGAAGGGAGGAAGCTCTCCCATTGGACTGTTGGGCAGAGGGGTGGGGCAAACACTGTGCTGGGGGAAGGGAGGGAGCTCTCCCATTGGACTGTTCGGCAGAAGGGTGGAGCGAACTCTGTGCTGGGGCAATGGCGTGCATGCCCCCAGAGAGAGCTCTGAGTGCCCCCTCTGGCACACGTGCCATAGGTTTACCACCAATTTTAGAGGAATAAAGGAATGTCTGCTTGGAAATCACACCCTGGACCTTACATTTTTACTCCTTCTCCGGCATAGATGCCATTTCTACTCTAGTATTGAAAGAAAGGCATTCCACATAAGGCCAGAGGAACTTTTATTATGATCCCTCGTATACCAGAGACGAATACTGGCCGGTAGCCGGTTTGGTATGTATGTATGCCAACACAACAGTTGTTGAGACGGGGAAACTGCCACAGCGGTCGGATCAGGTGCTGTTTGTTTTTACCTGGTCGGGTGCGACGCGCCATTGGGCCAAATCACCACTGCAATTTTTGCAGTTGATGCTCAAAAACATTGAACAAAAGAGTGGTTGCTGACAGTTAAACCAAACCAAATCCTGCTTCAAAGCATGGCCTAAAGCCAGGACATTGACAGCCTATGATCAAAAAAGTGCCACTCCAAAATGTCCAGCTGCTCTCCTTCAAAGAAAGGTGTCAAAATGACAAAACCACCTTCCGAAGGGATACATTAGGAAAGAATGTCTTGAAGGGAACCAGGGTTTGGCAGTGCGTTTTGCTGGATCATGGCTGAACTATTTCCTGCCCTCGGAAACAATAAACAGACTCGCCTCCTTTTCATGTCAATCTTCAAAGTCCTGTTGGGTCAAAATCTCATTTCAACTGGAGTTGGGCCATAATCAGTAAATAGTTATAAATAAGATACAGTACAGTAGAACTTCCACTGTAATTAATTAATGTAATTAATGCGTTCTCTGGGATGTTTCTTACAGCAAAAATTACTTTAACCGAATTCCCCATAGGAATGCATTGAAAACCAATTAATCTGTTAAAAAAATCCGTAAACCAAGCCAATATTTTCTGTGGATTTCCTTTTGTTATGTGATTTTTTAAACCGAGTAATTTGTTAACTGAGGTTCCACTGTACTTGTAATTTATCCTACTTCTTTCCACCCTAATTAAATCAATTGTTTGAGTTACTTTTATAGTTACCATAGCCATACTTTGGACTCCGGTGCTCGCTTGTAAGAAACTGACCGTAATGGAATTACAGTACGTACTTGTTTTCCAATGCCTAGAGCATTACTTTTGTAAAATTTGTAATAATCTACTGTTAAACGTATGGGTCTGCACTGGCTTAGTGGTTAAGACACTGAACTAGACGGCTGGAAGGTTGGCAGGTCAGTAGTTTGAGACCCAAGTACTGCACGACAGTGAGCTCCCGTTTCTGTCCCAGCTCCTGCCAACCTAGCAGTTCAAAAGCAGGAAATTGCAAGTACTGTAGATAAATAGGTACCACTTCAGTGAGGAGGTAAACAGTGTTCTGTGCACTCCGGTGTCTAGTCATGCCTGCCACACTTTCACGGAAATGACTGCACAGCTGGCTCTTTGGCTGTGAACAGAGGTGAGCACTGGGCCAGAGTCTGATACAACTGGATTTCTAGCAAAGGCGACCTTTACCTAGTGTTAAATGTAGGTAATAACCAAGTAAATAAACTTTAGTTTTAATAAACTGCCAAGCTGTGATTCAGGTTCCTTTGCTTTGGACATATGTAGAGGGATGTAAACCATTATGTTTTGTTGCCGCTGTTGTGGCCAGACAACAGATGCCCCGGGATATTTCTGTGCAATAAATCCATTTGAACTTAACAGTGTGACCTACTGTGTAGAAGGCAGAAAATCCTGGCAGTTCCTGTTGGAATGAGAAAAGCAATTCTCCTCGCCATACTGATACCGAAAGATAAAGACTTTCCAAATAGATTTGGCAATCCAGATGTTTCTTTCTTCCTCCCCACCCACCGAAGCTGGATCTTGTGCTGACTTGTCAGGACTCCAGGTCAAGAAAACAAGCATTTGTACAGCTGAGACTCTGAGGCCTTGTTAAGGAGGCGCAACTCGCAATTTGCCGGTTCGCACCACTCTGGGTTAGCTGGGGCCACATTGTGTGCGGGAAAATTGCGGCTGGAAAAGCCTCTTTTCCAAATGTGCAAACCGCTGCCTCCGCCCCCGATTCTCTTGCTTCAGATCTTTACAGGGCCTCGGCCACAAAACAGAAAAATGACATTTCCAGGACAGTCTGGGTGGCCAGCTGTTACCATCTGGTTCCAGATATTCTCTACTCCCTCCGCTGCAGTGCAATTAAACCAAACCCCCAGAGCAGCCAAAAGGCCGGACCCTGGTGTGTTTTGTGCAACCTCAAGACTCCCTGGCTTAGGCAACAGTGGGAGCCACTCTGGCAAAAGAGAAATGAAGCCAACCCAATGCAAAAAGATGCATGGGATGTACCAAGGCATACCAAATTCTTCCTGTATTTTACAAGCACATCTGCCCACTCCCATTTCATTTTTCTCTTCTGGAACCTGGTTCTCCAATTCTCGGCATATAGTTTGGATTATCTTGATTTCCACGGTTGTCGCCTCCCCCCTTCGAGATGCTCCCGAAGTAGGAAGCCGCCGTGACACAAGCCAGACTTTTCTGCCGAGTTGGATCAGAAACTCATTTAACTACTGAAGAGCACCAATTTTTCTAGACGCAAAGAATTTTAGGCTTTAGCAGGGGAAATTTCCCAGACGGGCGATATACAAACACAATAAATAAACATATTGCCATATTGTTAAATATATATTGTTCTGTGGAGTCTACTGGGGTTTTAACCAGTCCACCAACCGGAGTAGAGTTTGCTTTAAAGAGGTATATAAATCAAATGCATAAATGTTGGACAATTCCTGAAGGAATCTCTGAAAATATTAATGGACTTCAGATGGGTTAGAACGTTGTCAAGAGGCAAACATTTGAAGTTCTGTCTGTTTTGTCTCCTTTCCCACACACTAAGTTCATTACATGTTTTATATAGACAGTATAAATCAGGGGTTCCCAAATTATGGCCCATGGACCGGATCCAGCCTGCACCACTCCTGGAAGTTAAATGTTCCTGCACCCGCAGTGTTTGTAAACCATTTTACAACAGCTGAGGAACTACTGGAAAGTACACTCTTGAAACATGACTACCGGGTAGCATAAATGAAAAGCCCAATGGGAATGCTTCCTCACTCCCCCCAGCACAGAGTTCGCCCTGCCCCTCTGCCCAGCAGCCCAATGGGAAAGTTTCCTCCCTTCCCCCAGCACAGAGCTCACACTGCCCCTCTGCCCAGCAGCCCAATGGGAACGCTTCCTTCCTCCTCCCCACCACAGAGTTGGTTCCGCCCGTCTACGGCACGGATAGCAGCCTGTTGAGTTTGGGCACTCAGTTTCTAAAAAGGTTCGCCATCACTGCCCTCATGAAAAGAAAACAGAAGAAGAAATAGCAGAGGGTTGGGTCATTTTTTTTTAACTTAAACACCCACATGAATTTATTAAATCCAGAGTCTGCATTAGGATGCAATGACGAGAAACGTTAATTTTTGTTTCGGCTTTGTTCTGATAACCAACTCTCTTTTTTATGAAACGGAGACACAACTTGGAGGAAAACTCCTTAGAATAACAGGTCCTAAATACCCGCACAATGGAATGGAAGTCACAATGATTACTGGTTTGAGATTTTTGCTTTAAACATAGAGATTTATGGAGGAGCTGGATGGGGTGGGGGGCAGGGGCGGGCGGGCAGGGGGTGAAGTTTATCTCCCACGGATACAACATGTCACACTGAACGTCACCAACATTTCCAGCAATCTTTCTCTACCCACCCACCCCGGTCCCAACGCCCCTCCTGCCGGTTTTCTCCACCCCACTCCCCCATCACGAGTTGACTGGAATATAAAATAAAAGGCTTCGGACCCTGGCGGTCGAAAGCAACTCTGTTCCATTCCCCTGCTCCCACCCCATTTGCCTTCTGTCCATTATCCAACAGTGAGAATGTCAAGTTAGGGATATTAAAAAATAAAAGTTAGAGCAGGTTAATCTTTCTTCTTCTCCTCGGCTGTCTTCGGCGGGAGTGCTTCGGCGACCCCATCTAGCAAGGCCCCCGAGACGGCCGCAGGGGAGCTGTCGGATACTTGCTCTGTCATTGCTGCAGGACTTCCGTTGGCTGGACCCTCCGTTATTGCCATGGGGGCCTTGCCGGCCAACACTGCAGGGGCGCCGTCCTGCTGGGTGATGCTCTGTGGCGTTGTCCGGGACTCTTGCCCCTCTCCGCTGATCCCAAATTCATTGACACGGCTCGGATCCACCCGGTAGATCCATCGCTGATAGAGGTAAATGAAGAAAACCACGTCTGCGAGAAGAGACCAAAAGTTAGAGTAGCATCCCCCTTGGGACAGCGTTAAAGGTTACCCTTGCTCAAAAGCCAGTTGTATCCAACTCTAGGGTTCAGTGCTCCTCTCCATTCATAGCCAAAGAGCCAGCGCTGTCTGCATCTGTAGACGTTTCCGTAGACATGTGGCAGGCATGAATGGACATCAGAGTGCATGGAACGCTGTTAGCTTCCCACCAAACTGGTACCCATTTATCTACTTACAATTTCTTGCTTTCGAACTGCTAGGTTGGCAGCTGCGACAAGCGACGGGAACTCACTCTGTCATGCAGCACTTGGGTCTTGGGACATATTCCCCCTTGGAGGGGTGGGAGGCCACATGAAATGGTGCCATGGGCTGGATCCAGCCAGCAGGCCTTAGAGTTTGGGAACCCCTGTGCTATATCCTTGTTAAATATAACAATGTATTAATTATGGGCAATCTACAATGTCTATTCCTGCCCCTACGCTCTATCAAGTTCTTCTTCATGGTCTCTGTGAATCCACATGAATGGGCTTACTGCCTGTACACACAGTAAAGCCCTTCGGGTGAATTCACAGGGGATCACGAAGAAGGACAGTTACAGGTAAACCACCTGTCATAAACACCTGGTGGTGCAGGGGTTAAAGCGCTGGACTGCCACCCAAAAGCTTGTAAGTTCGATCCTGACCAAGACTCCATGGTTGACTCAGCCTTCCCTCCTTCCAAGGTCAGAAAATCGAAGACCCAGCAGGTTGGGGGCAAAATGCTAAGTAACTTGTGAACCGCCCACTCAGCGCTATGGGGTGACATAGAATTGCCATTGGTATTGCCTTTGGTGCGGTAACCGGCTACACAGAAGAACACAATTCAGGTGGGACAGAGTTGGAAATTACCGTCTCGAAGGCAGCCTATCCTGTACATCATGGGCATTTTGATAACAAAGGCAAAGAGGTCGTCGATGAAGGTGTTGAGGGCTTTGTAGGTAAGCATCCGCCACGGCAGGTGAGCAACTGACTTCAGCTTGTAGTTGATGAACAACTGAGGGGTCATGGTGATGAAACCTGCGGAAAGGAAAAGGACCACTGGGTAACAAAGGCCAGCTTGAAACAGCCCAGCTGCTTTGGACGGAGGGGAAAAGTTTGCTCAAGGGGATCAACTAGGATTTTTGGGATCACGAATACACTGGCGATGCCCAACGCTCTTGTTCTTTGCCACTGAAATCTAAGTGGCCCATTCAAGTTTCTATCCAGCATCTGATCTTGGTAGGTAAAGGTCGCCCTTGCTCAAAAGCCAGTTGTATCCAACTCTAGGGTTCCATGCTCATCTCCGTTTATAGCCAAAGAGCCAGCACTCTCTGTGTCTATAGACATTTCCGCGGCCGTGTGGTGGGCATGCCTCAACACCAGAGTTCACGAAGCACTGTTTACCTTCCCCCCAAAGCGGTGTCTATTTATCTACTTGCAATTTCTCGCTAATAATAATAATTTTGTGGCAGAAATTACTCTGGGTTGCAAGGAGCTTTTAGGGGATGCCCAAATAAGGATCCTTTCATGTCTCTTTTGAACTGCTAGGTTGGTAGGAGCTAGGACAGAGATGGGAGCTCACTCCGTCATGGAGTACTCGGGTCTCGACCTGCCAATCGTCAAGTTCAGCATCTTAACCACTAAGCCATCACAGTCCAAAGTTGGGAACGGATTGGCAAAGGCAAACTAATTAAAGACAAAGCACCTCTTGAGTCTCATTTGATTAGCTGGTTAGCAATTATGAACTACTAACTATACTACTTTCTAAGTGTAAGAACTGATGGCGGAGGCGGCTTCCCCACTCCTTCTCTCTCTATATTATTCCTTCTATGGCAGCTCAGAGTTGTCCCTGGTTTGCCAAGCCTTAGTGACTTGGATTTCTCATATGGGGAGGTGTAAACCTCTAGCTTTAACAGAACGCTGCATTTGGAAACGCTTCGGCCACTCACCAAAGGTCAGTAAGAATCCATACAGCATGCTGAGAACCCAAGAATACCACCCTTTGTGTTCCATATAGAGGAGACTGTACACAGCGTAACAGCCTAGTAGGGGGAAGAGGATCCAGGAGAGATACCGGAAAGCCATCTGTGGAGGCAAGCAGGCAAAGAGACACATATGAAACTACAGATTCCTCACTGGGAAATCAATGCACGCAAAGAACCTGGAAATAAGTAACTAGCTAAACTAGTCACGTGTAGTAGCAGATGTTTTTTAATTACATTTTTATTATTAAAACAAAACATTCAAACAAACACACTAAAAAAATTACAGTATCAGATTAGTCGCTATTACAATAACTATATACAAGTAAAACCCTGTTTTACGGAAAAAGTCCACTTCGTAAAATTTTCCGTAAAATGCTTTTTCTATAAAATGCAACACAATTTCCCATAGGAATGGACTGAAAAATTAAAATACGGTCCCAAACAGACAATTTTTAAAAAAATAATCTTTTAAAAAATAATAATAATCCCCAAAAAATGGCAGACATGACCCTTTCCCACACCCCGATCATCTCACCAGCTGGTGAGCTGCTGGGATGGAGAAGAGGGGGTGTTATTAGAGCATTTCCCTTTTTTATCACACATCTCTGCACCTCGATTGAGGTGTGGTGGTACAAGATAAAAAAGGGGGAGGGGGAAAACAGAGCATAAAGGGAATGGGAAAGCGATTTCCCTGCCTTTTCCGTGCTGCTGCTGCTGCTTCCTGAGCAGTTTGTCCGGCCGTTGGGGGAGCAGAAGCCGCCATCGCCGCTGTTTCCACAGTCCCCACTGCTTCTCCCAGCACCGGGAGTAGAGGGGGCATTATCTGCTCCATTCTTCGTCTGAGGTCCCTCGTTTGCGAGCTTTAGCTGGGAACTCGTATCAGATGAAGACCGGGAAAGAGTGGCCTTCATCCGACACGAGTTGCCAAATGAAACATGCCACGGAGGGACCTCGGACGAAGAGCGGGATGGAGCAGATATATCCTCCACTTTCCTAGTGCCAGCAGCAGCGCGGGGAATGTGGACAATGCGACAAAACTGCGGCAATCGTTGCTGCTGCCTCCGTCGCCATCACAGTAAGTGATTCTTGCCACTTCCGGCGGTGTGGGTGTGGGGTGCAATTTTTTAATCTAAAATGACACGGGGCCGCCATTTTAGACTCTACCAGACAGAAGGCATTCTGGGGAAACTTGTTCCATAAAACGATCCCCCTTCCCCCCCCCAATAGGGATGCGATTTCCCAAAATGTTATGTATTCCTGTCCTGGTTTAGTTTCTTTCACTTTAATTAAGACATGTTCTATAAATTCTCCCCAAATCTCTTTGAAGTCTTTGTTAATCCTTTCTTCAACTTTAATTCGCATGTCAGTCTGTTGTTCATCACAATGTTCCATAGTTCTTTGTACCCATCGTCCAGCTCAATTTCATAATATACTTTCCATCTTTTAACAATAAGTGATCTCATAGCTTTTACCATTATTATAAACATTTCCGTCTTACTTCTCGCTATGGCGATGTTTCCAAAGTCCATTAATAAAGCTATACTGGGGCATACTTCTAGTTTTATACAGTTGTTCATTTTCATTTAAAACCTTTCCCCATTATATATATTTTTGACAGATTCACATTCCCACCATAAATGTGGGTCTGTCCCATGCTCTTTTTTGGTGCCTGATATTTGTTAGGCTGCCATCACAATCTGGTGGAAGGCGCAGTTTCTACAAATGACCACAACGGAAAGGATTCCATTACTTCCTTTGTAAAATCAAGACTGAGTTTCTGTGATCCTTTCCCAGGAGACCTCCCCACCCCGGGGGGGGGGGGGGAGCACTTACATCATCGTAGACTTTGGTCGAGGATTCGATGTAGGTTGACTTGTCTTTGAATGTTAGGCGTGGCAAAATCCCAGCAATTTTCTTTTCCCGGTCCAGCTGTTTATCGGCATGAGAAAAGAGGGCAGAACAGAGAGAATCAATGAAACAGGGAAGTCAAACGCTCCAGCAAACTCAAACCAAAACAAACCCATGCCAAATAGACAGAAGGAAAGTTTTTTATTTAAATTGCGCAGATCTCTGGCAAAGAGACGAGGGAGCCGCAGGGCACCTTTGAGTCCCACATTCCACAGGTCTTACCCTGACATCCATAACTTTTGTAATCTTCCACAGATCAATGAGCAGCCCGATAAAGACGCTGACTTGGACCACAAAGTTAGTTTCGTTATCCAGGATGTAGAGGAGGACGACAAGGGACTGGAAGACGCCGAAGAATACTGAACGGACGGAGAGCCCTTCTAGAGACTGCCTGCTGTTCCAGAACTGAATATCTGGAAGCAGAGTGAGAAGCAGAGGTTAAACGATGCCCATCCCTCTCACCCAACCTGGACTGGCGGTTTGTCACCAGGTCTGCTAAGAACCAACATTCTTAAGGATAAAGGTCTCCCTTGCTCAAAAAACCAGTCGTATCTGACTCTAGGGTTAAGTGCTCATTTCTGTTTATAGGCATCTGTAGACATTTCCATGGACATGTGGCAGGCATGACTAGGCAACAGAGCGAACACTGTTACCTCCCCACCAAAGTGGTACCAATTTATCTACTTGCAATTTCTTGCTTTCGAACAGCTAGGTTGGCAAGAGCTGGGACAGGGTTTGGTCGGGACAGGAAAGAAAATAAAAGGTCTGCTCTGTTAACTTGGGTCACTACCTAATGATTCTGTGCTGAAACTCGAAGGCAGTCAAGAGCTGCAGCTTCAGTTGCACTAGTGCCATCTGGTTGCAGAACTGAAGCAGCTGCTCTGGTTTATCTCCCGTCTCTGCATGTTAAACTGCACCGCAGGAAGCAGAGTTGGCTAACTTTTTGGAACCTACCATTTTTGAAAGCGAGGAATTCGAAAATACTATGTACAATAGAAACAACAATCGTCAGAGCCAGCAGGTAGGGATTGGTTTCTAACAGAGCAACCTGGGGAGAAAAGGAGACGGATTCAGAAGTTAGTCATTTTCAGAAACCCACAAAGTTATAAACCCATGATGGTGAACCTCGGCACTCCAGGTGTTCTTAGACTTCAATTCCCAGAAGCCCAAGTCTCTGTGTATCTGCAGTAAAGCCATCCATGTGGATTCACAGAGACATGGGCTTCTGGAAAGTGAAGTCCAAGAACAGCTGGAGTGCCAAGATTCGCCATCAGTTATAAACAGTCCAGCAGCATCAAGAAATTACTTCCCCATCTCTGTCACTAGTTTTTAAATTGCAGGGTTTCTAGTCCTTATGTTTCTCAATCATGCAGAGTGGGAGTTCTCGGCCTTGGGTCTCAAGGTGTTCTGAGACTTTAATTCCCAGAAGCCCAAGTTAGCACACCTACTGATCAGGGCTTCTGGGAAATGAAGTCCAAGAACATTTGGAGCGGCTGTCACGAAACCAGCCGGCCCCCTATGCTCTGGCCCTCATTTAACCAAAGCTCCCAGAGGGCGAGCTGGCCGGCAATGCAGTTATCCAGCCCTTCGCTGCTTCTCTTCCACCAGGAGGTTTAATAGGTAGCGTATTCAGAGGCTTGTATGCACTTTAACTCTTACCCAAAAAATAGACTTTAATAAAACAACAACGTTGATTTATTGTATCATAACATAGTAAAAAAAAAGTAGAGTAATTCCAACAGAGAAAACATATTTAAGTAGTCCTTTAGTTCTGTCAAGACTCCCTTCTTCTTTTTTAAAGATTCTGTAATCTTTTACCTCAGAACTGTTCCCTCAAAACTGTCTTTTCCTCAGAGTTCTCTTTATCTCAGAACCCTTTTTTCCTCAGAAAAACTCTGAACTCTCTTAAGACTTCTCTTTTTATCACAGAACTCTCTCAGACCTCTTTTCCTCAGTCCTCCTTTTACCACCGAACCCCCTCTCTGAACTGTGTTCCCTCGTTCTTCCCTCATAAACTGCCCCAAAACCCTCCAGCGATGTTCCTTTTTATACCCAGAGGGGGGGGGGTCTCTCCTCACTAGCCAATTTGCATACAGCCAATCAGAGACACCCTCACTGTTCTCCTCACAACCTTAAGAGTTGCAAAGTGCCAGGCCTACTACTTCATCTTGCACACATGAGTGAAAGGGGTCTTCCCGTGACAGGGGGCAAGTTGAGAAACCCTGATGTAGAGCATTCTGTGTAAGCTAAACAGCAAGACAACTAAAGGATGTTGCACATACAATACAACTTGAAACCTTTCTTCTTGTGCCATATCCGATTCCAAATATTGGCTATCCTCATAGTGATCAGCCTTAAAGATTGTCCTGGCAGCAATATTATGCCGTGGCCTTTCATCTGCCTTCCGCATCACAGCATGACACCCATGGCACCACTGATCCAGTTCTCCAAGTCACTTTCTGGTCCTGAGCCCTTTGGGCACCCAAAGTCCTCCTCAGCCCCAGGCCAGGATGGATGGAGCTGCTGCCCTCCACCAAGAGGGATTCAAGTGGGATTTCATCCCCTTGGGGACCATCACCCTTCCTTCTGGACTTTGCCACCCAAGGCTGTTAGTCCTCAGGGTTGTTAGCTTAGTTAACTCAACGGCGTTGAGTCGCTAGCAGTATGATAGCAGGTTTGCCTATATGATACAATGCACATAATGCCCCTCAATGCGCACTAAGGAGGACCTTATGCTGGCAAGAGGAAATGCTGTTGATGTGGCCTGATATTGGGTGGATGTCATCTAGTCCTTTTAATTCCTTTTTGTTTTAGACGTGTTAATTTAAGCTTTGTATGTTATTATATGCTGGTGGTGCCTCTGACACAAAGAAAGAAAAAAAGTAGGATAACCTGGCCAGACTGAAATTACCTGTCTATTATTATATTATTAGTTTATCATTACTTAATCATTACTTAATAATAAAACCTTTAACATAAAATATTCTCCCTTCCATGCTCATCAGAATCCTAAAAATGGGGGATTCCTGACTTCACCACCACATGATCGGCATGAGGAAGAGAAACGCAAGGCAGTTGGCTTAAAGCAGGGGTGCTCAAAGTACAGCCTGTGGGCCAGATCCAGACCGTAACACCAATTCATCCGGCCCATGCTGCCCTTGTCATTTCTGAGTGACAAAGGCGGTGTGGGCTGTATGAGTTGGTGTTGGGGGCCAGATCTGGCCCACGGGCTGTACTTGGTTTAAGCAGAGTAAATGGCAGCTTAAAATCTATCTCATCCTTTTGCAAAACAGATTGCAAGGCACGTTTTACTTCCGCTTCCAAAGGGAGGAACCATGTAACCGGTCTGCAGCCCAAAAAGTTTGGGCACCCCTGGCTTGAAGGAAGCCACACGGCACACCTGCTTACCTTCACAGAGTCTTGCTCCTCATCCGACTGCTCATACAAATCCTCCCCCAGGAAGTTCCAGGGAGACTTGGTGCTCTGGGCGGCATACAGCTGCCATCGCCACAGGGAAAGAGGGCAGTAGGACAGGCGCAACGGTAACCGATCCACCGTTTCATTGATGGGGAAGTAGTCCTTCTGCAAGTTCCAGTAATCGTTGAAGTACACGATGGGATAGTAGTCGCCACTCACGGCGTCAAACTTTACATCTGGAACAAAAAACCCCAGGATGCTCAAGATATAATCTGGACTAAGCAGCAGAGCATGAGATAAGAAGTTGCCATCTAGGAGTGGACTTGATCCATGAAAGCTAACATTAAAATACAGGAGTTAGTCTTTAAGGCAGGGGTCCACAACCTACGGCCCATGAGCCGGATCTGGCCCCGGGCACCATTTCATGTAGCCCACCACCTTTGCTCCTGCTGGAGGCTGTGCCATGTGTGGTTCCTTTTCAATGTAAACAGCATTTCAAAGCTGTTTACATAAAAAAGGAAGCAGGTGGCAGCTTCCGGCAGTGGGAGCGAGAGCAGTGGGGCACATGGAATGGCGCTTGGGGGGGGGGAAGAGGGGGAGAAGAGAACTGTTGGGCTCCTGGTCTTGTCTCACTCAACACACACCCCCAGGACCCCAGCCCTAAGGATAACCTCCAGCACCACAAGGATGGACTAGCCTAATTAAAATGCCCCACTCAGCCTTCCCCCAAGCAGGTAATTAATCTCATTAGTGTCGGGAGTGGGGTGTGTGTGTGTGTGTCCAAAGCCTCAATTGAAGGTTGGCGTCTCCCTCCCTCCTTCCAGGGACAAAATGGCCACCCTTACCATGCAGATAGGACAAAATGGCCATCCGGCCCACTCAGTTATCTGAGGGAGTGTGATCCGGCTCCCAGCTTGAAAAGATTGAGAATCCCTGCTTTAAGGGACCACAAGAATTTTTGGTCTGTTATCGTCATTGCTTTGTTTACTCTCTGATATGCTTACACAGACTAACACCGCAACCACTTCACAAATTTCATATAAATGCAATCCTCTTATGTTCTTACACTGGTCCAGAGGTGGAGGAACACTGCCTTTGACCCATGGCGTGTGGTCATCCACAAGGTTGATGGTGAGGTTTGGGTGCCAATGCGAGATGACTTCCACGGGGCCAAAATCTTCAGCTCTCTGCAAGAAAAACCACAAAACCTGAGGCCTCTTTGCCTGGCAGGGCGAGAGGAGCAGACACAACATGAGTAACATCTGAGCACCCGTCTCTGTCCCAGCTCCAGCCAACCTAGCAGTTCAAAAGCAAGAAATTGCAAGTAGATATATAGGGGGCACTTCGGTAGGAAAAGCTCTTGGGGACACGAAATCTGGCGGAACATCTATCTGATGTGCCATCATGCTTTCAATGGTACACAGACAAATACTTCTCAACCACTCAAGAGTGAGGCTCGCGTAACCACAAAAAAATCCCTGCCACCCTTCATAAAAAACATTCTCAGTTCATAGCCAGCTCTTTCCAAGATCATGTTTTAAGTGAAGGTCTTTATTTTACTATAAATTTTGCTTCTTCCTTCACCGTCTTATATTATTGTTCCAGCACTACAAATTGAGCCGTTAATGGAATTTCACTTCCCCATGACTTCAAGAGGAAGAGTCAGCAGGTGGAAAGATCCAATGTATTACAGCGCAAGGCACTAAAAGAAATTATGGGAGCCGCTTCGCAACATTAGGCATAGCAAATGCCCACCAACATCAATTTATCAGCGTCCTCACTCCACTTACAATTGGAAAGGCTGATGTATTGCAACAGTCAGGAAGAGGAAGCTTTGCTAACCAGAAGCCCCTTGAATCGTTTCTAAAATGAAGAGCAAAACTCTGACCTTGAGGATTAAAGAAAAAGAGAGGGAGATACGTAGAGTATTGCACACAAAAGGATGGTTACTTTTATCATTTCAGGATCTGCTTCTGTCTCTCCTGTGAGCAAATTCTTGGTCTTCTGGAAACGTCTACGTTTGTACTTATTTATCACTGCAAAATAAAAATGGGGAGGGAGGGAGGAAGGAAGGTAAGTAGCTAGAAAAAACAAATGACAGACAAGGCAAAACAGTGGAAATCAAAGATCACAAGCTCTTTGCTTCAACTAAGGTTTCTAGTGCTCATGGATGCAAGATCTTTGAAAACGGGCTAACATCACACTCATGTGAAAGGATAGGCAGCAGACAGGCAGAGGGAAGGTCTAGTTATGCTTTGTAATCTTCTTTTTCTTCTGTATCTAGGCCAGATGTGAAATTGCTAAAATGAAGCTACCTTTGGTGAATTCATTTCCACATTTCCTTTCCCCTGACCCAGTGTGAGAAAGATTAGCTGGCAACATTTTCCCGATCACTCTGTTACAGATTATCTTCAATTTCTGCTTATAGATTGACGGAATATAGCCATAGCTAAAGTTTCGCAGAAATATGAAGGAAAATCCTTAATAAACATTTAATGGCATATTTAATAAAACTAATGTATGTTATATACTGTGCTCTAGACAAAAGTTAGGTAAGTCCTTGCTCAAAAGCCAGTCATATTCGACTCTAGGGTTCTATTTATAGCCAAAGTGCCAGGGCACTGTCTGCATCTGCAGATGTTTCAGTGGATATGTGGCAGGCATGTCCGTGGATCGCTGTTCACCTTCCTACTGAAGTGGTCCCTATTTATCTACTTGCAATTCCTTGCTTTCGAACTGCTAAGTTGGCAGGAGTTGGGACAAAGGCGGGAGCTCACTCCGTGATGCAGTACCCGGGAATCGAACTCTAACCTTCCAGTCAGCAAATTCAGCATCTTAACCAATTCAGCCACTGCAGTCCCATTAGATAAAGTTAGACAGATTTAATTTAGAAATTTTAGATAAATCTTAAGATGCATTATGTTTAAATTTTATTAGTTACTAATTACAGTTATAGACTGTCACATTCTTAGATGAAATGAGTTATTATAGCTCAGGCATTTAAGTCTGTGTTTTAGACCTAATTCTTTCATGGAACTTATTTTGTACTGGTCTACAACTGTAACAATAAAGATTGATAGCCGGCAACATAAGTTTGTCGTTACCAGGGTACGCCCAATTGTGGTTCAAAAATGTCAAAATATTGTGAGCTTTGACAAAATCTGGAAACTCTGAGGAAGAGGCAGGATGGCTGATTACCATCTTACTCTTCATCATCCCCATAAAACAGATGCACGGCCTTAAGAGTACAATACCTCTCTTCCCCTTTGTGGAGGTTAACCACAAATACTACTTTGTGGTGAGGCAGTGGCATTTCCAACAAGCTCCTGTGGCTTTCTCAAAGTAGTGAACTGAGCAGCTGGGCTGGGAAGAGGGAAACCTGGCAAACCGTTCCTTTCCCAGCTTCGTCAGAAGTCTCCGTGAAACCCAGTTTTTCCGTCACCGTTTGCAAAAGGAAAAACAGACCCTGACACGTGAAGGACTTGCCCGAATTCACAAGTTGGTGGAGGAAAAGAAAGCTTACTTCGCGACGTGTGGACTGTGGTGAGGCGCCTGTACAGATTCTTCTGTTTCGGATCAGGATGGAACCCCCTCTTTGTGAAGTACACATGGATGTACATGGAACCATTGTGTTGAACACTCTGGAATAACACAACATACGCACAGCAGTGGAGTTATGTGCATTTTTTAACATGTCATGAGAGGCAGAAGAGGGAATCCCTGGAGTGGAGAGTCTAGCCAAGTTATCCTGTTATGGTAATAGAGTAGACCTGTGATAGCGACCCTTGGCACTCCAGGTGTTCTTGGACTTCAATTCCCAGAAGTCCAAGTCTCTGTGAATCCACACAGATGGATTTACTGCGCATATGCGCAGTAAATTGGGAATTGTAAATCTGGGAATTGAAGTCCAAGAACACCTGGAGTACCAATAAACCCATTCGTGTGGATTGACAGGGACGTGCATGTTGGGATCAAAATGCTAATTAACTTGTGAACTGCCCAGAGAGTGCACTAAGCGCTATGGGGTGGTATATAAGTGTGATTGCTTTAACTGTTTTTTGCTTTCTACCTCACGTGCTGAAATAAAATGGCTGGTTCTGGATATTCCTCAAATAGAACAGAGGAAATGACTCAGGCCAGCCCTGGCAGATAATTTTTTGAAAGGCAAAGAGAGCAAATTCCTCATAGTCCAGCCCTATCTTGCTTCTCTATCTTCAAAGAGGTTCCAATCTCAAAGTTATTCTGGACAGGAATTCTCACTGCCACCCAGCAAAGAAAAAAGATCTATAAGATGGCAAACAGGGCCAGCAGCAGAGATTCAAGTATAGAGTGATAATTCTATCTCCCCCTACACTAGTTGAGAAAATATATCCGTTTGTTGGTATCGCTCCAACCTAAGGTAAGGAGAGAAGGATTGGACGCTGAGAGAACTAAGCAAGAGAAGGACCCTCAACATCCTCTGAATGGAGATGAGTCTCAAGTCCGCTGGCTCAGATCCAGGAAGAGCTTTATGGCAAAGAACAAACATTCTTGATGGTACACAAGAGCAAAATCAAATTAGAAGATGGAGGAAGGAGCTCACTGGACAAGGAATAACATTAAAGGAGGGTATGGCTGAGGAACTCAACCTTCCCTACGTCACTTGGAGGACCCTGAATAGGTTGGGGTTTGAAGTCCCTAAATGTTCTATCTTGGGTAGCACTGGAGACATAAGAGACCAATGGCTCAAGTTATTCACACACCTCAGGAACATCTAACTCTGCATAGTGTTCGTAGCACCCGTCGTAATCCTTGCCACTGGTCCAGTCCCCGTAGACAAGATCCCGTTGCTCCCAAAACGCCGAGGTAGCGTTGAAATCTGTAAAGTGCTCGTGCTCTGATATATAGACATAAAGATCCTACAGGGGGAAAAGAGAAAATGTATTCAAAACAGGTCACTCGACTTTAGAGGCTGGAAGAAATGTATAGAGTTCGGACCACCATTTCCCAATGTGGGACCCAAGCCCCACAGGGAGACTTCAATTCCCAGAAGTCTAAGTCAGTGCATTAGCTGAGCAATGCTTTGACTTGGGCTTCAGTGAATTGAAGTCCAAAAACCAAAGGTTAGGAAACACTGGTTCAGAACATCAAAGTATAAATTTTCATCCTTATAGGCATGATGAACTCGCTGACTGGAAGGTTGGAGTTTGATTCCCAGGTACTGCATGATGGAGTGAGCTCCTGTCTCTATCCTGCCAACCTAGCAGTTTGAAAGCAAGAAATTGCAAGTAGATAAATAGGGACCACTTCGGTGGGAAGGTAAACAGTATTCTGTGCATGCCTGCCACTTGTCCACTGAAACATCTGCAGACATACACACGCTGGCTCTTTGGCTATAAACAGAGATGAGCACTGAACCCTAGAGTCGGATGCAACTGGCTTTCAAGCTTAAAAGCCAGTCATCTTGGATTCTAGGGTACAGTGCTCATCTTCGTTTACAACCAAAGAGCCAGCACTGTCTGTGTCTACAGATGTTTCCGTGGTCATGTGGCAGGCATGACTAGACACCAGAGCGCACAGAATGCTGCTATCTTTCCCACTGAGGCAGTACCTATTTACTGACTTGCAATTTCTTGCTTTCAAACTGCTAGGTTGGCAGGAGTTGGGACAGAGACAGGCACTCACTTGGGTTTGTTTATTCGCTCTTCCACACAAGATAGTTTGTATCAGAGCATCTTTGCAAATCCTGTGTCCAGGTGGATCGAACGTCTGCCATACTTACCATTAAAGTGTCTTTAGGGAAAAGATTGCGGCTTGGTGGCCGGGATGCTCCGCCAGCAGCGGTCGGGTCCTGTGGTGCCGGCCCACGACGGAACCAACTGCTGATGGCCCAGATGATAAAGATCCTGAGAGTTAAGGGCACAGAAAAGTAGAGAGTTAATACACACGGCAGGTGTCAAACCATCCCTTCCTTCCTGAAGCAATTCAAATCCAGGGGAATTCCAAAGCGGCTTTGATTAAACAGAGGCAGCTGCAGAAAACAAACTTGCACCCAAGATCATAAATCTGCTCGGACCTCTACATTGGTAATTCACTGGTGAAGAGGAGCCATATTCTGCAATCAGTAGACAGGTAAAGGGTTAAGACAGTGGACTCCATCCTTTGGCTCATTAAGCCCCAGATCCTAATTCATAAGAATAAAGGAATTAGCAGAGAGAGAGCAAAATACACAGGAAAGAATTCTTCCAGGTGCCACCTGTTTTGGAAGAAAGAAAGGGAACACGGGAGCTCTTCCAAGCAGTTTAGGTTTCTCCTGATGGGTGTCAATAATGGTGATAGGGCTTTGGCTAGGCTGTGGACCTTACACTGAAGCAGTCATTCAAATCCTTACCTAGAAGCTCCCTCCATCTATCCTAAGACTTACAAGAACCTCCAGTTCCCCATCCCCATTCTGATTTAAGCCTTGTCTTTAGCTCCCCATTTTAGAGTCCCTATTGGACCATTTCCCTCTCTTTCTCGCTGTCACCAAGCTTGG
Organism: Furcifer pardalis; assembly: GCA_030440675.1. Lineage (NCBI taxonomy): Eukaryota > Metazoa > Chordata > Lepidosauria > Squamata > Chamaeleonidae > Furcifer > Furcifer pardalis. Next base: position 310,098,008 of record CP126890.1, read on the forward strand.
TATAACACTGCTTTTGCAATATCGGTTGGGGAAGCAGAGGAGATACCATCAGCAGTACTCAATGCATCTGTGCTTAGATATCACACCTCTCAATCGATTATCACTGCTGATAACAGCTATGGCTTCACATTCAGAGATATTTGATCAATGGCCCGTGTGGCACTCTACCGGGGTTCCCAACCTAACGCAGGATCCAGCCCATGACACAATTTCATGTGGGGACCCCACCTCCTCCCAAGGGCATTTGAGAAACAAAATTGGCCACATCTTTGAAGCTGTTGAGACAAAATGGCCACCCCCATCGTGCAAGCAGGGCAAAATGGCCGTCCGGCCCACGAAGCTGACTGAGAGAGCGTGACCGTTTTGTCCCAATAGCTTCAAAGGGGTGGCCATTTTGTTTCTCGAATGCCCTTGGAGGGGGGGCACATGAAATGGTGCCACTGACCGGATCTGGCCCACAGGACTTAGGTTGGGAACCCCTGCTTTAAAACAAGGCAGGACTTTTCCCCAGACCTAAACTTTCCCTAGGGGATCATTTGGAAGCGGACAGAGTTGGTGAAATTTTAAGAGTCGGACTGGTTAGGAAAACAAGACAATCAAATTACTGTCCATTGGTCATGCCCATAGCTTAAAAGCCTTGCGACAGCTGCTAGAGGAGGCTAGAACAGACACATCTTTCACCTAAGCAAGAATTTCGCTTGCAAAAGTGATTTGCTGAAGTGCCCAATGGTGCTTATTTGAGAAGAAACATGGAAACCCAAAGCTTTCACCTCCCATTCACTGCCCTGATCCTTTTTGTGCTGAAAGCATTAGTGTTGTAAAAAAAAAAAAGCCAGACATGTACTCCACTTCTGTGTTAACAAGCCAGTGTGTTTTACATGAGGCTGGACATAATCAGCCAACCGGGAAGGAGACAGAACCACAGCGCTGATTGCTTCCTCTGCTCGATGAATCATCGGCTGAAGCTCACAAACTCAGACACACACAATGCTTACTTCATAAATCTGATGAACTGATGCAAATGGCTTCCTTTTCTCTAGAAAACGGGCAGTATCTTTTAATTTGAATTCCATCCTCAAGACAATGTCACCTTCATTGGAGTCTACCCCCTCAATATCTTGATGGAAGTTTCTCAATATACCCACCCAACCCATTTACATTCAGATAATTAATGAGCTAAAATTCTTTCTTCAGACTTACCAAAGAGTTACTAGCCCTTGACAATTAGGTTATCTTGTATTTTCTTTTTATATACAGGTGACGGACTGAAATTTACCTTTGGGTAAAGGTCGCCCATGCTCGGAAGCCAGTCATATCCAACTTAGGGTTCAGTGCTCATCTCTGTTTATAGCCACATCTACAGACATTTCCATGGAATGTGGCAGTCATACCTCAACACTGGAGTGCACGGAACACTGTTTACCTTCCCACCAAAGTGGTCCCTATTTATCTACTTGCAATTTCTTATTTTTGAACTGTTAGGTTGGCAGGAACTGGGACAGAGATGGGAGCTCACCCTGTCATGCAGTACACGGGAATTGAACTTCAACCTTCTTGTCAGCAAGTTCAACAAAAAGGGCCCATAATGCTTACAGACATAAAGTGTGATTTCTTTAGTTGCCAAGAATATTAACAATATTTAGGAATAACCAAGTTAATCTGAAAAAAGTGTTTTAATATACAGTACTTTATGACTTCCTTTAAACTTCCCTACTTAAAATGAGAATTTTTAAGAAAATTCTTAACTCCGTGGAAGATAAATTATTATTCTCAGTTCAAAGTGGGGTTTTGGAGCTGTTGAATGAGACAGAAAAGTCTCAGCAAGGTAAGATTACAATGTTTTTTGCACTCTGATAATTTTTAAAATGCCTTCTTGCAGAATTTGCCCATTCTGAGAAGAGAAAGACACAACAGGAATAACCTCACTCCGAGCCAGTTTGCATTAATAAATTGAAATGTTTAGTGTTCTACTTATTCAGAAGGTCATCGGCTGGTTGGCACAGCATGGGTGCCAGGATATTTCTGCAGATGCAGCTCTGAGAACTGGCACAACTTCCCCAAGCAAGAGCAACCATGAAGACTGACAGCCTTTTCGCTGCTTTACAGTGGGTCACCTTGATCTGCAGTGACCATCCATGTGTGTTAAAATGGGTGGACTCTTACTGCAAATAGTGGCATGGTGACTTCAACATAAGGAGAATGCCCACTGTACATAGACAGGAAGGCACAGAAAAACAGCAGAAAACAACATTTCTCAATCCACATTTTCCCAATAGGACAAAAGAAATGTGCAAAGGGAGCACGAAACAAACTCTTTGCAAAGATTCCCTTTTCTAGAAGGAGTGACATGTTTTCTTTTTAGATGACAAGATATTGTTTTATGCAAGCAATCTTAGAAGAAATCAACCCTGACTGCTCCTTAGAAGGTCAAATAATAAAGATGAAGCTAAAGTACTTTGGACATCAAATGAGAAGAGAAGATTCACTTGAGAAAGCCTTGATGCTTGGAAGGGTTGAGGACAAAAGAAGAAGGGGACGGCCCAAGATGAGATGGCTAGATGGTATTGTGGAGATAATGGGCACAGAGCTGAGCGAGTTGAGGGGGATGGTGGAGGACAGGAGTGCCTGCCGGACAGTGGTCCAGAGGGTCGGAATCGGCTGTGTGACTGAACAACAAAAAAATTTATGAGTTTTTTACTTAACACATTCTTATTTATTAGAAACTGACCATTCCTGTGTATACTTTAGACCAAGGGTGCCCAAACTATTGCCTGCTGGATCTAGCCCACGGGCCATAGTTTGGGCAGAAAAAAGGGCAGCTTAAAATGTATCTCATTCTGTTGCAAAACTGATTGCAAGGCGCTTTTTACTTCTGCTGGGAGGAAACACGTGACCAGCCCACTGAACCACATGCCCGGCCCACGGCCCAAAATGTTTGGGCATCCCTGCTTCAGACCAGTGGTTCCCAACCTTTTTATGGCCATGTCCCACTTAAACATCTCTAAAATCCGGATGCTCCCCATGACATATAATGCTTATTATTCAAAAAATGAACTCTTATTCATGTGGAAGAACCCTAAAAGGCCATTAACTTAGTCGAATTCATTCTTGAATTTCCCCCCGGAGGGGGGGGCATGTGCCCCAAGTTGGCTACCATGGCTTTAGAGCCGTACTGGGACTCGAGGTGCATATCTGACCCAAAAGGTACCTATCAAGTTCATAACAGAAACCATTCAAGGTGTTCCTGGCTTGCTGGTTTTAACTTCCCCTTTCCTGGTCATTGTTAATACTGTACAGCATTTTTACTTCAACTTCTGTTTTCCAAGGACAAGGCTTAAATGGAGTGAAATACTCTCTCTTTCTTTTTCTCAACTGGGCATGTTCGGCATTTTTATTGTGCATAATTTAGGTACCTGCACTTCTGACACTGACGCCCTAGGCATGCTTAAAGTAAGCTCTTTATAGAAGTATGAGTCACTCTGTTCAATGCACTCTGCACTGTTTTTTAAGTTTCACCACTATGTTTAATTGTACACGCGCATATGCAAAATTATAAGCAATGCACTGTAATGTCTAAAAGAATAAAATAAATTTGGAATTTATAAGAAAGTATTGCATATATTTCAGCTATCCCTCCACGTCCAATTCTCACTCTGCTCTTACTAGGTAAAGGTCACCCTTGCTTGAAAGCAAGTCATACCTGACTCTGGAGTTTGGTGCTCATCTTCGTTTATAGTCAAAGAGCCAGCTCTGTCTGCATCTGCAGATGTTTCCCGTGGTCATGTGGCAGGCATAACCAGAGTGCACGGAATGCTGTTACCTTTCCCACTGAAGTGGTACCTATTTATCTACTTGCAATTTCTTGCTTTCGAACTGCTAGGTTGGCAGAAGCCGAGACAGAAACTCACTCCACTGTGCAGTACTTGGGTCTCAAAGTATTTGGGTCTGACCTGTGCACCTCCAGTCATCAAGTTCAGCATCTTAACTACCAAGCCACCGCAGTCCCAGGGACTGCTCTTATCACACACTCACAAAAACAAGAAAAGTAAATGTTTTGCCCGTGACTTCAATGTTACTGGAAATGGCAGATTCTTGTTCTTAATTACTGGAGCATTCAGGGATGTGAACCTACAGTCTAAATACATATTCTACAGATACAAGTTTATCAGGCCATCTGCTGTTTAGGAGAAGTAGTCTGGCTGGTTATCGTACAATTGATCTAGCAGCAAAAGCTAGGCGAGTATGCTGAAGCCCTAGTGGGAAGTCCCTAACTCAAATCTCATTCTTGCCATAAACTTATTAGATAACTTTACGTAAGCCGCTCCCTTTCCAGCCTGCCAAGCCTAGCTCCCAATTTGCAATGCCAGGGAGTGACTCTTGCCAGGATTACAGCAATCAGTTTTGCTCTGTGTTTTGAACAAGCCAAAGCGTTATAGACGTAAAAATGACTATTTCCCCCAATATACAAGTTAACAACTCCAGGTGTTACAAGCACGTTATCTCAGGACCAAGCATGGTAGAAACAAAACCACACCCCATACACAAAACGAACACCAACAATGAAACCTTACCTAAACAAGACCCCCTTGATGACCTGCCAGGCATTTGGGGCTGGCTGCGGAGGCTGGTTCTGTTGCTGGGTCTCCACGGCCCCTGCAGTCCCATTGCTAGTCATCTGCTTTAAATGTGGAGAGAAAAGAGGGGGAAAGAGATTATCGATTATCAGTGAGACCTCATTCCTCATAGAACACCGAGAAACTGAAACTACTGTCCTGTTCCAAAGCCTACACCTGCGATAGTGAACCTTGGCACTCCAGGTGTTCTTCGACTTCAATTCCCAGAAGCCCAAGTCAGCACTCCTGCTGATCAAGGCTTCTGGGAACTGAAGTTTAAGAACAGCTGAGGTGCCAAGGTTCACCATCACTGGCCTACACAATGGCAACACAATGACAGGGAAACTCTTACTAGTTGTGCATCATCTACAACTCTGGCACTACAGTTCCAATCTTCTTTATCCAACACGGCAACAACCAGGGTAGATGGAAGAGGTCACTGAACAAGGAACAGCACTAAAGGAGTATAAAGCTGAAGAGCTCAACCTTGGAGGACCCTGACTAGGCTAAGGGTTGGAGTCCCTAAACATAAGACCAACATGCTCAAGTGGGGGCTGCTGGCGGACAACAACACAGTGTGAATGTGGAGACACACAAAATCCAGCTCATCTGCTGGTCACTGATTACTACCGGAAACATGCACCGATGAGGACTTGTTTGGCCAACAAAAGCCAAGAATGTGGGTTAATTTTGGCAGTTTTTTTTAAATAAAAGAACCCCCTCCTAAACCCATTCACACTGCTTTTTAATTAGATGTGGAAGCATAGTTCAGGGATTCCCAGCCAATCATGTGGCTGAGCACGTTTACGACAGCTGCGGGTGCATTTATGGCAGTGTTTAAGGCAAGCACATCTACACACGTACATTTTATGGCTGTCATAAACTCGCCCACTTCTGCTTCTGGTAGAGGCAAGGGCAGCGGTGGGCCACATTAAACTGTGCCACAGGCTGGTTCTAGCCCATGGACCGTAGTTTGGCCACCCCTGGCATAGTTTAACATCTCTGGAAAGTGCTGGGTTGAGAAAGGCTGCTTTGAAAGCATGACATTTTACAACCTGATCAGCTGAACCTCCTGCTCTTCAAACACTCTCCAATAACCCTCTTCAAATACTGTTGACTCTTTAAGAGCACATCACAAAACCCGAAAAAATCCTGTCAAAATCTAAAATACAGAGAAATAAATTAAGCTTCAACTAGCAAATTCTTCTACATACTGGCTCTCGAATGTCAGATTTCACCATAAAACCTCTCTCCAGTAATTCTCCGTATTTTTATTAAGATAGAATACCGGAGGCATGTATACGAAGGTGAGGAGAGATAGAAGTTTTATGATCCCGACTGCAAGCAAAATTAAAGTTCTGAAACTAACATTCATTGGGTTAGAACTAATTAAGAATAGATGAAGCAAACATTTTAGTAGAAGATGATTATGTGAAATGTTAAACAAATGGTTGAAGGGAAAACAGTGTATAGTTGGAAGGATGCAGGTAATGAATATCTCTGGGAATTCTCAAGGTGAAGGGGAAAATGTGACTTAGAAGGTACAGTACTATTGATTTTTAAAGGATAACATGCAAACAAAGAATAAATGAATTTTTTGGAATAAAATTAGACTAATTGGGCAATGTGTGGAAAGTTTCTCAGTAAAAGGCAGGGGGGAAAGGCATGGAAATGTAACTTCCTCCACCTTTTGACCTGTTCTAAGCAGCTATAGCCAGCAGTATCTGAAGCAGACCCATAACACACTTCTTATTTAAACTGGAGACACATCTGAAATGGTACACTTACTGCTTCAAGAGGAGCAAACTAAAAACTCTTCACCCACACTGGAATACTGTGTTAAGGAATGAATGACTTTCAAATAAACAGTGAAAAGATTCTAAAATTGATAGGTGGCAAACAAACAACACTTTCTTCTAGAATGAAGTAAGGAAAGTGTGTCATTCCCAGAATCAAGAGACAAGTGGCGAGGGCTTTGTATCAGGCAGAAAAGCTTTCCTGTTTGTCAAATATTTTTGTTCTGGGGGGAAATTACAATGGCTAAACAAAACAGGACTGTAGCTTTGCCAAAGAGAGAGGACCAATATGTTAAAGGAGGTGTTTATCTGGCTGATGAAAAACCACTTTGTTTATGCATTTGTTAACATTCCATGTAGAAAAAAAAAGGGGGGGGAGGATGTTAGAAAAAGGGCAAGGCAAAATAAACAGCTTCTCAAGGAAGAAATGTCATGCAGGTGGATAGACAAGAAAAACTGTTTATCCCAGGTGAGGACATTGATGGTCATTTCCCCAAAACGAGAATAACAGAAGGCAGATAAGCCATTCACCGAGAAACCATAAAGCAGGTGACACTGGAAAAATACATTAGGTAATCCACTCTGTCTATGTCAGGCTGGACAAAAAAATCACATGTTGCAGGTTTTGTTGTACATAAATAAAAAATAATTCTTGAAAAAATGTTCTCTGCTCTCCCCCCCCCCCCCCCATTAACCTTTGTTCCTTTTCAGGGTTGGCATGTCACCCAGCAGGTCCTAAGAAATGAAATTTGGCCTGGATGGCTCCATAATTGCTGTACTATGGCCTGTATAAGGTTTGGAAAGGGACGTGTTGCTGAGCGGTTACTGTGCAAGACAATGGAGGGGCAGGGAACAAAGGAATAAACTTGGAAGAAAGGTGAAAGATGCAGGGAGAGGACATATATTGGCCAAGAAAGCAAGCGAGAGATTGGCATAGGTCCGTGTTTCTCAACCGTTGGTTTTTGGACTTCAATTCCCAGGAGCCTAAGTCAGTTCCCCAAAGCACTGATCAGCCAATGTACTAACTTAGGCTTTTGGGAATGTACTAACTTAGGCTCCCACATTGGGAAACACTGGTATAATGCATTAGATGTTTCTAAAGGTGAACTTGAAGATGGCCCTAATTGCCGAAGGGCAGCTGCTGTGGATGTTAGTCATAGAATATTGTAGGGGTGCCCAAACTTTTCAGGTTGCGGGCCGGTCACATGGTTCAGCGGGTCAGTCACTTGGTTCCTCCCACCGGAAGTAAAACACACCTTGCAATCTGTTTTCCAACAGGATGAGATAGATTTTCAGGCTGCCATTTTCTCTGCTTAAACCAGGGGTGTCCAAACTACAGCCTACAGGCCGGATCCTGGCCCCGATGCCAATTCATCCGGCCCACGCCACCCTCGTCACTCCTGGAAGCGGAAGTAAAACGCGCCCATACAGGTGCGTTTTACTTCCGCTTCCAGGTGACAATGGCAGTGTGGGGCAGACGAATTGGCATCGGGGACCAGATCCGGCCTGCGGGCCGTAGTTCGGGCACTCCTGGAATAAGGCTATGCAAATGACTGGAATAAGGCAATGGAAATACTGTAATGGGATTGAAAGGAGCCTATAAAGCAATCCCCCAAAGCACTGATCAGCCAGTGTACAGATTTAGGCTTTTGGGAATTAAAGCTCCCCCTGTGGGGCCTGGGCCCCACATTGGGAACCACTGATGTAAAATAAATCGTTTGGTCGGGACACCAAAGAAGAAGACTAGTAACATGAGACGAGGACGAACAGGTTTTGTATAGTAAGAGGTGCCTCCTTAACAGACACCCATGATGAAGCTCCTTTAGGAAGGAAGACGATGGAATTTGGGAACTACCCTAAAAAATGGTCCTTTTCGAGGTGGGGGGGGCAAGAGGTGACGTCACGTCGTCGCGAAAGGAGGGGCTGGGCTGGGGGCAGGAGCGAGGGGTGGCTCTCGGCGGGGTCAGTTGCCCCTCAGGGAAAGAACGGAGCTCGGAAGCCGCTGCCAGAAAAGGCAAGGCGGCGGGTAATAAGGGCGAAGGCAAGGCGGCCATTACCTGTTCAGGGCCGGGACCGGCAGCCACAACCTCCGTCTCCGGCGCCGCCATCTTGCTGCGCCGTTGCCTGGTGCAGCTCTCGCGAGACCGCCCGCGACTCTCGCTCTTCCCCTTTGCCCCCGTGACCGGCTGCGGCTTTAGAACGGCAGGGCGGGGCCCCTCTTTACCGTAAATCCCCGAGGAGAAGCGAAAGAGAGCGGCGTCGCCTTTCTCGGGTACCGTAATCGCCCGAGTAGCCGCCCTGTTTCAAATGGATATTTATTTACTCCCCTCCTGATAAAAGACTGTCTTTGCTTTGCCCAAATATGATCCCTATATGTTATATTGGCCAATCTTTATACAGTATTATTTGTTCATTTCTATGTTCTTAATGTATTGTGCTTTAGATATTGTGCTCTGGTTTTATTTAGCTTTTGCATACAATCAACTGCCTTAATAATATTTTAAGCTATTGAGCCTAGTGTAGTGTCTTTTTGTTTGTAGGAATATTGGAAATAAATTTTCCCCTGCTGACACCCCCCCCCCAAAAAAAAAAAACAAGGAGCTTAGAATGTAATGGAAAAGAAATGAGCACCTGTAAGCAGAGGTGTTTTAGCAAGATCAGGTACGTCGGTCCAGATTGAAGAACCGAAGCATCTACAGTACAGTACATTTGTCTTCTCTCCATAATGTGAAATATAAATAAATAAAAATAAAAATAAATAATCAAGAAGATTTCAGATCTCATAATGTGAAACTTGGATGTACAGTATCTCTGACAGCTATATAAGAACTTACCCATGTCAGGAAGGGTAGATCTGCCCTTTTGCAAAAGCTGCTTTGGAGAACTTTATGCAATACTAATAATAATTTTGTGTAAGAAATTATTCTGGTTTGAAAGGATTTTTTGGAAGAAACTCTGCTCAGGGAATGCCCAAATGAGGCTTCTTTCATGTTCCCAAAAGCTGGGACAGAGACAAGTGCTCAATACATCATGCAGTACCCTGGTATCAAACTGCTAACTTGCCAGCCTTCCAGCTAACAAGGCAAGCTTCTTAACCACGGAGCCACCGCAGCCCTACCCTATGCAATAACTGATGATTATGTTTAATTTAAATCTGATGATGATAAGCAACAGCCAGAGATGTGCAAGCAAAAACAAAACAAAAACAAACACCCATCATAATTCAAGTTTACTGTATATACTCGAATATAAGCCGAGTTTTTTAGCCCCAAAAATGAGCCCCCAAAAGGGGACTTGGCTTAGGGTCAATGACCATGTGGGCTCCAAGACTGCATCGGATTGAGATGTGCCAAAAATTTAATTTTACCATGTTTTCGTGTATTTTGATTATTGAAACTCACTAGCAGGTGCTGCATTTCCCACCCTCGGCTTATACGCTGGTCAATCTATTTTTCCTAGTTTTTGAGGTCCAAATTAGGTAACTTGACTTATATTCGGGTCAGCTTATACTCAAGTATATACAGGGTAGGTAATATTAAAACAGTATAATGATCTCCCATCTTTACAAATGATTCACATTTGCTTTTGATTAATTAACTGCTATCCATAATGGAATTCTGTATTGTTTTGTTTATTTACCTGGAGGGGGGGGGAGAGATTTAATTCTTGATTCACTTGTTCCTATAAATAGATCAAAGGATACCCATTGGTTTGTAGTGGATTGAGCGACAGACTGGGAATCAAAAGACCTGGGTTCAAATTCCTGGTTAGCCATGGAAACTCATTGGGGGATATCTTTCTCTCCATGGAGGACTCAAGGTGGCTCACAATATTAAAAGTATCAAATCAAAACACTGATTTTGTATGATTAAAAAGCAATGATTATTCACAATCCATCCTCCTAAGTACCAGCTGTAAATCAGGACAAGTATAGCCTTTCCAGTCCTGCTAATGAGTTAAGGGGAAGAGGATGTGGAAGAATAGATCACCTGCACCTTTAGAGGTTATCTCTAAAAACAAAAAGGTGTAGCTTGTCATGCCGTTTACACCAGCTGAAATTCCATTACAAAATTCCATTACCCACACCACTTTCTAAAAGTAGAGGAAACCTGTCCTCTTTTCTTATGGTCACTAATCTGTGTTGTCATTGGCAAAAAGATCAGAAAAGTTGCTTATTTTGAACTATAGCTCTCCAAATCCCTCACTTTATAAACCTGCTTGCTAAGGGGTTATAGGAACTGAGATCTGCCAAAGTAACTGAGTATGCCAGAATTAAACATTACATGAGCATTCCTGGTTCACTTCTCCAGGCACAAACCAATTTCTTGCTGATAATGCAGGAAAATTAGCGATGAGAATAACAATTACACTTATATAATGCTCTGCAGTGTTTAGTGCTCTCTGTAGGCGGTTTACAGGTAATTAGTATTTTGCCCCCAATACACTGGGGATTCATTTTACCGACCTTGGAAGGCTGAGTCAACCTTGATATCTGTCAAGATCAAACTCACAACATTTTGGCTACAGTACAGCCCTTTCACCGCTGTGCCAACTAGGACTTCTCCCCCCAAAGTCCACAGCAAAATCTTGTCCCAGGCTTGCTTTCTCAGAACTAAGCTGAGAAAAACAGCCAGCTGGATCTGATATCATCGCTCATTCCACAAATATGGGGGACTAGTTATAATTATGCATATGCCTATGAAACAGTTGTGTGATTTCTCTCTCTCTTTCCAGTTTGTGTCCCTGCTTATATGACAAATGTTCGAAATGTCTTCTTTCTTTTTAACTCCTTTGCCTTTGGGATCTGTTTCAAATTGGCCGCTCTTTACCATCACCCACTGCTCAATTTTTGGTTTCTGTTTACCGAAACCACATGTCTCATTTTCTTGTCCAAGTCCACTTTCCTCCCCTTTTCTTTGGATACAGGAGCTTCCGGTGCCAAAACCTCTGAAAAGGGGAAGGGGAACGTGTTTTCCGGTCATGATAGTCCTTCCCTTTCTCTCCCCCCCCCCAACCCACCTTACGGGGCCCCATTTTCATTTCCTGGAGTTGAGCATTTTTCCCGATTTCTCGTCGACTTCCAAGAAATGAGCAGGGAAAGGCAGAAACTCAAAAATGAACCTGCTAATGAGAGACAAGAAGAGAAAGATGCATCGGAGGCAGACGAGAGAGGGACAGCGACCCAAAAAGAAATCTTGCAATATGATTCCTGCTGCCTTAAGTTGGAGGAATTTGGGGACAGCACAAAACAAGTTCAGCTGGGTAAGGATCCTTTCTCAAAGCACTTTGTGAAGTTAAAAACACTCTGTTTCTTTTTTGTCCACATGACTGTGGGACTGTGCAGCTTGCTGAAGGCTACATAGGCTGGTTCCTGTGCCATCAAGTCCCTGGGACTGCGGTGGCTTAGTGGTTAGGACCCTGAACTTGACGACCAGAAGGTTGGCAGGTCAGCAGTACGAGACCTGAGTACTGCATGATGGAGTGAGCTCACATCTCTGTCCCAGCTCCTGCCAACCTAGCAGCTCAAAAGCAAGCATTTGCAAGTAGATAAATAGGTACCACTTTAGTGGGAAAGGTAACAGTATTCCATGCTCTCCAGTGTCTAATCACGCTTGCCACATGTCCAGGGAAACATCTGCAGATGCAGACAGCACTGACTCTTTGGCTATAAATGAAGATGAGCACCGACTCCTGGAATTGGATATGACGGGCTTTTGAGTAAGGGTGAGCATTAAATCACTTCTGAGTTATGGTGACCCTTCCCAAGGTTTTCTAGGTAGAGGATAAACAGAAGTGGTTTTGCCACTTCCTCTAGGTGGTGCTCTTGGGACTGTGCAGCTTGCCAAAGGCTACATAGTCTGGTTCATCTCCCAGGAGGCACTGTGGGGGAATCAAACTCCCAACCTTTGTCTCCACAGTCATATGCCTCAATCAGGGATTCTCAACCTGCAGCCCACAGGCCGGATGCAGCCCACAGCACCATTTTATGTGGCCCCCACCACCTCCACCACACCAGGAAGTGCCATGTGGTGGAAATGGCTGTCCGGCCCCCGAAGCTGTCTGAGGGAGCACGACCCGGCCCCCAGCTTTAAAAGGTTGAGAACGCCTGTCCTAAATTATTGTAGGATTAAAATGACAAGAGGGAGGAAATGAGTCTTTTTAAGTGTTTAAACCACACTTAGACACAGTGTCAAAACTTGAAAATATACTTTTTAAAATTGCTTCATTACCTTGATTTGTTATGCTGTTGTTGATTTTTAAAAACGATACTGTTTTTCAAGCAATTTGTCAGGTTACATGTTTCTTTTCTCTTAACTTTGTTACTCGGGGGAGAAAAGCCTAGGATAGATGGTGTAAAATATACCAAATTCAGGACAAAACGTTCCCAAAATACCTTGCTTTACTTTTTGCAAAGTTAACATCATGCCTCTTGTACCCCAAAGAACCCCATTACTTTTCTTGTAACTCATTTTGGTTCTTGTATAATTCCTCGTAACTTGATAACGACAACATTAATATACTGAATTTGTGATTTCAGAGTGTAGCGATGAACGTTTAGTAGCTTCATCTTGCTTTTTACACCAGATATTTTTCAGGGCAGATTCAGACAGGATCCTTCGATCTAAATATATCTCCGCAAGTCCTGGCCGTTAAGAAGCCGAACTGTCTTTTGGTTAGAGGCAGTTTTATTCTCACCGCAGAGTCACACTGATACTTCTGCTTCTCACCCGCTAATCCAAAATCCTCCTGTTTTATTCTCACAGAAGTAGGGTGAGAATGGCTGACAGCTCATGTGCTTAGTAGCCGTGCATTGGCTTTTAATTTGCCTCTCCAGAAACCCAATCCAAAGCTCTTCACCATTCGATCGGACTCTTTTGGGACACGGAGGTTATTGCCGCCTTGGGCGGAGGTGGGCAGTTTTGGGAGAGCCAGAAATAGAAACAGAAGCGGAAGCAGATCAGCGACTAAATAAAACAAAGTAAAATATATATACTGTATACAGAAAGTCTTTAAGGTGCCACAGCAAGAACGGTTGTATCTGAATGTTAGCTTTTGTGGGTCAAGTAGGGAATGCTAGTTTGTTTGCTTCTGTGTCTCCCCACTCCCCAAACTTTCACTTTTAGGGCTGATCCCCTCCCCTATAGATCTAGGCAGGGGGCTTTCCCATTCCACGGGCCATGACCTCATCGCTGGCTCTATCCAATCAGGAAGCAGCTGCCGGCAGAACAGGGGAATTCCGAGAAGTTCTGCTCCTCCTTTAGAGCAAGACAGAGAGAGAGAAAGGAAGGAAGGAAGGAAAAAGAGAAAGAAAGGAGAGGGAAGTTTGGGATTTTAGGGGCTGACCGAGGAGGGGGTGGAATGTGGGCCTGGACCGGGTCATGAGAAGCATCGGAGAAGATCATCGGCTCCAGGGAAGAGAGATGCTGGCTCGCCGCCTAGGTATGATAATGGACTAGCTCCATCAAGAACCAGGGAAACTAGGGGGATTCTTTTGGATCAGGGAGATTAGCCAAAAGGTTTTCCTTCTGGGGTAACAGATGGGGCTGTTTTGGCAGGCGTTTGAAGAGTTGCAAGCTGTGAGTGTCAGAAGTGAAGGAGATGTTGTGTGGTTAGTTGTTTTTACTAGGAACTTCTGGGTCTCCCCTCGTGTGACAATGGGACTCTTCTGGGCAGTTATTTTCCAAAGCTATATATATAGCAAGATCTTAAAGCTGCAGAAAGGGACTGTAGTGGCTTAGTTGTTAAGACACCGAACTTGATGACTGGAAGGTTGGCCGGTCAGCAGTTTGTGACCTGAGTACTGCATGACAGAATGAGATCCCGTCACTGTCCTAGCTCCTGCCAACCTAGCAGTTCGAAAGCAAGAAATTGCAAGTAGATAAATAGGTACCGCTTTGGTGGGAAAGGTAACAGCATTCTGAGTGCTCCAGCTTCTAGTCCTGCCTGCCACATGTCCATGGAAATGCCTACAGACACAGACCGCGCTGGCCCTTTGGCTGTAAGCAGAGATGAGCACCAACCCCTTGAATCAGACATGACTGGCTTTTGAGCAAGGGAGACCATTACCTTTACCTAAAGCTGCAGAAACCCATGGGAAAATCAATCTTCCTGATTATTCAAGGTGTCCCAATCATTATTATTATTTTTACTTTGTTCTGCAGATGTTTCTTTGGTGCTATAACATCCTCTATAATCTGCACATCATGAAGGATGTTATAGCACCAAAGAAACATCTGCTAACCCAAGTATATATGCTGAGAAAGTACACACCTTCTAAGACTAAGTTATTAAGCAAGACACCGCTGTGCCATTATGGTAATAGGTATAGATAAAGGTCACTCTTGCTCAAAAGCCGGGCATATCCAATTCTAGGGTTTGGTGTTCATCTCCGTTTATAGCCAAAGCACCAGTGCTATCTGCATCTGCAGACATTTACGTGGTCGTGTGGCAGGTATGAAGATGCCAGAGTGCATGGAACACTGCTACCTTTCCCACCCAAGTGGTACCTGTTTATCTGCTTGCAATTTCTTGCTTTCGAACTGCTAGGTTGGCAATAGCTGGGACAGAGACAGAAGCTTTGGAAGCTGCATTCCCTGCATTTATTTGTGTAAGGAACTGTGGGGTGGGCTTTGTATGCTCAGCCCCATTCTGCCCCAACACACGTATTAATTCTACACCCAAGTTTGAGAAAGTTAGTTGGAGTCCCCAAAAAACAACTCACCAAAGCTCTGTTCTGTCCACAACTGGACCATATGAATAGTATACAGTAAAGGTAAAGGTTGCACTTGCTTGAAAGCCAGTCATATCTGCCTCTAGACTTCTGTGCTCATCTCTGTTTACAGCCAAAGAGCCAGAACTGTCTGTATTTGCAGATGTTTCTGTAGACATATGGCAGACATGACTAGACATTGGAATGCACGGAACACTGTTTACCTTCTTAGGCATGTGCTGGTATACCGGGCAATTGGGCTTTGTTGTCATCCCCCCTCACATCTGGCGTCCCTCAAGCCCCCCCCCCCAGGCTTCCCCACCACTCCCTGTCCAGCACCTTTCCATGGTGCCCTGCACACCCCTGTACCTTCCCACCAAAGTGGTACCTATCTATCTACTTGCAATTTCTTGCCTTCCAACTGCTAGGTTGGCAGGAGCTGGTACAGAGACAGGAGCTCAGTCTGCCATGCAGCACTTGGGTCTCAAACTCCTGACCTGCCGACCTTCCAGTCATAAAATTCAGCATCTTAATTGCTAAGCTGTACCTTGCTTTTTTTTAAAAGGGAAATCCCATTTAGAAGACTAAATTAATTAATGTTTCTGTCCAGATTGTGGACTGCGATTTCTCTACATCTTCTATTGATTTCTTTATAGGTGTCACTATTCCAGCTTCTGGATTATCCAGGGTGGAATCAACGGCAGAGACCTCGGGTAAGGATACTTAGCATCCTATTTGCGTGTGTCCCTCTTCTACACTATGGCTGGAATCTTCCTGTTGCCAATTTATGCTTGCCAGACTCTGTTGCCCATTTATGCCAGCATAAGGGAAGTCATGTAAATGGCAGCAAATTGCTGTTCACTGTCAAGGTGCTAGAAGCATTCGTGGACCTGAGAATGCAATCAAAACTTGTGGAATTCCTTTAATGCTAGTATAAACCTGCACTAGGATTCTGGCCTTCAGGTTAAAATCTAGAGACTAATTTTTCTGATACCGTACTTCACCACCAAAAAATAAGACCTAGTTTTATATTAAAAGTTTCAGTGGTCATTCGGAAATAAATCTTGAGTTCATCTGTTTACATGGACATTTACCTCTCATCCAACTAGAAATTAGAATCGTAAAGACTTCAGTTTTTTGGGTACAACTGCTGGAATTCCCCAGACCACCATATATACCCGACTATAAGCCGTCCTGAATATAAGTCGAGGCACCTAATTTGGACCTCTAAAGCTAGGAAAATAGATTGACCTGAATATAAGTCGCCAGTGGAAAGTGCAGCTGCTGTTAGTGAGTTTCAGTAATTAAAACACATGAAAATATGGTAAAATTAATTAATTTAGACATTTGTGTGGTTATTTTTTGAATGTTTATCTTGACCCGAGTATAAGTTGAATCCCAGTTTTGGACCTCATTTTGGGGGCTAAAAAACTAAACTTATACTTGAGTATATACAGTGCTGTAGTTCTAGTCCAGAATCATAAATCTGCATAACTAGCCTAGAAAGGATGACTTGGAAGTCCAGAAATGTGGTAAGTTCTATAGGCATGTAAACTGTGATATGCCCAGATTTAAAAATATATATTGATTTTCCTTCTTTTCTCTCCTCTCCCCCCCCCCCAGAAGAATTAGGTAAGGATTTGAGGGCTTGGGGTACACAGGAATACTTCAGGTAAGGAGACATTCTTGACCTGTCTGAGGAACATTCAGACTCATGGCTTGGTTTGTAGGTGATGAATAAGCAAAGTATGGTTTTTCCATCAAGACTGTGGTTCAAGAGGAACAAAATAGGTTTAGGAAAGCATGTAGATTAGAATAACAGATGGTAGAAAGAAGAGAGTGAAAGTAATTATCACCCTTGCTCGAAAACCAGTCATATCCGATTCTAGAGGTCGGTGCTCATCTCTGTTGACAGCCAAAGAGATGGCTCTGTCTGCAGCTGTTTCCATGAACATGTGGCAGGCATGACTAGATGCTGGAGTGTAGGGAATGCTGTTTACCTTCCCACCGAAGTGGTCCCTATTTATCTACTTGCAATTTCTTGCTTTAAAACTGCTAGGTTGGCAGGAGCTGGGACAGAGATGAGCGCTCACTCTGTCATGCAGTACTCAGGTATTTCATAGAATCACTGAGTTGGAAGGCCCCATTTAGGCCTTTGAGTCTAAAGCTCAATGCAGGAATCCATATCAAAGCAGATCTGACATTTGGGTTGTCCAGTTCTCCTCTTGCTCTAGTGCTTTCACATGCTGTATTCTCCCCCCCCCCCTTTAACAGAAGCCTGTTTACCATATAAATATATTCCACCCCACCCCCAAGGGGCCAATGGCTTTGGGCAGATGAACCCCTTTAGGTGGGGCGATGGTCCCATCAGTGGAGGAAATTCCCCTGAGCCCCAAGACAAAATGAGCGGAGGGAGAACTCTGATTCCCAATGGTCATGAAGGTGGAAGAGGCCATACCAGATGGATTGGCTGTGAAGGCGCACCTTGATAGGCTGTGGCAGTCCATTGCAGTCCCGGTGTTAATTCCTGCACGTCTCATTTCATATGTGCCACAGGCAGTAGTGTGTTGGCCCACAGGGATACAGGGAGTCATCCCGGTGCGCCCCAGTGACTGGTGCCCGCCAGAGGCAGGCAGAGGTAATAGGAATGTATGGGACAATATTTTTCTCCCTCTCAGGGGCTTCCCACCCTCTAAACATGGAATGATTGGGATAAAGGGGTGGTGACTCTTCAACGTGTGTGAGAAAGCAACGTCACCCCTTCCTGTTTGGAAGCTTCTCCTTTCTTTTGTGCTGACCCACCCCAGTAGGCACGGTTGCATAGCGGCACTACACAGAGAGTCTATTCAAGGAGAGTCCAAATAGCAAAGTCCAAAGAGCAAGCCGAGGTCTGGTTACCGGTAGTTCAAGCAAGTGTCTAGTCTGATGGGTGTCAGGGTTGGCAGAGAAGTCAGGGTCATGACAGGCAGGCCAAGGTCTAGGCAGGCTATCCGAAGCCAATGAGGGTGTCGGTCTATGCACTGAATAATTGTACCGATGCTGGAAGACTGCAACAGGCTTGCTTATAAGCCTCCCAGCTAATCACTATTAGCTGGGAGTCTTCTCTGGTACTTGGCTCTAGCTTGCCTGCGTCTCAGGTGTAGCTGCCTTATGCACTTTGCCTTGACTGCGGGCGGATCCCTGTCAGAGTCAGCCCTCTGATCTGACAGATCATCTGCCGGGGGGAACAGATTTGGGCCAGATGCAGGCCGAGATTCCTGGCTCATGACACTCTGAGGTTTGGGTGCAGGCAGAACTGGGCTGGGCATAGGAAGTTCCTCCTGATCCAGGTCATCTTTTGGAGTTGGAGGAGGGCTGGATCACAACAGCTTTATAGCTTTAAAGTACCTTGAGTGGAACCTGGAAATTGACCTCTCTTTTCCACTTCCCAGCCATGATCGATGAGCTAATTAAGGAAGATGGCTTTGAGGGCAGGGCTGCATCCCTACCGGCCAGGATCCCCCTGAATGGGCCATCCAAACTGATCTCTAGATGCTCAACTGGGATGCAGAGACTTATGGAACCTCCTGGAGTCAACCTTTTGCCCTTTGGCTTGGAATCCTACGGGCCTTCAAGCTTGGTGTCTTCGCTCTCTTCTCGAGATCCTTCAACATCCCAGCTCTCTCAGAACCTTACGAACTTGACCCTGCAGCCCGAATTAATCCCCAGGGGCCCTTCGCTCCCTTTGCTGCCCAGCGTCCAATGCACCAATCATCCTTGGCCGTCAGCTGTCTCGGCAACAATGCACCCTGTGATGGTCCAAGGCCAACTGGAAGAGGCCGTCCAGGAGGGTCCCAGGCTCATGATCACGGAGCAGCCCAAGCAGAGAGGGATGCGTTTCCGCTACCAATGTGAAGGCAGGTCAGCTGGAAGCATCTTGGGTGAAAACAGCACTGAAACAAACAAAACTCTCCCAGCCATTGAGGTGAGGATGGAAGAACAGCCGATCCCGGCAGCGCTGGGTCTTTGGTTGTAAACAGAGATGAGCACCACCTCCTAGATTTGGACACGACTGCCTTTTGAGCAAGGGAAACCTATACCTTTACCTACACAGATTAGGTGTCATGTGGTGGTGGTGGGGACGCAGCATCTATTCCTTTTAGACGGAACAGAATACTTCCCCCTTCCCCAAGTGAAATCACTGCATAGATGGGAGGGTGAGAGAAATGGTCACAGGTGGAAAGAGACGAATGAACTCGCTTCTCCCTGTATGCCGGGGGCTCCCAACCTTTTCAAGCCGGGTCACACGCTCTCAGTCAGCTTTGAGGGCCAGATGGCTGGATGGCCATTTTGCTCTGCCTGCAAGCGGGTGCAGCCATTTTGTCACAACAGCTTCAAAGGGGGAACCATTTTGTTTCTTGATTGCCCTTGTTGGGGTGGGGGCCCACATGAAATTGTGCTGGGGGCAAGATCTGGCCCACAGGCCTTCGGTTGGGAACCTCTGCTGTATGCCATGACCCAGTTGTGTCTGGTGACTTTCAGTTTTACGGAGGCAGTAAATACCTTTCGGGGTTATGTCCGCATTTTATAGGCAATATCAAAGGTGAAGATCAACGGCTCAGCACTCTGGATAAGCTCTACAAAGTTTGGATGAAAAACCACGGTAGAGGCCACCCCAGTTTCCTTTGCTATGATCTCATGAAAAGTTCCTGCCTCCCAGGACAATTAGATCAGGAGGGGGACACCCCTTCCATTGGATTTGCTTTGGATCTTCTTCCCCAACCGATTGGATCTTTGGGGAGTTACAGCTGCCTGCATTCCTGTCCTTTTTCCAATATCAGGCAGTCTGGACAGGTTATCCTGTTATGGTAATAGATTAGACCCTACTGCCAGTGGCTCAACGCCGAGTGTCAGGCGGTGGTTAACTAACCCGAGAACCCTGAGGACTAATGGCCTTGGGTGCTGAAGTCCATTGGGAAGGGTGATGGTCCCCAAGTGGATTAAATCCCACTTGGATCTCTCTTGATGGAGGGGCAGCAGCTTCATCCATCCTGGCCTGGGGCTGAGGAGGACTTTATGTGCCAAAAGGGCTCAGGAGCAGAAAGTGACTCGGGGAACTGGATCAGTGGCACAAGGATCATGCTGCGATGTGGAAAACAAATGAAAGGCCATAGCATTATATTCTCAGGACAGTCTTTATGGCTGATTGTCATGAGGATTGCCAATATTCGGATTCGGATATGGCAGAAGAAGAAGAGTGTGAAATTTCTGCTTTGAGGAATGTGAAGCGAGGCGGTGCCCTGATGTCTTCCCTCCTCCACACAGATGGTAATACCTATGATCCCCTCTTGTTTTCTTGTGTTCACCCAGCTCCAGAACTGTGCTGGTGTCCCGGAAGTGAAAGTGACGGCGTGTTTAGTTTGGAAGGACTGGCCATACCGAATCCATCCCCATAGCTTGGTGGGGAAAGACTGTAACAACGGCCTCTGTGAAGTGACGCTGAAGCCTCAAATCAATCCCCATCACAGGTGACATCTTGAGTGCTTTGACTGCGTGCAAAGAGATTTGTGACTCCACCATCTTTCCTGGGGATGAGTTTATTTGCAATGATATGAAATGGTAGTTATTACAGCCTTTTCTGTTCTAAATCAGTAAGGGATATTGTTGAAGACATGCCATTATTCTAGTACAGGGGACTTCAAACTTGGCTCTCCAGGTGTTCTTGGACTTCAGTTCCCAGAAGCCCAAGTCAGTGCACCTGCTGATCAGGGTTTCTGGGAATTGAAATCCAAGAACACCTGGCAAGCCAAATTTGAGGACCCCCTGTTCTAGTATATTCTCTCCCAACCTGCTATCCTTCAGCTGTTTTGGACTAGTACTGAACAGTCGCATGATGGGTGGGACCAGTGGACTTGGACATCTAAACTTCTGTAGGAACTCGGGTTGGGAGAGGCTCTTCATTCATTCATTCATTCACATTTGTGTTGCCACTCACCAAGCGACTCTGGGCAGCTCACAGAAATCAGACATCACCCACATAAAAATTGCTGACCTTAAAAACTTAAAAAATCATTAAGAACTGTTAAAAATACCCCCCAACCCCGCTAATAAAAATTATAACTAAAAGTGCAAATGGCCTTCAATGTATGAGACAGTGAGCTAGCCAATGTATGAGCTAGCATTTTGTCTAGGAGAGGATTATACCACAGTGACAGCTCAAGCAAGCAGAAGGTCCTATATTCAATCTGTTTTATATCCAGGTGGGGTTTAGACTAATAATAATAATTTCGTGTCAGACATTATTCTGGGTTGGAAGGATTTTTGATGGAGAAACAGCACTCAGGGCACGCCTGAATGAGTCTCCTTTCATGTCTCCAAGATCTTTTCCCACCGAAGTGGTCCCTATTTATCTATTTGCAACTTCTTGCTTTTGAACTGCTAGGTTGGCAGGAGCTGAGACAGAGACAGGTGCTCATTCTGTCATGCAGTGCCCAGGTCTCGAACTGCCACCGCAGCCCCTTCGGGTTCGGACTGGGCTGAAGCCAAAGCTTGAGCATTCTCAACAACATTGAACTAGAGGGACTGATGTGTAAAGCACAAGTGCTTCCTTTGCGATAATGTCTGAACCTCTCTTCTGGTTGCTTGGTAGTTTTAACAATCTCGGGATCCAGTGTGTGAAGAAGAAGGACATAGAAGGATCCATAGAGAAAAAACTGCAGCTTGGAATCGATCCTTTCAAAGGTGAGGAACTCTCAGAAAGGCATGTTGAGACTTGGGGAACAGGGACAAGAAGAGGGGTTATGTGCCTTGAAACACTGCAGGACTTATCTGGGTATGTGGGTGGGGTCTGATGAGCAAAGGAACAGGGTCAGCGCAGAGCAGAATGGCATTCCATGTGCTCCGGTGTCTAGTCATGCCTGCCACATGTCCATGGAAACTTCTGCAGACACAGACAGTGCTGGCTCTTTGGCTGTAAACAGAGGTGAACATTAGCCCCTACAGTTGGACACAACTGGCTTTTGAGCAAGGGCAACCTTTACCTTTACCTTTAAAGGTCTCCCTTGCTTGAAAGCCAGTCATATCTGACTTTAGGTTCAGTGCTCATCTCTGTTTAATGCCAAAGAGCCAGCGCTATCTGCATCTAGATGTTTCTGTGGATATGTGGCAGGTATGCCTAGTCACTGGAGTGCACAGAATGCTCTTACCTTTCCCACTGAAGTGGTACCTATTTATCTAATTCCAATTTCTTTCCAACGGCTAGGTTGGTAGGAGCTGGGGCAGAGACGGGAGCTCACGCTGTCATGCAGCACTCGAGTCTTGAACTGCTGACCTACGAGTCGTCAAGTTCAGCGTCTTATTTAACCACTAAGCCACCGCAGTCTTTACTTTTATTTGGTGTGCACATTTCATTCTTTCTCTTCTTGTGCAGCTGGCTCATTAAAAAACCATCAGGAGGTGGACATGAACGTGGTCAGGATCTGTTTCCTGGCTTCCTACCAGGACTGTAGAGGAAAGACACAGCATCTTGACCCCGTCCTCTCTGAACCCATCTATGACAAGAGTAGGTAATGGGGATATCTAAGTGGGAGGTGGTTGGGCAAGAGGTGATGTATGGTGATGAAATAAAAGGGAGAAAAAGTGGAAACCAATACGTGAAGTTAACCAGGGACTGAGTGTTGGGGAATTGGGTATAGCCAGATGTTTCTTGGGGTGAACAATTTGTAAAACCTGGAAAATTGGAAGTTAAGGAAAGTCACAGCACATATCCCCAGGGCATCACTATTTCTTTGCCATCATTTCCCTTCCCTCTCTCCAAGGAATAGTCCTTTATATTGGACCAGGTTTGGAGCTCAAGTTCTAAGCAGCCCTAGCATCATTAATAACCTAGAAGAGTGCTGGCAAACCTATGGCCTGTGTGCCAGAGGGGGCACTCAGAGCCCTCTCTGTGGGTATGCGAGCCGTGGCCCCAGCACAGAGTTTGCCCCGCCCTCTGCCCAGTAGCCCAATGGGAGCGCTTCCTCAGTGGTGGGATTCAGCAGGTTCGCCCCAGTTCGCCAGAACTAGTAGCAGAAGTTCTGGCTGGCCCCGCCCATCCAAGATTTTAAATAAAGTAGTCCTAATTCAGGTGCAACGCAGGGCTTTCCCTTGGCCACACTCCACTTTACCACTCTCACAGAGTAGGTAGTAAAAAAAATTGTATCCCATCACTGGCTTCCTCCCTCTCCTCAGCACAGAGTTTGGCCTGCCTCTTTGCCCAGCAGCCCAATGGGAGTGCTTCCTCCCTCCCCCAGCACAGGGTTTGCCCCACCCTTAAGCCCAGCAGCCCAATGGAAGCATGTCCTATCTCCCCCCAGCACAGAGTTCACCCTGCTCCTCTGCAGCATGGACAGCAGCCTGGTGAGCTTGGGCACTCAGTCTCTAAAAGGTTTGCCATCACTGACCTAGATATATTGGTGTGTATTCACAATTCTCCACCTCATCTTCCCCTAACCTACACTCCTGATGTCCTGAAATAGAGGGTGATTCTGAAGAAGAACTTCTTAGGGCCAGGTGCCAAGGAAGACCAGAAAGAAAATTATCTTGTGGGTGACGCAGCTAGGCCCAAATTCTAACACGGTGTGTTGGCTTGTGCGCAGAGTCCACAAACACTTCAGAGCTGAAAATCTACCGAATGAATAAGGAGTACGGAAGTTGCGTAGGAGGAGAGGAGCTCTATTTGTTATGTGATAAAGTCCAAAAAGGTACGTGAAGAGAAACTGGGGGTTTGGGTGGGTTCTACCAACCCCTAATTGAACTGTCAGTTCAGACCCTCGATCGATTAACCAACCAACCAACCAACCAACCAACCAACCAACCAGCCAGCTACCCAGCCAGGCAGCCAGCCAGGCAGCCAGCCAGCCAGCCAGCCAGCCAGCCAGCCAGCCAGCCAGCCAACTAACCAACCAGCCAACCAATCAACCAACCAACCAACCAGCCAGCCAACCAATCTTTATTACGGTCCAAGACCAGCATAGAACAGCCAAAAGAACAGAAGTTAAAATGAGGGTGCTTAAAAAATATTTTTAAAAAGAGTGTTCCTGCCCAGAGTTAAGGGGTAGTAAAATAATACTTAAGATCAATAATGTTACAACTATTACTATCTGTAGTGCTAGTAGTTTATTTGGCTGAAGGTCCTGCCAGGATTGTTCTGATCTTACACGCTGTGGTGCAGAACCTGACAGTGTCGTGGGTGAAGGTGGGTCTTTCATCAGGTAGCAGCCAGTGGGTGTATGTGCTGTTTGACCAGCCAGGATACTTGCAGAGCAGCGGAGAGATGAACTTTGTTCCGGATGTCTCTATAAAAAGGGAAGGTGATCTAGCTCTGTCAATTCAGACCCTGCCTTAAACTGCATCAGGAGCACCTGTTTGCCCACTGTGGCTTCCCCTTGCCCAAGGAATCCGAAGCTCAGTAGCCTTGCTTGCCACACCTGTCCTTACTTTGTCCTTTCTGCCATCCTTTCCAGAAGATATCTCCATCATCTTCCGGAAGGATACATGGGA
The DNA here is from genome assembly GCA_030440675.1 of Furcifer pardalis. NCBI lineage: Eukaryota > Metazoa > Chordata > Lepidosauria > Squamata > Chamaeleonidae > Furcifer > Furcifer pardalis. Next base: position 310,122,646 of record CP126890.1, read on the forward strand.
AGGCAAAGCCGACTTCTCCCAAGCGGATGTTCATCGGCAGATCGCTATTGTCTTCAAAACGCCGCCGTACCGAAACCTTGATATCACAGAGCCGGTGGAAGTGGAGGTTTACCTGCGTCGCTTGACGGACAGCGTCTCTAGCGAGTCTTTCAGCTTTACCTATCTACCCAAGGATGATGGTAGGATAGGAACGGGGGAAGGGGGGTCATGGCCATATCAAAATTGCCCACCTTAGATGGTACTATCCGCTCTGGCCAGCAGTGTTTTAAGATAGTAAGTAAATAGCAAGAGACCTGGTGGCGCAGGGGTTAAACTGCTGTACTGCGGCCAGAAAGTTGTGAGTTCAATCCTGACTTGGTTGACTTAGCCTCTTCCATCCTTCTGAGATCAGGAAAATGAGTTCCCAGCATATTTGGGGCAAGATGCTAATTAACTTGTGAACTGCCCAGAGTGGGAAAATATCCCAGATGTAAAGGGAAAGGTCACCCTTTCTTGAAGGCCAGTCGTATCCAACTCTAGGGTTCAGTGCTCATCTCTGCTTCATAGCCAAAGAGCCAGTGCTGACTGCATATGCAGAAGCCCTGATCAATAGGTGTGCTGGCTTGGACTTCTGGGAAGTGAAGTCTAAGGACACCTGGACACCCATGTTTGCAGACCCCTGATATATGGATGATAAGAACTGCTGTATGATTTCCTCTTTCTTTTTTTACAGACACATACCGGGTCAACAAAAAAAGAAAGCAAGGCATGCCAGATGTCCTAGAAGAACTCTCTGGTCCAGGTTTGTCCGGTTTTGTTTTGGCTTTTGAATGTCCGATCAAGCCAATTCCGACTTCACGGCATCCCATTCCTAGGGTTTCCTAGGCAGAAGGTGCTCAGAAGAGGTTTACCAACCCCTTCCTTTGCTGCTCTGGGACTACGTAGCTTGTCTAAGGCCAAAGAGGCTAACTTTTCTTTGGAAGGCACAGTGGGGTATTGCCCTGCCCAGGCTTTAGAGCAGGGGTGCTCATACTACGCCCTGGGGGCCGGATCCGTGCCCCGATGCCAATTCTCCTGGCCTGTGCCGCCCTCATTGCTCCCAGAAGCAGAAGTAAAATGCACTCATACGGGTGCGTTTTACTTCAGCTTCTGGAAGCGACGAGGGTGGAGCTTCTGGGAGCGACGAGGGTGGTGCAGGCTGGGTGAATTGGCGTCGGGGGCTGGATCCGGCCCTGGGCGGTAGTTTGGGCACCCCTGAATCATGTGACTGGCCCGCAGCCCGAAAAGTTTGGGCACCCCTGCTGTAGAGCCATGGTTCCCAATGTGGGGCACATGCCCCATAGGGAGGCAAGTTAATGGCCTTTTAGGCTTCCTCCATGTGACTAGGGGACACTTTTTGAATAATAAGAATTATATGTCACAGGGAGGGGCATCAGCCATTGAGCTCCAGATTTAGGTTATTCAAGGGGAAGGGGAAGCAATTTCCTTAGCACTGATGGGAGTCGCTTGTGAATCCCCTTGGCAGTCAGCCACACATAAGTGAGCATCGTAAAAGTGCCTTTCCTTTCCCCAGATCCTCATGGGATCGAAGCCAAGAGGAAGAAAAAGAAACCCGGGTACATGGATCACTTCAACTCGACGCCATCTGCAGGTCAGTGACGACAACAACACGCTATCCGCAGCAGAACAAAAAGAGGGCCCTACTGTTAGACAAAGTGAGGTTGTCAACTTAGCCAAGTTGAGATGTTAGAGAAGGGCAGGGAATTGTTTTGGTAAAGGTCAGGGCTGCCCTTGCCCGAAAGGGTTCAGTGCTCATCTATGTTTATAGCTAAGGTAAAAGTCACCCTTGCTCGAAAGCCAGTCGTATCTGACTCTAGGGTTCAGTGCTCATCTCTGTTTACAGCCAAAGAGCCAGTACTGTCTGTGGACATGTGGCAGGCATGCCTCGACACCGGAGTGCACGGAACGCTGTTTATCTTCCCACCGAAGTCCCTATTGATCTACTTGCAATTTCTTGCCTTCAAACTGCTAGGTTGGCAGGAGCTGGGACAGAGACGGGAGCTCACTCCATCATGCAGCCCTTGGGTCTGGAACTGCCATCCTTGGTTAAGCTGCTGTACTGCAACCAAAACTGCTGATATTGTGAGTTCAGTCCTGACCAGGGCTCAAGGTTGAGTCAGCCTTCCATCCTTCCATGGTTGGTAAAATGAGTACCCAGTGTGTTGGAGGCACTCAGGGCTTAAGGGACAATATATAAGCGTAATGGCTATACCCTTGTTAAATATAACAATGTTCTAATTATGGGCTAGCTAAAATGCCTGTTTCTACTCCTGCACTCTATCAAGTTCTTTGTGATTGCTGTGAATCCACAATAATGGGTTTAGTGCACGTACATTCGTGTGGATTCACAGGGGACCATGAAGAAGAAGAGTTACAGGTAAGCCACTTGTCCTCATAGAACCTTGGTGCCGCAGGGGTTAAAATGTTGTACTGCAACCAAAAGGTTGGAAGTTCAATCCTGACCAGGACTCAAGATAAAATGAGTCCCCAGCGTGTTGGGGGCAAAGTGCTAATGACCTTGTGAACCGCCCAGAGAGTGCAATAAGTGCTATGGGGCAGTATAGAAGTGTAATTGCTATAATTGCTATATGTCATACCACGAGTACCAAAGGCCCTATTCATTGCAAAACTTCTCCCTGCCTCAAAATCTTGGACAACTGGTCGGCTCTGGTTCTCAGCCACACTGAACGATGGCTGTTTCTTTGTTTGCCTCACAGCTGACCATTCGTCCAGTCCGGAAGACCGCCATTTCCTCGCCAGCTTGGAGTCCATCACGGTGCCGGACCTATTTGAGGACTACGGCATGGCCCAAGGCTTCGGCTCCTACAGCGGCCCCACCCTGAGCGACATTCTCCTGCCCTCTTCCCTGGACTTTCCCGATGTTGCGGAACAGGAGTTTTTACTCGAAGCTTATTCCCTCCATTCTGGCATTTCTGGCCCTTTCTCCGAGGACCGTAAGACGGAGGAGGGCACAGCCAGCTTGGTGGGGAGCAGTATGTTCCTCAGCCAATACAAAGAGGCTGCCGCGTGCCTGGAAGCGGAGACCGAACTGCTGGGGAGAGATGAGGCGACAAATTTGTGAAGAAACCTGTCCTTCAGCCTTCGAGGGGATGATGGGCTGGGCTCTCAGAGTTGAAGTTTCCCTAGAGTAGGGAGTTCCGTGGCCAAAACACAAGCAGGTATTTTCCCTGGGAAGCCCACAGAAGCGTGGAGAAAATGTGTTTTTTGATAGGGTAAGGGGACTTTCATCTGTGAGGCAAGGTGAGAGAGGCCATGAATGGAAGGAAATATTGCACTGAAGATTGCTTAAATGAGAGGTGAAGACTTGTGTGACTGCCCAAGAGACCTGTGTTGCTCTCTCTCCCCGTGTTTCCTCTCTCCGTGTTTCCTCTCAGCGTAATATCTGGCCAGCAGTACTGACTAGAGGTGAAGGATTAGAAATATATCAGTGAATGTACAGTTAGTATCATGGCCAAGAAGAACACCGGTCTCCTTACATCAGGGGTTCCCAACCTAAGGCCCGTGGGCCAGATCTGGCCCATGGCACCATTTCATGTGCTCCCCGCCCCTCAAAGGGCATTCGAGAAACAATGGCTACCCCTTTGAAGCTGTTGGGACAAAATGGCCACACCCATTGCGCAGGCAGGGCAAAATGGCCGTCCGGTGGTATCTATTTAGTTTCTCTTGCTTAAAAGCCAGTCTTATCCGACTCTAGGGTGCAGTGCTCATCTCCATTTACCCTAGCCAAAGAGCTAGTGCTGCTTGTGTTTGGAGATGTATACATGGCCACATGGCAGGCATGACTAGATTGCCCAAGACATAGGCTCTGTCCATGACGTAGGCTCCACCCATGACATAGGCTCTGCCCATGGTGTGGTAGCAAATTTTTTTGCTGCCCACCACTGCCTTCAGGTACCAACGTTTCCCAAACTATGTTCCATGGAATACTGGTGGATTTCAATTCCCAGAAGCCTAAGTCAGTAAATTGGCTAATCAGTGCTTGGGGGGAATTGACTTAAGCTTCTGAGAATTGAAGTCCAAAAGCCAAAGGTTGGGAAAGCCAAAGCTGCTTTACACTGAATGAAGCCTATGGTTTAATCCTGCACTATCTGAAAGCAACTCTTCAATGAGAGAGAGTCTTTATTAAAAGTCTTTTTTTAAAAAAAAACTTCACCTACCACAGCAGAAATTTCACCTGGAAAAAGAAAAGAACGTGTGACTGTTCAGATTTTCATCCTCTAAAAACAAAACGTCTTTTATTCATTCACTCATTTTTTAATTAATATCCCATCGGATTTGGTGCCAAAGCAGTACTCAAGGTAGCAAACAATGAAAACAACCCACTGCATCACATATATAAATAAAATAAAATTGTCTGCTACTGTGTCTAATCCATGTGTCCTATACTAAATCAAGTGCGCTGAATCCAAGTCTAAAGTCTGAGTCTGCCTAGGGCGTCAGGATCTTAAGTTAGCAAATCTCACCCTCTTGGTTAGGTTCTTGCACCACAAATGTAGCAAAAATTGTCCGGTTTATTAACACAGCTGCGCCTACTCATCTTTAGCTCAAAACAGACTCACTATGGCCTAGCTGTACTATCCGATAAGATGGTTTCACACTAGAGACAAGTCCTTGGTCCATCTCGCCTTAGATACCTATTTCTGACATCAGCTCACTGAGTTGCCCTGCTGCTGCTGGAACACACATGTCACCAGGGGACATGATTCAGCTGAGGCAGCAGCAGGCATAGCTGCAACTGTTACAGTGTTACTATGTAAACACATTACCCATTTACCGACCATTTGAACAGTTATAGCACGTCTTAAAATCTGTACATGACAGGCAAATTCTGAGTTTAGATTTGGAATCGGCACACTCGATATCATGTAAATCACATGTGTTATTTCCAGTAGCAAAATCGTTGTGCAGTTATAGATCATCTTTCTAGGCCAGACATGAAACTCCCATAATGAAACAAATGTAGAAGGAGAAGGTGATACCTTATTGGATCACTAAACAGTGATCCAATAAAGGTATCACCTTCTTCTACATTTGTTTTGTGTATGGATGAGATGGCTGACTTTTTTTGTTCCCAAAATGAAGGCACTTTTTGGTGAGTTCATTCTGCAGTCCTTTTCGCCTGACCTAGTGTGAGAATGATTAGCCGGCAACACAAGGTTGCCAATACCGGGGTACCCCTGATTTCAGAGGAGGCTCTTTCTGTGTACCCCACCCATTATGAAGGACATTATAAAACAAATGCAATAAATTAAATTACCATTAAATCATATAAAACAATAATACAAAATAAATAAACCCATGGTGACAATAACAGCAAGCAGACTCAAACGATAAACATCAACTCAAAACCCCACAGAAACCAAAGGATACTCATATTTAATAATTTAATTTAATAAATCACAATATTTATGCTATTCAAATCCTGGTTTCCTGCTTATAAACTGTAGAAAGATGTAAGCTGCTGTTTATCCCATTTTACATCTAAGATTGAGCCTGGCTGGACTACATACTCCATCATGTCACATAAGCCTGAAAAAACACTCTTGAACAACGAAAGTTTGCTAAGTTTTGAATTTTTAAAGTGACCTGAAATGGGGATCATCATCAATCACTTTCCTGCATTTGTACGAATTAACCTCTTCGTCTCCACCAACAGCTGCCCATGCATGCATTTAATGAATGGGACAGTTTCTCCCCATTGGCAGAATGGGTAAAAATGTATTTGCATGGCCCTATTTGGCATTTATTGCCCTGATCCGGAATCCTGAAAACAGAACTCACAATAAGCATTTGGATATACAGAGTGAATGCTGACAATCCGGATTATAGATTTTTTAAAAAAAATCTCCTGAGACCTTCTGCGCCTGCGCCATTTCCCCTACGCTGCGATTTCCATACTGGCCAGTAGGGGAAGCAGCGTCCCACTGACGATTTCGAAGAGCGCAGAAGCAAAGCTGGGGCTACAGAAGGTGATTGACAGCGGCAAGAAGAGGGGAGGTTTGTTTGACTATCACGTGGTGCACGTCGACCAATAGGCCGGCGCCAATAGGCGTACGCTCTTGCTCCCGGCGGAGTTCCTTCTCTATGGTCTGCGTTGTTTCCGCTTCCGGCGAAGAGGCTGCGGCTCTCAGGGTGGGTCAGAGGGAGCGAGAAGAGGCGTCTCTGCCCTCCAGCGATGGATTGACAGGGGCCGGTTGCCCCGGTGCCGTTTGAGGGGAGCGGCTCCTCCTGGGCAGGTGGGTGAGGCCTAGTCGGTGGCAGGGAGAGCGGGGAGAACCACTTTGCGGAAGGCTCCGGGGGGGGAGGGGGGGTGCCTCTCTTTGCCTTCATTATAGGGAAATGCGACTAATTAGGTAGGATCATAGTTGTAATTGCTAATTCTGAATATTAATGTTACGGCTATTACTGCTATTATAGTTGTTGTAATAGATCATTGAATATATTATACCTATGTATTATTACAACATACTGTATAATGATAAAGATACATATGATAGGCTTGATATACTACTACTAGTATTAGTAATAATAAAGTGGCTAAGACACTGACTGGAAGGTCGTCAAGTCAGCAGTTTGAGACCCGAGTGCTGCACAATGGAGTGAGCTCCTGCCTCTGTCCCAGCTCCTGCCAACCTAGCAGTTCGAAAGCAAGAGATTGCAAGTAGATAAATAGGAACCATTTCGGCGGGAAGGTGAACAGCGTTCTGTTGCGCTCCAGTCTCTAGTCATGCCTGCCACATGGTCATGGAACATCTGCAGAAGCAGACAGCGCTGGCTCTTTGGCTATAAACAGAGATGAGCACTGAACCATAGAGTCGTATATGAGTGGCTTTCAAGCAAGGGAAACCTTTACCTTTATACCAGGAGATGCACAAACTGAAGGCAAACAACTGGTAAAGGTCACTCTTGCTTGAAAGCCAGTCGTATCTGACTCTAGGGTTCAATGCTCATCTCTGTTTCATAGCCGAAGACCCAGCGCTGTCTGCTTCTGCAGATGTTTCCATTGTCATGTGGCAGGCATCACTAGACACCAGAGCACACCAAATGCTGTTTACCTTCCCACCAAAGTGATCCTTGTGTATCTACTTGCAATTTCTTGCTTTCAAACTGCTAGGTTGGCAGGAGCTGGGACAGAGATAGCCGCTCAATCCGTCATGCAGTACCCGGGTCTCGAACTGCCGACTTGCCAGCCTTCCAGTTAACAAGGCAAGCTTCTTAACCATTGAGGCCCCACAGCCGCTCCTGATATATCTTTATATATCTGGGCCACTACTGCACCGCTATGAGGTATGGTGTAGAGATAAAATATCTACCATTCCATTTACAGTAGAAGACTGGCATAAATTTAGCATTTCTAAAACCTAAAAATTGATAAGATAACATCTAAGTATTATTGTGATTTAAAATAAAAAGCCTTCATTAAATTCGAAGTCACAGACTGGTATAAAATTAACAGTTCGAGAACCTAAACAAGGAGTACATATTATAGGCAGATTGTTGTTGTAAACATCTACCATTCAATTAACAGTAGAAGGCTACCATCAAATTAACAGTTCAAGGACTTAAGAACTGATAAGGTAATATCGAAGTATTATTACCATCATCCAGTCATGCCTGTCACACACACGTCCATGGAAACGTCTATAGATGCAGACAGCGCTGGCTCTTTGGCTGTTAATTGAGATTAGCACCTCTCCCCCCAGAGTGAGATACGACTGGCTTTCTACCTAGGGAGACTTACTTTGACCTATATGTCCTTAGCTATTTAACAAGATGCAAATATCTGTAATATGGGAGTAGTTCATATGTTGGAGCTTTCCCTTGAGCAAGATGAATGCAATACAAAATTACTTCTTTTTCTGCCTCTACGATCGCTTATTTCATTGAGCCGAAATGCATGTGGATGTTCTCCTGGCTTTAGTGTAGATGCTGAGAGAAGTGAGAATGTTATTGGATGTTAGCACTTGCTGTTGGAGGAGAAGTCCATCTGAACTATATTTTTGTTTTGCGCACCAATAAGATCAACTACAAAAGGTACAGACCTCTTTATAAAGTCATTCGTTTTCAGCCTCTTGTTTAATTTTTTGCTTGCCAGTGTAATGAATTAAAGATTTCCAACTTCTGTATTTTGTATGAACATTCTTTTTCTCATACGAGGTTCCAGAAGAGCAATTATGTTTAATTACCTTAGGTGTTCAACACGTATAATGAAGTTGCTTCTGTCTGGAAGGAAGAGCTTCCCTGTTCTGTAGAAAATGTCCTCAGCATACAACAAAGATATTGTGTAACTTGATATATATTTTTAGACTATGAACTTTTCCTCCTCTTTGCAGGTTAATCAATAGCTGAACATCCATCCCTACCTTGTTTAATGTTTGTTAGAAGTCTTGGGGTGATGTATACACTTATCTTGGGGAGAGAGGTTGCAAGTTGGCATTTTTTCAACTAAACTTGTAGTTTGGGATGGGATTCTTGCAACTGGGCACATTTTTTTGGCAGGCACTAAATCATCAGAAGGGAGAGAGTCAGCAAAAATGGATATTTTTGTTCTTGAAAGTTTCCTGGAACTGTGATATGCCTTAAAGTTGGTCTAGCTGATTAACTTGCATTCATTGTCTATTGTTCTGTTCTTTCTCTAGGGCTCTTCAACTTTCTTGCACACAGAAAAGTGGCTTTGCAAATTTTCATGAGCTTCGCTTAAGGATAACAGGAGCATCTGTTTTGACATCCCTGCCCCCTCCTCTCAGTGAGTATTGCCTTTTGTGTGGCAGGATTTCTAATTGCTATTACGTATGTCAGACAGAGCTTCCTAGTAGGGCATCCCAGTTATTCACCTGGTGATCATTCAGCATATCTTACATGCACAAGTACGTATCCTCCCTGATCCTGTTTTTTCTCTGGAAGTCATAGATCTGAGGGAGTTCTGGAAAAAAGCAAGCCAAATAAATACCTTGGATTGGGTGGAGCAGATGACTTCCATTGAGGACTGCTAATTCTGCTGCATCACTTTGGTTGGCATAGGGGATGGAATGATTTGATGAAAACCGAACATACAGCCAGTCTGGCTAGGTTATCATGCTATGGTAATAGAGTAGCCCTACTGCCAATGACTCACGCTGAGTGTCAGGTGGCGGCTAACTAACATGACAACTCTAAGGACTAACAGCCTTGGGTGCTGAAGTCCACAGGGAAGGGTAATGGTCCTCAAGTGGATTAAATCCCACTTGAATCCATTTTGATGGAGGTGCAGCAGCTTCATCCATCCTGGCCTGGGGCTGAGGATGACTTTGCGTGCCCAAAGGGCTCAGGACCAGAAAGTGACTTGTGGAACTGGATCAGTGGTACGGGTATCGCCCTGCGATGTAGAAGGCAGATGGAAGGCCACTGCATTATATGGTTCCCAGGACAATCTTCAGGGCTGATCGCCATGATGGTAGCCAATATTTGGATATGGCAGAAGAAGAAGAAAGTACATCCAGGCGCAGAATTGGCTGCCCTAAGCAGACAGTGATGGGCAGAACCCTAGGGCAGAGCAGCAACTCATACAGCAGCACATTAGGTAGCCTCTTTTTTGGGAAGGCAGTTCAAGGGATTCTAATTTCTTTCCAAGGCGTTAGTCCTTGGAAATGTTGCTCTCCCTGCCCCCTTTTCAGTTATTCTGGTTTTAGTGGGGTTTCTCATGTCACTGGCAGCTGCATTATGGTGTTTGGTTTGTGTGTAGGGAGTCCAAGATACATGTATGTGTGAGTGAGAAAGAAAGTTAAATTATTATTATTATTATTAGTTCAAATTTATATTGCCGCCCACTCGCCGTGGCGACTCAGGGCGGCTTACAAAAAATACATTACATTACAATACAATATTTTTCATCTCCACCCTGAACAGCTTGAAGAAAGGCAGGATGTGGCACGAAGCCCGAAAACATGAGCGGAAGCTCCGTGGGATGATGGTGGATTACAAGAAGCGAGCTGAACGGCGGAGAGAATATTACGAAAAGATTGTGAGTGTCTCATCGGAGAGAAGCACTCGTGTTCTTTTAACATGGTTCTCTTCTGCTCTTGCCAGCCTTGCAATTTGAAAGCAAGAAATTGCAAGTAGATAAATAGGGACCACTTTGGTGGGAAAGGTAACAGCATTCTGCTCATTCTGGTCATGCCTGCCACATGTCCACGGAAACACCTGCAGATGCAGACAGTGTTGGCTTTTTGGGTGTAAAGAGAGATGAGCAACGCACCCTAGAGTCAGATATGAATGGCTTGTGAGCAAAGGAGATCTAAATATTCTTTTTTTTTTTTGGGGGGGGCGGCGGCGGCGGCGGCGGCGGCGGCGGTCTCCATCATTCGATTTCTTAAAGATCCCATTGATTTGTTTGGTGTGTTACACTTCCATGTTTTTGAAGAGCAGGTTGTTGATATGCACCCATTACTATCAGGGTTTTCAGTACAACAGTACCCTCTAGAACAGAGGTGCCCAAACTACAGGCCTGCTGGACCTGGCCCCTGATGCCAATTCATCCAGCCCCGCGCCCCCTCAACGCTCCTGGAAATGGAAGTAAAATGCACCCACACATGCACAGAATGTTGCCGAAAATTCACTCGCGGCTGATGTAAACACATTTTACTTCCGCTTCTGGTGGGAGGGACCACATGACTGACCCGTGGCCTGAAAAGTTTGGGGGCCCCTGCTCTATAGCAGTGATGTCAAACCTTGGCACTCCAGGTGTTCTTGGACTTCTGTTCCCAGATGCCCTGATCAGCAGCTGTACTGACTTGGGCTTCTGGGAACTGAAGTCCAAAAACACCTGAGGTGCCAAGGTTCGCCACTATGCCTCTAGGGCTTTCTTTCCCAGTGTCCAGATGTGATAGATTACAGTTCTCAACAGCTGCACCAATCAGATATTTGTAGGACACCAGCTTGGAGAATGGGGCTTTATATTCATAGCTCTCTGAAGCAGTTTTCTTCTGTTTGGCTCTTCGCGATTTGTAGATTGCTATCTCTTGTTAATTTAACTAACAATTGCTATGCCTGATTGTGCGGAATTTGCACGGAGAAGGTACCCATTTCCATCCCTGGCCTCTCCATCTATAGTTAAAAATAAAATAAAAATGACAGCCGCTAACAGTATGTTTCTTTTCTAGAAAAAGGATCCGGCCCAGTTCTTGCAGGTTCATGGTCGCGCTTGCAAGGTCCACTTAGATTCTGCTGTGGCTCTTGCAGCTGAAAGCCCTGTGAACATGTGAGTCACATTCAGCTGTGTGCTAGCAAACGAAGAATTCACCTGTCTTTCTCTCCATCTGCCTGTCATCCATCCATCCACTCCTCCTTTTGTATCCAGGTCAAACTTCGGACTGCCAAAATGAGCCGCTTTCTTGGCTTTGTCGTAGGTCAAACTTAAGTCCTCATCGGTGCATGTTTCTGGCAGTAATTGGCAGACCAGTAAATGAGCCGGATTCTGTATCTCTTCACATTCACACAGCATGTTGTTGTCTGCCAGCAGACCCCACTTGAGCATGTTGGTCTTGCCTTTAGGGACTCCAACCCTCAGTCTATTTAGCGATGTAGGGGGTGTTTGAGTTCCTCAGCATACCCTCCTTTAATGTTATAATAATTTTATGTCAGAAATTATTCTGGGTTGAAAGGATTTTTGTGGAAGGAACTCCGCTCAGGGGACACCCAAATGAGACTCCTTTCATGAGACTCCTTCTATCCCAAGAGCTGGGATAGAGACGGGTGCTCAATCTGTCATGCAGTACCCAGGTCTCGAACTGCTGACTTGCCAGCCTTCCAGCTAACAAGGTGGGCTTCTTAACCACTGAGCCACCACAGCCCCTCCTTTAATGTTATTCCTTGTCCAGTGAGCTCCTTCCTTCATCTTCTATTTTGGTTTGCCCTTGCGTACCCTGAAGGATGTTTGTTCTTGCCATAAAGCTCTTCCTGGATCTGAGCTGGCAGACTTGAGGCACATCTCCATTCAGAGGATGCCGAGGGTCCTTCTCTTGCTTAGTTCTCTCTGTGTCCGCTGCTACTTCTCTCCTGATCTTAAGTGGAGTGATACCAACAAGAGGGTATATTTTCTCAACTGGTATAGGTTTGAGGCATCCTTTCACTTATACTTGTGGCTTCACTAACAGCAATGTCAACTTGTTATGCATGTATGGATGTGCTCCATATTGGAGCAGCATACTCTGCTGCAGAGATTCTCAGGGCCAAAGCTGATGTACGCAGCATAGATGGTCGAGTTCCCCATCCATTCTCCTGCCCCGATGGAAAGATACAAAAGAAAAATTAACAGTCAACACTATCCAAAGCAGAGTAACATGACAATGGTAAAATACTACAGAGAGTGAGGGGAAAGTTTGCCCTGATATTGTGGTGATATCCCTCCAGTTTGTCCAGATGTTTTGTCCAGCTTCTAACATATTTCCTTTGTGTTCTCTCCCTCTCTTTGCAGGATGCCATGGCAGGGAGATACCAATAACATGATTGACCGTTTTGATGTTCGAGCGCACCTGGACTATATTCCCATGTACACCCCTCCACTGCTCAACCCAATGTAAGGTGTTTGTTCTTTTTTTAAAATAACTCCTGAAACGTGCAGCCCCTTCCTTCAGTTTCTGATTTGTTCGCCCGCAAAAATGAAGTCTGGAGACAAGAGAAAAGAGCTTGAATAAACTAACTTACATCCTTGATTTGTTTCTTTTTCCTGAGTGGGAGGAGTAAGCGCCCTTGTCTTAAATAAAGTCCAGAATCTTTTCCCTTTAATTGTCTGCAGTTGAAGAAGTTCAGCCCCCCCCCCCCACACACACACACCAGCAAGTGACTGCATAGATGAACTGCATAGGTAGAGGTGGCTTACTGTTACATTTCTCCAAGAGTTTGGAAATGTATGTTTGGTATCCTTTGCTGAGCATCTTTAGAGGGTAATAGGATGGCATCGTGTGCTGTGCAAACATTCATTCTCAAACAGCCCTGCCTCTGCTAAGGTTCTATGGACTCATGTGAGGCTATTTTGTTTACTCTGATAGGCTTGAAACTCAGTCTAACACAGCTACCATTTCATAAATTGTAAGTTAAGCGAATTAATCACCCATGCCTGTTCTCAGTAGAACCTCTTGGAAATGAAGATATTATTTATGTATCCTGGCTTGTATGTTCAAGTGGAACACATGTTTTGCCCCATGTAATCCATCAGTTTTGTTTAACCATTCAGTTAATGATTTGGCGAGGGTGCTCTGTTTTTAAACTTCCAAACGTGAAATTCGTAGCTTCCGATCACCCTGACTAAGATGTCCCTGTGTGAATTGGGGCAGCATAACACAGTCCTTATTAAGTCTTTTTTTTTTTTACTTCTCCAGCAGTCTGGAACATGAGTCTGATGAGAGAAAATGCAACTACGAAAGGTATAGAGGTTTGGTCCAGAACGACTTTGCAGGCAGTAAGTTCCCATGGATGTTCCTTACATTGCTGTCGAGCAGGGGTGCCCAAACTATGGCCTGGGGCCCAGATCTGGCCTCCAATGCCAATTTATCCGGCCCACGAAGCCCTCGTCGCTCCTGGAAGCAGAAGTAAAATGTGCCCGTATGTTCTCCAAAGTGTGGGGAACAGTAGCCTAAGGGACTCTTTCCAACTCTATGATTCTAAGAGCCTAAGACAGTGATGGTGAACCTTGGCACTCCAGGTTTTCTTGGGCTTCAATTCCCAGAAGCCCAAATCAACACTCCTGCTGATCAGGGCTTCTGGGAATTGAAGTTCAAAAACACCTGGAGTGCCAAGGTTAGCCAACACTGGCCTAAGAGCATAGCTTTTCCATTCCTGGCAGAGAAAGGATAGTTTCCCCCCAGAAGCACCTCTAGTGGTCTGCCGTATCCTCCCATGCCTAATCTGTTCACTTCACCTTCTCCTTTCCTAGGCATACCAGTATCTAGGTGGCTGGGCTTGGGGAGGGAGACGAGACATTGTTCTGTGTTGCCTTTGCAGTCTGCTTTACTTGTCTCATGGCATTTGACAAGCCTTGTGGAGTTCTGACCACCTTTTGCATCCATCTCTGTCTTGTAGTCTCAGAAGAGCAGTGCCTCTACCAGATCTACATTGACGAGTTATACGGGGGACTCCAGAAGCCCAATGAGGATGAAAAAAAGAAGTGAGTGTTTTGATTGGGTTGGAGGTATTGGGGTCCGGGTGGGGCGTAGCAGAATTCTTAGTCCTGGAGACTGAGCGTATGATTTGAGCTGGCATTTGCACATCTAGGTTAGCAGAGAAGAAGGCTTCCATCGGCTACACCTATGAAGACAGCACTGTGGCAGAGCTCGAGAACCCGTCTGAGAAGCGAGCCGAGGAGGAAGACTCCGAAGAAGATAGCAACACAGATGAAGATGAAGCTATCCCGGATATTGGTATGTTTCCAAGCAACTTCCCTTATTTGAGTTTGAAGCACAACAGTGAGTTTTCCTTCTGGCCTGTTCATTGTCCCTAGAGCTGTTTAGAGCTGTGTGACTAAGTAAATTGCAGCTATTTGTTCAGACAATGATAATGCCCTTAAAAAGCAAGCAAAGAAACAAATGGTTGTTTAAGGTGTTTTCACCCTGTTTCTGCCTAGGATAAAGTAGGAGATGGGCCTGAATACTCACAGATCTTGGGTGGATAAGGCTGATACCTGCATCTGCTGAAGCTGCTAACCCAGTGGATCCCAACGTGAGACACACGCCCCCACAGGTGGACTCCAATTCCCAGAAGCCTAAGTCAGTCCATTGGCTGATCATTGCTTTGGGGAATTGGCTTAGGCTTCTGGGAATTGAAGCCCAAAAGCCAAAGTTTGGGACACACTGCTAGTCACCATTGTACATAGGTACAGTAAAACCTCATGTTCAGAACTCTTTATAAAGTGGCCAAAGTGCAGCGAAAAATTCTAAAGTGCACTTTATGAAGAGTTTTGAACAGAACAAAAATACGATTTGTTGTTTTGGCTTTTTTTCTGAGCCTCAGAACAGATTTTTTTTGCTGTACGATGCATTCCTATGGGAAACCACATTTCAAGGATACGAATAATATGAAAAACCTCAAGGAATGAATTAATTTCATATCTCAAGGTTTTACTGTACTTGGAATAGGCTCTGCCGAATTCAGTAGATATTTTAATTTCCAATTTGTATAGCTGCCCAACTCAAAATGACTCAGGGCGGCTCACAGCATTAAAAACAATACAGCAATACAAAAAAATTTAAAGTACTACAATTTAAAGTACTACAAAAATTAAATGACTGAGGATTGAAGAAAATGGGTTAAAAGAGGGAGTGATGTTGCTGTTATTTTATCAGCCAGCAGGCAGGGGTCACCACCTCACCGGTGCCCCACAGCTGCTTTGCCAGCCAGGCTTTTGGTTCTTTCCTGAAGGGCAGCAACTCCGTCGAGTCGGAGCTCAATTGGCAGGAGGTTCCATAGGGTCGGAGCAGACACAGAGAAGGCCCTCCTGGTGCTAGAGAGACGAGCCTCTCTAGCAGATGGCACAGTAAGAGCCTCCAGTCTGCTCTGGTGGGACAGACAGATGTTCTTGGGGTGATTCGGTCTCTTAAGTATCCTGGCCCATGACCATGTAGGGCTTTAAAGGTAATAACCAACACCTTGACTTGCACCCGGAGGCACACTGGCAACCAGTGCAGCTCATGAAGCAGTGGCAAGGCACGGGCATACCACTTGCACCCCATCACCACCTGAGCAGCCGCATTTTGGACCAGTTGCAGCCTCCAAATGGTCATCAAGGACAGCTCCATGTAAAGCGCATTGCAGTAGTCAAGTCTGGAGGTGACCACAGCGTTCGTGACCATGAGCAAAGAGTCCTGGTCCTGGAGTGGGTGTAACTGGTGGATCACACGAAGTTGTGCAAAAGCCCTCCTGGCCACTACTGCCACCTACTCTTTGAACTGGGATGCGTAAAGGATTGTTGAGTGAACCTATGTTTGGCTAAATGTCCTTCCCATAATTTCCTTGCTTCCCCTTTTCTGCTTAGCTATGGCTCAAGACTGGCCCGTGCTAGCTGCATACTGGTTATTACCTTTAAAGCCCTATATGGTAGTGGGCCAGGATACCTAAGAGACCGCGTCACCCTAAGAACATCTGTCCGTCCCACCAGGGCGGATCGGAGGGGCTCTCTTGTTGTTCCATCGGCTAGGGAGGCTCGCCTCGCTAGCACCAGGAAGAGGGCCTTCTCTGTGTTCGCCCCGGCCCTCTGGAACCTCCTTCCAACTGAGCTGCGCATGCAGACAGAGCTCCTGTCCTTCCGGAAGAACTTAAAGACCTGGCTGGCAGGACAAGTGTGGGGTTCCAGGGATGGGGGATCCCATGTGGGGTGGTTAGTCTAGGGATACTACCCTTGACGACACCCCCAGATACTGTTTTTAGTTTATGAATTTTAAATTTTTTATATTGATGTGTTTTATTCTGTGCTGTAAGCCGCCCAGAGTCAGGCTTGCCCGATTGGGGCGGGTTAGCAAGTGTGAGAAAATAAATAATAAATAAGTGACAATTGGAAATTTATGGAGGGCAGTGGTTTGGTGTAGTCAGGTGTGCCCAAGGGCATTATAAACACCCTGGCAATTGACCTGCCAGTTGATGATGATGTTCAATTTGCTTTCAGATGTTGAAGTAGATGTAGATGAGCTGAACCAGGAACAGGTTGCGGACCTGAACAAGCAGGCGACCACTTACGGAATGGCAGAAGGCGACTTTGTCCGGTAAGATGCTACTGCTGCTAAGACTCTGGGAGAGCCTGTGGCAATCAGCTAGGGCAGTGATGGCGAACCTTGGCACTCCAGGTGTTCTTGGACTTCAATTCCCAGAAGCCCAAGTCCCTGTGAATCCACACGAATGGGTTTACTGTGCAGTAAACCCGTTTGTGTTGATTCACAGAGCGGTGTTTCCCAACCTTTGGTTTTTGGACTTCAGTTCCCAGGAGTCTTAAGTCAGCTCCCCAAAGCACTGACCAGCCAGTGTTCTGACGGAGGTTTCAGGGCGTGGACTCTACATTGGGCACTACTGGTGGTACATCCTTTCTTTCTCTCACCCTCCCCTTTTCTGTCTTCTGGAAGGATGTTACGGAAAGACAAAGAAGAGGCAGAAGCCATTAAACATGCCAAAGCCTTGGAAGAAGAGAAAGCCATGTACTCGGTAGGAAAGGAAAGGATCCCTTTACAATACTTTTTACTTTGCTGCTTTTCCTCTAGTGCCGTAGCAGCTTCTCTGACTTTGCTGTCGTCATTCTGCCCCCAGGGCCGTCGCTCTCGGCGTCAGAGGAGGGAGTTCCGAGAGAAGCGTTTGAAAGGAAGGAAAATCAGCCCTCCAAGGTGAGCCTCCAGCCCATCCAGATGCTGCTGAGGGGGCTGTCTCTGAGAACAAGTCTTTCCAGTATTAATTGGAAATGCTGGCTGTCAGGTTGGTAATTCTTCTTCCGTGTCTAGGCCAGACGTGAAACTGCCAAAATGAAGCCACTTTAGGGTGAAATTCACTCCGTAGCTCCTTTCGCCTGACCTAGTGTGTGAAAGAATAACCAGCACAAGGTGGCCATTGCCGAGGCACGGTGATGGTGAACCTTGGCAATCCAGGTGATCTTTGATTCCAATTCTCAGAAGCCCAAGTCCCTGTGAATCCACACGAATAGGTTTACTACACGCAAACACAGTAAACCCACTTATGTGCATTCACAGGGACTTGGGCTTCTGGGAAGTGAAGTCCAAGAACACCTGGAGTGCCAAGGTTAGCCATCACGGGCATAGGGTGTGCCCGATTGTGGCTCAGAAATACCACAAGTGTAGAGGAAGCTGTTTTTGTGTAACGAGAGATAGGAAGGAATTCCCATTTCTGTTTGGGAGGGAGTGAGGCAGTATTTCCCTGTCCTCTTTTAAAGGAAGGAACTAACTTTGGGGCATGAGGCAGAAGAGACTGACTTAGTATTCAGCACATCTTGGATCGGGTGCCTCTTAAAGCACTTCCTGACTGGTTGGCCACGCTGATGGCCTCTTTCAAGTCTCCTGTTTCGAAATGGGTGCCAGTTTGGGTCTTTGTGTTTTCTTTACAGCTATGCTCGGAGAGACAGCCCTACCTATGACCCCTACAAACGGTGAGTAGGTAGATGCTCCTGTTACTTACCTGTGTAATCATGGAGTTGGTTCAAATTAGTGAAGGGTGGGGTTTCATTCACATTCAGTGAAGTACCTGTGTTTGTAGAATGTAAGAGTAAGAGTTTGTGTGCATGGGTCCATATCCACAAAACCAGCCCTGTTTCAAAAGGAACTAGGCCTCAGTGAGAGTTGGATAAAGTTAACGCCTTTGGGGAAATGGCAGGCTGCTGGTTTTTCATTTTGTCTAAGGCACATTTTTCGTTTCATTCATGGCAAATTCATGAACTACTGTTGTACCTCGCTTAAAGAGCATAATGCGTTCCACAGGATTGCTCTTTAAGTGAGTTTGCTCTTTAAGCGAAACACCATTGTAAGTGACCAATTGTGACTTCTGGCGAAGGGGGGGGGTTGTGAACCCCGATTTATTTGTTAAGTGAGTTTTTGGTTGGTTTTATTTGTTAAGTGAAGCAAACATTCAGAGAAAATTCTGCTCTTTAAGTGAGGCGCTCTTTATGCGAGGTTTGACTGTATTATGAATCCCAGCCCTCTGTTGTGGATCTTTTCTTTTGCTTAGTCTCTTTAGCTAGCAGAGCATGAGGTAGAAGAAGCAGTAGTACAGAGACCTGAGAGATCAGCTCAGTTTCATCTGTCCCTCCCCCTTGGGAGTTTTTTTCCTTTTTACACACAAGCTAGTATTTATCATGACAAAATCACTCTTGAAACATTTAAAATAGAAAAAAAGTATCTTTACTTACAATTATCTACTATAGTTACAGTCAGAAGGAAAAACAAAGGGGGAAATGGAGACTCCAGCATGCAGGAGACCCTGCATACTTGTTTGGAAGAAGGTCAGAGAGGGAAGAGGCTATCAACAGAACAATAGAAGGAAGGAATACGGGGAAAGGTTTGGGCGCTTGTTCTTAATGCCAGAGGTGGGAAAATAACTTTACCAATAAAAATCAATTTTGATTACAGTCCCAAGACCAGCATAGATCTTTACCAGTCAACTTAGTGGCAAAAGACAATTACAATAAGCTATTATCCCAACACATCCAATGTGGCTTTTGTATACAGGACAGTAGCAATCTAATTAGACTTATATACCGCCCCATAGCACTTAGCACACTCTCTGGGCAGTTTACAAGGTCATTAGCATTTTGGCCTTGGAAGGATGCCAAGGTTCGCCATCAGTCTTCTAGGCCTTAATAGGTTTGCTGACTATAGGTAAGTCTGAAGTGATTTACGAAATATTAATAAAGTCGGAAGGGTTTTCATCTCGCCCGCTCTGCCATCTCTAGCAATGCTTTCTGTCTCCTGCAGATCACCTTCAGAATCGACTTCAGAGTCACGGTCTCGCTCCCGCTCTCCTTCCCCGGGTCACGAGGAGAAGATCACCTTCATCACCAGCTTTGGGGGCAGCGACGAAGAAGCGGCGGCGGCAGTGGCGGCGGCGGCCTCGCAAGCCAGTGGAGCCCCCCGGAAGCCCCCCGCCCTTGTCAAGGCACGCTCTGGCCAAACGCAACAAGGCAGCGCTGCGGCAGGTCATAGCGCCTCCTCCCGGTCGGTAACTTTCACGCCCGCCTTGCTTCCCCAAACCTTAAAGCAGAGACCATTCTGGGGTCAAAGGTTGACTTTTTGCTTTTTCATTTGCCCTCCCTGCATCCTCGCCATGTTTGGGAACTGCCTCCCTTTGGGTAGTTCTCAGTCGCCAATCCATGCACAGCGATCCCTTTTCATCCTTTGCCGTCAGACCGGGGGGAAAGTTGGAAAGTTGCCTCTTCCTGTGAGAGTGGTTGGCTTATGGCCGTCATGGCGAACCTTGGCCTTCCCTGCTGTTCTTAGACTTCAATTCCCAGAAGCGTATGTAGTAAACCCATTTGTGTGGATTCAGAGGGACTTGGGCTTCTGGGAACTGAAGTCCAAGAACAGCTGGAGCGCCAAGGGTCGCCATCACAGGCTTATGGGATGTCAAGGCTAGGGGATCAACCAGTGCGTGAGCTGGACTTGGGGTTGGCATTGTCTTGCTTGTCGATTTGGATTCCTCCCAAGAAAAGTGAGGTTTAGGATGCTGGTTTACAGAATCTTGAAACTTCTGTAACATGACAGATCCAAATCCAGCACACAATTCTTGTTATAGTATATGGGGCAGTATAGTATATGGGGTGATATATAAGTCTAATTACTATTGCTATTATCCTGTATACAAAAGGCGTGCTGGATGTGTTGGGATAGTGGCTATTTTGCATGCGTTAACACCAGCAAGATCACAAACACCATGAACTGTTGTAAAAGAGAGTAGGAGGGGGGTGGTCAGAACAGCAATAGTTGTAAACAAAGTGAAGGGTGGTAGGGTTGTGTGTGTGTGTGTGAGTGAGTGTGTGTGTGTGTGAGAGAGAGAGATCTTGATCAAAGACTGGAGAGCAGGTTACAGAGTAGTGAACGTGCCTCCTTCCTCTAGAAAAGTGGTGCCCAAACTAAGGCCCGGGGGCCGGGTGCGCCCCCCGACGCCAATGCATCCGGCCTGCGAAGCCCTCGTTGCTCCTGGAAGCGGAAGTAAAACGCATTTTACTTCCGCTTCCAGGAGCAACGAGGGCTTCGCAGGCCGGATGCATTGGCGTCGGGGGGCGCACCCGGCCCCCGGGCCTTAGTGACCAGCTCCCTGAACCACATGATCGGCCCACGACCCAAAAAGTTTGGGCACCGCTGCTCTAGAATCTTGTCCACCCCTCTTTCTTTCAGTTTGGTCCACCACAGCTGCCTTTGTGCAGTGTACCCTGGCCAACCCATGAAAATCAAAACCTTTGGTGCTCATTTCCTAAGAGTACAAGAGGAGCTACTTCTAGGCCAGGCGCGAAACTGCCAAAATGAAGGCACCCTTGGGTGAGTTCATTCCGCAGTTCCCTTTGCCTGCCCTAATGTGAGAAAGATGAGTCGGCACAACAACGTTGCTGTTACCAGGGTACGCCCCATTGTGGTTCCAAAATACCACAATCTTCGAGGGGGCGCTTTCTGTGTACACCAACTTAGGAAATGGAAGAGATGGGCTTGTGTATGAGCCGAAGTGAGTTTCTGCTGTTGGCAGTGATGTAGTGCCATAAATCAGCCCATCCTCCTTGTTGACTTCGTTAGACTATCCAGTATTACGTCGATGGACTCAGTCTCCCAGGCCTTCCTGCCTCTGTTGCTAACCTTAGGGGAGAAAGAATCAGTGATGAAGGAGCTCCGAATGTGGCCTTCTTGAACTTTTTATGAGCGCCAATATTTTGACCACTAATTTTAAGGCCAGCCTGGCCAGGTTATCCTGTGATGGTAATAGAGTAGACCAGTGATGGCGAACCTTGGCACTTCAGCTGTTCTTGAACTTCAATTCCCAGAAGCCCTGATCAGTAGGAGTTCTGACTTGAGCTTCTGGGAATTGAAGCCCAAGAACAGCTGGAGTGCCAAAGGTTCGCCATCACTGGAGTAGACCCTACTGCTAGCATCTCAAAGCTGATTGTCATGGGGCGGTTAACTAACTTGACAACCCTGAGGACTAACGGCCTTGGGTGCCGAAGTCCACAGAGAAGGGTGATGGTCCCTAAGTGGATTATATTCTCAGGACAGATCGCCATGATGATCACCTATATTCGGATTTAGATACGGCAGCAGCAGCAGAAGAAGAATTTTAAAGCCTCTGTCCATGGAATCTCCTAGGCTGCTTTTCTGAAGCCTGCAGAAGTCCCTTGGTTGTCACCTCCTTCCTTCTCTCACGCCTGCAGTTTGCTCTCCTGCTCTCCGGTGAATAGCTAGCATCGTGCCTCTCCTCTTTACAGGCGACGCTCCACATCTTCCTCCTCCTCCTCCTCCTCGTCTTCCACCACTTCCTCGTCCAGCTCGCGATCCAGTTCGCGGTCCCACCGGGCCAGTGGCTACCACAGAGCCAGCTGCTACGGCCGCTCACATGCCCACAGGTACTCCCGGTCCCGTAGCCGGACCAGGCGCTACTCCGCTGGAGGCTCGCGGGACGGCCGGCGTCACTCCCGATCGCGCTCGACGGAGCGAGGCTGGCGGTATGGGTCCCGACGCAGGTCCAGGTAAGTCGAGCAGCTCCTGCCAGTAAAATAGGTTCCTGGTTTCTAAGGCAGATTCTCAGCTCCTAACAAAATGGTTTTTCTCTGCCCCCCTGTCCCCCCCCTTTTTCAGGAGTCATTCCCGATCCGGAGAACGCTATCGGTGGAGCAGCGGCCGGGGAGGAAGGCACTGGAGTAGCAGCAGCAGAAGCGAAAGTGAGTCGAGAAGTCGCAGCAGGTCAGTGTCTCCGGCCAGAGAGAAACCGCTGAGGCCTGCGGCTTCCCCCGCCGTAGGGGAGAAACTGAAAAAGTACGTATGCGATCTTCAGGCTCCTCTCTTGAATGTAGCCATAGTAATTTGTTTGTTGCAAATAAATAAATAGTTTTTAAAATACAGATTTGCAATACTTGCTTGTTGCCAACTTACTGGCTTTAGCAGGAGTGCCCAGAATCTTTGGTCCACGGGCTGGTCATATAGTTCCTCCCACCCAGAAGTGGAAGTAAAATGTGCATGTGCGTGGACGTTCAGCACCAGCATTTGCATGTTTTACTTCTGCTTTGTGAGTGATGAGGGTCAGCACGGGCTGGATTAATTGGTGCTGTGGGCTGGATCCGGCCTGTGGGCCGTAGTTTCGGCACCCCTGGGCTATAGCTAAGTTCATACACTCCCACAATCTTAATACAGCTGAAACACTGCAATAGTAATCGGGTATAACGCTTAGCACACTCTCTGGGTGGCTCACAAGGTAATTAACATTTTTGCCCGCAGCATGCTGGGTACTCGTTTTACCAACCTTCGAAGGATGGAAGGCTGAGTCAACCTGGATCATTGTGAGGCTTGAACTCACAACATTTGGGCTGCAGTGCAGCCATTTAACCGCTGTGCCTGTCCATTCTTTTTGGGTGGGGTGGGGGCATGGACGCATGGAAGTTGTCCAAAGTGCACCAGCCCCTTGTAGCAATAGCAATTAGACTTCTGTACCGCCCGGTAGCACTTACTGCACTATCTCGGTGATTCACAAGGTCATTAGCATTTTGCCCCCAAAAGCAGGGGACCCATTTTACTGACCTCAGAGGGTTGGAAGATTGAGTCACCCTTGGCCCTTGTCAGGATTGAGCTCACAGGGTCAGCAGTTTTGGCTGCCTTGCCCTGAAATGAGTAGGAGAGAGAGCATCTATATCAGAGAATCCTAACCTAAGGCCTGTGGGCCTGATCTGGCCCACAGCACCGTTTCATGTGGTCCCTCAGCCCTCCAAGGCGGTTCAAGAAAGAAAGTGGCCACCTCCTTTGAAGCCTTTGGGACAAAATGGCCACCCATCGTGCAGGAAGGGCAAAATGTCCATCCGGCCCTCGAAACTGACCGAGAGAGCGTGACCTGGCCCCTGGCTTGAAAGGTTGGGAATCCCTGATGTATATTTTTACTGTACTGTGGCTTAGTGGTTAAGACAGTCCCGTCCTTGTCTTAGTTCCTGCCAACCTAGCCGTTCGAAAGCAAGAAATTGCAAGTGGATAAATAGGTACCACTTCGGTGGAAAAGGTAAACAGCGATCTGTGTACTCCGGTGTCAAGTCATGCCTGCCCCATGCCCGGAAACATTTACAGATGCAAGATAGTGTTGGCTCTTTGGGTGCAAACAAAGATGAGCACTGAACCCTGGAGTCAGATATGACTGGCTTTTAAGCAAGGGCAACCTTTTACCTAAACAAGTAAAACCTATTTCCTTCTCCCTTTTCTCTTTCCTTCTAGGGCTGAAACTGCTGGTGGTAAAGAGACAGGAGCTTCCAAAGTCAGTAAGAATTTAAAGCTCACCTCTTAATTTTCATCACTGCTGAAAAAAATAAATAAATAAAAGACTCGGGGGCACAATATTGTGTTGCAGGAAAAAAAGTTGTTGCTTTTAGAGTTTGGATGGTTACCCATGACTGCCGGAAATGAAGTCAGCAGATGGGATTGTATGTGTGTGTGTTTGTGTATGCCTTCCTATGGTTGTGTTAATCTTCAAAGCTGCCTTTTAAAAAAATCTTGGCTTTTAAGGCAGGGTTGCCTTAAAACTTTTTAAAACTTAAAACTTTTTAAACTTTTTAAAACTTAAAACTTTTTAAACTTTTTAAAACTTAAAACTTAAAATCTTGGCTTTTAAGGCAGGGGTGCCCAAACTTTTCGGGCTGCAGGCTGTTCACGTGGCTCCGCGGACAGGTCACGTGGCTTGCTCCACTGGAAATCGAAGTCAAACGTGCCTTGCAATCTGTTTTGCAACAGGATGAGATCGAAGTTAAGCTGCCATTTTCTATGCTTAAACCAGGGGTGCCCAAACTAGGCCCCGAGGCCAATTCATCCGGCCCATGCTGACCTCGTCGCTTCTGGAAGTGTCCATACGGACGTGTTTTACTTTCAGGAGTGATGAGGGTGGTGTGGGCCGGATGAATTGGCGTGGGGGGCTGGATCCGGCCCACAGGCCGTAGTTTGGGCACCCCTGTTTTATGGGGTCGAAGCTCTGGAGGGAAAATATTAATCTTAGAATTTAACTTTTGGGTCTTGGCAGAGGAATCTTGTGGACCTCAAATGGAGGTTTTTTTGTCCTTTTAAGCTGGAAAATGCAATTCAAGATGCAATTTAAGGTCATTTTGCGTGAGCAGACAATGGTTCCGTCTGCAGCACAGCAGATGTTTTTAACTCCTGCCCCGCCAGGGCCCTTTTGGCATCTTAAAAAAGCAGGAACTGGACAAGGATGGTTAAACCTATTTCCGGATATGTTGATGGATAGATTCAACCCGAAGAAGGCAGGGCATTGGGTAGTGTGTTGCCATCAGTTTTAAAGGAATTTTAGGGTCATTGTGAGGACTTTGAAATGGGTCTGGAAGAACGTGCTTTCGAGAGTTCTGTCCCTTTTCCAGTAGTCCATAAACCTCTATTTGTAGGTCAGCTTTAAGGACAGAGTGCATTTCTGTCTTGGCCACGTCCATTTTCTGGGCATTGGTTCAGCACCTCAGTTCCTCCTTGGAATTGGATGGGGAACAGAGATTTTCTAGGGAGCAGTTCCTCCTTCCCCCCAGCACAGAGTTCTCCCAGCTCTTCTGCCCAGCAGCCCAATGGGAGTGCTTCCTCCCTCCCCCCAGCACAGAGTTTGCCCCGCCCCTTTGCTGTGGCCAATGGCAGCCTGTTGAGTTTGGGAATTCAGTCTCTTAAAGGTTTGCCATCACTGTACTAGGGCGATACAGTAATACCTCAGATAACGTTTACCTCGGATAATGCTAAAATCGCTTAACATTAAGTAATCTGGGGAGGAGAATTGGATCGAATAACGTTAAGGTCCTATGGGATGGATTGGATAACAACCGCTAAAGCCTGTGCGGTTACAATGTATCTCTATGGAGCTGTGACATTATCCAATCCATCCCATAGGATTTTAACATGCATCAGATAACACTAAAAATCGGATAACACCAAGACTTGTGGAACCAAGTCTTAGCGTTATCTGAGGTATTACTGTATCCTGCTTTTTTCTGTTGGTGAAGCATCAGAAGTGCAACTGACCTCCCTCAGTGCTTTCTTGTAGATTTGAAATAGTAATGGGGACTCCAGAGTGGAGCCCCGCAGGCCATGTGTCCAGGCTGTTGAGTGGGAAGCCTCAACGCCCATCTTCTCAAATGACTCGTTTATTCCTCCAAGCTTGTCCAGAAAGGTACCACGTATACAGAGCTATGGAGAAATCTGGCAGAAGCAACAGGGAAGCACTCTCCTCCTCACAGCATAAGTCAGTTACCAAAGTTTATTCCCTCCCAAACCAAGTCTGGCATGTATGTAGTGGATAGTGCTGGAATGAACTCTGGCTGTTGAGGCTTCTTAGGGGAATCTGCTTTTTTTCTGTAGGTCGGCGGAGAAACAATCCTTGACCTCAGTTCAGTGTCCAAGGGCGAGACTGAAAGAGTTAGTAACCTGTGGTGGAATCAAGGATTTAGTAACAAGAAAACATGTAAATGTAGGGGGGTCTTCCTTTAGTGGCTTTTTAACAATCTCCTCCCCCTGTCCCCACCCGAGTGTGAATTTAGATCAGCACAGAAATGTAGGAATCAGTGAATTGACACGAAATGGTTCACCAAGTGAGCAGTGCGAAGGAGAGAGAGAGAGATTCCATGGAATTCCTTGCTTGTTTTAGCTCGAATCCTGTTGCTCTGTTTACGTAACACTATGGCACAAGCAGTGGGGCTTCTCCAGGTTGCTATCCAGTGGTGCTTTTCATAAGCACAACCACTGCTGGAAGCAACCATGGCAGTGTGTGGTCTGTATGATGACAAAGTGAAGATCTCAGATCGTTGTGACTACAAGAGGATTCTGGCCTTAGGCAGGTAGCATGTTATTAGGGTTGGAGCTCGAGAGCCGAGTGCTGCATGATGGAGTGAGCTCCCATCTCTGTCCCAGCTCTTGCCAACCTAGCAGTTCAAAAGCAAGAGATTGCAAATAGATAAATAGGGAGCACTTCGGTGGGAAGGTAAACAGTGCTCTGTGCACTCGTGTCTAGTCATGCTTGCCACATGTCCGCGGAAATGTCTGCGGGCCCAGACAGCGCTGGCTCTTTGGCTGTAAACAGAGATGAGCACTGAACCCTAGAGTTGGATATGACTGGCTTTCGAGCAAGGGAGACCTTTGCTTATGTTATTAGAATCGCAGCTCTTGGATAAAATCCTTGAACACATTTAAGTGAGTAAGAGATTTTGACACTTAAAGTTTACATTACTATCAATCTTCTCCAACCGCTTTTTAGCAATATTTGTGCTGCTGTGTCTGTACTTGAAGAGTCAAGTATTAATGCACAGTTTACCCTTTTGGAGGTTTGAAATATTATTTGTTTTGATCTCTAAGGCATAACAAGTTCATTTAGGGTAAAAACATTCCTCGGGAACAGTAAACAGCATCGTCAGTGCACTCAAACCCCAAGGTTATGCGCCATTGAAATCACTTGCCCAAGCAACCACCGAGCATGGGGTTGTTTTCAACATGTTGCCTTCCTTTGGCCAGAGCTAATG
Source organism: Furcifer pardalis (assembly GCA_030440675.1). Lineage (NCBI taxonomy): Eukaryota > Metazoa > Chordata > Lepidosauria > Squamata > Chamaeleonidae > Furcifer > Furcifer pardalis. Next base: position 310,149,890 of record CP126890.1, read on the forward strand.
GCGAAGTAGTTTCTCTGGCTGAGCTTGTCAGACTGCCCATAAAAACAAACAACTTTTGGGTTAGTTCTGATGGAATCTGTGCAGCTCCTCGTTCGCTCCGAGAGAAAAATAAAGTCTTTCCATTTTAGGTCACAAGAAAAAGAAAACCTGACTGGGTTTTCTTCTTCTTCTCCAAATTAAAATATCTTATTTTCTCAGGACTGGCACCTCCCCAAATCTATTGGATTTTAAGTTTCATCATCACCAGCCACAATGGCCAATGGTCAGGCGGATGATGAGAATTGCGATCCCAACAATTTGGAAGGCTGTTCAAAAGACATCGTAGTTGTGCTCTTTTTTTAATTAACTTGTCTTCATTGAAATTGCCTCATTTGCCTAGGCCAGTGATGGCGAACCTTGACACTCCAATGTTCTTGGGCTTCAATTCCCAGAAGCCTAAGCAGACTGTGAATCCACACGAATGGGTTTACTGCGATTCATCCGGCTTGCGCTGCCCTCATCGCTCCCGGAAGTGGAAGTAAAATGTGCCCATATGGAGGAAGAGTTAACCCCAAAGAGTCTTAACTGTACGGTTGCATTTTACTTCCTCTTCCAGGAGGGACGACGGCAGCGTGGGGCAGATGAATAACAGTAAACCCATTCGTGTGGATTCACAGGGTGCTTGGGCTTCTGGGCATTGAAGTCCAAGAACATCTGAAGTGCCAAGGTTCGCTATCACTGTCCCTAGACCAAGGGATCTGCAAATTTGATTCTCCAGGTGTTCTTGGACTTCAATTCCCAAAAAGCCCAAGCCAGCACACCTGCTGATCAAGGCTTCTGGGAACTGAAGCCCAAGAACATTTGGAGATCCAGATTTGCAGATCCCCTGGTCTAGACGGTTTTTAGGGGTTGGGTAGAGGGAGATGTTTGCTTTCCTTCTGAAGAGTAGGGTTGGTTAACTGGAAGCTCTTTCCTGAGTTGCATTTATACACCCCTTGATGATCCTTGACATGGAAAGAAGAGCTGATACTCGGCAGAACTGGAAGAAGTTATTCTGGTGCAACAAGTTCGCACACGGTTCCTCTTTTAAGGGTCTGGTTCTTCATAATCACCGTCCGAAGAGTCCATGGGCCTTAGAGGGCTCCTTATTGATTATGCACGCAGCAAAGATTTCTTCCTTCCTGGTGTTGAGTAGTCCCCTTTGAACCAAGGTTGTGCCATTGAGTCTCCTGGAATTTACGGTATCATGGTTAGTTTGTTGTGGAAGTTATTAATGGGGCTGTTTCACTGACAATTGTATCAGTGTGTTCCCTTCAAAATTTGACTCTTCCTTCACTCGCCACACACTGGAAAAACCAACCAGGACTCTTGTGGCATTTAGCACATCTTGGACATAAGCTTTTGTGGGCTGCAGTCAACAGAGGTTTATACCAAATAAAACTGTTGCGTCATTAAGGTGCTGCAAGATTCTTCTTTTAGATTTTGCTGCGACTTTGGTAGGGTGACCCATCTGGGACTCTATTCATGTTCAGGGTTTTCTTTCTCAGGGTGGTGGTGGTGGTGGTGTCCTCTTCCCAAGAATGCCTTATCAAATCTCAATCTGATTGTGAATTTAGGCCAACAGACATCTGTTTAACAGCTCTCTATTTGCCTTTTGGTTATAGCCAAAACTGACCCCACAGGAGAAATTGAAGTTGCGCATGCAAAAGGCGCTAAACAGGCAATGTAGGTATTTTGGGGGAAGTGGGGTGGAGCGGGTGGTGGTGGTGGTTCAGGAGGCTGGGAAATTGACACCCCCAACCTGATTCCTTTCCCTGTCCATCTCTCACTTCTCTGCCTCTTCAGTTAAAGCAGATAAAAAAGCTGCCCAGGAGAAGATGATGCAGCAAGAACATGAAAGACAGGTAACCAGAACAACCACAATCTTACAGTGGAAAACTACATGTTCCATTCGTACAGCAAATTCCCCTGGTGCTGAAATGTAACGATACATACTCATTGGTGGTGGCTTATCTGGTAAATAAATGGACTGCGGTGGGTTAGAGGTTGACGCTGAACTTGATGACTGGAAGGTCAGCAGGTCAGCAGCTTGAGATAGGAGTGCTGCACGGCAAAGTGAGCTCCCATCTCTGTCCCAGCTCCTGCCGACCTAGCAGTTTGAAAGCAAGAAATTGCAAGTAGATAAATAGGGACCACTTCAGTGGGCAGGCAAACAGTGTTCCGTGCACTACATGATCATGGAAACGTCTGCAGAAGCAGACAGTGCTGGCTCTTTGGCTTTGAAAGAGATGAACACTGAACCCTAGAGTTGGATATGACTGGCTTTCAAGCAAGGGAAACTAAATAGATACCATCTCGGTACAACAAATGGGTTTACTGCGCTTGTTCTTGGATTTCAATTCCCAGAAGCCCAAGTCTCTCTGAATCCACACGAATGGGTTTACTGTGCGTACACACAGTAAACCCATTCGTGTGGATTCAGAGACCTAGGCTTCTGGAAAGTAAAGTCCAAGAACACCTGGAGTGCCAATGTTGGCCATCACTCTCCTAGACAGATGGAGGGAAGTGAGAAGACACCTGTCACCAAGCCGTCCTTAGTTTTGATCAGTAGTTCCCAACGTGGGACCAAGGGGAACTTCCATTCCCAGAAGGCTGTGTCAGTACATTGGCTTAACAGTGCTTTGGGCTTCGGCTTCTGAGAATTGGAAGTCCAAACACCAAAGGTTGGGGAACTGGTCTAGATTTAAATTGTAAATGCAGAACTGATGTACATACTCTTCGTGCGTCTCATTAAGTTGCCCTGCCATTAAGCGAGAACGGATTCCTTCCGGCCTTACAGCTCTGTGGCTTTTGCTGCCCTCGCTGGGACTCCTCCTCTTGATCATTGCATGGTTATCTTGTCTTCCAGGAGCGAGAAGATGAGTTGCGTGCCATGGCGCGGAAGATACGGATGAAGTAATGCCTCTTTGCGGTTTTGGGGCCCCTCCCCGTGGAGTGGTGGGGGAAATGGTGGCAGGGGAGGGAGATGGATGCGTTGGAGGTCTGTTTCTATTAATCTCTAGCCTTCCTCCCGGCAGGGAGCGCGAGCGGAGAGAGAAGGAGAGGGAAGAATGGGAGAGACAGTACAGCCGCCAGAGCCGGTCTCCTTCCCCGCGCTACAGTAAGTGCCCTGGGGGCTGGGGAAAGATGAGTTGGCAGGGTGGGACATGGGATCGTGCCCCTTCTTTGGGAGTCCCTACTCAAATCCTTACAGACTACGGTGGCTTTGTGGTTAAGATGTTGAAGGTTGGCAGGTCAGCAGTTTGAGACCCGAGTAATGCATGACGGAGTGAGCTACTGTCTCTGTCCCAGCTCCTGCCAACCTAGCAGTTCAAAACCAAGAAATTACAAGTAGATAAATAGGGACCACTTTGGTTTTGCTCTTGCAGAGGCAACAGTTAGGACAGAAAATGGAATGACGGAGTGGTTTGGAATAGGAAAAGGAGTAAGACAAGGCTGCATTTTGTCACCCTGCTTATTCAACTTATACACAGAACACATAATGCGCAATGCAGGGATGGAGGAATCACAATTTGGGATCAAAATTGCTGGAAGAAACATCAACAATTTGAGATATGCAGATGATACCACCCTAATGGCTGAAAGTGAGGAGGATCTAGAGAAGCTCCTGATTAGGTTGAAAGAAGAAAGTGAAAAATCTGGCTTGAGACTCAATATCAAGAAAACCAAGATAATGGCAACAGGCCCTATCAGTCAGTGGAAAATAGATGGGGAAGAAGTAGAAGCAGTGACAGATTTTACTTTCTTAGGATCTAAGCTCACTGCAGATGGTGATTGCAGCCATGAAATAAAAAGGCGACTGATTCTTGGGAGGCAAGCAATGAGAAACCTGGGGAACATAGTGAAAAGTAGAGACATCACATTGAAAACAAAAATTCGCATGGTCAAAGCAATGGTATTCCCTGTGGCAATGTATGGTTGTGAGAGCTGGACCATTAGGAAAGCTGACCGCAGAAGAATAGACGCCTTTGAGATGTGGTGTTGGAGGAGAGTTTTGAGAGTCCCCTGGACAGCAAGGAGAACAAATAGGTCAATCTTAGAGGAAATCAAACCTGACTGCTCATTGGAGGGTCAAATAGTAAAGATGAAGCTAAGGTACTTTGGACATCAAATGAGAAGAGAGGATTCACTTGAGAAAGCCTTGATGCTTGGAAGGGTCGAGGGCAGAAGAAGGGGACGGCCCAAGATGAGATGGCTGGATGGTGTTGTAGAGGCAATGGGCGCGGAGCTGGGCGAGTTGAGGGGGATGGTGGAGGACAGGAGTGCCTGGCGGACAGCGGTCCATGGGGTCGCAGAGGGTCGGAATCGACTGTGCGACTGAACAACAAACAACCTTCAAGAATGTTTGTTCTCTCCCCATGAAAAGTGGCCACGTCGCGCTCTCTACTCTCAAACATCAGTAGACATGCAGGAGGCAAGACAGTACCTTTATTGGATCACCAAAAACCAAGAAACAAACATTGCACGAGCTTTTGCGATTCAAGGCCACTTCTTCAAGCTTGGCCCAATTTCTTGCGGACAGTGCAGGAAAATGAACCCATGAGAATCCCAAAAGATCATGGCATGCGTTGGGCCAGGCGAGAGGGGGCGGCGGCGGCGGACAAGAAGCAGCTTTACCTGGTTGTGGGTCGGAAGCCATGCCACCCTCTACAAGCACAGGGAATCGGGTACACTGCATGCATGATCCCTCCCCCTTCCACTCCTGGGGAGACAGTCTTGTTTGAAATGGCAACGGAGTTCTTTAACCTAAATCAGGGCTTTCTAACCTTTTCAAGCCAGGGACCGGGTCATGCTCTCTCAGTCAGCTTTGAGGGTTGGATGGCCATTTTGCCCTGCCTGCACCATGGGGGTGGCCATTTTGTCCCAACAACATCAAAGGGGCAGCCACTCTGTTTCTCGAATGCCCTTGGAAAAAGGGGGGGGGGCTTAGGTTGGGAACCCTTGACTTAAATAGTGACATCTTTACAATTCTGATAAAAGTATTTGCATGCCTTTTGACTGCCCTCTTTCCCCTCTTTGTCTTTCAGGTCGAGAATATAGCTCTTCGAGGAGGTAAACTCTGTTTTATTTTCAGACCAGTGGAGGGTGTGTGCTGGGCTTAACAGGTCCCTTGCTGAATATACTAGTGTAAATTAGGGACAAATCCGCATAGCCAGCATTCTGGCCTTAGCTCTAAAACCAGCCAGTCAGAACCGGGGATTTATAGGTGTTTCCTCTCTAATGCTAGGTGGGAAAGACTGCCTTAGATTAACAATCTGTGATCTCTTGCCATTCTATAGTCTCCATTAACTGACTGTCTTAAAAGGTTAAATGTGTAGGTGCAAAGCTTTAGATTGCTGTTCCTCTAAGGAGCAATGCTCACGAGCTTTTGGGTTACTAAGTGTTATAGACCAGTGGTGGCAAGCCTATGGCACGTGTGTCAGACGTGGCACTCCCAGCCCTCTGTTGGCATGCATGCTGTCACCCCAGCACAGAGTTCGCCCACCCTTTTGCCCAGCAGCCCAATGGGAGTGCTTTCTTCCCCCAGCAGTTTGTCCCGCCCCTCTGCCTAGCAGCCCAGTGGGAGCACTTCCTCCCACCTAGCACAGAGTTCAGCCTGCCCCTCTGCCCAGCAACCCAATGGGAGTGCTTCCCCCTCCCCTAGCACAATTTGCCCCATCCCCCTGTCCAGCAGCCCAATGGGAGTGCTTCCTCCCTCCCCCCAGCACAGAGTTCAGGCCACCCCTCAGTTTGGGCACTCACTCTCTAAAAGGTTCGCTACCACTGTTATAGACTCTTGAAAAACCAATCCAGCATAGCTAAGGGTAAAATAGTATGGAAATTGTGGCCCAGCGTATCTATGTGGCCAAGAATGTCCCTCTCCGATCCATAGTGTCTCCTATTTTCAACAATCCCATCAGGCGCAGGGGAAAGAATTGAGTTTCATGGTTTAGCATGTAAACAACTCCTTTCTTTTGCCTGCTGTATTGCATTGACTGTTAATAACGCTTACTCGAAAATGTGAGTTGGGTGAATGACTCTCCCTTGCTGTAATTGGACTTATGTCTCTTACAGGCATTCCCGATCCCGATCCCGGAGCCCCCACTATCGTCACTAGTTTTTTTTCTTGGCTGCAATCTTCCCTTCTTTCTGGTTCACTGGGACCTACGTAACCCTGCTGTGTAATAATGCTGTACATTGTTGCTTTCGTTTCTTAAGTTGTCAGAAAATTAAAAAGGCCAAACGTCGCCTGCGTTTAACTATGATCTTCCTTTTGCTAAAAAATAACCATAGCTCCTTGCTTTCATCCAGCACTTGAAAATACCAAATGACCCCCCCCCCCCATACTCATATTTGCCAGAAGACTTGAAGATTTTCTGAGGTTGCCTCGTTTTTAACTGTGCATCTTTCCAAGGGTCAAAGAAAGTGCAGAAAAGATGCTGCTTTTGCACATCCACACATCCTTTTCAATGATCGGTGCTATCAGATTGATGGGACTGTGGTGGCTTCATGGTTAAGATGCTGTACTTGACCACTGGAAGGTCAGCAGTTCGAGACCCGAGTACTGCAGAACGGAGCGAGCTCCCGTCTTTTCCTCCAGCTCCTGCCAGCCTAGCAGTTCGAAAATAAGAAATTCTAAGTACTGTAGATAAATAGGTAGCACTTCGGTGGGAAAGGTAACAGTGTTCCGTATGCCTGTGACATGACCACAGAGATGTCTGCAGATGCAGACGGCGCTGTCTCTTTGGTTGTAAATGCAGTTGAGCAGTGATCAGCTAATGTACTGCCTTAGGCTTCTGGGAATTGAAGTCCAAGAACTAAAGGATGGGAAACACTGCTATAAACAGAGGTGAGCACCGAACTGTAGACTTGGACACGACTGGCTTTCGAGCAAGGGCAACCTTGGCCTTTACTAGGAATGGTAAACTAACGCAAGCTGCTATTGTTACTTGCCTAACGTTTCTGCTTTAGACCTTTACTATCAGGTTGAGGATCCATTCCTCTACTACCGTGATGGCGAACCTTGGCACTCCAGCTGTCCTTGGACTTCAATTCCCAAGTCTCTGTGAATCCACATGAATGGGTTTACTGTGCATTACATGCAGTAAACCCATTTGTGTGGTTTCAGAGAGACTCGGGCTTCTGGGAATTGATGTCCAAGAACAGCTGGAGTGCCAAGGTTCCCCATCACGGCTCTACTAGATGTTCACTCTGATCCAGCAGATCACTTAGATTCTTTCATGGCTTCTGGGCAGTCCTCAGGAAATTTGAAATAACCTGGCTGGAGCCCCCTGCTTTTGAAAGGCTGGGGAAGGGGGGATGGAAGTGGGATTCCCCCCCCCTCCTCTTTGGCAATATCTTTTTCTGCTCAAACTAAAACTATCTTTCGTTTGCTGGCAGGTATGCAATAGTTTGCAAGGTGGCTGAGTAAATGGGCCAAAAACTGTCTGAACTTCATGATTTATCTGGGAGCAGAAGTGCTGCTGAGTGGAAGTAGTGACCCACGGGGCTGCTGCATGCATTAAAAATAGATCACTCCTGCATTTGCTTTCATCTGATCCATAACTCTTGCCAGATACTGATTCAGGGCTTCCACTACCTCTGCAATAGCAGCAAAGATGATTATCCGGCACAGGTTGCCATTACTGTACCAGGGTAGGCCGAGTTGTGGTTCAGAAATACCACAATCTTCGAGGAGGCTCTTTCTGTGTACCCCAGCCATTAGTCTGCTGATTACACTGCATCAGAAAAAATAACTACGGTAAGTGGCTAAAACGCTGACTGGGAGGTGGCAGGTCAGCAGTTGGATACCCGAATACTGCAGGACGGAATGAGCTCCAGTCTTTGTCCCAGCTCCTGCCAACCTAGCAGTTAGAAAGCAAGAAATCGCAAATAAATAAATAGGTACCACTTCGGTGGGTAGGTAAATAGCGTTCTGGGCACTCTGGTGTGTAGTCATGCCTGCCACATGACCATGGAAACATCTGCAGAAGCAGACAGCACTGGCTCTTCAGCTATGAAACAAAGATGAACACTGAGCCTAGAGTTGGATACAACTGGCTTTCAAGCAAGGACGACCTTTACCTTACTTGGTCTAATTCATATATCCTATACTGAATCAACTGTTGAATCAAAATCTGAAGTCTGATTCTGCCTAGGATGTCAGGACCGTAAGCAAATCTCACCCTCTTGGTTAGGTTCTTGCATTGATCATGCAGGGTACATTTGCCACAAATGTAGCAACAATTGTCCAGTTTATTAATACAGCTGCACCTACTCATCTTTAGCTGAAAACAGACTCACTATGGCCTAGCTGTACTATCCAATAAGATGGTTTCACACTAAAGACAAGCCCTTGGTCCATCTCGCCTTATATACCTATTTCTGACAGCTCACTGACTTGCCCAAACATGCTCGGCCGCTGCTGGAGCATGCATGCCACCAGGGGACGTGATTCAGCTGAGGCGGCAGCAGGCATAGTGGTAGGTGCAATTGTTATAATTTCCCCATGTAAACACACACTACCCAATTACTGACCATTTGAACAGCTGTTGAACACATAAATTAAAATCTATATGTGATAGGCAAATTCTGAATTTAGATTTGGAATCGGCACACTCGATATGAAAATCACATGTGTTATTCCCAGTAGCAAAATTGTGCAGTGTTACAGACTAGGCTGGGAGGCACCCCTCTGCCCCCAAAACCTTTGCTACCATAGCTCATACTGGACAGGGTGGAGACAGAAGTGGGGATTTTAAGCTCCCGAGAGGGCAGTTTGCTCTAGCACACTGTTCATGGCTGTGTGCGGGTTTCAGAGTTGGCTTTCTGTTGTTCTCAGCAAATGCTTGTCTAGAAAAGAGAAGCTTTTATTTCAACCTCAGAGCTCAAAGGTGTAAGCAATGATATCCGAACAGCGTAGGAGGGCTTCTTTTTGTATCCCCAGCGGAGTCTGTAGTTCGGATACCTGGAAGTTCAGGATGTCAATGTCAGAGGCTCCGAACAAGGCCGTGACGTTGACCTTCTCGTACATGGTGAAACTGACTGGCCGGCCGGCCATGGCCAGCAGGCTGCGCAGGTAACGCTCCCGCAGCGCCACGCGGCTTTGCTGCTCCTCTTCTAAATCTGCCCTGTTCCTGGGACTCACGGAGGAGAGGCTGGCAGGACCCAAGGCCTGGAAACGCTGAGAATTGGGATCAAAGCCGTGTGAGCCGTCTGGCCCACGAGGCTGGCGAACAACCGGGACGGGGATCTTCATGGCAAATTCCTGCTGACAGAGGGGAAGGAGGAGGTTAGAAACAGATGTCTTGGCAGACTGCGCTGCTAATTGAGGAATGTTGCTTTTACACTCGTTAAAATATTTTCTACTGTCAAGGCAGTGCCTTTACTTGAAAATACCAGATTGCAAGGGACTGCAGATTAAAACCTCTCCCTGTGACTGGAGCAAAGATGACATCCAAGAGTTAACAGTCAAGCCTGTAGACTTGTAAACAGGAAGTGTTCCTGTGCTTGGACAGCCTGTTTTCCCTTTTGGACGGCGGCGGCACCAACTTGACGCTCCCTGGCTGTGCCAACATCCCCTCTGGTAGCTGGCCAAGCCCAGGGTCACCAGCAAAGAGGATGTTTTCCACGCAGAGCTGGGGAAATCATTGTCTGAGGCCAAGGACAACTCTGGCCCCCAAAAGAGTGACAGGCTGTCCTGGGGCAGGAACGGGACTCCTACTGTACAGCTAAGCAACTTCTAATGAATAAGGATCCAGCTGTCTGCCCTGGCACCCACAGTCTGGAGGAAGTGCAACTAGTAAAGGTCAAGGTCACCTTTGCTCAAAAGCCAGTCGTCTCCAACTCTAGGGTTCAGTGCTCATCTGTTTATAGCCAGAGCCAGCGCTGTCTACATCTGCATACGTTTCCGTGGGCATCTGGCAGGCACATCTAGACGCTGGAGTGCACAGAACACTGTTTACCTTCCCACTGAAGTGGTCCCTATTGACCTACTTGCAATTTCTTGCTTTCAAACGACTAGGCTGGCAGGAGCTAGGACAGACGGGAGCTCACTCCGTCGTGCAGTACTCAGGTCTCGAACTGCTGACCTTCTGGTCGTGAAATCCAGCATCTTAACCACTAAGCTGCCACAGTCTCAAAAGTGCAACTATGGAAACATAATAAGCAAACCTGCTTGAAAGTTTCTACAGAAAGGAAACACCTAAACATTAGGGTGTGTCCCACACTAGCATGAAATTAATTGGGTGAGAGTGCTATAAGCCCAGTCATTCAGTCAATTGTCTGACGGCCCTCTATGATTCCACAAGAGGACACTGCCTCTTTTTAACTGCCTAATAACACTCCATCACATATATATATATATATTATCTGCTCCTTGTCGGAAGAATAGATGCCTTTGAAATGTGTTGGAGGAGAGTTTTGAGAGTCCCCTGGACAGCAAGGAGAACAAATAGGTCAATCCTAGAAGAGATCAACCCTGATTGCTCCTTGGAAAGTCAAATAGTGAAAATGAAGCTAACGTTCTTTGGACATCAGATGAGAAGATTCACTAGAGAAAGCCTTGATGCTGGGAAAGGTGGAGGGCAAAAGAAGAAGGTAGCGGCCAAAAAATGAGATGGTATTGTAGATGCAATGGGCACAGAGCTGGGCGGGCTGAGGAGGATGGTGGAAGACAGAGGTGCCTGGCGGGCCATGGTCCATAGGGTCACAAAGGGTTGGAATAAACTGCAACTGAACAACAACATTTGGTCTAATCCATGTGTCCTATACTAAGTCAAGTGCACTGAATCCAAACCTGAAGTCCGATTCTGTCTAGGACATCAGGATCTCAAGTTAGCAAATCTCACCCTCTTGGTTAGGTTCTTGCGTGATTCAGCTGAGGCGGTAGCAGGCATAGCGGTAGCTGCAACTGTTGTAATGTTCCCATGTAAAATTACATTACCCAGTTACCAACCATTTGAACAGCTATAGCACACCACAGGCAAATTCTGAGTTCAGATTTGGAATCAGCACACTCGATATCATGTACATCAAATGTGTCATTCCCAGTAGCAAAATCCTTGTTGTGAAGAGTGATCAAACAAATACTCCTGACTTGAGAAGAAAGTCCTTTAGTCTTGGCAGGACCAAGCAAACTATGGCATTTGCAACCAGGGTTGATGTGCAGACATGCTCACTGTAGCCACACAGTTTTTTAGCCTCTTCAGCACACCAAAAGGTTTCTGGGAAGGAATGCCACTGGTTTAAGTTCCAATGGAGATCTCTCTCACACACACCCCGATCTGGACGGCTACCAGATTGTGTAGCATTCCTGCGTGGTGCGTTTGTTCCTAAAAACCCGCCACTGATGATGACTGCAATGTTTCCTACGGAGCTCCTGTTTACGTGCTCTTTCCACAGCCAGCTCATTCCTGACGGGACGCGTGTTGTCTGACTGCAAAGGAAGCCCTGGCCTCTGGAAGCCCTCCCGAGCTGGGCTGATAAGAACTGGGCCCAGCCTGAGGCACTCCTGGGCATGACACCGGGGGGGGGGGATGTTTTTCCAGCCACAGGAACAGCTTCTGTTTGAACATGGCCTCGGAAGAACTGCACATGTTATTGCAGTGATAGAGAGGAGTCAAGACGTTTAACAGCAAAGCCAGTTCTGGCTCTGCAGGTGTGTAAATGCTTCCCTGTGGAAAAACCCAATGCCAGCAAGAAATCCGGGGCCAAGCAATCTACTGTGTTTCCCCCAAAATAAAGCCTAACCGGAAAATAAGCCCTAGCACCATTTTCCAGGAATTCTCATAGGCTACATCAGAGGTGCCCAAACTATATCCTGTGGGCCAGATCTGGCTCTGATGCCAATTCATCCGGCCCATGCCACCCTTGTTACTCCTGGAAGCGGAAGTGAAACATGCCTGTGCGGGTGTCTTTTACTTCCAGTTTCGGAAGAGACGAGGGTGGCGCAGGCTGGATGAATTGGCTTCGGGGGCCAGCCTCGGCCCCTGGGCCATAGTTTGTGCACCCCTGGTTTAAGCAGAGAAAATGGCAGCCTTAAAAGCTATCTTATCTTGTTGCAAAAATATCTGTTGCAAAACAGATTGTGAGGTGGGTTTTGCTTCCGGTGCCTTTGCCAAAGTGGTCCCTATTTATCTACTTGCAATTTCTTGCTTTCAAACTGCTAGGTTGGCAGGAGCTGGGACACAGACGAGAGCTCACTCTGTCATGCAGTACCCGAGAATCAAACTCCGACCTTCCAGTCAGCGAGTTTAGCGTCTTAACTACTTGAACCACTACAGACCCTTAGATACCTTATACATTGGGTTTAAGTGCGCCTTCAGACAGAGCTCCTGCCCTTCCGGAAGGGCTTAAAAACCTGGCTGGCAGGACAAGTCTGGGGACCCGGGAATGTGGGTTCTCATACTAGGTGGCTCATTTAATGGATTGCCACCCCTGGGCCTGAATGTGGGATTTGTGTATTGTTTTTAACTTTTGATGATTTTTTAAAAAACTCTTAATGTTTTTATTGATGTAGAGTGTTTTATGTTTTTACTTTTTGTCTTGTTGTAAGCCGCTCAGAGTCGGGTTCTCCCGATTGGGGCAGGGTAACAAATACAATAAATAATAATAATAATAATAATAAAGTGCTCACGGACTGCTTCCTAATTTTTCTAAATTTCCCAGAATTCCCCCAGCCAGGATGCAGATTGGAGGATTCTGGGAGCCTAGTCCCAAAGCACAATTTTTCCAATTCTCCAGCCAGAACGACATTCCTCTTCACCCTGCTTTCCTGGCTAGATCCTAAAGATGCTGTGGGCTACCACAGTGCTAAAGTGAGGGGGAAAGTGACAAACTCACAACAGTTTGTTTGTTCTGGCCCAGGCCTTTGCCTGGTTGACATCACATCCTGAAGTCGATGAGACGGAGACCAGCACCTCCACCGGCGGGGTGGGCAGGGCCTGGACACCCTGGAGAAAAGAGTCTGGAGCCAGCCTTGCTCATTTGCTGAGCGAGGCAGGAAGGAGTAGAGTCACTGCCAAAGAGGACTGGAAGATGCCCATCAAGCATCGAGGGCTTTTTCCTGGCATGGGGGACCCAGAACAGACACCAGCAGTGGGACAGTTTTGAAGACCAGAAGCCGCAGAGGAAAGACCCCACTGGAACTGCAAGGAAGGGGAACATGGATTCTTGTCAGCCTTCTCAACTTTTGCAAGTAAGTACTTATGAGAGAAGGATTACAGTGGCCTAGTGCTTAAGACGTTGAACTTGACGACTGGAAGGTCAGCAGGTCATCAGTTCGAAAGCAAGAAATTGCAAGTAGATAAATAGGGACGGCTTCAGTGGGAAAGGTAACACTGTTCTGTGCACCCATACGGGCATGTTTTACTTCCACTTCTGGGAGCAACGAGGGTGGCGTGGGTCGGATGAATTGGATCCGGCCCGTGGGCTGTAGTTTGGGCACCCCTGCTTTACACCTTTGCACAATGCCACATTGCAAATGAGACCGTAGCAAATGTACATTTTTTGCCTGGAATTGTACTCTTGCATTCATTCATCTGCTTCCGATTCTCGCCCACCAACACAAAGGGCTGCTGGTATTTCATGGGTGCGGCTAAAAAGAGAGGGCATTTTTGGCCAAGGCTATTTATAACAACACAAAAACAAGAAAATGCAGTTACATCATTGTGGCAAATTATGTCCACTTTATCTGCAGTCTTTGGGAAGTCCCATGAGCCTTAGTTTCTACATCTGTAAAACCAGTGTTCATACAAACCACAGAAAGCGTTTTTTTTTTAAGACAAATGTGCTGTCAACTGATCTTGCCAGGCAGAGATTGGGCTAAAAATCTTGACAGTCTTAAGCAAAGTTGCAGATTGAGAAGAAACTGAAAAAGCTCCAAGACAGAGATTGCCATCTTAGCTATGAGATTCTGGAGATGTAGTCCAAAGAAAGAGGAACTTTTTTGGATGGAGCAGGGATGTCTAGGTGTCTGGCTAGGTTATCCTACTATGGTAACAGAGTAGACCATAATGCCAGAGACTCAACACCAAGTGTCAGGTGGCGGTTAACTAACCTGACAACCCTGAAGACTAACGGCCTTGGGTGGCAAAGTCCACAGGGAAGGTTGATGGTCCCCAAGTGGATTAAATTCCACTTGAATCCCTCTTGGTGGAAGGCAGCAGCTTCATCCATCCTGGCCTGGGGCTGAGGAGGACTTTATGTGCCAAAAGGGCTCAGGACCAGAAAGTGACTCACAGAACTGGATCAGTAGTACAAGGGTCACGCTGCGATGGGGAAGGCCATATTCTCAGGACAGTCTTCATGGCTGATTGCCATGAGGATCACCAGTATTCGATTTGGATACGGCAGAATGAAAAGAAGGGATGTCTGTCAAGAGGGTCTGTGACCTGTCCCCTTGCTTCTTTCCCCATAATCTCCTCAAAGGTATAAGTCGACTTTAAAGAAAACTGTCTCAATAATTTAACATTGTGTTCAGGGATGGCAACTCTAACTTATCCTGACACATTTTTAGCACTGAAAGTTCTGGAAGGCAGAAAAGGACATGCGAACCAACTTATCTGGACATGTTTGAACATTTCCATCCATTCTACGGTCTCTTAAGGTGCCCATGTAAGATCTCTGGAAGCAATCTCTTCTTCCAGGGTCTTACAAAGAAGGTCTAAAAGGCCCTCCCAAAATCTACCCTGAGGCTTTTTGCAATACAGTTAACTGAACAACACTGGATTACACTGGCACACAGTAAGAGAGTTAAGTCCAGCAGGGTGTTCTATTTCCGAATAGTAATAGAGAAGTATGATTTAGTAATGTAATTGTATAGGTTTGCGCTTTATTTGCTGGGGAGGGGGAGATGCGGGGAATTAAGTTTTATCTTTGTGCTCCACATCACCCTTATCATTTATTCTTCCTCTGACTCCCCCAGTTCCATCATGGTTTCTGGTAATGTGGCAGTGCTGTCGATTCTACTCATTCCTTTCACCTTCTGGGGATACGAAGGTTCCCAGAGAGTGACTCTTGCAACCAGCGCACATGACTCTAAGCAGGCACCAATCCAGGCTGTCCAAACCATCTTGCTAAGACGCCTGGGACTGCAAAAGCGGCCGGAACCCAAGCCGGGACTTGTGATCCCCCAGTACCTGCTGGATCTGTACCAGTTCTGCTTAGGAAAGCCTCCTCCCTCCCTCCCCGAAACTGACTTTCCCTTCCTGGAGGAACAAGCAGGAACAGCCAACACCGTGCGGACTTTCTACCACGTTGGTGAGGTCCCCTTGGGGGTGGGAGTTGGCTCGGCTTTAGAAAGGGTTGGCAAGGGCTTCAGACTACCACACAAAGGAATAGCAGGGCACAGCCTGGAGGAGAGGAAAGCATGTGAAATGAGAGCATGAATGCAGGTGGAAGCCTACCCGACCCTCTAAGCCAGTGGTGCCCAAACTAAGACCTGGGGGCTGGGTGCAGCCCCCGACGCCAATTCATCCGGCCCGCGAAGCCCTCGTCGCTCCGCGCCGCGTTTTACTTCCGCTTCCAGGAGCGACGAGGGCTTCGCAGGCCGGATGAATTGGCGTCGGGGGTCACACCCGGCCCTTAGTGACCACCTCCCTGAACCACATGATCGGCCCACGGCCCAAAAAGTTTGGGCACCCCTGCTCTAGGCTTAAAGAGGTGAAGTCTATTGCCACCTACAGAACATGCCAAGCAACTGCAGGCGCACTGTTAAGCTGAGACAAGCAGTTGTGTTAGTTTTGTAATGTACACTTTTGTAGGTGGACTTTGTAAAAGGAGCCCATTGATTTTTTTCCTTATTCCTTTCAAGAGGACTTAGATTAGTCATGATTCAATCAATCTTTTGCTACACTGATTTCAAATGGCTCTCGCCTGCATATGACTTAAATTTATACTTCATTGTTTTGTGTATACTGTATCTATTCTGTGGTTTTATACGTGTAAGCCGCCCAGAGTCTCCTCGGCGAGAGGGCGGCCGCATAAATATGACTATTAAATTAAATGTTCAAGCCAACCTTCTTTAAGTGAAAAAAAAGGCATACATTGCATTTTAGTAGCAATATAGATACCAAATGTTGAGGTTGCACTAATATGGGTGAACCATTCCCTTTATACCAGGAATTCTCAACCTGAGGCCCATGGGGCAGATGCGGCCCACAGCATCATTTCATGTGGTCCCCTCACTGCCTCCATCACACCAGGAAATGCCATGTGGTGGAAGAAAGAGCAAAATGCCTGTCCGGCCCATGAAGCTGTCTGAAGGAACGTGGCCCAGGCTTTAAAAGGTTGACAACTCCTGCTTTATGCCATGCGTGCCTTTAAGTGAGCAATATTTTGCCAGCCACTACAGAATACAGGACACGGAATAGGGAGGTCCTTAAAGATCCAACCAGGGAGTTCTGGTATTTCAACACTCAGCCCTCAATTCCTTACTAACTTTTATTCTACTTTTCTTCTAGAGACTCTGGATCCCCTCTCTGAAACTGTAGGAAGTTCATTCTACTTCTTGTTCAACCTCACCTTGCTGCCTGCTGAGGAGGAGGTGACATCCCTTGAGTTGCGTCTCTATCATTCAGAGAAGGAAAGCAGGGGTTACAATATCACCATCTATCATGTGATGGATCCCCCACCCATTTCTGGAAATAAGAGTAGACTCCTCTCTCGGAAAGTCTTGGCTCTCAGCCACCCCAAGTGGCAAAGTTTTGACGTGACTGGGGCTTTCAACAAAGCCAAAGGCCAGAAAAACCAACTTGGTTTTCTCATAGAGGTGGAGCACTCAAATAGCAGCCACGAGCTTCACCACTACCGTGTCCCTCTTCGAGCAAGGCGGTCTCCTGGAGAGAAAGAGACTCAATGGGCTCTGGAAAGACCTTTACTGGTCACTTATAGCCATGATCAAAGGGGGCAACCTCTGAGTCGAGGAAAAAGACATAGCAGAAGCCAGCTTGGTAGACTGTCCCAGAAAGGAATCCGAAAAGCCATACAAGTCCCCAAATCTGGGAGCAAACGCAAAAACCTGAAACCCCAAACCAAAGCCAACACAAAGTGCAGAAGGCATCGCCTCTTTGTAGATTTCAAGGCTGTCGGTTGGAATGACTGGATAATTGCCCCCAGTGGCTACCATGCTTTCTACTGTTCCGGGGAGTGCCGGTTCCCCTTAGCTGACCACATGAACTCTTCCAGCCATGCCGTGGTGCAGACCATGTTAAATTCAGTAAATTCCAAAGTCCCCAAGCCGTGCTGTGTCCCAACAGACCTCAGCCCCGTCGCAATGCTGTACTTGGATCAGAATGACATGGTAGTCCTTAAGACTTACCAAGACATGGTGGTGGAGGGCTGTGGTTGCCGGTAGAATTACTCTTTTCGCAGCACATAACACTTGCAGCGAACCAAAGAAAGTAAGAGACAACAGGCTCCGATGGGAGAATTCTTCATACAACACATAAAGAGCATGTGAAAGCCCATCATGGAAAGTGAGGGCAGACAGGGCATTATACAGCTCCACTTGGAGCTAAGTGGAACTTTGCAGTACAGAGACAATATACCTCTGAATATGAAACTGTGGTGGTGGGGAAACAATAAGTAAAGGTTGAATTAGTGCCAGAGGCATCTGCACATTTACAACTGGAAATAGACAGGCTCTAACCTGATTAAGCAAGACAATTCTTTCGTTCTTACAAAATCCCATGGGTGAATCTTAAGCCTTCTCTGTAATGGTTTGACAAATATTTAATGCTGTTCTTTTAAACTGTGATAAACCTTAAATGAAAAATAAACAAAATCTACCCAGTCTGTCATACTGAGCATCTTTAAGATTAAGATAAGTGTACAACAAGGTTACATCAAGGCTACATTCATGCATAGTTGGCACAAACCACATAAAGAACCACACATTCTACCTCTCTAGAAACAAACACATGTTTGACACCACCCCATGCTAATCCTGCTCCTCCAAAGTAAATAACAGTCCACTACTGACTTCAAATATTTATCCTTCTCCTGTTTACCTTCCTGGTCAAATTCTCCTCTCACAATTTATCTGACAAGTCTTCATTTGAGGGACTGCTGAGATACAGCCTTCCTCTGGAAAATGTTCTTGCTTGGAAAGACTATCCAACCCAAATCCTAGTCCAAGATATATAAGGAGGGAGATCTGGAACGTTGAAGTTGATCCTCCACAGTTGGCGCTTGAGCAGATGATCAACCACAAGGCCACTATCTTTATCCCCTGGCAACTGTGACATACAGTACTGTATACTGTATTTCCATCTCCTCATCAGCATTTATACACAGAAATTCCCATACAGTGGAACCTTAGTTAACAAACGGCTTGGTTAACAAGGGGAATCCATAGAAAATAGTGGCTCGGTTTAAGGATTTCCCCCCGGAATGGATTAACTGATTTTCAATGCATTCCTATGGAAAACCACATTTCGGTTAATGCATTTTGGTTTTCAATGCATTCCTATGAGAAAGTGCATTCAATGTATTTCCTATGGGAAATTTGGTTAAAGTAACTTTCGCTGTAAGAAAAGTCCCAGAGAATGCATTAATTACATTAACCAAGGTTCCACCGTATAAGATTTCATGCAAGTTAGTTTGTTAGCTAAAACATATATAACATAGCAACAAGGAGTAAACAAAGTAATTAATTAATTAATTCGCTAACAAATACACAAAACACACAAGCACTGCCCTTTTGGTCCAAGCCCACTAAGGCCAGTGCACAAGCAGATTAAGGTAGTGCCTAGCACTAATTGTTGGCGGGGATATTAATTAATGTATTAAACTAATTAATGGCAGCCCCGTTCCCTCAGAAATCCCAACCTTTTCCCTTTAAAGTTATTTCCCTCTAATTAAAAAGTCGCTGCCATTATTATTATTTTAACCGTGAAACCAATTTCCAAACCCCCTTTTTAAAATTTATTTATTTAATTTATTTAAATTTATATATATTTATATTTAAATACCAGGCATTGGGGCCTATTCCTCAGCCAGGAATTCGGCGTTTCCCTCATAAAATATTTTGTTGCTATTTGCAATTAATTTAGTTCGTATGTCTAATTTTTCTATTGTAAACAATTTAAAAAAATATTTTGTAAGCCGCCCAGAGTGGGAAAATATCCCAGATGGGCGGGATATAAATGTAATAAATAATAAATAAAACATATTAGTTAAGGTCATTAACCTGCATAGGATTTGGACGAACCGCTTCAGTGGCTTCTCTGGAGCGGCAGAAGGAGCTCAAAGGCCCTGCAGAGTGAAAGTTGACCTCTCTACCCGGAAACAGATTGGTAGGAGAGGAAACGGAGACGCTCCTTTTCCTCCACCCCCGTGGTTAGCGTTCTGAGACCGCTCTGTACTTGGGAGGACTAAAATTCTACGGTCCTACCATAAAAACGATGAGGCGAGCGGCGGACATCACGCCTGCGCAGACTGCGCACGCCTTTGGCCCCGCCCACAGCTGGAAACCCGAGACGTTGGTGGGTTGGGAGATGAGAGGGAACCGCGTGAGTGTCGCGTCACGATCAGGCGGCGCTCCACGTCCCTCCACCTTTGGTTTCGCCGCGGCACATTCGAAGGATCCTTTGGCCGTCTCTGCGTACCTTTTTGTCACTTCTCGCGCCATATAAAAAATATTTCCTGTGCTTTTACCACCAGCTCCGGCTGCCTGGTCTGAAGCTGCGTGGTGGAAACATTTTTTTTTTTTTTTGCTTTGCCGTCATTTTTTCCCCCGAAGTGATTTTTGTGTGTGTCGAAAGTGCGGCGCTTGAAACCCAGAACTAGCCGCTGAGGGCGGGGGACGGCCGGGGGAGAGCGAATGCGGAGAAGAAGGCGGGCGCGCGTGCGCGGCGAGGGGGAGGGCGGGTCGTTCGAAAATCCTCGCCCGCTGATTCGCCAGCTTTGACGCTACCGAGGGGGGGGGAAACCACGTGACCCTCGGTAGAGAGGGAGGGAGGGAGGGAACGCCGAGTGGGTGTTTACCAGAGTCGACCCAGCGGCGCCCGAGCGAGAAGCGGGTCCTGCTGCTGCTGAGGGAAATAAATAAATAAAATAAAATATATACAGATTATTTTTTTTAAAAGGAGAGGAGGGAACGCGAAATAACTTATTCCTCCTCCTCATAATTTATTATTTTTAAAAAACAAAATTGGCTTGCTGACTGTGGAGGCCCTTATTCCGGCTCGAGCGTGGAAAGTGTGGCGGCGAATGCGAAGGCCGCTGGCGCAACTCCTGGCGGAGGCGAGCGAGCGAGCGAGGAGACCTGAGAGGCGGCCGGGGGGGGGGGGGGGCTTCCTTCGCGTCCGCACCTGGCTGAGGCGGCGGCTCGCTTGGGGACGGGCCTGCCCCTGGAGTGTGGGGCTGCTGCTTCTTTCTTTCTTTCCTTCCTTCTATCCCTTTCTGTAAATAGAGGGTGGTGGTGGTAATCTTTGCTTCTTTCCCTCCTGCACCCCCAACACCCTCAGTAGCTCATCCCTCTTTCCTTCATCTTTAGCCAAAAAAACCCCCCAATAAACCCCTCAGGCATAAAATTTGAGGGGGGTAATCTTTGTTTTTTTTCCCCTCCTGCACCCCCAACACCCTCTAGCTCACCTCTATTTCCTTCATCTTTAGCAAACTTCTCTCCCCAATAAACCCTCTGGTATCAAATCTAAAAGTGAACCAGGAAAGGGTTCATTTAAAAAAAATTAATATAAATCCTTGTCTCTGGAGTTAAATATATCCCATCTCCAAGTTCAGTTTTTATGCCCCCTCCCACCTCAGCATTGTTTGTAGCTTATTCTCCTCAAAGGAATGTTTATTTTTTCCCCCACCACCCCCTGATGGTGGATGCCAGTTGTGGTTTTATTTCTCCCCATGAGCCCCACCTAGCTTGGGCGCATTGATTCCACCCTAGGCCTCCCTCATCACCCCCCTTTAAAACACTGGAGGCATTTTTAAGTCACAAAGTTTAAACTAGTTCCCTCTTATTTTTCACTTCCAATAGATGCCAGTTCTTTCCTTTCCCCCCCAGAGTTTTGGTTCATGCTGAGATGCTCTGGCTTTAGAAATGAGGTTATTGGTTTTCCTCCAGGAGTAGATGTTAGCCTCCTTTTATTCATTTCCTTAATAGCAAGCCCATTTTATTTTAAAGGTGTTGGTTCTAATCAAGTCCAATCTTGTACCTCTGTTCAGTTTATTCTTGCTTGGACAAACTGCAAGTGAGGGAGAGTTCCTCATTTTCCAGACAGGGCACAGTGTTTTTTACCCCTACCAAATCTATTCAAAAGTTGCTCCATCTAGAGCATCTGCCTTGCCCATGTAACAAACCTTCCAAACCTAGGTGGAGGTTTTCGCCCATTCTCTTTCCCACATAAATAGGGACCCGTCCCCCATCTCTCTGGCCCTTGTTAATGTCACCTTCATTCATGATCCATGTAGGAACCATTCTTGGCCCACCAACTGTCTTGTGTCCTTTTATCATTGCTGGGCAGGAAGGGCCTGGAAACCTTGACAGCCTTTTTTACCCCAGGTGAAGGTGGCTAAACAAGGCTAGGGGCGTGGAGTTTTAGCACCTCTAAGTAATGACTGGAGAAGGTCCATGAAAAGTGACGAAGGAGCCCCTCCTCTGACAGATAGTCACCTTGCTTGCCTGGCCATGGAGTGTGTGCAGGTTCCTATGCAGCAGGGAAAGCCTGCTGAGGGTGACCATCTTTTGCTGCTCCTGCCGCCGTCTCCTGCTGTGCAGAAGGAAGAGGAGCCTCCCCTGAGTGATTCTGATCACTGGGTTCCCTCCCAAACAGAAGATAGTCCAGCTGGTATGAAACTTGATGATGCTTCAACCATTCTGGATTGTGTGGAAAACACTGGGGACTTTCACTCCCAGTCCAACCCTGCTGCACTAAGGGATCACTCTAACGTAAACATGGTGGGCCATTGTACTGTGTGTTCTTTGAAGGAGACTGTGGATTCTGGTGGGGCAGAGGAGGAGCTGTTGCAACCATTGGCAAAAGACACTTTGAGCCACCCTTTGCAGGAAGAGTCACTGACAGATGAGGAGTCCTGTAGTAACTCCTCAGCAGCTGAGTCTGGTGCAGCTACCCCAGAATGCCTTAGGAACACTGAAACGTCTGCTCAGCAGAACAGGAGTTTGCAAGAAAACACGGCCTCCCCTTCTCAAAACTGTTGTTTAGGCTTAGATGCAATACATGGGGAGAATCCAGAGGATGACCAAAGGAGCCAGGGCTCTCCGCCTGCTGAAGATGGGAAACTCAAGCCTGGGGCAAAACATGTCACATTTCCTTCAGATGAAGATATTGTGTCTGGTGCAGTGGAACCCAAAGATCCTTGGCGGCATGGTAAGCAAGCCTGAATTCCTGTTTATTTTATTTTTTTTAAAGAAAAACACTTTTGTGGGGTTGAGTTACATTGGTCCAGGCTGCTCCATTATTCCCAGGCTTGTTTATGCGTTTGGTCTGTGAGAACTGGCGGAATATTTCCACTTTTTTACTTGCCTAGTCACTTTTGAAACCACTCCAAAGTGTTCTGTGATCAAAGGATAAAAGCACGGAGCAGTAAAATCCTTTTAAATAAACATGCTTGATCAAAAAGACTCCCATAGCTAATATAATTTAACCCAGAAGCAACCAGTTAATAGGCAAGGCAGACTCTTAATGCGATGCACTGTGTGGTGGTAAAATAAGTACCCATCATGTTGGGGACAACATGCTAATTAACTTGTGAGCCGCTCAGAGAGTGCAAAGCACAGTGGGGAGCTATTGAAGTGTGATTGCTTTTTGGCATATAGATCAAAATAATAAGTAAATAAATAGAAATAAAGAACAAAGGAATCTTTTAACTGTCAGAATAGGTCAGATTATTTATTATTATTTTTATTTATTCCATGTATACCCCGCCCATCTAGGCAGTTTTCCTACTCTGGGTGGCGGACAAGACAAAACTTGCATATTGAAAATATATTAAACACATTTTAAAAATAAAAAATCCCTATTGATGGCAGGGAGAGACCAAATAGAAAGCCTAGCGCTGAGCCATTGTCGCAACATTCTCAAAGACCTCTTTAAAAAGAAATGATTTAAACTGCTTTTTAAATATATACAGGGATTTGAACTGGTGCAGTTCAACTGGGAGGGAGTTACATAAAGTTGGTGCCACCACTGAGAAGGCACTTCGAGTCATGGCCTTCCTTTGAGAAGGATATAGGTGTGTAGAGCTCCTTGGGTAAAAGGTCCATAGTTAATGTGCTATAATCAAAAATGCCCTTTTTGCTGACTTCATAGATTTCATTACTGCTGTTTGGAATCTAGAATGAGACTAGTACAATTAACTTAAGAAAATAGGAAGGTGCATGCAGAACCCTGCACTTCCTATAATACACGAGGTCCAGAACGATGGGTTTTTTAATTAAATATAATTGGTACTGTTATTTTAAAGGTAAAGGTCACCCTTGCTCGAAAGCCAGTTATATCCAACTCTAGGGTTCGGTGCTCCTCTCTGTTTATAGCCAAAGAGTCAGCACTGTCTGCGTCTGCAGACGTTTCTGTGGACATGTGGCAGACATGCCTAGACACCGAATGCACAGAATGTTATTTACCTTCCCACTGAAGTGGTACCTATTTATCTACCTGCAATCTCTTGCTTTCGAACTGCTATGTTGGCAGAAGCTGGGACAGAGACAGGAGCTCACTCCGTCATGCAGTACAGTACTCAGGTATCGAAGTCCGACCTCCCAGTCTTCAAGTTCAGTGTCTTAACCACTTGAGCCACCGCAGTCCTGTTCTTTTAATTTTGCTTAAATATAGCATCAAGTCTCTTGAAAAGAAGAACACTAAAAAAAAAAAACCACCATTGGGAACCCTGGACCTTGATGTTCTGAACAGAATGAAACTTTCTGTGGGACCTTGCCAAATACTTTTCAGTGGGAGAACTTCAAAGCTACCTCATGTCTGGTCTATAAAGTGAGGTTGATACTGTTTTATGTAAACAAAGAAAAGAGAAAAGTTTCAGACTTGTGTTGTGTGAAGGAGTTTTTTCTCTAAATACTTCCTCGCTCTGCTTTTTTTTAAGATAATGAGGTGCTTTAACAAAGTTTATGCAATAATAAATATAAAAATAATTTTTCACACAACAGAAGATCTATCTAAAATAAAGCTCTAAAGAATATTGTTTCTGGTGAAGATTTTGAAATAAAATTCTAAGGAAGCATAACTTATTTTTTCCATTCACTACAGTAATACCCCAGATAACACGAGTACCAGATAGCGCTAAAACCGCATAACGTTACAAGATTTTCGGAAAAATCTTGTATCGAATAACGCAATTTTTAACGTTATCCGATACAGTCGTTCTTAGCAGCAGGGTGGCTGGAAAGGTGAACGGGGTTCTCCGTTCAGCTTCCCAGCCACCCTGCAGCTACGGAGGCAGGGGTGGGGAGGCTGGAAAGCCGACGGGGGGCTCCCCCGTCGGCTTCCCCAGCCACCCCACAGCTGTGAAGGCAAGAGCGGGTGACTAGGGAAGCCGACAGGGAGTCCCCGTCAGCTTCCCCAGCCACCCTGCAGCTGTAGATCGGGTCCTCTGATCTCTCTGGAGCAGGCAGGGGACACGATCCAAGCTGTTTCTGGGCTTCCCCAACGTCCTCAGCCAGTGCAGCAAGCCAAAATGTCAGGGTTCGAATCCCAACATTCTGGCTTGCTGCACTGGCTGAGGACGTCGGTTTTTTTAAAACCAATTTTGGGGTCTCTGACCCCCCCCCCCGCCGGGTCCAGGGAGGTGGGGAGACCCGATCCAAGCTGTTTCTGGGCTTCCCCGACGTCCTCAGCCAGTGCAGCAAGCCAAAACGTCAGGGTTCGAATCCTGACATTCTGGCTTGCTGCAGCCTCAAAGAGGGTGGGGGAACTTCAAAATTATCGCGCATCGGGTCCCCCTACCTCCCTAGAGCCGATGTGCGCTATTTTTGAAGTTCCCCTACCCTCTTTGAGGCTGCAGCAAGCCAGAATGTCGGGATTCGAACCCTGACGTTTTGGCTTGCTGCACTGGCTGAGGACGTCGGGGAAGCCCAAAAACAGCTTGGATCGGGTCTCCCCACCTCCCTGGACCTGGCAGGGGGGTCAGAGACCCCAAAATTGGTAAAAAAAATGGATGTTTTTTTAAAAACCAATTTTGGGGTCTCTGACCCCCCCTCCCCGCCGGGTCCAGGGAGGTGGGGAGACCCGATCCAAGCTGTTTCCAAAGTTCCCCCACCTCCCCGGAGGCTGCAGCAAGCCAAAATGTTAGGATTCAAATCCCGACGTTCTGGCTTGCTGCAGCCTCCAGGGAAACAGGGCTTTTTTAAACATTGTGTGATTAATGTATCGCACAACGTTAAAAACCGGATAACGACGAGACTTGTGGAACCAAGTCATAACGTTATCCGGGGTACTAGTGTATTTTTAAATTTACAGTAGAACCCCACATAATGAAAAAACTCCACTCCACAGAGCTCTTCACTATGCATTTTTTTTCCATTATGCGGTTCCTATGGGAGATGCCCTGCATAACAGGGAAAAAAGTTCATTAACCGGGGTTCCCATTAAGCAGGTATATCCCGGTTACCAAAAACCTTGCATAACGAAAAACAATTTCGTTATGCAGGGTATCGCCATTGCATAACAAACACTTCATTGTGCAAATTTTTCACTATATGATGCATTCGTTATGCGAGATACCTCTGTACTTTGCTCTTAGTCCTAGTCTAGGTTTTCCTACTGTTGTTTTCAGGCTTACCTTTAAATTCTGTAAACTTGAAATGTAAGGAAGAACTAGGGTTTTTCCTGGTTTTATATTTCACTTTTATATTATTATTAATAATCTTAGTGTTTTGCAGAACAAGAATACAGTAATTCACTCTTACAAATGTTATGTGACAAAAATGTCTTATATTATCCTGTTATAACCAAGGAATTGAGTTGTAATTACTGTGACATCCTTGTTCATTTTGCTTACCTGGGCCTTAATTCTGTACTTTATTCTAATTCTTCTCAGTCCAGTGACCAAGGCAATCTGGCCTTTCTTTTTCAGTATCAGAAGTCTGGTAATTTTGGAAACAAATCTAAATATAATGAATAATAGCTGAATTGCAATCTTTGTAAAATTGCATAGTAGCCTGGAAAATACTTAGACATCAGATTGTTGTTCTGGTGGTTATCTTTTCCTCAGGAACACTTAGTTTTCTTTGCAATAATAATCACAGGGTTCTTTAGAGCCATCTTTGATAATGTTAAGTTTGAGTATTTACACATGGTGAGGAGAGTGGTATATAAACATGAATAAATAATAAATAAATACATTTTGGGAATATTTAATGTCTGTCGCTAGGCTGGTCTTTCAAGATAGAGATCCGTGCCCAGCAATCATTTGAAGTTGCACAAGGTTGGTGGTTTTTTTTTTTAGTTCCTTCTTAATCTTTTGTTATGGGATCAGTTGATGTTTGGAGGGCAGTTTGAATGCATCAATACTTTTTCTGCACCACAGAATATCAAGAGCTTTCCTGTGTAAATAACTTTTGTTCAGATCTCCAGATGAAAGTAGAGATTTTTGGATTTGGGGGGGAAATTGCCTGGCAGATGATTAGCTGATGACTGTCAGGGTGGCGTGATGATCCCCAGACAGTATGGTTTGCTTGAGCAAGTATAAATGCATCCTAATTGCTCCATGGAAATAACTTGATTTTGTTTAGTTTAAACGTTTTAGGAGGAATCAATCTCTTGTCATGACAGGATCGTTTTTTATTAGGAGCCCTGGCTGTGCAGTGGTTAAACTGCTTTACTGTAATCAAAAGGTTGGGATTTTGATCCTGGCCAGAGGTCAAGGTTGACTCAGTCTTCCATTCTTCTGTGGCTGATAAAATGAATACCCAGCATGTTAGGGACAAAATGCTAATTAACTTGTGAACCACCCAGAGAGTGTACTAAGCACTATGAGGTGGTATATAAGTGTGATTGGTTTGTTTTTTGCTTTATTATATAATGTAGATCTCTGAAGGGGAGGGGGGAGTCAAAGGTTGGTAGGCACCCATCACTTCCTTTCACCCGTACTAAAGTAAAAAACAGATTGTGTGATCTGTGTCCAAATTGTCCCATTGCTGTTTTCAAAGGTCTATGTGCCAAACCAATAAAATAAAATCAGAGTTGATTATACCAAATGTTGTTAGCCAGAGGTGCAAACCATGAGTAAGATTTAGATCCTACCCCACTTTTGAGTCCCCAGGAGGTTTCTTTTATAAGACCAAAATGTACAGTTATGAGCTAGAAAGAGGGTGGCGAACATTACAGTCTAGGTGGCCCCTTTGGGACCATATAATGGTGACTTTTACGGCTATAATTAGTGCACAAATTATGTTAATTATAATTCATGTGTAATATAGATGACATTTTTCAGAAGAATGACAGCTGTTGTGTGGTAGCAACTTGAAACAGTTATCTTTTAAAACGGGTGCCCAAACTACAGCCTGTGGGCCGGTTGTGGCCCCCAAAGCCATTCCATCAGGCCCACGATGCCCTCACCAAACCAAGAAGTGAATATGGATGCTTCTGTGCATGCACGAAAGTGGCCATACTCACTTCCTGGTTCACCACAGATGTCCTCAATACATGCGCAGACGCGTCTGTACAGTAAAACCTCAGATAACACTAAAACCTGGTTCCACAAGTCTTGGTGTTATACGATTTTTAGTGTTATCTGATGCATGTTAAAATCCTATGGGATCCATAGAGATACATTGTAACCACACAGGCTTTAGCGGTTGTTATCTGAAGCATCCCATAGGATCTTAATGTTATCCGATGCAATTCTTCCCCCCAGATTCCTTAATGTTATGCGATTTTCGTGTTATTCGATACTAATGTTATATGAGGTATTACTGTATTTACTTCCTAGCTTGATGCACTGAACCAGGAAGTAAATATGGCCAGTTTCATGCATGTGCAGAAGCATCCACGCTGAACCAGGAAGTAAATATGGCTGCTTTTGTGCATGTGCAGAAGTGTCTGTGCTGAAGCAGGAAGTAAATATGGACGTGCATGCACAAACACACCCTGTTCCAGGGGTGTGGTCTGGCCTGCTCAGCTGTTCTAGGGGCCTGGTCAGGCCCCCTGCCCAAAAACTTTGGGTATGCCTGTTTTAAAATCTGGATTGTCCCTTGTTAGTGGTTAAGAAAAGCACATATGATCAATGTTTTAAATTTTTTATGAATCTCTTATGAATTTTATGAATTTTAAGGCCATATATATTATGAGCTATGCTGTAAGCCGCCCAGAGTCGGGTTCGCCCGATTGGGGCGGGATATTAAATGCAAATAAATAATAAATAAATAATAATAAATAATGATACGAGTCAGAAATCAAAAGAGTTAGAAGACAGATTTTTGCTTCCTTCTTAGTATGTTCTGATTCTTCAGAATGACTGCTTACTGGTTTTCAAGCACATTTCTGCAACCATGGAATTTAAAAAATTCTAATCTATAATGAAAAGTCACACACTGTACATCTCATCAGCCTATTTGCTACGTGGTGATGATGTACTTTTAATCTAAAGGTTCAGCTGCAACCACAGAACAGCCACGTCTTGTTTAGATCTGTTTCACAAATCAGCGTCTGTGGCCTTCTCTAGGGAACCTTGTTCTATGTCAGTGTTGGCGAACCTTTTAGAGACTGAGTGCCCAAACTCAGCAGGCTGCCGTCCACGCTGCAGAGGGGAAGGGTGAACTCTGTGCTAGGGGGAGGGAGGAAATGCTCCCATTGGACTGCTGGGCAGAGGGGCGGGGCAAACGCTGTGCTGGGGCAACAGTGCACATACCCCCAGAGAGGGCTTTGAGTGCTCCCTCTGGCATGCGTGCCATTTGTTTGCCACCACTATCCTATGGGGTATCCTGGTTTCACTGAAATCTGTTGGTGGAATTTATTCGGTTCTCATGTACAGTATGTTGGTATCTTAACGTACCAGTGAAACATCTACAGCAACCAAAGACTTTCCCCCCACTTTCTTCATACATTTACTGTGTTTATGTGGCTGCATGTCCTGAGCTATCAGTTCTGGAAAATGGGCATTTCTTCTTGCAGAATTACATTGTACATTTATTGATGAGCCTCCAAAATTTTCTATTTGAAGGACTCTGTATTACCTGGTTGAAGTTAAAAATACAGTAGTTGTCTCTGTGTACAGTGACAGCTTTCTTGGTGTCCAAATGCTGTGTATATTTTGGGGTTACCCCCACTTTTTATCATCCCCTTTCCCAATATCACGGAACTACCTACTTTGTTTCTATTCTAAATAGCTCTTGTTTGCAAGTTTTATTTTGATTATATTTTACTTCAGAGTACCAGTTTGTGTATGAAAGATGCTAATGCACACAAAACATTACCCATAGAGTGGGTCTCTTCCTTAGGGGCAATCACAGAAACAAGAGTCATGCATGCAGGATATCATAAAAGCAGTCCAGACTAGGGTGGTAGCGGTGGAGGGCTCAGTAATATTATGTTCTTTACTGGACTAGGTTCCATGTAGAGCAGTGGTTCCCAATGTGGGGCGCAGGCCCCACAGGGGGACTTTTAATTCCCAGGAGCCTAAGTCAGTACATTGGCTGATCAATGCTTTGGGGAATTGACTTAGGCTTCAGGGAATTGAAATCGAAGAACACCTGGAGCACCAAGGTTTGCCATCATGGTTGTAGGGCAGTGATGGTGAACCTTGGCACTCCAGCTGTTCTTGAACTTCAATTCCCAGAAGCCCTGATCAGCAGGAATACTGGCTTGGGCTTCTGGGAATTGAAGCCCAAGAACACCTGGAACGTCAAGGTTCACCATCACTGTCTTAGGGAATGCTAGCAGGGCTCAAGCTTGGACTTTTTCCTCAAGAAAATGGGGTCAAGGAAGAGAAGGAGATGGGGATTGTGATAGGTGTGGGTGGCCATGTAGTTTGCAAAGTTCTCTCTGTGCAAAGTGATTTGTGAAAAACCAACTGTATCTTCAACATGCATTCTCACTGCTTCCTATTATAAGATAAACCTCCTGTTGGGACTCCTACACCCTTCACTCACTTTTTGGCATAATGAAAGGAAGGTGATTGCATACTTTAGGTAATCGGCAGGTGAGCAGTGGAAGATGCTATTATGTTTCTTTTGTGTTCTTTAGAAGATGGTAAAGGTAGCCCATGCTTGAAACCCAGTCGTATCCTACTGTGGGGTTCTGTGCTCATTCTGTTCATAGTCAAAGAGCCATTGCTCTGCGTCTACAGAGATCTTCATGGACATATGGAGGCATGACTAGACACCGAAGTGCATGGGACACTTTAATTTCCCACCAAAGTGGAACCTATTTATCTACTTGCAATTTCTTGCTTTTGAACTGCTAGGTTGGCAGGAGCTGGGACAGACAACAGTAGCTCATTCTGTCATGCAGCACTCAGGTCTTGAATTGCTGACCTGCCGACTTTTCAGTCATCAAATTCACCGTCTTAACCACTTGAGTTACCTCAGTCCCTTGTGTTCTTTAGAAGATGATTTGTCCCCAAATCAATTTTTATTTGGCACAACAATGACAAAACATACCCATGCAGTTTGCTTTGTACCCTGAGATGTCAGCCCCAACAGCAAGGTAGTGAATTTCTCAATGCATAGTTCTGCCATTGTGTATTTTCCAGGGGAGGGGGTTCAGCGAAGGAGTGTTTTCCCAGGTCACCTGATTCTGGGAATTTAAGTATTAAATTATTACCATCAAACAAAAGGAGCAGATTGTATATTCCTGTTGGAGGATCCCAGTCAAGTCTCTTCTTTACCTTCAAATATATCACCTTTTTAAGCCCTGGAAGCTAGTTTCTTTAATCAGACATCCTGGCAGGCACCAGCAAAAGTGCTTTAATTTCCTCACCACCTACCAATTGTGTCTGGTATGTTATGCAGACACTTTCTCATTCCTGTTTTTCTTGACACCTGTCAGGTCATGTTATCAAGATAATTGCTCGCTGTCCCCAAGGCTTCAGCTGCTTGTCTGAGCCAAGATATGTTTTCCTTGCACCACGGTTGACTGAAAAGGATGTTCTGGCTGAAACTCAGTTTATTGTACAAGCTTAGAAAGAAGAAAACACCCGACATATTTTTTCTTGATGCTAATTCTTTTCTTTATCTGCTGCTGGATGAACAGTATATAGCAGTGATGGTGAACCTTGGCATTCCAGGTGTTTTTGGACTTCAGTTCCCAGAAGCCCAAATCTCTGTAAAACCACACTGTATGCACAGTAAACCTATTTATGTGGATTCACAGGGACTTGGGCATCTGGGAATTGAAGTCCAAGAACACCTGGAGTGCCAAGGTTCGCCATTGCTGCTATATAGTGTGTAAGAGTTCTATGGCATTCCTGTATTGCTTTGATTCCGTCTTCTACCTCTTTGCTGGCTGACTTCCAGCCTGATAACCATCCACCCTGAAAAGCTGCACCCAGCTGTGCTTTCTGCTGTAAATGGCAGTAAGTTGTATAAGATGCTTTCCCCCTTTTTATATCTGGCCGCCTCTCTTTTAAAAGCTGCAGAAAGCACACTGGTACACAAGAGAAGATAGTGACAGTGCAAACAAGTGTGACACATTATCTTAGTTTGTGGTCCACCCAGCCAAAAAGCAACTTTCCAGGCGTATTTTGTGGCCTTCTGGCTGTTTCAGAGTCTTTCTGCTTCCCACCTATTGCAGCTCCATGCGTGCAACAGAAGGGAAAATCCTTATGAGCTGATTTTGGTCACATCAAGTACAGGTATATTGTGCAATGTGCAGAGTCTGTTAGATAAAATACCATGAGTGCTAGCTACACTGCACTGTTATGGTTGTTTGATATCACTTTAATTATCCCACCTCTGCCCTGTGTCTAATTCTAAGTCTGAGCTTATCTGTCTTTATGTTAATGATTGAAGGCCATTTATTAGCTGTGGGCTAGTAGGATTGGTTGGGAGTACCGTTTGTATTTAATTATGCAGTCGTTATGGAGATCTCTCATTTGTTTGGTTGTCATAAGTTGGAGGTTACTTGAGGGCACATAACAACAGTCAAGTAGTTAGATTGGTTTTCTTTAGAGAAGAGCTGTCTTGTTCTTCCAGGAGGTTAGTGTCTATCACAGGAGTGCCCAAACTTTTTGTGCCTTGGGCCTGACCATGCCCCTGGAACAGCTGAGCAAGCCTGCCCGCACCTCCACATCCACTTCCGGGTGCGACGCAGACATATTTGCATGGGTGCATCCACTTCCAGGCATGTTTGCGCATATGCGGGGACGTTTTACTTCCACATCCGGGAGCAGTGAGGGTGCTGTGGGCTAGATCTGGCCCCCAGGCCGCAGCTTGAACGCCCCTGTTTAAAAGCATCTTGTGGTAGCAGATTCCATTAGTTTGGAATTTCAGCAACCATACCTCCTATCCACCCTGAAAAGCTGCACCCAGCTGTGCTTTCTATTGTAAATTGCAGTAAGTTGTATAACAGTGATGGCCAACCTTGGCACTCCAGATGTTCTTGAACTTCAGTGTCCAGAAGCCCTGATCAGCAGGTGTGTTGACTTGGGCTTCTGGGAATTAAAGTCCAAAAACACCTGGAGTGCGAAGGTTGGCCATCACTGTTGTATAAGATGCTTGCCCCTCTTTCATATCTGATCACTGCTCTTTAAAAAGCTGCAGAAAACATTATTATTATTATTATTTATTATTATTATTTATTAAATTTAATACCCCGCCCCAATCGGGAGGACCCGACTCTGGGCGGCCCACAATCAGAATAAAAAGAATAAAACAAGAATAAAACTATCACTAAAACGTCAAAGTTAAAACAATCGAAAGATTAAAAACAACACAGGGATAGATAACAGTAAATCCCATGATCCAACCCAGGGGGGCAGTCCTTAAATGAGCCACTTGGTATGGGAGCCCATGGTCCTGGGTCCCCAAATCTGTCCCGCCAGCCAGGTTTTCAAGCCCTTTCGGAAGGGGAGGAGCTCCGTTTGAAGGCGCAATTCGGTGGGCAGGAGGTTCCAGAGGGCTGGGGCGAACACGGAGAAGGCTCTCCTCCTAGTACAGGCGAGGTGCGCCTTCCTCGCCGAGGGAATAACAAGGGAGCCTCTCCGATCCGCCCTGGTGGGCCGGGCAGATGATCTTGGGGTGACGCGGTCTCTTAGGTATCCTGGCCCACTACCATATAGGGCTTTAAAGGTAATAACCAGCACCTTGAATTGCACCCGGAGACATACTGGCAGCCAATGCAGCTCCCGAAGCAGCGGCGAGGCATGAGCATAGCGCCCACACCCCACCACTACCCGGGCCGCCGCATTCTGGACCAGCTGGAGTCTCCGGATGGTCATCAGGGGCAGCCCCATGTAGAGCGCGTTACAATAATCAAGTCGAGGTGACCAACGCATGTGTGACCATGAGCAGGGCATCCCGGTCTAGGAGGGGGCGTAACTGGCGAATTACACGAAGTTGTGCAAAAGCCCTCCTGGCCACGGCTGCCACCTGCTCTTCGAACAGTAGCCGTGAGTCCAGGAGGACCCCCAGATTACGCACCGGGTCTGTTTGGGGCAAGACTGCCCCATCCAGAACCAAAGGTGGAAGCTCCTTTGATAACACAGGACCCCTTACCCACAGCCACTCAGTCTTGCCGGGGTTCAGCTGTAGCCCGTTGTCCCCCATCCAGACCATTACAGCCTTCAGGCACCTGGAGAGGACTTCCACCGCACCGCTTGGGTCCCCACGGGCAGAGATGTATAGCTGGGTATCATCAGCATATTGATGATACCTTACCCCGTGGGAACGGATGATCTCACCCAGCGGCTTCATATAGATGTTGAACAGGAGAGGAGAGAGTACCGAACCCTGAGGCACCCCGTATTGCAGGGGCCTAGGGCTGGACTTCTCCTTCTCCAGGCACACCGACTGGGTCCTGCCCCTCAGGAATGAGGAAAACCAGGACAACACCGTGCCCTGGATCCCCAGACCCTGGAGCCTTCCCAGAAGGATGCCGTGATCGACCGTATCAAAAGCCGCTGAGAGATCGAGAAGAGCAAGGACAGACGGCTCCCCTCCGTCCCTGCTGATACACAAGAGAAGGAAGTGACAGTGCAAACAAGTGTGGTGATGCATTATCTCAGGACACACATGTGTGTGAGCCACCCACTGAAAATCCATTCAATACATCTGTGGTGAATTTACAGCAATCGTGTCTTCATTTGGATGAAAGATGCATTTCTTCTAACTAGTACAGTATTGCTTATGTTACTTGTACAGTATTTCAAAAAGAACTAAAAACCCTCTAAAGCCAAGTTCTTTCCCATAAATTAAGAAAATATAGGCCATTCCTCCACAATCAGATATTTAGTATTGTTCACCTTAGAAAGAGTAATTCATGATTTTGTCTGATGGGTTTGATATAATTCCTTTTATCTAGATCTGTTTAAGCTACTTAATTGAATGTTTTTTGTTCCATCATGTAGATCCATGATTTCATAACAGCAGTGGAAAGGATGGCTGTCTCTTATATTACAATAAAAGTGGTCTGGAAACCAGCCTTCACTTGTACTAAATTTAACAGTTGAAATTGCAGGCAAACATAGTGTTTAATGCAATTTTGGGTCAGCTACAGCAGAGTAATTTAAATGAATGGGGTCTGTTATTGACAAATAACATAGGATCTGTTGATTTCAGTGTATGTACTCTGGCTAATCTTGGGTTTAGTTCAGGGATGGCCATCCTACGGCCCGTAGGCCAAAACTTGGCCCACAGCACCATTTCATGAGGCCCGCCCTCACCGCTACCAGAAGTGGACAAGTTTACGACAGCCGTAAAATACGCCCACACTTGCGTCACCATGCCTACATCTGCCGTAAATGCACCCACAGCTTTGGTAATTGCGTTTACGACAGCTGCGGATGCATTTTATGGCAGTGTTTATGGCAGGAGGAACCAAGTGACCGGACCGCTGAACTGTCTGTGGAATGAAAAGGTTGGGAACCCCAGCTTTAGTGTATGACTTCTTTTTATCCTTAGTTTTCCTTTTGCATGAATTGTCATGTTGCTGCTATTGTAACATACCCACATGTTTGAGAATGTGATCAGAAAGTTGAAAAGGTAAATGATCTTGTCCAACTCCTTAAGCTCCTGAAGAAGCTTAAGGCTCTAACTGTCTCCCAACTGGGCAGCTTCTCTGTTCCTGAGAATTGACCCTGTAGCACCTTATTACCCGTCCAACAAGAAAGTCTAGTTTTCTACCATGTCCTGTCTTTAGGGCTGACCTGCAGTAGAGCTGCTGCATTTCATCAAGTGATTTCTGTAACTCACCTAGGAAAAGGAGGTGATTCATTGATTAAAAAGGAAATGGGTTCGCTCTTAAGGTTGCATGACATTGAAGGAAAGGAAGTTCATAATATGGTGAGCTTTTTACAAAGTGGAAAGTGCCTTGCCATTTTGAACTAGTCTAAGCAGTTAGAGAAAATTCAAATCTTGGTCTGGCACTGCTAGAAAATAGAATAGCAGTCTCAGCTTTCGTTTTCCAAAACATACGTTCTTAGTTTCATGGTTTTGAGAACGTGGTAGAGTTATGACCATTGTAATTATTCGGTTGGTTGGTAGGCTGGCATTAAAAATCAGTCAAAAAGGTCTCCACAGAAGTGGAGAGATCTTTATATTTTGACTAAGGCTAGATGCCTCGCTGGCTGTTCTCTCAGCGTTTGTAGAGAAGGGGAACCTCCATGTTGACGTCTTGTTGGGTTTTGCCAGAGGTCATGTGTCATTTCCTTGTTCTCTTGACTCATCGGCCACCTGATCGCTATCTTGGGACTGTGTATAATTGCAGGTCTCCATGGCTTAAAATATCCTGCTAAAATTTTGGACTTCTGTGACTACTAACCAGTTTTGTGCCTTCTAAGGTCATAAACAGTTCTGAAAAGCTTCAAAACTTGTATATTTTGTGAATTTACAGCTGATCCTAATAAATACATGTTTTGCTTGCATGGAATTTATTTCTTCCAAGGGACCATATGGTTGCTTTCTTTTTTTGTCTCCTGAAAATGGTAGTTTGACCTACTTTAAATGATGGCATCCTTACTTCCTTGTAGTCATGAAACGTTGGAGGATGGCTCTTTCAAAGGAACCAGTGAAAATGCTAGTGTTTCCAGCATTTTTGCTGGAAGAAAAGAGAGTGGGGGACCATGTACTGTATATATACTTGAGTATAAGCTGAGTTTTTTAGCCCCAAAAATGAGCCTCCAAAAGGGGGACATGGCTTATACTCGGGTCATTGACCACGTGGGTCCCAAGATCGCACTGGATTTAACAATTTAATTAATTTTACCATATTTTCATGTATTTTGATCATTGAAATTCACTAGCAGCTGCTGCATTTCCCACCCTCGACTTATACTTGGCGTTTGTTTCCTTTTGCACTGAGGATTGATTCTGAAGCTTAGCCTTGGATTATAGAGACTGTACCCGATCTCTCTTCCCATCCACCCACAACATATACTCTCCCAGTTAAAGTCTTGGAGCGTCTGCATTGTGGCCGAGTATTGGCAGTTTGGGTGCCTTTAACTTTGTGGTTTTGATCGCTAGTTTGAAGTACCACCTCTCCAGAGAGCCTTCTTCTGCCTTTCCAAACCTCAGCTGAG
Organism: Furcifer pardalis; assembly: GCA_030440675.1. NCBI lineage: Eukaryota > Metazoa > Chordata > Lepidosauria > Squamata > Chamaeleonidae > Furcifer > Furcifer pardalis. The sequence goes on from CP126890.1 coordinate 310,186,568, forward strand.
TCATGTCTGGTCATGATGGGTTAGTGTTTTCCCTGGGATGTCTTGTACAGTATAAGCAAGCGGCTTCTCACTTGCTCAACTTGGAGAAGTTGCAGAGTCTCTGGAGTTGTGGAACAAGCTTGGGATGTTTTTTTCTTTTGAAAGGTTAAAAAAACATCGGAGACCCAGGAAATCATGAGGTTCTGTCTGTAGACTCATAGTTCTTCTGACTAGTTGATAAGTTGTGGCTTTCAGAGTCATACCAGGGGGAAGTTTGTAAGGACATTTTATTTTAAACTGTGTTTCATGGAATCCCGTAATCATGATTTTAATCGGCAAGCTTCTAGGTCAGGGGTTCCCAACCTTTTCAAGCCGGGGACCAGGTCATGCTCTCTCGGTCAGCTTCGAGGGCCAGACGGCCATTTTGCCATGCTTGCACGATGGGGGTGCTCATTTTGTCCCAATAGCTTCAAAGGGATAGTCATTTTGTTTCTTGAATGCCCTTGGAGGGGTGGGGGCCACATAAAATGGTGCTGTGGGCCATATCCGCCCCACAGGCCTTAGGTCGGGAACCCCAGTTCTATGTTATGCTAGCCGGGAATGACGGATGTTGACGTTAAACCCCTTCAGCAGATACTAGATTGTGGAAGTGCTGAACTGAAAGCCATATATGAACTAGTTGGACAAAAGACTAAAAAAGTGTACATACAGCATCAACCTTTCAGCAGAAAAAGTGCCACCTTGAATCCTGTAGATAACAAATCCTGTTTGGTTGTTACATAACACTGCAAGGCCATAGATTTAACTATCCAGGGCTCCACCTCCTATCTTAAGCAGGCATAGGGAAGCTGGTTGTCTATATTTCTTGCAGTTTCTTGGGTTGATGAGGTTTCCTCTTGTCAGACTGGAATTAAGGACCACCAGATGTGCATGCCAACCACCCTTGCAGGATTTGACCATCAAAGGCATAATCCTGTTTTATCTTCAGGAGAGAACTACCGTATATGGTACAAGAAAGAAGAGAGACGTCACAAATAGGGGCATTGGCATGCTGACTTCTCCTACTTCTCTTCTAGTGGCAGCCACTGATTTGGGCTCCCAGCTTGTTGCCATTGAGGCATGCTTTGGTCTTTATTATACATTTCTTCCTTCATGTCCCCATCAAAACCTGGACTTCCAAAATGAAGCCACTTTCTTGGCTTTGTTGTTGGGCAAACTTAAGTCCTCATCGGTGCATATTTCTGGGAGTATTCAGCAGACCAGTAAATGAGCCGGATTTTATATCTCTCCACATTCACACTGTGTGTTGTTGTCTTGAGAACATGAAAGGAGACTCATTTGGACGTTTCCTGAGCGGAGTTTCTCCAGCAAAAATCCTTCCAACTAAGAATGATTTCTGACACAAAATAATTATCTCTGCTCCTACTTTTGCCACCCTTTACCACAGGGGTTACCAGCCTTTTCAAGCTAGAGGCTGGGTCACTCTCTCTAAGTCAGCTTCAAGGGCTGGATGGCCATTTTGCCCTGCCTGCACGATGTGGATGGCCATTTTGTCCCAACAGCTTCAAAGCAGTGGTCATTTTGTTTCTTGAATGCCCTTTGAGGGGGGCACATGAAATGGCACCATGGGCTGGATCTGGCCCACAGGCCCTAGGTTGGGAACCCCTGGTTTACCAGTTTTATCACTTTTTACATTTTCTCCTCCAACTTCTGGATCCCAGTTCCCCGGTGCTTCTGTTTGTTTGGCCAGTTTTGTATGCTTAGGAAGGACAAATCTTGGCAAGCTCACCAAAGCAGAGAACTGAGAAGGAGTTAATGTCTGGGGTTGCGACTCTTGGCCGAAGTCCCAGATGGAAAATCAGTTGGCTTTGTGCAGGAACAAACAATATTTTGCCTGAGCAGGAGCTGAAACGGCAAGAAATACGCTTGTGGGGTAAGGGCTTGTGGGTTGCAGGTCAGAAAGCTGTTTAGAACAAGAAAGAACTACAAACAAAGACAACCTGTCATTTTGTTTTCATCTTTTCTTGGTTGTTTAACCCTTCTTAGCAATTGTTTGGTGTGGGTTTTATTTTATTTTTAGCTTTCAGGGAAATTGCTACAAATGAACAAAAGCTGAATGAACTGTCTATTCTCTCTTCTTTTAAGGAATTCAAGGCAAGGTACAGGATATACGTAGGCAATTTTCCTTCCAGATCCTGACCTGATCCTGCCCTGCTTATGTTCAGCAAAATGCCTGTATGGTTAATTTGCCATAGATCTAGGGCAGTCATGGTGAACCTTGGCACTCCAGGTGTTCTTGGCAGTTCCCAGAAGCCCAAGTCTCTGTGAATCCACACAAATAGATTTATTGTGCATATGCTCCAGGTGTTCTTGGACTTCAATTCCCACAAGCCCAAGTCTATGAGTCCACATGAATGGATTCACAGAGACTTGGGCTTCTGGGAATTGAAGTCCAAGAACACCTGGAGTGCCAAGGTTTGCCATCATGGATCTAGAGGCCCAGTCTTTCTTAAATCTTAAAAAAAACCCTCCCCTTATACTTGAGAAATGGAAAGTAAATCTTTCCAGTTTTACTGTACTAATCTGTGTCATAGTCAAATCCTGCATAAGGCCAGTGATCAGTTGTGGGGAGAGACTAGTAAGGGAAGCAAATTTCAAGACCATCACCTCATCAGCTCTGTTCAGAGATGGTTAAGGGGACTTCATTGCCATGATCTGGCTGGCCAGTGTTGCAGGGCAACCTCACTACCTCTCATCCTCAGTGAACATGGCTAGTTCAGCCTGTCCAGAGGGTAGTAGACTTGGGGGCAGCTGCTATTATTTCTTGCTGAAGTTTCATAGTCATGACACACAAGATGAAGCTCTGATCAGCATCTGACACTCAGGATCAGCTAAACCTGCATTTGGATAATCCAGGCTAAGCATACACATATGCAACTGTAGTGTAGAAATGCACCACTGATAACATCGTTAGTTGTCTTTAAGAATTCAGTTTGAGCTGCTGGGTGAAATGAGTTTCTCGTGACTTTTATCTTACACGGAAATAAACGCAACAGCATAAAAATTGGCCAAACCTGACAGACTTTATTTTCATGTAAAATGCATGCGTATGCACACAAAACATTGGGGGGTTTGAGCCCAAGCAGAAAAAGACACCATCTGTTGCCGCTGCATGAATATCTTAATAGCAGACAAAAATCCTCATTCTTATAATAAGTTCAAGCTGCCTAATGACTTTTGCTTGGCAGGCTGTGATTGTATAGCTGACAGAGGCAGTAGATATAGGTAGCAGAGATAGAATGGTAGAGGGTAAGGGTAGCCAGCAGGAGGGCAAGAATATAGGCTAAACTCTGACATTGGATTTACCATCAAGAAATTATGGAGAAACCATTCGGGCTGTCAAGGAAAGCCATCCACAACTTGATAGGAGTTGAAGATATAGCTGTACTTCATTCATTGGTCACATTTGTATTGCTGTCTCATTGGTGTTGGCTGCAACTCGTATCCGAGAATGCATTTTTTGCTGAAGCAGGAAAAATGCCATTGGCATGAATTTGTTCATGGTGGATCCCAGCTTGCCACAAAGTGATCCGCTCACTATGATCACAGAGCCATCTCCTGTGGCACATATGAAATGAGACGTGCAGGGTTTAACACTGGGACTGCAATGAACTGCCACAGCCTTGAGGATATAGATAAGGTTTGCTTCCACAGCCAGTCCATCTGGCGTGGCCTCTTCCGCCTCCATGACCATTGGGAATCCAAGTTCCTCTTCCACTCATTTTGCAGTTGGGCCCAATCTGGTGGTTTCCAGTGGCATTTCCTCCACTGAGGGAACCATCACCCCACTTAAAGGGGCTCATCTGCCCGTAGCCGTTGTCCCCTTTAGGGAGTCAGGTTATGCACCGCCACTTCACACTGTTTCTACCAACAGATGCTAAAAGTACTGTAGTTTCATTAGGTCTGTAAGTTACTCTTTTTCTCTTCTTCTCCTTCTCTTCCTTTTCCTCTTCTTCTTCGTCATAGCTGGACAGGTGATTTCCCCCCCTTCTTTTCCTCCTATTTTCCCAGCTTCCCAGTTTGCAGATCCCAGCAAAAATAATCTGAATATTTGGTAGATGCATTTTCTAGTACAGCTTGCAGGAAAACCTGCAATAAACTTTTTAATTTTTTTAAAAAGCAAAAACTACAAACAAAATGCAGCAACTCCAAAACCCCAGACCAGGACTATCTATCCCTGTTTAGATATAAAAGGAAATATTGCCAGGACTAAAGCCCAGGAGAGGGAGAGAGGGTGGGGGAAAAATCCCATGTTTGCTCACTGTAAGCTTTGTCTTGCTGAGCTGATCCTGGCTGCTTGCCAGGTACAGACAGCTACGATAAATGGATCTGTCCTCTTCTGTCCCCCTCGCGCGCCCCCCCCCCAAATGATCCTGCTAGCTACTGAATGCTGCTGGAACAAGAGGGAAATGAGCCTGGTTTCATGTAGCTTCATAGGGGATGTGGTGGCTTGGTGGTTAAGAAGCTCACCTTGTTAGCTGAAAGGCCGACAAGTTGGCAGTTTGAGCCGCGGGGTACTGCATGACGGTTTGATTGCCCATCTCTGTCCCAGCTTCTGCCAACCTAGCAGTTCGAAAGCAAGACGTTGCAAGTAGATAAATAGGGACCACTGCTGTGGAAAAAGATCTTGGGGACATGAAAGGAGCCTCATTCGGGCCTTCCCTGAGCGGAGTTTCTACAGCAAAAATCCTTTCAACCTAAAATAATTTCTGACACATAACAACAACTGTTACTGTTATTCTTATTAAGAACGAAAATGTCTTCTGTTAGGTCTTCTGTAGATTTAAAGGGCCAAAATAAGTCAGACAAAGATCGTATTCGTTTTTGGAAATGGATACATTCAAAGGCTTCTTTCCCCCTTTTAATATTGATTAGTTGTCTTTCTAAATGATATTTATGGCAGTGACATCTGTGATTTTGCTGCAGCTGTTTTTACTTTGCCCAGTAGTATTTGTGCTTTAATACAGGATTGCAATCTTTAAACATTAAAAGAGTCAAATAAAGCTATGCATTATCAATTAAATAAGTTGTTACTAAGTCAGGCTCATATTTTCCAAAATTTTCTACTGCTGTGGTGTTATATATTAATAAGAACTGAATGTGGGGGGGGGGGGATCCCAGCCAAAGATATTTCCTTCCAAACTGGAGTGGAAGCCTTTTTCACTTTCTTGGTACAAGCTGGGTGCCTTCAATATTTTGAAATATGGAAGGGGAGCATCTCTCTGAAGCTTTGCTGGTACCTCAATGTACATAATTGACTCATTAAAATCTATGTGGTTCAGCCTGTGAAGATTGCAATTGTTTGTCTCCTCATTGGAAGATCCTCCTAATTTTCATGGGACCTCCAAATAAAATGAGTAGAATGAGACTGCATAAATTATAGCATCAGTGGGTGTTAAAACTTCTTTACTACTAGTTGCTTGTTCTTTCTTGAGCTAGATATAGCCATCTGTCTGGCCAGACATCCCACTACGGTAATGGAGTAGACCCTACAGCCACTGATTCATTGTCGAGTGTTGGGCGGTGGTAAATAGCCTGACTCCCTAAAGGAGCCAGTGGCTACGGACAGATAAGCCCCTTTGGGTGGGGTGATGGTCCCTCTCAGTGGAGGAAATGCCACTGGAAACAATCATATCGGGCCCAACGGCAAAATGAGAAGAAGAGGAATCACTTAACTCTTTTGATTCCCAATGGTCATGGAGGCAGAAGAGGCCATGCCAGATGGACTGGCTGTGAAGGCACACTCCTCAAGGCTGCGGCAGTCTATTCCAGGTCCAGTGTTAAATCCTGCATGTCTCATTTCATATGTGCCAGAGGAGATGGCTCCATGATCACAGTGTGTGGGTCACTTCATGGCAAGCTGGTATCCACCATAAGCAAATTCACATCAATGGTATTTTTCCTGTTTGTGTGTGTGTGTGGGGGGGAATGTATATTCGGATATGAGTAGCAGCCGATGACGAGATGGGACAATTTCTTCTTGATCGCTTACATGCATGAGGAGGCAAATCCCTTTTAACACGACTCTTTGCATTGTTTGCTGGGCTATGTTGCTTGTGTAAACATGTCTCTTTATCCCCACCCAAGTATGAAACACCTTACTCAGAAAAGAGAAGGAGTAGAAGAAGCCCAGGTACAGCACAGCAAACCTTGCCCAGTCCTCTTGTACTATGAGGATAAAGGCCACCAAACTTCTTGTGTGTTCTGACTTGCGTAGGTGCAAATAAGTGGCTGGACCACTTTGGCCGCTCCCTGGGTTTCCATTCATATCAGGAATTTGTGCTCCCCCATCCAAGGTTGAAGTGGGCCTTCAAGAGTGGCAGAGAGACACCTCCTAAATATCCAAAGTTCAGTCGTTCTAGACCAGGGGTGCGCAAACTTTTTGGCCTGTGGGCCGATCATGTGGTTCAGGGAGCCAGTTACTAAGGCTCGGGGGGCGGGTGCAGCCCCCAACGCCAATTCATCTGGCCCACAAAGCCCTCGTCACTTCTGGAAGCAGAAGTAAAACACGCGCGTACGGGTGTGTTTTACTTCTGCTTCCAGGAGCAACGAGGGCTTCGCGGGCTGGATAAATGGGCATGCGGCCCCCGGGCCTTAGTTTGGGCACCACTGTTCTAGACAATGAAGTACTTGGGGAATGAACACAGATGCATAAAAATGCAGAGAATGGCAAAACTGACAGGTGGGGTGGAGTCTCAGCCTTGCTTATGATAAAGGTATTATATGGCAGTGATGACAAACGTTTTAGCGATTTGAGTGTCCAAACTCAAAAGACTGCCATCTGTGCTGTAGAGGGGCGAGGTGAACTCTGCTGGGGGGAAGGAGGAAGCACTTCCATTGGGCTGCTGGGCAGAAGAGACGGGCAAACTCTGTGCTGGGGGAGGGAGGAAGCGCTCCCATTAGTATGCTGGGCAGAGCGGGGAGGCGTGAACCCTGCTGGGGGGAGAGAGGAAGTGCTCCCACTGGGCAGAGGGATGGGGTGAACTCTGTGTTGGGGCTGTAAGATGCCAGTGGGACTCTGCAGGAATTGTACTACCCAGAATTGTCTCAAAGGGAACCTACACCTTGCTGTTCTGCTCAAAGAGCTGGAATGTGTGCATATACTTTATATAATCAAATCTGAGTTTGGAATGTATCATGTTTTGGGCTGAATATATGCTCAGTAGGGGGGAATAGTCTCAGTTGATGTTCCAGAAAGGAATACTGTACTGTAATTTCAAACTCGGGATCAGCTTATGAGGACTGTGTGTGCCGAAAGGGCTCAGGAACAGAGAGTGACTCGTGGAAGTGGATCAGTGGTATGGGTGTCACGCTGCAAAGCAGAAGGCAAATGGAAGGCCACTGCATTATATTGTTTGCAGGACAATTTTCATCACTGATCGCCATGAAGATTGCCAATATTTGAAATTGGATATGGCACTTTAAGAAGAAGTTATGCGATATGAAGACCATTTTATATATTGAGGGATTGTGAGGTGACCTTGGCCGAGCTGCTTTCCACTTTTTGTAAAGCTTCAGTTCTCCTTCTGTAAAATGGGTATGCAGGCAACTGATCTTACACCATCCAGTGGGTAAATAAATGAACTCAGAATACCTCATTGGTTTATAAGCTATCTTGTTATTAAACATCCAGGGTAAATACTCAGAGTGAACATGAAATGGAATGAGGTCATTGCCTTAGGTGGTAGGTTTTGGAAACATTTAAAGGGCAACAAATTGTAAGATACTTAATTTAGTAGTCTGTTTATGCTTCACAGTGTCTTCATGTTCTATTGTGTAAGAATGGAATTGATGTGAGGACGTAGAAGAGATGTCATGTTATCTCCACGTGGTTGGGAGGAGATGTAAAAGTAAACCAGACTAATATCCTTTAGCACTGTACTGTATACCAGGGGTGCCCAAACTACAGCCTGTGGTGCCAATTAGGTCCCTGCATATCATTAATACAGCCCATTGTGAGCACCTGGGCTCACCGCGGACCTCCCCCACCCGACCCCACCGCCTGACGTCACGCTTTGTCCTGGCTGCTCTGAGCAGCCTCTTGCTCAGTCCTATCCCCTCTGCAGCCTTTGCCAAAGCCGATCGCTGCATTGGGGAAACCTTTGGAGCCTCCTCTGTTTGAAAATGCACAGTGCTAGGAGAGCCCCCTGGCATGCCCGGTATGATGTCACCGCAGCGCAGCAGGTGTACCCCTCCAGCACCACAGATTTTGAAACAGGAGGCTCCGAAGATTTCCCCAATGCGGTGATCAGCTTTGGCAAAGACTGTAGAGGGGATGGGACCAACCCAGAGGCTGCTCAGAGTAGCCTGAACAAAGCGCAATCACCACTGTTGCCAATGCTGATGTCAATACTGTCAGCGGCGGGAGCAGCCCACCTCTGGCTCCTGCAGCTGTGTGTCAGAGGCGGGACCGGCCCATGAAAAAAAATGTTTGGGCACCACTGCTGTATATAGTGGTACCTCAAGTTACAAACGACTTGAGTAACACAATTTCCGAGATACGAAAGGAAATCCATTGAAAATAATGCCTCAGGTTACAGATTTAAATCACAAAAAGTTCATAATACGAAATGCAGTTTCTCATAAGAATGCATTGGAAACCAATTAATCTATTCCGGAGGTCAGAAAAAAGCTTTTCAATGCATTCCTATGGGAAACTGCATTTTGAGTTAAAAAAAATTGTAATACGAAACGTCTTGAACGCATTAATTTCATAACTTCAGGTACCACTGTACATCAATCTTAGAATATGGATTAGTGTTCCGTTGTTGCTGTTGTTGTTGTTGTTGTTGTTGTTGTTGTTGTTTGCTGGGGTTGAGGTGTGGGTACCACTTCAATTTTTCTTAAGTTTTCAGTATTTTGTCATCCTTCTCCCCATCAGTGTGATGTAGTAAATAAGAGTGTTAAACTAGGACTCAAGAAATATGGGTTTAAATCTCCATTCAGCCATGGAAGCTTCCTGGCAGGTGTGGTTGGGAGAGTATCAGTAGTAATATATACTGTAATTGGAAGTGGTGATGGCACATATCAACAACAGAGCTTGCTGGAGCAAAGCCTGTCTGTTCAAATTAAACTTCTGAACTTTGTTTTAAAATCTTCCAAAGGAAATTTTGCATGAGTTGCATCTTCATATGTGGTTTTCTTGACCCAAACTACCACCTTTTCTGCACAGCAAAGAGCAGGAAATGGAGAGCTTCCCCAAAAGTAAAAATACCAAGTGACTAACATTAAGCAGAATTCTAGCCACTCATTGACCTCATATAATCTTGGCATAATAAAACTGTGAGTATGTGCGTTTATGCCTTACAAGATAGATGACAAAAGCTTTCCTCAGTTGCTTCTTGGCACTGTGAAAGTCCTGGAATAATTGGTTATGAAAACCTGTTCTGGTCTTTTCCTTACTTTAAAAGGATGGTTCTTGGAAACCTATAAGCGGAGTGTGCAGCTCTGGCCTAGATATATAGGCAGTGAGGCTTCTCTGCTGCTAAGCCTCGTGTAGAAGATGGGATTGCAGCAGATACTACTTTCAAGGGAAAGGTGGACTTGCTCAAATTTCTTTGCAATATCACTGTAAAGCAGAGATTCTCCACCTTTTCCAACCATGGGCCGGACCATGCCCCCTCAGACAGCTGAGTGAGCCGAACAAGTAGTCCCCCCCCCTCCATAAACTGCCATAAACCGCATCCATGGCTGTCATAAACTCATTTACAACAGCTGTGGGTGCATTTACATCATGTTTTCGGCTGTTTTCACTGCTTATGCCACTTCTGGTGGCAGGGACAGGAGCGAGGGCAGCATGTTTTTGGCTGTTTTCAGCACTTCCGTTACTTGCGGGGGAGGGGGCATTTCCATAGGATTTGCCATTATAAACCGCAGCAAACTTAAACCAAGGCGGTTGTAACCCAGGGTTTTACTGTACAGTAATACCCCGGATAACGATTGTACCGTATAGCACTAAAACCGCATAACGTTACAAGATTTTTGGAAAAATATTGTATCGAATAACGCGATTTTTAGTGTTATCCGGAACAATCGTGTGGGGGGAGGGGTTGGAATGGGTAGAACATCTACCCAATCCAACCCCACCCACCCCCAGGGCCCGCCTGCATGATGTTTGGAAAGGGTATGGGCCCCCATACCCTTTCCAAACATCGGGCAAGCGCGCACCTGTCAAGCGCGGCTTGGGGAGGATACGGAAAAAATCTCCGTATCCTCCCCAAACCGCGTTTGGTGCGGGCGCACCAACGCGCCTGATGTTTGGAAAGGGTATGGTCCCCCATACCCTTTCCAAACATCGGGCAAGCGCGCGTCTGTCAAGCGCGGCTTGGGGTGGACATGGAGAAAATCTCCATATCCTCCCCAAACTGCGCCCGCGCCAACACGCCCGATGTTTGGAAAGGGTATGGTCCCCCATACCCTTTCCAAACATCAGGCAAGCGCGCGCCTGTCAAGCGCGGCTTGAGGAGGATATGGAGAAAATCTCCGTATCCTCCCCAAACCGCGTTTGGCGCGGGCGCACCAATGCGCCCGATGTTTGGAAAGGGTATGGGGGACCATACCCTTTCCAAACATCGGGCAAGTGCGCGTCTGTCAAGCGCGGCTTGGGGTGGACATGGAGAAAATCTCCGTATCCTCCCCAAACCGCGCCCGCGCCAACACGCCTGATGTTTGGAAAGGGTATGGTCCCCCATACCCTTTCCAAACATCGGGCAAGCGCGTGCCTGTCAAGCGCGGCTTGGGGAGGATATGGAGAAAATCTCCGTATCCTCCCCAAACCGTGTTTGGTGCGCGCGCGCCAACGCGCCCAATATTTTTTAGCATTGTTCGGTGTATACCCCGGACAACGCTAAAAACCGGATAACAACATGACTTGTGGAACCAAGTCATAACGTTATCCGGGGTACTAGTGTACTTTGTTTCTGGCTCTCATGTCTAAACTGCTCTGTGTTAGTGAGATGGTCAAGTTTGTGACATTCTGTTCTATTGTTCTAGAAACCACTGGCTCCTTTCCATATTGAGCTGTATGCTATGTAGCTCTGAAGTGGGCTTTACTCGCTCTGTTTGCAGCTGAATGTTGAAGGGAGTCTGTGTTTGCTGAAATGCAATTTTAAATTTTAGGTTGAGTTTATGCTTTCTATTTGCACGGGAAGATGCCACCAAGGTCTTGTGTCACATCTCCCCTGGGCCACTTTTTCCTTATTTGCAGAAAGCTGCTTTGCTTCAAAACACCATTATTAACCTCCCGCTGTTGCAGTTTTCAGCTTGTTCCTTAGCAGAATTTCATTTGTATTAAATTTTGGACACAACAAACAGAGCTGAAAACATAATGAAGTTTAAAGATGCTGATAATAGAAATACACTGGAAAATTGAGTGTGTCTTGTACTGTATATAGTGAGCAATTTTGGTAATAACGGGGGTACGTCTTATACACTGATGCATTTTATATGCCAGCAAATACCTTTCTTAGATGTTACCTTAATGGTTATTAGGTCCTTGCTTATATCTTCAGCTGCTAGTTTTATATCAGTCTTTGACTGTGAATCTAAAAGTAGATTTTTCTAATACAGTAATACCTCGGATAACGCTAAGACTTGGTTCCACAAGTCTTGGTGTTATCCGATTTTTAGTGTTATCCGATGCCTGTTGAAAATCCTATGGGATGTATCGGATAACGTTAAAGCTCCATAGAGATACATTGTAACCGCACAGGCTTTAGCGGTTGTTATCCGATACATCCCATAGGACCTTAACGTTATTCGATCCAATTCTCCTCCCCAGATTACTTAACATTATGCGATTTTAGCGTTATCCGAGGTAAACATTATCCAAGGTATTACTGTACTAACAATGTTATGCCACCAAGTCAATTCAGATTTAGGGCACTATAATTCAGATTTAGGGCACTTTTTTAGGAAGAAGTGTGACAGATTCGTACCATAAAACTTGACAAATGTGGGATCTTTTTAATTCCCTTGCTTTCCCCCCTCGAACAAAATATGTAGCAGAGCAAAAGGATTCGTTCTTCACCTTGTATTTAAGTTCTTGATTTGCACATGAAATCAATTTAAATGGGAACTGTGCATTAGCTATAGTGGTGTGGAAATTTCTAGTCTTTCGCAATAATTATGTTAGCAGCAGAATTCCCCTTTTGCAAGTGCACTCTCTTGCTCTCGTCTCTCTCTCTCTGTGTATGTGTGTTCAGAGATTGTTCTGCTTCGGTAATCCAGGTCAGATTACAATGTTGTAATTGAATCCCTATGCAACAGACTTGGTTTTCTGATGCAGACCTGTTTGTCCTGGAGGCTTCCAGTTTGGCCTTCCATCTCTTTGATTTTCTCTCTGTGTTTAGTGCAGCGTTTCCCAACCTTTGGTTCTTGGACTTGAATTCCCAGAAGCGTAAATAAGAACATTGGCTGATCAGCGCTTTGGGGAATTGACTTAGGCTTCTGGGAATTGAAGCCCAAGAACCAAAGGTTGGGAAACCTTGGTTTAATGCCTTTGATTTATCTCCATGCGTATACCAGGCTTTGTAGTAAACTACAAATATGATGCTGTTTAATCCTGGACTTCTGAGAATATTTGTATCTGCAGAAAATTGTTTGGAAAACAGCTTTTAAAGGATGCCAAAATCTCTTGCCTTAATAGCCCAGAAATTGCTATTTGTCCGAGAAATTGCCTTATTATGAAAGGGGAGACAGGGGGGAGGATCCATTGAGGTGAAAAACAGAAATACTTTTTCTGTGGTACCCCAGCAGTTTATATTAACAGTTGTCTGAGCGAGTAGTTGTGTTATGCCAGAGGTTTGCAATCTATGGCCCACAGGCCAGATCCGGCCCATAGCACCAAATAATCTGGCCCCCAACCTCACTCGAGCGGCTGCCAGAATTGGCCGCAGACTCATTTACAGCTGCATAAACACGTTTACTACAGCTGTAAATGAGTTCACGGATGGTATGGTCCAGCCTGCAGCTGAAAACATTGAGAACCCTTGTGTTAGTTAGACTGTAGCCTAAAGATTTAACTGTGTCTGTTTGGTATCTGAAGAACTGTAATGGCATCCCTGAAAGTTTATGTGAAATAGCACTTGTTACTTTTGAAAATAATCAGGATTCTGCTTTAACACAAACACACACACAAATTCTACACTGCATTGCACTGGTTCTGCCACAAGACAAGCTCAGTTCTTCAAGCCGTATAAATCAAACGTATTTGACCCATTCTTCTGGTCTTGCAATTGCAACCGTCAATTGTGTTTATTTCTGATAATATTTGTGTCTGCTATTTAGAACATACAGTAATACCTCGGATAACGCTAAGACTTGGTTCCACAAGTCTTGGTGTTATCCGATTTTTAGTGTTATCCGATGCATGTTAAAATCCTATGGGATGGATCGGATAACGTTAAAGCTCCATAGAGATACATTGTAACCGCACAGGCAGTTGTTATCCGATACATCCCATAGGACCTTAACGTTATTTGATCCAATTCTCCTCCCCAGATTACTTAACGTTATGCAATTTTAGTGTTATCCGAGGTAAACGTTATCCGAGGTATTACTGTAGCTTACTTATTTGGAGGGGGAAAGAGTTGTAATGGGAAAGAAGGCCAGGTTCTTAGCTATTCTGGTATGCAGAAAGAGTCTCCCCAAAGATTGTGGTATTTTTGAACCACAGTTGGGTGTACCCTGGTAACGGCAACCTTGTGTTGACAGCTAATCTTTCTCACACTATTTCAGATGAGAAAGGAACTGCAGAATGAACTCACCAAAAGGTGCCTTCATTTTGGAAGTTTCATGTCTGGCCTAGACATGGAAGGAGAAGAAGCTATTCTGGTACAGTGTAGTACCTGATCCAAATTAGATTGGCTTCCAGATGTTGGACTGGTCACATTTTCTTTTTCCCTTCCTCTCTCTCCCCACCAACCTCTTCTTTCCAGCTCAAAATGTGACTGTGGAAGAAATTCTCACCGCATACAAGCAGGCCTGTCAGAAGTTAAACTGCAAACAGAGTTCCAAGCTACTGAAGCAGATCCAGGTATGTTCTTTCCCTCAAGCATAAGGAACAAATGCTGAACACATCTGGCTGACAGGGCGAGAGACAGGTTTTTATGAACTCTGCAGAAAGCTGTCCACAGCTGCAGCTTGGCAGCATAATAACTAAAGAGAACAAAGGCTGATTCCAAAAACTGCCGTCCCTCTTCCAGTTGAATTGTATACGTTCCCAAAGGATTATGTAGGGTAGATATTGCAGATTATTTTGGGAAGCTGCCTTAACACTTGAGTCAGATAGTTGATCTGTCTAGCTCAGTGTTTTCTGCCTTTACTAGTAGCTGCTCTCCAAGTTCTGGAAACAGGTTGTTCCCAGACCACTACCCCGGATTGAACCTGAAACATTTTGTATACATAACTTTTAATCTAAAAAACAGTGGGTTTTTCCCATATTGACCAACAGAGCAAATCATGCTGGGTCTTTTTGTTCATCCCAGAGGAAGTTTGTCAACTTGAGAGAGGAAGCTGCCCAAATAAGAAACTAAATAAATTTTGCAGGATTCTCCCAAAGGTTTCACCTTCTCCCATTTCTACACACCACAGTGTGAAGTCTGTCTGTCCCAATTCTGTCTGCTGTGATGGTTTGTATTTTCTAAAAGGGCTCTTTCCTAACCTCATTCCCTAAAATAGGAGAGGCCTTACATTTGAAAGGACCTTATGTGCGCAAAACATACCGAGGCGAACTCTGTGCTAGGGGGAGGGAGGAAGCGCTCTCATTGGACTGCTGGGCAGAGGGGCAGGGTGAACTCTGTGCTGGGGTGACAGCATGTGTGCCCACAGAGGGGGCTCTGCGTGCCTCCTCTGGCATGCATGCCAAAGATTCGTCACTGCTGCTATAGGGGATTATTTCCTGACTCTCAAGCAAGGTAGTTTGAGCCCTGAAGGAGAAACCTAGTTCATATGCCTGTATAGAGTTCCGATTTTTTGGGCACCCAAGTCTATGTATGTTTTCCTTGAGTTCTCATTGATCCTAGTCTTAAAACAGTTCTATGGATAGTAACATGTTACTGTTCTCATTGTAGGAATTTAAAGACCTAACACCAAGGATAGATTGTCTGGATCTCAAAGGTATGTTTCAAAGCCTTCTTTTAAAAGCTGCAAATGATAGTAATATCTCTCCGATTCTTAATACTGCTCTGTGCCCATGACTCACACTTTTCCCCTTGTATTCCTTGTTTGAATGTCTTAAAACAAACCTGCTGATGTTTTGAAGTGGGGCCAGATTGTGCAATGGGGTTGGCGCACGTAAATTAACGCATGGCTAACATTGATGTAATCTTTTTTCACGGGAGATGGACCTTGACGAGAGAGAGAGTTACCTGGGGTCACCCTCACCTCTTCTCCTCCCTCTCCTGTGCTCATCACCACAGTCCCTTAATCCAAACAAACCAACGAACATCCTGTTTGTGCTGCAGTGACAGTCGGCCCTCTTGGCTGTGCCTTTGTGTACAGAGTTTGCTCATCGACCGTCTGTTGCCAGCACAAAGTTAGTCTAGAGGTAGGACAGAAAATTGCCAAGGCCTCCAGCAGCGGAGGGTGGGGACTTCACCCAAGTGAAAATGTAACTAGCTGCACATGACGGTTGAGCAGATGGTATGTGATGAGGCAGAAGGAGGGGAAGCGGGGAGTGATCACGCTCCATGACGGAAATCGCGGGCAGTTTCTAAGTGTTCTTCATATTCACTGTGCTGGGCCAGAGTGCCATTAAGGTGCAGAGAAACTGTGGATAATATCCTCTGTATTTAGTAAACAAGTTCCAAACTTTGCTGCCAGAAAATTCTTGACAAAATGAAGGAGACAGGTTTGCAAAAAGGAAGAGTTTCTGATAGAAAGGTAAAAGGTTGCCTTTGCTCGACAACCAGTCATACCTGACTCTAGGGTTCAGTGCTCATCTCTGTTTATAGCCAAAGAGCCAGCGCTGTCTACATCTGCAGACGTTTCCGTGGACATGTGGCAGGCATGGCTAGATGCCAGAGTGCACTAAACAGTGTCACCTTTCCCATTGAAGCGGTACCTATTTATTTACTTGCAGTGTCCTGCTTTTGAACTGCTAGGTTGGCAGGCGTTCTGATGGTACAAATAAATAAAATACAAAAATTGTTGTTTCCAGAACTTGGTTAGCATTAGCCAGTTAGCATTTTTTGGACTTCATCTCTCATGATCCGCAGCCACTTGCTCTGTGTGTTGAGTCACAGCTCAGAATACCTGGAGATCACTAACTTTATGAGTGTGTTTTGGGTTTTAGTTCCACCAAAAACCAACAAAAGGAAGCTCTGATTTTTTTAAAAAAAAAACCCCTCACAACTCTGTTGCTTGTTGATGCTTCTTTGTTTGTTTGTTTTTCATTTCCTCCTTGTAGTTGAAGGTAAAATTCAAAGAGACACTGGCTATGAATAGTCCACCCATACCTATCTCACTCGTTCCTGAATTATCCCCCCCCCCCCGGCCTCTTGCAGACCATGTGCTTTGTCAAAATATTCTAATTTCTATAAGGAGGTGGCTATGTTTTTTAAAAAACATTTTCTCCTCTCCTCCACTCACCTAAATGCATATTAGTTGTCTCTCATTTTCTCCCCATATCTCTATAACATTGCATCACAAGAAAACAAATATAGTCTTCTACTTGGTCTAATCCATTTGTCCTATACTAAATCAAGTGCACTGAATCCAAATCTGAAGTCCAATTCTCCCTAGGACATCAGGATCCTAAGTAAGCAAATCTCACCCTCTTGGTTAGGTTCTTGCATTGATCATGTTGGGTATATTTGCCACAAGTAGCAAAAATTGTCTGGTTTATTAACACAGCTGCACCTGCTCATCTTTAGCTCAAAACAGACTCACTATAGCCTAGCTGTACTAGTGGTTTCACACTAAAGACAAGCCCTTGGTCCATCTGCCTTGTATGCCTGGCTGCTGCTGGAACATGCATGCCACCAGGGGACATGATTCAGTTGAAATGGCAGCAGGCATAGTGGTAGCTGCAACTGTTATAATGTTCCCATGTAAAAATACATTACCCAATACCATTTGGATAGCTATAGCACACCTTTAACTTAAAATGTATACGTGATAGGCAAATTCTGAATCCAGATTTGGAATCGGCATACTCAATATCACGTGTTGTTCCCAGTGGCAAAATCGTTGTTGTGCAGTGTAATCTACCCAAGGTCCAGGACTTCTGTTATTCTCAATTGTTTCAGTCTCTTAAACACTGACAGTTTGTAGACTTACTCTGTGTCTCTTTGCTTTCCAGGCGAGAAGTTAGACTACAAGGCGTGCGAGGCTCTGGAAGAGATTTTTAAGCGTCTCCAGTTCAAAATAGTCGACTTGGAGCAAACCAATCTTGACGAAGATGTATGTAATATATGCAGAAGTGCAAAGAATTTCTCTCTTCTTTCCACGATTCATAAGAACAATTCACTGAGATGAACCTTATAATTCTTTCCCATTCAGAACTTACTATTCAATGAGGCGGTTTTGGCTTTTAGTCGCTGCCGTCTAGCCTAATCCTGCTCTCTTCCACTAGTCACAGCTTTGCAAATTTCTGACTATGGCCCTCAATCCAGTTAGCGAGCTAAAAAAAGGTGAATAAATGGTTGAACGGTGAGTCAGTAGTTATGTAAATCCTGTTGATTCACGGGTCTGCTCTAGCTGCGGCTACCAAGCTGGATTTATGTCAGTGAATTTTCTCAGTCTTGTGACTGGAAACTGAACCTGGGAACCTTCCTGTGTATAAAAACATACAATTGACAGGGGCATGACTGGCTTGCATTGACTCGGAGGTCTCTCTTCATGGGATTACTTGGAATTTCTGCTCCCTGGGAGAATTGCCAGCTATGGTTTAGGCTGGCTTCATAATTTTGGGAACCCATTGGCACATCAGAAGAATCAAGGTGTGCAGAATTTCCCCCACATTGTTTCTAGCCACACAGGTTGAAGCACTGGAGTAGGGAGCCCTTTCCTGGTCTTCCCGCTTTAACAAACCTCTGACCTTCCCTTTCACTGGACCATGATTAACATAGCAAAACAACTTAGTAAAAATCCCATTTCAGAGTACAGGTGAGCTGTACCATTTTTGAATCAACAAAAATAATTAACACCCTATATCGGAGTACAAAAAAATATATCCCTGCACATTAGTGAGGATGCAGGATTGGAATCTTGTTCCCCGGTTGTGCCCATTTCCTCCTGTGGTAGTGTTTTCAAATGCATGGGCCTGCAGCCTGAGGTTATGCCAGGGATGCCCAAACTACGACCCAGGGCCTGGATCCGGTCCCCGACACCAATTCATCCAGCCCACAAAGCCCTTGTCACTCCTGGAAGTGGTAGTAAAATCCGCCCATACTGGTGCGTTTTACTTCTGCTTCCAGGAGCAACAAGGGGTTTGTGGGCCGGATGAATTGGTGCCACGGGCCAGATCTGGCCCCCAGGCCATAGTGACCATCTCCTTGAACCATATGACTGGCCCCGTGGCCCAAAAAGTTTGGGCACACCTGAGTTATGCAGTCAATGAGGATGCTATCCCTTCCACTTGAAAAGGACATCTTTCCTGTCCAAAGAAGAATAGCGTATAATCATAGAATCACTGAGTTGGAAGGGGCCTTTTAGGCCATTGGATTCAAACCCCCCCCCCCTTCAATGCAGGTATCTGTGAATCAAAGCAGATCTGACAGAGTTGCCCCAGCACATTCTCCACCTCTCGATGCAATTGGTTCCACTATGCTAACCGTTAAGAAACCTTTCCTCATATTCCGCCTATATCTGGCTTCCTGTAGTTTCAGCCCATTATTACATGCCCTGCACTCTGGGATGACGAAGAACAGATCCTTCCCTTCCTCTTTATGATTATGTTTCAAGTACTTGAAGAGTGCTAGCATCATATCCCCTCTCTGTCTCCTTTTCTCAAGGCTAAACATGTCCAGTTCCCTCAGTCTTTCCTCATAAGGCTTGGTTTCCAGTCCTCTGATCATCCTCGTTGAGCTTCTCTGTACCTGCTCTAATTTGTTTGCATCTTAAAGTACGGTGCCCAGAATTGGACACAGTAAATGACCGTGATGGCAAACCATGGCACTCCAGGTGTTTTTGAACTTCAATTCCCAGAAGCCCAAGTCTCTGAACCACACAAATGTGTTTACTGCACATACACGCAGTAAAACCATTTGTGTGGATTCACACAAGTCCAAGAACAGCTGGAATGCCAAGGTTTGCCATCACGGTTCTAGGGCAGTGGTTCCCAATGTGATTTATTTAGCATATGGCACTTGTACACATTGAGTCAACATATAACAAAAATAAATATATATACAGTAAACTATAAAACTAAATATTAATTTATAAACAAACATCTAAATCATGGGTGCCTAAACTTTTTGGCCCGTGTGCTGGTCACATGGTTCAGGGGGCCAGTCACTATGGTCCGGGGGGCGGATCCAGCCCACAATACCAATTCATCCGGCCCACGACACCCTTGTTGCTCCCAGAAGCGGAAGTAAAATGCGCACATAAGGGCGTGTTTTACTTCCGCTTCTGGGAATGACGATGTCATTGGCCGGATGAATTGGCATCAAGGGCTGGATCTGGCCCATGGGCCGTAGTTTGGGCACCCCTGATCTAAACCATTTATATATTCAATTGCACCAGGAGTCACCCTTAGAAAATCTTCACTGTTGTCCTCGTATGCGTACGCGCAAGTAAACCCATTTGTGTTGGACTTCTGGGAATTGAAGTTCAAGAACACCTGGAGTGTCAATGTTCACCATCACTGAAATATAATGAAGTAGTCCATGTTAAATGGACATATCACGTGAACATTGCCCATTTTAGTCCTTGTTTAAGTCATACGCCCCAAGCAAGTGCTTCTTGACCACCCCCATCCCCACCCGTGCTGATATTTCTCCCCTCTTCTCTTTTTCCCAGGGCGCCTCAGCACTGTTTGATATGATCGAATACTACGAATCGGCCACACACCTCAACATTTCCTTTAACAAGCACATTGGCACGCGGGGCTGGCAGGCAGCAGCGCACATGATGAGGAAGGTTGGTGTTGGGATGTCAAGGCCTCCCGTTTGCAGGGGAGAGGGGAATGAGCTGAGACGGAACCTGCATTAATGTCGGGTGACAAGCCCTGACACCAGCAAATACCATATGACAGATACTACATTCTCTCCAGCGCTGGGAGCGGGGAGGGGCAGAGACCTTTGTTCAGAGGGAGAAATTGGCAAGTTCGTCCCGATTTCACAGGCCTAGTGAGCAGCTGATTTCCTCACTGGGGAGGAATACAGCCTCTCTCTCTCTCTCATGCCTGTTGTAGACATCAGGATCCCGGGTGGGGGACCCGGTGGCCAGGCAGGGAGGATAAACCTTTCTGTTAATTCAGGAACTCGGTAATCTCCTGATTTAACAAGCTTATGGCTGGTGCTGTTTGTAGCTGGCCGGAGAATCTTTTCCCCCCTGCCGTGGATGGAAAGTTGGGCACGGCAAAAAGTCGTGGGCAAAGGCTGCCGATCTAAATGCTATGCTTTCTCATGTGACATTTTTCCATATAACCTTGAAAGGACTCTGGGGTGGTTGTGCTGGAGCAATAGCAATAGCAATGAACTGGTCTTAATTCTCACATACTGAGTGAGTTCTGAGCTTTTCCTTTGACCTCTTCAGCATTCTGGTATATTTACAGTTTAGGTTAACATCTGTAGCATGCATCTGTCTGGTTGCATGTACAGCTCAAGACCTGGTTGGGGACAGTCTGGGGTCCCTCTAAATTGTACTAACCTTTACAAATTGTGTATGTTTGTATTTTAAAAAACTTCTATGTGTGTCAGCCTGACTGTTGTGCTTCCTTACCTCCACAGACAAATTGTCTCCAATATTTGGATGCCCGCAATACACCGCTTCTGGATCACTCGGCGCCCTTTGTGGCACGTGCCTTGCGGATCAGCAACAGCCTGACCGTGCTACACCTGGAGAATGCCAGCCTGTCTGGACGTCCCCTCATGTTGCTGGGTGAGTCATTTGGATTTACCCTCATGTTGCTGGGTGAGTCATTTAGGTATTTTATTTCAGTCCCCCTCTTTCTCTGTTACTCAAGGGTGGGCAACATTTGAGGTCCCAGGAGTTATTTTGCCCTTCCCAGACATACAACATGTCTCAACATGCTTTAATTGTCACTGGCTGCAAATCTCAATGCAAGTATATGTTCCCCACCCACCCACCCCAGGGTGCTGGGAGGCCTGGTCTTGGAGGCCATCTAATAACAATAATGGCAACAAATGCTGACTTTATAACAAAAAGGATGAGATAGTAGATCATCTGATCAGCGGATGTAGCAAAATTTCACAGACTGATTATTTACAATGTCATGATAAACTGCAAAAATTATTCATTGGAAATTGCATGTTGTTTGGGTTTGAATGCAGTAACAATTATTGAGAACATCAGGTAGAGAACATTCTAGAAAATAAGAGCATCAAGTCCCTGTGGGACTTTAAAATTCAAATAAATAGACATCTGACTAATAACACACCTAATATGACTGTTATGGAAAAGAAGGCTTGGCTTATTGATATTGCTATACCAGGAGATGGTTGAAGTGAGGACAAACAACTGGAGAAAATCACAAAATATTTGCATATTGAAGTTGGGTGTTTATGGAGAAAGAAATCTTATTGTTGTACCCACAGTGATTGGAGACCTTGGAGCTGGAAATCTCAACCTGCGGCCCACGGGCCGGATGTGGGCTGTTGCACCATTTCAAGTGCCCACCACCACCTACACCACACCAGGAAGTGTTATGTGGTGGAGGAAGGGCAAAATGGCCATCCAGCCCCTGACACTGTCTGAGGGAGCGTGACCTGGCCCCTGGCTTTAAAAAGTTGAGCATTCCTACCTTGAAGCAATACCTAAAAGATTCCCTAGATATTTGGAAATTTTGGATTTATTGTTCTTGAGCATCCTTACTCTACGAATAACAATTTTACTAGCAGCTGCCTATATACTTAGTTCTTGGTTAGGTCTTGAACTGTTAATTTTATAATGTACTAGGGCCAGCCTAAGGAACTTTAAAATGCAGAGCTGTAGCAATAATAAATGAAGTTAGAAAGAGAATCTCCTTCTGTTACGTGTTGTGTTTCCCGATTGCGAGGACAAATGCCCAGCTGTATTTGACCTTGTGATTTTCATTCCATGCCACTAAACTGGTGTCTCCAATTTCTTCTTCCCACTTTTCCGTAGCCAATCTTCTTGTTAATTATGTATTTTAAAATACTTGCATGGTGCCCTGGAACCAAAAATCTCCCATGGGGGCCAAACCGTCCAAAGCCGGGCCCATCCTCCGGCACCAATTCATCCGTCCTGCCCTCGCCACTCCCAGAAGAAGAAGAAGTAAAAGGTGCCCACACATGCGCAAAACACATTTACAGCAGCGTTCTGCACATGCGCGGGTGTGTTTTAATCTTGATTCCGATGGGAAGAAGCACATGACTGGCCCAATCAGCTGTCTGGGGGGCATTGCCAGGCCCATCCCCTGCAGTAAACAATATAAAATCAATTCAGAATGATACGGAATAATTAAAATGTATTTACTCTGCAACAGAACTCCACTATCATAATCCCTGTTTCCGGGTAAGTTTAATGAAGTCCTTAGATTTCGCCGCTGCGAAGGAAAAGGCATTTCCTAAACCGCAATGACACAACAAAGAGGACTTTGTTCATAGGCAATCTCTCAATGTAATATATTCTTCAAAAAAGGAAGGTTCTTCTGGCAGATCTGAATATCGGAGCCAAATACATTGAGAAATATCTGGCCGGATATCCCACTACGGCGGAGTGACCAACGTTTTTGCGCTGTGGGCTGGACTATGCTCCTGGAACCGCTGAGCGGGCCAGACCACGCCCTCCAGAAAGCCAGCACATTTATAGCTGATGTAAATATGCCCGCTTCCGCGTCATGTGCAGGCACATTTTATGGCTGATGTAAACACTTCCACTTCTACATCTGGGTGCAGGGGAGATGGCAATTGGCTGGTTGGAATGGCATTGTGGGCCAGGTCCGGCCCATGGGCTGTAGGTTGGGAATGACTGCGCTACAGTAATGGAATAGACCGTTCAGCCAGTGACTCAATGCCGAGTGTTGAGCAGCAGTAAATAACCCGACTCCCTAATGGGGCCAATGGCAACGGGCAGATGGTCCCCCTCAGTGGAGGAAATGCCACTGGAAACCATCCTATTGGGCCCAACGGCAAAATGAGCAGAGGAGGAACCACTTTCTGATGCCCAACGGTCATGGAGGCGGAAGAGGCCATGCCAGCTGTGAAGGTACACCTTGATGATATCCTCACAGCTGTGGTAGTCCATTGCAATTCTGGTGTTAAATCTTGCATGTCTCATTTCATATGTGCCGCAGGAGATGGCTCCGTTATCATAGCGTGTGGGTCACTTCATGGCAAGTTGGGATCCACCTTAAACAAATTCACACCAGTGGCACTTTTCCTGGTGAAAAAGATTCCCAGGAAAATTGTATACTCGGATACGAGCAGCTGCCACCACCAACGACATCGAGAGGAAGGTCTCTAGATTGGGTAGATCAAAGACCGGCCGTCATCTCGATGGCAACAGACGGCATACACTTCTCACTGTTGACTTTATTTTCCTGTCTTTGCTTATTCCCTCTTTTTGACTAGCAACGGCTCTGAAAATGAACATGAACTTGCGAGAGCTTTATCTGGCCGACAACAAGCTGAACAGCCTTCAGGATTCAGCGCAATTGGGCAACCTCTTGAAATTCAACTGTTACATTCAGATCTTGGACCTGAGGAATAATCACATTCTGGATTCAGGTAAGGGATTCCAGCTTCATCCTCTCTGATGTGTCTTTAAAAGGTAAAGGTCACCCTTGCTCGAAAGCCAGTCGTATCCAATTCTAGGGTTCAGTGCTCATCTCTGTTTACAGCCAAAGAGTCAGCACTGTCTGCATCTGCAGATGTTTCCGTGGATATGTGGCAGGCATGCTAAGACACCAAAGTGAATGGAACGCTGTTGACCTTCCCACCAAAGTGGTCCCTATTGATCTCCTTGCAATTTCTTGCTTTCGAACTGCTAGGTCGGCAGGAGCTCATTCCATCATGCAGTACTGGGGTGTTGAACGGCTGATCTACCGCCTCCCAGTCAGCGTCTTAACCACTTGAGCCACTGCTGCCTTTAAAAACACCAAAGCAAAACTAGAGACAGCTTCTGGGTCTCCAAATAGTTACATAGGGGAGAGAAAGAAAGAAAATTTACAGGCTTCACCAGAATTCAGTACACAACTCTTATGTCAAGAAAGTCCAACTGTTGTGACTTGGTTCTTTGGTGAAGGTCCTTCTCTTGGCCCCAATACCTTTACAGATGATGCTCAGCTTTTTCTGTGGATACTTCCTAGCAGTGAAAACTCCTTTCCAAAGGAGCCAAATTTTCCCCTCCATGTTGTTCCTCTGCCCCCAGACAAGGAGCTGTTTCTTGAGACAAGTGTCTTACAGTTGATTAAGGGGCATTTGATGGAAGACTTGGTACTTTTCTGAATTTAATATTATAATTCATTGCATTTTAGCTGCATTTGTTGTTGTTTTTAAACTGTTTTGTAATATGTTCTAGGGTAGTGATGGCAAACCTTGGTGCTCCAGCTGTTCTTGGACTTCAGTTCCCAGAAGCCCAAGTCTCTGTGAACCCACACAAATGGGTTTACTGAGTGTATGCACAGTAAGCCCATTTGTGTGGATTCACAGAGACTTGGGCTTCTGGGAATTGAAGTCCAAGAATAGCTGGAGTGCCAAGGTTCGCCATCACGGTTCTGAAGCAGTGGTTCCTAACTTAGATTTATGTATTTAGTGTATTGTACTTGTACACATTGAGTCAACACATAACAAAAAGAAATGTCTATAAACTGTATAAAACTAAGTGTTAATTTATAAACAAACATCTAAACCATTTATATATTTAATCGCACCAGGAGTAGCCCTTAGAAAATCTTCACTATTGCCCTCATGTGTTCTAAAATATGTTACACATTCTGTTGCTGGTGATGGTCATTTCTCCTATTTATGCAGAAAGTCTGCACATCTACCATACCATGAACATATTCTATTAATGCTAGCCCATATCTTGAGAGGTTGATCAAAACTGGAGGGTGTTTTGGTTACACATTGAAAGTGGGGGGTGGCCTGGGGGCTTTAATTCCCAGATGTCTAAGTCAGTACATTGGTTGATCAGCATTTTATGGAATTGACTTAGGCTTCTGGGAATTGAAGTCCAAACCCAAAGGTTGAAAAAAACTACTCTAGGGGAAAATGTAAGATATTAAGTTGCTCAATTAAGATATGAGTTGCTTCGGCAAGAAGAGTGGCATATAATAATAATAATAATAATAATAATAATAATAATAATAATAATAATAATAATAATAATAATAATAATAATAATAATAATAATAATAATAATAATAATAATAATAATAATAAAAACAAACAAAACAATGATGTTGCCAGTTATGGAAGGTGTAAGAATTTTCCAGGTTTTAAAACTGAACAATATCAACCAAAAGCAAATAACACCGTTTAGTTTTTGAGTTCGTTCTCAGTTCTGTGCTTGCTTAAAATAGGAATTAATTTTTTTTTGAACTATTAAGGATTAACTAGGTAATTGATAGGCAGTGCTTGTTTTAGGATAAGGACTGTGGTGGCTCAGTGGTTAAGAAGCTCGCCTTGTTAGCTGGAAGGCTGGCAAGCCAGCAGTTCGAGACCTGGGTACTGCATGTTGGATTGAGTGCCTGCCTCTGTCCCAGCTCTTAGGGGCATGAAAGGAACCTCATTTAGGTGTTCCCTGAGCGGAGTTTTTCCCGCAAAAATATTTTCAATCCAGAATAATTTCTGGCACTAAATAACAACAACAACAACTCAGGAATTATTATTATTATTATTATTATTATTATTATTATTATTATTATTATTATTATTATTATTATTATTATTATTATTATTATTATTATTATTATTATTATTATTATTAGGGCCGTAGCCAGGATTTCAGCCCACCACCCCACCACCCGGCTATGGCCCTGATTATTTTTATAGAATAGCTGGATGTCTTTGAATTTTAGTTTTATTGAATTCAAGAGTAAGAAGCCCTTCTAATTTGGAAGAAAGGTGTGTCAGCCACTTAATTAGTGAAAAAATTATATTATTAATCAGCTTGCTTTTCTCAAAGCCTCGCATAGGTGCCGTTTTTTTAAATTAATCAAAGAAAGCTTAAGATATAGAGCCAAATAAAAGAAAGGTCACTTTCTTCAGCTTTTACTTTTTTAAAACCCTCAAATCAGGAACAGAAGAATTGATTCACTTTAATGCAGAGAATTCATACATGCTGTTCCCTTGAGGAGAGAATGTACCTCTGTTTCCAAAACGAGTTAAGTGATGGCCCGTTCCTTAAAGCAAACCAGGAAATGTAAATGGGCTGCTTTGAGCTGTTATATTATTTTTAAAAAATAAATTGTTACAGGTCATCCAAAGTGCACGAACTTCTTGGCTGCCCTGACGGAAGACCAATTTGGGGAGGGAGCGGGGCAGCGTCAAAGGAGAAAGAAAGGAGCTGTTTTTCATCAGGGCCTGCCGGCTCAGAGCAGGCTGTGCTTATGTTGTGGTTCATGAGCGGGGGGTGGATTATCAGCAAGGCTTGAAAGCAGCCAGGCGAAGCACTCGTCCCCCTGCTGGTTCCCATCTCTCCTTCTTGACTCAGCTGTTTCCTGTTTGGCGTTTCAGGGCTGGCGTACATCTGTGAGGGCTTGAAGGAGCAGCGGAAAGGCCTGGTCACGCTGGTGCTGTGGAATAACCAGCTGACTCACACCGGCATGGCCTACGTGGGGATGACCCTGGTAAGTCCTCCTTTGAACTGAGAACCAGAATCTGGACATCATGCTACTGCCTCTTTCGTAGAGTATAGGAAGCTTTTTCCTCCAGAGTGAGATGGTGGATCATTAGGCCAGCCTTATCTGCTTTTTACTGACACTGGTCATTCTTCCCATCATCTGCTACCTCTTCCTTTAAATGGAATTGTCAGGGATTGAACTCGGGGCCTTTTGCATGCAAAGCAAACACTTTTTATGAGCTGCCACCTTTCCCCTGTGCTTTGATGCTCCTCTTCCGTTTCTGTGCCCTCTTTCCTCTATGCCTGTGATGGTGAACCCTGGTACTCCAGTTGTTCTTGGACTTCAATTCCCAGAAGCCCAAGCCCCCATGAATCCACATGAATGGGTAGTTTCCGGGAGCAACAAGGGCGGCACAGGCCAGATGAATCGCAGTAAACCCCTTCGTGTGGATTCACGGGGGCTTGGGCTTCTGGGAATTGAAGTCCCAAGAACATCTGGACTGCCAAGGTTCACTATCATGGCTCTATGTTAATAGTAAAGGTAAAGGTCACTCTTGCTTGAAAGTCAGTCGTATCTGACTCGGGTTCAGTGCTCATTTCTGTTTCATAGCCGAAGAACCAGCTCAGTCTGCTTCTGCAGACGTTTCCATAGTCATGTGGCAGGCATGACTAGACACCAGAGTGCACGGATTGCTGTTTACCTTCCCACTGAAGTGGTCCCTATTTATCTACTTGCAATTTCTTTCTTTTGAACTGCCAGGTTGGCAGGAGCTGGGACAAAGACGGGAGCTCATTCCATCCTGCAGTACTCAAGAATCAAACTGCTGACCTGCCGCCTTCCAGTCAGCATCTTAGCTACTTGAGCCACTGCAGTTCCTATACTAATAGTGCTAACTACTACAATGCAATAATAATAGTGAACCGCCCAGAGAGTGTGGCAGTATATAAGTGTAATTGCTGTTGCTATGCTGGCATGTGTTGATGGATCAAGAAAGAGCATTTAGAGCAGTCTTTCCCAACCTTTGGTTTTGGGACTTCAATTCCCAGAAGCCTAAGTCAGTTCCCCAAAGCACTGATGAGCCAATGGGCTGACTTAGGCTTCTGGGAATTGCGGTCCCCCTGTGGGGCGTGTACATCTCAGCTCACTGCCTGTCCTGATATGACCCACTAGGGTTGGTTCTTTCTTGGATGGCCAGCTCCTACACAAGAACATTGCAGCAGGGAGTTTTGATCAATGTGAACTGACAATATAATAACCCACAAAACCTTGTTTCCCCCTCAGCCTCACACACAGAGCCTGGAGACCCTGAATCTGGGTCACAACCCCATCGGCAACGAAGGCGTCCGCAACTTGAAGAATGGGCTGATAAGCAATCGCTCGGTGCTTAGGTTGGGCTTGGCATCAACGAAGCTGACGTGTGAGGGTAAGCCAGGCTTTGCCCTCTCCTGGGGTCAGACAGCTTTCTGCTGAGAAGCCATAGCAAAGCCCAGCTAGATTCAACACTGACCCGTTGCTGTCTCTTTTCTTGCTCAGGTGCAGTGGCAGTAGCTGAATTCATTGCAGAGAGCCCCCGCTTACTTCGGCTGGACCTCCGGGAGAATGAGATAAAGACCGGAGGACTGATGGCCTTATCTCTGGCCTTGAAAGTCAACCACTCGCTGCTGCGGCTGGATCTCGACAGGGAGCCCAAGAAGGAATCGGTAGGTGAACTTGTGCCCTTTATTACAGAGGGAGGTTAGATGCTAACCCTGTGGCAGACATTAAAACTTCCAGTCCTGCAAAACTGCGTGGTTTATTGTGCAGTGAGAATAGGTCTAATTACTGAGCAGAAGAAGCAGGATTTGCTGATCTGCTGGCGTTCCACCTTTATCTGGACCAGAGGGGCTGCAGTGGCTCAGTGGTTAAGAAGCTTGCCTTGTTAGCTGGAAGGTTGGCAAGTTGGCAATTCAAGACCCGAGTACTACATGACAGAATGAGCACCAGTCTCTGTCCTAGCTCCTGCCAACCTAGCAGTTTGAAAGCAAGAAATTGCAAGTAGGTCAATAGGGACCACTTTGATGGGAAAAGATCTTGGGGACGTGAAATGAGCCTCGTTCTGGCATCCCCTGAGCAAAGTTCCTCCAGCAAAAATCCTTTTAATCTAGAAAGCACCTTTGTGTTTCTGTGTTTCTGACGCAGTTGGAGATCCGAGTACTGCATGATGGAATGAGTTCCTGTCTCTGTCCCAGCTGTTTCTAAACTTTGAAAGCAAGAAATTGCAAGTACATCAATAGGTATCTCTTTGGTGAGAAAGGCAACAGCATTCCATGTCTAGTCATGCCTGCCATATTACACAGAAACGTCTGCAGACTCAGACAGCTGTGGCTCTTTGGCTGTAACTGGAGATGAGCACTGAACCCTAGAATCGGACCTGGCTAGCTTTTGAGCAAGGGCAATTTTTACCTTTACCCCATCTGGTCTTGTCTGCAAACAGCACAGGCTGTTGTGTGTGAAAGGTGAGATTACCCTGAATGCATTTGATTAGTGTTCCTCTCCCTGTTTAATCTGGAGGATGAAGCCTAATATCCTTGCCGGTCTGCATTCACTTGAAATGTCCCATTTTAAGAGCTTCCTGGGTTACAAGGCAGTAACTCAACTCCGCACCAGTTGCAGAAGGCATTGTCAGTTGTGCTTGATACTGGCCTTCTCACTTTCCGTTCACCAAAGGTCGGTTTTCCACTTTGGCTGCTGGCACTGAGTGCAGGCTCACCTCACCTGTAACCATGATATCCTTTTCCCCAAGCAAGCAGCTCAGGCCATCTATGCTGCTGTGCAGAAGTGATAAAAGTTATATTAAAGCAGGTTAGCAGGTTATTGCTGCCTTCCACACCTGTGTAGCTTTTAGGACAAGTAGGTTTACAACAGAGAAAACGACCCATCCCAAAACTTAATTCCCTGGACAGGGATGTTTTAAGGGGTTTGTGTGTGTAATAGCAATAGCAATTATATTTTTATACCAGCCCATAGCGCTTTAGTGGGCTCTGTGGGCAGTTTACAAGTAATTTGCATTTTGCCCCTAATATGCTTGGTAGTCATTTTACCAACCTAGGAAAGCTTGAGTCAACCTGGATCCCTGTTGGGATCAAACTCACAATGTCAGCAGTTTTGGCTGCAGTACAGCGGTTTAACTACTGCTGTATTGCAGGCAACTCTGATACATCTCGGTCAACACTAAGACCTGAGGCAACGCTTGGGAGGAGAGATTCCTTACAATAAATTATGTTCCCCACATCCTTTTGCGGAACTGTCCTGGTTCAAGTGGTTACATTGCTGAACTTGGCAACTGGAAGGTCAGCAGTTCAAGACCCAAGGACTGCACGACAGAGTGAGCTCCCATCTCTGTCCCAGCTCCTGCCAACCTACCAGTTCAAAAGCAAGAAATTGCAAGGAGATAAATAGGAACCACTTCGGTGGGAAGGTAAACAGCGTTCCATGCACTCCAGTGTTGAGGCATGCCTGCCACACGTTCACGGAAATGTCTGCAGATGCAGACAGCGCTGGTTCTTTGACTGTTAACAGAGATGAGCACTGAACCTTAGAGTCGGATACAACTGGCTTTCGAACAAGGGTGACCTGTCCTTTTATAATTGTGCCAAGACCTCACGTAGTCCTTCAATCTGTGTCTCTCTCCCTTCCAGGTGAAGAGCTTTATTGAAACCCAGAAGGCCCTCCTGACAGAAATCCAGAACGGCTGCAAGCGGAACTTTGTCCTAGCCAGGGAGAAGGAAGAGAAGGAGCAGAAGCTCCAGCAGTCCACCTCCATGCCTGAAATCATGGTGACCGAGCCCCTCGAAGAGGAGAGAGTGGAAGAGGAGGAGGAAGAGCAGAACGGAGACCCAGCCCCTAAGCCGGAAGAGGGAGAGGAGGTCGAGGAGACCCCTTCAGCACAGGAGAATGGGACCCTCAGCAGGATCGATGGCAACCAGGACTCGTCTGATTCCGATTCGGACACAGAGGAAGAGGAGGATGAGAAGCTGGAGATGAAAGCGATTGCCCCTTTGCAGGAACAGTGTGGCAGTCCAGATAGTGTGGCTGGTCCCCTTGGCTCTGAAAAGGCAGCCCCTCCGCTGAGCACTCCAGAGGAGGTAAAACGTGAATTGAGAGAAGGAGTTGCCAGTGGGCTGCCAGCACAAACCAATTCCCCTGCCAATGAGCGGCGAATCGCAGTCTCCAGTCCCGGGCGAGGACATAAGATCTTTGTTGTGACCCGAGTGGAGAGCCTGCCGGAGAAAAAGGATGAGCGCAACGCCCGGCCGCAGAGCCCCACCGCACCGCAGGCAGTTCCCCCGAAGCAGCCCAGCTCTTCAGCCCAGCCTCAGACAGCAAAAACTGATGAGCAAATGAAGGAGCCATTGTCTGAGTCGACAGACAGCTCTAAGCTGTCTCCCCCCTCCACGCCGAACTCTGGTTTGGGGGTGGAAGAGACGGGCCTCGAGCCGTGTGAGGACAGGACGCCCCACACGGTGCTGTTGCCTAACGGACTCAGGACAGAGTTTGCTCACGCGCTGCCGGACGCGTCCTTCGGGCGTGATGGGAAAATGGGCAGTTGTGCTGTAGAACATGGTAAGGAAGAGCAAGGCGTTTTGTGTTGCAGGGGAGGAGATGATGGGCAGCCCTTGCTTCATAGAATCCCTGAGTTGGAAGGGGCTTTTTAGGCCATTGAACTCAATCCCCTATTCATTGCAGGGATCCAAATCCAAGTAGATAATATGACAGATGGTTGTCCAGTTCTCTTGAATGATTCCAGTGTTGGAGCGCTCACCATCTCTCCAGGCAGTCGGTTCCACTGTCGTACTGCTCTAACCATTAAGACGTTTTTCCTAATATTCAGCCTATGTCTGGCCTCCTTTAGTTTCAGCCCATTATTTCGTGCCAGAAATAGTGACATGAAATATTGGGCTGCGATGGCTCCATGGCTAAAAAGCTCCCCTTGTTAGCTGGAAGGCTGGCAAGTCGGCAGTTTGAGACCCGGGTACTGCATGACAGATTGGGCGCCTGTCTCTCCCAGCTCTTGGGGACATGAACGGAGCCTCATTTGGGTGTCACCTGAGCGGAGTTTCTCCAACAAAAATCCTTTCAACCCAGAATAATTTCTGACACGAAATTATTATTGTTAGCCCATTGTTACATGGAGAACAGATCTTTCCCCTCCTCTGTATGGCCATCTGTCAGGTATTTGAAGAATGATCATATTCCCTCTTGGTCTCCTTTTCTCAAGGCTGAACAGGCCCAGTTCCTTCAGTTTTTCCTCCTAGGGCAGTGATGGCCAACCTTGGCACCCCAACTGTTCTCGGACCTCAATTCCCAGAAGCTCTGATCATCTGGTGTGCTGACTTGGACTTCTGGTAATTGAAGTCCAGGAACAGCTGGAGTGCCAAGGTTTGCCACTGCTGTCTTAGGGCTTGGGTTCCATTCCTCTGAACATCCTTGTTGCCTTTCTCTCTACTTGGCTGTTCCACTACACTGTGGGCAGATGGAATGAGTTTGGCCAATTTGAGAGTTAAAAACCAGAACTGCAGTGTATGCTTCAGGCAGATGTAGGCCAGTTGGGCCCTCCAGATGTTTTGGACTACAGCTCCCATAAGCCCCAGCCAATGGATGCATGGGAAGTGTTGTTCAAAATACCTAGAGCCCTAGTGGCTAACCTTGGCACTCCAAATGTTCTTGGATTTTGATTACCAGAAACCCAAGTCAGCACTCCTGCTAATTAGGGCGTCTGGGAATTGAATTTCCAGAAAAGCTA
Organism: Furcifer pardalis; assembly: GCA_030440675.1. Lineage (NCBI taxonomy): Eukaryota > Metazoa > Chordata > Lepidosauria > Squamata > Chamaeleonidae > Furcifer > Furcifer pardalis. Next base: position 310,219,327 of record CP126890.1, read on the forward strand.
TAGAGTGCCAAGGTTAGCCATCGCTGACCTAGAGGGTGCTAGAGTCTACCCTGGCCTGTTCTATAGCTGCTGACTGCATGATTGGGTAATTCCTTTCCTGACTCTGCACTTTGTTTTTCAGAACTGAACTGTTCCAAAAATGAAAAGGAACTGGAGGAATTACTTTTAGAAGCCAGCCTAGAGATGGGGCAGGAGCCAATGTGACGCTGTGAGTAAGCAAGCTGTATCTTCAAATGGGTTAAGAGGGGAAATCATCTCCGTGGAAAGAAAAGACCCTTGGAGAGGATAGGGCTGTGGTGGCAAACCTTGGCACTCCAGGTGTTCTTGGACTTCAGTTCCCAGAAGCCCGAGCACCCTGTGAATCCACACAAATGGGTTTACTGTGATTCATCCGGCCCACACTGCCCTCGTCGCTCCCGGAAGCGGAAGTAAAACATGCCCGTATGGTTAAGACTCTTCTGAGTTAACCCTTCCTCCATACAGGCGTGTTTTACTTCCACTTCCGGGAGTAACAAGGGCAGTGCGGGCCGGATGAATCGCAGTAAACCCATTCATGTGGATTCACAGGGTGCTTGGGCTTTTGGGAATTGAAGTCCAAGAACATCTGGAGTGCCAAGGTTCGCCATCACTGGGATAGGGTAAAGGTCAAGGTGGCCCTTTCTCGAGGACACTCTTTACTAGCTATAGCTAGTGTACGGAATGCTGTACTGGCTATAGCTACTAAACAGCGTTCTCTCCACTCGGGTGTCTAGTCATGCCTGCTCCATGTCCTCGGAAACATCTGCAGATGCAGACAGCACTGGCTCTTTGGATATAAACAGATGAGCACTGAACCCTAGAGTCGGATACGACTGGCTTTCAAACAAGGGCGACCTTTACCTAGTCATTTGGCAACAAGCAAATGAGCCTATCAAATATTATTATTATTATTATTATTATTATTATTATTATTATTATTATTATTATTATTATTATTATTATTATTATTATTATTATATTTAGACTTATATGCCGCTCTACTTGCCGAAGCAACTCAGAGCGGCTAACATAACACGGGCATCATATATTACAATATCAAATAAATACGACATAAGCATATACAGTCAGTAAATCTAACATAAAAATGAAAATGCATATAAAAAATCAACTCCCGCCTGCTGAGAACTATTACCACATACTAGCACAGTTATACAATACAAAAAAGCAAAAATATACAATACACTAGCACAGAAAATACAGTACAGTAAGGAGAGTCAAGAGAGTCCTTATCTCTTCCCAGCAGGGAGGGGGCTGGCCGTGGAACAGCTGTGGTGGCAGCAGTGGCAATCTTTGGCCAGCCAGCCATCCCATGCAACTGCCTCCCATTCCCCAGCCCGACTGGCTGGAGAGAGTCTGTTGGTGGACACGGTGGCTGTGGCGGGGATGTTATAGCCATGGCCATTCCACACAGTATAGGTGATTCAAGCCGCCTTTATCCCTTCCCGGGCTGGGAAGGGCTGGCCCCGACACAGGTGCGTTGGCAGCGGGGAGGTCTTGGTCCCAACCGTGAGTCTCACCACCCTTTATACCTTCCCGGGCTGGGAAGGGCTGGCCCCGACACAGGTGCGTTGGCAGCGGGGAGGTCTTGGTCCCAACCGTGAGTCTCACCACCCTTTATCCCTTCCCGGGCTGGGAAGGGCTGGCCCCGACACAGGTGCGTTGGCGGCAGGGAGGTCTTGGTCCCAACCGTGAGTTTCACCGCCCTTTATCCCTTCCCGGGCTGGGAAGGGCTGGCCCAGACACAGGTGCGTTGGCGGCGGGGAGGTCTTGGTCCCACCGTGAGTCTCACCGCCCTTTATCCCTTCCCGGGCTGGGAAGGGCTGGCCCCGACACAGGTGATCCAAATCCTGCTGACCCTGCTTCTCTGAATGTCTCCTCACTCCTTTCCTCTTTCTCTTTTCAGTTCTGGGCCACTCCGCATCCAGTGAATTCTGTTTGGGAATCGCCAGTCTTAGCTTTACGTCCCCTTTGCTCCATGTGACTTTGAAGGGGTTAAATAACAGACTGCAATATGGAGAAGAAGACCTGACTCGCCTGTTGAACTTTATTCCCTATTGCCTCCCACCCCAAACTCTTTTTGACGTCTTCCCTCTGAAAAAGAAGCGTCCTACAGTGGAGATGCTCCAGGGATTAGAAGGGGCAGAGAGGACCTTCCCTTCGAGAAGAGCTTCCTTACCTGAGTACGGGGTGAACTCCTGACATCTTTGCCTCCTGGGTTTGTCTCTCTGAAGCTGTAGCCAGGGGCAACTTGCAATGCTTTCTTCCTTTATTTGTGGGACAACCCTGACAAATTAATTCACAAGGAGACCAGCTTCTAGACTTCGGACCCTCTTTCTCCAGCCTAAAAGGGGGGAGTATTTTTTTTATATATATACAGACAAATGTCTGAGAGCTGAAGGGGCCTCTGTTTTAGTGCTTTCTGCGCCGTTTGAGTGTGGCAGGCCCTAGTAGAACCACGTCCCCCCCAAAAAAACAACAACACCACACTACTAATTCAAGGCACGGCTGTTCTGCGTCCGAATGGCCAAAACCTTCTCGCGTTGCGGTCCTACGCTTGAAATGCTTCTCTCAGTCAAGCAAAAACTGGAGGCTGTTAAAATCACAGCATAGACTATTATTTATTTTTTAGTTTTTATTTCATTCCTCCTCCCTCCGCCCGCCCCTTTAAGATGTGTCTCCTCGTTTGTCTGTCTTTCGTTGGTGTCTATTTATAAGGAAACGGGAACAGTTTTCCCTTTGAACTCTCCGCCCTTTTTGGAATGACTTGGCCTCCATCTCTTTAAGTTTTTGGAGTTCTGCCTACTGTGAAATCTTACACTTGCAAAAACAACAAAGAGGAAAGAGGGTGGAAGCTGGAGAGTAAAAACACTGTCCTTTCGAAGAATCACGATAAATAACACAGGAGCAGAAGAAGGAATTTCTTGTGCTTTGATAGATTCTTTTTGTCTCATTACCCATAAATTGGGAAACTGCCACAATTCTGTATTCCCTTTGTTGAAAACATGCACCTCTGAGGAAAGCGTCGCCCCTGCTGTGCCGTGCCGTACCATTGGACAGTAGGAGGTGCATATATGTCTGGGTCTCTAATAGATTTATTAACTGATGGTAAACTGTATAAAACTGCATGTGTGCAGTGGTAGAGAATGGGGGGTATTTGGTTTGGCTGTTCTCTTCCCCCCCCTTCCCAAATGATAAAACTGACTTGAGAAACGTCTTAGGATGCTGCTGGTTTGTGGATAGTAGAATCTGTTCTCTAATTTAACCAACCTATTTGTATAGCTGGGTGGGTTTTTTTCAACAATTCCCGTAACACACGTCAAATCGTGGGGGAGATGTAAAAGCTGTGGGGGAGAAATAATGTTAGCTCACTGGGGAGCTCTTCAGAGTCCAGAATTACTGCTGTTTTAGAATGAGACTAAATCGGTTCCAGCCAAAGGTTGATTTCTCGAATGGGGGAAGGGAATTGAATTGAGCCATGTCGTCGGCATCTGAAGCATGAACCTTTCCCCCCCAAAGCTGTGTTCCATTTTGGGAGGAGCTCCAGATTTCTGGTCCAGGAGGACATGGGTTCGAGGTCGACAAAAAATGTCTAGGACCGGGGGGGGGGGGGGGGAGATGGATAATTTTATTTCTCAGGGAATGTTAAGTTTTGCCATGCCCCCCTCTAGGACCGTAATGGCAAACCTCGGCACTCCGTGTATTCTTGGACTTCAGTTCCCAGAAGCCCAAGTCCCTGTGAATCCACACAAATGGGTTTACCACGTGGACGCACAGTAAACCCATTTGTGTGGATTCACAGGGACTTGGGCTTCTGGGAATTGAAGTCCCAAGAACACATGGAGTGCCGAGGTTCATCATCACGGGACTAGGGTGTCATGCTGTTGCCCAGAAATGACAGTAAGCCAGAACTCTACTGTGGATTTTGTGTACAACTGGTGGAGTTAGCTTGCACACTTTTCCGTGTCCCCTTTCTACCCGTTGCTGTGATCAAAGAGGTTTTTATAAAGCCAGAAAGAATGAGGTACATCCAGCTCCAGAGGCTGAAATGTCCCCTTCTTGCAAGCACGGAAGCCGCTGGTTCACTAAGAAGAGAACTGGGATCGATCCTTATGTATACGCAAAGGTTTCCTTTGGCAACACGGGAGGTGACCAGCCTTGTTACGACCAGTGCTGCCTCGGATTTAAAATTAGACACAATTTAGTGTTTTAACATTTAGTGGCAGGCGTTTTAATGATCCCTTTACCCGCCCCTCTAGTCACCAGAACCCAGTTCAAATCTACTCGCAGGAAAGCCTCCCTGTCTCCATTTTATCCTCATCTGCGGCTGACCTACAACTTTACGCCTCTAGAAACGAAACTAAAATCTCCGTGGAAATCCTACGGTACTAAGGCGTGACATAAGCAGGAATGAAAAGGACCCCCCCCCCCCCCAAGTAGACTAGAGGAAACTACCTCCCTCCTCCCCCCCAAAAAAAAGAAAGAAAGAAAGAAAAGAAAACGGGGGCAGGCGGGAAGGATTGGCTGTTGGGTAGATGTAGAACATAAAGCTTTTTTTACTTTACTATTGTTATTTTTCTTAAGTGCAATAAAATCTGTCAGGGAGCTAAAGAGGGCACTTTTGCTGCATGGCATTTAAGGATGGAGAGGCCAAAACGCAACGCGTTGTGCGCCCTTCACCCTCTTATCCATGATTCTCTTTTAGTCACACGTGCGCACACACATACAGACACATACACACACACACTATAGCTATATGTATAGACACCTAAGGGTTTTTGCTGCATTAACACTACATTTACAGGAAAAGATGGCGCCAGTTTGATTTATTTTCTTTCTTTAATGTCTTTATTTTGTCGTCGTGTGTGGAGCTTTTATTTTTGTTGAGAAATTTTCTTCTATTAAATGAAAAAGCTGCATTCATCAAGTGGTTTCTTTACATCTGTTTTGTGTTTTGGGGGCTTTGGCAGAGCTGTAAGCAACACACACACACACACACACACACACACACACACACACACACACACACACACACACACACACACACACACACACACACACACACACACACACACACACACACACACACACACACACACACACACACACACACACACACACACACACACACACACACACACACACACACACACACACACACACACACACACACACACACACACACACACACACACACACACACACACACACACACACACACACACACACACACACACACACACACACACACACACACACACACACACACACACACACACACACACACACACACACACACACACACACACACACACACACACACACACACACACACACACACACACACACACACACACACACACACACACACACACACACACACACACACACACACACACACACACACACACACACACACACACACACACACACACACACACACACACACACACACACACACACACACACACACACACACACACACACACACACACACACACACACACACACACACACACACACACACACACACACACACACACACACACACACACACACACACACACACACACACACACACACACACACACACACACACACACACACACACACACACACACACACACACACACACACACACACACACACACACACACACACACACACACACACACACACACACACACACACACACACACACACACACACACACACACACACACACACACACACACACACACACACACACACACACACACACACACACACACACACACACACACACACACACACACACACACACACACACACACACACACACACACACACACACACACACACACACACACACACACACACACACACACACACACACGTTCTTTGCCAAACAGAGAAGACCTGGTGGTGTTAGATTGTAGTAATAAAATGAATAGCAAATGGTGGGATAGGGAATTGAACAGCAGGCAGTAAAAAACTGGTGGAGTTCTGTACAACATTGCTATTTACATTAGATGGCCCTTTGTGGAGCAGTGTGAGTCAAGAGAGATGCTGGCAGTCAGTATCTCCTGATCTATCTAAAGAGAAATCCTCAAGTTATCTACACTGGTGGGTCTTAAATTTGCCCTTAAGTTTTGGGTTTTGGTTTCAATAATGCCTATCCATTCAAGAACATCTATGGACACAGACAGACAGTACCTGATTCTGGGATCTACAGTGCCTATAACCGTGATGGTGAACCTTGGCACTCCAGATGTTCTTGGACTTCAGTTTCCAGAAGCCCAAGCCCCCGTGAATCCACATGCATCGGTTTGCTGCAATTCATCTGGCCCTCGCTCCCTTCATCACTCCTGGAAGCAGAAGTAAAACGCACCCGTATGGATGAATGAAGATAAGATTGCCGAAAGCGGAAGTAAAACGCGCCCATACGGGCATGTTTTGCTTCCAGGAGCGATGAGGGCAGCGCAAGGTAGATGAATTGCAGCAAACCCATTTCTGTGGATTCACTTGGGCTTCTGGGAATTGAAGTCCAAGAACATCTGGAGTGTCAAGATTCGCCATCACGGGCCTGTAAGGTTTCCTTCCTATGAAAAGGAGAATAGTGAGTTCTGAGCACATGAAAAGTGTCTAATCACAACCATCATTAGACCTTGGGATTATTGAAGGATGGAGCTGCCAGCAAACAGGTACTACTACTGCAGGCTGAGGGTTTTGTCATTTTCGGGTCAAGAACCATGAGAAGATGATTGTTGAATGTGACTGAAGTTTTTATCTGCCCATGTTTATTTTGATTTTAACAGTGCTCACCCAACTGTTTCTGGAGGCACCCAGTTTTAGAGTATGATGGCAATCTTATCTTCATTCATCCTAGTCTGTAGATAGGCTGCCCTGGCAGCTGGAGGTTCGATTTCACCACCAAGGAGCCACTCATATTAATGAATCGCTCCGTGCTAGATGAGCCCGCCATCCTTTCCGACAGTATTTTCAAATACTTGCATCACTTCCCACATATTGTGCGCAAAACATTTCTGCTAAAGTCAGTGGAAGGCTTTCCTGAAGTGAGCAGATGGAACGTGTACCAGGAAATGGCATTTGGAAGTATAATTTATTTGCTCTTGACAAATACCAGTAAACAGTACACTTGGTTAAACACTGCTTAAAACTGCGATTATTGCACATAACTTATTTCTACACGACACCTTCTGTTTCTAGACCCACAATTCTGAAACGCAACACGGGGTTTTCAGTGTCTCCTGTTGGAATGGAAACAGAAAATCTACAACTCTATAGTGTGGCCTGTAAGTCCCTACTGAATCGTTCTTTAAATTTGTCACTTACTGTATCCAGGGTGCCACAGTTATTATTCTGCTCATGTACTTGTCATAAAAATCCACTCTTCAAGTGTAAATGCGCTTAAATCGGCCATATTTCTTTGGGCAGGGACTTATGGGCCACCCTTGTACAAAGGGGCCTGAAATTTAGACTCCTATTTCTTAATGCTGTTATCACCCAAAGTTAGAGATAAAATTTGCCCCTCAATGCTTGATATGCCCTTCTCCCCTATTAGTAATGAACTGGTGTCTTCCATTCTTAGGGTTGTCCAGTTGGCTTTGTCCAATAGAAGACTAGTTGCCGTTTTTGCTGGCGTATAAGACCCACTGTTCCTACCTTAACATACACTGGAAAAATGCAGTGTGTCTTGTGCTGTATATAGTGGCCTAAAGTGGCCTATTTTGGTACTAACGGGGTGCGCCTTATACTCCGATGTGTCTTATACGGTAGTTTATTTACATGTTTGAACCCTTCCTTTATCATTTTGTTGCTTCTGTTGTGCTGGAGCATTTTGCTGTCTGTTGAAGAGAGTGAAAGCAACTAGGCAACCCATTGACGCAAAAGACCTGTACACATGACAGTGGATGAAGTTGGAGGGGAGACATCATCATCTTACCCAAAGCAAGGTCTGCTTTTGCAGTATGCTGGTTTTTTTCATCGCATGAAACCCCCCCTCCCCCCGACTCTTTTCTCCCATATGTATAAGAACCACAACCCTGCCCCATAGTCCTAACCTAAAATGCTACAATGCCCCTCTGACTTCACTTATAGTTTCTTCTATTCACAGCATTTGTAAGTTACACACACACACACATGCACGCGCACGAGGTTAAAAGTACCATTAGCATCACACACACACATGCCGTAAGCCTTGACTTAAGACTTCCTTGGTCCAAACTATGGTGCATTCTTTGTGAGAAGAAAGTGACTTTCCAACTTCCCCAAAGCTTCAAGATCATCTTCCCATAGTACAGTGGGGCCTCGGTTTACAAACATCTCGGTTAACATAATTTTCGGTTTACAGATGGAAGTCCATTGAAAACAATGCCTTAGTTTACGAAGGTTTTTTTGCAATACAAAGCAAGTTCCCCCAGGATACATTGAGCTGGGAGGTTTATAGCACCACCTCTGTGCACATGTTTTGGTTTACATTTTTTTTTTTTTTTTGCAGTATGAAACATCCTGGAGAACACATTAAATTCATAAACCAAGGTACCACTGTAATATTTTCCCCAGGAACCTCCCCCCTCTGAATTTCCTAAATGATTCTAGGAGGTGTTCTAGGGTGCATAGGCAAGTCACAGAAGCACTACCTAGTTATCGTCCTACTTCTCCATCATCCTAAGTTTAATTGGACAAGTGTTCTACAACAGTGCTTGTTAGAGATTAGTCCTCTGGCTATTTTTGACTTCAACTCCCTCAACATGGACCAAGATAGGTGGGTCTTCTGGATGGAGAACTTCAAACCATTGGGTGGACCAAAGTTTGAGAACTGCTGTGACCTACAAAAACACCCAGCACATTTCAGCACAAGCATCATACAGACAACACATACAAAACTTTCTTCAAACCAGCTTGTCTACATTACTATTTTCATGCTATCCCTGGTAAGCTGCTTCTGAAAATCCCTACAGTTCCTTGGAACACAAGTTGAAAGCCACATTTCCACACCTTTCTGCCTCAGTCAGCTTCTTCTTTTTTGTAGTCCTTCTCCAGAGAAGCAAGGGCCCTCAGCTGCCCCATATGATGTCTTATGGAGTGGTCCAAGTTAACAGTGTGTTTAAGATACTTCGCCCCTTCCTGCACAGTGAAAGGAAAGTCACGTGACAAGAACTTCTCAAAAAGTTCTGGATCACCATCCAAGGCCATGATATTCCCAAGCTCCTTGTGTTTGGCAAAAAGGTCCTTGCAGTTTTCTGTGAAGACATGCCACATCGGCGTTTTCTCATAGTCACTGGTGGGTTGGCTTTGTAGCCTGTCTTCCATACACTGCAGGGTCCAGCTCAAACGGCATGGCCACTGGTTGGCTAAGACCACCCATCCTGCCACTGAGCGGGGACAAATGTTATACCTCAAGGCGTGCTGCTGGGTCATCAGCCGGAGCGTAATGGGGATGGTGTTGACGATTCTCTTCATATGGACGATATTGTCTGGAATAAATTTGTAAAGGCAGTCTTGCTCATTGTGCAAGCAGTGGAACGCTTCATGGATGTACTGAACTGCTTGGAGGTCAATCTGGTGTTGATCGACATCTGAGGATGCCTCCATGACTGCCAAAGCAGCCTGTTTTCCTTTAGACTTCTTTACTCCCTGTTCCATATTTCTCGTAATGATCCTGTACATCAAGTCTTCCCGAGTTTGGAAGGCCTCGTGCAGAAACCGCATCTTGGACCTGATGCCGATTTCTGGGATGGAGAACGGCAGCGTCACGGTACGGTTGAGGTAGACGTAGCCGTTGTCGGCCATGCCTTTCATATTGGATGCCTGCTCTAAGCAAGAGACGATGACGCAAGGGTCTACCACCAGGATGAAGATGAATGGGGCGTTGGTGTCCGAGAGCAACGTGTTGATGGCATTCAGAACCCCGACCACCCTTTCTGGGTAGCACATGTCCAAGCACGTAATTTCGAAGACGATTCTCAACCGCTGCCTCTCAAAGACCTCCATGTAATACATAAAGTTGGTGAGGACTTCGATCTCTTTCTTTACTGAACTCATGAAGCCGAGGTGGCTGGTGAATTTCTCATCGCTGGTCAAACTCTCAATCTTCTTCTTTTCACTGATGAGCAGGTGCTTAATGATGGGAATAAGGGACGCCAAGGCTCCCGAACCAGAGACAGCAGCAAAGGTGCCGCCGAGGATTTTCAAGACACTGCCATCTCTTATCTGCGGCACAAGGAAGGCCGTTGCAACCAACCCAACCCCAGACATCAGGACAAAGAGGAGGCCGCCAGTTATGAAAAAGACTCTCTTTTTAGCTCTCCACTCATCTTGGCTAAACCCAGAGGCAAATCGCGGCCTCTTCCCCACCACATGGTAGAAGCTCAGAGGCAGAGGGCCAAAGTGGTTCCGGATGTTGTCACACAAGGTGGTCACCAGCCCAGCCCATAGCTTGTCGCTACCAGCGTACTGCCAAGCGCTGAACCGTATGAAAAGGAAGTCAATATTCTTCCTTCGGAGGTGGACTTCGGTGATGATTGGCTCGTAGAAGACTAGGTACCACAAAAGGGTGAGATAGTTCCAACCTTCTGGTCGGCGTGGCCTCTGGTGGGACCTTAAGAACTCATTTTCTTCTCTTTGTTGGGATTCCTTCTTCATGCACACTACACAAAGGGAGAGGGAAACAACGTCATCAGTAGAGGGTAGGGGAGCAAAGAAGCAAAAGAAGCCCAAAGCAAGAGGATCCCAGTTTTTGAGAACTCAAACCCCCATGCATTACACATCATCATTTAAGATTATCTGTACATATGTACCAGTATTACTCCACTGCCGTTGACTGTTGTACCATTCACAAATTATCTTAAGTGTGCATTTTTTCACCACTAGAGGGAAGCACTGTCTCTAGGTTCAGAAACACCATCTCACCTAGTAAGGCATTGAGTAAAGGTAAAGGTTGTCCTTGCCTCAAAGCCAGTCGTATCTGACTCTAGAGTTCAGTGCTCATCTCTGTTTATAGCCAAAGAGTCAGTGCTGTCTGCGTCTGCAGACGTTTCCATGGACATGTGGCAAGCATGCCTCAGCATGGAACACTGTCTACCTTCCCACTGAAGTGGTACCTATTTATCTATTTGCAATGTCTTGCTCTCAAACTGTTAGGTTGGCAAGAGCTGGGACTGAGACAGGAGCTCACTCTGTCGTGCAGTACTCGGGAATTGAACTCTGACCTTCCAGTTGTTGAGTTCAGCTCCTTTTAACCTCCTGTGCTACTGCAGTCCATGAGGCGCGGAGACCCACCTGCAACTTGGTCCAGCAGTGAATGTAAACGGGTTCCACACGGCGAGTAGAAGCCCACGGTGACTGGGGTGGAGGTATGGCACAATGTCTTGGAAAGGCTGCAGCAGTAGATGTCATCTTCCGTTAAGATATCTGAGGAGGCAGAAAGAACATGGCATTCAGAAACTGATGCCTGACTTGGTTGTAGGGATGGGAGTCAACCTGTGTGGTCTGTGATAACAGCTTACCCAACTCATCCCTCTCTTCAACTGTGCCCAACTAATCAAGTGGAGCTTCTGGGCCGCTGATTTCTCTTGCACAGAGAACCCTTCTATCTAGCCTGCTAGCTTTCTATCTGCAAGGGGAAATGCTGGCTTCCAGAAATAACGGTCCAGAAAAAGTCTGAGAGCTGACTTTATATAGTCAGAATAAACTAGATATGACTTACTTAGTAGAATGACTTACTAGGACTCAGGGTAACTGAATGTCCACTCAACCAGGGGTTCCCAAGCTTTTCAATCTGGGGGCTGGGCCACGCTCTCTCAGTCGGCTTTGAAGGCCGGATGGCCATTTTGCCCTGCCTGCATGATGGGGTGGCCATTTTGTCTTAACAGCTTCAATGGAGTGGCCATTTTATTTCGTGAATGCCCTTGGAGGGGTGGGGGGGCACATGAAATGGCACTGTGGGCTGGATCTGGCCCACAGGCCTTAGGATGGGAACCCCTGCCTTAGATTATCTCAGTTACCTTGAAAGCTCTATTGGAGTTCCTAAAAGTCAGTTCCAAATTGATGCCATGTAACAATAAGCATATACAGGTCACATTGTTCAGTACTGTATTCATGTTTTCAGTTATCCATGAGCTTTAAAATATTGAATTAAAAACCCTGAATATATATGTGTGTGTGTTACCAAACCTGGCCATTAGAGGCCACTGTCTGCAAAGGTAAAAAAAAATAGTGTTTGCTGTTATCCACAGTTTCATGTATCCACTTCAGGTCGTCCTTGGATATGTGAGGTGACCTGTATAAAATAGCAAACCATGGATTACAGTTACAAAATGAAGAGGTTGGCACCAGGAGAATACCTTAATTTTTTTCATGTGAGATCAGGATACTGTTTTGCCTTTCTGTTTACACCCTCAGAAACTGAAATGTGGAGCTAAAGTGAGCTTCACAGAGAGGAGGAAAGTCATTAGAGGCGCTTGACTCAGCCTTACTTCCTGGCAGGAGAGCAGAGTAGCTACAATAACATAATCATTAACCCGGATTAGGATGGGTGGAGCTCAGCAATCTTTTGCAAATAAAGAGGACTGGAAGCTCATGACTAAGGGATGTACATGCCAAGAATGTCGTCCAAAATTCGGTACCATTTATATTGCAAACAGATTTTACCTTAGGATGAGAAAGGAGTTTGAATATGCAATACTGTACTACTTTCCCTCAGGGCTTGTCTGGATTTGCTGTTGCTCCGCTCAGTCCTGCAGGAATGAACCCCTATGTCTGGAAGCAGCTGCTCTAGGTCCTGCAAGAGCAAGACTGGACCCTTAACTTGCTGCAGCTGCTAAGCCCCAACTGAGAGCCCTGGGGAAGGTTCTGGACTTTCATAGGCTCTGCCTGGAGACGCTGGGTGGCTTAGCTAAACAAGAACCAGCCTTAGCAATGGAGGTCAACAGACTTGGCATTGCTTGGTTCCCAAATTCCTTGCCTTGTTCCTGGTTCCTAGATGATCTCCTGCCCAGTTCCTGGTTCCTAGATCTCCTCCTTGTTCCTGATTCCTGCTTTTGAAAAGTTTCTGGTTCTGAAGAACCCTGCCTTGTTCCTGGTTCCTAGAAGATGCCTGTAAACTGCCCAGAGTCGCTTTTGTGAGAGGGTGTGGCATAAAAGTCTAAAAATTAAATTAAAATTAAATTAATTAAGATATCTTGCCCAGTTCCTGGCTCCTGTGGACTGTAGTTGTGCCTTGCCTGGATCCTTGTTCCTTGAACTCCATTCTTGTCTTGGTCCAATCCTTGAAGATACCCTGCCTTCAGCAACGGAAGACAGCAGTCTACCAGTTGTTTGGATGCTAGATTCCTTGCCTTGTTCCTGGTCTCTGCTGTGAAAGATCTCTACCTTGTTTCTGTTTCTGAAGACTTCTGCCCACTCCTTAGTTCTTATGGTACTGTATGTTGCTGTGCCTTGCCTAGATCCTTGCTCCTGGAATTCCTTCCTTGCCTTCTCCAGCCCTCGAAAGTATTCTGCTGTGTCTGTTCTCCTGGTCACCTGACTCCTGGCTTGTTTGGAGTACGCTTCCATCATCTGGACCAATCCTGCATCTCTGGCTTCACTTAGACTTAGACCAGGGGTTCCCAACCTAAGGCCCATGGGCTGGATCCGGCCCATGGTGCCATTTCATGAGGCTACCACCCCTCCAAATGGCCACCCCTTTGAAGTTGCTGGGACATTGTGCAGGCAGGGCAAAATGACCATCCAGTCCTCAAAGCTGACTGAGAGAGCATGACTCGGCCCCCAGCTTGAAAAAGTTGGGAACCCTTGACTTAGACTATGGACTGAGATACCGTTGTTTGTCCTGTTGCCTGCTTGCCCTTGCCATGTATTTTTCACTTTTTTGTCATTATTAAAACAAGAGTTTGGGGGAGAGCTTAAAAACAGCCAAGGCAGATGTATGTATGACTTTCTCATCCCCAAACTACAGTACAGGGCAAAGCAGGAGTATTTCTATATGGACAGGTCACAACACCTGCACTCGACAGGTATTCAGATATCATTCCTTCTCTCTTTAACCAGTAGAGGAAAGGACAGACACCAGAAGCCTGAGTTCAGGTCTCTTTCTGACTTCAGTTATAGGCAATTATTGTAATTCCTGCGTAATATGCTTCACGGGGCTATTTGGAATAGGAAAAATGTGTATGATCAATGTATAATAGGCGGCATGAAGGACCTTATTTATATTACTGGTTCTTTAAGCCCATTACAAGACAACTGTTTTTCTGTTCCAATCCCACAAGATACTCTGACAATGGGGTTTGTGTGATGCAGCCGATTCTCCTTCTTGGGAACAGATGACAAACTTTCGCAATATAACTGCCAGGCACGGTATAGAAGTCTAATTGCTATTCTGAAAATAACTCTTTTTAAAAATGGAAAAGAGAAACAGAATTTTAAACACCATAATGACATTCTATTGATAGAACGAGCTGCTTTATTGTCATGTTAAATAAGTAAACATGTTCCTTACATTCCAGAGGAGTTGGCCTGTTGCATCACAATCAAAATCCAGTGGCATCATTAAGGCAGATTAGTTTTATCTCGCATTAGGTCTTGCTTTGATCTATCACCCAAAACAGGCGTTGCATCTGATGAAATTAGCTGCAGCCCACAAAAGCTGGTATCAAGTAGAACTTGTTTATGCATTAGAAATAATGGGTCTTTCGTGCAGCACTCGGATCTCAAACTGCTGACCTGCCGACCTTCCAGTCATCAAGCTCAGCATCTTAACCTCTAAGCCACTGCAGCCCTTTGCCCAAACTTAGGGGACATATTTATTTATTTTGTTACATAAGCCTGCTTTTCCTCCAAGTGAGTGCAAGTTGATATGTTCACAGGCACCTCACTGCTTGATCTCCAAAATAGTCCTGCGAGGAAGGACCCCACTGAAAGGGACATCGCTGGCCCGAAGCTACCTAGTAAATTTCATGGCTGGGTCTCTTCTGAGAGTTCTTGTTTGACACTCTAAGCCATGCGACCTCTGTGGCTTCATGCAGCTAAATCTTACCATTTTTGTGGCAGCAACTGGCACCAGTGGCATGGTGACATTCTCGTGAGCATGAGCTCACATGCTCGTGTCGCTCCTCACAGTGATGGAGTCTCGTGTCCTCGTCATCGGAAGAACTCATCGGCACCAAAACCGGAGCGCTCTCAAGTACTAGAGTTTGCAGGCAGATAGGACCCTAACAAACATAAAAGAGCAAAATAAAGTCCTCTTGCATAGTATCTTACCAGTTACATTTGCAATTTAGACTTCCCTCGAGAAGAAATTTTTAAAAAGTATTTCGGTTAAAGTATTTCAGTTTTCAATGGATTCCTATGGGAAGTTGCATTCAACACATTCCTATGGGAAATTCGGTTAAAGTAATTTTTGCTGTAAGAAACGTCCCAGAGAACGCATTAATTATGTTAATAGAGGTTCCACTGTACAGTATATGTTGCCTTGGGGCTTCTTGAAAAGAAGGGGTGGGGCATATTTATTTTAAATAAGTAAATCTGTCCCAGCTCCTATTGGAAACTGGGTTTCACAGCGCGATGACTGGATAGAGCAACTTGCTTCTTTTGCTCAAGCACTAAATTTCAATATTTGAGCAATCCCCAATTTGCTATGCAAATGGATGCAGAGTCATAATTAGCGCTGCCAACTGGAGGTGTTACAGCCTGGCACTATAAGCAGCCGAGAAACCTTGAAGATCTCATGGCTGAGATTGCAAAGAAGGTAGCTTTGTTTTGAAGCCTCGTCTTATCTGATGGTGAGATACTCATTAACGACTATTACGGTTAGGTTATTGATTAAGCAGGTATTTCCTGCCATTATACAGCCTCCTGTCCTGCCCTACTAGTCTGGTTAGAATGCCATCTTGAGGGCATTTTTTAAACCCATGCATAAAACATTAGTTTATCTAAAATCCTGATTCTCCGGGATGGGAGGGTGAGTTAGATTCACCCGTTATTCACGCTAGCCTCTTACACTTTTAAACAACTCCAGGATGGGTAGAAATACTACAGGCAGCCATCACTGTATCTTCATCCCTGGGAAAGCCTCACCTGTTAAATTTCTGCATGCCTACCATAAAGTAATGATTGGGAGTTGTCTGATTGATTTTGACTTACGGCGATCCTCTTTCAGTTTTATTGGTAGAGTACTCGGAAACATAGGGAGTGCGGTGGGTCAGTTGGTTAAGATACTGGAAGGTCAGAATTTGATTCCCGAGTACTGCACGACGGAGTGAGCTCCCGTCTCTGTCCCAGCTCCTGCCAACCTGGCAGTTCAAAAACAAGAAATTGCAAGTGCCGTATATACTCAACTATAAGTCATCCCGAATATAAGTCGAGGTATCTCGAGGTACCTAATTTGGACCTCTAAAACTAGGGAAATAGATTGACCCGAGTATAAGTCAGGGGTGGAAAATGCAGCAGCGGCTAGTGAGTTTCAGTAACTAAAATACATGAAAATTAATTAATTTAGGCATATGTGTGGGTATGTTTTTGAGTGTTTATGTTGACCTGAGTATAAGTTGTGTCCCATTTTTGGACCTCATTTGGGTGGCTAAAAACCCCGACTTATACTTGAGTATATACTGTAGATAAATAGGCACCACTTCGGTGGGAAGGTAAACAGTGGTGCTGAGGCATGCCTGCCACATGTCTATGGAAACATCGGCAGACACAGACAGTGCTAGCTCTTTGGCTATAAAGAGAGATGAGCACTGAACCCTAGAGTTAGATATATTGGCTTTCGAGTAAGGACAACCTTTACCTTTACCTATTCAGAAGCATGAATGCCCACAGACTTATATTTATATTTCATCTTGAGCATGGATCTTTAATTGATCACACACAGCTCTTCTGATGTTTCTACAATAGTCACTTTGGTATTAATTGGCGCTTTGTGTTTTCACTACCTGTGTTAATAATGCAGCAGTCACTTTGGAAACTCATCGCCACACATTCATATTGCAACCTTCATTTCACATTGTCCCATCTCCGAACCATGCACGCTGCCTATTAACCTGCTATTGTGCTCCATGCCTTGGAAGAACTGGATTGTAATCCATG
Source organism: Furcifer pardalis (assembly GCA_030440675.1). Classification (NCBI taxonomy): domain Eukaryota; kingdom Metazoa; phylum Chordata; class Lepidosauria; order Squamata; family Chamaeleonidae; genus Furcifer; species Furcifer pardalis. The sequence goes on from CP126890.1 coordinate 310,236,451, forward strand.
GAAAGCTCACAATGAAATAAATTTGTTAACCTTAAAAGTTTTGCATTTGATGCTGTAGAAACAGACTAATGCGACTATGTGTGAATATGTCTATGCATGTACATCACATGAACATACCCCTTTTCTGATTACATGAGCTCCCTTTCTTTCCTGCAGCCTTCTGTCCACGAAGTCTAGTTTTAAGGCATGTGGAAGGAAGGCCTGGGCTTATTATGGGGTGTAGTTGGGCAGCCACCACAAGCAATAGATTCTGCATGCCATGGAAGGACAGAAAATGCTTAGTTAAGTTCATTTATTAAGATTGTACTTTTCCTGCCAGTGAGGAATGGATTTGGGGCCACAGGTGCAAAATCAGTCTTGTTGACTTTGTGGTATTGATGTGCCAGTAGGTTAGGTCAGGTAGGAGTCATTCAGGCAGGATGCCTTGGGCTAGACCTAGGATGCAGGCAGCACATATATGTGTGGGCTAATACCAGGTGAGAGATTAACACTGTTGACCTGTGGCAAAGGACTGGCTTTTATCTGCTCCTGTCCCAATTATACACATGGCTCTTGTGTATAATAATCCCAATTTTACACAGTTTTTGTCACCTGGGATGTTTTGCTTGACACTTGTAGGATACATATTTCTAAAGCCAACCGCATAAATCCTGTGATTTTGTTTGTGAGTTAAGAAACTTAGGAACTTGGATGGATAACAACAAAACTGGAAGTACTCTGGCACGTGGAAGACTAACAGGCTTCTTCAGTGTGAATTTTTTGTGGGCTACAATTTACTCCTTTAGACAATTTTGGCTTTGTTGCAGGTGAAACGGGCTTAAAGGCTACATCTCTGAAGCCTGCTACAGGTGACGTGCTAGTAGACCGGGGTTCCCCAATCGAAGGCCCGCAGGCTGTATCTGGCCCACAGTGCCATTTCATGTGGTTTTCCCTCATCCAAGGGCATCCAAGAAACAAAATGGCCACCTCTTTGAAGCTGTTGGGACAAAATGGCCACCTCCATCGTGCAGGAAGGGCAAAATGGCCATCTGGCCCTTGAAGCTGACTGAGAGTATGTGGCCCGCACCCTGGCTTGAAAAGGTTGGGAACCCCTGTGGTAGACATTCAGGATAACTTCAACATAATACGAAAGGCCAAGTAATGTTTCCTGAAGCATTTCCTAAATAATAATAATTACATGTCAAAAACTCTTAAATGCTATAGTGGATATGTTGGTCTTTCAGGATAACTTCCACATCATATGGAGACCAGGTGATGTTCCCTAAAAACTTCTAAATGTTCGTGATTTCATTGTTATACCCTACAAACGGTTTGTGATTTTTAAAAAAATTATTGAAGCTACCCAGAGAAAGGACTGGTTATATATCTTTAGAAACTCCAACCCTTCTTTGCTTATTTCTAATCCCTCTTCTATACTTTTACTAGCTCTGTTCCAGAATTTAGCTATTTGAACTACAAATCGCAGAATTCTTTCCATACATACGATTCCCTCACAACCAGTTTTTTCCCCCCACAACCTCATCCCGCCCCTCCCTCTGTGCCCACCCCAACATATTGTATTGTAATGTAATGTATTTTTTGTAAGCCACCCTGAGTCACCACGGCGAGTGGGCAGCAATATAAATTTGAACTAATAATACGTAATAATAATAACAACACAAGCCCCAGAGACTGCCGGAAATAGAGAATTTTTCCACAAGCTACAAAAGGATGTAATTTGCCAGCAACAACTCCCTAAATTTGTAAGGACGGTCACAAACTGATGAACACTGGTCACAAATGACCACTTAGGAAGATGTAACTTCCTGTGACAGTATTTGACAAGTTGGCCTGAATTACCGTATATACTCGAGTATAAGACGGGTTTTTTAATCCCCCCCCCCCCCATGAGGTCCGAAAATGGGACTCAACTTATACTCTGGTCAATGTAAACGCTCAAAAACATACCCACACAAATGTCTAAATTAATTAATTTTACCGTATGTTCGTGTATTTTAATTATTGAAACTCACTAGCAGCTGCTGCATTTTCCACCCCTGACTTATACTTGGGTCAATCTATTTTCCTAACTTTAGAAGTCCAAATTAGGTACCTCGACTTATATTCGGGACGACTTACAGTCGCGTATATATGGTACATTCCAAGAAAATAATTATTGGGAATATTACCATTCCCTGGCTGTTTATCTCGATTTCTGTTCCATATAGGAAGAGGAAGATTTTACCACACTGTTGCACCAGACTAGATCTACAAGGAAACAGCCATGGTGTAGCCAAAATCCACCTTTCTCCAATGGACTGAGACAAGATAGGTTCTGCTTAACTCATTCAGATAATCTGCGCTGGCACAGTGGTTAAGAAGCACACCTTGTTAGCTGGAAGGCTGGGAAGTCAGCAGTTCAAGATCCGGGTACCGCACGACGGATTGAGCACCCGTCTCTGTCCCAGTTCTTGGGGACATGAAAGGAGCCTCATTTGGGCATTCCCTGAGTGGAGTTTCTTCCACAAAAGCCCTTCCAACCCAGAATAATTCCTGACACAAAATTGCTATTCAGAGGTGTCATTTGGGTACTAGACCCAATGATGTATTATCGGCCACCAGTAGAAACAGACTCAACAAACAAGCTTTGACATTTTCCACCCTTGAATATTGCTCTGAAAACTACCTTCTTTGTGGCCCATTTCATCAGTCTAACAATAATGGTAGCTTCAGGCTTGAACCTGCCGAGTGGTTCCATTCTGGCAGAGATAAGATCATCCCAGACACTGACTATCCATCATGCATTTGCTTGAGGAGCACTTTATTGGCTGGGTTTGAAGTTCTTCCAGATTTGTATCTCACAAGCTTAAGCCCAGAAAGACAAAAAGACTTACCCCAGGTCACATAGGTGGCTTTTTTTGAAGATAGTCAAGCCAAAAGTTGTCTAAACTCTGTATCCCCCATGGAGGATCACCACTCAAAACACTGCTCTACTCCACCATTCAGTTCTAGATGTAATCACAGCTCCGAGAAGCAATTGGCTGTTGTCCCTTTACTTGTCGCAGAATCAAGCAGGCTGTTGGGGAGCATTCCTACTCATAGCCTCCACCTCCATTCTTACTGGTGAGTAGCACCTTCACATCCCTCAGATCTTCCCCGACCTGTTTTTTTGGGTTTGGTTGCGAAAGTCAGGGGGAGTGATGGAGGCGGATGTCACTTACACCTTGCCAGTAAGAAATATGAGGTTTATTTGAATTCTGTGCTGCCAAAATAAGAAAGAAAGCCAAGCTTTGCCAAGCCCTGTAATTATTTTAATCTTTCTTGTATACCTTAACGTGGACCTTAAATATGCAAGAAAAGAAAATATTTTCAACAGCACTCTGTAGGGCCTCCCTAAACTTTGGAGCATGGGTGCTTCGAGTCACCATTTCAAGACCAACTTCCCTCAAATATTCTGCAAAGATGATAGGTAGCAATAACTTAAAGTTAAGGTAGAGGTAGAGGTCTACCTTGCTCAAAAGCCCATCGTATCCAACTCTAGGGGCAGTGCTCATCTCCATTTACAACCTGCCACATGTCCAGCGCTGTCTGCATCTGCAGATGTTTCTGTGATCATGCGGCAGGCATGAATAAACACCAGAGCACACACGCTGTTACCTTTCCCACCAGAGGGGTACATATTTATCTACAGTACTTGCAATTTCTTGCTTTCGGACAGCAAGGTTGGCAGGAGCAGGGACAGACAATGGGAACTCACTCTATAATGAAGCACTAGGGTCTCAAACTGTTGACCTGATGACCTTCTCAACATCAAGCTCAGTGATGATGTGATAGTCCCTAGCACTCTGAAGGTTCCAGGTCTTTGGCACTACAAGACCTGGTTCCCCTACAACCAGTGATGGTGAAATTTGGTACTCTAGGTGTTCTGGAACTTCAATTCCCAGAAGCCCTGATCAACAGGAGTGCTGACTTGGGCTTCTGGTAACTGAAGTCCAAGAACATCCTGAAGTGCCAAGGTTTGCCATCTACACCCTTGCCCTCCAGATGCTGGAATGAAGCTCCTTAAATCCCAATGAGAAATGACTGCAGGCTATTGAATCTGGGAAGCTACAATTTGTTCATCTCTACTGTAGAGAGACTAAGATATCTTAGTGGTTAAGAGGCTGAACTTGACAACTGGAAGGTCGGCAGGTCAGCAGTTTGAGACCCGAGCGCTGCTTGATGGAGTGAGCTTCCATTTCTGTCCCAGCTCCTGCCAACCTAGCAGTTTGAAAGCATGAAATTGCAAGTAGATAAATAGATACCAGTTCAGTGGGAAGGTAAATGGTGTTCTATGCAATGGTCATGCCTGCCACATGTCCATGGTAACATCTACAGATGCAGACAGCGCTGGATCCTTGGCTATAAACAGAGATGAACACTGAACCCTAGAGTTGGATACGACTGGCTTTTGAGCAAGGGTGAATTTTACCTTTTCCTTACTGTAGATTATCCTTGTTTGCACTAGATTGTCAAATACAGGGTTGCCCTTGAGGAAGATATATATATGAGGATGTATTTAGCATGATATATTTTAATGGTCTGTGTAACAAATTTTTCTGGTCCCTCACACTGACATATTACGAATGCTGTTTTTGCAGCAGAAGAGCTGTGTCTAAATTCAAGACGATGGTCTCCTGTCTGTACCTTTGGAGATTTGCTATCCATCACCATTTATCCATTCCTCCCTTTCATGCCTCATTCATTTGTTTCTTCGTTCAACAGGGTGGAACCTATTGTCAATCAAATGCCACACCTGGGCCATCCAAGTGAAGATGCCTAGCACTGAAATCCAGTCAAACATGGGCACTTGGTTAAAACAAACCATCACGTACTTCTCTCCATGCCTTTAAAAAAGTGGAGTTACAACCCTCTCCCCTAAACCTGCTGCCTAAGGCTCACTTTGCTTAATGCACAGGAGGGAAGTCTAAGAAGAAACACGGCACCTGGAGCTTCAAATGGCAAGGAAGTAATTCTAAATATACGTTAGAAAGATAGTCTGACAGCAAGAGCTGTTTAACTGTGGAACATGGTTTCATAGCAGCGTGTTTGGGGATTTGACCTAAGGAGCTGAAATCCAGAGGGTACAAACATTTGAGATTGGAAAGACATGAACCTACTCGTTGGTGTTCATCGATGAAGACTGTGAACCAGAGGTGCCCAAACTATGGCCCACGGGCTGGATCTGGCCCCCGATGCCAAGTCATCCAACCTACACCGCCCTCGTTGCTCCCAGAAGTGGAAGTAAAGCCCACCCACATGGGTGTGTTTTACTTCCGCTTCTGGGAGTGACGAGGGTGTCGTGGGCTGGATGACTTGGTGTCAAGGGCTGTAGTTTGGGCACCCCTGGTTTAAGCAGAGAAAAATGGCAGCCTAAAATCTATCTCGTCCTGTTGCAAAACACATCTGTTGCAAAAAAGATTGCGAGGCGGGTTTTACTTCCGGTGGGAGGAAGCACGTGACAGGCTCACTGAACCATGTGACCAACCCGCAGCCCAAAAAGTTTGGGCACCTCTCCTGACCTGAACACAGGTACCACTTCCATCTCCTCTTCCCCAGGTGGAAGGAAACACAAGATGGGCAGATTCAGCCCAGATCCAATATGTCTTAGACCAAGATCTATCCCATCCTTCGACTGCTTTCATAGGACCCAAACATAACCAAGATGACACACTTCAGATGGCACCAAAATACATTGTATTGGCTCTAAAAGGCATTAGTCTCTCTTTCACTGGAGGCTTCTAAAGAGAGTTTGGATGGTCATCTTCTCAAGGGTACTTTAGTGGCCAAGTCCCTTACTTTAAGATTTGGGCCCAGAAAAACGGCATCTACCCTGGACAGCAAAGACATCAAATAAGTCAATCCTGAAGGAAATCAACCCTGCCTGCTCCTTGGAAGGACAAATATTGAAGATGAAGCTGGAATACTTTGGATACCAAATGAGAAGGGAGGACTCACTTGAAAAGCCTTTGATGCTGGGAAAGACTGAAGGCAAAAGGAGAAGGGGGCGGCAGAGGATGAGATGGATAGATGGAATTGTTAATGAAGTGAGTGTAGAGCTGAGCAGGCTGCAGAAGATGGTGGAGGATAGGGATGCCTGGCATGCAGCGGTCCATGGGGTCGCAAAGGGTCGGACTCGACTGTGCAACTGAACAACAACAATAACAACTAAGCCACATGTGTTCCTACCTTGGCACCAACTTCCACTTCTCCTTTCTGTGCCGCAGGATGCATTTTGCTTCCTTGAAGGTGGCTTTATCATTCCACTTGCTCTTCCCCTCTGGTCTTCATGGACGTCCCTCCTTGCCCAGGTCTTCTTGGGTCCTTCTCCTCCTCGATCTCACAGATACACCTGTCACATTGAGCTCATCTCTTTCTTTTAATCCCTTGAATGACTCCTGTTATTTCCATGAGGTTGTGGAGGGCGGTGGAATGCTGTGACTAACACCCTAAGCGGCGTGAAAAGTGGAAACCTTCTCCAATCAATATAATTACTGTTTGGTGCTGGTGCCAAGCAGAAATTCGAGTTATGCAAGAGACATAATGCGATGGTTTTTTTTTTTTTTGGGGGGGGGGGGAGGGGGGGGACACCTCTTCATTCCTTAATTGGTGATGCCCAAAGAAGGCATATCTTTTTGTTGACTCAAAGACTAGAGCAGAACAGAAGAACATTTTTATTCATTACTGGAGAAGCATTTTTATCTTCTCTTCTCTTTAAAACCCCAGAAAGGAAGCAAGAAATAGGGAGCAACAGAGATGAGATTTCCATGCTTAACTACTGTAATTGTAACGTTCAAATAGGAGACGGGCCACTTAAGGATTAACTTTGCTCCTCTGCTTTTTGTAGCAGCCTAGCATGCAGAAATATTCTTCTTCTTCTGCTGCTGCTGCTGCTGCTGTATCTGAATCCAAATATTGGCAATCATCATGGTGATCAGCCATGAAGACTGTCCTGAGAATATATTGTAGTGGCCTTTCATCTGCCTTCCACATCACAGCATGACCCCCATATCACTGATCCAGTTCTGCAAGTCACTTTCTGGTCCTGAGCCCTTTTGGCACACAAAGTCCTCCTCAGCTCCAGGCCAGGATGGATGAAGCTGCTGCCCTCCATCAATATGGATTCAAGTTGGATTTAATCTACTTGGGGACCATCACCCTTCCCTGTGGACTTTGTCACCGAAGGCCGTTAGTCCTCAGGGTTGTTAGGTTAGTTAACCGCAACTTGACACTCGGCATTGAGTTGTTGGCAGTAGGGTCTACTCAATTACCATAGCAGGCAGTGGTGGGCTCAGAAAAGTTTATTACCACACTGTGGGCATGGTATGGTGGGCGTGGCCAGGGGAAAACCCCTGCATTACATCCAAATTAGGACTGCAGTGGTACCTCGAGTTACAAATTTAATGCGTTCCAAGGCATTTTTCATGATATGAAAATTTTCTAACTCACATTTCCCATAGGAATGCATCGAAAATCAAAATTCATAACTTGAAACATGGTTTCCCATAGGAATGCATTGAAAACCAATTAATCTGTTCTGGAAAAATTTGTAACTCAAGCCATTATTTTCAATTGATTTTCATTTGTATTGTGAAAATATTGTAACTTGAACCATTTGTAACTTGAGGTACCACTGTACTTTATTTCAAAACTTGGATGGGAGGGGCCAGTCAGAATTTCTGCTACTGGTTCTGGTGAACTGGTGCGAACCGGCTGATGCCCACCACTGATAGCAGGATAACCTGGCTAGACCTTCATGCAGAAATATAGATTTCCTCTAACTGACATCCAAGGTGTGGTTTTAAATTATCCCAACTGTGCATTCCTGTTTTGCAAATGTAAACCACATTGAGGGACCACTAGAATTTTATTTACATAAGCAAAGAATCATAGGAAACATCAGCCTGGCTCTGCCCACGACTTGCTTACTCCCTTGTGCTAAAAGAACCACTTCCTGACACGGGTGCCGTACCACAACTTTCTGCTCCTACTGGCTTAATAAGATTTGGCAAAAAAAAAAAAAAAAAAAAGGTAAGGGAAGCCACAGATTTGACTCACAAAACAACCTGCAACGTGCCTCCATGTGGGAGGCGGATGTGGTATAAGGAAACAGGGCGGTGTCAATACTAATTCTTATTTTATATCTCAAGCAGGGGAAAAACTCACCTGTTAGGACCTTGTCATATGGCCCTTACAGGTGACTTCTGTGGATTTCAGGGGCCACGCTAGCTGAAGATTGTAAGGGATGCAAGCCAGAAAAGTAACTTTCCCAAGCTTTGTTTAGGGTTTGTCATTGGCCAAACTTAAATCCTCATCCATACATGTTTCCGGTAGAAATGGGCAGACCAGCAAATGAGCCAGAATCTGTATCTCTCCACAGCATGTTATTGTCCATCAGGAACCCCTACTTGAGCATGTTGGTCTTACATTTAGGTATTCCTGCCCTCAACCTATTCAGGGTCCTCCAAGTGATGTAGGGGAGGTTGAATTCCTCAGCCATATCCTCCTTTCTTGTTGTTCCTTGTCCAGTGAGCTCCTTCCTCCATCTTCTAATTTAGTTTCACTCTTGCGTGCACACAAAGATGTTTGTTTTTACTGTAAAGCTATTCCTGGATCTGAGCTGGTGGGGTTGAGGCTCATCTCCATTCAGAGGATGTTAAGGGTCATTCTTTTGTTTAGTTTTCTTGGCGTCTGCTGCTACTTCTTTCCTGATCTTAGGTGGCGCGATACCAACAAGAGGATTTATTTTTGCCACTGGTGTAGGTTGGCCTGAAACCTACACTAGTTGAGAAAATATATCCTCTTGTAAAAGATAGAAAGGTGTAAGAAGATAAGGAATAGATTCCTCTGAAAATGTTTCACTTTTAGGTTCTATTAAGGCTACTGATCAGTTGGAAAATGTTTTGAATTAATTATATGTTTGTTATTGCTTTGAGACAAACTATTGCTTGTACATGAAAATCTTTCCATTTCTCTGCCACTTTAAACTGGCATAAACTATACCAGTGGTGGTGAACTGACTTGGGCTTCTGGGAATTGAAGTCCAAGAGCACCTGGAGTGCCAAGGTTGCCATCACTGGACTATGCGATGAAGCAAACATAATATAAACTGGGAAAACTTGAAAGGTTTGTGCCTAATACCTTAGAACATAGCTAACTGGTTTATAGAAAAACAAACCTTCCTTCTTAACCATTGGAGTACAAATTTTCATGATGATAAATGTCTTTAGCCAAAAATGTATTAGTTATGCCCACTAATTTAGCCTCAGTAGTCAAATTTTCAGCACCAAATTGTTGTTGTTCAGTCACACAGCCGATTCTGACCCTTTGCAACCCCATGGACCACTGCACGCCAGGCACTTCTGTCCTCCACCATCCTCCTCAACCTGCCTAGCTCTGTGCCCATTGTGTCTACAATGCCATCTAGCCATCTCATTTTTGGCTGCCCCCTTCTTCTTTTGCCCTTGACTTTTCTCAGCATCAAGGCTTTCTCAAGTGAATCCTATTTGTTCTCCTCGCTGTCCAGGGGACTCTCAAAATTACCACAAGGTAAGAAGTAGGGAAGGCGCTTCTTCCTTGATTCCAATTACAAGACTTGATGTGTGACAGGAAACGATTACTCTAACAGTTCTTAACTTATAGAAATTGGTTGCCAAAGATTACATCACTGTCGTTAATTTGGCAGGTATATATGATAGGATTCCAGTTCTTATCTTTATTTATTTATTTATTTATTAAATTTATATCCTGCCCTCATCAAAAGACTCAGGTTGGCTTACAAGACTAAAAACACAATTAAACACATTAGTTACATTAAAAGGTTAAAAAACTTAAAAGGATTAAAAAGATAACAGAGAGAGAAGTGGGGGTCAAAAGAGTCAGCCGGCCAAGGTGACATTCTGGCCTGCACCCCACACATGTACTAGTTTCCTTCATATAAACTGGTTCTTATTATGAGGGTGGGTATAGAATTTTGGTAGCTTAGTAATAATAGAAATACTTATAGTTTATACATATTTATTTCTAGAACTGTCATGTTACAGGATACTGTATATACATGTGTGTATACATAAGTATACATAAGATCTAAAGATCCTCTTGATGAGGGTGAAAAAGGAGAGTGCAAAAGCTGGCCTGAAACTCAACATCAAAAAACCCGAAGATCATGGCTTCCGACCCCATCATTCCCTGGCAAATAGAAAGAGAGGAAATGGAAGCAGTGACAGACTTTACTTACTTTGGATCTAAGATCACTGCAGATGGTGACTGCAGCCAAGAAATAAAAAGAGGCTTACTTCTTGGGAGGCAAGCGATGAGAAACCTAGGCAGTATAATGAAAAGTAGAGACATCACCCTGCCAACGAAGGCATAATTAAAGCCACGGTCTTCCCAGTAGTCATGTATAGCTGAGAGAGCTGGACCCTAAGGACAGCTGAGCGCAGAAGAATAGATGCCAATCCTGAAGGAAATCAACCCTGACTGCTCATTGGAAGGACAAATACTGAAGATGAAGTACTTTGGACACCAAATGAGAAGAGAGGACTAACTTGAGAAGGCACTGATGCCAGGAAAGATCCAAGACAAAAGGAGAAGGGGGTGGCAGAGAATGAGGTGGTTGGATGGCATCATTGATGTAGTGGGCGTAGATCTGGCAGGGCTGGGGAAGATGGCAGACGACAATGGAGCCTGGCATGCGGTGGTCCATAGGGTCGCAAACGGTCGGACTCAACTGTGTGACTGAACAACAACATACATAAGTAACACACACACACACACACACACACACACACACACACACACACACACACACACACACACACACACACACACACACACACACACACACACACACACACACCCTTTGTAACGAGACCCATGAATGTTTGAAAGGGGTTGAGTGAGCGATTTATTATTTGCTCTAACTTATTATCCCGCCCCAATCGGGAGAGACCCCAACTCTGGTCGGCTTACAAACAGGTTTAAAAATACATAATTAAAACCACCAATCAAAATTCAATTCCCTAGTAATAGTTAAAAAGATATGAATTAATACAATATTAAAAGATAGACTAAAAAGAAATTAAACATATTAAAAATATGTTTGCTCTACCTTTTTTCAAAATTATCAGACAACCCACTGAGAACAACAATGCATAGAACTTCTTCTTCTTCTGCCATATCTGAATCTGAATATTGGTGATCCTCATAGTGATCAGCCATGAAGACTGTTCTGAGACTATAATACAGTGGGTTTCCACATCGCTTTGTGAGTCACTTTCTGGTCCTGAGCCCTTTTGGCACACAAAGTCCTCCTCAGCCCCAGGCCAGGATGGATGAAGCTGCTGCCCTCCATCAAGATGGATTCAAGCAGGATTTAACCCATTTGGGGACCATCACCCTTCCCTGTGGACTTTGCTACCCAAGGCCATTAACCCTCAGGGTTGTCAAGTTAGTGAACTGCTCTCTGACAATCGGCGTTGAGTTGTTGGCAGTGTGGTCTATTCTATTAACATAGCAGGATAACCTAGCCAGACTAGCATAGAACTAGTGACAGTAAAAGCCAGCAGTAAGCATCATAAAATGTTAAAAGCACTGAATGAGAAGCCAGAGTAATAGCATATAATTATAGCAGCAGAGCAATAAAAATCCAGTTTCTGTGGTCAAATTACTCCTCTAAATATGACATTCTTAAAGTAGAATAGAAGGGAAACAAGGAAGAGAAATGCAGGCTTAGTAAAGTATTCCAAAATCATTATCTCAAAAATGGGTTTGGAACTGACTAGAATACCTCTGTGGGTAACCTTAATAAGCAAGAAGCAGATTTATATGGGTGACAGTATTCCTTGGCTATTCTGGCCCTAAAATTGAGGGGTTTAGAGGTGATAATCGATACTTAATAATCGTTCCAGAATAGTAGCTCGCACTGGCATGTTTCCAGGAGCCAGACCCAGTTTATCAGCTGGCTGCTATATTTTCAATGCTCAGTCAATCAATGAGCTGAAGTTTTTGAGCATTTTGACTTTCTCATCTCTTAAAATATTTATATAATAACCTATCACTGGAGTTTTCAGGGCAGACTGCAGGCAAGGAAATGAAAACAAAACCAACAAAATCAATGCACCAGAACATTAAAATCCGTATCTTTTGAAGGGAAACTGCACAGAAATTGCCTTGCCTGAGCAAGCGGACTTGAGGCTCATCTCCGTTCAGAGGGTGTCTAGGGTCATTCTCTGGATTAGTTCTCTCTGCATCCACTGCTATTTCTCTCCTGATCTTAACTGGAGCAATACCAACAAGACAGTATATTTTCATCAACTGGTGTAGTTTTGAGGCATTCTGTCACAGCACCTCCTGAAAAGCAGCTGACCAATACACTGTACTGTACTTTGATATATTATTTTAAAAAACAATTTGATACAAAGGTAAGGTTCTTTGAATTTTTTCCCTGAAACACCTCCAGATGTGACAAATCATGTCGAACAATATGTCTGGCAATTAGGCAATGGAAGGTAATTATGGGCACCTCCTTTTGGCCTGAGGTTACAACATGCCTGGCCTTAGGCCAGTGAGGGTGAGAGAGTTCAGCCTGAACCGGTGTGAATAGGGAAGAAGGAACTGTTCTGAACCAACTGACAGAGAGTTCAAAGTCGTGCAATGTTTTGTTTTGAACATCTAAGAGTGGGAAGAATATTTCTTTTAAAAAGGGACCAGAAATGTGAATTTCCTAAACTTCTCACATTTGCTCCATGCCTGGAGTTTGGAAAAGTTTCTTTTAAAACCACAATATCCAGAATCCAGGGAGTGGGAGTGGCCATGGTTGCTTGGTGGTTAAGACACTGAGATGTTGACCAGAAAGTCAGCAGTTCAAGATCTAAGCGCTGCCAACCTAATAAGTTTGAAAGCAAGATATTGCAAGTAGCTAAATAGATATGGCTTCAGCAGGAAAGGTAACAACATTCTATGTACTTTGGCACCTAATCAAGCCTGTCACGTGACCATGGAAATGTCTGTGGATGCAGACAGCACTGGCTCTTTGGCTGTAATTAGAGATGAGCACAGACCCCTAGATTTGGACGTGACTGTCTTTTGAGCAAGAGAGACCTACTGTATATACTCGAGTTTTTTAGCCCCAAAAATGAGCCCCAAAATGGGACACAGCTTATACTCAGGTCAATGACCACGAGGATCCCAAGACCATGCCGGATTGAGACACGCCAACAATTTAATGAATTTTACCATATTTTCATGTACAGTATTTTGATTATTGGAACTCACTAGCATCTGCTGCATTTCCCACCCTCAGTTTATACTTGGGTCAATCTATTTTTCCTGGGTTTTCAGGTCAAAACTAGGTACCTCGGCTTATATTCGAGTTGGCTTATACTCAAGTACATATAAATGCTGACCACGGCTATCCCCTGTTTCCTCCCCTTCCTCAGATAGTCTTAGCATGTTAGCTGGTCAGGTCTATGAAATCCCATAGCTTGGAATTTTATCCTAAAATAAGCTTTGAGCCTAACATTAATCATAACTCTAATCCCACCCTCATTCTAAAACTGATTTCTACCTTAACTCTAACCCTAACCCTGACCTTGTCTAACCCTCACCCTAAACCAGAGGTGGCTAACCTTGGTGCTCCAGGAGTTCTTGAACTTCAATTCCCAGACATCCCGATCAGCTGTCCACCCCTGCTTTAAACCTAATACTTAAGCATCCCTTTATATTCCCATTTTTACAGATGGAACATGGTTGAAATGAAGAGGAGTAAGTCCACATATTTGTTCAACTCCAATGGACCATTTCAGCTCAAATAACCAGCTTGTAATTATCCCTCTGGGACTGCAGTGGCTCAAGTGGGTAAGACACTGAACTTGCTAACTGGAAGGCCAGAGTCTGATTCCCAGATCCTGCATGACGGCGTGAGCTCCCGTCTCTGTCCCAGCTCCTGCCTACCTAGCAGTTTGAAAGCAAGAAATTGCATGTAGATAAATAGGGATCAATTCGGTGGGAAGGTAAACAGCATTCCGTGCATTCCGGTGTTGAGGCATGACTGTCACATGTCCACGGAAACGTCTGCAGATGCAGACAGTGCTGGCTCTTTGGCTATAAACAGAGATGAGCACTGAACCCTAGAGTCAGATACGACTGGCCTTCGAGCAAGGGCAACCTTTACCTTTACCCTAACTATCCATCTATGCACAAATATAAACAGCTTAGATTGTGCCAAATCAGGTAGGACAACACTTCTCCACCCCGCCTCCCCACTGCCTTTTCTGACATGCACCTGATGAGCTCACAAAAACTTTGCATCACAACAAGTGCAATTTTATGACAAAATCCTCCAGGATTCTTAGCCAGCTTTGCTTTAGCAGCTTTAGATGTTTGCTTCTCTAGAATTCCTTGCAAAAGTTGGCAGATACAGTAGTTGGCAGTGAGAATGATCGTGTACAGAACACTCAAGAGCCATTAAGAAATTAATCCCTTTAAAATGTTTTATTTTACTAATTATAGCATGCAGAGCATCACTGTGTATAATTACAGTGTCTATAATCAATCTTTGTCACCTTCTCCCACCCTTCTCTACCCATTTCTTAGACGACAGAGAATTCTGGTTCTACAGTTGAGACTTGGTAAAAGAGACTTGAGCTTATGTGCAGGGCTTGCACATGATGCATCTTTAACTTCCCAACGGAAATGCGGTAGGACACCAGATACTGGCTTGACCTGCCCCTCCTGGAGACTTCCTCTTGCTAGAAAAATAACAAAGTGACAGTGTTGGCTTAAATCAGGTCATGCAGTGCTAAGCAAACCACTCAGCATCCTGTCTCATTTTGTGACTGCCTACAGTGGTGGCTTGGTGGTTAAGACGCTGAACTTGATGACTGGAAGGTCGGCAGCTCATCACTTCGAAACCCGAGCCTTGCATGATAAAGCGAGCTTCCGTTTCTGTCCCAGCTCCTGCCAGCCTGGCAGTTCAAAAGCAAGAAATTGCAAGTAGATAAATAGGTTCCACTTTGATGGGAAGGTAAACAGCGTTCCATTCAATCTGGTGTCTAGTCATGCGTGCCACATGGCTACAGAAATGTCTGCAGGTGCAGACAGCGCTCTCTGGCTATAAAGATCGATGAGCACTAGAGTTGGATATGACTGCAACGAGGGTATCTCTATTCATGTATCCATGACAAAAAAAACCCCATCCTGTTCATCATAATGGGAACTACCTTATAAAATGGAAGTGGGCACCAAATAAATGGGGTGTGACAGCGTTTAGAAGACTCCGGCCAGGCTATCCTGCTATGATAATAGAGTAGACCCTACTGCCAGCATCTCAATGCCGATTGATCGTCAGGTGGCAGTTAACTAACCTGACAATCTTGAGGACTCACGACCTTGTGTGGCAAAGTCCACAGGGAAGGTTGATGGTCCCCAAGGGGATTAAATTCCACTTGAATCCATCTTGATGGAGGACAGCAGCTTCATCCATCCTGGCCTGGGGCTGAAGAGGACTTTGTGTGCCAAAAGGGCTCAGGACCAGAAAGTGACTGAATCAGTGGTACAGGTGTCATGCAAATGAAGGCAAATGAAAGGCCATTCCATTGTCCTCAGGACAATCTTCATGGCTGATCCCCATGATGGTAGCCAATATTCGGAATCAGCTATGGCACTCAAAGAAGAAGAGTTTAGAAAGCTGTTGTTAGCGGTGGAGGAGATCAATACTTGAGGTTAGAATTATAAGGGTTCCCAAAATTTATTTAATTACTTTCAGTGTTCTAAGTTGCCATTTGCTCAAAGACAAATGGTGTAAGTCAGTGAAGGCCAACCTTGGCACTCCAGGTGTTCTTGGACTACAATTCCCAGAAGACCTGATCAGCAGGAGTGCTGACTTGAGCTTCTGGTAATTGAAGTCCAAGAACACCTGGAGTGCCAAGGTTGACCGTCGCTGGTCTAAATAAAAACCCACTCTTCCTGGAGGGCAGGGGTTCCCAACCTAAGGCCCCTGGGCTGGATTTGGCCCTCAGTGCTATTTCATGTGGCCCTACACCTGTCCAAGGGCATTCACAAAACAAAATGGCCACCACCTCTAAGCTGTTGGGACAAAATGGCCATCTTCATCGTGCTGGCAGGGCAAAATGGCCATCCGGCCATCAAAGCTGACTGAGAGAGTGTGAGCCGGCCCCTGGCTTGAAAAGATTGGGAATCCCAGCTGTAGGGTCTAAATTGCATGCCCTAAATTGTAAACAAGGAGAGAAGATTCATGCAGTGGGAAGGCTGCTGAAGAAAGGGGCGCAAATGTGTTTTCTTCTGGTCCACATCTAGATTACTAGACTTAGTTTTTAAAAACTAACTCTTTACTTTCTTTGTTTGTCAAAAGGAACTCAAATCGTTTGGGCAGAGTTTGGACCATAGCTTTGTTAGAGAAATCTGGCATCCTCTAATGCCAGGGTTCCCAACCTTTTGAAGCCGGGGGCCAGGTTATTCTCTCTCAGTCAGCTTCGAGGGCCGGACGGCCATTTTGCCCTGCCTGCACGATGGGGGCGGCCATTTTGTCACAACAACTTCAAAGGGATGGCCACTTTGTTTCTCAAATGCCCTTGGAGGGGTGGGGTCCACATGTGATGGCACCACAGGCCACATCCGGCCTGTTGGGGTTGAGAACCCCTGCTGTGAAGACATGCTCTGGCTGTCCGATTTTGAATTCATCGTGGAGTCTCTTCCCATTTATAGTCCAGATCCACAGATTAAAGCTGATTCTTAAATGCTCACTTTGCTAGTGTAGGCGTCTGTTCTGGTTTGCTTGTCTTTGAAGACCAAAGAGAAGGCGGATTAATTGCACTCATGGTTAGATTGCATTCAGTCGTTAGAGACGCAACCTTCCTCATCATGCGTGTATGAGGCTATCGGTATTTACAGAAGGTGGTGTCAGGTTTGGAGTTTGATGTGGAAAACCCTGCCTAAAAGCCTCAATGCAATGAAAAGAAAGCCTGAAAGACTGATAGAATGACCAAACGTGATGAGAGGGAAAGGGGAAGTATCACTCACTGGGGCAAGGCTGCACATCTTGTGACTCACTGACATGTTTTTGCCAACTGTGGGCTCTCATTAGGATTGTGACAAATATCTTTGAGATGCCGATAATGTGAAGCTTCTTTCCCCCTTCCTCCTGGACATGGAACACACCTGTACTGCGGCCCACACCATGCACTAGGCCGTCCTGGAATCAACAGCTGTCTATGCCTCCATGAGGACTAGGAAGTTGTTCTAAAAACATGAGGATTTTCTCTACAAAAGCCTTAAGACAGGGGTTCCCTGGGGGCTGCTGGATGCGGTCTGCCATGGCATTTCATATAGCTCACCACTGTCGCTCCTCATGTGTGGTTCCTTTTAGTAAACATCATTTCAAGGCTGTTTACATGGCACAGCTTGTGGCAGTGCTGGTGCTGGGAGTGAGGGCATGAAATGGTGTGGGGAGAGGAGAACCATTGGGCTCTGGCCTTGTCTTACCCTTCCCTGTCCTCCGGGACACGGCCCCACAAGGAAGGACTAGTACAGTGTTTCCGAAATGCTGGTTTGTGGACTTAAGTTCCCAGAAGCCTAAGTCATTTCCCCAAAGCACTGATCAGCCAATGTACTGACTTAGGTTTCTGGGTATTGGAGTCCACTTGTGGGCTGTGTACCCCCTGTTGGGAACCACTGGACTAGTAAGATCTACTCGCCCTTTCCCTGAGCAGGCAATTCATCTCATTCAGGGACTACCAGAATGAAGCTACTTTCTTGGCTTTCTTGTTTGGTGCATGTTTCTGGTAGTAATCGGCAGACCAGGAAATGAGCCAAATTCTGTATTTCTCCACGTTCACACAGAGTATTGTTATCTACCAGCAGTCCCCACTTGAGCATGTTGATGTTACATTTAGGCACTCCAATCCTTAGCCTATTCAGGATCCCCAAACACTGGACTGTGGACCGGTACTGGGCCACGGTCAGTGGTGTGCTGGCCCACAGGGATACAGGGACTCATCCCGGTGTGCCCCAGCAAACTGACACCCCCCCCAGGCAGGCAGAGGTAATGGGAATGTATGGGATTCCCCCCCCCCCATCCCCAACCATCAACAGGTGCCCCATCACTTCCTGTCCACCCCCTTCCAAGCTCACGCTCTCTCAGTTAGCTTTAAGGGCTGGACGGTCATTTTGCCCTGCCTGCACAAAGGGGGTGGCCCTTGGAGGGGGTGGGGGCCACAAGAAACTGCACCGCAGGCTGGATCTGGCCCACAGGCCTTAGGTTGGGAAAGCTTTCTTTATACATTTAAATGGCTGTTTTAGTCCTTTCAGTTACTCATAGTTTACCTTCTCTTTTACACTGTTGCGTAAGGATTCCTTATTGTTGCATTAGGTTTGACTGTTTATTTATTGTCAACGTTTCATCTTCTTGTTTTAACCATTGTAAGCTGCCCAGAGGGGCCTTGTTACTAGATGTGTAATATATATACAGTACCTGTGATTAAATACATTACAGTATTTATATAAGATGTTATTTGATTGAACAGAGAAGAATAAGATTGTGTTGAACGTCAGAACCCGAAAGAAATGAATACTTTCTTGTACGAGCGATGACTCCCACAATTTCTCATTGAGCATGACCTTTTTTGGGAGCCTGTGGTTCAAAGAATTTTTTGCAGCATCTGCTAACCACGTCTGATGTATATGTTTCCCCAAATTTTCTTCTGGAAGTCCGCAAAGTGTCTTTTACTAACAGTAGCTCCTTCAAGAAAGCTCATTGTCCCAAACTACCTCAGAAGGGAGAACTCGTGGCCTCTGGGTGTTATTGCAGGGGTTCTCAACTTAAGGCCCCTGGGCCGGATCTGCCCCACAGTGCCATTTCATGTGCCCCTGCCCCTCTAAGGGCATTCCAGAAATAAAATGGCTACCACCTTTGAAGTTGTTGGGACAAAATGGCCACCCCTATCGTGCAGGCAGGGTAAAATGGCCATCCGGCCCTCTAAGCTGACGGAGCGAGCATGACCCAAGATTGGGAACCCCTGTGTTATTGGATTCTCGTTCCCATCAGCCATAGCGAGCGTGGCTGAAGGCTGGGGATGATAGGTTATAGAATGCAAGAACAATCAGACAGCCACATGTTCTGTGCTCCGGACGTAGGTGGGGATGTTCTGTTATTGTTTCTGTCATCCCCATGGTTATAATGATAGGCTTATTCCTTCTCGTTTAGAATGCAGACAAGCCTGGCTACTTGGGAATTCAAACGGGAGGCGAAGCACTATTGGAATTCAAGAGGGATGGATAACTGGAAAGGAAATTACAACCCTCAGGGATAAACACTGAGGCATCCCATTGTGGCATCGTAACGTCTAGAAGATTTATGATTGTGCATAGTTTTTATGACGATGCAGATATTTTATAAAATAAATCCATTGCCTCTTTAATATCCCACAGGCTTCCCTTTTCCTGTTTTGTAGAAAGAGGCAATTAGTCCCATGAAACTGTGGGTTGTCAGATCCTGATTTCCCTCATTTGTGATCAGACTCGTTGTTTTTTATGGGACCTGGAGACGAGAGGGCAGCCATTTCTCCGATCCCATAGGGAACCATCAAGCTCTGCCGAGTGAAATGGCAGAAGGCACCTTGTTAAGCAAATCCCGTTGATATCTTCCTGGTTAAGGGCTGCCACTGCAGATTCCCCCACATCATGGAGGTCATAGCATGGGAAGGATATCAGGCATGACTTATGCCAGGGACCATTTCATGTGGCTCTCACCCCCTCCAAGGGCATCCGATAAACAAAATGGCCACCGGTTTGAAGCTGCTGGGACAAAATGGCACCCCCATTGTGCAGGCAGGGTAAAATGGCCGTCTGGCCCTCAAAGCTGACTGAGAGAGTATGGCCCGGCCCCTGGCTTGAAAAGGTTGGGGACCCCTGATTTATATTGAATGAGGCTACTGGTCCATCCATTTGGTTCCTCCTTATTATTAACTGGCAGCAACTCTTCAGAATTGTAATGTGGAGTTAGTTTCCATCTCTATTGTGAAATTCTTGGCTATCTTCCATCCAGTTAACCAGCTCCAACCTAAATCAGATGAAATCGTGTGTATTCAGTGTGCTGTGACAGTATATGAACCTGGAAAGATCCCTCTGATGTATATACCATCTGGCTAGAAAAGGTAAAGGTCTCTCTTGCTTGAAAGCCAGTCGTATGTGACTCTAGGGGTTTGGTGCTAATCTCCGCTTATGGCCAAAGGGTCAGCACAGTTTGCGTCTGCAGACATTTCTGTGGTCATGTAAAAGGACCAAAAGTTCTGTGCATTTCCACAAACAATGCAGGAGAACTTGAAAAAGTCACTTTCTTTTATTGCAGGCTCTGGGATCTCCTAGCCATAGTGGTCTTTAATAACCAAGTATAGGTGCTCTCCAGGGACTGTGGCAGCTCAAGTGGTTAAGACGCTGGACTTGACGACTGGAAGGTCAGCAGGTCAGTAGTTTGAGACCCGAGTGTTGCATGACAGAGTGAGAGTCTGTTTCTGTCCCAGTTCCTGCCAAGCTAGCAATTCGAAAGCAAGAAATTGCATGTAGATAAATAGGTGCCACTTCAGTGGGAAAGGTAAACATGCACTCCGGTGTCTTGTCATGCCTGCCACATGGAAATGTCTGCAGACACAGTCACTGCTGGCTCTTTGGCTATAAACAGAGATGAACACTGAACCCTAGAGTTGGATGCGACTGGCTTCTGAACAAGGTTGACCTTTACCTTCCCCTAAAGGTCATCTCCATGTTCTTATCATCAATTCCTTAGTATAACACCCTTTCCAAAGTGCTGTTTAAACAAAGTGCAGGTAGCTTTTTACTCCACCCACTCCTTCAAGAAACGAAACTTAATTCCCCCGGAAATGTCTATTTTATCAAGCCGTGGAATTAGTTACTGGAGGACACCAGCCGGGAAGGAATCCAGCAAGCTCTTGATTCGGCCCAACTCAAAGATGGCTTTGCAACAACCTATTTTGAACCCGGTGAGTGTGAAGAGCAGGCCAGCAAGCTGGCAGTTCGAGTCCCGGGTACTGCATGATGGATTGAGCATCTGTCTCAGCTCTTGGGGACATGAAAGGAGCCTCATTTGGGCGTCCCTTGAGTGGATTTTCTCCAGCAAAGATATTTTCAACCCAGAGTAATCTCTGACATGAAATTATTAACATCTCCCTGGGGGCTCAGTGGGTAAAAGCACTATGCTTGGAGACCGAAAGCATGGTGTTCGGTTCCCCGAGAGCTGCACGATAGGAGACATGAAAGGAGCCTCAGTCAGGCATCCCCTGCAAAAATGCTTTCAACCCAGAGTAATCTCTGACATGAAAACACAACACAGGTAACAACAGTGATGGGCAGCAGCCAGTTCTCCAGAACCGGTAATAGCTTTTCCCAGTGTCCCAGAGAACCGGTAGCAGCTTTTGTGGGGAACCACCTCGGGGGCTTACCTTTCTGCCAGTTCCCCCACTGCGCATGCATGCTTACAGTGCTTGGCACGCATGCATGCCTACAACGGTTGGCGCACATGCGCACCTACAGCGCTCTGCCTGCCGAGCCAAGCAGCCATTCGCTGCTTGGAGTGTGGCAGCGCAGAGCATTGGGTGGCCACGCACAACCCCGGAGGAACCAGTGGCTTCTGCTGAGGCCCTCGGCGGCCTCCTTGCTGTCCTCCCAAGTGGGGAGGAGGAAGAGCAGCTGCTAACCTGAATCTCCCTACAGCCTGCTCCTCAGGGTAAGTGACTCACCTTTGGGTGGGTGTGGGTGTGTATTTTTATGTGTTTTAATGTGTATTTATTTTTAATGTGTATTTTAATGTGTTTTTATGTGTATTTAATTTGTATTTTTATGTGTACATATTTTTATGGGTTTTTAAAACTTTGGATCCGCCCACATCATTGGCTCCGCCATGATGTCACAACATTGGCTCCACCCATGACATCATGACATTGGCTCCACCCACAACATCGGCTCCACCCACAGTGTGGTAGAAATTTTTTTGGCTGCCCATCACTGGGTAACAACCTTTATGTTTCCATTCCACAGAGTATTCCTTTCATGGGACCCATTTTGGGGGGCCTCAGCGAGGGAAAATTGATTATAATCCAAGGCCAGCTCCCAGTTCCCGTGAAGAGGTTTGTCCTCCTTCCTTTTCCCGAACCACACCTCAGGTCTGTCAGTGGCTTTCTTCATTACCGATCCATTCCCCAAGCAAATGTTGCTTTTGCTATGGTGATAATAATCACCTCTATTTACTGTTTTTCCTATCATCTTCTGAGTTTAAGAGAGTGGTTCCCTCTTTATCTAAGAACAATTTACTGCTGTAGATTATGATCACAATGTTTGCAATAACATTGGTTTTGAGCAGTACTCTCTCTCTCTCTCTCTTTCTCTGGGAATCCTATTGTTTGTTTTAAGTCTGGCTACACATAATAAGGGACTATGGTGGCTCAGTGGTTAAGATGCTGAACTTGATGACTGGAAGGTCGGCAGGTCAGCAGTTCAAGACCTGAGTGCTGCATTACGGAGTGAACTTCCGTCTATGTACCAGCTCCAGCCAACCTAGCTGTTTGAAAGCAAGAAATTGCAATTGGACCCTATATTTTCACTGCCTCTAGTAGCCAGCTCTGGTAATGCATGCTAGAAATACATATACTGTACTGTACAGTACAGTATAATATGTATTGGGGGATTTTAAAATTGAATATTTTTAGACCAGAGGACAACTGAAATGATGAATGGTGAAACCACAAATACAGGATTGGGGGTACTTAGATGCACAGAAGAAACAATATGGTTGGGAGAATTAAGCAGTAAGGAGCCTTTTCTTAATCTCCAAATAACAAGCCAGTGGTGATGGTGCGTTTAGAAATGTATTTAGAATAAATTTTGCATTTTCCATTTGCTTGATGCAGATAATTATCTATATCCTCCCCACACTTCAACAATTCCTGCTGAGTCTAAAATCCAGTGTTATCCCTCATTGCAGCTTTGCAGTTAATTTTATGTGTCAAAACGGTGATATTGCCTTTCACTTCAACCCACGTTTCAATGAAGGCCGGGTAGTTGTATGCAACACAAAGGAAAAGGGCCAGTGGGGCCGTGAAGAACGAACCTTCAACATGCCTTTCCAGCCTAGCATCTATTTTGAGATGACCATTACTATCAGGAGCCATGGCTACCAGGTGAGGTGGTCCAGGTAGTCGATGAAGTTTGGGATAGTGGTTCAGCTAATCTTTAAACAACCTCCTATTGCTGTTGACATTGTGGGGGATTTTTAAAAATGGATTGTATATCATTTGTCTTTTTTAACTAAATAATACAGTTTAGGCTGTTTTTAATACGATACCAATTTAATTGATTTTTAATGTTGTAAAAATGTATTGTATTTTTAGCTTTTAGAGGGCATACTTCTGGGTGGCAGGAGCTACAGTTCACCCTCTTTATCTGCAGGGATATGTTCCAACCTACAGTGAACCCTACATTTAACAGAAAAATGAGCCATAGAAAAAGGGGAGTTCAAACGCTTCTGTCATTCTACATGAGAACTACAAAAATGCCTGCCTCCATTCCTTGTAAACACATTGCATAAAGTGGCCTCTAGTGGCCATCTCTATTTATGCAGCATAGAAATACATCTACAGTGGAACCTTGGTTAATAAATGGCCCAGTTAACATAAAAATCTCATAAGAAAAGGAAATCCATAGAAAATAGTGGCTTGGTTTATGGATTTTTTTCCAGAATGTATTAATTGCCGTTCTTATGGGAAACCACGTTTTGGTTAATGTATTTTGTTTTTCAGTGCATTCCTATGGAAAATTCGGTTAAAGTAATTTTTGCTGTAAGAAATGTCCCAGAGAACACATTAATTAAATTAATATACAGAGGTTCCACTGTATATTAAATTTTTCAGAGATTTTTATTGAATATTTTTAGATCCATGAATAATTAAAACCATGGAAACAGTACTTGTAGATATGTATGTGTGAGAAAGAGAGAAAGACCTGTCCTTTCATTTTTAGATGACAACCTTTGTGTCCAGCTACTCAAAGCAAATCATGAGGTGAAGAGAAGCTTGGTGTCAAAAAATGGGGTTGGGGGTGGACCAAATGAATTGTAATCATGTTGTGATGAAACACATATTGGAATGAACTGCATAATCAATTGGGGTGACATCTGAATTGCAACGGACCGGGGTGCGTCCATATCTAATGCAAACCCCCAAAACTTTCCGGCAGAGATGTGGCAAAAACCTGATCGTTGCTGGCCATTTATATATTGCTTGTACAGTTCACAATGATCAAGAGAAATAGCTGGCAGAAGGCCACCCTTGTGGCAGGTTTGTTTTTAATTAGCAAAACTCTACTTGCCTGAGTAATCTATTAGGACAGAGAAACATGTTTATTGTTATTTGTTGTAAAAGTTCAGTGTGAAATGAGTTAAAGCGAGGCAGGGGATTAGCTGCTCCATGTGTTGCATCTTATGTAAAGAATCAACACCTCAAGATGGGTTCTATTGACTGCAATTAATCTATACAAAATTAATTTCAAATGCAACCCCATGGGTAATCTACAGCTGCCACCTAGTGGTTGAAATGAGAACTAGAACAGTCAACAAATTAATTTTCTAGTCTCCTCCTTCCTATTGTAGCAATAGAAGTAGCTGTTAGTCTATTCTGAATGCACCAAAAACCCATGCCAGTTAAAAAGGAAAGGCTTGTGGCATTATTAAAGACTAACAGATTTAATAGTCCAAAGAAGTGGATTGAAAGCAGTCACTGAAGTAAACATTTTAGTCTTTAAAATCCCACAAATCTTCCGGTTTGATATTGCTGTTGCTTGTTTTGTCTTTGTTATGTTTGTGTTTGTTTGTTTTTTCAAACGAGATCTCAATTCCCACCCCTAATTATTTTTCTAGGTAACTGTCAATGGTAGCCACTTTCTGGAATACAAACACCGCCTTCCCTTCCATCTCGTCCAGAATTTACAGATCACTGGAGAGATTTCTGTGAATTGCATTGCCTTTCCTGGAACTAATGTAAGTTATCTATGATCACCTTCGATCTTAAATTTGAATGCACCAACATGGCCACTGCAGCTTATAATGAGGGCAGTGCAAGAACATCACATAAAAGAAATAAACTTAGTTTCAAAATGAGATGCTGGTGGATGGAAGATTGATACGTCCACCTATTTTGTCAAACTAAAAGTCAGAAGTGCTATCATACCTTGGTTTAATAGCCAAATGCAACTTCTTCTTTGAATGTCATATCCAATTCTGAACATTGGCTATCATCATGGCAATCAGCCGTGAAAATTTGTCTTGGGAAAAATATAATGCTTTCCATATCGCAGTGTGACACCTGTACCACTGATCCAGTTCCATGAGTCACATTTCTGGTCCTGAGCCCTTTTGACACACAAAGTCGCAATCAGCCCCAGACTAGTATGAAGCTGCTGCCCTCCATCGAAATGGATTCAAGTGGGATTTAACCCACTTGGGGATCATCGACCTTCCCTTTGATCTTTGCCACTCTGATCAGGGCTTTTAGGAATTGAAGTTCAAGAACATCTGGAGTGCCAAGGTTGCCCATTCCTGCTCTAGCCAGAAGGCAGAGCTATTTGCTATGTTGGAGAGTTCTTAAAGAACCTAGGAGAGTCTTGAGAATACCCTGGACAGTGAGGAGAATAAATAGGTTGATCTTAGAAGAAATCAACCCTGGCTGTTCCTTGGAAGGTCAAATAGTGAAGATGAAGCTAAAGTACTTTGGACTTCAAAAGAGAAGAGAGGATTCACTTGAGAAAGCCTTGATGCTGGGAAAGATGGAGGGCAAAAGAAGAAGGGGGCATTAGAAAATGAGATGGCTAGATGGTATTGTTGATGCAATGGGCAGAGAGTTGGGTGGGTTGAGGAGGACGGTAGAGGATAGGGGTGCCTGGTGGGCAATGGTCCATGGGGTTGCAAAGGGTCAGAATCGACTGTGCGACTCAACAACAGCAACAACAGCAACAGCAACAACAACAGCAACAACACTAGCTAACTATTCTTTTTGGAAGGACTGCCCTTGGTAGGAATGGTTTTGCTTGGAGAAGACTTCTCTACAGAGTTTTCAAGGATCCTTCATCTTACATTCTCACCTGATTTAGGAGGCTCCCTGCCCCCTAGCCCGATATCTTTTCAAGAGGCTACAGATTACTTCTGGGTAAGAGAAACTGGCCAGAGAGATCTGTTCTGGTTATACTAGTTGCAGTCCTCCATATCTGGATACAACCGATGTGTATTTCCTTTGTTTTTCAGGCTCCACCTCCTTACTCTCCCATTGCTTCCAACGTCTTTACACCCACGAATGTAAGTAGAATCTTACATTTTAATCTCATTTCTGTTTAGTTTGCACAGGAAACTAAGATATAGTCTAAGCTAGGTTTTGAATGCTTCCTAACTAAGCCTTTTCTCCAGGTGAGCCACACTTAGGTCTATGTAGATGTAGGACTATCAGTTGGTACTCCCAGAATTGATAATTAAGTGATTTTGCAGTCCCCAACCAACCAACTAACCAACCCAACCAACCAACCAACTCACCCGAATTGAGAATTAAGTGATTTTATAGTTCTCAACCACCCCACCCACCCCATGCCTGCATATGATAAATCGAACTTGTTAGTTTTTAAGTTGTAGTCCCTCTCATTTGGAGACAACCTAGGTGTATCTATCTTGGTTTTTCAGTTTCCACCTCCTTACTCTCCCACTGCTTCCAACATCTAAGCTAGGTCTTGAAGCTTCCTAACTAGCCCTTTTCTCAAGGTGAACCACACTTAAGTCTATGTAGGTGTAAGCCCATTAGTTGGGACTCCCAGAATTGAGAATTAATTAAGTGATTTTATAGTCTTCAACCAACCAACCCCATGCTTGCTTATGATAATTGAACTTGTTAGCTTTTAAGTTGTAGTCCCTGTTGTCTGGAGACAACCTAAATGTATTCCTCTTGTTTTTCAGGTTCCACCTTCTTACTCTCCCGCTGCTTCCAATGTCTTTACACCCATGAATGTAAGTAGGATCTTACATTTTTATTTTACTTCTGCTTAGTTTGCAAAATCAATGGAGGGGGATTATTTGTATTGCTTGTCAACATAGTAGTTTTAATGTGAGCTACAATCCATTAAACTTTACATCACACAAAACATCTTAGTCTTCAAGATGCCACGGGAACTCTTGTTGTTATGACGAGCGTCCATGTTCTCTTAACGAGATTGCTTTCTTCTATTGCAGTTCCATGAGGTGTTTGCTCAACGTTTCTTTGCACCACCACAGAGATCAGTGAGTATTTATTAAGCTTTGTGCAAAATTCACAGAGGCTGTAATTCTACGGGGGGTCAAGGAGGGAAGAACCTATAACAGTGGCTCCCAATGTGAGGCACACAGACCACAGGGGGACTTCCATTCCCAGAAGCCTATGTCAGTCCATTGGCTGATCAGTGCTTTGGGGAATTGACTTTGGCTTCTGGGAATCGATGTCCAAAAACCAAGGGTTGGGAAACACTGACCTGTGATCTGTGGCAGGCATGACTAAACATGGTATAAACAGTGCATGGAATACTGTTACTTTTCCTGCCAAAGTAGTACCTGTTTATCGACTTGCAATTTCTTGCTTTCAGACTGCTAAGTTGGCCGGAGCAGGGACAGAGTCGGGAGCTCACTCCCTCGGGTCTTGAACTGCTGACCTGCCGACCTTCCAGTCTCCAAGTTCAGCCTCTTAACCACTAAGCCACTGCAGGGCCATTACAAGGTTATATAACTGATCAGTTAAAAGGCAAAAGATTTGTCCATTTAAAAAGTCTTCGACTTAGTTCACTTTAGTGTTGCCAACCATGAGTCTTATGAATAAAGTATGCAAACTTTTTCCTTTTGTTTCTGTAGAGAAGGAAGAGCAAACCTGCCCAGGTTAGTATGTTAATGTCCAGGGCAACACCAAAGTTAGATAACTCAGACCTTCAGGAAATTGGTCTAAGCTTCATTTTGTTGTTCTCCAGCTCTAGGGACAACATAATGAAATCCCTCTCTGTCTATTCTCAGGGCAATAGAGGAATAGCGCTATCCAATCCTGTGAGTATCTTGCTGTTTTTATGTTTCTTAGTTGTCCCGCTATGGTAATGAAGTAGACCGTACAGCCAGTGACTCAATGCAGAATGTTGGGTGGTGGTAAATAGCCAGACTTGCTAAAGGGACTGACAGCCTTGGGCGGATGAGCCCCTTTAGGTGAGGTGATGGTCCCCTCAGTGGAGGAAATGCCATTGGAAACTAACACATTGGGCTCAATGGCAAAATGAGCAGAGGAGGAACTCTCCCAATGGTCATGGAGATGGAAGAGGTCATGCCAGATGGACTGGCTGTGAAGACGCACCTTGTCCATATCCTCAAGGCTGCGGCTGTCCATTGCAGTCCCAGTGTTAAATCCTGCATGTCCCGTTTCATACGTGCCGCAGGAGATGGCTCTGTTATCATAGTGTGTGGGTCACTTCATGGCAAGCTGGGATCCATCTTAAACAAAGACACACCAGTGGCATTTTTCCTGCTTCAGGAAATAATGCTTTCTCGGATAGGATTTGCAGTCGACGAGTTGTCCATTAAGCAGTTACAACGTAGCACAGATCAAAGGTTCTTAACTGGCAAGCTGCGGCCCTCGGATATCTCCTACGTCTGGCCAGAGGAAAGATGCCATTCCTTCACTAGATGAAATGCTTTTTGCCGCATCTGTCCCCGATGCACCCAACCTTGTCTATTCTTGGAGACAACCACAATCATAACCTCTCCTTCACCTGTCCTCAATGACAACATTCTAGTTTTGCTTGGGGTGATGACAGACATTGCTCTTTTGCTATCATTACATTCTAAAGGTGTCTCCCTTGCTTGAAAGCCAATCAGGTCTGAATCTAGGCGAAGGTGCTCATCTCTATTTACAGCCAAAGCTATCTGCATGGTCATGCGGCAGACATGACTAGACACTGGAGTGCATGGAACGCTGTCACCTTTCCTACTGATACAGTACCTATTTAGCTACTTACAATTTCTTGCTTTCAAACTGCTAGGTTGGCAGGAACTGGGACAAACGACGGGATCTCTCACTCCGTCATCACTCGGGTCTCAGACTGTTGACTTACCAAGCTCAATAGCTTAACCACTAAGCCAGCATGGCAGTGTCGCTCCTAAGTTATTAATCAGATGGAAAATAGATATCTTCCTAGATGGGTCTGGCCAGGTTATCCTGCTATGGTGATAGAGTAGACCCTACTGCCAGCGACTCAACATCAATTGTAAGGCAGTGGTTGACTAACCTGACAACCCTGAGGACTAGCAGCCTCAGGTGGCAAAGTCTACAGGGAAGGATGAGGGTCCCCAAGTGGATTAAATCCCACTTGAATCCATCTTGATGGAGGGCAGCAGCTTCACCCATCCCGGTGTGTGGCTGAGGAGGACTTTGTGTGCCAAAAGGGCTCAGAACCAGGAAGTGACTCGTGGAGCTGGGCCAGTGGTAGGGGCGTCATGCTGCGATGTGGAAGGCAGATGAAAGGCCACTACATTATATTCTCAGCACAGGCTTCATGGCTGATCACCATGAGGATTGCCAATATTGATTTGGATATAGTATGGCAGAACAAAAAGAAGAATAAACTCCCACGCACCCCTGGCTAGCATGGATTTTGAGGTTTTGTATGGGCTCTCTGGACAAAATCCTTGACCACCTCTTGGCTTTCAAAAGCAGGGACAGTCTGATCGGAAGCTCTCTACCTGCCTGGGTGTCTTTTGGGGTGTCTTGGTGGGTTTTATCTTCTGCTTTATTAAAAAATTAACCCCCAATCATCTAGTTACATCTGTTAAGGAAGAACTAATCCTTTCTTATGTTGTCTTTTTAGGCTGTCCCATTGCATGTAGCCATCCCAGGAAACTTCACCCAGTCTCGGAAGATTACAGTCGTGGGGAACGTGCCTCTTCTGGCAAACAGGTATGTGTGCAGAATAAGACAAGATTCTTCACTCTCCTCTGTTCAGGTATCATCCAAAAGCCACGTCAATCAGAAAAAGTCAGTCTTCCCTCTTCATGCACATTTCCGAAAGCCTATTTCAGTACATTGGCTGATCAGTGCTCTGGAGAATTGACTTGGGCTTCTGGGAATTGAAGTAAAAAAAAAACCAACCCAAAGGTTGGATACACTGCTCTAGGCCAGTGATGGTGAACCTTTTAGAAACTGAATGCCCAAACAGAGGGGCGGGGTGAACTCTGTGCTAGGGGAGAGAGGAAGCACTCCCATTGGGCTGTTGGGCAGAGGGGAACTGCTGGGGGATGAGGAAAGCACTCCCATTGGGTTGCTGGGCAGAGGGGTGGGTTGAACTCCTCTGGGGGAAGGAAGTGCTCCCATTGGGCTGCTAGGCAGAGGGGTGGGTCAAACTCTGTGCTGGGGTGCTGGCACGGGTGCCACAGAGAGGGATAGGAATGCCACATCTGGCACGCGCATCATAGGTTTGCCATCACTTCTCTAGGTGGTTCACAAGGTGACTATCACTTTTCCCCTCTACATGCTGGGTACTCATTTTCCCAACCTCGGAAGGGTGGAAGGTTTCCAACAGGACAATCATGACCACTTCTTTCCATGCAGATTCCATGTTAACCTTAAAAACACCATGACTGGCAACATTGCATTGCATATCAACCCCCGATTCAAAGAAGGTGCGCTTGTCCGGAACACGATGATCAATGGCTTGTGGGGTTCGGAGGAAAGAAAAATTTCTGCTATGCCTTTGTCTTCTAACCGTGCCTTCCTTGTAAGTAAAATTATGGCAAATGCTACTTTCACATCAGGGCATTTCAAACAGGTCATTTCCAGGAAGAACTTTGTGGCAAGAACAAACATTTAGTGTATGCAAAATTAAATTAGGAAATGGAAGAAGGACAAGGAATAACATTAAAGGAGGATATAGCTGAAGAACTCAACCTCCCTTATGTCACTAGGCTGAGGGTTCTTCTTCTTCGTCTGCCATATTTGAATCCAAATATTGGCAATCCTCATGGTGATCAGTCATGAAGACTGTCCTGAGAATATAATGCAGTGGCCTTCCATTTGCATTCTGCATCACAGCATGAGGCCCATTGATCCAGTTCCATGAGTCACTTTGTGGTCCTGAGCCCTTTTGGCATCCAAAGTCCTCCTCAGCCCCAGGCCAGGATGGATGAAGCTGCTGCCCTCCATTAAGATGGATTCAAGTGTGATTTAATCCCCTTGGGGACCATCACCCTTCCCTCTGGACTCACCATCACTATGTGTTCCAATTGTAGCCAATTTAAAGTCAATTAAAAATACTACCTACTGTATATACTTCAATATAAGCTGATCCAAATATAAGCCGAGGCACCCAATTTTGACCTGAAAACCCAGGAAAATAGATTGACCCAAGTATAAGCCCAGGGTGGGAAATGGAGCAGCTGCCAGTGAGTTTCAGTAATCAAGAAACATGAAAATATGGTAAAATTAATTAAATTGTTGGCGCATCTCAACCTGGTGCGGTCTTGGGACCCTCGTGGTTGTTGACCCGAGTATAAGCCGTGTCCCCTTTTGGGGGCTGAAAAACTTAGCTTGTACTCAAGTATGTACGGTAGTGCTTCAATTTGTAGTGCTGGTGTCCTGATGTTTAAAAGTCCATAGGTAAAATAAAATTCTCATTTTCTTCCACTAGATGGAGATCATCAACTTAAATAACAACTACAAGGTGTTGGTCAATGGACAAGTGGCATTTAACTACACCCATCGAATACCTCCAAGTCAGGTGGACCAGCTAGAAATAGCTGGTGATGTGATTCTTTCCTCTGTACAGTATTGATAAGTCACAGATCTTTTAATGTAGCATTTCCGTTCAAGCCTTTTTGTGGACAATAGACAAGGAAGGAATTAGTGCTGCTTCATATTTTGTGCCATGCAAACCTAGAACTGACTTCCCTATGGCGATTTTCTTCCAATCATCTTGGGAATTAAGGGAGCTAAAAATCAGTTTAAAACAAATTGCGTTAGTCTAGTACAGTGGTCTGCAAATGTGGCTCTCCAGATGTTCTTGGACTTGAATTACCAGAAGCCCAAGTCAGCACTCCTGCTGATTGGGGCTTCTGGGAATTGAAGTCCAAGAACATCTGGAGAGCCACATTTGCAGACCAAGGGTCTAGTAAAACAGCTGGATCAAAAACGCAGCCGCTTACATGTGAATTGATTTTTTTTTTAAAAAAAACTAATAACTAAAGAAAATAGATTCTGGGACATTTGGAAACCATCCTTGGTGCATACATTGAAAAATAATAGAGGGAATAAACTAGCACATGACACATTTGAGTTTCCTGGGAAAACAAGATGGTTAGAAAAAAGTGGTGAATTCAGGACAGTGGTGGGTTGTCAAAATTCCTGCTACCCCGTGATGTCATGGACGTCATGGGCGTAGCAAAAAGAAATTTTTAAAAAAATTAAAAAATTGTCTGTGCATGTGTCAAACCTGTGCATGCACACTAAAAAATAGAACTGTGCATGCGTCAAACGGAGGTTTGACGCATGTGCAGTTCCGGGCAGCCAAAAAATACATTTTCAGAAGGGGCCGGAGAGGCGACCGAATCGGTCACCCGGGGTTTTACCAACCCCTGGCGACCCTTCCTGATGGGAACCAGTCCGAACCGGTAACATCCCATCACTGATTCAGGACAATGTACATAGCACATGGGTGATATTATTTCTATCAATTTTACTTTACATTAGTAATAACTAAGAATAAGAAAAGCTAATAATCAGATATTAAATAAGTTAGTATATAATTGTGTTTAAGATGAAAAAGGGGAAAATGAAATTATATGAATTATGATATGAGTAGGATAAATCTATAAAAGGGGGAATTGAAATGTATGATGAAGATGGAAAAATGAAAAGACATACCTGATGTTAGGCAAAGCCTAACATTGTTTTTCTACTTTTTATTTTCCCCTTTAGTATGCTTTATGAATGTAGTTTTCTTACTTTTTTACTGTTGATATTTTTTGTTATTTTTAAAATCTCAATAAAAATTAAATTATATCAAAAACGTAGCTGCTATCGCTGTTTAAAAGTGACTTAAACTAGAAGAATAAGTATGAATGTGCAAGAATTGAATGGAAGATCAGCAAATCATCATTTTGATGTCAAATAATTCTTGTGCTCGTCTTTCCTCTCATGACTTGAATTTGTATAATTGTGTACTGTATGCTCCATTTGCCTCTGTATGAGAAATGAAATAAATTCCAATTGAAATAAGGATGTAATAATACAGTAACTGAAACTAAATCTCTGTTATTTTCTGTACTGGATAATCGTGGCTTGAACTCACTGTACAATTAACAGTAAAAGGAAAACATAAAGAGAGAAAGACACCATTCATTTCAGAATGATTCTGGTCCACAAACATAAAATTTAACTATAGTGGAACCGTGGTTAATGTAATTAATGTGTTCTCCGGGGTGTTTCTTTCAGCGAAAATAACTGGATTTCTCACAGGAATGCACTGAATGCAATTTCCCATAGGAATGCGTTGAAAACCAATTAATCTGTTCTGAAGAAAATTCCATAAACTGAGTCATTATTTTCTATGGATATCCTTTTGATATGCTGAAGCTGCCTGAATCCAAAACCCTCCTACTCTATCCTCAGGCTACCTTAACTTTGTAGCATAATCAATCGGCACTTCATAGCTACCACAGGGAGTGGGGGGTTCCTGGCCAATTTTAGCTAGCAGTGCAATTGTGCCAGCTAATTCCTCCCCGGGCAGATCTCTGAGATTAGGCAGCACAAGGACAGCCACATGAACACAAGAGGTTCCTGCCGATTCCAAATTTACTACGGCAGTCACTGTCTATCGGACAGGGAAACGTGACCAAGTGAGCTACGCATGGGTTGACAAACCAAAATCTTCTGGCAACTCCAATAAAACTGACATTGAAGACATATTTCATGAATATGAGAAGAATTAACACCACCATATCTTAGTGGTTAAGACCCTGAACTTGACGACTGGAAGGTCCTCAGGACAGCAGTTTGAAACCTGAGTTCTGCACGACAGAGTGAACTTCTGTTTCTGTCCCACCTCCTGCCAACATAGCAGTTCGAAAGCAAGAAATTTCAAGTAGATAAACAGGTACCACTTGGGTGGAAAGGTAAACAGCATTCCATGCACTCTGGTGTTGAGGCATGCCTGCCACATGTCCATGGAAATGTCTGCAGATGCAGACAGTGCTGGCTCTTTGGCTATAAATGGAGATGAACACTGAACCCTAGAGTTGCATACGACTGGCTTTTGAACAAGGGTGACCTTTACCTATGAACCTGATCTAATGCAACGAGGGTAGCTGTATTCGTGTATCTGTGACAAAACCCATCATGTTCATCATAATGGGACCTACCTTATAAAATGGGAGTTCGAAAGCAAGAAATTGCAAGTAGATAAATAGGGACCACTTTGATGGGAAGATAAGCAGCTTTCTGTGCACTCTGGTGCCTAGTCACGCCTGCCACATGTCCACGGAAATGTCTGCAAACACAGGAAGCACTGGCTCTTTGACTGTAAACAGAGATGAGCACTGAACCCTAGTCTCAGATATGACTGGCTTTTGAGGAAGGGCGACCTTTTACCTAACACCAGCATAAGCTTTAAGATGAAGGGTAATGTGGTAAGTATTTGCTCTGAAAATATAACACGTAACATGTCAAAAGCAGGTTTATTTCATTGGATTATTAGAAAATTAGCCTTTATCTCAAATGCTGTGGTTTTTTAAAGCAACAACAGACAGCAGAAACTGGATCCAAAGCCAGCTCTCTTACAGCCAGGTATGTCATTGAGCTGCTATGTATGCACTGGAGGTGGTTCTATCTGGATATCAGGCAGGAGGTTACAGGTGGTGATGATATCTATTTTGTCAGCCACGGCTCGTAAGTCCTCCAGGACGAGCCGGATGTTGTGTGAGGCATTAATGATGCCGTTCTGGGAATTGCTGAGCTGCCCAGTAATGCCCCCAATCTCTTTAATGGCCGTCTGGTACACCTGCTTGACGGTGCTGCTGACATCGGAGCACAAACGGGTGTTACTCTCAATCAGCTTCTGCTGCAGCAGAGTGCTGAAGCGCCCCCGGTGCCGGATCCGGAGGGCAGGCTTCTCTTCGACGGCCACGGGAGAGCCCAGGTCCTCATTCCTGTAGACAATCAGCGGAGGCAAGTCTGGGCTGATCAAGTTCGTTCCCACTTTCAGCCCTCTGGGACTGACATCTCCCTCCTCCTCATCTGTTTCTGAGGCCTCACCAGCCACTTTTACCCCTGAAAGGGTCGGAAACGAAGGCTGGGGTACAGAAGAGAGACAGATCTCTTCTTCCGAATCGGTCTCCGAGGCTTCTCCTTGAACTACAGTTTTGTACCTTGGGGATGTCATTTTTTTTACTTCATCTACAGAAGGAAAAGATAATTGAGAATTGGGGAGGGGAAATACCAAGATAAAAGTCTAAATGGAGATCTTCATATTCTTAAATGATAGTTAAGAACTATTGTAACGTGGTTGTTGATGAATGAAAGATGAAAATATACAAACGTATATACAAACGTATATCAGGTAAGAGGAACCTAGAGGAAGAACATTAGCCACAGAACCCAGGATTTTGACACAATTTCTACTAGTCTGCAATTTCCCCCTCCCACTTCTGATCCATTTATCAGCAAGAAAATAAAACTGTCAAATAGACAGACAGACAGGTAGGTAGATATAGATCAGGGATTCTCAACCTGCGGCCCACGGTACCATTTCATGTGGCCCACCACCACCTTCACCACACCCGGAAGTGCCATGTGGTAGAGGAAGGGCAAGATGGCTGTCTGCCCCCTGAAGCTGTCTGAGGGCGTGTGACCCCGGCCCCCATCTTTAAAAGGTTGAGAACTCCTGATATAGATAGAACAATGGCACATTCTCTGGGCAGTTCAGAAAGTGATTAACATTCTGCCCCAACGAACTGACCTCAAAGGCTGAAAGGCTAAGTCAACCTTGCGCCCACTGGGACTGAATTCAGATTGTAAGATTTTGGGCTGCATTCTAGTTCATAAACTGGGCAGGTTTGCCTTTGCACAGCAGTTCAAAGACTCCCTCAGTCACCTACAAATCCTCAGGGAGGCATAGCTCAAAAGCCTGCATTTCCTCACCTTGGACGATGAGGACGACAAGGACAATGAGGATGACAAGAGAGCCAGTGTGGTGTTGTGGATAGAGGGACGGACTCCAATTCCTGCTCAACCACAGAAAGACCCTGGAGGGTGAAATGCCACCCTTTAAATATATCAATGATTCATTTATTAGACATTTTTGAAGCGGTAGCCTTGTTAGTCTGTGCAAACATATCAGACAGTAAACAAAACAAAACAGAGAAAAATGTGGCACCTTAAAAGACTAACTACTGTATTTTAAAGTTAACTTTTGTGGATCAAGTTCTGTGTCTGAAGAAGTGGACTTGATCCATGTATGTTAACATTAAAATATTGTAGTTAAGTCTTTTAAGGTGCAACAGCATTTATTTGGACTTTTTTGTTTTGTTTACTCTCTGATATGCTTCTTAATAATAATACTAATTTCATGTCAGAAATTATTCTGGGTTGAAAGCATTTTTGCGTGAGAAACTCTGCTCAGGGAACGCCCAAATGAGGCTCCTTTCATGTCCCCAAGAGCTGAGACAGGCACTCAATCCGTCATGCAGTACCCGGGTCTCCAACTGCCGAGTTGCCAGCCTTCCACTAAGAAGGTGAGCTTCTTAACCACTGAGCCACCGCAGCCCCTGATATGCTTATTAGCCTAGTTTGCTTAATGTTTATTGCACATCAGTCCAAAGCCAGGGCAAGACATGAGATGTGCATCTCCCCCAATCTAGTGGCAGGTGCTGCCCCTGAGACGCTTTTTGCCCCCAAACAAGGCGAAAAACAGGAATGCCAAAGGCAAAATAAACCTAAAAACAATAGGAACAGGAGATAAAACCAAAGTAGGCAGTGGAGGAACCAATAAAAAACATGTAATATTCTGATTTCCGACTGGGGAGGAGGGGGGCAACTAAGCCCCCAGGAAGCGGAGACCCCAAATAATAATTAAAAAGCCCCTCCTCATTAGGAACCTTAATAGGAGCTGGGCAGCCTCGCCCTTTCTTTACCTTCATACCTACCTAATAAGGACCCTCCTAATTAATCAGAGCGCAGCATCTCATCCTCCTTAGCGGGGGGTGGGGGGGCTGTCATATGACCTGACGGCCGGTCACGTGGCAACCCCTGGCGTTCCATTCCGTCCCGCCTCCTTCGTTGCATTCGAACCCAAAGACCTGCGGAGATGAGGGTGACAGCGAAGGCGCCACGCCCCCCCCAATGACGCATGCGCGTCACCAGTCGGCCGGTTGGCAGGCGGAAGTTTTCCCCAATGTCTCCGCAGCCTCTTTGTAGTTTGAGGGGCTGTTTTTGCAATTGTGGTCTTTTGTTTTGTTTTGTTTTGCGGGGGAGGGGAGGGGTCAGAGTTCAAATCCTGGAGCCTCACTCAGGCTTCTCAGGGCAGGTGTCCAAGCAGAGTTGGATGGTGCAAACTAATTAAGGGCAGAAGGATTTTAATAATTGCACTATGCAAAAGAGGAATGAATGGAATGAATGGAAACAATATCAACAAGTTTAGACCCATGAATGGAAACAGTATCAATGAATTTCTTTAAAATTTAAATCAGGGATTCTCAACCTGCTGCCTGTGGGCCAAATGCGGCCCATGGCA
Organism: Furcifer pardalis; assembly: GCA_030440675.1. Taxonomy (NCBI): domain Eukaryota; kingdom Metazoa; phylum Chordata; class Lepidosauria; order Squamata; family Chamaeleonidae; genus Furcifer; species Furcifer pardalis. The sequence continues at coordinate 310,274,311 of CP126890.1, forward strand.
CCATTTCATGTGGCCCACCACCACCACCTCCACTCCACCACACCAGGAAATGCCATATGGTGGAGGAAAAGCAAAATAGCTGTCTGGCCCCTGAAGCTGTCTGAGGGAGCGTGACCCAATGGGCCCCTGGCTTAAGAAGGTTGAGAACTGGTTTAAACCCATGAATGGAAGCAATATCAGTGAATTTCTTTAAAAAAAATTAAAAACCCATGAATGAAAACAATACGTATCAATAAATTACTTTAGACCCATGAGTCAAAATAATAAGATCTACAAATGTCTTTAAAAAGCTAATAATAATAATTTCGTGTCAGAGATTACTCTGGGTTGAAAGGATTTTTGCCAGAGAAACTATGCTCAGGGGATGCCTGAGTGAGGCTCCTTTCATGTCCCCAACAAGTGCAGCTTAAACTCATGAATGGAAACAATGTCAACAAATTACTTTAAACCAATGAATGGAAACAATATCAACCGGCGACAGTGCTCCTCCATCAGCTGAGTGGGCAGGATACGTGGTTCACCCCTGGTGTAAATGCTGCAACAAACCATGGTGGGTGTGTTTGTGCTGGTGTGTTTATGGCTGTCGTAAACACGTCCCTTCCACTTCCAGAGGCCATTGCTGCAGGCCAGGTCTGGCCCAATGGGCCGTAGATAGAGAATTCCTGCTTTAACCCATGAATGGAAACAATATCAACAAATTACTTTTTGCAGATGATCAGTCATTGGTAGCAAGTACGGCTAAGGAACGACAGCAATGCCGTATGTCCATGAACAAAGAATGTAAGATAAATAATATGAGGATCAATACAGAGAAGATTGAAGTAATGGCAATTGGCAGGAAACTGCATACTTTAAATATCAAAATGGAGGAAACAAGCGTAAAACAAGTGACAGAGTTCAAATAGCTATGAACAACATTTACTGAAGATGGCAAAATGGATGAAGAAATTAACATACAGTGCAGTAAGGCCAGTGATGGGATGTCCCCGGTTCCAGACGGTTCCCTGAAACCGGTAGGACCAATCCCGGAGGGTTCTCCGGGAGGGTAGACAACTTTTGAGGCGTCTGGTTCCGGACACCTCACCGAAAGAATTTTTTTTAAAAAAATCGGAGCTAAAATGGCTCCAATTGACTGCACATGCGCAGAAACTCAATCTGACGCATTGCGCATGCGTCAGATTGAGTTTCTGTGCATGCGCAGTCAATTGGAGCCATTTTAGCTCCGATTTTTTTTAAAAAATGTTCTATAGCTTTCAGGGTGGCGGTGGCGGTGGCGGCACCAGCCCTCTGAGGAGGGCACCTCCCCCGTGGCACGTTGAGGGCTGCCTGGGCCGTCCGCTGCCGACAAGCCCCATGCCCTAGAGGGACGCCCGGCGCGGCGCACCGCTGCCGCCGCCTCCTCCGCCGGGCGCCTGTGGGCTGGGTGCCTGCAGCCGCCACCCCCCGCCACTGGAGCTGCCGCTGCCTGCATCCCTGTGCCTGTGGCCTCCTCCTTGGGCCGGTCCCTTTTTAGCCCAGCTGCGGCGCCTGGCAGAGGAGGAAGCTGCAGGCGGTGGCGGTGCGGCATGGGGAAGGCCCAGGGAGGCTCGGCAGCCGCGGCTGGAGCCACCACCAGAGCCACTGCTGCCCGCCGCCCCTGGCCGTGGCCGGAGCCGGGCTAAAAAGGTACCGGCCCAAGGAGGACACCACAGGGGTGCAGGCAGCTCCGGCGGCGGCAGCGGCTGTGGACGGTGGCTGCAGCCAGTGGCTCCTGTGGCTGCAGTCGGGGTGCCGGGTCCCAAGAAAGATAAGCGAGGGGTTTTTATTTGGGGTGGGTGGGTAATTTATTTGTGTTTTGGGTGGGTGGTTGTTTTTATTTATTTATTTATTTATTTATTTATTTATTTGTGTCTGGGTGGGTGGGCTGAGAGGGAGGGGTGTGTGTGTGTATGTTTATTTTTATTTTTATTTTTGGCCCCGCCCACAACGTCATGACGTCATGGTGTGGTAGTAGAATTTTTGTCATCCCATCACTGAGTAAGGCAAACCAAATATTGGGATGTTGAGAGATGCTGAGCACTCCAACACTGGAAGCATTGAAGAGGGAATTGCACAACCATCTGTTAGATGTACTTTGATTTGGATTCCTGCCTTCACCAGGAGTTTGGACTCATCAAATCTCTCCAACTCATTTATTTTATGATTCTGTTACAGTACTGCATTTTGCCCTTTGGTTTGGCCGATATGCCTACCCTAAACAGACATGTACCACCTCTCCCTAAACAGACATGTACCACAGTACCTGTATACTGTATCAGAGCAGAAACAGGATTGGGAAGGGGGTGTGCTGGAAAATAGAAAAATATAAAACCAAAGAGACCCCATCTTTGCCCTCTCAGTAACCTACAAAGTGGCGTGAGATGATTCAGTTAAAACTTGCCTGCCTGTTGTTCAGGCTGAGGCAATAAACTCTTTCCTCATTAGAATAGAGGGCTTATAAGTGTACCCAATGGTAGAGGATAGATAAGTGTGAAGTTTTGGCCTCTAGCCAATGTTAGTGTGTAGTTTGGATTCCTTTGTCCCTGGAACCAATACCAAGGTGTCAAGATTATAAGACCACCGCATGGTCGAGGTGCCAGGCATTTCCTGTTTACTACTGGGTATATAAACTCTTGTCTTTGAATCCTCGTGGTTCTCAGAATTTGAGTAGCTATACTCTCTGTGAACCATTGTGCAAATAAAGACCTTTGAATCTGTATGACCTGGAAATTCCTGTCCTGTCTCATCTCTGATACAACAATTCTACAACAGGGGGCAGCAGGAGGAGGCAAAACAGAGCTTTCGTTTTCAGTTTTGCCAAAGGCACTGGCTGAAGTTTTGTGGTCAGAAGAGACAGAAAGCAAAAAAAACGCCAGAACTCCTCCAAAAAACGTGAGGATGGGGTCAAACTATGTGAGTATCGAGAACTTGTGTGTCCTTGTTAGATTATTCTGTTGGTTCATCTGCATTCTAGGTCACATCACTGCCAGCAACAGCAGGGGAAAAAAAGAGCAAAATGACTTTCTAGTCTCCAGAGAGAATGGAGGACTTTGAAAGGCTCCTTCTCTTCAAGGGGTCCCATTCCTGACGAATCTCTTCCTCAATTAGCCTTACAGGAAGAAAAAATGGGTGAAAGTAATCCTTTCTCTCCCTCATTTTCACTTCACAGAGCCTTCAGTGTAAGGAGAAGATTATGCTTCACCTGGAGCAGGAAATTAATGTCTGTGGACGAGTCTCACAGAATCATGGCAGGTTTGTCCCCAGTGGTGGGCATCAGCAGGTTCGCACCAGTTTGCCAGAACCGGTAGCAGAAATTCTGGCTGGCCCATCCCATCCAATTTTTGAAGTAAAGTACAGTACTGTACTGTAGTCCTAATTCAGGCCCAACACAGGGCTTTCCCCCTGGCCACGCCCACCATACCACGCCCACAGTGTGGTAGTAATTTTTTTTGAGCCCACCACTGTTTGTTCCATATTCTTCATTCCTCCCCTCCTCCCCTCTTTCCTTTCTGAGCTATGGGGAGAGGCAGCAGAGAGGAGAAGTGTGTGTGTGTCCTTGTCTGTGTGTCTGTGTGTAACGGCAGATTTATTTTTCTGTCAACAAGCAAGCTTGGATTTACTGCTCTGCAGTTAACCTAAAACCAGGGATTCCCAGTTTATGGCCTTTGTGTGGCTTCACATAGACTTAGGCTTCTGGGAATTGAAGTTCCAGAACACCTGGTATGCCAAAGTTCACCACAACTGACCTACAGCTGTGATCAGTGGCGTAGCGGAGGGAGGGCGCCGGGGGCGGCCCACCCCGGGTTGCACTTTTTGGACTATGGGTGTTCTTGGACTACAATTCCCAGAAGCCCTAGTGAGAGTAGGCACCGATGTCCACCAGGGGGCGGCAAATTAAGTTTAAGCCCTGGGCAGCTGAAATCCATGTGACACTACTGGCTGTGATGGTGTTCTTGGACTTCAATTCCCAGAAGCCCGTGTCAGCACTCCTGCTGATCAGGGCTTCTGGGAATTGAAATCCAAGACCATGTGGAGTGTCAAGGTTGGCCATCTCACTGACCTAGACCATGGCTGGATCCAGCATGTTTCTTTATATGATCTTCTGGTCATATACCAGAGATCTTACTCTCTCACTTTGAATTCATTTTACTTAGTCCAGCAGCTCCCTTATGTAGAGTTATAGTTATGACAAATACCTTTCTGTTACATCTCACCATTACCCTGTCTGTTTCACCTGCTCTCTTCTCTTTTCATCTCGGACTCCAGGTTTGCTGTTAATCTCGAGAGCTGCAAAGGGGAGGTGGTGTTTCACTTCAACCCACGGTTTGATGTTAAGCGTGCACCATATATCGTATGCAATACATATAGTGGTATATCATGGGGATTTGAGGAAGTGACCTCATATGTACCCTTCCAGCAAGGTGACTTAGTTCACATTACCATCAAGGTTATGGAGAAATATTATCAGGTGAGGAATATATTTTATTTATTTATTTATTACTCACATTTTTACTGTCGCCCCCTCGCTTAGGTGACTCCGGGCGGCTTACACATAAAACAAAAACTTTACAAAAACATTCAAAAAGCATTAAAAATTTTAAAATTATTTTTTTAAAAAAAAATTATTGTTTTTTTTAAAAAATGCCCTCCAATGCTGCATCACTATCAGGGAGCCCCTCTGGTCTGCTCTAGTGGGATGGGCAGATGTCCTTGGGGTGACGCGGTCTCTTAAGAACCCTGGTCCACTACGATGTAGGGCTTTAAAGGTAATCACAAGCACCTTGAATTGCACCTGGGGGCACACTGGCAACCAGTGCAGCTCCTGAAACAGTGGTGAGGCCAGACTCCAGTCTTACCTTATGAGCATATACAACTTTTTCTCTGTGTTTAGTGTGACTGGGTTTATACAATAGTCATGTGCTAGAAAAATAGCTTTCCTAAAGGAGAATCCACTACCGCTGCCCCTGAGCACCACCCCAGGGGGCGGCGAATTTGGCCTATGACCCAGACGGCTGAAACCCATGCTACGCCACTGGTTCCACCATTTATGGGTCTGCAGCTTCCCAGTTGATGCTCCTTAAGAATTATTCTGAACTCTTTCTTTAGGTATCTGTCAATGGCGAACATATTCTGTATTACTGCCATCGTCTTCCTTATTGCGGTGTCACATCAGTGTCTGTTACAGGAGACCTTAATTCAGCCGAAATACAGATTTGTGTGAGTTTTTTTTACCTCCTTTTCCCTCAGATTTAAACCTTGTAGCGTTGGCTTTTCTGCTTCCAAGAAACAGGGATTTTTAAAAGCTCTAATGAGAGTCCTTGGGGGGTGGCAGCCTCTTTTTATCTTTATTTAAATTTTCAATTAAATTTTCAATTTAAGTCACAGTACTTTCAATTTTAATTTTCAGTTTTAAAAAATGTGAAATAAACTTCAAAGAACCCCCCCAATAAACTACAAATACAATATCGTTTTAAAGAAAACATTCTCCCCACCGACCCACCCACCAGGACCAACACAGCTACAAAACCTTTCTGAACATCTTTATAAACCAGGGGTGCCCAAACTTTTTGGGCTGTGGGCTGGTCATGTGGTTCAGCATGTGGTTCAGTGGGCCAGTCAGGTGGTTCCTCCCACTGGAAGCTGAAGTAAAATGTGCTTTGCAATCTGTTTTGAAACAGGATGAGATAGATTTTAAGCTCCCATTTCCTCTGTTTAAGCCAGGAGTGCCCAAACTACAGCCCACAGGCCATATCTGGCCCCCAACATTTTACTTACGCATATTACTTCCACTTCCAGGACCGACGAGGGTGGATGAATTGGCATTGGGGGCTGGATGTGGCCCACGGGCCATAGTTTGGGCACCCCTGCTATAAACCCTCATTCTGGTTCCAAAAAATGGTGTCAACTCTTGCAAAGGTGTCAAAAAATTTTTTTTCCTTTCAGAAAAAATTATAATCTATAAATTCTCCTCTTTTCCACTAGCTAGCAGAAGGAGCAGAGAGAGTTCTGGACAGAAAAGGCCATGTTGTGAACCTATAGACCAGTAGTGGCAAATCAACTGTAAACTGCCCTGTTCATAACAGACTTATTGTATTGTTTGTTTGTATGCCATCAGTTTGTTTGCTACAAAACTTTCCTTTTCCGTTTCCTGACAGGGCCCGGATTCCAACCTGAGCTCAGCTCAAAATCCAAAGGTAAGCCTGGACCACATTTGCTATCTGATTTTTCCATAGCCCAGGTTACAGGGGTTGGTGAATCAGTAGAAAACTGAACCCCCTGCTCAGTGCAGGAGTCAAACACCAAAGCAGGTCTGTCAGAGAGCTGCCCAGTTTCCTCTCTAGCCACAAGGCACAGCCATTTGCTACGTTGGATAATTCTGAAAGAATCCTTTGGGTAGACCTGCCATTTCTATAATGCAGGGGCTCCCAAACTAAGGCCTGTCAGCCGGATCTGGCCCATGGCACCATTTCATGCTGCCCCCACCCCTCCAAGGGCATTTGAGAAGCAATGGCAATCCCTTTGAAGCTGTTGGGGCAAAATGGCCTCCCCCATCATGCAGGCAGTGCAAAATGGTCATCCGGCCCTTGAAGCTGACTGAGAGAGCATGACCCAGCCCCTGGCTTCAAAAGGTTGGGAACCCCTGCTATAATGGAATGGTTCTGCTTGGAGAAGACCTCTCTATAGAGCTTTTAGCCATCCTTCATGCTCCATTCTTACCTAATTGAGCAGGGTCCCTGCCCTCTATCTTTTCAGGAAGCTACAGATTACCTGTGGGCAAGAGATACAGGCCAGAGAAATCTGTTCCCATTAGACTAGTTGCAGTCCTCCATATCTGGATATAATTTAGGTGTATTTCTCTTGGTTTTCAGGCTCCGCCTCCTTACTCCCCTCCTATTTCCGATGACATTACACCCAACATTGTAAGTAGAACCTTACATTTTTATTTCACTTCTGTTTGATTTGCACAGGCTTCCCAGCTAGGCCTTTTCTCCTGGTGTGCCGCACTTAGGTCTCTGCAGATGTAGTCCCAGAATTGAAAATTAAGGGATTTTGTAGTTCCCCATCAGTCTACCAACCAACCAACCAATCCAGTCAGCCTACCAACCAACCAACCAACCAATCCAGCAACCTATAGCTCATTATGATAAATCTAACTTTTAAGGTGCCACAGGATTCTAAAATGGGGAACAGGGGAAAATTTGCTCACTACTTCTCTCTAATGGTTATAAATGAAAAGGAAAGTTTCAGACGTGCCCATCCAGAAGGTAAAGAGCACATCCATACCACAAACAAATGTTGGTTGAAACCATATTAAGTGTCACCAATGTGTCTTTTTCCCCCCTTTGACATCATCCTTCAAGAAGGCATCGCTGATCTCTGGTCCTCCTCATGGAATGGCTCCAGAAGTTGCAGATGGAGGAAGAAAGGGTGACTGAAACCAATTTCATTTTGTAGTGTGGACAGGCAGCCAAGCTCATTTCCTAATTTTGTACCCAATCACACGAAGATCATCATTCCACTTGAATTGCTTTTGCTTTGCTTTGCTTTTATTCTTTAGCTTTCATTTAAGCAATCATTTTCAAGCTGTAAACTGTTCTGTAGAATACAATGCTGCTATCTGCTAGAAAACAAAAAAAAAAGTAATGAAAGCTTGCAGTGATTTTTTTTGTTTAATGATCCAATAAAGGTATCACCTTCTCCTTCTGCATTTGTTTTGTGGCTGTATCACACAGCTGACTTTGTTTGTTTATAAAACTACTGAGAATAATAACAGCTGTGGCAGAAAGTATGTTTATTAGTTTTCCCCCCTTCTCTTGAAACCTGTATTTTAAACATTAAAAGATGTGCCTTAAATTGGTTCTTATAACCACTTTGAAGTTAAATAATATGGATTGTAATTAAGATGTTAGAATGTTTTACTCCCCTCATGTCTCTCAACACCTGAAGGGTAAAAGAGGAAGTAACGAAGAAGACTCTGTTCATGAGAAGTATTTTATTAACCCAATATGGAGACTGTGTGCTAAGAAGAATTATATTACATATTGCTGTAGTGACACTTGGTTCATTTTGTTTCAATAAACATTTAAGAAGATTCCTTTTTTGGAATGTCACTTACCTTACCTTGGATACCCTGGAGTCGTTATTCAATGAGGAGTCCGCACATTGGTAGATGTCTCAATGACATTGCATCGTTGCAATGGCATCCTTCGTTGCATTCGAACCCAAAGACCTGCGGAGATGAGGGTGGACAGCGAAGGCGCCACGCCCCCCCCAATGACGCATGCGCGTCACCAGTCGGCTGATTGGCAGCCGGAAGTTTTCCCCAATGTCTCCGCAGCCTCTTTGTTTGAGGGGCTGTTTTTGCAATTGTGGTCTTTTGTTTTGTTTTGCTTTGTGGGGGAGGGGAGGGGTCAGAGTTCAAATCCTGCAGCCTAAGGCTTCTCAGGGCAGGTGTCCAAGCAGAGTTGGATGGTGCAAACTAATTAAGGGCAGAAGGATTTAATTGCACTATGCAAGAGGAGTGAATGGAATGAATGGAAACAATATCAACAAATTACTGTACTTTAGACCCATGAATGGAAACAGTATCAATGAATTTCTTTAAAATTTAAATCAGGGATTCTCCACCTGCTGCCTGTGGGCTGAAAGTGGCCCATGGCACCATTTCATGTGGCCCACCACCACCGCCTCCACCACACCAGGAAGTGCCATATGGTGGAGGAAAGGCAAAATAGCCGACTGCCCCTGAAGCTGTCTGAGGGAGCGTGACCCAATGGCCCCCTGGCTTAAAATGGTTGAGAACTCCTGGTTTAAACCCATGAATGGAAGCAATATCAGTGAATTTCTTTAAAAAAAAATAAAAACCCATGAATGAAAACAATTTTGTTGTTCAGTCGCACAGTCGATTCTGACCCTTTGCAACCCCATGGACAACTGTCTGCCAGGCACTTCTGTCCTCCACCATCCCCCTCAACTCGCTCAGCTCTGTGCCCATTGTGTCCACAGTACCATCTATCCATCTCATTTTTGGTCGCCCCCTTCTTCTTTTGCCCTCAACCCTTCCAAGCATCAAGGCTTTCTCAAGCGAGTCCTCTCTTCTCATTTGATGTCCAGAGTACCTTAGCTTCATCTTTACTATTTGCCCTTCTAAGGAGCAGTCAGGGTTGATTTCTTCCAAGATCGACCTATTTGTTCTCCTTGCTGTCCAGGGGACTCTCCAAACTCTTCTCCAACACCACATCTCAAAGGCATCTATTCTTCTGCGCTCAGCTTTCCTAATGGTCCAGCTCTCACAACCATACATTGCCACAGGGAATACCATTGCAATACAGTATCAATAAATTACTTTAGACCCATGAGTCGAAATAAGATCTACAAATGTCTTTAAATAATAATTTCACATCAGAGATTACTCTGGGTTGAAAGGATTTTTGCCAGAGAAACTATGCTCAGGGGACGCCTGAGTGAGGCTCCTTTCATGTCCCCAAGTGCAGCTTAAACTAATGAATGGAAACAATGTCATTACTTTAAACCAATGAATGGAAACAATATCAACCGGCGACAGTGCTCCTCCATCAGCTGAGTGGGCAGGATACGTGGTTCACCACTGGTGTAAATGCTGCCACAAACCATGGTGGGTGTGTTTGTGCTGGTGTGTTTATGGCTGTCGTAAACACGTCCCTTCCACTTCCAGAACCCATTGCTGCAGGCCAGGTCTGGCCCATGGGCCGTAGATAGAGAATTCCTGCTTTAACCCATGAATGGAAACAATATCAACAAATTACTTTTTGCAGATGATCAGGCATTGGTAGCAAGTACGGCTAAGGAACGACAGCAATGCCGTATGTCCATGAACAAAGAATGTAAGATAAATAATATGAGGATCAATACAGAGAAGATTGAAGTACAGTAAAACCCTGGATAACGCTAAAACGTGGTTCCACAAGTCTTGGTGTTATCCGATTTTTAGTGTTATCCGACCCATGTTAAAATCCTATGCGATGGATCGGAGTAAAAACTCCATAGAGATACATTGTAACCGCACAGGCTTTAGCGGTTGTTATCCGATCCATCCCATAGGACCTTAACATTATTCGATCCAATTCTCCTCCCCAGATTACTTAACGTTATGCGATTTTAGCGTTATCCGATCCAATCGTTATCCGGTGTTTTACTGTAATGGCAATCGGAAGGAAACAGCATACTTTAAATATCAAAATGGAGGAAACAAGAGTAAAACAAGTGGCAGAGTTCAAATAGCTATGAACAACATTTACTGAAGATGGCAAAATGGATGAAGAAATTAACATACAGTGCAGTAAGTATTCCTGCCTTCAGCAGGAGTTTCGATTCATCAAATCTCTCCAACCCATTTATTTTATGATTCTATTACAGTACTGTACTACATTTTGCCCTTTAGCCGATATGCCTACTCTACACAAACATGCACCACCTCTTCCTAGAATCTGATATACTGTACTGTACTGTATCAGACCAGAAACAGGATTTTAGGAGGCAAAACAGAGCTTTCGTTTTTCAGTTTTGCCAAAGGCACTGGCTGAAGTTTTGTGGTCAGAAGAGACAGAAGGCAAAAAAGCTCCAGAACTCCCATCCAGAAAACGTGAGGATGGGGTCAAACTATGTGAGTACTGTATTGAGAACTTGTGTATCCTTGCTAGATTATTCTGTTGCTTCATCTGCTTTCTAGGTCACATCACTGCCAGCAACAGCAGGTGGGGGGGGGGGGGAGAGAGCAAAATGACTTTCTAGTCTCCAGAGAGAATGGAGGACTTTGAAAGGCTCCTTCTCTTCAAGGGGTCCCATTCCTGATGAATCTGTGCCTCAATTAGCCTTGCAGGAAAAAAATGGGTGAAAGTAATCCTTTCTCTCCCACATTTTCACTCCACAGAGCCTTCAGTGTAAGGAGAAGATTAAGCTTCACCTGGAGCAGGAAATTAATGTCCGTGGACAAGTCTCACAGATTCATGGCAGGTTTGTCCCCAGTGGTGGGCATCAGCAGGCTTAATTTAATTTAATTGTTTGATTTTTATGCCGCCCAACTTGTCTAAGTGACTCTGGGCGTACCAGTTCGCCAGAACCGGTAGCAGAAATTCCAGCTAGCCCCACCCGTCCAAGTTTTGAAGTAAAGTACTGTACTGTAGTCCTAATTCGGGCCCAATGCAGGGCTTTCCCCCTGGCCAAGCCCATCATACCACGCCCACAGCATGGTAGTAATTTTTTTGGAGCCCACCACTGTTTGTCCCATATATTCTTCATTCCTCCCCTCCTCCCCTCTGTCCTTTCTGAGCTATGGTGAGAGGCAGAGGAGAGGAGAATTGGGGGGTGAGTGGGTGGGAAATGGTAGATTTATTTTTCTGTCAACAAGCAAGCTTGGATTTCCTGCTCTGCAGTTAACCTAAACTAGGGATTCCCAATTTATGGCCTTCATGTGGCTTCATGTAGACTTGGGCTTCTGGGAATTGAAGTTCCAGAACACCTGGTGTGCCAAGGTTCACCATGACTGACCTAGAGCTGTGATCAGTGGCGTAGCATGGGGGGCCCACGTGGGCACCCACCCTGGGGGGCCCTTTTGGGCTATGGGTGTTCTTGCACTACAATTCCCAGAAGCCCTAGTGGGAGTGGGCACCGACATCAATCAGGGGGCGGCAAATTTGGATTAAGGCCCTGGCAGCTGAAATCCACGTGACACTACTGGTTGTGATGGTAAACCTTGGCACTCCAGGTGTTCTTGGACGTCAATTCCCAGAAGCCCATGTCAGCACTCCTGCTGATCAAGGCTTCTGGGAATTGAAATCCAAGAACATCTGGAGTGCCAAGGTTGGCGATCACTGACCTAGAGCATGGCTGGATCCAGCATGTTTCTTTTTATGATCTTCTGGTCATATACCAGAAATCTTACTCTCTTACTTTGAATTCATTTCACTTACTCCAGCTCCCTTATGTAGAGTTATAGTTATGACAAATACCCTTCCATTATATCTCACCATTACCTGTCTGTTTCACCTGCTCTCTTTTCATCTCCGACTCCAGGTTTGCTGTCATGCTCATGAACTGCAAAGGTGACGTGGTGTTCCAGTTCAACCCACGGTTTGATGAAAAGTACGCACCATATATCGTATGCAATACATATAGTGGTATATCATGGGGATTTGAGGAAGTGACGTCATATGTACCCTTCCAACTCGGTGACTTAGTTGACATTACCATCAAGGTTATGGAGAAATATTATCAGGTGAGGAATCTATCTATCTATCTATCTATCTATCTATCTATCTATCTATCTATCTATCTATCTATCTATCTATCTATCTATCTATCTATCTATCTAATCTATCTATCTATCTATTACTCACATTTTTACTGCTGCCCTCTCACCTAGGTGACTCTGGGCGGCTCACACGTATAACAAATAAAAACTTTACAAAAACATTCAAAAGGCATTTAAAATAATAATAATAATAATATATTTTTAAAATGCCTTCCAGTGCTGCATTACAAGATTTTTCAAAAGCTGACAGCCCGGACAATACTTAACAAGTCAGCCCAGGATGGCTATCTCCCCCCACGCTCTCACTGTACAAGCTAGGTCTTAAGGTTCTTGCAAAAGGATAAAAGCTCTGCCTGGAGACATTCAGTTGGCAGGAGGTTCCACAGGGCCAGAGCAGACACCTAGAAGACCCTCCTTCTCGTGCTAGAGAGGCAAGCCTCTCTGGCAGATGAAACTATCAGGGAGCCCCTCTAGTCTGCTCTAGTGGTGTTACCTGAAAAATTGTAATCTTTTTAAATTTAAGTGAACGTTCCACAGGCAGGATTGGAGCAGGAACCAAAGACAAAATTTAGAGTAGAGTTGGCTTCCTGTTCTCCCCCTTTTGTCAGACTGCTCTCATTCCCCATAGATGTGCACCTCCATGGGCAAGAAGATACAGTCACCTGTGTAAAATCCCACTTCTGACACTAAAACTGTTACCTAAAAATCGCAATCCCTCTTTAATGTGGAGATGCATTTTAAAATTAAAAAGTTCGTCTGCTGGCGGAGCTCCCCAAGAACCACAGAGATTGTAATTTCAGACAAAAACAAGACCAGTTTATTGACAAAAATAACATCTAAGCAACAGAGGGCCCCCACTGCTGGATAAACAACTATATCTAACCCATTTTGTCTGCTAACAAAATCTAATGAGCTTCCCTGAGCAATTTGGTGGGAGAGCTAATACATTGAAGCTGCTGAGTTTTTATATATTACCACCAACTAATCCTATCACCTATGCTAATTAAATTTATACAATGAGACAAAAGTCCAACAGGAGGGTTTCTTATTAAACACAAATAAACCATCTTTAGTCACATTGAGTTGGTTAGCACTTTAAATTCAAGTTACAATGACAAGCTTCTATGCAAACAATGATGTAGGAAGAGATTTACAAAGTCCAGAAAATGGGAAAGGGGAAAGGGGTGGGGGTACATGTCTTTATGCTGCATTTGATCTCTTATTTGTTAAGCGAAGCGAACATTCAGAGACAATTCTGCTCTTTAAGTGAGTTACTCTTTAAGTGAGGCGCTCTTTATGTGAAGTTTGACTGTAAGTTATTTTTCATTTCTGGTTCAGGGTTAGGATTTTGCAAAAACTGGGATGGTTTTCCCATTCACAAATTGGCATTCCCTCAAATTGCTAAAAGATACCTTGTTTACAATACTGACTGCCTGGTGATTGAAAGATGGACCTGTAAACAAACTCTCTATTAGCTGGGAAGTGGCTCCTTTAGCCATGGATCCACCCAGTGGCATAGCGGTGGGGGGCACTCTTTTGGGGCGGCAAAATTTCACAAAAAATAGGACTTCACTGCCGGACTTCCTAGTGACCGGGGCGAAGAGGATGCTGTAGGGACGGGACCTCCACTACCGCTGCCCAGGGCACTGCCCCTGGGCACCACCCCAGGGGGCGGCGAATTTGGCCTATGACCCAGACGGGTGAAACCCATGCTACGCCACTGGTTCCACAATTGATGGGTCTGCAGCTTCCCAGTTGATGTTCCTTAAGAATTATTCTGAACTCTTTCTTTAGGTATCTGTCAATGACAAACATATTCTGGGTTACGGCCATCGTCTTCCTTATTGCGATGTCACATCAGTGTCTGTTATAGGAGACCTTAATTCAGCCGAAATACAGATTTGTGTGAGTATTTTTTCCACCTCCTTTCCCCTCAGATTTAAACCTTGTAGCGTTGGCTTTTCTGCTTCCAAGAAACAGGGATTTTTTAAAAATTCTAACGAGAGTCCATGGGGAGGTGGGGGTGGTTGGAATGGCAGCCTCTTTTTATCTTTATTTAATTGTTCAATTTAATTTTCAATTTTAATTTTCAGTTTTTAAAAATGTGAAATAAACTTCAAAGAAACCACCCAATAAACTACAAATACAATATTGTTTTAAAGAAAACATTCTCTCCACCGACCCACCCACCAGGACCAACAGAGCTACAAAACCTTTCTGAACATCTTTATAAACCAGGGGTGCCCAAACTTTTTGGGCTGTGGGCTGGTCATGTGGTTCAGCATGTGGTTCACTGGGCCAGTCAGGTGGTTCCTCCCACTGGAAGCTGAAGTAAAATGTGCTTTGCAATCTGTTTTGAAACAGGATGAGATAGATTTTAAGCTCCCATTTCCTCTGTTTAAGCCAGGGGTGCCCAAACTACGGCCCACGGGCCATATCTGGCCCCCAACACCAATTCTTACGCATTTTACTTCCACTTCCAGGAGCGACGAGGGTGGATGAATTGGCATTGGGGGCTGGATGTGGCGCACGGGCCATAGTTTGGGCACCCCTGCTATAAACCCTCATTCTGGTTCCAAAAATGGTGTCAACTTTTGCAAAGGTGTCAAAAAAAAATTCCTTTCAGAAAAAAATTATAATCTATAAATTCTCCTTTTTTCCACTAGCTAGCGGAAGGAGCAGAGAGAGTTCTGGACAGGAAGGGCCATATTGTGAACCTATAGACCAGTAGTGGCAAACCACCTGTAAACTGCCCTGTTCACAACAGACTTATTGTATTGTTTATTTATATGCCATAATTTTGTTCACTACTTAACTTTCCTTTTCTGTATCCTGGCAGGGCCCGGATTCCAACCTGAGCTCAACTCAAAATCCAAATGTAAGCTTGGACCACATTTGCCATCTGATTTTTCCATAGCCCAGGTTATAGAGGTAGAGAGTACCCAAAGATTCCTACCACTTGGCTACTATTGAAATTGGTTAGCACCTTCTCCATTGTGAATTAGTAGAAAACTGAACCCTCTGCTCAGTGCAGGAGTCAAACACCAAAGCAGGTCTGTCAGAGAGCTGCCCAGTTTCCTCTCTACCCACAAGGCACAGCCATTTGCTACGTTGGATAATTCTGAAAGAATCCTTTGGGTAGACCTGCCATTTCTATAATGTAGGGGCTCCCAAACTAAGGCCTGTGGGCTGGATCTGGCCCATGGCACCATTTCATGTTGCCCCCACCCCTCCAAGGGGATTTGAGAAGCAATGGCAATCCCTTTGAAGCTGTTGGGGCAAAATGGCCTCCCCCATCATGCAGGCAGTGCAAAATGGTCATCCGGCCCTTGAAGCTGACTGAGAGAGCATGACCCAGCCCCTGGCTTCAAAAGGTTGGGAACCCCTGCTATAATGGAATGGTTCTGCTTGGAGAAGACCTCTCTATAGAGCTTTTAGCCATCCTTCATGCTCCATTCTTACCTAATTGAGCAGGGTCCCTGCCCTCTATCTTTTCAGGAAGCTACAGATTACCTGTGGGCAAGAGATACAGGCCAGAGAAATCTGTTCCCATTAGACTAGTTGCAGTCCTCCATATCTGGATATAATTTAGGTGTATTTCTCTTGGTTTTCAGGCTCCACCTCCTTACTCCCCTCCTATTTCCGATGACATTACACCCAACATTGTAAGTAGAACCTTACATTTTTATTTCACTTCTGTTTGATTTGCACAGGCTTCACAGCTAGGCCTTTTCTCCTGGTGTGCCACACTTAGGTCTCTGCAGATGTAGTCCCAGAATTGAAAATTAAGGGATTTTGTAGTTCCCCATCAGTCAACCAACCAACCAACCAACCAATCCAGTCTGCCTACCAACCAACCAACCAACCAATCCACCAACCTATAGCTCATTATGATAAATCTAACTTTTAAGGTGCCACAGGATTCTAAAATGGGGAACAGGGGAAAATTTGCTCACTACTTCTCTCTAATGGTTATAAATGAAAAGGAAAGTTTCAGACGTGCCCATCCAGAAGGTAAAGAGCACATCCATACCACAAACAAATGTTGGTTGAAACCATATTAAGTGTCACCAATGTGTCTTTTCCCCCCCTTTGACATCATCCTTCAAGAAGGCATCGCTGATCTCTGGTCCTCCTCATGGAATGGCTCCAGAAGTTGCAGATGGAGGAAGAAAGGGTGACTGAAACCAATTTCATTTTGTAGTGTGGACAGGCAGCCAAGCTCATTTCCTAATTTTGTACCCAATCACACGAAGATCATCATTCCACTTGAATTGCTTTTGCTTTGCTTTGCTTTTATTCTTTGGCTTTCATTTAAGCAATCATTTTCAAGCTGTAAACTGTTCTGTAGAATACAATGCTGCTATCTGCTAGAAAACAAAAAAAAGTAATGAAAGCTTGCAGTGATTTTTTTTGTTTAATGATCCAATAAAGGTATCACCTTCTCCTTCTGCATTTGTTTTGTGGCTGTATCACACAGCTGACTTTGTTTGTTTATAAAACTACTGAGAATAATAGCAACTGTGGCAGAAAGTATGTTTATTAGTTTTTCCCCCTTCTCTTGAAACCTGTATTTTAAACATTAAAAGATGTGCCTTAAATTGGTTCTTATAACCACTTTGAAGTTAAATAATATGGATTGTAATTAAGATGTTAGAATGTTTTACTCCCCTCATGTCTCTCAACACCTGAAGGGTAAAAGAGGAAGTAACGAAGAAGACTCTGTTCATGAGAAGTATTTTATTAACCCAATATGGAGACTGTGTGCTAAGAAGAATTATATTACATATTGCTGTAGTGACACTTGGTTCATTTTGTTTCAATAAACATTTAAGAAGATTCCTTTTTTGGAATGTCACTTACCTTACCTTGGATACCCTGGAGTCATTATTCAATGAGGAGTCCGCACATTGGTAGATGTCTCAATGACATTGCATCGTTGCAATGGCATCCTTCGTTGCATTCGAACCCAAAGACCTGCGGAGATGAGGGTGGACAGCGAAGGCGCCACGCCCCCCCAATGACGCATGCGCGTCACCAGTCAGCCGATTGGCAGCCGGAAGTTTTCCCCAATGTCTCCGCAGCCTCTTTGTTTGAGAGGCTGTTTTTGCAATTGTGGTCTTTTGTTTTGTTTTGCTTTGTGGGGGAGGGGAGGGGTCAGAGTTCAAATCCTGCAGCCTAAGGCTTCTCAGGGCAGGTGTCCAAGCAGAGTTGGATGGTGCAAACTAATTAAGGGCAGAAGGATTTAATTGCACTATGCAAGAGGACTGAATGGAATGAATGGAAACAATATCAACAAATTACTGTACTTTAGACCCATGAATGGAAACAGTATCAATGAATTTCTTTAAAATTTAAATCAGGGATTCTCCACCTGCTGCCTGTGGGCTGAAAGTGGCCCATGGCACCATTTCATGTGGCCCACCACCACCGCCTCCACCACACCAGGAAGTGCCATATGGTGGAGGAAAGGCAAAATAGCCGACTGCCCCTGAAGCTGTCTGAGGGAGCGTGACCCAATGGCCCCCTGGCTTAAAATGGTTGAGAACTCCTGGTTTAAACCCATGAATGGAAGCAATATCAGTGAATTTCTTTAAAAAAAAATAAAAACCCATGAATGAAAACAATTTTGTTGTTCAGTCGCACAGTCGATTCCGACCCTTTGCAACCCCATGGATAACTGTCTGCCAGGCACTTCTGTCCTCCACCATCCCCCTCAACTCGCTCAGCTCTGTGCCCATTGTGTCCACAGTACCATCTATCCATCTCATTTTTGGTCGCCCCCTTCTTCTTTTGCCCTCAACCCTTCCAAGCATCAAGGCTTTCTCAAGCAAGTCCTCTCTTCTCATTTGATGTCCAGAGTACCTTAGCTTCATCTTTACTATTTGCCCTTCTAAGGAGCAGTCAGGGTTGATTTCTTCCAAGATCGACCTATTTGTTCTCCTTGCTGTCCAGGGGACTCTCCAAACTCTTCTCCAACACCACATCTCAAAGGCATCTATTCTTCTGCGCTCAGCTTTCCTAATGGTCCAGCTCTCACAACCATACATTGCCACAGGGAATACCATTGCAATACAGTATCAATAAATTACTTTAGACCCATGAGTCGAAATAAGATCTACAAATGTCTTTAAATAATAATTTTACATCAGAGATTACTCTGGGTTGAAAGGATTTTTGCCAGAGAAACTATGCTCAGGGGACGCCTGAGTGAGGCTCCTTTCATGTCCCCAAGTGCAGCTTAAACTAATGAATGGAAACAATGTCATTACTTTAAACCAATGAATGGAAACAATATCAACCGGCGACAGTGCTCCTCCATCAGCTGAGTGGGCAGGATGCGTGGTTCACCACTGGTGTAAATGCTGCCACAAACCATGGTGGGTGTGTTTGTGCTGGTGTGTTTATGGCTGTCGTAAACACGTCCCTTCCACTTCCAGAACCCATTGCTGCAGGCCAGGTCTGGCCCATGGGCCGTAGATAGAGAATTCCTGCTTTAACCCATGAATGGAAACAATATCAACAAATTACTTTTTGCAGATGATCAGGCATTGGTAGCAAGTACGGCTAAGGAACGACAGCAATGCCGTATGTCCATGAACAAAGAATGTAAGATAAATAATATGAGGATCAATACAGAGAAGATTGAAGTACAGTAAAACCCTGGATAACGCTAAAACGTGGTTCCACAAGTCTTGGTGTTATCCGATTTTTAGTGTTATCCGACCCATGTTAAAATCCTATGCGATGGATCGGAGTAAAAACTCCATAGAGATACATTGTAACCGCACAGGCTTTAGCGGTTGTTATCCGATCCATCCCATAGGACCTTAACATTATTCGATCCAATTCTCCTCCCCAGATTACTTAACGTTATGCGATTTTAGCGTTATCCGATCCAATCGTTATCCGGTGTTTTACTGTAATGGCAATCGGAAGGAAACAGCATACTTTAAATATCAAAATGGAGGAAACAAGAGTAAAACAAGTGGCAGAGTTCAAATAGCTATGAACAACATTTACTGAAGATGGCAAAATGGATGAAGAAATTAACATACAGTGCAGTAAGTATTCCTGCCTTCAGCAGGAGTTTCGATTCATCAAATCTCTCCAACCCATTTATTTTATGATTCTATTACAGTACTGTACTACATTTTGCCCTTTAGCCGATATGCCTACTCTACACAAACATGCACCACCTCTTCCTAGAATCTGATATACTGTACTGTACTGTATCAGACCAGAAACAGGATTTTAGGAGGCAAAAACAGAGCTTTCGTTTTTCAGTTTTGCCAAAGGCACTGGCTGAAGTTTTGTGGTCAGAAGAGACAGAAGGCAAAAAAGCTCCAGAACTCCCATCCAGAAAACGTGAGGATGGGGTCAAACTATGTGAGTACTGTATTGAGAACTTGTGTATCCTTGCTAGATTATTCTGTTGCTTCATCTGCTTTCTAGGTCACATCACTGCCAGCAACAGCAGGTGGGGGGGGGGGGAGAGAGTAAAATGACTTTCTAGTCTCCAGAGAGAATGGAGGACTTTGAAATGCTCCTTCTCTTCAAGGGGTCCCATTCCTGATGAATCTGTGCCTCAATTAGCCTTGCAGGAAAAAAATGGGTGAAAGTAATCCTTTCTCTCCCACATTTTCACTTCACAGAGCCTTCAGCGTAAGGAGAAGATTAAGCTTCACCTGGAGCAGGAAATTAATGTCCGTGGACAAGTCTCACAGATTCATGGCAGGTTTGTCCCCAGTGGTGGGCATCAGCAGGCTTAATTTAATTTAATTGTTTGATTTTTATGCCGCCCAACTTGTCTAAGTGACTCTGGGCGTACCAGTTCACCAGAACCGGTAGCAGAAATTCCAGCTAGCCCCGCCCGTCCAAGTTTTGAAGTAAAGTACTGTACTGTAGTCCTAATTCGGGCCCAATGCAGGGCTTTCCCCCTGGCCAAGCCCATCATACCACGCCCACAGCATGGTAGTAATTTTTTTGGAGCCCACCACTGTTTGTCCCATATATTCTTCATTCCTCCCCTCCTCCCCTCTGTCCTTTCTGAGCTATGGTGAGAGGCAGAGGAGAGGAGAATTGGGGGGTGGGTGGGTGGGAAATGGTAGATTTATTTTTCTGTCAACAAGCAAGCTTGGATTTCCTGCTCTGCAGTTAACCTAAACTAGGGATTCCCAATTTATGGCCTTCATGTGGCTTCATGTAGACTTGGGCTTCTGGGAATTGAAGTTCCAGAACACCTGGTGTGCCAAGGTTCACCATGACTGACCTAGAGCTGTGATCAGTGGCGTAGCATGGGGGGCCCAGGTGGGCGGCCCACCCCGGGGGGCCCTTTTGGGCTATGGGTGTTCTTCAGTGGTGGGATGTCAAAAATTTTACTACCCCACCATGATGTCATCACAGTGTGGGCAGAGCTAAAATCATGATGTCATGTCATGGGCGGGGCCAAAGAAAAAATACAAAATAATAAAAATAGGGAGCTTCAGCCTATAGGGAGCTTCAGGCTAGCAGCTTCTCTTCCTCCTCCCCGTTTGGGAGGACAGCAAGGAGGCTGTGTATATGTGCCAAGCACTAGGCGTGCATGCACACCAAGTGCTTGGCATGCATGCGCACTGGGAGAACCAGTGAAAAGGTAAACCCCGAAGGTGGTTCCCCCCAAAAGCTGCTACGGGTTCTCTGGGACACTGGGGAAAGTTACTACTGGTTCTGGAGAACTGGTGAGAACCTGTTACATCCCATCACTGGTGTTCTTGCACTACAATTCCCAGAAGCCCTAGTGGGAGTGGGCACCGACATCAATCAGGGGGCGGCAAATTTGGATTAAGGCCCTGGCAGCTGAAATCCACGTGACACTACTGGTTGTGATGGTAAACCTTGGCACTCCAGGTGTTCTTGGACGTCAATTCCCAGAAGCCCATGTCAGCACTCCTGCTGATCAAGGCTTCTGGGAATTGAAATCCAAGAACATCTGGAGTGCCAAGTTTGGCGATCACTGACCTAGAGCATGGCTGGATCCAGCATGTTTCTTTTTATGATCTTCTGGTCATATACCAGAAATCTTACTCTCTTACTTTGAATTCATTTCACTTACTCCAGCTCCCTTATGTAGAGTTATAGTTATGACAAATACCCTTCCATTATATCTCACCATTACCTGTCTGTTTCACCTGCTCTCTTTTCATCTCTGACTCCAGGTTTGCTGTCATGCTCATGAACTGCAAAGGTGACGTGGTGTTCCAGTTCAACCCACGGTTTGATGAAAAGTACGCACCATATATCGTATGCAATACATATAGTGGTATATCATGGGGATTTGAGGAAGTGACGTCATATGTACCCTTCCAACTCGGTGACTTAGTTGACATTACCATCAAGGTTATGGAGAAATATTATCAGGTGAGGAATCTATCTATCTATCTATCTATCTATCTATCTATCTATCTATCTATCTATCTATCTATCTATCTATCTATCTATCTATCTATCTATCTATCTATTACTCACATTTTTACTGCTGCCCTCTCACCTAGGTGACTCTGGGCGGCTCACACGTATAACAAATAAAAACTTTACAAAAACATTCAAAAGGCATTTAAAATAATAATAATAATAATAATATATTTTTAAAATGCCTTCCAGTGCTGCATTACAAGATTTTTCAAAAGCTGACAGCCCGGACAATACTTAAACAAGTCAGCTCAGGATGGCTATCTCCCCCCACGCTCTCACTGTACAAGCTAGGTCTTAAGGTTCTTGCAAAAGGATAAAAGCTCTGCCTGGAGACATTCAGTTGGCAGGAGGTTCCACAGGGCCAGAGCAGACACCTAGAAGACCCTCCTTCTCGTGCTAGAGAGGCAAGCCTCTCTGGCAGATGAAACTATCAGGGAGCCCCTCTAGTCTGCTCTAGTGGTGTTACCTGAAAAATTGTAATCTTTTTAAATTTAAGTGAACGTTCCACAGGCAGGATTGGAGCAGGAACCAAAGACAAAATTTAGAGTAGAGTTGGCTTCCTGTTCTCCCCCTTTTGTCAGACTGCTCTCATTCCCCATAGATGTGCACCTCCATGGGCAAGAAGATACAGTCACCTGTGTAAAATCCCACTTCTGACACTAAAACTGTTACCTAAAAATCGCAATCCCTCTTTAATGTGGAGATGCGTTTTAAAATTAAAAAGTTCGTCTGCTGGCGGAGCTCCCCAAGAACCACAGAGATTGTAATTTCAGACAAAAACAAGACCAGTTTATTGACAAAAATAACATCTAAGCAACAGAGGGCCCCCACTGCTGGATAAACAACTATATCTAACCCATTTTGTCTGCTAGCAAAATCTAATGAGCTTCCCTGAGCAATTTGGTGGGAGAGCTAATACATTGAAGCTGCTGAGTTTTTATACATTACCACCAACTAATCCTATCACCTATGCTAATTAAATTTATACAATGAGACAAAAGTCCAACAGGAGGGTTTCTTATTAAACACAAATAAACCATCTTTAGTCACATTGAGTTGGTTAGCACTTTAAATTCAAGTTACAATGACAAGCTTCTATGCAAACAATGATGTAGGAAGAGATTTACAAAGTCCAGAAAATGGGAAAGGGGAAAGGGGTGGGGGTACATGTCTTTATGCTGCATTTGATCTCTTATTTGTTAAGCGAAGCGAACATTCAGAGACAATTCTGCTCTTTAAGTGAGTTACTCTTTAAGTGAGGCGCTCTTTATGTGAAGTTTGACTGTAAGTTATTTTTCATTTCTGGTTCAGGGTTAGGATTTTGCAAAAACTGGGATGGTTTTCCCATTCACAAATTGGCATTCCCTCAAATTGCTAAAAGATACCTTGTTTACAATACTGACTGCCTGGTGATTGAAAGATGGACCTGTAAACAAACTCTCTATTAGCTGGGAAGTGGCTCCTTTAGCCATGGATCCACCCAGTGGCATAGCGGTGGGGGGCACTCTTTTGGGGCGGCAAAATTTCACAAAAAATAGGACTTCACCGCCGGACTTCCTAGTGACCGGGGCGAAGAGGATGCTGTAGGGACGGGACCTCCACTACCGCTGCCCAGGGCACTGCCCCTGGGCACCACCCCAGGGGGCGGCGAATTTGGCCTATGACCCAGATGGGTGAAACCCATGCTACGCCACTGGTTCCACAATTGATGGGTCTGCAGCTTCCCAGTTGATGTTCCTTAAGAATTATTCTGAACTCTTTCTTTAGGTATCTGTCAATGACAAACATATTCTGGGTTACGGCCATCGTCTTCCTTATTGCGATGTCACATCAGTGTCTGTTATAGGAGACCTTAATTCAGCCGAAATACAGATTTGTGTGAGTATTTTTTCCACCTCCTTTCCCCTCAGATTTAAACCTTGTAGCGTTGGCTTTTCTGCTTCCAAGATACAGGGATTTTTTAAAAAGTTCTAACGAGAGTCCATGGGGAGGTGGGGGTGGTTGGAATGGCAGCCTCTTTTTATCTTTATTTAATTGTTCAATTTAATTTTCAATTTTAATTTTCAGTTTTTAAAAATGTGAAATAAACTTCAAAGAAACCACCCAATAAACTACAAATACAATATTGTTTTAAAGAAAACATTCTCTCCACCGACCCACCCACCAGGACCAACAGAGCTACAAAACCTTTCTGAACATCTTTATAAACCGGGGTGCCCAAACTTTTTGGGCTGTGGGCTGGTCATGTGGTTCAGCATGTGGTTCACTGGGCCAGTCAGGTGGTTCCTCCCACTGGAAGCTGAAGTAAAATGTGCTTTGCAATCTGTTTTGAAACAGGATGAGATAGATTTTAAGCTCCCATTTCCTCTGTTTAAGCCAGGGGTGCCCAAACTACGGCCCACGGGCCATATCTGGCCCCCAACACCAATTCTTACGCATTTTACTTCCACTTCCAGGAGCGACGAGGGTGGATGAATTGGCATTGGGGGCTGGATGTGGCCCACGGGCCATAGTTTGGGCACCCCTGCTATAAACCCTCATTCTGGTTCCAAAAATGGTGTCAACTCTTGCAAAGGTGTCAAAAAAAATTCCTTTCAGAAAAAAATTATAATCTATAAATTCTCCTCTTTTCCACTAGCTAGCGGAAGGAGCAGAGAGAGTTCTGGACAGGAAGGGCCATGTTGTGAACCTATAGACCAGTAGTGGCAAACCACCTGTAAACTGCCCTGTTCACAACAGACTTATTGTATTGTTTATTTATATGCCATAATTTTGTTCACTACTTAACTTTCCTTTTCTGTATCCTGGCAGGGCCCGGATTCCAACCTGAGCTCAACTCAAAATCCAAATGTAAGCTTGGACCACGTTTGCCATCTGATTTTTCCATAGCCCAGGTTATAGAGGTAGAGAGTACCCAAAGATTCCTACCACTTGGCTACTATTGAAATTGGTTAGCACCTTCTCCATTGTGAATTAGTAGAAAACTGAACCCCCTGCTCAGTGCAGGAGTCAAACACCAAAGCAGGTCTGTCAGAGAGCTGCCCAGTTTCCTCTCTAGCCACAAGGCACAGCCATTTGCTACGTTGGATAATTCTGAAAGAATCCTTTGGGTAGACCTGCCATTTCTATAATGTAGGGGCTCCCAAACTAAGGCCTGTGGGCTGGATCTGGCCCATGGCACCATTTCATGTTGCCCCCACCCCTCCAAGGGGATTTGAGAAGCAATGGCAATCCCTTTGAAGCTGTTGGGGCAAAATGGCCTCCCCCATCATGCAGGCAGTGCAAAATGGTCATCCGGCCCTTGAAGCTGACTGAGAGAGCATGACCCAGCCCCTGGCTTCAAAAGGTTGGGAACCCCTGCTATAATGGAATGGTTCTGCTTGGAGAAGACCTCTCTATAGAGCTTTTAGCCATCCTTCATGCTCCATTCTTACCTAATTGAGCAGGGTCCCTGCCCTCTATCTTTTCAGGAAGCTACAGATTACCTGTGGGCAAGAGATACAGGCCAGAGAAATCTGTTCCCATTAGACTAGTTGCAGTCCTCCATATCTGGATATAATTTAGGTGTATTTCTCTTGGTTTTCAGGCTCCGCCTCCTTACTCCCCTCCTATTTCCGATGACATTACACCCAACATTGTAAGTAGAACCTTACATTTTTATTTCACTTCTGTTTGATTTGAACAGGCTTCCCAGCTAGGCCTTTTCTCCTGGTGTGCCGCACTTAGGTCTCTGCAGATGTAGTCCCAGAATTGAAAATTAAGGGATTTTGTAGTTCCCCATCAGTCTACCAACCAACCAACCAACCAATCCAGTCTGCCTACCAACCAACCAACCAACCAATCCACCAACCTATAGCTCATTATGATAAATCTAACTTTTAAGGTGCCACAGGATTCTAAAATGGGGAACAGGGGAAAATTTGCTCACTACTTCTCTCTAATGGTTATAAATGAAAAGGAAAGTTTCAGACGTGCCCATCCAGAAGGTAAAGAGCACATCCATACCACAAACAAATGTTGGTTGAAACCATATTAAGTGTCACCAATGTGTCTTTTTCCCCCCTTTGACATCATCCTTCAAGAAGGCATCGCTGATCTCTGGTCCTCCTCATGGAATGGCTCCAGAAGTTGCAGATGGAGGAAGAAAGGGTGACTGAAACCAATTTCATTTTGTAGTGTGGACAGGCAGCCAAGCTCATTTCCTAATTTTGTACCCAATCACACGAAGATCATCATTCCACTTGAATTGCTTTTGCTTTGCTTTGCTTTTATTCTTTGGCTTTCATTTAAGCAATCATTTTCAAGGAGTAAACTGTTCTGTAGAATACAATGCTGCTAACTGCTAGAAAACAAAAAAAAGTAATGAAAGCTTGCAGTGATTTTTTGTTTGTTTAATGATCCAATAAAGGTATCGTCTTCTCCTTCTGCATTTGTTTTGTGGCTGTATCACACAGCTGACTTTGTTTGTTTATAAAACTACTGAGAATAATAACAGCTGTGGCAGAAAGTATGTTTATTAGTTTTTCCCCCTTCTCTTGAAACCTGTATTTTAAACATTTAGAAGATGTGCCTTAAATTGGTTCTTATAACCACTTTGAAGTTAAATAATATGGATTGTAATTAAGATGTTAGAATGTTTTACTCCCCTCATGTCTCTCAACACCTGAAGGGTAAAAGAGGAAGTAACGAAGAAAACTCTGTTCATGAGAAGTATTTTATTAACCCAAGAAATATGGAGACTGTGTGCTAAGAAGAATTATATTACATATTGCTGTAGTGACACTTGGTTCATTTTGTTTCAATAAACATTTAAGAAGATTCCTTTTTGGAATGTCATTTACCTTACCTTGGATACCCTGGAGTCGTTATTCAATGAGGAGTGCACACATTGGTAGATGTCTCAATGACATCATTCTACACATGCAAATGGACTTGAGAAATTAAGTCCACTTACATGTGGATTTTGAGCTATTTGGCTATCATGTCACCCGGTGGCTAGGCAGACCATGACGTGTGCCTTCCGCTTTCACCTGGTCCAAGGGATCCAACAGAAGATGCTTTTATGAGTTTTAGTAAAGTTTATTACTTTCTAATAAATAAATGTCACTTACTTTCAAATAAACAATTAAAGAAGGGGTATCCACAAACAGGAACAAAAGGTTTTTGTTTGAGTCTTTGACATACTATAATGGAAATACTGTATGTAATGTGATCTATGTCTTTATGGCAGGGATACGCCTTGGCGATCAGCCATGAAGATTGTTGGGGAAAATAACACAGTGGCCTTCCATTTGCCTTCTGCATTGCAGCGTGACCCATACCACTGATCCAGTTCCCCGAATCACTTTCTAGTCCTGAGCTCTTTTGACACACAAAGTCCTCCTCGGCCCCAGGCCAGGTTTGACGAAACTGCTGCCCTCCATCAATCAAGAGGGTTATAATCTACTTGGGAACCATCACCCTTCCCAGAATCTAATTCAAAGAAGATCTGACACAGTAGTGTACGGTAGCATTGATTTCAGCCGCCTGGAGCATAACCCAAATTTGCCGCCCCCTGGTGGATGCCGACGCTCACTCCCACTAGGGCTTCTGGGAAGTGTAGTCCAAGAACACCCATAGCCCCAGACGTGCCGCTTCGGGGCGGGCTGTCCCCCTGCCCCCCCCCTATGCCCCTGATCTGACAGATGGTAGTCTAAGTTTCTCTTGAATTCTTCCAATGTTGGAGCGCTCATCACCTCCAGAGGCCATTGATTCCACTGTCGTACTGCTCTAACAGTTACAAAGTTCCCCTAATATTCAGCCAATATCTAGCTTCCTATAACTTGAACACATTATTAGGTGCCCTAATTCAGAACAGATCCTGCTCCTTCTCTTTACAACTATTGTTCAAGTACAGTCAA
Organism: Furcifer pardalis; assembly: GCA_030440675.1. Taxonomy (NCBI): domain Eukaryota; kingdom Metazoa; phylum Chordata; class Lepidosauria; order Squamata; family Chamaeleonidae; genus Furcifer; species Furcifer pardalis. The sequence goes on from CP126890.1 coordinate 310,301,971, forward strand.
ACCTTGTATAAAGAGCGTCTCGCTTAAAGAGCAGAATTTTTCCTGAATGTTCACTTTGCTTAACAAATAAAACCAACCAAAAACTCGCTTAACAAATAAATCGGGGTTCCAATCCCCCCCCACACACACAATTGGTCATTTACAATGGTGTTTCGCTTAAAGAGCAAACTCACTTAAAGAGCAATCCTATGGAACGCATTATGCTCTTTAAGCAAGGTACAACTGTATTCAAAGAGTGCTCTCATGTCAACCCCAAATCTCATGTTTGCAAGGCTAAAGATGCCTTGTTCTTTCAGTGTTTCCTCATAGGACTTGGTTTCCAGATGTAGTCTAACTAGTGCCCAATGGAAGGTGATTAATACCTCATGAGCTTTGGACACTATGGAAATGTAGCAACAAGAATGACTCCAGCAACAGATTTGCCCACAGGCTGGGGGTTCAGTGTGGAGGGTCTGCGGTGGCTTAGTTGTTCAGATGCTGCACTTGATGACTGGATGGCCGGCAGGTCAGCAGTTAGAGACCTGAGTGCTGCACGATGGAGTGAGCTGTCATCTCTGTCCCACCTCATGCCAGCCTGGCAGTTCAAAAGCAAGAAATTGCAAGTAGATAAATAGTTGCCACTTCAGTGGGAAGGTAAAACAGCATTCCGCACACTCCAGTGTCTAGTCATGCTTGCCACATGTCCATGGAAATGTCTGCAGACGCAGACAGCACTGGCTCTTTGGCTATAAACAGAGATGAGCACTGAACCCTAGAGTCAGATACAACTGGCTTTCAAGCAATGGAGACCTTTACCTTTACCTGGGTGTTCAGTGAGTATGCATGAAAGAAAAGAAGCTCTCTTCTCTTGAACCCTTGCATGCAACCATTTTATTCATCTTCTGCAGGCCTGTTTTTCTGAGTCCCTTCCATCCGTTTGCTAAATAAGCAAAGTATAAAGTGCAGAATCAGAAACCACAGGGCCGGGGATTTTGGCTTGCGGGAGACAGAAAACCTGCCAGTCTTGTTGGTGACAATGAAGGTGAGAAAACGAAACTTCCGTGTGTTACTCTGTTGTTCTTCCTGTTGAGCACCCAAGTGTAACCTTGGCTGGGGAAAAGCAGAGATGAGGGAGAAAGGATGTGCAGCTGTGAAGATGAAGTGATAAAAGGGTTCCAAGAGGATGTGATACCAACCTCTCTCTTGTGGCTGGGGTCTTGTATTTTGCTGTATGGTGAATACTAATCTGGATGGTTGGACAGACTGTCAACATTTACCAACATATCCCTAGATTACTATTTGCAAGATATTGGAAAGGATTTCTATTTCTCTTTTTCAATATATGCTTGGTACTGTGCAAAGGTCTTAGGCCACCACCAGTTGGTTTGGGAGGAATTCAATTAGTGATGGGGGGGGGGGGATAACTCATACACTCCAACTCCAAACTTTGCCAAACATGGAGAAGGCTGAGAAGAGAGAAGGCAGAAGAATATCTCCAATTCTGGAAATGAGAGATTAAAAGACATCCATTTGTTGGACACCCATCACAGAGGTTTGAATATTAGCCAGGGGTTTCTGGGACATTATCAGATTTGACATGCAGGCTGTTATATGTTGGTATATATATTTTACTCCTTCTCAAACGTTGCTGTAAAATTCTCTTTCAAAACATGTCTCAGTGTGGTCACACAGTAACACAAAGGTTAAAACTCATTAGCAAATCTTCAATTAGCAAATGTTGCTGGGAATAAGAATTTGCAGGGAGTATGAAGTTTTGTATCCCACTATTTACAAAAGAAAAGGGAACATTTAGAGCTAATCTGAATAACAACCAGAGATCATCTGTATCTGGTGTACATAAATTCATGCCTTGACATCTCACTCCTATGTGTGATGAAGCGGAATTGATCCATAAAAGCTCACAGTAAAAATATAGCAGTTAGTCTTTAAAGTGCAACACTTTACACCTGCTGATCAGGGCTTCTGGGAATGGAAGTCCAAGAACATCTGGGAACCCAAGGTTGTAGAACCACTGGTCTAAGCACTGCTCTACAAGGTTTCCCCTCTAGGCCACAAGTTCTCAACCTTTTAAAGCAGGGGCCCAGGTCATGCTCCCTCAGACAGCTTCGGGGGCCTGATGGACATTTTGCCCTTCCTCCACCACATGGCACTTCCAAGTGTGATGTAGTCAGAGGAGGCACATGAAAAGGTGCCATGGGCCACATCTTGGCCCATGGGCCACAGGTTGAGAATCCCTGTTCTAGGCCCACACCTCTTTCAGATCTATGTATCTGAGAGATCAAACCTAAAAACACAGCCACAATGATCTTCCAATGGCCAATTGCAAAATAAACATAGGCCAATTTCCAAACGCAGGCCCAAGCAAATGTGTGATAGAATAAATGGACAGTGTTTTCTGTTTAGAGGAGTTCTGTTTCTAACAACATGTTAACTGTAATGTGTGCTTGGTCTTTCGTTTCATCATTTGCTTTCTGCGAAGCGGGGGGTTGTGATGCTCCCCGGTAGCAGTCATTTTGAGATGCTATGCGCTACATCTTCCTCAAATTCAAAAGGTGCCCAGGGCCCCTAGAAAAATTGATCTACCTTGGTTTCTTTGGTTTCTACAAGAGTTTTAAGAACTCTTCCCCCACGTTATGGTTCCATTTTTGAAAAACTGTCTATTGCCTCAAGTATGCCTTTTGTGCAGAAAGGATGGGTATAGAAACCAAAAGGGCAAAATGAGTAATAAATGTTAAACTGTACTCGAATGTTTGAAGGGTAGTGAATCAGAAGGGAGTAAACAAAACTCCCACAAGAAACATTATCACCTTTCCTGACCAGGAATGTCCCGACAACAGAACTAGGCTAGGAGGGCCTTTGCACAACTTCGTGTTATTCGCCAGTTACGCCCGTTCCTAGATCAGGACTCCTTGCTCATGATCACACACGCCTTGGTCACCTCCAGACTTGATTATTGTAATGCGCTCTACATGGGTCTGCCCTTGGTGACCATTCGTAGGCTACACCTGGTCCAGAACACGGCTGGTCGGGTAGTGATGGGGTGCAGGCGTTATGCCCGTGCTTCACCGCTGCTGAGAGAGCTGCACTGGCTCCCAGTATGCCTCTGGGGACAATTCAAGGTGCTACTTATCACCTTTAAAGCCCTACATGGTAGTGGGCCAGGATACTTAAGAGACCGCATCGTCCCAAGGACCGGAGAGCAGACCGGAGAGGCTCTTTGGTCGTGCTATTGGCCAAAGAGGCGCACCTCTCTGGCACTAGATGGAGGGCTTTCTCTGTGTCCGCCCCAGCCCTATGGAACCTCCTGCCAATTGAGCTACGCATGCAGACAGAGCTGCTGTCCTTTAAGAAAGGAGTGAAAACCCGGCTGGCGGGTCGGGTCTGGGGGATAGGTGGAACAATAACCCCAGCTGGTTGGATAGCCTGGCCCCCTTGCCTGGCCCTCATCTTTTAGCTGTAACTCCTAGTTTAATTTTTTTTGTGATTCAGTGTTATCTATCTATCTATCTATCTATCTATCTATCTATCTATCTATCTATCTATCTATCTATCTATCTATCTATCTATCTATCTATCTATCCATCCATCCATCCATCCATCCATCCATCCATCCATCCATCCATCCATCCATCCATCCATCTATCTATCTATCTATCTATCTATCTATCTATCTATCTATCTATCTATCTATCTATCTACCACTTGGTGCATACACTACTCAGGGCTGATGACAAACATCTAAGAAACATCAGAATCAACAACAATTACAATTACAACAATGCACAACCAATGTCATAAGAATGATATGCCAAACGAGAAAGATAAAAATCAATCTAGAAAATAAAGCAGAGAAACCTATTTAAGGACCTACAGACCAATTAGCCCCATCCATGACGAGGGATGAAACCTCACAGACTTCCTGCTTAAAACTCAGTAGAAGCTCACTTTTAGCCAGATCAAGGTGTTTCTACAACCTGTCTTCAGAACTAATGTGCATTGTGTTGCGTGGAACCTGATCAATTCCAGTGATGGTAAGTCCCAACCTTGACTGACGATTAAGAGTCTGGAACTGAGGAAGCATCAAACATCTGTATGGTGCCATTTTTCCAATTTGCCTTGCATTCAAAAAGGATTGTTCATTTAGATATATGGTTACTCCTGGGCTAAAGGATTTTTTAAAATCATATACATCTCGAGGCTGCTACTCTTAGGGCTGTAGACCTAAAGTTGTTTAGCTATGAAGTATGTGAGAACATTTCTGTGATGGTGGAAAATAAATATTGGAAAAGTTATAGAATACAGTTTGATTTTCTGTACAGAATTCTGTACTGTAGAATGATTCTCATTCCAGGCTGCTACTTTCGAACAGATGACAGTCAGTTAATTGTTAAAGCTGTGGTTCTAATCACTATCTTTGAGACCCTGGAAGAATAAAGAATCCACAACAACTTGTGCTGTCATGCAATAAAAAGAATAGCTACAAACTAGTGATTTGGTAATTTAAATTTAAGTCTCCCAAGTTAGATTTGTGGCAGGGCTTTTGGTTGCTTGCCGGGGTTTATTAAATTTTATGAGGTTTCACACTCAAATGTGAGTAGAAGTGAAGCCTCAGATTTTAAAATGCTGTCGGCTTTGAAGGTTAGAAGAAAAGCAAAACAACCACAGATACTGTAGTGGTTCTTTTTAAAAACAGATTTTTCTTTAAAGACAAACTTATATATATTACTAGGCGAATCCATAGAAGGAGAATTTAGTTTTGGATTTTAGTTTATCATAGTTTAGCAAAGGGTCGGAATCGACCGTGTGACTGAACAACAACAAAATATTTTAGTTTATAGAACTATTAAAAAAATCATAAAGTAGAGAACTTAATTTTTGAGTAAATTTTGAATATGGATCCAATGAACAAAAGACATGGAAATATTTATGGTTTCTTTAATTTTGATCTATGACATGGGAGTGGGGAAAACAGAACCAAGATGGGTGGGTTAATGTTTTAAACCAAACCCAATCAAGTACACTTTCACTAATAATGATAATTGGAAGTAGGTATGTGTGGACCTCAAAAATCTGAAATTTGAATGCAGAAGGCTTCTTTATTTTTTACAGTCCAAGGTGGACTTTAATCTCTTACTTCTCCCCTCCAAATTAATTCTCTTTACACTGGAACTTTTAAATATCTATGAATGTCCCTTAGTAATAATTAGATGTCTCTAGTCAGCAGTCTTTTTTTGCAATATTTTTTCAAGCTAAAGCACAGTAAGAATTTGCCTCCCCCCCCCCCTGAAAATGTTGATGTGCTATGTACTATTTCATCTGAAAACCAGGAACAGAGATATAATAAAGGTAAAGGCCTCCCTTACTCGAAAGCCAGTCGTATCTGACTCTAGGCTTCAGTGCTCACCTCTATAGCCAACGAGCCAGCGCTGTCTGCGTCTGCAGACATTTCCGTGGACATGCGGCAGGCATGACTAGACCCTGGATTTTACCTTTCCACCCAAGTGGTACCTATTTATCTACTTGCGATTTCTTGATTTTGAACTGCGAGGTTGGCAGAAGCTGGGACAGAGCCAGGAGCTCACTCCGTCGTGCAGCACTCAGGTCTCGAACTGCTGGCCTGTCGACCTTCCGGTCATCAAGTTAAGTGTCTTAACCACTAAGCCACTGCAGTCCAGAGAGATATAACAGCCACAACAGTTTTACTGGTTTGTTAATTGATACTGAAGAAATAGCAGAGGACCGTGTTTCTGAATAGCTTTGTCATCCATTAATCATGGAAGGTTTATTTGGAAAAGGTTATCAATCATTTAGCTAGCCACATGTGTCGGACGACATGTATTGAACAACTCGCCCTGTCTTCCTGAAGCTCCTGAAGCTATCTTGCTAGCCACAGGAGAGCATGCTAGTCTCAATAATCCCACCATCTTCTCAGATGGCTGAGAACTTCAACCTCCCCTACGTCACTTGGAGGACCCTGAATAGGTTGATGGTCGGAGTCCCTAAATGTAAGACCAACAGGCTCAAGTAGAGATGGACAACAACATTCTGTCTGAATGTGGAGAGACACAGAGCCCATCTCACTACCAGAAACATGTGCTGACTATGACTCAATTTTGGCCAACAACAAAGCCACGAAGGTGGTTTCATTTGGGCAGTTTAACGTTTGACCTGGACATGAAAGACAAATCTTCTCAGATCTCATTCAAGTTCTCCCATTTTGGGATTCCTAGAACTCCTCAGCTAATATGGCTATTGGCCATGTTGGCTTCTTTGAAATGCAAGTTGTTTTGTTTTATTTATTTTTAAATGAACTTACCTAAGATCTGCACTCCTTGTCCAAAGCGACCACTACAGTATCTTGACCTTCAGCTCAGGCAGCAAAATACTTGAGGCTGCCCTGTGCACAACATGGATGTTTTAAGATGGCGATGAGGCAGGAGATAGGCCAGGGGCTCCCAACCTAAGGCCTGTGGGCTGGATCTGGCTCACAGCACCATTTCATGTAGACCTCACCCCTCCAAGGGCATTCAAGAAACAAAATGGCTGTCCCTTTGAAGCTGTTGGGACAAAATTGCCACCCCTATCGTGGAGGCAGGGCAAAATGGCCATCCGGCCCTCAAAGCAGACTGACTGGCCCCCGGCTTGAAAAGGTTGGGAACCTCTGAGATAGGCATTCGGTAGATGTGACTCTCTTGACTTATTTCATTGTTCTTTCAGGATTTGGAAGGTTATGGGACACTGGATGGAGACTCTCTCTCATATTTTGGAAATACCTCCAGCAGATATGACTATAATGACAGCGACTACTGCTGTACAGCTCCACCCTGTGATGGCAATCCCATCCAGGACTTTGCACGAAGGTTTCTGCCTCCGTTCTACAGCCTAATTTGTCTTCTGGGCCTGTGTGGAAATGGAATGGTGATCACCGTCTTGTTGTGTGCCAAAGAAGCCCTCCCCGGGACTGACATTTTTATTGCTAACCTTGCTCTTGCAGATGTTCTACTGGTAGTGACCCTTCCCTTCTGGGCTGCCCAGGAAGTATACGGCTGGATTTTTGGGAGCTTCATGTGTAAACTAGTAGGTGGCATTTTTAAGATCAACTTCTATGCCAGCATCTTTTTCTTGGTTTGCATCAGTTTCGACCGTTACCTCTCCATCGTTTACGTCATCCGCATGTACAACAGGAGCAAGACATCGGTGATTCACCTCATAGCTTTACTGCTCTGGGCCAACTGCATTCTCCTCACCCTACCGGATTTTATATATCTGAGCATAGAATTCGATTCCCGCCAAAACGTTACCTCATGCTCTCTCAATTTCCCCTATGAATCAGCCAAGCTTTGGAAGGTCATTCTAACCATCTTTGACCAAATAGGAGCTTTCTTGCTCCCGTTGCTGGCTATGGTGTATTGCTACACCCACATCATCTATACCCTCCTCCTCTCCAAGGGCTTTCACAAGCACAAGGCCCTTAGACTCATCTTGGCTGTCGTAGCTGCATTCTTCATCTGCTGGTCACCATACCACTTGGTCGTGTTTGTCAACACCCTGATTGATCTTGAACTCCTCGGCTGGGATTGTGAGCTTGAGGAAAGAGTCGAAGTGGCCAAAATTGTCACCACAAGTTTGGGCTTCTTCCACTGCTGCCTCAACCCGCTGCTCTACGCTTTCATCGGGGTCAAGTTCCGGAATAGATTCCTTGAACTGCTCGGAAGATTTGGCTGTGTCAGCCACAATTTCTTGACCAGATATGTCAGGCCTTCAAGCCAACGGAAGGATTCAACCTGGTCAGAAAGCACCACCTTCTCAGGCCCCTAGAAGACCCATTGTCATGGCGTGAGGTCCTAGGAACATCCAAACATGCCAATCTTGAGCCACTGTTGGAAAGAGTTATTGAGAAACTTGCAAGCAACATTGCTCTGATGTACATGTGCTTTATTTTAGTGTCTGGTCTCTCTGTGTTTTATTTTGGGCCACTATCAGCTTCAAGCTGTCTATAGATGTTGACCTCCTGTACTTCCAAAAGTCCTTCAAAATCTCTTTACCAGACATTATAGTGAAATAAATTTCCACACCGAAGGGTAACAACATGTCTTTTGTGTTCTTTTCAAAGCAAGAAAACAAACAACACTTAGGCTTTGTACTTGACAATTCTGGATGAAACCTCTCGAAGACGATGATAACCATAGTTGAAAGTGCTGAAACTTCTATTTCCATATGCAGTTTTTCCACTAGTGGGCAAATATGGGGCAGAATGATGCCACCTGAGGTGTACAGTTGACATTTTCATGAACTCGCTGGTGAAGAATTCTCATTTCAGAGTTTTGTTGTTCACCAAATGAGACATTTTCCGTGTAAATATTCTGAAACTTAAAACCTGATGATTCATTTTCGCACTCTGAAGAACCAAAAGCCAGCGTTACCTTGTTCTAAGTGAAAACGTTGAATTGAATTCCCCATTGTAGAGGAAAGGCTAACACCATCATATTCTTGTCAAGAGACTTTGGTTGGCTTCTGTTGGGAACAACATTGTGGGCTTCGTGGGCCAGATGAATTGGTGTCGGGGCCGAATCTGGCCCCTGGGATGTAGTTTGGGCACCCCTAATTTACATGAATGGGCCACAGAAACCATGAATAAAAGTAAGATTTTTCAGGCACGTGGAGGAAAGTAGTAGTTGGCTCTGCCAAGTAGGGCGGTGTAAAAATTCAAATATAATAATAATAATAATAATAATAATAATAATAATAATAATAATAATAATAATAATAATAATAATAATAATAATAATAATAATAGTTCTAGAGCCATTTTGTGGAAATTGCCTCAAAGACTAAAATATCTACCATGATAAAAACTGGGTGAAACCTAATGGTAATTACAACTAGAGTAGGCCCATTGAATACATTGGGATTTGGTGAGTCAGCTGAATGCAAAGGAATAATTTTCTCTGCTATGGAATCCCTTTATGAGATTTAACCTTCCCAGTGAAGATAGATGAATGCCAGTTTGGGGATGTTTTTTCCTCTACTTATTGAATTTTTAAAATTCAAATTACTTTTCTGGCTATATGTTCTGTTAACAGTTTCCTATCCTTGCTTTTTTTTAAATTGTATTTAATTATAAATGTTTCATTATTGTTTAGGATCTGGATTTGTGGCGTCTGGTTTTCTTGCCGATCTCTTTGAGGTCTTTTTGCAGTAACAAGTTGTAAAAATGTTCAAAACAATATATATATAAACCCCTATAGACTCGGTCTCTCCATATGTTCAAATGACTTGACATGAAAAAGGATACAGAATCCCATTCCTGGAGCAGTACCTTGTATATTGAAGCTGAAAGAACTGTTTTCAAGGAAAAGGTGGAGACAGTTAATACAGGCTAGGAGTGGTAAATACAAGAGAAAACTATTCTTCTCTCTAATGTCTAATTATGATATTGCACATAGGACTACTTCTAGATCAGGGATTCTCACCACCATTTCATGTGACCCCCACCTCCACCACGCCAGGAAGTGCCATGTGGTGAAGGAAGGGCAAAATGGCCGTTCAGCCCCTGAAGCTGTCTGAGGGAGCGTGACCCAATGGCCCCCAACTTTAAAAGGTTGAGAACTCCTGTTCTAGAAAGACAAAATGACTATTTAACCCTAAAAGGCTTTAAAATGTCCTTGAATAGTCATTTTCAAAAGTGTATCTCATTATACTTAATTAATGTAGATATTGTTCATTACACCTTAGATCAGGCTTTCTCAAACTTTTTGGGCCGGGGGCCGGATCACTCTCCTCAGAATGGCTGCACAGGCTGGTCACCTGTTTCTGCGTGAATTCTCATGCGAAAATGCACATTTTTGGGGAGTTTTCATGAGATTTCGGTGAGTTCTTGCACAAGAATTCACCAAAAATGCATGTTTTTGCCAGTTTTCAGTGCTTCAAGGCGGTGGCGGGAACAAGGAGGATGTCAGGGGGCAGATGAAAAGGCTTCGGGGGCCGGGTCTGGCCCGTGGGCCGTAGGTTGAGAATGCCTGATTTAAAGTAAAAATTTAAACTAATAGTTGCATCACTCGAAATATAACTAGTTACTTCCAAGCTCTGGAAGTGGTGGACACTGGATCCCAGAGTCAGATACAACTGGCTTTCAAGCAAGGATGACCTTTACCTATTCCCCACCTTAGCTGTAAAAGCCCACCTCGAGTGTTAGGCTATCTTTAAAGTCAGAAGAGGCTCAATAAAACAACCAACAGCCTTACTTCCCCATCTGGGATAATTTTGAAATGGAGTGTTTCTTGGGTTCTTTGTTTGTTTTCCGGTTTACCCGTGATGTCTTTCATCATGGTAAAATGTTGGTGTCCCTGCTGTAGTAGGATGATCAGTTTAACTTCCACATGGGCTGGGGAGGTGAAAGGAAGAGATCTGGAAGGTACAAGGTGACAGCATTCCTCCCAAACCAAGACTTTCAAAGGGATGGCTCAGTCTCTCCCTACAGCGGCAAATATGTCTGATCCTTTCTGGGATGTGTATTATCCTTTTCCAGAGGTATGTAGTTCTTGTCGGGACTCTCTCTTTCCAGTTAGGTTGGTGTGCCCAGTTTTAATGTTTTTATATTATTATAAAATAAAAATCTACCATTAGAGTCACAGTCAAAGACTGGTATAAAATTAACAGTTCAAGCCCTAGTTAAGGATCTCTAAGAACAATTTCTTCTTCTTCTTCTTCTTCTTCTTCTTCTTCTTCTTCTTCTTCTTCTTCTTCTTCTTCTTCTTCTTCTTCTTCTTCTTCTTCTTCTTCTTCTTCTTCTTCTTCTTCTTCTTCTTCTTCTTCTTCTTCTTCTTCTTCTTCTTCTTCAACAGATACAACCTTTAACCAAAAACCTAAGTACAGTACCTGTAAAATACCTGTGTAATACACCATTCTCAATATTTTCATCTTTGGCCGCTCTAATGGTGTTATTTCAGAGATTTGCAGTTGGTTATTTTTTTTCCCCTTCTGTGTCTAGGCCAGACGTGAAACTGCCAAAATGAAGGCACCTTTTGGTGAGTTTATTTTGCAGTTCCTTTCACCTGACCTAGTGTGAGAAAGATTAGCTAGCAACGCAAGGTTGTTGTTACCAGGGTACACTCAACTGTGGTTCAAAATACCACAATCTTCAAGGATCCTCTTTCTGTATACCCCAGTTGGTTATAATATTTTTAATATAATTCTTCAACATTGTTCCCATTGCTCTCATAACTGATTTGTGTTTCATTCATGCAATGTCAATTACCCATCCATTCTTCATTTTATTTCTGTTACTCCTGGTGTATTATATTCATGGTGTTTTTCTGTTGTTGTTCTGTAACCGATCTGTGCAAACACTTCATTCTTTTCCAGCCCAATGGGCAGATTTATCCTGATTTATTCCCATTAATGGCTTTCCCTTCTTCTTATTCCTAGTATTCCACCGACTACCCTGACATTGACCCTAAAACGATGCCTTGCATTCAGAGCGAGATGAGTACCTTTGCTCGCTACTTTGGCCCGGCTGTCTTCTCTTTGGCTTTTGTGATGGGGTTACTTGGCAATGGGCTGGTCCTAGTCATCTTGGGTAGCCACCGTTGCCCTTGGTTCTTGGTTGACTACTTCCTCTTCCAGTTGGCAGTGGCTGACCTGCTACTGGTCCTCACTTTTCCTTTCTGGGCTACACAGTTTGGCCAGAACTGGGTCTTTGGAGAATCTCTCTGTAAGCTCATTGGGGCCTTCTCCACCATGAACAGCTACAGCACCGTCTTCCTCCTGGCTTCCGTAAGCCTTGAACGTTACCTGGTCATCATCCATGCCATACAGGTCCAACGCTGCATGAAGCTTTTCCACATTGGCTTGGTCTCCATCCTGCTGTGGGGGATATGCCTGGCTCTGTCAGGTGTGGAGCTGCACTTCCGTACGGTGAGCTACATTTCACAAGCCAGAGCTGTCATCTGCCACCAAGACTTCCACACCCAGGAAGCCGAGTCTTGGCGTTTGAGCCTACGTCTGATCTCCTTCGTGTTTGGCTTCTTTCTGCCACTCCTGGTGATGGTCTTCTGTTACTGCCGGATCTTTGCCAGACTGCATCGAGCTGGGATCTCCTGCAAGAGCACTTCTTTGCGACTCCTGTTGGTAATTTGGCTCCTCTTCCTCCTGTGTTGGGGCCCCTTCCATGGGTTCATCCTGGTGGACAGCCTACAACGCTTGGGCCATTTAGCCCGAGATTGTGCCCGGGAGAAAGTTCTGGATTTGGGATTACTTTTCACTCACAGCTTGGGCCTCATCCACTCCTGCCTCAACCCTTTGGCCTATGCTCTCATAGGGGTCAAATTCCGAAGGGAACTTTCCCGACTTTTGCACAACTGGGTCCGATGCAAAAGACACCATCAAAGTTTCTCCGTCGCTGAGCACAGCCAAGCCGCGGAGTTCAGTCTCGCCCAAGGAATGGACTACTCGGTCATGATGTGACATACAAGCTGTGTGTCTGTACGCAATGTTTTAGCAAGGGTCACCAGTCCGTCTCCCAAAGAACCACAACTCCTAAGAAAACACCTTATTATTTGGCAGTGGCTCAGTGGTTAAGAAGCTCACCTTGTTAGCTGGAAGGTTGGCAAGTTGGCAGTTTGAGACCTGGGTACTGCATGACAGATTGAGCGCCCATCTCTATCCCAGCTCTTGGGGACATGAAAGGAGCCTCATTTGGGCGTCCCCTGAGCGGAGTTTCTCCTGCAAAAATCCTTTCAACCCAGAACAATTTCTGATACGAAATTATTATTATTTGGCAAGTGCTGTAACTCTCACAAGGCTTAATCCAGCCTGGTCCCTACGTAGCTATGGTAGTTAAGCAATTCTAGAGTTGCAAACTTTTTTTAAAAAAGTAACTTTCCCAAACTCTATCAATCAGCTTGTGTTGAATATTCTCCGGATTTGATTTTTGGTGCTAAACATCTTTCAAATCAAGCATAGGAACCAGAGCAGTGAATTCATGTTGGCAATCTGAATGAGATGAAATTTACTCAACTTGTAAGGAAGGCCTTACTCACTCTCTCTCTCTCCTACTCCTCTTTAGGGGTGGGGGTGGGGAGGAAAGAGAAAAAAAGATGGTTCCCAGACTTACCACATCGATGAAGGTAGTTACAAAATACTAGCAAATGCAACAGGCCTTCTCTTTACAGGAATTACCTTACTGATCATTTCCTGTTGTGCTCAGAGGAAAACTTGTATGTATGTGCTCTTTGTCGTGAAATGCAGCGTTTGCTACTTTTCTTAGCCCAAGGTAAAAAAAAAGAAGTCTGCCTTGCAAGTTTCAAACTGTGTCAATGTACCAACAGAATTGTTCCCTTCCATCTCCCAGGTAACCAATTGCATCGAGTTTGCAATTTTGGTGGTGGTTCTGTGTCCTTCTGTGAATTTACTAGAGCCTTGTCTACTTTTTGCTGCCTCATACAGCTGCTTCCTGTTGTTTCATAGTGGGCAACACAAATGTCACCTCTGCCCCCTTCCAGGACCAGCTCTGGTTCCCTGGAGCTGACGAGAAACAAGGAGTCCCTCTCTTGTTCTTTGCAATTGTTCAACCAGGTTGTCCTTGTTTTAACAAGAGACCAGAGTGAAGAAGGAGGACTGTTGGACTGAGACATTGAAGTCCAAACCTGCCATTGAATTATGCAACCTCCTGGGTGACCTGAGGTTGGTCCCTCATGAAGATAAAATGATGAGAAGCAAAAGCCACATATGCCGTATTGAGCTCATGGGGTGGCGTGTGTATGTCTGTGGAGATGAGACCTAAATGTAATTCATACGTAGTAAAACTAAATAAAACTGGATGCCCTGAAACTTTGAGGCACTTTGTGAAATAGTATTCCACCCTGAACACTTTGCTAAACCTGATATAGCTCACCCTTGCTCGAAAATCAATTGTATCCGACTCTAGGGTTCAGTGCTCATCTCTGTTTATAGCCAAAGAGCCAGCTCTGTGTCTGCAGAGGTTTCTGTGGACATGTGGCAGACATGCCTAGCCACCGGAGTACTTGGGCTGCTGTTTACCTCCCCACCGAAGTGGTTCCTATTTATCTACAGCACTTGCAATTTCTTGCTTTCAAACTGCTAGGTTGGCAGGAGCTGGGACAGAGACAGGAGCTCACTCCATCATCCAGTACCTGGGGGTTGAATTCCAACCTTCCAGTCATTGAGTTCAGCATCTTAACCACTCGAGCCACCACAGTCCCACCCGATATACCACTTGTCATTTTGGGTTCATCAACGTTTCTACCCTTTCCAGAAGAAAGAAAGAGAAACAACCACCAACTTTGTAAAAAGAGGGTTGTTAGGACAGAGGGAAATAACAATTTCCTATTGCTACTAGTTTGCTTTATTAATTAACTGTGTGCTGTCCAGCCAATCCTAGTTTGTGGTGACCCTTTCCAGGACTTTCTTGATAGAGTATACACAGAAATTGTTTCTCGTCCCTACTAAAATCTTCCTCAAGGCAACAGGGAACCCTAGGAAGCTTCAGAACTTGAAATGGGAAATAAGAAGCTTTCAATTAACATTAATTAATTATCCCCAGTCTCCAGATCTAGTTTATGTCAGCATAACTACACCAACAGGACATGGCCCAATAAACAGATACACAGATATTGATGTACACTATTCTATCTTTCAAAGTAATGAGCAAAACATAAATAATTCAGGGGATGCTTGTTTGTTTGTTTATTTAACAGAAAGCATGATGTCATTTTTTCATCCCATCCCTTACATTACAAACTCATTATTACAGTTCTACGGCAGTTTTGCTGGTATGTTTCCCACCCCTACCTAGAAGAAAAGAATAATAGAATATGTGGTTTTGTGCTGGGAATCTCCAGCCTTCCTTATAGAGCTGTGTTATCTCAGTTGTTTGCAATGACTTCTTCTATCCAAGCTCTGTAATTACACACAGTGGTGTACACTCCAGGGAAGTTTTTCTGGGCACATCCGGCACCCCATGAAACAACGCCAGTCAGTTGCCCATCACACACCAGTGGCCCACCAGAGTCTCCCTATGAGTAAGAAGGAGTAAACAAAATGTCTCTATCAATGACAAAATTAAGGAACATATACTGAGCGACTCTTTCCTCCATCAGATAGGATAATGGCAAATGAACAATTCTTGCAGCTGGAAAGTTAGCACTGCAGCAACTAGGTTCAGCCAGCGCTGCTAGCTTTTAGCCAGCAGGGAGTCCCCTTGTTATGTCAAATGTGTCATTTTGAAAGGGGATTCTACACATGCAACTTGAAAGGTCACAATTCACTCTTCAATCTCATCTAGTTGGATGCACATTGACCTCCCCCCTCCCCCCGTTTCTTATTACCTGGCAGGAATCTTTGCCTCCTTCGATGTAACCCGCACAGAACATGTTAGAAGTGATACGGCCAGGATAGGAGGTCAGGCAGGCAGAAGACGAGACAATGGGCACATTGAGACACTGCAGCTCACTGGGGTATTCAACTGGAAGGAAGAACCACCCATTTCAGTGTAAAGTTCATATAATGCTAATATACTTCTTGGAGAATAAAAAAATGTAATAAATCATGTGACTCTATCCTTTTTGTTTCTCAACTAGACAGAGGGCTTTTTAAAAAAAAATCACACACACCCCTGAATTAACCAGGAGGTCTGTCAGCCAGATTTCAGAGAGTTTTATCCAAGAAATTAAAGACCTTAGATGAATTTTTAGTTAAAGACTTGTGTAGAAAGAAGACTCTAGTAGCCATATTTTGCTTTTGAGGAAGAAAGAGGGAATTGATGGGGAGGGGTGAAGTTCCTTTGGAGATGCAAGGAATTAAGGGCTGGTAGGATTTTTTAAAGCGGCATCTTGTATCCTAGTGCAGACTACCAGTCCCCTAATGTCTTGCATCTCCCAAGGAACCCGACCCCCTCCCAGCTGCTTCCCAGATAATAGCTGCTGGAGGCTTCATTCTCCACATATTTAACTGAGGAGTTTGACTTTTTGGCTAACGTCCCAAACATTCTGGCTGGGGGAATTCATGCTGAATTTTAGAAGCTGATGTCCAAGAAATATGAGGATCCCATGCATATTCTTTGCAAATTAAACCATAGCCAGAGACATACATGAGGAGCAAATCCATACCTCCAGCAAAATACCATCTGACGGGTTCTCAAGAGGTTAGGAGTTTTAATACTGCAAAATGACACAGTGGTTAAAGTGCTGTACTGTGGCCAAACAGTAAGTCTGATGTTGATGGGGATCAAGGTTGACTTATCCTTTCATCCTTCCCAGGTTGGTAAAAGGATTACCCAATGTGTTGGGGGCAAAATGCTAATTACCTTGTGAACTGCCCAGAGAGTGCACTAAGTGCTATGGGGCGGTATATAAGTGTAATTGCTATAATTGCTATATTGATGATAACATTAATTGGCAAACAAACAGGCAACAGGAGAAGATGGCAAGGGTGCAATGAAGCCATGACTTACCTCCCGAAGTCCGAAGATTTCCCCAGCCAGAGACAAGACAGTTGGCCCCAGTTACAGGGCAGTTTGGGGAAATGTCCACAGGCTGCACAAAATCATTGAACTGGGCTGGCTGGGAGAGTTTGATCAACATGATGTCGTTGTCATAATTGCTGGAGACATAACGGGGAAATGGGATGGCCTTTTCCACCTGGATGCGCTGCTCTGTGCCTTCGTTCCTAGTGGTGTCATGCTCACCAAGGTGCGCAATGAGGGTTCTCGGGCTGCAGGCAGAAAAATAGCAAAAAAATAAAAAAAAGAGGGCCGGGGGGGGGGGGAGCTGGATATCACTGCCTTCAACTCAAATATGCTTCTCAGCAAAACCAGAACATATAATTTACTTCCAAAAAAGTAGCTAATTGAGTCACCACTCGAGTGACTGTTGCAGTTACTGTGACCCTGATCAGAAAACCAATGTGCAGTGTTGTGTGCATGAGTAACACATGATGTTGTGCTAACCAACACACCAGAAGATTACTAGGAAACAATTCCTAGTGGCTGATTCTGACATTGCGGCTTAAAATACAAAAGGGGATCCAAAATGATAATTACTTGCAGTTTAGGACTGGGAGGAGGAGAAGAGGAGGATGAAGATGAGAAGAAGGTGATGATGAAGACAACAATAAAGAATATGGATGATGAGGAGGAGACTAAGAAGAAGAGGAAGATGAAGACAAGAGACAATGACAGAGGAGGAGGGAAAGAGGAGGAGGAGGAAAAGGAGAAAAAGAAGAAGACAAAGATGGGAAAGGAGGAGAAGACAATGAAGAAGATGGTGAGGAAGATGATGAAGACGGAGGAGGAGGAGAAGAAGAAGAGGAGGAGGAAGAGGAGGAAGAAGAAGAGCAGCAACATAGGAAGACCTCTTTTCAAAATGTCTTGAAACAGATTAAAAAGTACTGTAGTTTTTAAAAAAGAATTAGAGGACATTGAGAGTTGCACCAGCAAAGTCATTGTGTTCTCCCTCTTTATGTTACATTTGATATTAGATTCTTAAAATGTGTTACTCCCCAAAGCAACTAATTGTTGATAACTATGTTGCTTATAATCCATTGCTTCCAAGTTCTGGGGAAAGTTCCTTTTCAGACAATTTCATTGTGTCAGTCCTACTGTACTCACGCTTTGTAGCAATGGGCTGCAGAGATGATCCACCGGTCATTGATGAGAGAGCCTCCGCACCACCGGTAGCCAGCCCCGTAGGTTAGGAAGACTTGCCAAGGCTGGGAGTGGGCTGGGCAGTTGTAGCCTCCAATGATCTTATCATCATCGTTATTGTCGTAGCCCTTCAGGTGTGCGGCTGCTGTAGTAAAACAAAAAGGCTACAATTTCAATATGGGCAGAAGTTGCTGGGCTGTCTTGTGTGCTTGTTTGTTTTGCAAGGCGTGCTCTGAGACCTTATTAAAAGTGGTGAATTCTTGTGTGGACGTAAGCCAGTCATGGCAGACCTTGGCACTCCAGCTGTTTTTGGACTTCAGTCCCCAGAAGCCCAAGTCCCTGTGAATCCATTCAAAGGGGTTTACTGCACGTATGCACAGTAAACCCATTTGTGTGGATTCACAGGGACTTGGGCTTCTGGGGATTGAAGTCCAAGAAGAGCCTTTGAACTGCTAGGCTGGAACAGAGACAGGAGCTCACTTTGTCATGCAGCACTCAGGTCTCAAACTGCTAGCCTTGCCAACCTTCCAGGCATCAAGTTCAGCATCCTAACCACGAAGCAACCACAGTCCAGTTTAGTGGGGTATAAATTAATCCTAACGTGTCCCACTGATTTTGAAGAGTCTACTCTAGCATGGCTAGATCTCCATAAAGCCGATCTTAATTGCTAGGGTGATTATAATTTAAGCTGCAAAAACAGAAGGATAATATCCAATTCCAAATATTTATAGGTGTGCAGACTTGCATGTTTTGAAGAATAACTGGACCAAAAACACACAATTTTGCACACTTCTCCACACTAACTAAGGAGCACAGGTTCAGAGTGAGGTTGATCGAATGAGTGAAGTAGACTTCAGCGGAGGAGACGGGGAAGACGTTACCTGTGGAACCCAGCAGAACTGCAAGCAGGAAGATGGCCATCATGTTGCAGACAGAAAGGCCGACTGACCCACCTGGAGTATTTATAACCAGGTGCCATTTCGTTTCCACACCACAGCTGGTGGGTTGGCAGGCTTAAAAGAGTAAACAACGACAACCTTGTCTGGAGTTCTGTAGAAAGTTCTTGTCATCTCCACCTGCCGTGTTCCCTGGAAGAGATAAAGAATTTGGAAGCGTGTTGAACGTTTAAAAATAACCGAAGACAACATTTTTCGGTCTCTTTCAGAGAATGCAAAAGCATCGAATCATGGAATAATTGAGTTGGAAGGGGTGTATAAGGCTGTCAAGTCGAATCCCCTGCTCAGCGGAGGAATAGAAGTCAAAGCAGTTGTTATAGATGGAGATTCATTTTTTTCTGGAATGTCTCCAACGATAGAGCACTCACCACCTCCTTAGATAATTGGTTCCATTGTCTTAGTACTCTAACAATTAAGAAGTTTCCCTGATACTCAGCTATGTGTGCACATGTGTGTTTTTGTGCCAGAGATTACTCTGGGTTGAAAGGGTGTTTTTTTTTTTTTTGCAGATGCTTGAATGAGGCTCCTTTCATGTCCCCTATCATGCAGCTCTTGGGGAATCGAACCCCGTCCTTTCAGTCTCCAAGCACAGTGCTTTTACCCACCGAGCCACCGGGGAGCTGAAATTTGGGTTCCTGTAATTCAAATTCAATATTACATGTCCTACATTCCAAGATGACTGAGAATTAAGCATGCTTAAGGAGAGGTTCAGGGACTACAGCAGCTTAGTGGTCAGCAGTGTGAGACCTGATTGCTGCATGACAGGGTGAGCTCCCACCTCTGTCTCAGCTCCTGCCAGCCTAGGAGTTTGAAAGCAAGAAATTGCAAGTCGATAAATAGGTACCACTTCGGTGGGAAGATAACAGTGTTCCATGCACTCCATTGTTTAGTCATACCTGCCACATGTCCATGGAAACATGTGCAGACACAGACAGCGCTGGCTCTTTGGCTTTAAACAGAGATGAGCACTGAACCCTAGAGTCAGCTATGACAGGCTTTTGAGCAAGGGCATCTTTTACCTTTACCTTTAAGGTGAGGTTTAAACTGTTCACTCAGGCCTTAAACTCAGAGCTTTTGCATCACACCTCACTGGAAGGTCAGAGTTTGATTCCTGAGTACAGTCAAACCTCGCATAAAGAGCATCTCGCTTAAAGAGTAACTCGCTTAAAGAGCAGAATTTTCTCTGAATGTTTGCTTCGCTTAACAAATAAATTGGGATTCGCAATCCCCCCCCCCATTGGTCGCTTTCAATGGTGTTTCGCTTAAAGAGCAAACTCGCTTAAAGAGCAATCCTGTGGAACGCATTATGCTCTTTAAGCGAGGTACAACTGTACTGCACAATGGAGTGAGCTCCCATCTCTGTCCCAGCTCTTGCCAACCAAGCAGTTTGACAGCAAGAAATTGCAAGTAGATGAATAGGTACCGCTTCGGTGGGAAGGTAAACAGTGTTCTGTGCACTCCAGTGTGGAGGCATGCCTGCCACATGTCAATGGAAATCTCTGCAAACACAGACAGTGCTGGCTCTTTGGCTATAAACAGAGATGAACACTGAACCCTAGAGTTGGATACGACTGGCTTTTGAACAAGGGCAACCCTTACCTAAGCTGATAGAAACTGCTCCCAGTTTACGGAATCCCTTTTCTTAGGTGGCTAGTTTGAGAAAATGTCTTCCCATCGGCAGGTGCAAATCTCCCTTTTCAAAATTGCTTTTAACCTCAAAATCTTGCCGGAGTGTATCTTTAGATGCAAAGGTCCGCCATCTTGTCTTCTTTTCCTCAAGAAGTGCAATTATTTTGAACCGTGCCAATTAGGCTGATGTCCTTATTTGGCTTTTAATATGTCCAGTCTTGGTTGTTTTTCTTACTTCGCTGCCAAGAAGTGAACAGGGCCAGGTTAAGATCAGATTGCTGTGGAATTACGGTAATAATGTTTAATGGGTTGTTTGTTCCAGATAGGAAAGACCGATCAAAGCCCTTGCCACCAAAAGACAGGGACAAGTTCATTTGTCAACAGATTAGGATTTCCTCAGGATGGGTCTTGGCAACTGGAGTGTGTGAATGTTGCCCAGTTAAGCACACTTCAAAGGCACCTGGCCAGACCAAAAGAAAGAGGACTTCACTGGTTAAGGCAGAAATGTGGAGGTCAGAAACCAATCATTTCCTTATAATAACATGCAAGGTGTTCTAAGTATAGAGATTGTGCTTTGACATGTGGTTTGAGATCAGTTCTAAAATTATTTCTTCCACAATTGTGGAATTTAGACATGCAGACCATACTGCCATACATAATACTACTACTTCTTCTTCTTCTTCTTCTTCTTCTTCTTCTTCTTCTTCTTCTTCTTCTTCTTCTTCTTCTTCTTCTTCTTCTTCTTCTTCTTCTTCTTCTTCTTCTTCTTCTTCTTCTTCTTCTTCTTCTTCTTCTTCTTCTTCTTCTTCTTCTTCTTCTTCTTCTTCTTCTTCTTCTTCTTCTTCTTCTTCTTCTTCTTCTTCTTCTTCTTCTTCTTCTTCTTCTTCTTCTTCTTCTAACTCTACTCCAGGACCCGATGGGGTGCCTTATGCGTATTACAAAGAATTTAAGGAGCCCGTGTCAGAAATCTTGGCGGCTTGTTTCAATCATGCTCTGCAGAAGGGAGAACTTGGAGATACCTTTTACAAAGGAACTCTGGTTCTGTTGCCTAAAGAAGGAGATCTGACTAATCTGGCTAACTGGCGACCTATAACCTTAACTAATGTAGATTATAGGTTGCTGGCAAAGGTGTTGAATAGAAGGTTGACTAAGGTAATGGGAAAATTGGTGGCGAAGGGTCAAACGTCATCTGTCCCCGGGAGAAAGATGACAGAATCCCTGGGGATGATTCGGGAATTTTTTGAAGGAGCAGGACAGTTCAGGGAAGAAAGAACTCTCCTGCAGATGGACCAGTCCAAGGCCTTTGATAAGGTGGACCAAACCTATCTATGGAGGGTGCTAGAGCTGAAAGGAGTTCCGATGCAATTTGTGGCATGGCTGAAAAATCTGTACAGTCGGGTCACGGTGCAGCCACAGGTGAATGGATGGAAAGGGGCAGAGATCCCCATTCGTTCTGGGTTGCGTCAGGGCTGTCCGCTGAGTGCAGCACTGTATGTGCTGGCATTGGATCCACTTTTGACACTGATAGAACAAGACAGCCGGATCGGGGGATTCCTACCTTTTAGGAGGGACCTCGATGGTAGGGAAGCAGATAGGAAAATCAAATTTGTTGCCCACGTTGATGACGTTTATGTTTTTACATCGGGAGAGCAGGAGTTGGATCCAGTGAAGGAATTATTAGAGGGTTATGGGAAGGCTTCCGGAGCTCTCATCAATGCCACAAAAAGCAGAGTGTATATTTTGGGTGGAAAGACTGGAGAACTCAGGGGAAAGACACTAAAAGAAGCTTTGAATGGGGATGGAGACAATATAGGTAGCAGGCAAAGTTCAGTCAAGATCTTGGGCATCCTGTTCACTGTTGACCCCAATGGATGGGAAGAGAATTGGAAAAGGTGGGAAGAGGGGGTGGAGAACCGACTGGAGAGGTGGAAACCCTGGAGGCTGAGTCTCTACAAGAAAGTACAGTTCTTCAAAACTTATTGTATACCGGTGGCAAATCATGTGGCGGCTGTGTATCCCCCTCCTCAGAAACTTATGGATAGGGTGATGGGAAGAGTTTTTGTTTTCTTGTGGGGAATGAAGGTTTTCCCTCTCCCTAGGGCAGTGGCGTACCGCTCGGTAAAAGAAGGTGGGTTAGGGTTGCTGGCTCTCGGACCTCTTTTCCTAGGTGCCTTTTTGGCCAATAACTTGAAACAGAAGACTAATGAGGGAGAATCCCGACTGATCGGTGTGCAAGGTGACCTATGGCAAAGCAGAGGTTGGGGGAAACAGTGGTGGGAGGAGGAACTCCGTTCTCCCAGATTGACCAGTGCTTCGAAAATGGGAATGAGGCCGTACGTTAGAGATATGGCAGAGGGAGTCAATCTTTGGGCGGTGAGGGCAAACACACTTAAGATTGCAGATACAGTGAGGGAGTCAAAACGGGTTATTTACACTGAGGCCGTAGAGGAAAGAATCGCTAGGCCATTCAGGGAGAAGTGGGCTTCTAAAACTAATCTGCCGGAATATCTGCAGCCAGGGGAGGAGGACTTGTCTGTGTTTAAAGATGGGAATATACCCCTCTGTCTGTGGGAAACAAGGTGTAGGGCATATCATCAGGTACTTAATGTAGGAGCGACCTACCCATGGAAAAAGGAAGAGGAGCAGCAGTGCAGGAGGATAAGATGCCAGAATGTTAGAGGTGGGATAACAGACCAGAAACCCCCGAGAGAAACCTGTTCGCATTTTGCAAATGAATGTCCTTCATCGCAAGAAGTTTGGGGAGCTCTGGCAAGTAAATTGGACTGGCCTTATTTAAAGGAACAGAAAGCAGAGACGATTCTATCGGGGACAGAGCCAGGAAAGGGGTGGAAGGGGCCGAGAAAGAAAGGGAAACTGGAGAACTGGAAAGTGCCCTGGTCCTTGGTTCGATTAATCAATCTGTTTGCCTTAAGCGCTCTGATGTTCCAAAGGGGACAGGAAGGGAAGACGGGAAAGCTGGCAGATCCCAAACAAATGGTGGGCAGTTTGGTGGCAAGGCTCAGAGTATATGCTAAAAGAATGATGGTGAGACAGAAGGAACCCGACAGATACAAATGGTGGCAGTGGTTGACAGAAAGAAATTTGGGAATAACTTAGAATGTTAAAAGTTAAGTTTCATGTAAATGATAGTATAATTGTAAATATCGTTGTTCTTTTGGTATTGTATATAATGTATATTTCCTTCCACAATCACTATGTGTGTAACTATGTTTACTGAGCTAAGTATTTGAAAGTGATGACAAGTTTATGTAGTTCACCTCGACAGATGGCTCTGTAGTAAGAATTTTATCAATAAAAAATTTCCTTCTAAAAAAAAAAAAATTTTCTTCTTCTTCTTCTTCTTCTTCTTCTTCTTCTTCTTCTTCTTCTTCTTCTTCTTCTTCTTCTTCTTCGTTACCATAGCAGGATAACCTGGCCAGACACATATAATATATATATCACATATAATTAGACCCATCATAATCTACATGTTGTCCTGATAAACTGTGGGCTTAAAAGCTCAGCCAAAGAAGAAAGGGGTAATTTTGAGGGGTTTTTTTTTTTTTTTGCTAGCCTGCTCCTTCTTCTTAGAAGATGATGTCCTTCCTACTGTGCAAAAGTAAGCTTTCTCTTCTAAAAGTTGGTTACGATGGCCCTTCCTCTAAGAGGGCTGAGTAAAAGGAGCAGAGAAGCAAATGTTTGTAAAAGTAAGATTAATTTCTTCAAAATGAAGGGAATCCCCCCCCCATTCCTAATTACAAGTACTGTAATATTGAAAAGTTTGCCCTTCACCTAGAATTCCTACTAAAAATCAAGGAGAAATTTAGCTAATTAGGATGTCAATTAAATGGGTTAAGGCAAAATTTCTGGATTAAACAGCAGGATAATTGGTAGGCGTGATGAATAACAGGAAAAGTCAACTATGACAGAGTTTTTCCACAGGAAACCACCTGACAAATTCAGGCAGAAGCCCAAAAGAACGTCCAGTAAGACTTTCAAATGTATCTAAAGGTGCTATACATATTTCATATGTCACATATCTCATATTACTCATTGCTTTAGCAAATGATACTGTGGGAAAGGTGAACATTTTATTGCATTTTACAATGATGATGTCACAGAGAAGTAGGATTGGGTGGCTAGAGTGGCCATGTTTGATTTGCTCTCCATACCTCATGCGAAACCGCTCCATCTTATTACTGGTGTGGGAAATGATTGGTCAATAGGTGGTGGGTTTACCAACAGCTTCTACGACACTTTCATACTCATGGTTTTCCACAGGACCATAACAAGACCAGAACATCCAAAGCACCAAATTTAGATAGCTTCCCCATTCCCCAGCTGTTTACACTAGAGGAAAGACATCTCCAACCTGACTTCTGGGATTGACTGGAGCACACGGAACACTGTTACCTTTCTCCCTGAAGTGGTACATATTTATCTACTTGCAAATGCTGGCTTTCATACTGTTAGAATAAGCAGGAACTGGGACAGATGATGGGCGCTCACTCATCATGCAGCACTCGGGTCTCAAACTGCTGAGCTGCAAGCCTTCCGGTCAACAAGTTCAGTGTCTTAATCACTACATTTCTCCCATCAGTCTGCCCTCTTCCCTAGGTCTCAGCACATTTTTGTTTCTTTCATGTCATTCTCTCCATGTCCTGCAGCTGGCACTAAACAGCTGGAAATGAGGAAGTTTAGGGAAAAAAAGAAAAGAAAATTCCTATCTAGATCAGCGGCTGCAAATTGTAACGGAGAATGCATTTTTTCCTGAAGCAGGAAAAATGCCATTGGTGTGAATTTGTTTCAGGTGGATCCCAGTTTGCCATGAAGGGACCCAGACACTGTGATCATGGAGCCAGATATGAAATGAGACATGCAGAATTTAACACTGGGACTGCAATGGACTGCCACAGCCTTGAGGATATGGCCAAGGTGCGCCTTCACAGCCAGTCCATCTAGTATGGTCTCTTCCGCCTCCATGACTGTTGGGAATCAGAGTTCCTCCTCCACTCATTTTGCCGTTGGGCCCAATAGGATGGTTTACAGTGGTATTTCCTCCACTGAGGGGACCATCACCCCACCTAAAGGGGCTCCTCTGCCAGTATCCGTTGGCCCCTTTAGGGAATCAGGTTATTTACCGCTGCCCAACACTCGACATTGAGTTTATCCAGATATACTAGGCTACTTTGAAACTTTAGAAGTCAGAATATCATGGGATATACTGTAGAGTTTGTTTGGCTGGGGCGATTCTAGGCTCTGTAGACCAAACAGGGAACCTTTCCAAGGGTCTGATAAGGACAGAAGAGAGCATTCTGATAAAAAATGTCATGCGTCCCACCATTCTGGTATTTAAAAGCAATTCCTGCTTTAAAGGGCTTCATGCAGCTAGAGCAGTGATGAGGGAATTTGTTGGCTTAAGAGACTCATAAGGTAACAGCCAGTGATGCCCACAGGATGATAGTACTGTACCTGTAATCTCCCAAAACAACTTTCCGCAGCAATTTGTCTACCATGTCTACTGGTGCTAGTGAAAGGTAAAGGTAAAAGCTGCCCTTGTTCAAAAGCCAGTCATATCCAACACTAGGGTTCGGTGCTCATCTCCGTTTACAGCCAAAGAGCCAGCATTGTCTGCATCTGCAGACATTTCCATGGACATGTGGCAGGCATGACTATTTATCTACTTGCAATTTCTTGCTTTTGAACTCTTAGGTTGGCAGGAGCAAGGACAGAGATGGGAGCTCACTCCATTGTGCAGTACTTGGGCTTGAATTGCTGACTTGCTGAGCTTCCAGTCGTCAAGTTCAGAGTCTTAACCACTAAGCCACTGCAGTCCCTGGTGCTACAAAGGCCCAAACAAAGGCCAGACAGTCACTTTTGCAGTGTCCAAAAAGAGATCAGGTGTAGTTTAAGCATGACAGGTGAAGACATATGCCTTCCCACACACGCCCACCAAGAAGTTGTTGTCGTTGTCGTTGTCGTTGTCGTTGTCGTTGTCGTTGTCGTTGTCGTTGTCGTTGTTGTTGTTGTTGTTGTTGTTCTTCTTCTTCTTCTTCTTCTTCTTCTTCTTCTTCTTCTTCTTCTTCTTCTTCTTCTTCTTCTTCTTCTTCTTCTTCCAAATATTGGCAATCTTCATGGTGATCAGCCATGAAGACTGTCCTGAGAATATAATGGAGTAGTCTTTCTTCTGCCTTCCGCATCACAGTGTGACACCTGTACCACTGATTCAGATATGCAAGTCAGTTTCTGGTCCTGAGTCCTTTTGGCACATAAAGTCCTCATTGACTCCAGGACAGTATTTATGAAGCTGCTGCCCTCCATCAAAATGGATTCAAGTGGGATTTAATCCACTTGGGGACCATCACCCTTTCCTGTGGACTTTGCCACCCAAAGCTGTTAGTCCTCAGGGTTGTCAGGTTAGTTAACCATTGCCTGAAACTCTGCGTTGAGTCTCTGGCAGTATGGTCTACTTTATTACCATAGCAGGATAACCTAGCCAGACTCTTACCAATTTGGCTTTGGAATGGCAAACAGCCTGAGGGAGAAGATGCCATGATCTGGCAGGCGGCTGAGAATATCGCCCCCTCCTCTGGCCCCCCTCAACAGCCAGAGAGAGAAGACGCCATGGCCTGGCAGGCGCCTAAGGACCTCGCCCCCACCTCCCGGCCCCATCAATGGCCAGAGGGGAGTTTGTTTGTGTTCTATTTTGGCTGTTTTGTGAGGTTGTATTTTATGATTGTTACTGTACTGTTGCTGTTTTGACTGTAAGCTGGCCTGAGTCACCTCGGCGAGTGGGCGGCAATATAAATCTAAATAAATAAATAAATACAATTTAGCTCCTATTCCTGCCATTTTGAGTTGAAGCCACCCTCTTTATACCATAGAGCCAACAGCACCAACACCCTGGCCATTGACACTGTGGTTAGATGTGTAATTCCCAGGATTTCTTGAGAAGAAAAGATTGCTATTAAATTGGTTGAAGTCTGTTGAACATACTTCCATGAAAGGTTGTGTTCTCTCTCTCTCTCTCTCTCTCACACACACACACACACACGCACAAATAGGCAGGTGGACAGAGAGTGGGAAATGAACTTTATTTTCCTCCTAGGCAGCGAAATGTCTTTATACACAAATTGTATGGGGCAAATAGGGGGCAGGGAGCACCATCTCTTCATTAAAACTAATTGGCCCATCTGCACAGAAGGGAAAGGACCATGCCATTTTATGAATCACCGTGCCACCAGTAGAAAGCCTGATCAGAGAGCACACCTGAATAAACGCTCACAGCAGAGGAAGTCTTTTCGAAGATGTCACTGGAAAAGAAACGATAAGAAAACCCCAAAATAAGCAGAGCTGAAGTTGGATAGCAGAATATGAAGAGGATACTGTACATCAAGGGTTCCTAACCTAAGGTCCATGGCCCAGATTTGGCCCATGGCACCATTTCATGTGGGCCCCCCGGCCCCCAAGGGAATTTAAAAAACAAAATGGCCACCCCCATCGTGCTGGCACGGCAAAATGGCTGTCTGGTCTTCGAAGCTGACTGAGAGAGCGTGACCCGGCTCCTGGCTTGAAAAGGTTAGGAACCCCTGCTGTACACGATGGCTGTTGCAATTCACAAATGTACGGACAAACTGACGAACTAACCTGAAATGCATAATATATATGTATTTCTATGGCACATTACCGGAGCTGGCCATTAGAGGCCACTGTCTGGAAAGTAAAATATAGGGTACACCGTTATCCACAGTTTCAGGTATCTGTGGTAGGTTGTGGAACATATCTCCCACAGACAGGAGGGGACATGTATTGATTTCAGTGCTTTGTAGGATGAAATATGTCTTTACTTACTGGTTTTGTTACATTTACCATGATGGCGGGCCACTTTGAACACTAGCTCATAGTAGAAGGTCCCAATAGAAATGGAATATTCTTCACCACCACCACCTACTTACATCCCTGGAAAATTACTCGCCTTCCCCTCCTCCATCATTATCTCCTCATCTCTCTTTGTACCCTGTCTGATTCTCACCGGGCTTTTTCATAAGCTGCCAGGGACTTGATTCCATCTAGCCAACTCTGGGCTGTATTGGAGACTTGATTCCAGTAATCTTTAGCCACATCATGAACTTGACCAATCACATCTTTTTCCTTCACCTCTCGTTTCTCCAGGCGATAGCTGGACACTTCGAAGCAAAGCAAAAGAATCATGATTCCGTATGGCACATAACTACGTTATCTATTGTTCACGTACTTAACTTCCATATCAGTTGTTCTCAAGCTTGTGCATTTTATGTCCTCCCATTCATTCTGTCAAAGGATCTGGATTCTACCATGATAGAACTAAGTAATAATAATTTCATGCCAGAAATTATTCTGGGTTGAAAGGATTTTTGCAGAAGAAACTCTACCCAGGGAATGCCCAAATGAGGCTTCTGGGACATAGATGGGCACTCAATTCGTCATGCAATACCCAGGTCTCAAACTGCTGAATTGCCAGCCTTCCAGCTAACAAGGTGAGCTTCTTAAGCACTGAACCACCACAGCCCCTATAGAACTAAATATTTACAGGTATTCTATTATTATATTGTTGTTATTCTATTAATCATTTATGGTACATGTTTAGTTTTAATTTTTAAAGAATTCTGTATCCAAATGGATCCATTTGCTTTGTAGAGGGAGAAATTTATCTTTTTTTCAAGGGGTTGGGGATAGTAAGTGTACATCAACAAAGCACTCATTCATTCATTCATTCATTCACTTATTCATTCATTCATTCATTCACTCACTCACTCATTCATTCATTCATTCATTCATTCATTCATTCATTCATTCAGCTAACCACACAACCAAGCAAGCAAGCAACCAACCAACCAATTTTGTAGGAAAATGATGTCTGTGGAACTATAAAATCTTCGGGCTTCCCAAATGAACAAACCTACCTGAACAGGAAAGCAGTAACATAAAGGTTGCGGTCACAAGTTTAAGGTCCATTGTTCACAGTGGTTGCCTAAGAAGTTGAGACAGAAAATGTTTGCCCAAGGAAGCAACAAATCAGGAGAGATTCAAAGCCAAACATTTTGCTGAGCAGATCTCATCATGATGCATCTGTCTTAGGCCATTGGTTGATGTTTTTTAACAGCCCATAATGGCAACTTTTGGTCAGTAGGGATGTCTTTTTGAAGATGCCAAAACTATGGATACAAGACATTCTGATTGATAGAAGAACGAACCTTTCTCCCAGTTCCAATGATTTAGCTCTTACCACTCCTCTTAATAAGCTGAGAAAAGTCCTGTTTCAGTTCCTTCCAGAATGGGTGGCAACCAAGATTCTTTCATATTTGCATTATCTATTGGCTGTTATGGGTTTTTTAAGCTATTCAATTATGGTGTTGATTTTAATTGTTTGTGAGCTGCCCAGAGTCGTTCAAGTTCGGTGGCAATAAATACATAAATAAATAAACAAACAAACAAATCTATTCTAATTCTTCTTCTGAGTTAGCAACAGCAATAGTCATTATACTAAGTCTGTAATGCTTAGGGTAGAAGGTAATCAGCATTTTGCCCCCATGAAGCTGGGTACTTGGAAGGATGGAAGGCTGAGTCAACCTTGAGTCTGTTGGGATCAAATTTATAATATCCCAGATGCAAGGGAAATAAATAAATAAGTAGATAGATAGATAGATAGATAGATAGATAGATAGATAGATAGATAGATAGATAGATAGATAGATAGATAGATAGATAGATAGATAGATAGATAGATAGATAGATAGATAGATAGATAGATAGATAGATAGATAGATAGACAGACAGACAGACAGACAGACAGGGCAATCTATTTATTTATCTACCTATTTATCTACTTATTTCAATCAATCAATCAATCAATCATGAACAGAGTTTTGGCTGCAGTACTGCAGCTTACCCACTGCATCATAGGGGCTCTTCTAACTTTAATAAGGCATGCTATGCCTATAATAAGTAAATTTAAAAAAGGTAATTGGTGCATCTAGCTTAATTCTAGAGCAGGAGGTCTCAACCTTTTAAAGCCAGGGGCCAGGTCACGCTCCCTCAGACAGCTTCAGGGGCTGGATGGCCATTTCCCCCTTTCTCCACCACATATTCGTATGTGTGTCAGGGGATGGTATAGCCACTTTGCTCAATTTTGCACCATTCCCCACCCCAATCTTGACTTTCAATCTCTGGAGAAATACACCCTACGATAATCCTTCTTCCTCTATCTTGGAGCAGCCTCAGTTACAGCTTCTGCACCTGTTCAATGGGCACAATAGTAAACAAAGATTCCTACAAGATTTCTCTGATGCTTGTTCCACCAGCAATATCTTGTTCCCTGGGCTGTCTCCTAGTGATCTAAGGAGATGGCTCAGATTTAACCTCTAAGTTAGCAAAATGCATTAAGCCCTCCTACCTGTCCAGCTGTAGCTACTGTGCGTTATCTTGTCCCTGGTCCAGATCCAGCCACAACACAAGTGTAGGAAAAAGCACTTCTGCAAGGAGGGGAAAAATATCTCCTGGGACCAGAAGCTTCCAGCTTCCCAGATCTAGCCCCAGAATGCTCTTGCCCAACGGTACAACCCCTTTGTCTGTCCAGAGTCCAAGTAAATAAGATCCAGACTTTAACAGCAGGTGACAAAAAAAGTCCCATTAATTACGACCTTTGGGCACCAGGGCAGAGATGCATTTGAACGGTGAAATGTTTGCAAACAGTCTTTAATCCATGATTATTTTGCATCAGCTCAGCAAAGGGGCCAACTAAGACATTTTGCTGCACGAGATGGGAAAAACCCAAGAGATAGCCCTCAAATAATATCAGAGAATAAACAAAGTGAAACAAATACGTTGTAGCACTTTAAAGATTAACTGTTCTATTTCAATGTGAGCTTCTGTGGGTCAAGTCCACTTCATCAGACACAGGAGTGGGGAGGTTTCATGGCATCAATTTATACACATCAGGTACAGAGATACAGAGTGATTGGTTAGTGTAACAGATAAGCAAACAAATCAGTGTGGCTTCATACAATTGGTAATGGCAGATGATCTCCGGTTGTTATTCCAGATTAGATGTAAATCACTCTATTTTTCAACTGCAAATGTGGGAAGAGTAGGAAGCCCTCAAATAAAAGATTGTTCCCTGGAAACAAGTTGTGTGGTGTCCTGCCCAAAACATGTATGTCAGATTCACCTGTAAAGGTAAAGGTTTCCCTTGCTCAAAAGCCAGTTGTATCTGACTCTAAGATTCAGTGCTCATCTCTGTTTCAAAGTCAAAGGCACTGTCTGCTTCTGAAGACATTTCTGTGGTCATGTGGCAGGCATGACTAGACACCAGAGCGCACGGAATGCTGTTTTACCTTCTCACCAAAGCGGTACCTGTTTATCTACTTGCATTTTCTTGTTTTCCATCCTGCAGTGCTCGGGAATTGAACTGCTGACCTCCTGCCTTCCAGTCAGCTTCTTAGCCACCTGAGCCACTGCAGTCCCATTCAGATTCACATGTGCTACATGTAAAAACCTCCCACTTTATCCCAAGTCCAAGTGGTGAAATTCGCCAGCAAATGCAACTCTTTCTTTGAAATTATTAAAACCCAACTTCATGATGATTCTAGCACAGGGTTCCTCAAACCTGGCTCTCCAGATGTTCCTGGACTTCAATTCCCAGAAGCCCAAGTCAGCACACTTTCTGATCAGGGATTCTGGGAAATGAAGTCCAAGAACATCTGGAAAGCCACGTTTGAAGAACCCTGTTCTAAAATCTAGAATAGAGGAATAACTGAAGGGGAAGACCAACATTTTGATCTGGCTCTGTGATGTTCAATATAAAGATTTTAGTCATATCCAGCACGTTACAAACAACTGTACTGACAACAAGGTCATCTACAGCTTCCTTAGTAAAATGTCAAACACAGGGCTGCAGTGGGTTTTCTATGACTTGGTTGACATGATTATCTACAATTCCCTAGCACGATCACTGTCCCAGCTCCTTCCAACCTAGCAGTTCAAAAGCAAGAAATTGCAAGTAGATAAACAGGTACTGCTTCGGTGAGAAGGTAAAACAGCATTCTGTACACTCTGGTGTTGAGGCATGCCTGCCACATGTCCATGGAAACCTCTGCAGATGCAGACAGTCCTGACTCTTTGGCTATAATTTAATTTAATTTAATTTAATTTAATTTAATTTAATTTAATTTAATTTAATTTATATACCGCCCTATCCAATGGACTATAAAGAGAGATGAGCACTGAACCCTAGAGTCAGATACAATTGGCTTTTGAGCAAGGGTGGCCTAGTGGGCGATGGTGATAGTAAACCTTAGAAATAGTTACCAAAAATGCAGTTGGTATAACCATTGTTGCTAATGGCTGGGTGAAACTGCATTCTTGTGCTTGCTTGTCTGTCATCTTGCTTGACACCAACCCTTCTCCCGTCGACCTCCTGAATTTGGTATATAAGAACATGCCTGTAAGTTTCATTCCTTGTCTGATGAAGTGGACTTGATCCACGAAAGCTAACAGTGAAAATATAGCAGTTAGTCTTTAAAGTGCTACTGTGTTTTTTATTTTTGTTTTACTTTATTTTGTTTATTTTGTTTTGTTTTGTTTTGTTTTCTGAGATGCATGGTATATTTCCTTTGCTACTTAAGATTGATGAAAGATTGGCCTAAAGCTTGAAAAAAATCCCACCCAAAAATGTATCTAAAAAGCTTTAAAAATGACCTTTAAAAGATACTTCTGACTCTTACTATGTTACCCTATGTAACTTAGGCTTTATTTCTTACATCTGAAAAGTAACTTTTGTAACATATATT
Source organism: Furcifer pardalis (assembly GCA_030440675.1). Taxonomy (NCBI): domain Eukaryota; kingdom Metazoa; phylum Chordata; class Lepidosauria; order Squamata; family Chamaeleonidae; genus Furcifer; species Furcifer pardalis. Next base: position 310,335,045 of record CP126890.1, read on the forward strand.
TGGATATTTAGTACAGTATTCTTTTTCTTGAGGTTTTTATGCCAGCTTGTTAATTGTATTTACAGTGGAACCTTGGTTAATGTAATTAATGCGTTCTCAGGGACATTTCTTACAGAAAACATTGGCCTTAATCAAATTTCCCAAAGGAATGCATTGAAAACCAAAATACTTTAACCAAAACACGGTTTCCCGTAGAAATGCATTGAAAACCAATTAATCTGTTCTGGGGAAAAAATATCCGTCAACTGAGCTATTATTTTGTATGGGTTTCCTTTTTCAATGCAATTTTTGTGTTAACCGAGCCATTTGTTAATCGAGGTTCCACTGTATGACCTTCTGAGTTGAGTTTTTTTCCTTCTTTACTGTTTTGTTTTGCCAAATAAAAGGGGGGGGGGAACCGAGGTTACTAAATTTTACTGGGTACTAAATTTTCCTGGGTGGTGCCTGCTTCAAATTGCCTAACATCAGGGTTTCTATTGGAGAGAAATATTCCTCCCATCCTTAGGTTGTTGTGTGTGACCTCTCATAAAAACTACAATAAGCTCCTTTATTTGCAATTCTTCCAAGGTGCAAGACCTGGTTGAGGCCATAAGTTCACAGGACTATTTATTCAAAGAGCCATAAACAGACAAGCATTGAGTCAGAAAGGCAGTTTGTTTAGCCTTAGGCAATATTTACTCCCTGGTCATTTATCAACCAACTTTATACTGGAGAAGCATCAAAGATTTATTTAGAGACACAGGGGGAAACTGGAGGATGTTGTTGTTCGGTCATCGCACAGTTGAGTCTGACCCTTTCTGACCCTTTGGGACCCCCTCCATGGACCACCACATGTCATGTTTCTGTGCCATCCCCCATAGTCAGCCCAGATCTACGCCCACTGCATCAACAATACCATCTAGCCCAGTAATGGTGAACCTTTTATAGAGAGAGTGCCCAAACTCAACAGGCTGCCGCCTGTGCCACAGAGGGGCGAGGTGAACTCTGTGCTGGGGGGGAGGGAAGAACCGCTCCCATTGGACTGCTGGGCAGAGGGGCGGGGCAAACTCTGTGCTAGGGATGGAGGAAGCACTCCCATTGTGCTGGGGTGATGGCACACGTGCCATAGGTTCACCACTACTTGATCTAGTCATCTCATCCTCTGCCACCCACTTCTCCTTTTGCTTTTGATCTTTCCTAGCATCAGGGCCTTCTCCAGTGATTCCTCTCTTCTTATATGGTAGCCAAAGTACTTGAGCTTCAGTATTTGTCCTTCCAGGGAGCAGTCAGGTTTGATATCTTTTAGGATCGGCCCATTTGTTCTCCTTGCTGTCCAGGCGACTCTTAAAACTCTCCTCCAGCACCACAGTTCAAAGGCATGTATTCTTCTGTGCATTTGCCTTCCTTAGGGTCCAGCTCTCACAGCCATACATTTCTACTGGGAAGACCATTGCTTTAACTATGTGAACTTTGGATGGCAAGGTGATGTCTCTACCTTTTATTATGCAGCTGTGGTTTGCCCCAGTTGCCTCCCAAGAAGTAAGTGTCTTTTTATTTCATGGCTGCAGTCACCTCTCTCCCCAACTGGACCTTAGAACAGTGTAAAGAGGTCACACTTGTAGAGCTGACTTTTAAGTAAAACTCAGAAGCATCATGCGGGAACACGCAAAAATCATACAGTCTCCAAGCATACACGTGGAGTTTCTCTTTGATAACAGATTAGGGCAGGGGTGCCCAAAACTTTTGGGCCGTGGGTCAGTCTTTTAGTTCAAGGGGCTGGTTACCGAGGCTCATGGGTCGGATTCATCCAGCCTGCAAAGCCCTCATCGCTCCCAGAAGCAGAAGTAAAACGTGACCGGAAGTAAAACACACCCATGACGAGGGCTTTGCTGGCCGGCTGAATTGCCATTGGGGCCTGGATCTGGCCCATGGGCCATAGTTTGGGCACCCCTAGATAGGGGAAGGTTCTTTCTGAGTCAAACTTGTTTTCAGTTCACCATGGCTGTTCTCTCTGTATCAGAGACTAAAGACTGCCAATTATTTTTTAAAATTAATGTAAGATTGACAAATGACAGGGGGGGGATTTGGCTTACTCCTGTGTGTTTTGATCTGGAGATATCAACAAGTGGGGTGTTTCATGGAACATTAACCCTATTTTTTCAAACCCTCCATTTATATCAGGAGTTCTCAACCTTTTTATGCCAGGGGCCGGGTCACGCGCCCTCAGACAACTTTGAGGTCCGGATGGCCATTTCTCCCTTCCTCCATCACGTGACACTTCCTGGTGTGGGGGAGGTGGTGGGGAAGCCACATGAAATGGTGCCACAGGCCACATCTGACCCACGGGGTGGAGGTTGAGAATCCGTGATTTATAGTCACTTCTCTGCTGCGAAAAAGAGGCCATCTCTCCTGCTGCTAAATATTTAACATCCTGGGATGAAAACATCCTGAGAATAAACAGATGCTACTTTTCACTAGGGAGAAAAATTTTCCGTTTATTTGCGTTCCACAAATGATTGCAAATAATAACACAACAAAACACAGACAGAAAATAAGAGATGGTTGTGCAGTGAGACTTGTTTGTCAGGAATTACTCTCTTGCTACAACCTTGGAAGGGGGTGGGTGTCATATGAATCCCTGACCATAGGTGTATGGTGGGGAATTGTGGGTGGGTGGGTGCCACACATCTTCCCTCTCAAGAGTTGAATTCAGGTGGATTCCTCAGTGGAAAAAGTTGCTTTAAGTTTTTTCTTCAGCTTCTGGAAATTCTCTTTGAGCCAGCTCCTGTTAAGAGTAAGACAATGGTAAGGTGATTCAAAGACTCTGACTCCTAAAACTTCCCTCTTGTGCCTCTATGACTCTGGGTTTTCTCCATATTTTTTCGGGGGGGGGGGGGGCTACACAATTAAAGGTATGTTCAGAATGTCTTTTTAGAACAGGGGCATTTCAGGGCTGCAGGCCGGTCAAGTGATTCAGTGGGCCGGTCATGTGGTTCCTCCCACCACCTGAAGCGGAAGTAAAATGCATCCTGCAATCTGTTTTGCAACAGGATGAGATAGATTTTAAGCTGCCATTTTTCTCTCCTTAAACCAGGGGTGCCCAAACTACGGCCTCACCCTCAATATTCCTGGAAATGGAAGTAAAATGTGCCCAGGCACTTATTATTTCCACTTCCGGGAGTGATGTGGGCCGGATGAATTGGCATCAGGGGCCCACAGGGTGTAGTTTGGGCACCCCTCTTTTATACCATTCTCGCTGGAAACCTGAGGGGGAGGCTAATCTGGTTGTGTGTGTGTGTGTATGTGTGTGTGTTTTGTGTCCACACGTGTTGGTCAGCTTCCCACCCCACCCAAAAAAAACACCCCAGGACCATCGGGGGAAATTGCAAGTAACCTCCCCACCCCACCCCCATTGAGCTGATGATCTCTGTTGTTAATGCGTTGCTAAGATAATGGTAAAAAAACAAGTAACAAAATGACTGAGAAATACCACAAAACAAATTTAAAGGGAAACAGGAAAGAAACATCACACTTCTGTGTGCCCTTGCTATTTTAAACAGGCGCAAGCATTAAAACAAAAAGACAAGTGTAAGATCAAAGCACAATCCAAAACTACTTTTCTTGACCCAGGGCAATTTCATGGTTCCAGCAAAGAGGGAAATCTCATGCCCAGATTTTGGAACGGCACTACACTATTCCATTGTTTTGACCAGGTCTCCATGTTCCCTTCCCCTGTAAAACAATTAAACAGATATTCACCTGGTCTTGTTGCTGAACTCACTGTGATGGATGTCATAGAAAGTGGCTTTGGTCCTCTCGCCAACATTTTCGACAAAGCTTTGGACGCCCTGCTGGAATCTCTCAAAACCTTGAGACAAGGTAGACTCTGTGACCGGAGCCTCAGCAGAGTCTTGGAGACAGGAGAGAAATAACAATTGTTTTTTTAAACCGAGTTATGGATCCCACAGAAAATCATTTTACAAAAAGACAGTTACACATAAGTCCTGTGTCATTTATCTAAGTGGAGTAGACTTGTGTGACTGTGCTTTTCTGAACACTTCAAAAATGTGCAATACCAAGATAAAATATGAAATGCCTATGCCATTCGGCTCCACCTGACCAAGAACACATGAATCATATGTCTGTAACAAGCATATAAGTCTGGTTGAAACGTTAATTAGGGTCCTTGAATCTGCATGGATTCAAGCACCACTATACGCATATATTATGTTATAATTGTTCTTGTTGATAAAATCTCATTTTCCTTCAAAACCTCTTTGACTGCTTTATTTATGTTAAAAGAAACTTACAAACTGATCCTTTTAGAGAGTTTTCAGGTGACAGTTCTCTTATTCATGATTTGCAAAATACTTTAAAGTTAACCTAGGTTAATAGGTATGTGCCATTCCACTTTTCTGGACTACAAATCCCATAATTCTCCATTCCGGGAGGTCTAGCTTGGTAGACAGGCACCTTACTAAATACGTAGATCTGGTTCACCAGGGAGGCCTAAATAGGAAGTCTTGGTGATCTAACTAGGCCTAGCTTCACCTAGCTTCCTGCACTAGCAGGCTCAAAAGCAAGTACTGTATGTAAGTCGCCCAATCATCTACCTTGCTTAAATGAGATGACACACACCCCATATTTGCAGGGGATACATTCTAAGATTCATCATGGATACCTGAAGCCACAGATAACAATGAACTTTATACTTATACTGTAGACAGTGGCCTCTAGTGGACAGCTCTGGTAATGTCCCATAAAATATGTGAATATTATGTAGCAGTATTTCAGGATTTTTATTGAATATTTTTAGACCTGTGAATAACTGAAACAGCGGGTCCTGAACCTGTGGATATGGGGGGAAGGGATGACCTATAATTCTTTTAAAACTATATCAATCATTTGTAACTGGTCATATATAAAGGAGTACATGTAAAGGAGTAACTGGGTGTGTGTGTCTTTCTCTTCTGGGGATGTATCAAGGGACACTCTAATAGGAAAGCCATTAAGTTCCAGGGAAGTTGCTGCTGTTTTCAGACAGCCAGAATTTTGGTTCTCATAAAGTAGAAGCCAGGATGGAGGCAGGGAGGACTTACGGAGACTGGTTGGCCTGGGATAGGATACCAGCAGGCAGCCCTGGAGCAGGTGAAGTGGAAGAACAAGGAGCCGTGAGAATGTGTGGGAAGCTGATGTGATGAAAACACTATTGCTTAACTACAGAGTTGACACATTCACTGTGATAGTAAGGAGGATAATACTCATCTACAGCTGTCATTGTGTCAGAAACTGAACTGGGAAGATGATGTTGCAGCTACCATTGATGAAAATGATGATTTCTGCATGACAGAGCCATCTGTCCCAGCTCCTGCCAACCTAGCAGTTCAAAAGCAGGAAATTGCAAGTAGATAAACAGGGGCTGCTTGGGCAGGCAAGGTAACAGTGTTCCCTTTGCTCCAGAGTCTAGTCATGCCTGGCACATGTCCATGGAAATATCTGCAGACGCAGACAGCGCTGGCTCTTTGGCTACAAACGGAGATGAGCACTGCACCCTACAGTCGGATGCAACTGGCTTTTGAGCAAGGGAGACCTTTACCTTTACCCTAATCCTTCCTTTGCTGTTTCCATCCATTATTGAAAGGGGTCAGGAGTGGGCGGTGATATAAAGGCGAGTGGGCGGTGATATAAATCTAAAAATAAATAATAAGTCTTCCTCCCACACTGTCTCCATATGGTAAATTGGTCTTCACCTGCCGTGATTGTAGTCCAGCACATCTAGAGCCTGCCTGGTTTTGGGTGTCTGTCTGTCTGTCTGCATTGGTCTGAGACAATCTACACCAAGGAGACCAATGAAATCAAAGCTGGGGGAAAGGTCTTATTTTGTGAGGGGCAGGAAGAGAATTACACACCCCAGTATCTCCCAAACCACCCTGAAAGTAACATGTGATGTGCTTTTATTCTTACCTGCCACAACAGACAACGCCACGAGGACCACGGCTACAGAGAATGCAACCTGCATGTTTTCAGGAGTCGACAGAGTTCCTGGCAGAGGAAATGAAAATAAGGGGTTTCTGTATATCTTCACGATAATAAGTCTAGTACAGTACTGTATAAGCTTTTTGACCAAACGACAGAGGAAAACACACCTTATATATGTTGGAGTTCCCTCAAGACGCAGTCACAAAAATGGGTAAGATACAGAAATTGCAGAGTGCCAAATGTTAAGGCAAGGAATTAAAAGAATATTGAACCTTGATCAAGTTATTCTCCTTCCTATAATCTCAGCAACAAGAGTCTTTCCCAAGATTTTTGGTAGCCAAGTTAAAGTGCCTGCCAACAGCTCCCTCCAAATCTTTCATAAACAGTGGAAACAGAGCTTTATAAGGAAGCTTTTTCTAATATTCCACCTCCTTGTTAGTTTTTCGTGTTGAACCATATGTGCATGATTTATTCTAGCAATCACCATTTGGCTTAATTGTGGGGTTTTTTTATGCAGTCAGTATTGCACATTTTTAAATCTTTATTTCTTGGGTTGGGATGGTGGGTTGGAATGTTTACCTACTTTTTGAAAACTGCCCTAGGTAATATTAAACATTAAATGAGCAGTGTAGAACTGTAACCAACCAACCAACCAACCAACCAACCAACCAACCAACCAACCAACTAACTAACTAACTAACTAACTAACTAACTAACTAACTAACTAACTAACTAACTAACTAACTAACCATATAAGTAAACAAATAAATAAACTTGATTCCTGATTTTTAAAAAAAATCAGTGATTTTGAAAAGGATTTTGACTCCTATTTTTTTTTAAAAAATTGACCCTTTGATCGAGTTGTGCTGAGAAATACATGTATTTATACCAATCAGCAATCATTGAAATTTATTTTTGTTTCATCTTAAGACAAGAAAGGAGCTGGTACTCCTTGTCTAAAAGAAATTAAATCAAAGTCTTCTGTGCTCAGAGGAGTAAGAATTTAAACTGTCAAAACATTTCATGCTCATGGTCTAATTGTGACTGATACACAAACCTGCACTTTCAGCTGATTTTCTTATCTGCACGTGGTGATTGATAGATTTAAGCTGAGAAAGGCAGAAAACAGCTTATCTTAGGGCAGTTGAGCAGTTTATGGCTGAGACAAGGTTGGAACCTGTCCAGACTGGTTGTGGATATTTCTTGTCAACACCACCTTCTGACTGGACTCTTCAAAAACAAACCCCAAGAAATGTTTGCCAACTGATCAGGAGAAGGTAGGGTCTGCATTGCTCCTCTACCTTCAGTCATTGGCTGCAACTCATATCTGAGAATGCATCCCCCCCCCCCAAGCAGGAAAAATGCTACTGTTGTGAATTTGTTTACGGTAGATCCCAGTTTGGCATGAAGTGACCCACACACTATGATCACGGAGTCATCTCCTGTGGCACATATGAAATGAGACATGCAGGGTTTAACACCGGGACTGCAATGGACTGCCACAGCCTTGAGGATATGGACAAGGTGTGCCTTCACAGCCAGTCCATCTGGCATGGCCTCTTCTGCCTCCATGACTGTTGGGAATCAGAGTTCCTCCTCTGCTCATTTTGTTGTTGGGCCCAATAGGATGGTTTCCAGTGGCATTTCCTCCACTAATGGGGGCATCATCCCACCTAAAGGTGTTCATCCGCCCATAGTCATGGGCCCCTTTAGAGAGTCAGGTTATTTACCACCGCCCAACACTCGGCATTGAGTCACTGGCTGTACAGTCTACTCCATTACCGTAGCGGGATGTCTGGCCAGAAGCCCAGAAGCAGGACTGATATCTTTTTTTTTGCCACTTTCAGTCCCACCAGAACTCAACCTGCTCTTTCTCCTGCTCATAATTCTATGTTTTGGGGGCCCTTTCCCCTTCTACCTTCACCTCCTCTTCACCTGGATATTCCGTCCTTCTTGACTCTCCATCTCTTGAATCCAACGCTGTTGCTTGTTTATTGGCTGACAATGCAGTTCAATATCTTTAGCTCAACATAGCAAGGCAGTTTTCCAGCGGGTGCCTCCAGATTTCTTTCCCCACCCACCATTAGCTTTTAATTTATAGATGACTGACAATGTCCCTGATTTGTGGCTCAGAACTGTACAAAGTGGAAGGAAAAGAGGAATTAAAATGGTGTGATGATAGGATTCCTATATTTTGGAGATTTGCCTGGGAAAGAAAATAGGTGCAGCTTACATGGCAATTTATCTTTTATGCAGCTTTATTTAGAAGGTAAGAAGGTAAAGGTTGCCTTTGCTTGAAAGACTGTCATATCTGACTCTGGGGATCAATGCTCATCTTTGTTTATAGCTAATGAGCCAGCGCTGTCTGCATTTGCAGACGTTTCCGTGGTCATGTAGCAGGTGGAATGCTGTTACTTTTTCAGCCAAAGATGTACCTGTTTATCTACTTGCAATTTCTTGCTTTTGAACTGCTAGGTTGGCAGAAGTGGGGACAGAGGATGGGGACTCACTCCGTCTTGCAGCACTCAGGTCTCAAACTGCTAACCTGCTGACCTTCCAGTCCTCAAGGTCAGCGTCTTAACCACTAAGCTGCTGCAGTTCCTTAAGAAGCAGAAAAATAAAACCTCTTACTGGGAAATATTTCATCACCCCCACTAAACCTTACTACCCTTATAATCCCAATGTTGCTTATTTGCATTTAACAATCTACCATATTTTGTACAGTCGCCAGTTCTTCAGTTTCCTTTGTTCCTTAAAAACGCACTCAGTGCCTGTTCTATCAAGAGCCACAGAAACCATAGGAAGGCATTGAAGAAATATAGCTCTGCTAGGCTAGATAAGAGGAGAAATACCCCCCTGCTCAAATTCTTTTCTGGCAAAAGGCTTGGGATGAGTTACTTTAAAATACAGTTTACAAAACTCAAAGACTCAAAGATCGGAGTTCAATTCCTGAGTACTGCATGATGAAGTGAGCTCCCATCTCTGTCCCAGCTCCTGCCAGCCTAGCAGTTTGAAAGCGAGAAATTGCAAGTAGATAAACAGGGACCACTTCAGTGGGAAGGTAAACAGTGTTCCGTGTCCGCAGAAATGTCTGCAGATGCAGGCAGCACTGGCTCTTTAGCTATAAGCAGAGATGAGCACTGAACCCTAGAGTCTGATACAACTGGCTTTTGAGCAGAATGCAAAACAATCACACTTCTATACCACTCTGTTGCGTTTAGTGCACTCTCTGGGGGGGGGGTGTTCACAAGTTAATTGGCATTTTGCCCCAAACATGCTGGGTCCTCATTTTACTGACCCCAGAAGGAGGGAAGGCTGAGTCAACCTTGATTCCTAGTCACAACCGAACTCACAACCTTTTGGTTGCAATACAGCAGCTTAAACCGCTGCGTCACCAGGGCTCCGTCCTAGCATGGAGAAGAGGGGAGTTGTGGTCTAAAAACAACGTTTCCGAGTCCTGTATGAAGAGTCACCAATGGGAGTCAGCTTTTTAAAAAGGATGCATGCCAAAATTTTGTAAACATTTCAAAGAAGAAAGGAAATGGATCTGAACTGCTAATCTGCCCTCCCCTCATGCTAACCCAAGCCAAATGTCTTGCCTACCCCACCTCCATCCTTCACTTACTTGTCGTGAGTTGTATGTGGAAAGGATCAAGCAAAAGGCAACCTGACTTCTCGCCCCCGTTGCTGCTCCCTATAAACCTGTCATCCTGCCGCCGTCATCCGCCCCCTTCACCCCTCCAATTCTGTTCTCCTCCCCTCCATTATAGGGTTGCACCATCTCTCTCCAGAAAATTAAATAGCTGCAGCCAGTTGGAGACCGTTTCTCTCTGTGTGTGTGTCTTTTTTTTTTTGCGCAATCCAGTTTCCTCACAACTTTAAAGCAGGGTTTTGGAGCTAAATAGGGAAATTTCTTACCCATTTCTTCACAAGGCTGGTGCCTGCTGAGTTTGCAGAAAGGATGAGAGGCAGCCAAGACCCCTCTGAGACCCTCTGTAGCACTTCTCATCCTTTTAAAGCCAGGGGCTGGGTCATGCTCCCTCAGACAGCTTCAAGGGCCGGATGGCCATTTTGCCCTTCTTCCACCACATGACACTTCCTGGTGTGGTGGAGGCAGTGGGGAGCCGCATGAAATAGTGCCATGGGCCACATCTGGCCCATGGGCCTCAGGTTGAGAATCTCAGAGGACTCTTAAAGGTAAAGGCTAAGCCAGTTGTATCCAACTCAAACATTTGGTCCTATCTCTGTTTACGGCCCAAAAGCCAGTGCTGACTGCATTTACAGATGTTTCTGTGCTCATGTGGCAGGCAGGACTAGATGCCAGAGTGCACGGAACACTGTTTACCTTTCCCCCTAAAGAAGTACCTGTGTATCTACTTGCAATTTCTTGCTTTCAAACTGCTAGGTTGGCAGGAGCTGGGACAGATGACAGGAGCTCACTCTGTCACTCAGCCCTTGGGTCTCGAACTGTTGACCTGCTGACCTTCCAGTCGTCATGTTCAACATCTTAACTGCTAAGCCACTGCAGTCCCAAAGGACTCTTAGATGATGAGGCAAATGTGTATTGTTGTGTCAGAGATTGGTTTGAAAGGGATTTTTTGCAGAGGATGCTGCCCGAACCTATTATGCAGCTCTCAGGGAACCGAATCCCATCCTTTTGTTCTCCAAACCACAGTGCCTTTACCTACCGAGCCACCAGGGAGCTGTTCCACTTATTTATTTATTTATTTATTTATTTAAATTTGTTTATCGCCCTCCTCCTCGAAGGGACCCAGGGCGATTCACAACACAAATGACAGTTACACTTATACAAAGCCCCATAGCGCTTAGTGTAATCTTCTGGGCAGTTCACAAGGTAATTATAGCAGTATGCTGGGTACACATTTTACCAACTCTGGAAGGCTGAGCTATCCTTGATCCCTGTCAGGAATGAACTCAGAATGTTTTGGCTGTAGTACAGAATTTTAAATCCCTGTGCCATCGGGGCTCAAACTGGAAAGGGCCGGCCCTACTGCTAGACAGGAAGAGCCAACTACTTTAGCGACATGTTGCTCTTGAAAGATATTGTTGCATGCACCACATACATTTTCCTTAACACACAATAGGATCAGTAAGGGTTCTCAACCTTTTCCAGCCTAGGGCTGGGTCATGTTCCCTCAGACAGCTTCGGGGGCCAGACGGCCATTTTGCCCTGCCTGCCACACATGGCACTTCCGGGTTTGGTGGAGGTAGTAAGGAGCCACATGAAATGGGGTCACTGGGTCCTGGGCCGTAGGTTGAGAATCCCTGAGCAAGGGGGTAGTTTTCTCCTTCAGCTGAAGAGGTACCACCACCAAAGTATTATGCACCACCCTCATAAAGTTCAGTGTGAGTCCTGGAATGGATTCACTACACAGCAAGCTTGGCATTTACTGATCTACAGGGTGGGCCATAAGTCCCTACTGGTCTATTTGCTATTATGTTATATTCAATTATACATGTACAGTATTATTAACTTTTTTGCTCCCCCCCCTCCCTGAGAAATATGGCTGATTTAAGCTATGTTGAGGGCACTGTCTCACAGAACATGGCGTCGCATAATATTATGCAGTGAGACTGAAGGACAGCACAGAGATACATTAAATACATAAGTTATATGGACGGGTAGGGACTTACGGGCTACACTACTGCATTACACAGCAGACAAAGGGCTCAATCTCTGCATGGGACATGCAAAGAGGCCATGTAGCCAAAAGTTTGGAAGAGTTTCTTTTCTGGATCATGATGCGCAGAATCTCTCCAGAGATCGTAGCCATTATGTAAAGTACACTGGCTTCTCTTCTAAGGGATCCCGTCACCCGCCACTAAAAATATCACACGAGAAAAACTGTTCTTAGTAAGTTTCTTTGTCGTGGTTGTATAACATGCAATAAGATCAACAAGGATACCACTGGGAGTTAGTTTCTGCCTTCAGATGAAGACCCCCCCACCCCCCCAACCCCCACCCCCACCCCCACCCCAAAAAAAACCACCCACTGCATTTTCTAGTCTATTTTCCTATTTGTTTTACTGTTGTTTTCGGTTACCCTTGACATTTCATGGACTGTTTTGCTGTTCATCCTCGTTTGACTCTTTCTAGTGGCCCAGTGTTGCTATCTGTTGTTATAACAAACTGCCTCAAGCTATTTGTAGTTGAAATAAATGTATTGCCTTGTATATCAGGGGGGAAGCGTAGAAAATAAACAGGAACAACAGTATTGTGGACAAACACAGAAACGTGAGAAGAAAGCTTATACAGCTTTGGAAGCAAGACAAGTTCTACCAGTGTTGCTAAATGTAGATGAGACAATTGGTTTAATGCCTGAATGCCTGTCTTTACATGTTTAAGTATTCGGGGTTCAAAAAATGCTGCTTTGATTTGAAATCTTCCAGAATGATCTGCCCCATTCCATATCGTTTCATCAGTTCTCCTGTCATTCAAAGTTTTTCTTGTTCTTTTTTCTCTCTCTCTGACAGCATCACTTATATTGCGTTATAGATCTGTATCCTATAATGCACTGTTAAAGTACTTGTTTTTTTCGTTTGGGAGGGGAAGGTTTATATGAGGGGTTCTCAACTATGGCCCATGAGCCAGATCTGGCCCACCACATAAAATAACCTAGTCCCTCTTGTTTAGTTCTCTTGGCATCTGTTGCTACTTTCTCCTTATCTTACCACATGGGCTGGGAGTATGATACAGTCAAACTTCGCATAGAGAGCGCCTCGCTTAAAGTGTAACTTGCTTAAAGAGCAGAATTTTCTCTGAATGTTCGCTTCGTTTAGCAAATAAAACCAACCAAAAACTTGCTTAACAAAAAATTGGGGTTTGCAATCTCCCTCCCAAAAGTCACAATTAGTCACTTAAAATGGTGCTTCACTTAAAGAGCAAACTCGCTTAAAGAGCGATCCTGTGGAACACATTATGCTCTTTAAGCATGGTACCACTGTATCTCAAGGTTTATGGATGTTATTGAGAGAGCTTGTCATAAGAAGTAGCAATTGCTGAAGTTTTAACAGTGTGTGACTGTAATCCCATGAATCTTTTTAACCCTCCCCACCCTGCTATGTACCTTGCAAATTATTTTGGCCTGCTTTATCATTGGCTAAGTTGTTGCATCAATGAAACGTTCATGTGTTCTTCCAATGACATGCTACCTCTAGAGTCCAATTTGGCCCTCACAATGACTCCTACTGAATCATCTTTCAAAACTGGGGTACACAGAAAGAGCCTCCCTGAAGACTGTGGTATTTTTGAACCACAAGCAGGCGTACCTTGATAATGGCAACCTTGTGTTGCCGGCTACTCTTTCTCACACTAGATCAGGCCAAAGGAACTGCAGAATGAACTCACCCAAAGGTGCCCTCAGGTTGGTAATTTCATGCCTGGCCTAGACACAGAAGGAAAAAAATCTTTCAAAATTGGCAGTCTCAAAAGACTGTCTCTCAGTGTAACTACTGTGAGATTGCTGATCCCCCCCCCCCGATTTATAGGTGTTAAAGTAGAGAGAAGTGATCTGAAGAAGTGGACTTGATCCACGAAAGCTAACAATAAAAATATAGCAGTTAGTCTTTAAAGTGTTACAGTGTTTTTATTTTGCTTTGTTTATTTTATTTTGTTTTGTGATGAAGTAGAGAGAGAAAGTGAGAAGGTAAAGAGAAAAAGAAAGGGAAAAAAAGAACCCAGTTTTTGGTTATTCTTCTACAATTTGCACAAATCTCTCTCCGCAAATATAATGCCTCTTTTTGAGAAGCAAAAGGCACTCACAAAGCAATCACAGACACACTGGCTGTTTGTTTAACAAAGATACAAACAACCCCTAATATTTATGAAAATATTACAAGTTAACACAACATATGATAATGCATTTGTCATAGTTTTGCTCAATTTGCAATTCGTTGACACTAACAGAAATTATCTTGCTGATTTGCAGGGGAGGAGAAAAAGAATCAACAGTTAAGAATTTATAACCTTACAAACAGAAGAAAGAGCACAACCAGGCTGATCCAATAGTGAAATCAGTTACAATCATATCAGTATGAGTAAGTGAATCAACTGTCTACAGTGGAGAGGCAGTGCTGATTCAATAACCTTTGGGTGAATTTAACTGATTTCATTGTTAGATAAATGTCATTGTATAAATGTCATTGGCCCTGAAACAGGTGTTCCCAACCTAAGGCCCATGGGCCAGATCTGGCCCCCAGCACCATTTCATGTGCCCCGGAGCCCTCCAAGGGCATTCAAGAAACAAAATGGCCATGCCTTTGAAGCTTTTGGGACAAAATGGCCACCCACATCTAGGGCAAAATTGTAGAAGAGGGTATGTTACAGGTATTTTAAGGGTTTTAATGTTTGATGGTTTTTATATAAGTTTCTTGATTTTATTGTCATGGAATGTTTTTATATTTATACCCGTGAGCCTCCCTGAGTCACCTTGGCAAGAACGCAGTAATACAAATATAAACAAACAAACAAACAAATAAATAAAATGGCTGCCCGGCCTTCGAAGCTGACTGACAGAGTATGACTCGGCCCTCGGCTTGAAAAGGTTGGGAACCCTTGCCCTAAAACCATGATGGCGAACCTTTGCACTCCGGGTGCTCTTGGACTTCAATTTTGAGAAGCCCAAGTCTCTGTGAATCCACATGAATGGGTTTACTGTGCATAGGCGCAATAAACCCATTTGTATGGATTCACGGAGACTTGGAGCTGGCAGGAAGAGAATTAGCAAAGAAGGGAAAGATATAACCCAGCTATCCCCCCCCCCCAATCCTTTCTACCCAAAGGCTCTGATTATTTCAAAAGTTGGCCATTCGTCTTAAACCCTGTGTCTTATTCCTACAGGCTCCACGTAGTTCTACCAAACCTAAATGGCAGGACTTTTGTTTCCCATCAGTTCAGCTCCCTGGAACAAACAGTCCAGTTCTTTAATGTTCCCTTTCTCCCCAGATTTTGACCTGGCAACAAGCCCCCTTCATCTGGCCTGATGGGAAAGGAGAAGTTGGGCTGGGGGGTTATTCCCGTTCACTGCAAGATGTTTATTCAGAGATCTGAGCCTCCTTCATTTCCTCCCTTCCAGCCACAAAATGCTGAACTACAGTAACCTCTTCCTGGAATATTAAAGGATTTCTTCTGTCGCTGGGTCCATATTTTTAGATAAACAGCCTTTGTTAAGAAATGCTTTGTTTTCACTGGGGAACTCAACTGTACTGCCTTTTTTCCAGCATGGAAGATTTTTCTTTCTTTGTTTTCTTCCTCCCTCTTCCTTCCTTCCTTTTTTAGTTCATTCTTTCTTTCGTTTGTTCGTTCGTTCGTTCTTTCATTCTATCGTTCCTTCCTTCCTACCTTTCAATAAAACAAAGACAAATCTCTTCCTTCCTTCCTTCCCCTCCTTCTTCCTTCCTTCCTTCACCTCCCTCCCCTCCCTCCCTCCCTCTCTCTCTTTGCTCCAATGGTGAATATGAGGCTATCTATAAAGTAAACAGTGCCACATATAGCCAGCCCTACCATTATGCAGATTGGAATAGCCACCACCAGTAGCAAGTGTAGAAAGGACAATGTTGTCAGGACACCATGCTTCATCTTGAGTACCCCTCTTCCAGCCATTCTCCTCTCATGCAAGAGGCAGACCTATGCATGCCACATAAAATGATCTACGTTACTTAAACTATCCCTCAAGTCCATCGACTCAGATTCAGGAAGAGCTTTACGGCTCTTCCTGAAGGAATAACATTAATGAAGGAGATGGCTGAGGAACTCAACCTCCCCTCCATCACTTGGAGGATTTGAATAGGCTGAGGGTTGGAGTGCATAAATGTAAGACCAACATGCTCAAGTGGGGGCTGCTGGTGGACCACAACACACTGTGTGAATGTGTATTCCTGGCACAAGGAGCTACTGTCTGTTTTGTAGCTATACATATTTGTGTGCTCTTCCCCTGAATCTAAATATTTCATGCTTATGTTTACATTTGCTAAAATAATGTGTGTGCCTATAAATAATATGGGCTAATATACTAATGTGTTATGTGTGCAGCATAAACACAGATGAGCATTGAATCCTAGAGTCAGATACCACTGGCTTTCAAACAAGGGTGACTTTTTCCTATGTGTACAGCAGTGCTTCTTCTTCTTCTTCTTCTTCTTCTTCTTCTTCTTCTTCTTCTTCTTCTTCTTCTTCTTCTTCTTCTCCTCCTCCTCCTCCTCCTCCTCCTCCTCCTCCTCCTCCTCCTCCTCCTCCTCCTCCTCCTCCTCCTCCATCATCATCATCATCACCATCTTCTTCTCCTTCCTCCTCCTCCATGCAAGAGCACTAAGAAGGTCCTTTTGTATGTGTCCAACGTTAGGCTCACACAGGCCACGACAAAGAACAAAACTGTCCTGTTTCATCACCGGCATCTCTTTATGTTACATTCTTCCATAACCCATGCTCACCCACCTGTGTGAAATATTCCACTTACCTCTTGTTCTAACTTGTTCATTCTGTTTGGGCTAAACTGACTGAGAGGTGTTCTTTTTTTTTTTTTTTTAGCTCTCTCCACACACACAAAAAGCAATTTGCGCTTAAAACACACATTCTCACGCAATAACCACAGGAGTTTTCTAAATACACCACCCCCAGCTGTTCCAGCAATGTATTCCAAAACAAACTTAGTCAACATATTCTTCTTAAGTCTAGAAGCTGGCCTACCTGTGAGAATTTCTGAGAAGCTAGCAAGGATCCTTCTTTCCTTGTTAACATTATTGACTTAAATTGGTCAAACTGCGATGCTGGGATTTTATTTATAGTTAATCCAGTTTTTAAAACCAACAGGTCATTTTTTCAGGTTTGGACGTTTCAGAGAAATTTCTCCCCAAAGGCCTGTAATGTTGGTGCACCCAATATTTGGGCTCACCCATCACCTCTTTGAGTACTTGTGCCACATTTGATTTTCATTTGGAAGGAACAGGGAAAGGGTGTTTTGGAAACATTGCTCTGTATAAGCTGTGACAGAAAAATAAACCACATCTCTCCTGTGGTGGTGACTGGAACTGGGAAGGAGAGGAGTGGAAAATTCCCAAGGAATCAGCAGTTTTTGTAACTGCCGGTTTTATGGTTGTGATGTGTGCACTTAGTTGAGGTGAAGCAGGGGCACCCAATGGGTCACTAACTAGGCAGACTTTTCCCTGCCTTTATTCTGAGACAGTTGCCAGAATCCTTGTGCGTGGAAATAAGGAAGAGGCAAGGTAACATAGTAAGATCTCAAAAATGTATATTTGAAAATAACATAGAGTGGCTTTTTAAAACTAAAGGGGTCATTATTGTGAAGTCCCTAGACAGTGATGGCGAACCTTGGCACTCCAGATGTTCTTGGACTTCAATTCCCAGAAGCTCAATTCTCTGTGGTAAACACATTCGTGTGGATTCACAGAGACTTGGGCTTCTGGGATTTGAAGTCTAAGACCACCTGAAGTGGCAGTAAACCCATTCGTGTGGATTCACAGAGACTTGGACTTCTGGGAATTTTAGACCAAGAACACCTGGAGTGCCAAGGTTCACCATCACAGCCCTAGTGCAACAGAAGATGCACTCTAGAAATTGGAAGTGTTCCCTTATGGTTGGCAGCTGTCAGAATTTCACAGATGGCATGGCATTTCTGGGTGTTGTCGGCCAAGAAAAGATATTTTTACAGGATTTGATGCAGTTTAGGAGGGTAGATTTTGAGCTCAGTCTATGCACACTAAATATGTGTTTAAATGTTGGATTGAGGGAGACACCTTAAAGTTATTCCATAACTTCCCTGCACAGATCATCTTGAGTTTCCATACACATAGGGTATGTATTGGCAGAAGATGTGAGAACTTCTCAGATCCAACTCAGAGACTGCCACAAAACTATTGCAATATTTAATATCAAAGTTGGCATCCATGCAAAAAATTATCCTATGAATTAGAGAGGCTATAATTCTTGATGAATAGAATCAGGATCTGCAAGATTTGAAAAATACAGAATAATTTAAAAAAACCCATAACTTCATTATCTACAATTGAATAGGCATTTTCCAGGATGTTGTTTTTTTAGCTTAGTTTTTTTTTAATTTATCGAGGTGTATCCTTGACAAAAAGTGGCTAAAAGCCCAATCTAATAAAGCTAGCAAAATAGACTCTTAGCAGCAAGCTAAAAATGAAGAGGAACTGCGGTGGCTCAGTGGTTAAGACCCTGAACTTGACAATTGGAAGGTCGGCAGGTCAGCAATTTGAGACCCAAGTGCCGCATGACAGAGTGAGCTCCCATCTCTGTCCCAGCTCCTGCCAACCTAGCAGTTTGAAGACACAGACAGCTCTGGCTTTTTGGGTATAAACAGAGATGAGCACTGAACCCTGGAGTCAGATACTACTGGCTTTCAAGCAAGTGCAACCGTTACCTTTACAAAGAACTCTGAGACATCACCAAGGTGTTGCTCTTGATTGGAAAGAATAAAGACTGTTTTTAAAACAAAAGTCACCAACCTGTTACGAGGATAGCTTAAAAGAGAGGAAGTGCGACTTCACAAATCAGAGACCTTCATATCCAAAGTATATTTTATTGTTACAGACTGAAATGGTAAGCACCGGTAAAGCCGAGAAAACACGGCAAAAGTCACACCACAAGTGTTTTGGGGGGCATGTTAAAAATGAGATCGGGGAGAGTAATGGTTATATAGCCTTCTTTTAAAAACCACCGCCGCCACTGCTTTATAAGGGGAACTGTTAGAAATGCAAGACCTAGAAGGTGGTGGAAAATACGCAGAAGATTAGGAGGCCAAGATGGCGGTACCTTGGCTAGGGAGAACTCGAGGGAGGTGAAGGCAGGGCAGGGCAGTGTGAGGTTAGTTCTGATTGTCAAAGCCTGCTCAACCAAGAAGGCTCAGGTCTTGAAGAAACCAATGGCCATTATGCATTGGGAGTGCTTTATTGCTCTGGAACATTGAACTTCTCTGCCAGGCTCTGGAACTGGGATGAGATGTCCTTCAGGTATGGAGAGAACCACTGGTTCACCTTCTCAGCAAACTGGTCAAAGGAACTCTTTATTTCCTCTGCTTTCTCAAGGAGTTGGTCATGAAGCTCCTGTGTGCGGCTGCTGAGCTGGTCACGAACCATCTTCCCTTGGTCTCCGACAGCCTGATGTAGAGCCTGGAACCTCTGCTGTCCCTTCTCACGGATTTTGGAGAAGTAGGGTTCCAGCCTCTGGCGGACGACGTCCATTTTCTCATCTGTGCTGGCCCGCACCTCCTCGGTGTAGGCGGCCATCTTGCGACGCAACTCCTCTGTGTCCTTGGTAAGGCGCTTCTTCAGCTTGCGCAGGAATAGCCCGAGCTGAGACCGTACCACCTCCAGGTTGTGGTCGATCATGATCCGTGCGTCGTTTGTGTACTGGACCACCTTGCCCTTGGCTTCTTCCATGTCGGCTCTTAATTTTTCTGACAGAGTTGATACTTCAGTCACCAGGCGTTGCTGAACATCTTGAGCGTACGGTCCAACCTTGGAACGCAAATCTTCAGTGTATTGTTCTACCTCTGCCATGGTGTCTGTGATAAGACCACTGTGAGGGATAAAAATGAGTGCTCAGTTCCTAATCACCATGATAAATTAGTAGGATCAAACTTTGCCTCCCACTTCAAATCTCTTGAGACTGAATCCACAGTGGAAGTCAAGATGAACATAAACTCTCTCACCTTGGAAGATTTTGGCTCCTTGCATGTTAATAGAGTAGTAGACCATACTGCCAGTGACTCAACACCGAGTGTCAGGCGGTGGTTAACTAACCTAACTAACCACCCTGAGGACTAAAGGCCTTGGGTGCTGAAGTTCACAGGGGAGGGTGATGGTCCCCAAGTGGATTAAATTCCACTTGAATCCATCTTGAAGTAAGGCAGCAGCTTATCAATACCAGCCTGGGGCTGGGGAGGACCTTGTGTGCCAAAGGGGCTCAGGACCAGAAAGTGGCTGGATCAGTGGTACAGGGGTAATGCTGCGATGCAGAAGGCAGATGAAAGGCCACTGCATTATATTCTCAGGACAGTCATCATTTATTTATTTATTTATTTATTGAATTTATTACCCCGCCCCACTCGGGAAAACCCGACTCTGGGCGGCTTACATCATGATAAATAAAAGTAGAAGATAAAAACATATAAAATCGTAAAAGTTTAAAAGTTATCTGAAGCTAAAAACAGTGCAAACTGCACGCCAGTATTCCCATAGATCATGGATCATGGCTGATCATGACGATGACCGCCTATATTTGGATTTGGATGTGGCAGATGAAGAAGAATTGTCCTTCTAAGTGTTAAGGAGACCTTTCACACAAACAAAACTCAAGGATGGGAATCTTGGGTTTCTTGGGCTGCAAATACTGTATTCCAATTCTATATTCTGTTTTACAAAACCTGAATTCAAGGGTTAAACAATGTAGCTAGAACAATGGCTGAAATCTCATCGTAACCTTTGGAAGCAAATTGCCCTAAGCTCTGAAATTTCCACAGACTTGCATACTGAGTCCTGAGACTTGGCATGTGATAGATAAGGTCTGTGGGGATTTCTTAAATTACAGCAGTTCACCTCTAAAGGTTTTGCTATTTTAATAGCCTCAGGGTAGGATTTCACCCAGTGTCTCACACAGCCAATCTGGGCTGTGTTGTTGATATATCTCCACTGACTCCATTTCATTCTCCTTCCTTTGTTACACCATAGAGCAGGGGTCACCATACTTTTTAAGTCATGGGCCAGCCAAGTCATGTTTCCTCAGACAGGTGAGGAGGCCAGACTGGTGATCCCCCCACCATTTACTGTTGTCATAAATGAGTCCACTGCTGATTCCAGAGGTTGTGGCAGTGGTAGTGGTTAGAATGAGGGCATGGGTCAGATGATTTGGTGCTATTAGCCAGATCCGGCCCACAGACCATAGGTTGCCAACCCCTGCCATAGAGGTACTGGATGTGTTTTTCAATGAATCACATTATTTCCCAAGTTCACCTTCTAAAATGTCTAAAAGGCTATTGCTCAGGTACAGAGTTGCCAAATTAATCTTCCAATTAAAGGACCAAATATATTTAACGAATATTGTACGGCGAGAGAGCAGACATTTGGCAACAACTGGCCATATTGTAAAGTTCTGTTTGTTTCAGAATAAAGTAGGTAAGCTAAGACTAAAACAACATTTCGCTCCAAACATAGATTTGAACATTCCACCGGTTAATTGCTTTAAAAACAAACAAACCAACCCAAAGCTGAGTGTCAAATTCCCCAAATCCAGTTGGTTTACAGCAAAATGTCAAGGATTCTGGTTTGGAATATTGTGTTCTAATAAGGCAAAGTTTTCTTACAAAGGTGATACTAGAGCAGGCTTTCTCAAGGTTTTCAGGTCGTGGGCCTGACCTGCTGATCGGATTGGTCACGTGGTTCCTCCCATCTGGAAGTGGAAATAAAATGTGCGCCACACAGAACGCATTTTAATTCCGCTTCCGGGATCAGCGAGGGTGTCGGGGCCCGGATGAATTGGCATCGGGGGCCAGGTTTGGCCTACGGACCATAGGTTAAGAATGCCTGTACTAGAGAGTCAAAAAGCAGTGTGAACCAGATCTTTGTAACACATGTTTGCAGGATAAAAACACCAGTTTTGCAAACCTTAACCGACCCTTGACTGTTACTATCCCTTTGGAAGAATGAGGCAACATGACTCACTCAAGTTCCTTGCTGATTTGTGAAGTCTTAATCTGAGTGGTGACGTCATCTGCCGCATTCCCAATTCGGGTCAGGTACTCCCAGAAGACTTCCACCGTCTCTTCCCATTTGGATTTAGACTCTTCTTGGAAGACTGGGTTTGCCCAGGAGCCTGTGTGCAGAAGGGAAACGAGGTAACAACTCAACATTTAAAAACAGATGTGCAATAAGCATGACTCATAAAGCTGAACATGAGTCTCCGGTAGGTTTGTAATGTCAAGTCAGAGACTATGTGAAATCTCTGAAAATAAAACTACGTTTTGAGAAGTGTAGCTGTCGTCTCTGACATATGGTGGCTCTATGAAGGAGAGCGCTCCAAAATGTCCTGTCCTCAAGAGCCCAGCTCAGCTCTTGCAAACACAAGCCTGTGGTTTCCTTTAGGGCATTGATGGTGAACCTTGGCACTCCAGATGTTCTTGAACTTCAATTCCCAGAAGCCCTGATCAGCAGGAGTGTTGACTTGGGCTTCTGGGAATTGAAGTCCAAGAACACCTGGAATGCCAAGGGATGCCATCACTGTTTTAGGGAGTCCATCCATCTAACACCGTCTTCTTTTCCCTGCTTCCGATATTTCCCAGAATTATTGTCTTTTCTAGAGAGTCTTGCTTTCTCGTGATGTGCCCAGAGTAGGACAACCTCAGGAGTGATGCTGATACTCAATGGTGGTGAGGCATCAGAGGGCACAACTGTGACCTAAACCAACATAGTTAGCATAGCCAGCATAGATCAAAAAAGTAACTTCTCCAAATGGTGATACTAGAGATAGGTGATATGTAACTTGGTTCATTCTAGGGAGTCGATCTAGCCTTACTCAGAACTTTCTTCTCTGGTCAAAGAATCTATCTCTATGATGCCTCCCTGCTATACAGTATATGTATTGTAATAGACATAGTGCCAGATTAATATGTGGGAAACTTGGGCTCAAATCTTGGTTTCCAGCGGCAATGGTAAACCTATCCTTTTGAAGATCTCTCAAACCTTATGAACACTGATCAAGTCACTATTATCAGAAGTGACTTGTGGTTGATGATGATGATGATGATGATGATGATGATGATGATGATGATGATGATGATGATGATGATGATGATGATGATGATGATGATGATAATTTCATGTCAGAAATTATTCTGGGTCAAAAGGATTTTTGCAGAAGAAACTCCGCTCAGGGGATGGCCAAATGAGACTCCTTTCATGTCCCCAAGAGCTGGGACAGAGACAGGCACTCAGTTCATCATGCAGTACCCCGGGTCTTCAACTGCCAACTTGACAGCCTTCCAGCTAACAAGGCAAGCTTCTTAACCACTGAGCCAGATATTGAGTTGATTTCCCCATTTCTTTCCTTTTGATCCCATCTTTCTTCCCAAGAAATGGTCCTGTTGCTGTTTCCTTCCCAACAACCCTGCAAAATGGCTTAAGCTGAGATACAGTGACAGTCCTGAAGTCACCGATGGGTCATGGCTGAGCTAAGAGTCTTAATGTTGTCTTCCCAAATCCAGTGTCCTCTATGTGGGTGAGATTACTGTTCTACCCTTCCCTGGCAGCATAAGAAGCTCTGCTGTCTAGGGGCAGCAGGATCTGTGAACCAAAACATCTGGAGGGCCCCAGGGTGAGGAAGGCTGTTTAACCCACCATATCACACTGACTTTCCATATAAGTACTGGCCCTTACCAGATGAGACATTGATTGTTTAGCTAGAAGCGGTGCACTCTTAAGAGGAGATGCCCTATCTATTCTAGCATGAGCTTTCTCAATATGCCTTGGACAATTATAATTTGCTTTTGTTTTATAATTGCACAGCTGTCTTGGTTTATCTGTTGCCTTGGGCAGGTAGCACAGAAAGGTTTACATGTCTAGAAATGCACATATACCTTCATTTCTGATCTTACTCTGAAGAAAGAGAAAAGGAGTTCCAGTTCTCTTCACAATTAAAATTAGGGTTAAAAAACTGCTTAAAACACTTATTACTTATCCTCGCACACTATAGACATTTGCATAGAGTATAAGGGAACAGCTCCATCTCTACTGAGTACGAGGGAGTTTAATTGCTCATTTGAGTGTCCTCTGTTGAAAATATAAAGGTAGGAAAGGATAATATTTGGGCCAATGCAGGACTGCTCTTAGCTACGGGACTGTGGTGGCTCAGTTGTTAAGAAGCTCACCTTGTCAGCTGGAAGGCTGGCAGTTCGAGACCCGGGTATTGCATGATGGAGTGAGCGCACGGCTCTGTCCCAGCTCCTGCTAACCTAGCAGTTTGAAAGCAGGAAATTGCAAGTGGATAAATAGGGACCAGATTGGATGGAAAAGATCTTGGGGACATAAAAGGAGCTTCATTCAGGTGTCCACTGAGCAGAATTTCTTCAGCAAAAACCCTTTCAACCAAGAATAATTTCTTACACGAAATTATGATGATTAGCTGTGAATCTGCTCTCACCAATTCCACCCAACATTACACTAGCTTACATCATGCTCTGATGAAATTACCCATTTATTTCTATTTACCATGCTACAGAACACCAGTAACTGTCTCCCAGGCAGGACTAAAAGTTCATTAAGTTCAGTGGGGAAAGGGATGTGAAAATGAGCCTCTTTCTTCCTGTTCTTTGATGCAGCCTGACAAGATGGGTCCCTGTCTCTGTTGATTAACAGTCAACACAAAAATTCAGGGAAATCTCATTTGGGGACTACAACACCCATGCTGACTGTAAGATTCTGGACATGGCAGTCCCTTATAAAGGTCGGTTCCCAGGCTCTTGAAATCCTGCAACCCACTGAATTTTGAAGCAATCTTAGTCTGTAAGGAACCTTCAGATCTGGGTGATGGTAAGGCAGGAGCTTATTGGGCTATCTTTTCAGTGCCATCTGCTTTGAATACTCACCTCCCAACAGCACTGCTGCGAAAAACAGGGCAAAGGACTTCATGGTTTGTCAGTCAGCTCCTTTTGGGAAAGAAAAAGAGAATAATAGATCAAATAAGGAGGTAAATAGAATGGGAGTTTGGGATTCTCTTCCTCTCAAGAATCCATTCCACCCCTAGAGATGCACGGAGAGAATCAATTTGAGGCCAGGGGTGTCCTCCATCCTAAAACTCCCCTCTGGTTAAAGAATGTCCCCATCAAATATCTTTTAGTCTAGCTTTCTTGCTCCAAAACAACCATTCCCTTTATTTCCATCATCTCCGTACATCATAAGCCCATACAAGGAAATCACCAACTGTTCTCAACAGGCTGTCTTAGCTTTCTTTGCGCTCCTTTTTAAATTTACCTTCTTTGCTTCTGGTCTCCAGAAAGTGTGTTTAGGCAGAGCTATTTCTCCAGACTTATATACACAGCTTGGGGAAAGGAGGTGGGGGGAATGAAGGGGGGGAGGAGGACAGTGAGTGAGCGAGAGAGAAATTGAAGAGGAAGGCAGGACTGGCCGAGTCAGCAGCTTCTAGTAGTCACATCATTTGCCAAAGTGGCTTGAAGGGCAAAGTTTAATCTTCTCCACCATCATCACCGGACAAGGGAAAGTTTTAACCCTCAACTCACTGGATAGAGAGAGTTTTTAAAGCAATATATTGTATCGGAACCCTTTCTGCTCCATCAGAATTGCAGCCAAGAATTCAGCGGGGGAAGAAAAGTCAGGATGATGGGTTGATGGGTCTAACAAAGATCCTCGTGCACAAGCAGATGCATAATGTCAAAATGTTTATTTTGTGCCCACTAAACACTTACAGCTTAACAGAACCAAACTTCAAACTAAACCCAATCAGGGAGCTTCTGTTATTACTGTTGTAAATAGCCACACTGATCGTACGCTATTACTGGTTGTAAATGGCACACTGATTTGCAAACCTCTCTGTCATGCTAACCAACCATTGTGTGCCTCTGTACCTGACATGTATAAGTTGATACCATGAAAACTCAATCTTTATGTCTGACAAAGGGGACTTGCTCCACGGAAGCTTACACTAAAATACAGTGGAACCTCGAGTTATGAAATTAATGCAGCCCTAGAAAGGTTTCATATTATGAAAAATTTGTATCTCAAAGTGCAGTTTCCCATAGGAATGCATTGAAAACCATTTTTCCTGAGCTCTGGAATGGATAAATTGGTTTTCAATGCATTCCTACTATGGGAAACTGCACTTTGAGATAAGAATTTTTCATGATTTAAATTCATAACTCAAGGCATTATTTTCAATGGATTACCTTTCATATTATGAAAATTACATTAGTCAAGGTGTTTGTAACCTGAAGTTCCACTGTACAGGAGTTACTCTTAAAGGTGCCACAACTTTTTTCTTGTCTTTTGTGTGTGTGTCTTGTTTTCTTTCCTCTCTGATATGCTTGCACAGACTAACATGGCTACCAATTCAAAAAATCCTCACACCAGGTAGCATCATTATTAGCCAAACTGTCAGCACTAGGGCACTCTTGATACATATGTGTGGATGTGCAACCTAGGCAAGAAATGAAGTGGACCCATTTGTTTGAAAGGTGATGTTGGATGAAATCTTTATGAAGATCATAGACCACCATTCAGGCAAGTTGGTGGATTCTTGATCAAGTCCAGCCTAAACTCCCAAAGTCTGAAGATAAAATTACTTGAGCTGATAAAGAGAGAAAGAGAGAGAGAGAGAAAGATATCCCATTTTTTAGACAGTATTTGTTCCAGCTGTTTCCCTCCCCCTGTAATTTTAAAAAGATGGGAATGCAATGGCTCAAGTAGTTAAAATGCTGAACTTGACAACTGGAAGTTTGGCAGGTCAGCAGTTCGAGACCCGAGTGCTGCATGGCAGAGTGAGCTCCCATCTCTCTCCCAGCTCCTGCCAACCTAGCAGTTTGAAAGCAAGAAATTGCAAGTACTGTACTGTAAATAAATAGGTACCACTTCGGTGGGAAGGTAAACAGCATTCCGTCCACTCCGGTGTCTATATAATTAATATTCCTCTCTCTCTCTTTTAATGGATGGGGTGGGTGGGGTAAATTATTTTAAATTATTTTTGACTTTTAAGGGGTTTTTAAAAGGTTTTTAGTTAGTTTTAATATTGTTTTTAATTGTTGTTAGCTGTCCAGAGTTGTTGCCGAGATGGGCAGCAATAGAAATTTGATTAAATAAATAAATAAATAAATAGTCATGCCTGCCACATGTCCATGGAAACCTCGGCAGACGCAGACAGCACTGGCTCTTTGGCTATAAACAGAGATGAGCACCGAACCCTCAAATCAGATACTCTTGGCTTTAGAGCAAGGGCAACCTTTACCTTTACCTATTTTTAAAAAGGCTTCCAAATATGACAACTCAGAAATATTGTTTATAACTTTTCTGATAACAACGTCCTAGAAAGCAATTGTTTCTCTGCTGTCATGTGAACTTTGTAATGACATGTGGCACCAGGAGGCTAAAATTCCCCCACTCGTGTGCATGAGAATTAAGAGTATAGATGATGCTTTGGGATGTGAAAGTCCATTCCTTGAAAATGAACTGGAGATTGCCAGCCCCAGGGCCGCAGGTCGAGAATCTTTGTTTTAAAGCTTACTTTTTGAAGGGTAAATTTTAAGGGTCATTTTGGAACGTGCCACACCGTTCTCTTATGAACCTTGTTTTTTTAATAAAATAATAATGATGATGAAAACAACCATAACAATAAAAAAAATTCAACAAACAACTGGCAATGCAAAACAATAACATATAACAATTATTATCCAACAGTATAAATATTACTGGAGGACAGACTACGTTTTGAAAGTAACTTTCCAATCTCTGCTTTTAAAAATCTAGAAATAATGGCTTTTGTGTGGAAGGAAGTTCATTTTGCAAATATGTATTTAAAACAGCTTGTAAACTTTGGAGAAGACAGGAAAAATATTTACACATTTCTCCTTTTAGTTCCCAGTCAACAATTTATAATTATTAAACATTGGCCTGGCAAAGTTAATTTTAGCCCTCTCTTCCCTCATCCTGGTAGTTTCCTACTTCATCAGGCCCTAAAGTTGGAAGTGGATGGAATTCCCCCCCCCCCTTGGAAGACTTATTTTGGGTGACAGAAATGACTAAGATTGTGGACACAATTAGGGTTCTAGAGACTTATAAAAGGAGAGAATAATCAGAAGTTTGAAGCAGTGTACAGTATATCTCTGTACAGTATTTTCCATTTAGTAGGTTTGTGAGATCATCTCACAAACAACTGCCTTCTGCACAATCTGCCCACAAATTAAATAGACACAATTGTCTCGGAATATGCAATCAGCTTCATTTTTCTAGGTAGACCCTTTGTGTTTTCATTAGGACAGATAACGGGGAGCTGGTGTTTTCCACCTCTGCTCTGGAGACTGGCTGGTTGTGAAAGTGTCACCTGTTGAATTTCTGTCTGACTCACTGTAGTTATTGAGGACACTCTTTTGTCTGTTAGGAAATGCCCGTAGCCCAGACATCTGAACTTCTTTCTACAGTTTAATGCTCCTTTTGCCACACAAAGGACAAGAAGTTCAACTGGTAACAGTTCCTCATTTTATTTCTGACCACAACTAGGTCTTGGGACAAATGGATGTTCACAAGACCCTTTCGCACACATCCATACGGCTTCCTGCCAAGATTATAAATCTGGCTTCTTTACATATGATGCAGTTGGCAAAAACCAATTGATAACTTTTTGAAACCACCATAGCATAGAGTTCAAATAAATACCCACTCACGTTATGTGGATGAATCTGCTGTGAGCGGCATAGATTCAGCCGGTGGTTGAAAAGTTGGCAACTGAATGAATGAATGAATGAATGAATGAACCTGGTCCGCTACTGCGATCACTTCTGTCTGTGCCAGACATGCCAAAATGAAGCAGTTGAAACTCCCTTCTTTCATTTTATGTCTTCACCTCTCCACCTGCATTCATGCATATGCTTTTTAATCGATATACTGGGACTCCAACTCACTTCAAGGCACAAACAAATATGCCATTGCCACAGGAGCCCTGGTGGCACAGTGGTTCAACTGCTGTGCTGCAGCCAGAATGTTGTGAGTTCAATCCTGACTAAGGATCAAGGTTGATTCAGCCTTCCATCCTTCTGTGGTCTGTAAAATGAGTATCCAGCATGTTGGGTCAAAATGCTAATTAACTTGTGAACCGCCCAGAGAGTGCAGTAAGTGCTATGGGGTGGCATATAAGTGTGAGTACTTTGCTTTTAAATTGCTTCATTACCAGAACTGTCAAAATTATAATTGGGGCTTCTCAATTGAAAAGACATTTTATCGATCAGATAGGATAGTGATGGCCAACCTTGGCACTCCAGTTGTTCTTGAACTTCAACTCCCAGAGGCCCTGATCAGCATGAGTCTGACTTGGGCTTCTGGGAATTGAAGTCCAAGAATGCCTGGAGTGTCAAGGTTCACCATCACTGATACAGGTGTGACATGCAAACCTCATGAACTTAATTGAATATTTTGTGATTTTAAATGGTTATTTTACTGTACCATTTTTCTTATGCATCTTATTTTGTTGGTATTATACCACCCCACATTTAATCTACTATTATCCCCATTTTATGTAATTGTATTTTATTCAGTCCAAGAATTGTATTTCATTTCATCCAACTTACTACATTTTAACTTGATATGGTCAACTGACTAATCAACTAATCAAGAATTGAATTACATACACAGTAAAAAAAAACCAGGTTAAGCATTAAAGAAAAAAAATTGGTCCTGAATTTATCATTGTAAACTGGGGGAAAAAACCCACATTAAAAAATTTGTAAACCGGGATGGAATTTCCCTAGGATTTTTGTTGTAAACTGCAGGAAACTTAAACTGAGGTGGTTGTAATCTGGGGTTTTACTGTACTTTTAAGAAAAAGATAGTGAATTGAAGTTGGTTCTAAAACAGCAACCCTGAAATTAAATGGTTTATTGAAGTTCTTTTAACTGGTGAGACGATGGCAGTGAATTCAGGATAAGAGAATGGGCTCCAGAAAAAAATATCCTCTAAAAGAAAGATCACGAAATACTTATCTCCAGCCAACTCACTGGGTTTCCTGAGAACACTGCATGTCTTTCATTTAAAAATATGACCTAAAGTAACCCTCCTTAGCATTGAGACCAGAGGTTAGGATGATACAATTTGAGGTTCTGCAGTGACATGTGGGAAAAAATTCCCAGAGGTTCATTTTTTTAATGAGAAGATAAGGAAACAGCTAAGATGCACTTACCCTGTGACTGAGAATTTGGGGAACTGCCCCTGGCTATGGTTATCTTTTTGACTAAGTCTTACGTGCTTTGCAGAGCGAAGTGGAAAGCTAAAATCTTGCTGATCTTGCAAGAGGGCAAAGGTATATTGTGGATTCCCTCAGATTTTAGAGGTGGAACATTCAGTGATTTCATCACTTGTTATCTCTCTGTCCTCAAGATCTTGTAATAATTTTAGGTCTCCTGGAGAAACACAGGAAGAGCTATATGGGATTTCCCACCACAGCGGTACCTATTTATCTACAGACATTGTCTTCCTTTTGAACTGCTAGGTCGGAGGTCTCAACCTTTTTCAGCCGAGGGCCGGGCCCAAAGCGCTCCCTCAGACAGCTTCGGGGGCAGGACGGCCATTTTGCCCTTCCTCCACCACATGGCACTTCCTGGTGTGGTGGAGACAGTGGGGGGGGGGCACATGAAATGGTGCAGTGAGCCGCATTTAGCCCATGGGCCGCAGGCTGAAAATCTCTGTGCTAGGTTGTCAGGAGCTGGGGCAGATTTATTTATTTATTTATTTAGATTTATATCACCGCCCACTCGCCATGGCGACTCAGGGCGGTTTACAGTCAGGAAAAAACCAAACAAAAACAAAATAACAACACACACACACAGACAGCACAAACAGCTAAAATCCATTCCTCCTCCCGGCCAGAGGACGTTAGTCTTTTCCTTCCCTGGGCAGATAGAGCCCAGGATTAGGAAGCACTCGGGTCTGGAACTGCTGACCTGCCGACCTTAATCTAGTCATCAAGTCCATCGCCTTCACCCCCACAGTCCCAGTCATATAGTTATTAAATTACTATTGCTGATATAGACTATTACAAGCGACTAACCTGTTTAGCTGCTATATTACCTTTGTAATCCAAATACTGTACTAACTTTTCCTTACTCTGCTGTGTTAGCTATTTCTGATGAGCAAGAAAGCAGATACTTAATTGTTCAAAAACTGCATCTATGGCAGTAGTTACTTGGGAGTTGGAACTGTAACTGTTGCCAAACTATTTCCCAATGAAAACTCTTCTAAGCTCCAACTGAGAGCTGCTTTCTGAACTTAAAACGCAGGGCTGGAAACGCTGGTTTATTTTCAGTCTCTGCCTGCTGTCAGAAGGGGTCAGAAATCATATTTAATCTCCGTGGCAGACCAACGTGGCATTAGGTTGCATGAGCAGAAAGTCCAAGAGTTCCAATCTTTCGCTTGGTAAATGCTGGACGGGAAGGTGAGAAGCAAAATCATCATTTCTCATGCAAGGCAAGATAAGCACGTTTCGAACCAGGTGGCTGAAATCTGGACCTTCTTGTTTGCCCTCTCCTGGTGTCCCTTAGTTTATCGCAACGGAAACTCTTGCTTTACAAAATGGAGGTGAACCCAAGGAAATGAAGGATTGTTTCTAAATATAGTATATTCCCTCCATCACAACTGGCTTTTGAGCAAGGGCAACCTTTACGTTTCCTTACAGATATTCTAGTTTAAAACCCTTTTAAAAGCCCCTTGCCATTTCTTTCACCAGTTTTCTTAAAATTGTTATGAAGAAGAAAAAGATTGGTGAAGAAGATTAGACTCTTCCTGTTTAGATTCATTTGTAAGTTTGGAAGAAAGTTTGTGCGTTTCGCAATCTTTTGAGCGGTTTGCCTTGCCAGACTCTTTCAAATCACACTCAAAATTAAGAAACATTTCTGGCTTATGGAAGATTTCAGTGTCCCTCTATATCTGATATGTATAAATTAATGTCCCGAAGCCTCACTCTTCTGGATTTAATCCAGAAAAGCTAACATTAAAATATAGTAGTTAGTCTTTACTAGGGTGTCATGATGTTTTTTGTTTTGTTTACTCTCTGATATGCTTGATACGCAGACAGCGCTGGCTCTTTGGCTGTAAACAGAGATGAGCACTGAACCCTAGAGTCGGATAGGACTGGTTTTCGAGCAAGGGTGACCTTTCCAGGGTTTTCTGGGCAGAAAATAACAAGATGTTTTACTATTTATTTCCTGTAGAGGGCACCCTGGGACTGTGCAGGTCACCCAAGGTCACATAGGCTGGTTCTTCTCCTAGGACAGTGATGGTGAACCATGGCACTCCAGATGTTCTTGGATTTCAATTCCCAGAAGCCCAAGTCAGCACTCCTGCTGATCAGGGCTTCGGAAAACTGAAGTTCAAGAACACCTGGAGTGCCAAGATTCGCCATCACTGTCCTAGCAGGCTCAATGGGGGATTTGAACTGACAATCTCTGGATCTGCACTCGAATACCTAAACCACTGAACTAGACAACAAGCCTTCTTTTAAGTTTTTACAATTTTGTACACTGGGGGTTCCTAAGCTTTTCAAGCCGGGGGCCGGGTCACAATCTCTCAGCCAGCTTCAAGGGCCGGATGGCCATTTTGTCCTGCCTGCATGATGGGGTGGCCATTTTGTCCCAACAGCTTCAAAGGGGTAACCATTTTCTCAAATGCCATTGGAGGGATGGGGGAACATGAAATGGTGCTGCAGTCCGGATCCGACCCATGGCCTTAGGTTGGGAACCCCTTTTCTACACAAAACAAGAAAACAATTAAAGGTAAAGGAAGAAAAATCCAATCAGAAGCAAGAAAAAGTTCTGTGACATCTTGCAAATGAACAACTTTATTGTGGATTTCTTTGGGTGATAATATGCAGATGGTCTGATTATAATCAACATACAGTATTTGGCCTTCAGACATCACAGAACTCTGTTTCTGATGGAACAGATTAGTGATGCAAGTCCTTAGTTCGTTGTGTAAATCACTTGTAACTATGGCTGCAGTTACTAGGCATATTATGTACAGATCTGGTCCACACTGGTAAACAGGCCCCATTGAGTTCAACGGCCAAGCATTTGTGCCTTGAAATGGATGGTTTGCAGATTTATGTTTTTGGATTGCAACTCTCAGAATTCCTGCCGGAGGGTCCTTTACCTAGATCATCTCTTCCCAAATTATCCCAAGAAAAGAGACTGCCTCCTATGACTGCCTCCTACGGTTCCTTTTGGCACTGTTACTCCCAGGAGGGACAGAAACCTGACAGATGGCAGAACATATTTATTTTTAAAGATGGAAGAAAAAGGGCCCCCTCTTTCCCCCTAGAACTAAAAAAAAAAAAAAAGGACTTTGATCGCGTAGAGAATGATTTACTTCTGAATCTGGAAGATTTAAGTGAGAGAACAAGACAACATTGTCTCCCACTGTTTATTGATGGGGAATCAGGAGGCTATTGTGCATTGTAGGCTCAGGGTCACAACGAAGTGAGTCAGTGGTGAAAACAAGAAGAAAGGACCCAGGAATCCTGGCTCCAGTGACTACACAGCCCAGATTTAAGCAGTTGCAGGCCTCTTCAGGCAGTGGAGTTTGCTGCTCTTTATTACTGGATCTTGGTGTGTCTTGCTTTGAGCAATAACTTTGGTTGCAATGCTCACACAGGAAGACGGAAGCACGTCTCAGAGGCAGGACAGTGGCAATTTTTTTTAATTTTAAAAAAGTTGAGTTGTTTTAAAAGAAAAGATTCTAGCCAACCTGGCAGTTTGAAAGCAAGAAATTGCAAGTAGACAAATAGGTATCTATTTCTCTCCTTGCTGCAGTGGCTCAAGTGGTTAAGACACAGAACTTGACAACTGGAAGGCCGGCAGGCCAGCAGTTCGAAACCCGAGTGCGGCACGACAGAATGAGCTCCCGTCTCTGTCCCAGCTCCTGCTCAACCTAGCAGTTTGAAAGCAAGAAAGTGCAAGTGGATAAACAGGTACCCCTTTGGTGGGAAGGCAAACAGCGTTCCGTGCACTCCGGTGTCTAGTCATGCCTGCCATATATCCATGGAAATGTCTGGACAGCGCTGGCTCTTTGGCTGTAAACAGAGATGACCACTGAACCCTAGAGTCAGATACAAATGGCTTTTAAGCAAAGGTGACCTTTGCCTTTAAAAGAAACTTTTTAATATTCTGAAAAAGTAATTTCCCCAAACACTATCTGACAGACAAGGCCCTTATTATTATTATTTTTTGCACAGTTCTGACCTTACTCCTGCATCTCCAAACAATGTCACAAGATGGTTCTAAATCTAAATAGATTATTCCCTCCTTTTAACTTGCAAGATAAGTTATAGAAAACAGAAGCCTTGGGCTGCATTACTCCATAAAACCTTATCTGGACAACACACGGGCAGCTTAGAAACCACAGTCAGTAACTTTTGACCATCTGCTTTAACCACAGAAGTTGCAACAGAAACTGGGCTTGTTTTAGACATTGAATCAGCTGAGGAACCGGACACCCAAACAAGCTGATGCGGCAAAATCTGGTACTGTGTCAGGAGGGAGCAGACGATGGAGGAGAAAAGAGACAGAAACCCAAGCAACCAGCCTGGGGTTCCCAACCCAAGTCCTTCAAGATGGATCTGGGCCACAGTACCATTTCATGTGGCCCCCACCCCTCCAAGGTCATCCCCTTGAAGCTGTTGGGACAACATGGCCACCCCATTGTGTAGGCAGTGCAAAATGGCCATCCGGCCCTTGAAGCTGACTGAGAGAGTGTGACCCGGCCACTGGCTTGAAAAGGTTTGTCTAACTCCCGGGTTAGATAAAGAGAGGCAGCTGCCTCAGGTGAGAGATTTTGGGCCTCAAGAAGACCCAAGAGCAAATTGCTACTTGTTAATGTATCATTTCCCTATATATATATATTGTGCCAGGGAGATTTTTGGGCTTAGATGCCGAATCAACTTTGTCTTCCACAGAATTTATAGATCTGATTTTTTTAAAAAAATGACTATGAATTAGGTCTCCCTTGATCAGAAGCCAGCTATATTCGACTCTAGGGTGCGGTGCTCATCGCTGTTTACAGCCAGCGCTGTCTCCATCTGCAGACATTTCTGTAGTCATGTGGCAGGCACGACTAGATGCCAGAGTGCATGGAATGCTGTTACCTTTGATGGGAAGGTAAGCAGTGTTCTGTGTGCTCCGGTGTCTAGTCCTGTCTGCCACATGACCACAGAAACATCTGCTGATGCAGACAGTGCTGGGTCATTGGCTGTAAAAGGAGATGAGCACCACACCCTAGAGTTGGATACAACTGTCTTTCAAGCAAGGGAGACCTTTACCTTTATGGCACATGGAGATAGGATGAAATAGAGTTGGGAGGCAATAGCCGCTTAGCAGCTAACAAGAGAGAGGCTTTCCTTATCAGCTGCAAAGCACCATTACTGCAGTACTTGCTGTTGATCCATCATTGATTGGATGTAAAGCAACTGGTCCAGGGCAGAAGGGTCTGTTTCAACCCCATTGGAGAAGCAAATTGTTGTGTAGACACTGGAATTATATGAAATTGTCTCCCTGACCTCGAGTGGCTTGTTAAAAGCCTTTCAGAAGGGAATAACCCCTGGCAGATGTTCTTCAAAACAGATCAATGGTAACCCTGCATGGTTTGTTTGCTTTGTATAGGAACACAAACACACAGGGTTTGCATCATTGTTGTCCTTCTGTATTTAGGAACATACAATGAGTTCACAGAAGCATATTACAGCCACGGTTGTTCTGTCCATAGACTCAGACAGCTAGGTAGAAAGTGTTGGGTGCATTTGAGAATGAACTGTACATTTTCTTCAACAGCACAAAACTGTCTCTAGAAGAAGTCAAGTTCCTGATTTTTAAAAATAACTCTCCTAGGAAGCAAAATTCACTCAGAAGTTAGAGAGAGTCAAACTCTTCTGAGCAGACCTTGGAAAAGTTTTGTTTTCGAATGACAGTTCCCAACTCTGTTCCTAAGAAATACAGTAAGTCGACACTCCTTCATGCAATTCATACAGCTACACTGGAAATATGCAGCTATTCTATTTCTCAAAACAGCAGATTACCAAGGAGAACAAAACATCATTCCAATCCATTGTTTGTGGATCCAGATGTAAAAGCAGATGTGACCAGATGTTGTCTACAAACCAACTTCAAGCAATGCAACATAAAGCTCTAGTTCAACTGAAAGGCAGGGCTGTCATGGCTCAGTGTTTAAGAAGTTCACCTTGTTAGCTGGAAGACCAGCAAATTGGCAGTTCGAGACCCGGGTACTGCATGACGGATGGAGAGCCTGTCTCTGCCCCAGCTCCTGCCAACCTAGCAGTTTGAAAGCAAGACATGGCAAGTAGATAAATAGGTACCACTTTAGTGGGAAAGGTAACAGGGTTCTGTGCATCCTGATGTCTAGTCATGCCTGCCACATATCCACGGAAATGTCTGCAGATGCAGACAGCGCTGGCTCTTTGGCTATAAATGGAGATAAGCACCGAACCCTAGCATCAGATATGACTGGTTTTAGAGCAAGGGTGACCTTAACGGGGTGGGTGGGTGGGTGGGTGGGTAAACTTTCCATGCGTTGTGTCTGAACCATCTTTGGTGGTAGAATAGTCAAAAGTTCCATTTTTTGGCTATCTCCATAATTTCTTGCCTATCTCCTTGGCTATCTCCATTGCAAAGAGCTGCCAAACGTTTGCCTAGATCTACTTGACAGCTTCAGTTGCATGAAAAGAGAAAACATTTGTAGGGGGTGGGTGGGAAATCCCAGTTGAGAAAAGGCTTTCTGGTAAACAAGTCAGTAAAAAGAGTGATTCACAGAAGTCAACTTTGGATGGAATTTTCTCCTTTGTCAGGGATCAAGCCTATGGCTTGTTCTTTGTGGAGTCACCTTGGATCACCAGAAAGGAGGGGTTGATGTACAAAACAAATATCCATCTTGGAATGTTTTGGCTGTCAGTAGGGCCAAATGGCAAGCCTAGCTTTGGTTTGACTAATTGAAAACAGACAATCATGTTTGTGCCAAAAAATAATCACCTTGTAACCTCTAAAAATACTGACTAAGCCTCATCTGGTGTCCTGTTGAGAGACGGGTGGATGGAAGCATATGGGGAGAAAATGTCAAAGCAGAACTGAACCATTATATATATATATATATTCCCTAGCAGCTCATATGTAGGCCAAAGATTGCCCGAAGCTAAGAGCACTTCCGTAAAACAGGCAAGAACTTCTGCCCATCTGTCAGACATGTTCCTCAAAGCTTCAGCTGCTAAAACCGCAAGAGGAACGGCAGTAACCCCTGTTTCCTTTTTTTAAAAAGAAGACCTCCAGATGTTTAATTTTGTTTTGTTTTGTTTTCATTCTAGGCTTGGAATAGCTGTTCTGGATTTAATTTTGCCCTACCCAGGAAAGAGAAAATTAAACTGAGAATAACAACAGTAGGAAAACTGGAACAACAGAAGAGCAATAGCAACTTAACCACTAAACCACTACTGGAATACTTGGGAATTAACCCGATTCAAGATATTAAGACATCTTAAGACCCAATGGATGGGATAACAGCAAATATCTCCAAGTAGGAAAGAACCCAACAGAAGAGGTGTTTCTACAGGTCAGACTTGATGGTACTGACTCAACTGGGCCAAAATTCTGACCCGAAAAGAAGGCATCTTTCTCTCTTCCTATGCCCCTGTGTTTGTGATTCTGCTCAGTCTAGGTCAACTCCCTGTTCTTTTCCTAACGCTGGAGGTACTCACATATCAGCATCTTCATGTGCTGGCTTTTGGGGCATTCACCTGCTGGGACAGTTGACATTATCAATAAAGAGTAAGCCCACACATTAAGAGGAGGGAACTGGGTAGGAACTGAGTCCAATTTATGTTTGCTCTGTGGTTCTACAACTTGGCTCTGATTCTGTATCAGAAGGAAACATGGTTGGGGGTTTGGCTGCAGGGACAAAGAGGTTGAGTAGGGTGGAGGCTCAACAGCACCTGAAAGGTGACAGTGCTCAGGTTCCCCTTCTGTGGTCTGAGCTCACTTGCAATTTTCACAGTAGCTGAGAGAGAAACGGATTTCCCCAGGAGCACTTTAAGGTTGCAAAAGACCTTCATTGCGCAACAAAGCAAGGACATATCGTTTCAATTTTCCTGGTTGTGTGATATATCTGCAAATTCTTAGTTAATTTTACAGTGACAAGGTGTGTGGTTTCACACAACATTGTAGTAGCAGTTGTCATTGTCATCATCTTCATCATCGTAATCATCTAGTCATTGGGCCACTGGGAACAATGTTGCAGAATGTCATGAACTATGATAGTCTACTGCAAATCTCAGAAATAACACCATCATATATATATGTATGTATATATTATACCGCTATTTAACTGATACATAGATTTTTAGTTTAAATATGTATCTGTTATATAACACTAGCCAATGTTTTACAGCAGTGTTTGGTATGACTGTGTTTCTTCTGTTTCTTCATCTTCATCTTCGTCTCCTCCTCCTCCTCCCATATTTGAATCAGAACATTGGCGATTCTCATGGCAATCAGCCATGAAGACTGTCCTGTGACTATAATGCAGTGGCTTTTTCATTTGCCTTCCACATTACAGCATGATACCTGTACCACTGATCTAATTCTGCAAGTCACTTTCTGGTCCTGAGACCTTTTGGCACACAAAGCCCTCCTCAGCCCCAGGCCAGGATGGATGAAGATGCTGCCCTCCATCAAGATGGATTCAAGTGAGATTTAATCCACTTGGGGACCATCACCCTTCTCTGTGGACTTTGCCACCCAAGGCTGTTAGTCCTCAGGGTGGTCTGGTTAGTTAACTGCCACCTGAAACTCAGTGTTGAGTCGCTGGCAGTAGGGTCTGCTCCTGTGATGGTGAACCTTGTCACTCCAGGTGTTCTTGGACTTCAATTACCAAAAGCCCATGTTAGCACCCTTGATCAGAGCTTCTGGGAATTGAAGTTCAAGAACACCTGGAGTGCCAGGGTTCACCATCACTGTTCTACTCTATTACCATAGCAGGATAACCTGACCAGAAAGGGTCAATACTCCCTAGTGATGGATTACTCAATTTAAAATATAATTTTAAAAGCCCCCCCCCCCCCGGTTCATCTTCATCTTAGAACTGCAGAGCTGGAAGGGACCCTATGGATCATTAAGTCCAGCTTTGGTCAAGGAGGCACAAATGGGGAATCAAACCCTCCACCTCTGGCTTTCCAAAGTGTCTCCCCACCTCCATGTGCATGTTAGTAAAGGTAAAGGTTTCCCTTGCTTGAAAGCCAGTCGTATCCGACTCTAGGGGTCAGTGCTCATCTCTGTTTCTAAGCCGAAGAGCCAG
Source organism: Furcifer pardalis (assembly GCA_030440675.1). Taxonomy (NCBI): domain Eukaryota; kingdom Metazoa; phylum Chordata; class Lepidosauria; order Squamata; family Chamaeleonidae; genus Furcifer; species Furcifer pardalis. The sequence goes on from CP126890.1 coordinate 310,374,108, forward strand.
CGCTGTCTGCTTCTGCAGATGTTTCCATGGTCATGTGGCAGGCATGACTAGACACCGGAGCGCACGGAACGCTGTTACCTTCCCACCGAAGTGGTCCCTATTTATCTACTTGCAATTTCTTGCTTTCGAACTGCTAGGTTGGCAGGTTACAAGGTGGGAAATGGTTCACAAGGAAAATGGATACTACACCGCACCGCATGGCGGGTTCCTCCTCCTAACCAAAGTCAAGGAGTTTCATTTAACCCTTGTAGCTGGCTTCTAAGGCCCCAATGTACTCTTTCTTGGGCTTCAACCTTGCCAATAAGGGCAGCAAGAGCCACAGCTTCTAGCCTCCCTCTTCTCCAACCCAAAGAAACTGTCAAGAGATGTTGCAAGAGGAAGGGAAGTTAGTGGTGTCACTGAGCCAATCATTGCGTGGAGATAAATGAAATCAACAGACCCATAAACCCAACCTCCCCTGAAGGCCAGGAATTTGATTTATTTATCACAACCTTCTTGGTTGACTTAAGGCATCTCCCAATACTCCTTGGTCTCCTCCCCAACCACCCATGACTCCAGTCCATGATTTTGGGAGATTATGTCAAGAGCTGTTTAGGATAGATGAAGAAATTCCCCTTTCTCAAGATACCTGTGGCCACTACCCTGGGTTAATAAGTGACTGGGAAGTAGTCTCAGGAGAATGGGGTGTTACATTTCCCATCAGTAATCTCCCCTGCTTAAAGGCAGGATCAGCCCCTGTCTTCACAGATCTTTGGATCCCTGCCTCAAGCCATCATGAAGCTCCTTGTGGTCACATTAGCGTTGGCCTTCTTCACAGGTGAGGAGAGGCTGAATTTCGGGGGAGGGGGGGCCCTCCCTGCCATCACTTATCCTTGAGGTTCTGAGGGACAATTATTCAGAAAAGCAAAAGTATAGGATCCTTCTCCAGAGGATTCAGGTATGACTGTGAGGGTGAACTTTGGCACTCCAGCTCTTCTTGGACTTCAATTCCCAGAAACCCAAGTCTCTGTGAATCACACAAATGGGTTTACTGCATGTGTTCTTGGACTTCAGTTTCCAAAGCCCAAGTCTCTGTGAATCCACATGAATGGGTTTACTGCGTGTATGTGCAATAAACCCATTTGTGTGGATTCACAAAGGCTTGGGCTTCTGGGAATAGAACTCCAAGAACACCTGGAATGTCAAGGTTTGCCATGACTGAGCTATGAGAGCCTCCAAGAGATGCAGATGTCATATTACATTGGCTCAACCGTATTGATGAAAGTTGCACTCTTCCAGGTTCCACAGAATCCTCGGTCCTGTTCAGTCCCAAAAATCCTGATCAGGTTCATCAACTGGGCAGAATTCTTAAGGCGATCTCAGTGAAAGCTAAATTCTGGCTCAATATATCAGTCCTGTTAGCAAAGCAAGTCATGTCCAAAATGCTGAGAAAGGAATTGAAGAGCTAGAACATGGTAGAACTTGGGAGAAGGTTGGACATGAACTCCAGAGATCTGTGCTCAGATTTTAACTTGACTTGCATTAAGTGATATCTGATTTGATCTCAAGTAGCAACCACATACTAATTCACATATGCAATGTTATGCAAATGAGAATCTTCTTTTGTCAAACGTCCTACACATGGATGTCCCTCTTTTTAAATTAAGTGTAAATGACAGGGTTGTAGCTAGGATGCTAGATGTGGGTGGGCGGATATTTTTCAGGGTGGGCAACAAAGCCTCTTTTCAATACATTCCTATCAGAAACCGCCCCTTGCCAGGGTGGGCAAATTGTAACTCATGGTGGGGCAAGCCCTCCCTGCCCCCTCTGGCTATGTTCCTGGTAAATGATCACTTTTCATGTTGGATAGGTGGGGGTTGGAACACAGTGGGGGGGATGACATCTACCTAGTATGCTATCTATCTATCTATCTATCTATCTATCTATCTATCTATCTATCTATCTATCTATCTATCTATCTATCTATCTATCTATCTATCTATCTATCTATCTATCTATCTATCTATCTATCTATCTATGCCATCTGGATCATTCAATGTAGATCATGGGGTCTTCCTGTAGTTTTCTTCACTACCTAAGACAGTGCTTCCCAACCTTTGGTTTTTGGACTTCAATTCCCAGAAGCCTAAGTCAATTCCCCAAACACTGACCAGCCAACGTACTGACTTAGGCTTCTGGGAATTGAAGTTTCCCTGTTTGGGGGGGGGGCTGCTGGGCTCTACATTGGGAATCACTGGTCTAAGGGAGTTTCTCTAGCAAAAATCCTTTCAACCCGGAGTAATCTCTGACATGAAATTATTATTAGGGAAGACGTTTATTTTCACAAACCAGGTGTTCGGCCGAGATCAGGGCATGGAACAAAAATGCTTTCCCCAAACTTTTATTTTTCCAAGAGGAGCCAGCCCTGGTCTGAATTGTTTCTCCCTTTGGCCTTCTAGGGTCCCAGGCATTCATCCTCCCAAATCCAGACAATCCCCTACAGGTCGGGGATGAGGACTATATCAACCTGGGCGATTATGAAGACTATCCCCACCTGACTGAACTCAAGGAATACCTGAAAAACATCTCCAGGGCAGTGAATGATAAAATTAAGTACATCGACAGGTTGGAGATTAGCCAGTCAATCATGTAAGTAATAAATTTATGGAATAATGGAGTTGGAAGAGGGCTATAAGGTAATCATTTCCTGCCTCCTGCTCAGTACAGGTTAGGGATGACAGGGATGGTGGTGGCTTAGTGGGTAAGACGCTGAACTTTGAAGACTGGAAGGTTGGCAGGTCAGCAGTTCGAGACCTGCGTGCTGTATGATGGAGCGAGCTCCTGTCTCCGTTCCAGCTCCTGCCAACCTAGCAGTTCGAAGCAAGGACAGAGGCAGGAGCTCATTCCATCGTGCCTCACTTGGGTATCGAACTCTGACCTTCCAATCCTTAAGTTCCAGTCTTTACCTTAACTTTTACCTTTACCAGGGACACAGGGTTGTGTGTGCATTCTTACACACTAGGCCAGGGGTTCTCAACCTTTTCAGTTCAGGGGCTGGGTCACACTCTCTCAAATAGTTGAGGGGGCCCGACTGGTTCTTCCCCAATTTACGACGGCTGTGGATTCATTTACACCTGTTGCAACTGTGTTTACAACAGCCATAAATGATCCTGCAGCTGATTCCAGTGGTGGCTGGAGCAATGCAATGGGCCCAGATAATTTGGCGCCGTGGACCAGATTTGGCCCTCTGGCCATAGGTTGAGAACCCCTTTACTAGGCCATTTGTGTGACACCTCCCAAGCAGATCTCTGCATATTACTACACATTGCACACATATGCCATTCCATGTGTTGGAATCCTAATCCAGCAAGCCAACTATTCAATTCCCAGCTCTCTTCCCTGCCAACCTTCTCTCAACCAGGGAATCTTGTCCCTATTTCTGACTCTCTGGATGCTGTGTTATTTCATTTCTGCAGGAATCATCTTCACGGAAGCTACTCAGAGGTGACTAAGCACGTAAATAATCTGGAGCTAGAGCTGCCCCCTGAAATCTCTAAGGCCTATAACCAAGTGATTGCCGTATCCTTGGGTGTGGTAGAGAAAGGACTTGGTGCATTATATCGCTTGAAGAAAAGGGCAATGCCTGACACCGAAAAACTCACCAAGTCTTTCTCCTCCATTGTTACAACATACGCCAAGTCAGCCCTGGGAATGGTGGGCAATTGCACCGAGGCGATGCACCGCATCGTGGTCGACAAAACCGAGAAGAAGTCCGAGTTGATGAAGGAGCTGAAGGAAAAGCTGGAAGACTTGAAGTACAAGCTCACCCCTTGCGTTGAAATGTTCGAGAGCCAGGTGGAAAGGTTTAAAGCTTCCATTGAACCCTTGGCGAATCGGACCCGGCAGGGAATGAGGAGAATCAATCAAACGTTGAGAGGGTACCTTTCGTCCATTCTGACAACAATCCACAAATATACCAAGAACCTTAAGGACTGGGTGGACCCTCCTACTGTTACCCCAGCGGTCTACAGAAAATAAAATAAGTGATTAGCAAGCAATGGGGGAGGAATCTGGTTGGGTCCAACTGCCAAACAGAAGACCAAAATAAGTTTTGGTTTTGTTTTGAAATATGTACACTTCACAATTTGATGGCATGTTTTGATTTTTTTTGTAAACTTTATCTTCTCTGGCATTTGTAATACATGGGGTTTCTATTTGAAACGTGGTGTTTTGGTCATAAATGTATGCTGGTCATGGACTGTAAATAAAACTAAATTTGAATTTGAATTTGGTCATAAATGCTGCCAATTTTCTGTGCTCTCCCACAATTTGGGCGCATGCAATTCTTTATTATTCTTCCTCTGTGCAAAGCCACATTTGAGCGACTTCATCTGCAGTTTCTTTCGTCTGATTGAATGTGCGAAAGATTAGCCCGGCACAAGGTAGAAGATGAATACCACAATCTCCGTAGAGGCGCTTTCTGTGTGCCCCAGCTTTTTGACATTTATGGCTGCAACTTTTACAATTCCATTTCCATGAGTTTATATTGCTGGTGGGAGTTGGTACACCTCCTAATTTACAGCACTTACGTTGGGTAACCCAGCATATCATAAAACAGTGATGGTGAACCTTGGCACTCCAGGTGTTCTTGAACTTCAATTCCCAGAAGCCCTGATCAGCAGGAGTGCTGACTTGGGCTTCTGGGAAGTGAAGTCCAGGAAGAACTAGAGTGCCAAAGTTCACCACCACTGTCATAAAACAAGGGATTATCAAATTTATCCTCAAACTTAGATGGTCCCTGAACCATTATAATAATTTTGTGTCAGAAATTATTCTGGGGTCAAAGGATTTTTGCTGGAGAAACTCCGCTCAAGTGATGCCCGAAAGAGGCTCCTTTCACGTCCCCAAGATCTTTTCTGACCGAAGTGGTCCCTATTTATCAACTTGCAATTTCCTGCGTTTGAACTTCTAGGTTGGCAGGAGCTGAGACAGAAAGTGGAGCTCATTCCATCGTGCAGCACTCAGGTCTCGAACTGCTGACCTGCCGACCTTCCAGTTCAGCTTCTTAACCACAAAGTCACCGTAATCCCTTTTGGTATACATGACTGTTAAAAGGTATAAGAGACCTGTTTTTTATTTGACTCCAACCCCTTAGCCAGATAAATCCTCAAGAAGAAGAAAACTGACATTTCCCTACTTAAGGGGCAAGGCACCAAAAAACAATTTATTAAAACAGCCATTAAAACACTCAAGCTGGGCCTGATAATTAGAGCATTGGCATGAGATAAAACAGGAAAGTGAGATCATGCCAGTTTAAAGTGAAAAAGAGAAAACAAAGAAAGAACACGAGTTTCAGGCAAATAGATTCCCCACTTCTTATAGCATGTTATAACCTTGTTAGAGAAAAAACTTAGATACATGTATTAATATATACAGTATGCTGTATATATTAACTCTGAACAGGTTGTCCTGCTCTGGTAATAAAGTAGACCAGTGATGGCAAACCTTTTAGAGACCGAGTGCCCAAACTGCAGCTGAAAACCCACTTATTTATCGCAAAGTCACAACACAGCAACAGGGGAGGAAGGAAATGCTCCCATTGGGTTGTTGGGCAGAGGGGCGGGGTGAACTCTGTGCTGGGGTAAGGAGGAAGCACTCCCATTGGGCTGTTGGGCAGAGGGGTGGGGCGAACTTTGTGCTGGGTTGACTGCACAGATACCTGCAGACGGTGCTCTGAGTGCTACCTCTGGCATATATGCCATAGGTTCACCACCACTGGAGTAGACTGTACTGCCAGTGATTCAGTGCCAGTCACCAGGCAGCAGTTAACTAACCTGACAACCATGAGGACTAACAGCATTTTGTAGCAAAGTCTACAGGGACTTTGAATCCATCTTGATGGAGGGCAGCAGCTTCATCCATCCTGGCCTGGAGCTGAGGAGGACTTCGTGTGCCAACAGGGCTCAGGACCAGAAAGTGACTTGTGGAACTGGATCAGGGCTACTATGGGTGTCACACTGCAATGTGGAAGGCAAATGGAAGGCCACTACGTTATACTGTTCTTGGGACAATCTTCATGGCTGATTGCCATGATGTAGCCATTATTTGGAAATAGATGCAGCACTTATTGATGAAGAAGAAGGAGAAGGAGGAGGAGGAGGAGGAGGAGGAGAAGAAGAAGAAGAAAAAGAAGAAGAAGAAGAAGAAGAAGAAGAAGAAGAAGAAGAAGAAGAAGAAGTTGTTGTTACATATATTTACAGTCCTCGTAAACTGTGACTTCTGATATCTGCATGCAGGCTAAAGTCACCCATACTAGAGATGTCTGCTGAGAAGGGACGATGGCCTGGTCTGCTTACATGGTTTACTGGGACCTTCTCCAGAACTTGGGGTGGGTTTGTGAGTTCCTCTTTCATCAGTTCTGCCCCTGCTTATTTGCATAACCCTTTGCCTCCTTGGCCAACTGGAGTACAGTATCTTGCAACCTCCTGTACTAGCATTTTGGAACACAAGGCTAACGAACTCAGAGGATCTCGTCCTTCATGTCTTGTATTAATGAATGACAGGACCCGTAGGTGGGCACAGGGGAGAAGGCCATTTATTTCCTCTGGAGAGCTCCCTCTGATCACAGACAGACCCTCTTCCCAAGCTAGCAGGTTCTCTGGACTGTCTTCAGACCACCATGAACTTCCTGATTCTGACACTGGCATTGGCCACCATCGCAGGTGAGTGAAAGGGCTACAAAGAGCAGGACTTTCTTGACTTTCCACCAGCTGACCATTTATGGACAACCCATATTCAGGTTGAAATCAAAACGTCTGTAGCCTTCTTTGAAGGCTTATTTTTGTAAGCCATTTTTCTGCAGCCTGGAAGCAACTGAGCTGAGGTACTGTGGTGGCTCAAGAGGTTAAGGTGCTGACTGGAAGGCTGGCAGGTCAGCAGTTCGAGACCCGAGAACTGCATGATGGAATGAGCTCCTGTCTCTGTCCCAGCTTCTGCCAACCTAGCAGCGCAAAAGCAAGAAATTGCAGTTGATAAATAGGGACCAATTCGGTGGTCTATGCACTCTGGCATCTAGGTATGCCTGCCACGTGTCCACGGAAATGTCAGCAGACACAGACAACGCTGGTTCTTTGGCTGTAGATAGAGATGTGCACTGAACTCTAGAGTTGGATACGACTGGCTTTTGAGCAAGGATAACCTTTACCTTTACCTTTACCTTTACCTTTACCTTTACCTTTACCTTAGCAACTGAGCCACCACTTTCTCCAAACAGATTTGGATATAGGTAAAGGTAAAGGTAAAGGTGAAGGTGAAGGTGAAGGTGAAGGTGAAGGTAAAGGTAAAGGTCACCCTTCCTTGAAAGCCAGTCATATCAGATTCTAGGATTTGGCACTCCTTTTGTTTCATCCAAAGAGGCAGCACTATCTGTGTCTGCAGACATTTCTGTGGACACGTGGCAGGCATGACTAGACACTGGAGTGCATGGAACACTGTTACCTTTCCTGCTGAGACAGTACCTATTTATCTGCTTGTGATTTCTTGCTTTAGAACTGCTAGGTTGGCAGGAGCTGGGACAGGCGACAAGAGCTCACTCCGTCATGCAGCACTCATGTCTCAAAACTGCTGACCTGCTGATCTTCCAAGCTCCTGCATAATCATTCCAATGCAGAGGCAGAGAGCAAGACTAACAGATGATATTTCTCCATGACCCTTTGATTTTTGGTCCTCACCTCTACCTACTTGCTGAGATGGCTTGCCAACAAGATGTATATGTCAACAAGATGTATGTGTGGAAACTTCCAAGGAGATCTCTTCAGCAGGCTGGGCCAGTTATGTCAACCCTTGATGCCATTCTAGATTAACAGATTGCAGTCTTTAAATTAGAATCAAAAGAAAGTGATTCAGTTTTACAATATAGAGTGAAGTCCGGGTAAAGACCTTTGGTGGAAGAAACCAATTCTCCTTTGCTTTACTACCTATGGTAGAAGGTTTGAATTGGTAGCCGTGTTAGTCTCTGCAAGCCTATCTGAGAGTAAACAAAGCAGAATAACAAAAAGACAAAAAAAAAAAACCCAGATAAAAAATGCTGTGGCACCTTAAAGACTAATTCCTGTATTTAAATGTGAGCTTTTGTGGACCAAGTGCAGTGATGGGATGTCCCCGGTTCCAGACGGTTCTCCGGGAGGGGAGTCTACTTTTGAGGCGTCCGGTTCCGGATGCCTCACTGAAAGAATTTTTTTTAAAAAAAATCAGAGCCAAAATGGCTCCGATTTACTACGCATGTGCAGAAACTCAATCTGCCGCATTGCGCGTGCGTCAGATTGAGTTTCTGCACATGCGCAATAAAATTGGAGCAATTTTATCTCCAAATTTACTGCGCATGTGCAGAAACTCAATCTGACGCATGTGCAATGCGGGAGATTGAGTTTCTGCGCATGCGCAGTAAGTCGGAGCCATTTTAGCTCCAATTTTTTTTAAAAAAGACCGGCAGCAATAGTGGCGGCGGTGGCAATACCGGCAGCGATAGCAACGGTGGCGGCAATGAAGGCAGCAGCGATGACGGCGGCGGCGATGAAGGAGGCGGCGGTGAAGGCAGTGGCGATTACGGCGGCGGCGATGAAGGCAGCAGCGATTACGGCGGCAGCAGCGGCAGCAACGGTGGCGACGGCGACAGTGGAAATGACGGCGGTGATGGCGATAATGGCGGCGGCGTGGGCAGGCGGCACCAGCCCTCAGAGGAGGGCACCGAGCCCTCCACAGGCAAGTTGAGTCCTGGCCTGCCCTGGCCGTCCGCCCCTGCCGAGCCCTCCCAGGGGTAAGTGAGGGGTTTGTGTTTGGGGTTGTATTTTTATTTAATTTTAATTTTATTTATTTATTTATTTGATTTATTTACGGGTTTGTGTGGTGGGTGGGTGGGTTGGGTTGAGGGGGTGTGTATGTGTGTGTATTTATTTTATTTTATTTTTAAGGCCCCGCCCACAACGTCATGACGTCATGACGTCAGCTCCGCCCATGACGTCATGACGTCATGGCATTGGCCACGCCCATGACGTCGTTACATCATGGAGTGGTGGTAAAAAATTTGTCATCCCATCACTGACCAAGTGATGACATGAACTTGGTCCACGAAAGCTTAATTTAAATACAGGAGTTAGTCTGTAAAGTGCCACAACATCCCCCCCGCCCCCCGCAATTCTGTTTTGTTTACTCTCAGATATGGTAGAAGGGTTGCCCTTGGTCGAAAGCCAGTCGTACCCGACTCTAGGGTTTGGTGCTCCCATCTCCATTTAGTGCCACAGACCCAGCTCTATCTGCATCTGCAGACGTTTCGGTGGACATGTGGCATACATGACTAGACACAGAATGCTGTTTACCTTCCCGCCAAAGTGGTACCTTTTTATCTACTTGCAATTCCTTGCTTTTGAACTGCTAGGTTGGCAGAAGCTGGGATGGAACTCACTCTGTCGTACAGGCGCATTTTACTTCCGCTTCCAGGAGTGACGAGGGCTTCGTGGGCCGGATGAATTGGCGTTGGGGGCCACACCCGGCCCCCGGGCCTTAGTCTGGGCACCACTGCTTTATAGGATGTAAAGTAATTTTACCATGTTTTCCAGGATCTCAGAGTTTTGTCCTCAATGATGCTCCAGCCCCGGTTTCTCTGACGGCTGCATTGAATAAGGAACTCAACAACTGGGTGGATGGCATTGAAAAAGCGCTAGACAAGAAGTTGGAAATCCTTAAACAATCAAAGAGCATCAAAGCTATATCGTAAGCAAATCTCATTACTGTATCCCTAAACCATGGAGGTACCTGTGGCGGAATGATGGTAATTGGGAATAGGCAATTTGGCACTGCCCAAGTGTTTAGGCATTGTTACTTTTACATATCAAGGAGTGTGATGTGTTCGAAGAATGTTTTTCTGTTGCTGCCTATTTGCAAGCTTTCATGGCCAAGTGGGGATGATGATGATGATGATGATGATGATGATGATGATGATGATGATGATGATGATGATGATGATGATGATGATGATGATGATAATTTTGTGTCGGAAATTATTCTGGGTTGAAAGGATTTTTGTGGAAGAAGCTCCACTCAGGAAACGCCCAAATGAAGCTCCTTACATGCCTCCAAGATCTTTTCCAATTGAAGTGGTTCCTATTTATCTACTTGTAATTTCTTGCTTTTGATCTGCTGGGTACAGAGACGGGATAATCCAGCTAACAGGGCAAACTTCTTAACCACTGAGCCACTTAAGAATAATTTTGGGTCAGAAATTATTCTGGGTTGAAAGGATTTTTGCTGGAGAAACTCTGCTCAGGGGACGCCCAAATGAGGCTCCTTTCACATCCCCAAGAACAGGAACAGAGACAGGCACTCAATCTGTCATGCAGTACCCATTTCTCAAACTGCCAACTTGCTGGATTGCCAGCTAACAAGGCGAGCTTCTTAACCATTGAGCCACCGCAGTGCAAGTGGAGATTTAAACCCAGATCTCTTGAGGGCTAGTTTGTCACCCTATTGTGACTACACCAGTGGCAGGGCTGTTCATAATCTTCCGTAAGGGTACATGGTATGATTGTCAGAAAATAGCCCATATCAGAGTATCTCCAATGCTCGGAGGAGAGCTAGGCTGGAAGGATCTCTGTATGCATGGAAAGGTTGCTTTAAGGAATATTGTTCCCAGTGAAGGGACACTTTCCAACGATCCTTTATTACTGTCTGGCATCACCCTATGGCAGTAATGGCGAACCTTTTAGTGACTGAGTGCCCAAACTGCAACCCAAAGCCCACTTGTTTATCACAAAGTGCCACCACAGCAGCAGGAGAGGAAGGAAACACTCCCATTGGACTGCTGGGCAGAGGGGCGGGATGAACTCTCTGCTATGGGGAAGGAGGAGGTGCTCCCATTGGGCTGCTGGACAGAGGGGTGGGGCAAATTCTGTGCTGTTGTGAAGGAGGAAGCGCTCCCATTGGGCTGCTGGGCAGAGGGGCAGAGCAAATTATATGCTGGGGCGACTGTACGGGTGCCGACAGAGAGGGCTCCGAGTGCTACCTCTGGCACGCGTGTCATAGGTTCGCCACCACTGCCTTATGGTGAAGAAGTGGGAAGCAAGACTACACCTTGCCTCTTGGGACCAAAATCATGTTGCCTACTCTTTTTTTTAATGGTTCAGAGGGAATGTGGGAAGAAGGAAGCAACATCAACAACTGTAGGGATATCAATGAAGCTTGAAGGAAGATGCCTAGGAAGACCACTATGATCGTCTCTTTCTCTTGCCCAAATCATACATATCTTCATTGCAAGCTGAGTTGTACCTTATCCTCTCCATCAATCTCACCCTTATCTACCTACCTACCTACCTACCTACCTACCTACCTACCTACCTATCTATCTATCTATCTATCTATCTATCTATCTATCTATCTCCCCTCTCTCTGTCCGTCCATCCATCCATCCATCCATCCATCCATCTATCCATTTTTCTATCTATCTATCTATCTATCTATCTATCTATCTATCTATCTATCTATCTATCTATCTATCTATCTATCTATCTATCTATCTATCTATCTATCTATCTATCCATCCATCCATCCATCCATCCATCCATCCATCCATCCATCCATCCATCCATCCATCCATCTATCCATCCATCCATCCATCCATCCATCCCTCCATCCCTCTCTCTCTCTTTGTCCGTCCGTCCGTCCGTCCGTCCGTCCGTATATCTATCTATCTATCTATCTATCTATCTATCTATCTATCTATCTATCTATCTATCTATCTATCTATCTATTTTCCCAATTTGTATAGCCGCCCAACTCAAAATGGTTCTGGGTGGCTAACAACATTAAAAACAGCATAGCAGTCCAACATTACAAACCCATAAGTTTTTAAGTTTTAAATTATACAAGATTTAGTTCTAATTTTTAATTGGTTTTAATTATAGATTTTAAGAACTTTTAAAATTGTAATCTATATTGTTCCGAATTTTTTATGATATGTTAAACCACCCTGGGTCGCCTTTGGCGAGGAAGGTGGTATAGAAATGTAAATAAATAAATAAATAAATAAAAACCCAATTTTCAAAAAGCTACAAAAATTAAAAGAACATTTGTATATTTGTTTTCCAGTGACTTCTTAGATGAGGAGGAGGAGGAGGAGAAGAAAGAGGAGAGCAGCTCAGATGGCCAAAGGAAAGAGTCAGAGCCAGAGAGTGTAATTGAGGAGGTGGCTGACCTAGTCTCAGAGACTATCGAAATAGGGGAGAAACTTGTCAATGCTGTGGCTGAGTTAGAAAATGCAACAGAACCTTTCTTCGAACAATTGGATTCGGCTTTGGAAGTTGCACTGGCTCCCTATCTTGACCCGATCCTTGCTAGGCTGAAACCCACTTTTTACCCTATAGTCGAGAAATTCGTCACAAGAGTCAAGGAGGTGGACCACGAACTGGAAAAGAGGTTGAAAGAGTACCTGGAAATCCTGGATTCTAAGGTGCCTGCCGAGATCCAGAAGTTGCAAGAAAAGGTAGAGTCGCAAAAGAAAGCTGCAAAATAGAATCAAAGGCAGTCAACTAGAAGCTGAGCTTTTGTAATGCATCCATTCTGGAGAAGAAGGTGTCCAATTTAAGAAGCAATGGGCTCTCCCAAACTGTGCTGATAACTAAGTGATGACAGAAACCTGTACCTGTAAACGATTTTAAAATTAATTTGGTGGGAAGAACCTGTGGGTGCCTTTCCAGGTGGTACAATAAAGCAAATGCTCTGAACGATACCTAGCCAGAATTCTACTTTGTGTGGTCTCCATTTCTCACGGATCTTCCTGCCACTGGTTGGATGAATGTTATGTTAATGGATGCTACGGGCAACAATTATGGGGTTTTCAATTGGGTGGAGTCCTTAGGTCAGGGGTTCCCAACTTAAGGCCCGTGGGCCGTATCTGGCCCACAGCACCATTTCATGGGGTCCCCCGCACCTCCAAGGGCATTCGAGGAAAAATGGCCACTCTTTTAAGGCTGTTGGGACAAGGTGGCCACCCCCATCATGCAGACAGGGCAAAATGGCCATCCAGTCAGAGAGCGTGACCCAGCCACTGGCTGGAAAAGGTTGGTGACTCCTGGTCTTAGGTGACATTCTCTGAATCCAGTTCCTGCTTTGGCTGCTCTCCCAATTCTGCCCCCAATAAAGGGAGGGCTTGGAAACTTCGCTCATGATGAAACCGGCCCCAAGCTCATCTCCCATGCCTCAGTTATCGACCAAGGTCCTAAACATCCTGGGATTGTGCAAAGCAAATTCTGCTCTGTAAATAGATGTTATCAGGCCAATAACCATGCAGACATTTCTGGGAGGGCAGCTTATGTCCTTAACGATGCCGAAATAACCATTGTGTTGTGTGGGCCAAATTTCTGTGGGGTGATAGTTAGAACATTGGACTCAGGAGACCCGGGTTTAGATCTCCATGTGTTTGAAGACTACAAGCCCACACTCACCTTGTAAAATACAGTTTTGCAAAGTAATAGCTTGGAACTTCTGATCTCTCAATGGCAGGGAAAGCCCATCACAACGGAGATTTTCCATCTCTTGAAGGACGGCAGATTAGAAATAGGTGTCATCTTTCGGCCATCACCTCTCCTTAGCACGTAAATGACACCTGCATGGCGGAGAGACATGGCAGCACTAGAGCTTGATATGCACACGACTATCTCTTAGGTTGCTTGTTACCAGCAAGCCAGAACAATAAGAGTAAATAATCTCGGAGAGCAACACTGCGGTGGCTTAGCGGTTAAGATGCTGCGCTTGAAGACTGGAAGGTGAGGTTTTGATGCTTGAGTGCTGCACAACAGATCTTGGGGACATGAAAGGATCCTCATCCAGGCACCCCCTGAGCATAGTTTCTCCAGCAAAAATCCTTTCAACCCAGAATAATTTCTGACACAAAAATATTTTATTTATCTCTGATTCCCCCTAGTGACCAGTTCTGATATTGTCCCCTTGCAAATACTGTAGAACCAAATATACGAGCAAAGATGAAAAAGAGAGAGCAAAGATTACTTATTTTGCCCCTTAAGATTGGTATTTATTTATATTTATACCCTGTCCTTTTGATACAAGCACCACTCAAGGCAGCTTGCAATATATATCACCACTAGTAATTCATTCTAGAGAATGGGGACTTTGCTGGAGAAAGGTCTCATTGTGGTCATTGCTTCCCCTCCCTCTCTAAGTGTTGTCACTCGGAGCTTACATATCTGGCTGCTTCAGGTATAACAACTGGGGAAGAGGCACTCCATCAGGTAGCTTGGTCCCAGACGGTTCAATGCTTCATAGGCCAACACCTTGAATCTGCCACGAAGCACTATGGGCAAGCAATGCAGACTAACCAGGACTGGCATGATATGGTCAAACCAACCGATACCCACAACCAATCTCAAGAGTAGCCCAATGTAGGGGGATTGCAATAGCTGATTCTGGAGATTACCCGTCCATTGGTATAAATAATACATGTTATATGACCATGGTAGCAAACCTTGGCACTCCAGCTGTTCTTGGACTTCAATTCCCAGAAGCCCAAGTCAGCAGACCTGCTGATCAGGGCTTCTGGGAATTGAAGTCCAAGAACAGCTGGAGTGCCAAGGTTCACCATTCCTGTTGTATGAGGTTCTGTCAAGTCAGCACTGAGTTATAGCCATGTGATAGGGCTTTCAAGGAGAGTGAAAGATTTAAGGAGCGGTTTTACTACTTTCATACTCCACACCCATGAGTTTCGAGGGCTGAGCAAGGATTCAAACCTAGGTTTCCTGAGTCCTCAACCATCACTCTATCTTCTACATCAGTGGAACAGCACATAAGGGGGGGGGGCAGGTGGCAGGGGTCAGCTGAGGTTTTTGCGGATTATCTGACTGAGAAAATCACTCAGATTTGCCTGAAGTTGAATCCTGGTGTGGAAAACATAGATCTGGGGTTGTCTGAGGTACAGTCTTGCCATGTTATCTGGGATCAGTTTGATCCAGTTGTCCCTGAGGAAGTGGACAGGCTCCTGGGAGCTGTCCGTGCTACTGCCTGTACATTAGATTCTTGTCCCGGCTGGCTTGTTAAGTCTGCCCGGACGGTGACTGGCGGCTGGGTCGAGGCAATTATTAATTCCTCACTCTGGGAGGGGGCTTTTCCGGCATCTTTCAAACATGCATTGGTGCGCCCCCTCCTGAAAAAGCCTTTCCTCGACCCAACCATAATGGCCAACTTTCGCCCGGTATCCAATCTACCCTTTTTGGGTAAAGTATTGGAAAAGGCAGTGGCATGACGGTTACAGGAGTTCCTGGATGAAGCGGATTATCTGGATCCTTTTCAGTCAGGATTCAGGCCCGGATATGGGACGGAAACTGCATTGGTCGCGCTGGTAGATGATCTCTGGAGGGAGCGGGATGGCGGACATCCAACTGTCCTAGCTCTTCTGGACCTCTCAGCAGCGTTCGATACCATCGACCATGGTATCCTTCTGGGAAGGCTCCAAGGATTGGGGATCCAAGGCACAGTGTTGGCTTGGTTTTCCTCATTTCTGAGGGGCCGGACCCAGTCAGTGTGGTTGGAGGGTGAGATGTCCAGTCCTAGGCGGCTCCAATACGGGGTGCCTCAGGGCTCGATGCTCTCACCTCTCCTATTTAATATCCACATGAAACCGCTGGGTGAGATCATCCGTTCTCACGGGGTGAGGTATCATCAGTATGCAGATGATACCCAACTGTATATCTCAGCCCGCGGGGACCCTAGCGATGCAGTGGAAGTCCTTTCCAGGTGCCTGTAGGCTGTCAAGGTCTGGATGGGGGACAACGGGCTGCAACTGAATCCTGGCAAGACTGAGTGGCTGTGGGTTGGGGGTCCTGTGTTATCTTGGGAACTACCACCTTTGGTTCTGGACGGGGCAGTCCTGCCCCAAACAGACCCGGTACGTAACTTGGGGGTCCTCCTGGACTCACGACTACTGCTCAAAGAGCAGGTGGCAGTTGTGGCCAGGAGGGCCTTTGCACAACTTCATGTGATTCGCCAGTTACGGCCGTTCCTAGACCGGGACTCCTTGCTCATGGTCACACATGCCTTGGTCACCTCCAGACTTGATTATTGTAATGCGCTCTACATGGGGCTGCCCTTGGTGACCATTCGGAGGCTTCAGCTGGTCCAGAATGCAGCTGCACGAGTAGTGTTGGGATGCGGGCATTATGCCCGTGCCTCACCGCTGCTGAGGGAGCTGCACTGGCTCCTAGTTTGCCTCCGGGTGCAATTCAAGGTGCTGGTTATTACCTTTAAAGCCCTTTATGGTAGTGGTCCAGGTTACTTGAGAGACCGCATCGTCCCAAGGACATCTACCCGGCCCACCCGAGTGGGCCAGAGAGGCTCTCTGGTTGTGCCATCAGCCAGAGAGGCACATCTGTCTGGCACTAGAAGGAGGGCCTTCTCTGTGTCCGCTCCAGCCCTGTGGAACCTCCTCCCGACAGAGCTACGCCTGCAGACGGAGTTGCTGTTCTTCAGGAAAGGAGTGAAAACCTGGCTGGCAGGTCTGGTCTGGGGAGTGGATGGTTCAATTTCCCCAGCCAGTTGGATGGTTTGACCCCCAGTATGTCCAAGTTATAATACCTAGCTTTTACTTAAGTTTTTAAGCTTTTTAAAAGTTTTTAATGTTTTTAAAGTGTTTTTAAAATTGTTGGAAATCGCCCTGGGTCCCTTCGGGGAGGAGGGCGATAAACAAATATAAATATAAATAAATAAATAAATATCCCTGGCTAAAAGCAGAATGGAAGCTAAAATATCTGTCTTTTTTATTTAGAGTATGAAAGCTAAAATATTTCTGCCTTTTTGTCCCAACAGCTTCAAAGAGGTAGCCATTTTGTTTCTCAGATACCCTTGGAGGGGTGGGGGCCACATTAAATGGGAACCCCTGCCATAGAGGCTTATTCCAATGTCCCACAAAAGCCAGTAGAGGCTTTATTCAAGAAAGCGATGGAGACTTGAAAGGGCCACTTTGCCATACAAGAAATCAAGAGCAACTTTATAAGTTCAAATCACGTCTCATCATAGAACAGGAATGTATGAATCTGTTCTACATTTCCATTGCTTTTCTGCTTACTTCCCCCCACCCCATCCTTTCCTCAACTCCACAAACTATAGGTAAAGGTCACCCTTGCTCGAAAGGCAATTGTATCTGACTCTAGGGTTCAGTGCTCATCTCTGTTTATAGCCAAAGAGCCAGCGCTTTCTGCATCTGCAGAGGTTTCCACGGTCATGTGCCAGGCATGACTAGACGCTGGAGTGCACGGAATGCTATTTACCTTCCCACCGAAGTGTACCTATTTATCTACTTGTAATTTCTTGCTATCGAATGGATAGGTTGGCAGGGGCTGGGACAGAGATGGGAGCTCACTCCGTCATGCAGTACTCAGGTCTCAAATTGCTGACCTGCTGACCTTCCAGTCATCCAGTTCAGCGTCTTACCCACTAAGCCACCGCAGTCCCTTTATAGTCATAAACTATAGGCCAATGCCATCAAGGTTAATGAATGACTGTAGGCAAAGATAAAAAGGATCAATAGACAGTATACCCTTCCAGGTCTCCCTGCTCAGACATAGCCTGGACTTCCAAAGCTCCCCAACACCTCCTAAATCATGGCAACGTTCTTGGCTATAATTGTGGCATTGGTCCTCATCACAGGTGAGTGGAGAGGAAATTCCAGATCCTGTTCTTTTGGAATGAAGGGGTTGTTTTACTTGAAAAACTAAAGCTAGATTGTTTGGAAAGGAAGTGGGATGCTGCCGTGATTTATCCAGGAGGGCAAACAGTTAAGGATCAGTAGGCATTTCAGATCATGAGCAATCTCTTCTCATCTAGTGACTCTTTTTCATTAATTCTCTGGATCTTCAATGTTTCATGGCCTCACAATGTCATCGGATTTAAGTAGGCCTGCAGGAAACATCTGGGACATCATGTTGACACAGGTTACAAGGTAGACAAGTTCTTCTTATTTCATGTTCTGAGCAGAGCCTCGACTGTCAAAATGAAGCCACTTTTTTCTCTTTGCTGTTGGCCAAACATAAGTCCTCATTGGTACATGACTGGCAGCAATCGACAGAGCAGCAAATGTGTCTCTCCACATTCACACTGTGGGTTGTTGTCCACCAGCAGTCCCCACTTGAGCATGTTGGTCTTGCATTTAGGGACTCCATCCCTCAGCCTATTCAGGGTCCTCCAGGTGATGTAGGGGAGGTTGAGATCTTCAGCTATATCCTCCTTTAATGTTCCTTGTCCAGTGAGCTCCTTCCTCCATCTTCTAACTTGGTTTTCCTCTTGTGTACCCTATAGGATGTTTGTTCTTGCCATAAAGGAAGAACAAGATCTCAAAGGATCTTACAAATAATGTTTTTGGGGGTGCCATTTGGGGCCAGCATTCATGGGTGGTGGTTCCTCAGTTTGGAACCCTTGTAGAGGATCCTCAAAAGTCTTGTTGAGATGAGGACCTTTGGAAAATCGAGGGACATTAAACAACACCAAGATTAGTTTTCCTCTAGGTTAGGTAAAGGTCATTGTCATTGACAATTCATTTTTTTTCCTGAAGCAGAAAAAATATTACTGGCATGAATTTAATTTAATTTAATTTAATTTAATTTAATTTAATTTAATTTAATTTAATAGTCATATTTATGCTGCCGACCCCTCACCGAGGCGACTCGGGGCGGCTTACACACATAAAACCACAGCATAGATATACATAAAACAATGAAGTAAAAGTATAAAATTGTTTAAAAATTTAAAATTAACATACCCTCTCCCAGCAGCCACATCATAGGATTTCTTTTGAAACTAAGCTAAAAACCCAGGTAACCCTCAAAAGCGCCACACTAAAGTGGCCGTCGCCCCAGCCCCCCCCCCCACCTGTTGTACCGGCCAGGTTTCAAGGTTTTTTTGGAAGGGCAGAAATTAATTTGTTTAAGGTAGATCCCAGCTTGCCATGAAGTGACCCACACACTATGATCTCAGAGCCATCTCCTGCAGCCAGTGGTGGGCATCAGTAGGTTCGCACCAGTTCGCTAGAACTGGTAGCAGAAATTCTGGCTGCCCCTCCATCCAGGTTTTGTAACAAAATACACTAGTCCTAATTTGGGTGCAATTCAGGGCTTTCCCCTGGCCATGCCCACAGTGTGATAGTAAAATTTTTTGGAGCCCAACACTGGCTGCGGCACAACATGAAATGAGACATGCAGGATTTAATACCGGGACTGCAATGGACTGCCGCAGCCTTGAGGATATGGACAAGGTGCGCCTTCACAGCCAGTCCATCTGGTATGGCCTCTTCTGCCTCCATGACCATTGGGAATCAGAGTCCCTCCTCTGCTCATTTTGCCATTGGGCCCAATAAGGTAAAGGTAAAGATAAAGGTTGAAAGCCAGGCATATCTGACTCTAGGGTTCAGTGCTCATCTCAGTTTATAGCCAAAGAGCTGTCTGCGTTTGCAGGCGTTTCCATGGACATGTGACAGGCATGACTAGACACCAGAGTGCACAGAACACTGTTTACCTTCCTGCTGAAGTGGTACCCATTTATCTACTTGCAATTTCTTGCTTTCGAACTGCTAGGTTGACAGGAACTGGGACAGAGACAGGAGCTCTTTCTGTCATGCAGCACTCAGCTCTCAAACTGCTGACCTGCCAACCGTCCAGTCATCAAGTTCAGTGTCATAACCACTAAGTCACCACAGCCCCCTTTCCCCTAGGTTGCAAGTGTACTAATACTGATAGAGGTTGATTGGGGTTCTTGTGGGCATCTAGCCCAATGTTTGCTAGGTCCAAGACCCCCAGATCTGTAAAGATCGTCATTGCTTTTGTGATTTACCCTTTCATCTTACTTTTCTTTCCAGTTAGCTCAGAGCAACATATCCGTGCTTCCTTATCCCCAGAACTATCCCAAGAGTTTTCTTGAGTCAAGGGGTTGGTCCCAAATCAACCATTGAGGGTCGTGTCCCTAATCCTGCCTCCATTGAGGGAGGGCATGGCTCTTTGCTCATGAAGTGAGCAAAGGAAGGCATATATCGACAAAACAACTGTCCTATGTCTTACTGTTGTTGGTTATTTTTTTGTGGACATTCCAGTTGCCAAGTTGATATTCTCTTCCAGGATCCCAGGCGAATGACTCCGAAGAAGACTTACAACCAAATATAACAGTAGATGCGCTGCTCAATCATTTTTCGGACAATGTGAAGGATCTTCCCTACAGCATTGGAATGTTATCAATCCTGATTTGGGACACGAAAACTGGCCATGCTCTGTAGTAAGCAAATCCACGACGCATGTAAAATCAACCTCGTACAGTTCTAGCAGTCGGGCTCTGCTTTAACTACCAAGGTTCAACCCTATAAAATTGTGGCATTGGTGGTGGACACGGAAGTGTTAGTTGTGGTTCATGGGAGGGCAAAGGAGTGTCCTAACTAGGAATTCTAGGTCCCTGGCTGAACTACAACTCCCAGGATTCCATAGGATGAAACAAGGATAGTTAAAGGGCTAGAATGGCATGGAGATGCAACATTCTATAAATATCTTCACAGTTGGGGTAAGCTATACTAAACCTCCGCAATGGCCCCTCTCAATTGTAACCATCCTGGCCGTGTCCTCCCATTGGTTAATAACCTGCTTCTTTCCAGGTAGTCCCATAAGACACCTGGCCAGTGTGAGGTGACTTTGGATGATCAAAAATGACTTGAGACCATACATTCTGGGACCATCTATTCTTTTTAAGCTAAGGGCCAGGCCACGCTCCCTCAGACAGCTTTGGGGGCCGGACAGCCATTTTGCCCTTCCTCCACCACATGGCATTTCCAGGTGTGGTGGGCCCCCACATGAAATGGTTCTGCTGCCAAGGGGAAATAACCAATAATAAGTACGCATTTCAGCTCACGAGACACTTCTCCTCATCTAGTGACTCTTATTCATTGATTTCCTGGATCTTGGCTGTTTCACATTTCCACCAAGTCACCAGGCCGCAGGTTGAAAAACCCTGATCTATTCCTTATTAACACAGAGGAATCGTGTCCCTCCAAAAGTTTCAGCTTTGGGACATGCTATCTCTTCTTTCACTAAGTAACCCTCCCCCTTCCCCTCTTCTTCCTTTGTTCCTCAGTGACATCTTGGTTAATGTCAGCAACCGCTATGACGACTTTCAGAAAGAGACACCTCCAGAGTTGTTTGAAATATTGGAACTGGCGTTCATGATACCAGCAGGTGTTTTGAAGAAAGTTTCTAACACTCTACGTGACTTAGAGCACAGGAAGGCCTTAACCGGACCGCTGAAACCCTTACTGTCACATTATTTTGACCCACTCCTAGCGAGGTTCACGCCAAAGATAGTAAGAGCTTTCAGATACGCTGCGGGTACCTGGCTTGAAGGATTTTTAAGCCCAATCTACGAAAGGGGGCTACAGGATCTAAAAGCTCTGGATAATGAGGTCTTCTGTTACTTCAAGAAGTTGGAAGATGGTGAAGGCTCTCTCCAACCCTTGGTCAACCAAGCTCTGGTTCATCTCAGGCAAAGCCTGGAGGCGCTCCACAAGAACCTGAAGCCTCGCCTCAAAAATTTCCTGGAGGACAGCCAGAAATTCAAGGAAGAATTGAAGAAGTGGGTGAATACCCCTATATTTCCCCCAGACCCTTGATTTTTCTCCCCACAAATAACGGAGAATGGATGTGCCATTGATTTGTAAAGAAAATCAGGATGAGAGGGGTTTCTGAATTAACGGTGGGTTGATAGATGCCCTCAAGAATGGATGCCACCCTCTATTTTATGTCATGTCACTTTCTCATTAATTTTCTGGATGTTGATTAAAGGTACATTTATACATGTCCAGGCCTGCTCCCCATGCTTGCCAAGACCTTTTCCATCGCTTTCTGGTTTTCTACATGGCTTACGTAATATACAAGGGTTAATGAATCGTCAAAGGTAGGAAGCAACAGTTCTATCCCCTGCCCAGACGCAGCCTGAGCTTCAAAAGCTTCACAGCACCTATTAAATGTTAACAAAGTTTACCATCATAATCGTGGCTTTGGCCCTCACCAGAGGTGAGCGGAGGGGAAGCTCCAAGCCCCACTCTTTGTGATGATAGAGCTGGTCTATTTGCAAATTAAAATTACCCTATTTGAAGAGCAAGCTTAATGCTGCCAAGGGAAAGTAACCAATAATAAGTATGCATTTCAGTTCACGAGACACTTCTCCTCGTCTAGTGACTCTTATTCATTCATTTCCTGGATCTTGGCTATTTCACATTTCCACCTAGTCACCAGGTTTACATAGGCCTGTGGAGAAGATCTGGCTCTTCACGTTTACATGGTTTAAGAGACAGATCTACTAGGAAACCGCTAAAGGTCACCCTTGCTCAAAAGCCAGCCATATCCGACTCTAGGGTTCCAGGGCTCATTTCCATTTACATCCAAAGTGCCAGCACTATCTGCGTCTGCAGATGTTTCCGTAGACCTGTGGCAGGCATGACCAGTCACCGGAGTGCATGGAATGCTTTTTATCTTCTCGCCGAAGCGGTACCTATTTATTTACTTGCAATTTCTTGCTTTCAAACTGCTACGTTGTCAAGAGCTGGGACAGAGACGGGAGCCCATTTCATCATGCAGCACTTGATTCTCAAACTGCTGACCTGCCGACCTTCCACTCATCAGGTTCAGCGTCTTAACCACTAAGCCACCGCAGTCCCATGACCTCTGTCCAAATTAAGGACCTTGCTAGAGTTTTCACTCCAACGTTTTTCCAAGGAGCAAACTTTGCCAAAGAGGCCTTGGTAGGTTTAAGACGTTAGCCTTCCAAGAGCCATACACTAGGTTGGTGGTGGCGAACCTATGATGTGCATGTCAGAGGTGGCACTCGGAGCCCTCTCTGTGGGCACCCATGCAGTCACCCCAGCACAGAGATCGTCCCACCCCTTTACCCAGCAGCCCAATGGGAGCACTTCGTCCCTCCCCCAGCACAGAGTTTGCCCCACCCCTCTGCCCAGCAGCCCAATGGGAGCACTTCCTCTTCCCCCAGCACAGAGTTCACCCCGCCCCTCTGCCCAACAACCCAATGGGAGCATTTCTTTCCTCCCTTGATGCTGTATTGGCACTTTGCGATAAATAAGTGGATTTTAGGTTGCAGTTTGGGCACTCGGTCTCTAAAAGGTTCGACATCACTGCACTAGGTTAAAGATAATCCTAAAAGGTCATTCAGGATGAAACTCTAAATGGCATATAGCAATTTCCCTTCCCTTCTTATTCTGTGTAGGAGAGGCAGGGAAACTGAATGGGAGAGGTTCCAAATATTAAAAAGCATTTCTCAACATAGTTCAAAGTTAGCTCAAGACTTTTTCCGGAGACTCATTTCCTCTCCGAAAAACACACAGTTCTGCAATTACCGATATTTTCCCTGTGATCCATTTAATGGAAGGCTGGTCTCATTTAGCATCAAATATTTAATTAATTAATCTTAGTTTTAATAAAGCTAATGATCTGGGGCAGCGCTGAAAAGCAATTGGGTGGCAGAGGGCTGTGTAGAGCAAGACTTTAATTCCCAGAAGCCTAACGGCTGATCAGTGCTTTGGGGAATTGACTGAGGATTCTATGAATTTAAGACCAAAAACCAAAGTTTAGGAAAGACTGGTGTAGAAAGAATGTAACTTTTTTCCTCACACTCAGGAATTTGATGGCAATTACCAAGCTCTGTTTTGGGACAAGTGTCATAATGAAAGTAATGTAAAAGGCAGTTATATAATTACTTTTTAAAGTATAGCAAGTACTATTTTGGAAGCATGTACTTTTAAAAGAAATTTTTTTTAAAAGCCAAAGATATTTTAGGTTCCATGCCATTTCGCTGATGTAGAAGATAGAGTGATGGAAACCTGGGTTTGAATCTTTGTTCAGCCCTTGAAACTCATGGGTGTGAAATACGAAAGTAGTAAAACTCCTTCTTAAATCTCTCACACTCCTTGAAAGCTCTTTTGGGTGGTAATAACTCAGTGCTAATAATAATCATAATAATAATAATTTCGTGTCAGAAATTATTCTGGGTTGAAAGGATTTTTGCGGAAGAAATTCTGCTCAGGGAACGCCTAAATGAGGCTCCTTTCTTGTCCCCAAGAGCTGGGACAGAGGTGGATGCTCAATCCGTCATACAGTAGCCGGGTCTCGAACTGCTGACTTGCCAGCCTCCCAGCTAACAAGGCAAGCTTCTTAACCACAGCCCCTAACAACTCAGCGCTGACTTGACAGGATGTCATAGTTTAAGTTATTTGTAGCAGCCGCACAGCAAAGCAGGGCAGGTTTTTAATCAGTTTAGTTTGAAGGCAAGTCTCCCCATCTTCCCCCTTTTAGCCCAGCTAATAAACACACTTGGACTAGATACTTGAGAGGAAGAAAAATATCATTTACTCACAAAATGAGATCAGAGGATACATGTGCTCAGTTGTCTTGGTGAAGTTGCATTAGGTCAATAATGTAGGCAGGAAATCCAGATGAGTTAGTTTCTTCCAGCCATGTGGCCTGGAGGATGAAGGCACTCAAAAGGACACCTTTCCTCTTCCAAGAGCAGAAAGCAAGAGAGAGAAGGCCAGAACAAACAAAGGCCTTAAGACATGCAAATAGGGTCAAGTGACCACTGAGGCAGGAAAGAACCTTTCTAATTGTAATTAGAGACAAACAATGCAAAACAACGTCTTTTAGCTCAGGGTAGTCTTTCCTGCCTCTCTGGTTAGTACGTTAGTATTCACTGCATGCTGGGGTTGCACGAGAATGCTCAACACGTATAACATGCCATATTATTAACAATTAACTATGATTGTTACTGTATTGTTGTTGTATTGATTGTATGCCACCCTAAGTCACCACAGCAAGTGGGCAGCAATATAAATCTAAACAAACAAACAAAGAAACAAACAAATATTTGTACTAATGCACTGGTAATTTCCAACACCGGCTAATGCAATGGCCCCTACGTTGGGCTACCTTTGAGACTGGTTGTGGGTACTGGGGACTTTATTCTCACACTTTCACCTTTATAAAATTTGTTCTAGACCTGTTTTTAGTCTTCTTGGCACAAAATGATGTAAGTCAACCCAGGGGATGGTATACAAAGTTCCAACTTCTGTACATATATAAAGAGACATTAGGCCAATGGCACCAGGGTTAATAAATGACTGTAGGCAAAGATAAAAAAAGATCAACACATACCCCCTTCTAGGTCTCCCTGCTCAGAAACAGCCTGAATTTCCAAAGCTCCTCAGCACCTCCTAAGACCTAAATCATGGCGAAGTTCTTGGCCATAATTGTGGCATTGGTTCTCACCACAGGTAAGTGGATGGAGAATGCCAAATCCGCCTCTTTTGAGATGAGGGGGTTGTTCTACTTGAAAAACTAAAACTAGCTTCAAAAGCAAGCTGAATGGTTTATTCAGGAGGAAAAGGCGTCTATGATCAGTATGCATTTCAGATAATGAGAAATTTCTCCTTGACCAGTGTCTCTTTTTCTTCAGGTCCCTGGATTTTGATTATATTACACATTCTCACAAAGTCCCCAGGGTAAGATAGGCCTGTGGGAGAAATCTGGATCTTACAAGGTAATCTAGTGATTTCTCTCCAAAGTTTTTCTAGGCAGTAAACTTTGTCAAGGAAGTCCTGCCAAACTAAAAGCCATCCACTGGAAAGGGATCCTAAGAAATTATGGCTTTTAAACAGAGTATGCATGGGTGGTTTGTGAGTGAGAGAGTCAGAGAGAAGTTCCCCCTCATAAATCTGAGGCCAGATTTTGTCTATCACCTGATCTTCACACTTCACAGTAGGGCTGCAGTGGCTGAGTGGTTAAGAAGCGTGCCTTGTTAGCTGGAAGACCAGCCAGTCAGCAGTTCAAGACCTGGGTACTGCATGATGGACTGAGTGCCTGTCTATGTCCCAGCTCTTGGGGACATGAAAGGAGCCTCATTCGGGCATCCCCTGAGTGGAGTTTCCCCAGCAAAAAACATTTCAACCCAGAATAATTTCTGCCATGAAATTATTATATCTTCACAGTTCTGAACATGCAGTTTCATCTTCTGTAGCTGCAGTGCAAGATTCCCATCTAGCAAATGAAAAATTGAATTTGTCCAGATCATGGCCAGGAGAATCTCTCAAAAGGATCTTACAAAATACTTTGTGGGGTGCCGCTTTGGGGCCAGCATTAATGTGATCTCAGTTTGGAAGAAGGAGGCAGCAGAAAATGAGATGGCGAGATGGTATTGTAGACGCAATGGGCACAGAGCTGGGTGGGTTGAGGAGAATAGTGGAGGACATCATGGGTCGCAAAGGGTCAGAGTCGACTGTGCAACTGAACAAAAACAAGTTTGGAATCCTTGTAGGGAATCCTCAAAAGTCTTGTTTAGATGAGCACCTTTCAGATACTGAGTGAAGACGGGGATAGGTTACTATTGTACTAAGACCTACAGAAGTTGATCAGGGATCTTGTGGGCATCTAGCCCAACTTTTACTAGATCCAAGAAACTCCAATCTACAAAGATTGCCTTGCTTTTGTGATTTATCTTTTTATCTTAATGTTCCTTCCAGTCAGGTCAAGATATATCTGTATTTCCTTTCCCTCAGCCCTGAGAGCAAGGTCAAGAAAAGGAAATGGCTCGAAGTCACCTCTTGAGTGCTGTAGCTGCCCCTATTTCTGAGAATCCCCTATTCAGGGATATTGTGGCATTTCATTCATGAGGAAACTGACTCCAAGCTCACCTACGTTGTTTGAAGTAAATGTCCGTAACACTCTGGAATTGAAGCCCGCTCTGCAAATAGATGTTTTCAGGCCAATTACCAAGGAAATATAGAGAAGAATTCCCTTCCTAGAATATGATCTAATCCAAGGTGACATATGTTAAGGAAAGGGATGTGTGTTACCTCTATGGTGTTGTCCTGGATTTTTTTTTAAAAAAGAGATGTAAATTTGTTCAGGTTTCCAGAAGAGCAAATCCACCACATAACAATGAGTTGAGCAGATTTCCTGGCTGATCACATTGTGCTTTTGGGCAAAATCCACAACCCATTTCCACATTAGGTTTGTGTCACATCTGCGAACAAATGAGCACTGAAGTCTACATTTGGGGATGGAAACAGGGGGTCAGGATGGGAATGATGGATCAATTACAGTACTGTAATTACACAGTCCTTGTAAAGTCAGATCTCTGTTAATTCTGGAGAGTTGGTTTTGCAGGGGGTGAACAAAAAGGGAAACCATCAAAAAGGACTGGACGTTCCTAAAAGTGAACTTAAAGATGGCCTTAATTCTCCAAGAGTACCGTATATGCCGGCGTACAAGACGGCTGGGCGTATAAGATGACCCCCCAACATTTCCACTCAAAATATAGAGTTTGTTATATACTCGCCTATATGACTACCCCCTTTTCCGCACACCTTCCACACGCCAAATAAAACGTAAAAGAACATCAGATTTGATTTCAACATGTTAATTTATATTCAAATGCTTATGACATGCAGAAAAACTGTCACAAGGCTGTATGTTATCAAACATGTACAGTAAACATAAAACAGTGCAAGTTTATTAAACATAATTCACCAAAGACAATTCACTAAAGCTGAATGAAACAATAAAACTATGGGAGCTGCCATGCTGTTTGTTTTCTAATCTGTTAACCACACTGGAACTGTCAATGATAGAAGGAAGATAAGTCGCCTCAGTGAGGTGAGTAGAGGGGCATATAAGTCTAATTTAATAATAATAATAATAATAATAATAATAATAATAATAATAATAATAATAATAATAATAATAATAATAATAATAATAATAATAATAATAATAATAATAATAATAATAACAACAACAAATAGAGGAAGAGAGCAAGTGCCAGGGAAGTCCCTAGCAAGTTTGCTGGCGTGACAGTTTCCCTTTAAAAGCCTTCAAACTCCTGTTCGTCATCTGATATTAAAAGTTGTTATCGGATCCATCCCATAGGACCTTAACGTTATTCGATGCAATTCTCCTCCCCAGATTGCTTAATGTTATGTGAGGTAAACGTTATCTGAGGTAAACGTTATCCAAGGTATTACTATATTTTATTCAACTGAAGTGCACCCGGTATACAAGACGAGCCCCCCACTTGGAGGCATGTTTTTCAGGGGTAAAAAGTCGTCTTATACCCCAGCATATACGGTAGTTGAAGTGGGCCTTAATAACAAAAAAATGGAGTTGGAGGAAACATATAAGGTCATTGAGCCTAACCTTCTAACTGTTCAATGCTGGATTTCAAATCAAAATATAATACACTAATCAAGTAAACAATGCATTAATGTTGATAGTTAATCATAGTTTGACATAATTATTTGTTGGGACTCTATAAAGCAATAGTGCAGGGGTGCTCAAACATTTTGGGCCGTGGGGCAGTCACGTGGTTCCTCCCATCAGAGGCAGAATTAAAACATGCCTTTCAGTCTGTTTGCAATAGTATGAGATAGTTTTTAAGCTGCCATTTAAACCAGGGAATGGATCCAACCCCCAACACCAATTCATTCGATCCATGCCACCTTTGTCTCTCCCAGAAGTGGAAGTGCAACATGCCAATATGGGTGCATGCCAATATGGGTGCTTCTGGAACAAGGGCAGTGTGGGCCAGATGAATTGGTGTTGGTTTCGGGATCTGGCCCATGGGCCTTGGTTGGGCACCCCTGCGATAGTAGCAAAGAGGATGAGCAAAGAGAATGTAATTTCCCACTCTCCCCAGAATAATAGGCAGAACAAGAAAGGGTGGGGCAGATGTCAAGATAGCTTCTTGATGTAATTCTTAACAGCTGCCCAACCCTTTAGTGACTGCACAGACTTGGAGATTCCCCAGTGCCTGTTATCTTCAAGAAAAGTCGAAGGAAGGCATCGTTTTGGACCACCAGGGCCTAAGGCTTGGCAGCCCCTTGTTGCCTTGATTTTTATGGACATTGAAATTTGCAAGTTGATTTTCACCTCCAGGATCCCAGGCTAATGACTCCGGTGAAGCCACAAAGCCAAACATCACGGTGGAATTGTTGATGAATCCAACAGTGGAAGTTGTGATGAATCTTCCCTTGGTGGTTGCATGGTCATCTTTCAGGATATTTGACACAAAAACTAGCCGTGCTCTGTAGTAAGTAAATCCACTATACTGTATATGTAAAATCTTGCCCTATACAGTTCTAGCATTTGGCCTCCACTTTAGCTACCATGGTTCAGCACTGTACAATTGTGGGAAGGGTGATGGAGGTGGAAGGGTTAGCTGTGATTTATGGGGAATGCACAGGAGTGATCCAGTGAGGAATTCTAGTTCCCAAGTCAAACTACAACTCCCAGGACTTCATAGGATGAGCTTAGGATAGTTAAAGTGCTAGGATGCCATGGAGATGCTACACTTGATAAATATCCTAATAACAGAGGTAGGTTATGCTGAACCTGCCCAATGGCCCCTCTAAATTAGGATCATCCAGGTGTCTGGGTGAATGACCTACAGTATTCTAGGAGGTACCACAAGGCATGTGTTCAATGAGAGGTGACTCTAGATCAGTTCTCAACCTTTTAAACCCAGAGGCCGGGTCACGCTCCCTCAGACAGCTTTGGGTGCTGGAAAGCTATTTTGCCCTTCCTCCACCACATGGCACTTCCTGGTGTGGTGGAGGCTGTGGGGGGGACATGAAATGGTGCGGTGGGCCGCAGAGCAATCCCTGCTCTGGATGATCCAAAACAGTTTGAGATCATCTATTCTTTATCAACACAGAGGAATTGTTTCAGTCTTTTCTACAAGGAGCTGCCAGAAAAATGATCAATCAATCAAATCTTTATTATGGTCCAAGACCAGCATAGAGCAGCAAAGGGAACAGAGAGGAAAGAAATGCTCCCATTGGGCTGCTGGGCAGAGGGATGGGGCAAACTCTGTGCTGGAGTGAATGCACGGGTGCCTGCAGAGAGGGCTCTGACTGCCACCTCTGGCACGCATGTCATAGGTACGTGGCACCACTGACCTATGCTGTGGCGCTAGTAGTTTATTTGGCTGAAGGTCCTGCTAGGCTTGTGCTTCTGATTTTACACACTGCGGTGCAGAACCTGGCAGTGTTGTGGGTGAAGGTGGGTCTTTCATCAGGTAGCAGCCAGTGGGTGTATGTGCTGTTTGTCCGGCCAGGATATTTGCAGAGCAGCGGAGATATGAACTTCTTCTGGATGTCTCTATAAAAGGGGCAACTGCAGAGAACGAACATGTTCTGTGGTTTGACAGAAACCACAGAGGAATTATGTCCTTCCAAAAGTTTTAGCCTTTGTTTCACAAGAAGCTGCCAGAAATCAGATGTAGGAGACTTTTCCTCTCTAAGCATAGCCTGATTTGGGACAAGTTATCAATCTTTCAATAAATGACACCCCCTCCTCTTCTTCCTTTGTTTCTCAGCGAGATATTTGGGAATATCCCCCGCCGTTTAGACCGCATTGACACAGAGTTACCTCCAGAGTTGGTGGAAACGTACAAGCTGGTGACCAATGTACTAAAAGGTATTTTGGTGAAAGCTTCTAATCCCTTACATGAGTTACAGCGCAAGAAGGCCTTTACTGGACCGCTGATACCCATACTGTCACATTATTTTGACCCAGTCCTAGAGAGAGCGAGTCCACAGTTATATGCTTTCGAAGATACCTTTCTTGGCTGGATGAGAGAACTTTCCGACATATACCACAAATGGTTGCCACAGAAGATTCAAGGCCTGGAAAGTGAGTTTGCCTTTTACCTTGAAGAGTTGGAAGATGTTAAAGTCACTCTCCAACCCATGGTCGACCAAGCGATGACTCGTCTCAGACAAGGGTTGGAGGCTCTCCTCAAGAACCTAAAGCCTCACCTGAAACGTTTTCTGGAGGAGAACCAGGGCTTCAACGAAGAATTCAAGCAGTGGGTGAACACCCCTATATTTCCCCGAGACCCTTGATTTCCCCCTCCATCTCTAATGAAAAATGGATGCATCGTTGATGTGTGAAGATAACCAGGGCAAGGGAGGTTACTGAATTAATGGTGGGGAGTGATAATTAATCAAGTCCCATCTGGTTAATGCAATAAAGGAAATGCCTCCAAGAATGGCCGCTAGACTTTGTTTTATGTCATGTTAATATCTCATTGGTGGGATGGTAAACAGCATTCTGTGTGCTCCGGTGTCTAGTCGTACCTGCCACATGACCACAAATGAAACGACTAGATGGTATTGTAGATGCAATGGACACAGAGCTGGGTGGGTTGAGGAGGATGGTGGTGGACAGAGGTGCCTTGGAGGGCAATGGTCCATGGGGTCGCAGAGGGTCGGAATCGACTGTGCAACTGAACAACAACAAAAGGAGTGATCAGCAGGAGTGCTGACTTAGGCTTATGGTCATTGAAGTCCAAGAACACCTGGAGTGCCAAGGTTCACCATCACTGGCATAGGGTTTCATGTGTTGCCAAACCTGCACCACCCCTTGACTGAGGTTTCCTTCGATTTGATGACCAAAGGGTCTACTCCTTGCCAGAACCCTTTGGTTTTGCTCAAACATTTTCTCCTTTTTAAAATTTGTTCTAGTAGCCTTCTGGATTTGGACCTGGCATATGTCAACCCAGGGGATGGTGTACAAAAACCCCAGCACATGTAGAAAGAGAACATTAGGCCAATGGCACCAGGGTTAATGAATGACTGTAGGCAAAGATAAAAAGGGACATTACATCCCATTCTAGGTCTATCTGCTCAGACACAGCCTAAACTTCCAAACTTCTCAACTCCTACTAAACCATGGTGAAGATCCTGGCTATAATTGTGGGATTCATTCTCGTCACAGGTGAGTGGAGGAGGAAATACCAAATCCTGCTCTTTTGGGATAGGGGGGTTGTTTTATTTGATCATTTTACACTTGTCTGTTTGAAAATCAAGCAGAATGCTGCCAAGATTTATCCAGGAGGAAAGGCAGCCAAGAATCAGCATGCACTTCAGATCATGAGAAACCTCTCCTTGTCTAGCGTCTCTTTTCCAGAAGAGTAAATCCACCACATAACAACTAGTTGACCAGAGTCCCTGCCTGATCACATTGTGTTCTTGGGCTAAAGCCACAACCCATTTCTATGACACTGAATGGAGCTACATTAGATTTGTGCCACATCTCCATCCAACTTGGCACTAAGGTCTACATTTGGGGATGAAAACAGGGGTTGGGTGGGGAAAATGGATCAATTAATTACACAGTCCTTGAAAAATTGGATCTCTGTTAATTCTGGAGAATTGGTTTTGCAGGGGGTCAAAAAAAGGGAGGCCATCAAAAAGGAACAGGATTTTTATTTATTTATTTAAATTTTTATACTGCCCTTCTCGCCGGGGCGACCCAGGGCGGTTTACAACGTCATAAAAGTATAATAAAACCCAAACCAAACCCATTGATAAAAAAACTTCAAAATTACAATTATAAAATTTAAAACGTTTTTTAAATTTATAAAAATCCACAGGTCCCAATAATAATTTTAAAAACTTAAAAACTTAAAAACAAAAGATTAAAAAGATTAAAAGACCAGAGGGGAGAGGGAGCTCAAACAAGCCAGCGAGCTGGGGTCATGGTACCGCCAGGACCCCATACCTGTCCCGCCAGTCATGTTTTTAGGTTCTTCCTAAAAGACAGCAAGTCCATCTGAAGACGTAGCTCAGTTGGTAGGAGTGAACTTAAAGATGGCCTTAATTGCCCAAAAACAGTTGAAGTAGATGTTAATAATAGAATAATGGAGTTGGAGGGAGCGTATAAGGTCATACTGAACCACTGAACTCACAGGTTCTCAACATTTCCATGCCATGGGCTGGGTCACGCTCTCTCTGTCAGCTTCAAAGGGGTGACCATTTTGTTTCTCAAATGCCCTTGGAGGGATGGGGAACACATGAAATGGCATTGTGGTCCAGATCTGGCCCACAGGCCCTAGGTTGGGAAAAACCCCTGCCCTAACTGCTCAATGCTGGATTTCAAATCCAAATATAATGTACTAAATAAGGAAACATTGCATCAATTTTGATAGTTAATCATGGCTTGACATAATTATTCGTGGGGACTCTATGAAGCAATAGTGGCAAAGGAGATGAGCAAAGAGAATGTAATTTCCACCTCTCCCCAGAATAATAGACAGAACGAGAAAGAGTGGGGCAGATGTCCAGATAGTTTCTTGATGTATGTCTTGACAGCTGTCCGGTCAGGATATCTTTTAGTGACTCCACAGACTTGGAGATTCCCCAAAGCCTATTATTTTCAAGAAAACTTGAAGGAAGGCATCCTTAGTTTTAGCCCATCCAGGCTTAAGGACTGGCAGCGCCTTGTTCAACAGAATAATTGTTCTATGTTGCCCTGGTTTTGATGGACTTTGAAATTTGCAAGTTGATTTTCACTTCCAGGATCCGGTGAAGCCTCAATGCGAAACATAACGGTGGATGTGTTGATTGATCAAGCAGAGGAAATTGTGAAGAGTCTTCCCTTTACTGTTGGCTGGCCACTTATGCATATGCTTCACTCGAAAACTGGCCATGCTCTGTAGTAAGCAAATCCACTATACATGTAAAATCTACCCTGTACAATTCTAGCAGTTGGGCTCTACTTTAACTACCATGGTTCAACACTGTAAAATTGTGGGATGGGTGATGTAGGTGGAAGTGTTTGTTGTGGTTTGTGGGAGGGCAAAGGAGTGTTCTAACCAGGAATTCTAGGTCCCTGGCCGAACTACAACTCCCAGGATTCCATGGGATGTAGCAAGGATAGTTAAATTGCTAGAATCGCATGAAATTGCCCAATGGCCCTTCTAAACTGGGGTCATCTTGGTGAATGACCTGTTCCTCTCCATGTAGTCCATATAGCCAATGAGAGGTGGCTCTGGATTATGCAAAATAGCTTGAGATCATCTATTCCTTATCAACACAGAGGAATTGTGTCTCTCCAAATACTCAGCCTTTTCTACAAGGAGCTGCTAGAGGTCAAATGTAAGAGACCTTTGCTTTCCAAGCACAGCCCGATTGGGGACAAACTACAGTACAGTATCTCTCTTTCACTAAAATGCACACTCCCCCTTCTTTTTCCTTTGTTTCTCAGTGACATCTATGATAATATCAGCCGCAGATTTGATCAATTTGACAAAGAGTTACCTCCAGAGTTGGTAGAAACATACGACCTGGTGACCACTGTACTAAACGGTATTTTGGAGAAAGCTGCTGTTGCTGTACGTGAGCTAGGGCACAGGAAGGCCATTACTGGACCGCTCAGATCTGTACTGTCACATTATTTTGACCCAGTCCTAGAGAGAGCAACTCCACTGATAAAGGCTTTCAGACACATGTTTGGAGGCTGGATTAGTGGATTTTTTGACATATACGGACAATGGTCGCCAGAGCAGGTAAGAGACCTGGAAGGTAGGTTCTCCTTCTACCTCGAAGAGTTGGAAGCTGCTAAAATCACTCTCCAACCGACGATCGACCAAGCGATGACTCATCTTAGGCAAGGACTAGAGGCTCTCGCCAAAAACCTGAAGCCTCACCTGAAACGTTTTCTGGAGGAGAACAAGGAATACAAGGAAGAATTCCAGCAGTGGGTGAATACCCCTATATTTCCCCCAGTCCCTTGATTTTCTCTCCATGTTTAATGGGAAATGGATGTATCATTGACCTATAAAGATAACCAGGGTGATGGTTTTTTTTACTTAATTAATGGTGGGGAGTGATAATTAATCAAGCCCCGTCTGGTTGATGCAATAAAAGAAATGCCTTCAAGAATGGCTGTTAGACTCTGTCATGTTAATATCTCATCGGTTGGAAGGTAAAAAGCATTCTGTCTGTTCCGATGTCGAATCATGCCTACCACATGACCGCAGACACGTCTGCAGATGCAGACAGCGCTGGCTCTTCGGCTATGAAACAGAGATGAGCACTGAACCCTAGAGTCGGATTCGACTGGCTTTCAAGCAAGGGTGACCTTTACCTTTACTATCTCATTAATTGTCTGGATGTTGATTAAAAGATACATTCATACACATATAGGCCTTCTCCCAGGGCTTACTTAGACCTTTTCATAACTTTCTGGTTTTGGACATGGCGTCAATTGTCCTATGAGACCCAGGTATGAAGATCTAAGAGAGTTGAGCTATCAGGGGTAATGAGTGAGAAAGGCAAAGGTGGAAAGGAAAAATTCACCTTTTCAAAATCTCTCCCCCCCCCCCCATCACCTCACCTGAGCGTCTAAATTTTCCCAGCTACCTACTAAATCTTGACCATGCTCCTGGCAATAATTATTGCGCTGGTTCTCAACATAATAATAATACTAGTAATTTTGTGTCAGAAATTATTCTGAGTTGAAAGGAATTTTTCTGCAGAAACTCCACTCAGGGGATGCCCAAATGAGTCTCATTTCATGTTCCCAAGATCTTTCCCCACCGAAGAGGTCCCTATTTATCTACTTGCAATTTCTTGTTCTGTGCTAGGGTGACTGCATGGGTGCCCACAGAGAGGTCTCTGAGCGCCACCTCTGGCACCCGTGTCATAGGTTTGCCACCACTGGCTTAGTGGTTAAGACACTGAACTTGATGACTGGGAAATCAGCAGTTTAAGACCTGAGTACTGCATGAAGGAGTGAGCTCCATCCCAGCTCCTCCATCTTAGCAGTTTGAAAGCAAGAAATTACAAGTAGATAAGTAGGTACCGCTTTTGGTGGGAAAGGTGACAACATTCCATGCATCCTGGCATTTAGTCAGTCCTGTCACATAACCATGAAAACATCTACAGATGCAGACAGCGGACGCTCTTTGGCCATAAACCTTTGGTTTTGGACTTCAATTCCCAGAAGCCTAAGTCAGTTCCCAGAAGCACTGATCAGCCAATGGACTGACTTAGTCTTCTGCGAATTGGAGGCCCCCTGTGGTTCCTGGGCCGTACATTGGGAAACACTCCTTGCCGTAGGGCAGGAGTGATAGATGGGGAAGAAGCAGAAGCAGTGACAGACTTTACATTCTTAGGATCCAAGATCACTGCAGATGGGGATTGCAGCCATGAAATAAAAAGGCGACTGATTCTTGGGAGACAAGCTATGAGAAACCTGGGGAGCATAGTGAAAAGTAGAGACATCACATTGCAACCAAAAATTCACATAGTCAAAGCAGTGGTATTTCCAGTAGTAACGCATGGTTGTGAGAGCTGGACCATTAGGAAAGCTGAGCGCAGAAGAATAGACACCTTTGGAATGTGGCGTTGGAGGAGAGTTTTGAGAGTCCCCAGGAGAGCGAGGAGAACAAATAGGTTGATTCTAGAAGAAATCAACCCTGACTGTTTCCTAGAAGGTCAAATAGTGAAGATGAAGCGCTAAAGTACTTTGGACATCAAATGAGAAGAGAGGATTCACTTGAGAAAGCCTTGATGCTGGGAAAGGTGGAGGGCAAAAGAAGAAGGGGGCGACCAAAAATGAGATGGCTAGATGGTATTGTAGATGCAACGGGCATAGAGCTGGATGGGTTGAGGAGGATGGTGGTGGACAGAGGTGCCTTGGAGGGCAATGGTCCATGGGGTCGCAAAGTGTCGGACTTGATTATGCAACTGAACAACAACAAAAGGAGTGATCAGCAGGAGTGCTGACTTAGGCTTATCGTAATTGAAGTCCAAGAACATCTGGAGTGCCAAGGTTCACCATCACTGGCGTAGGATTTCATGTGTTGCCGAACCTGCACCACCCCTTGACTGAGGTTTCCTTTGACTTGATGACCAAAGGCTCTACTCCTTGCCAGAACCCTTTGGTTTTGCTCAAACATTTTCTCCTTTTTAAAATTTGTTCTAGTAGCCTTCTGGATTCGGACCTGGCATATGTCAACCCAGGGGATGGTGTACAAAACCCCCAGCACATGTAGAAAGAGAACATTAGGCCAATGGCACCAGGGTTAATGAATGACTGTAGGCAAAGATAAAAAGGGACATTTCATCCCATTCTAGGTCTATCTGCTCAGACACAGCCTAAACTTCCAAACTTCTCACCACCTACTAAACCATGGTGAAGATCCTGGCTATAATTGTGGGATTCATTCTCGTTCCAGGTGAGTGGAGGGGGAAATACCAAATCCTGCTCTTTCGGTATGGGTGTGTGTGTTTTATTTGATCATTTAAAACTTGTTTGTTTGAAAAGCAAGCAGAATGCTGCCAAGATTTATCCAGGAGGAAAGGCAGCCAAGAATCAGCATGCATTTCAGATCATGAGAAACCTCTCCTCGTCTAGCGTCTCTTTTTCATTAATTCCCTGGGTTTTGTCACCCTGAGGTGAACATAAGGTAGGGGAAAGGACTTGTGTGTTGCCTCTATGGAGTTGTCTGGGATAATTAAAATAGGTTGTAAATTTGTGCAGGTTTCCAGAAGAGCAAATCCACCACATAACAACTAGTTGACCAGATTCCCTGCCTGATCACATTGTGTTCTTGGGCTAAAGCCACAACCCATTTCTATGACACTGAATGGAGCTACATTAGATTTGTGCCACATCTGCATCCAACTGAGCACTAAGGTCTACGTTTGGGGATGAAAACAGGGGATGATGGGGGAAAATGGATCGATTAATTACACAGTCCTTGAAAAATTGGATCTCTGTTAATTCTGGAAAATTGGTTTTGTGGGGGGTCAAAAAAAAGGGAGGCCATCAAAAAGGAACAGGATGTTCCTATAAGTGATCTTAAAGATGGCCTTAATTGCCCAAAAGCAGTTGAAGTAGATGTTAATAATAGAATAATGGAGTTGGAGAGATCGTAGAAGGTCATAGTGAACCACCGAACTCACAGGTTCTCAACATTTTCATGCCATGGGCTGGGTCACGCTCTCTCTGTCAGCTTCAAAGGGGTGGCCATTTTGTTTCTCAAATGCCCTTGTAGGGATGGGGAGCACATGAAATGGCATTGTGGTCCAGATCTGGCCCACAGGCCCTAGGTTTGGAACCCCTGCCCTAACTGCTCAATGCTGGATTTCAAATCCAAATATAATGTACTAAACAAGGAAACATTGCATCAATTTTGATAGTTAATCATGGCTTGACATAATTATTCGTGGGGACTCTATGAAGCAATAGTGGCAAAGGAGATGAGCAAAGAGAATGTAATTTCCACCTCTCCCCAGAACAATAGACAGAACGAGAAAGAGTGGGGCAGATGTCCAGATAATTTCTTGATGTAGGTCTTGACAGCTGTCCGGTCAGGATATATTTTAGTGACTCCACAGACTTGGAGATTCCCCAATGCCTATTATTTTCAAGAAAACCTGAAGGAAGGCATCCTTTTAGCCCATCCAGGCTTAAGGACTGGCAGCCCCTTGTTCAACAAAATAATTGTCCTAAGTTGCCCTGGTTTTAATGGACTTTGAAAATTGCAAGTTGATTTTCACTTCCAGGATCCCTGGCTATTGATTCCAGTGAAGCCTCAACGCCAAACATAACGGCGGATGTGTTGATCGATCAAGCAGTGGAGCTTGTTAAGAGTCTTCCCTTTGCTGTTGGCTGGTCATTTATCAAGACTTTTGACACGAAAACTGGCCATGCTCTGTAGTAAGCAAATCCACTATACTTACATGTAAAATCTACCCTGTACAATTCTAGCAGTTGGGCTCTACTTTAACTACCATGGTTCAACACTGTAAAATTGTGGGATGGGTGATGTAGGTGGAAGTGTTTGTTGTGGTTTGTGGGAGGGCAAAGGAGTGTCCTAACTAGGAATTCTAGGTCCCTGGCCGAACTACAACTCCCAGGATTCCATGGGATGAAGCAAGGATAGTTAAATTGCTAGAATCGCATGAAATTGCCCAATGGCCCTTCTAAACTGGGGTCATCTTGGTGAATGACCTGCTCCTCTCCATGTAGTCCATATAGCCAATGAGAGGTGGCTCTGGATTATGCAAAATAGCTTGAGATCATCTATTCCTTATCAACACAGAGGAATTGTGTGCCTCCAAATACTCAGCCTTTTCTACAATGAGCTGCTAGAGATCAAATGTAAGAGACCTTTTCTTTCCAAGCACAGCCTGGTTTGGGACAAACTATCTCTCTTTCACCAAATGACACTCCCCCCTTCTTTTTCCTTTGTTTCTCAGTGGCATCTTTGATAATATCAGCCGCAGATTTGATCAATTTGACAAAGAGTTACCTCCAGAGGTGGTAGAAACATTCGACCTGGTGACCACTGTACTAAAAGGTATTTTGGAGAAAGCTTCTACTGCTGTACGTGAGCTAGAGCGCAGGAAGGCCATTACTGGACCGCTCAGATCTGTACTGTCACATTATTTTGACCCAGTCCTAGAGAGAGCAAGTCCACAGATAAAGGCTTTCGGAGACACGTTTGGAGGCTGGATTAGTGGATTTTTTGACATATACGGACAATGGTTGCCAGAGCAGGTAAGAGACCTGGAAAGTAGGTTCTCCTTCTACCTCGAAGAGTTGGAAGCTGCTAAAGTCACTCTCCAACCGACGATCGACCAAGGGATTACTCGTCTTAGGCAAGTGGTGGAGGCTCTGGCCAAGAACCTGAAGCCTCACCTGAAACGTTTTCTGGAGGAGAACAAGGAATACAAGGAAGAATTTCAGCAGTGGGTGAATACCCCCATATTTCCCCCAGTCCCTTGATTTTCTCCCCATGTTTAATGGGAAATGGATGTATCATTGATCTATAAAGAAAACCAGGGTGGGTTTTTTTTTCTGAATTAATGGTGGGGAGTGATAATTAATCAAGCCCCGTCTGGTTGATGCAATAAAGGAAATGCCTTCAAGAATGGCTGTTAGACTCTGTTTTATGTCATGTTAATATCTCATCTGTGGGAAGGTAAACAGCATTCTGTGTGCTCCAGTGTCTAGTTATGCCTGCCACATGACCACAGAAATGTCTGCAGATCCAGACGGCGCTGGCTCTTTGGCTATGAAACAGAGATGAGCACTGAACCCTAGAGTCCAACATGGGTGACCTTTACCTATACCTTTAATATCTCATTAATTGTCTGAACGAGAATGGCAAAGGTAGAAAGGAAAAATTTACCTTTTCAAATCCCCCCCCCCCCATCACCTCACCTGAGCTTCTAAATTTTCCCAGCACCTACTAAATCTTGACAAAGCTCCTGGCAATAATTATTGCGCTGGTTCTCAACATAATAGTAATTTTGTGTCAGACATTATTCTGAGTTGAAAGGATTTTTGCTGGAGAAACTCCACTCAGGGGATGGCCAAATGAGTCTCCTTTCATGAATTGACATCAAGGGCCGAATCTTGCCAACAGACCATAGTTTGGGGACCCTTGCCTTAAATAGCATAAGATAAAATAGTGGTTATTTGGTGGGAGGTGTGGCAAACTGAAGAAAACATGTTATCCCTGGGGACCATGTTTAGATGCTAGGTTGCCTTTCACACACTTCGCTATTGTAGTTGGGGAAAAGATAGTGAAGCTGATCAACGTGGCAATCCTAGGTGACTGTCAGGTGGAAGAAAAAGAGGCTGAAAAGGTCACAAAATATCAGGATCTGATTGAACTCCCAACCTCTATAGCCAGATACAAAACCACACAGCTATCCAGCCAACTTCTGTTTACCTGTCTGCACCTGATTTCTAACCCCATTACACTCCACATGAAAATCCACAATCATTTATTACCTCTCCAACCTCCCAGCCCCACAAAGGAGGACAGAGACAACACAGGTGGCTCATTCACTAGTTATTTTATTGCTCCAACAAAGGGTACAGTCCTGACATGTCGTAAGTTAGACGATGCCCTTTCTTGGACACGTGAACAAGCAGATGACAACTTCCCTCTCTCCCCGTCCTGTTCTATCCCTGACCTGCGTTGCTCAGCCTGATCTTCACTGGAATTGCTCCACAATGGAGGACCAGACAGTGCTGAGCTGTTCTTGAAAGTCCTGGGCGTAGGGTTTCAAGTTCTCCCGGACCTGCTCCACCCCTTGGGTGAGGCTTCCTTGGACCTGTTGGGCGAAAGGTTCCACTCCTTGCCGGAATTCTTCGATTTTGCTCTTCAGGTCTTCCGCAAATGGTTCCAGCTGAGCTTGGACCTCTTTCATGTTCTGTTGGAAATTTGTGGCCAGCTCGGCGCCGTAAGGCAAGGCCTGTCGTACCTTCTCCGTCTGTTGCTCCACCTGGCCCAGCAGCTCCTCGGCGTAAGGGGCCAAGCGTTCTTGCAGAGTGCTGATGCCTCCCTGAACCTTCTCGTTGAGTCTGCTGGCCAACGGTTGGACTTTCTCATGCAGCTTCTGAAGGTCAGCAATGGCCTTCTGGATCATGGTCTGAGCAGCTGGCGGAAGCTGTTTCCGCAGTTTTGCCTGGTAGCTTTTGGTGCTCTTGATGGTGTCGGTGATACGGGAGCTGTGGAGAAAGAATGACATATTAGGACGGGAGAAACGGGCAAATACGCTACATTATGTCTTCATATCCCCTCCCCCCCCCCCGGCGCACATCTAGGGAACTTGTTTTCAACAACTGGTCACCCCAATGTTTTGAACTTCAGATTCGAGAATCCCCTGACCGTCATCCACCCTGGCTGGGATTTCTGGGAGCTGGTAGCCAAATACATCTGAAAAGCCAAAGATCAAGAACAGCTGCATCAGAATGACCCATACAGTGTGATGAAGGAACAGATGAAAACAAGTGTGTCTTCTCATGCTGCTGTTGAATATGCTGCCACAGGAAGAGTCACTAAGTCAAGGTCACATTACACGATGCAATGAACATGTCATTAGAATCAGTGTTCCCTTTGAGATGTGATAGTCTGCTTATTGTAACATGAAACCTGACTCAGTTTGCACTTGGAAGATTCCATAATGGGCTATCTCATGGATTCAGTGGTGGCGAACCTTTTAGAGACCAAGTGCCCAAACTGCCACCCCAAACCCACTTATTTATTTCAAAGTGCCAACACGGCAACAGGAGAGGGCGGAAGCGCTCCCATTTGGCTGCTGAGCAGAGGGGCAGGATGAACTCTGTGCTGGGGGGAGGGAGGAAGCGCTCCCATTGGGCTGCTGGACAGAAGGGCAGGGTGAACTTTGTGCTGGGGGTGCCCACAGAGAGGGCTTCAAGTGGCACCTATGGCATGCATACCATTGGTTCACCACCAGCGGCCTAAACTGATGAGGACAAATAATATAAAGCAAAGTAATCAAAATTATATACTGCTCCATAGCGCTTAGTACACTCCGGGTGGTATACAAGTTTATGAGCATTTTGCCCCCCACATGCTGGGTACTCATTTTACTGACATTTGAAAGATGGAAGGGTGAGTCAACCTTGCGCTCTGGTCAGGATCGAACTCACAATCTTTTGGCTGCATCACAGCAATTTAACCACTGCACCACCAGGGCTCCGGGTGTAAAATATTCTTTACATTCCTACTTCATGCCTCCGTTTCCAATTAAGACGTGTCATAACCTCCCATTTTGATATTCAAGATACCCTTTACTACCTAAGTAACAAACACCAACCTACTTTCTAGTACGTTCGAAAGCAAGAAATTGCAAGTAGATGAATAGGTACCACTTGGGTGGGAAAAGGTAACAGCATTCTGTGCACACCAGTGTCTAGTCATGCCTGCCACATGGCCACGGAAATGTCTGAAGACACAGACAGGCTCTTTGACTATCCATGGAGATAAGCACCATCTTCTAGCGACAGATAAGACTGGCTTTTGAGCAAGGAAGACCCTGACCTTTGTGTAAACAAACACCCACTTTTTAGACAGTGCTGGATTACTAAGAATGAACCTGTCCTCTCCATATATGTTTTCCTAGAACTCTAGAAAGAAGATTGAGAAGGAGATCACCTCCCCGCTTTGATGCTGTTATCAAAGTCAACATTCAGCCAGGGCACTGCTGCCAATCTGTTCTGGGTCAGGACAACCTGTAATTGAGGAAGGGGCAGGTCGGAAGTGTGATAAGGACTTTTGCCAAACCCATCCTGTCCACTTACTTGAGTTCCTTGCCAAACTCTGAATTACGGATCGACTCCAAGTTGGCTGAAGTTATCTGGGTAACCTTGTCGAGGTACTGTTGGATGGTACTATGGATATGCCCCAGCCGTGGCGTGGCAGATTCATCGCGAAGAGCTGAAACCTGAGAGGCTGCAGGAAGGAGAAAGAAGACCAAAATAAAATAAAAACGCTTCCATGCATGACAAAGTTATGGCCTTTATTTGGGACTCTTGTCTCTAAATAGAAGGAACAAGCGCCACCCCCCAATTTGACATGAGCCTGGATAATTTTACTACAGTTTTCAACTCAAAATTGGAATACTCAGACTTATGAATATTTCCAGAGTGTTTGTAAAATCTCAGATGGGAGAGATCTCCTAAGATTGCTGGCCCCCATAACTGTTGAAGTGTGAGGAACATCTTTAGAAGATCTAGTCCAGGAACAGATCTACTTTATGCTTTATATTTTACGCAAAATCAGTTGACGTCACTGTTAATGAAGCCATGCGTAGAGTGACAGGATGCCTCAAACCTACACCAGTTGAGAAAATATGCCCTCTTGTTGGTCTTGCTCCACCTAAGATCAGGAGAGAAGTAGCAGTCGATGCCAAGAGAACTAAGCAAGCAAAGGACCCTTGACACCCTCTGAACGGTGATGAGCCTCAAGTCCATGGGTCAGATCCAGGAAGAGCTTTATGGCAAGGACAAACATTCTTGAGGGTACGCAAGAGGAAAACCAAATTAGAAGATGGAAGAAGGAGCTCACCAGACAAGGGACATTAAAGGAGGAGATGGCTGAGGAACTCAACCTCCCCTACGTGACTTGGAGGACCCTGAATCAGCTGAGGGTTGGAGTCCCTAAACATAAGACCAACAGGCTCAAGTGGGGTCTGCTGGCAGACAATAACACACAGTGTGAATGTAGAGAGTCCGGCTTATTTACTGGTCTGTTGATTGCTGCCAGAAACATGCACGGATGAGGACAACAACAAAGCAAAGAAAGTGGCTTCATTTTGGCAGTCTAGGGTTTGATTGGGACACGAGAAGTACCACTTTCATTGCCATGGCTCTGTTCCAGGGAGTCTTAGGATTTATAGTTTGGTAAGGAACTTAAAAAGTTTATCTCCTGTGATTCAGTGTAATGCATGG
Organism: Furcifer pardalis; assembly: GCA_030440675.1. Classification (NCBI taxonomy): domain Eukaryota; kingdom Metazoa; phylum Chordata; class Lepidosauria; order Squamata; family Chamaeleonidae; genus Furcifer; species Furcifer pardalis. The sequence goes on from CP126890.1 coordinate 310,418,237, forward strand.
AAACCATCCAATGGAGAACCGTTAGACCAAAACATCCCAGGATCCATAAGATGGATACAATCGCAGTTAAACCGCTATCAAACTGCTATAACTGTGTAAAGCAGGTAAATGTGAGGTCACAGCTAAGCCAGGCATTTTGAGGTAAGTCTTGCAGTGACCAGAGCAAGTGCCTTTCTTTAATGCTAAACATTTTGAATTATTCTATTTTCTATTGTAGTTTTTAAAGTCCTTTATTGCTCTGCCAAACTGGAAGTTGTAACTCAGAGGAGTTCTCAACCTTTTTAAGCCAAGGGCTGGGTCACACTCCCTCAGACAGCTTCAGATGCCAGACAGCCATTTTGCCCTTCCTACACCACATGGCACTTCCTGGTGTATTGGAGGCAGTGGGCCCCCCACATGAAATGGTGTCATGGGCCACGTCTGGCCCACAGGTTGAGAATCCCTGTTCTAACTGAACCAAGAACGAATAGATCTTTTTTTCTTGCAGAAAAAGGGAATAAAGCCTTATCTATCAGAAATATACAACTATTTTAGATCGTAACAGCTGGACAGCTCGCCTTGAAAGAGAACATTTTAGGCTGTTAAAAGACTAAACTATTCCATGAATGTCTGACAAATATCCAAGAACAACATTCAACATCAACAAGCCTAAATCTTGCTTTAAAAATATTTGTAAAGTAAATACTTTTTAATCTCCTTGTAGTGGAACCGTTTATAACGGAACTCCTTGTAATTAAACAGTTGATTTATTTATACACTAGTAGTCAACTATTGACTCAAACATCCCTTTCTTTTCTCTCTGCAGAATTTCCCAAACAGTTATACGGGTAGCATACAAATTAGATAAGTATAGCAACCGCAGGATGCTTACACATTCAGCAACCCACTCTCTCCAGACTCTTAATAAACACTATGCTTTTGTAGTAACTAAATACTAAACAGAATGAACCTCAATTGCTGAGGCCCAATTTCAGAAATAGCTGCCCCTGTTGAACTTCATACTTTCATGTGGCCGTAAAAATGACTGATCAGCTATGGGAGTTCTGTGGTGTATTTTTCTAAATTTGCTTTAATTTGTTTTTTTTTTTAAATTAGGATATTCACCTTTGTTGCCAGAAATGGGCAATAGAATGGAGAGAGAAAACAGACAAAGATGGGGAGATGGCATCAGAAACTCACCTGAAAAGATGGCCAAAGCCAGAAAAACGGCGGAAAACTTCATGGTAGAGATGACTCAAGGCACTGAAGAGCAGAAAAATTAGAAATGTCAAGTAAGAGGATCAAGAGATCAATTTATGGGGTTGCCAAAGGAAGGACAGGGTGACCACTTTGTCATTCATTAACCCGGTGCTCCAAAAATTTTTGGCAACAGCAAACGCTCCTCCTCGACTAGATCATAAGTTCTCATCTTTGGATACTGCAACTAATGCAAAAAAAAAAAAAACCCAACAGTAAAACGTTTGAGAGGGAGAACAGAATCCCTCCAAGGGGCCATCCTTAAACTGAGTATTATCCTCTGAAAATAACAATAACAGTTATATACTGCCCCATCTCCTGCCAGCCTAGCAGTTCAAAAGCAAGGAATTGCAAGTAGATAAATAGGTACCACTTCAGTGGGAAAGGTAAACAGTGTTCCATGCGCTCCGGTGTCTAGTCAAGCCTGCCACATGGCCATGGAAACATCTGCAAACACGGACAGCTCTGGCTCTTTGGGTGTAAACAGAGATGGCACCAACTCCTGAGAATTAGACATGACTGGCTTTTGATCAAGCAAGACCTTGAATTTTACTTATATATTCACTTATATATCTCCCAGAATGACTCTACAAGTTTCTTGGCTGAGCAAGGATTCGAACCCTTGCCTCTAACCTTCAATATAGGTGCACTGTGTCTACAAAACATGCCCATGACATCGGCTTCTCATGACATAACCTTGCCTTCTCCAAGATGGCATTTTTTCAAGTTTCCAGGGTAAAGCAGCTTCCAGGGTAAAGGGGGGAGGAAATCATTTGTTGGTGGACGGTGTTAATTAAATATCTAATTGAAGGATTCAAAGAGGCAGCTTTCAGTTCCTAAGTTCCTAGAGCATTGTTCAGGCAATGGAGGACATTAAACCATAGAAACGGCACAATCCACAAGACAAACCTCTTCCCAGTTCAATTCTAGAAAGGCAAACCCAGTCACTAGCTAAATTAAACTCAAATTAAAAGTCTTTCATTCACTTTGATTGGAGGGACACTAAAAGTTTCTGAAACCTTTCTGAACTTCTCTTCTTTCTTTTCTTCCTCCTTCTTCTCTTTTGGCTTAAAATGTTGTTCGTTGCCTTCTCATACACAAGTTTATTTACTCAAATTACCCCCGCCAAGATCAATTTATGGACGTTTATTTCTCTGAATAGGGGCTGCTGTGGTTAAGAAGCTTGCCTTGTTAGCTAGAAGGATGGCAAGTCGACAGTTTGAGACCCAGGTACTGCATGACAGATTGAGTGCCTGCCTCTGCCCCAGCTCTTAGGGACATGAAAGGAGCCTCATTTGGGCATTCCCTGAGTGGAGTTTCTTTCGCAAAAATCCTTTCAACCCAGAATTATTTCAGGCACAAAATTATTATTATTACTTCTCTGAATGGAGATCTAACAACCAGGACTGAAGGGGGCTACCTTCCAATACAGGGTTAAGAGCAAATGCATGGAACTTGTGAACTTCCAGAAGTTGTTTTGCTATGGTCCTTGGCTGTTTGACATGCTCAACTCATTCCTTGATGTAAGCCGCTCAGAGTCGGGTTCACCCGATTGGGGTGGGGTAGCAAATGCAATAAATAATAAAATAAATAATAATTCCCCGTATAAAAAGATGCTGTCAGTTTGTTTGAAAATCAGCTTTGATTAAAGCAAGAACAGGCAAAGTTTTGATTTACACAGAGCTCCTAGTGGCCTGTTATTACCCATGTACACAAAAGGGCACAAGTTATCATAAAGGTCACCCTTGCTTGAAAGCCAGTCGTATCTGACTCTAGGGCTCAGTGCTCATCTGTTTCATAGCCGAACAGCCAGCTCTGTCTGCTTCTGCAGATGTTTCCGTGGTCATGTGGCAGGCATGACTAGACACCAGGGTGCACGGAACACTGTTTACCTTATCACTGAAGTGGTCCCTATTTATCTACTTGCAATTTCTTGCTTTCAAACTGCTACGTTGGAAGGAGCTGGGACAGAGACAGGAGCTCATTCCGTCGTGCAGTACTTGGGTCTCGAACTGCTGACCTGCCACCTTCCAGTCAGCATTTTAGCCACTGCAGTTCCTTCAAGTTTTCATACATACTGCTTTTAGGTGCTTTAAATGGGGACTCCTCTAATTCACAACTATTGTCTTCATCTAACATGACATTGATCAAAAATCAAGAAAATGCCTGGTGTAATTTGGACTTTTTAATAGTGTTCACTTTGTTAGCACAGCATCAAAGCAATGTTGAGGTCTTTGTGCTAATCGGCTAAAATCCTTGGCTTCAGCTCACTGCAATTTCAGGCCAGATTGTGTTATTGGTGCACACCTGACTTCATTATATACAAGAATTGTCAATTCCACATGCAGTAAAAGCCAGTTGTGTTTGATTCTAGGGTTCAGTGTTCATCTCTGTTTACAGCCAAAGAGCCAGCGCTGTCTGCACCTGTAGACATTTCTGTGGCCATGTGGCAGGCATGATGCCACCAGAGCACACAGAAGTTACCTTTCCCGCCAAAGCGGTATCTATTGATCTACTTGCAATTTCTTCCTTTTGAAACTGCTAGGTTGGCAGGAGCTGGGACAGATGGTGGGAGCTCACTCAGTTGTGCAGCACTTGGGTCTCGACCTGCCGACCTTCCAGTCGACAAGTCCAGCATCTTAACCATTAAGCCACTGCAGTCCCATTTCCCTGGCTAGAAAACCCTGTAAAGGGTTTCACAGGAATTGACTGGAAGGCACGCCCTCGTTTTGAACCGTTTCCAGAAACGTGCAAAAATACAAAAGCAAACTGGAATGCTTTTGCACAAAAATACGAGTGGGTCACCCAAGCCCAATGCAGTCCAGCCAACACCCTTCCTTTAGCACCTCAGGGGATGTCCGCCTTACCCAGCTCTGCAGGTTGAGGGTTCCTCTCGAGTAGCCTGTTTTCGTGACTTCCACCTGTATTTATAGCTGAAGCAGATGATTTCCTCTTATGGCAAAGACCTGGTTAGAGCCACCCCAACAACCCTTCACAGGGCAAGGGCAGTGTCCTAGCATTATGTCCAGGGCACTAATTTAGACACCCAGGGTTAAGGACCAGGCGGCTTGTTGGCTAGGAATTCTGAACCCGAGAGAAAGCGAAGGCCTGGCAGTCCAAACGGTTTCTGTGGCCTGCCTAGATTCACTCCCGTTGGTATTTGGAGCAAGCCAAACTTTTGACAAAAGCAGGACTAGGTTAAAGCCACCCTTGCTCAAAACCCGACTCTAGGGTTCAGTGCTCAACTGTTTATAGCCACACACAGTGGTACCCCGCATAATGAACACTTCGTATAACGAAAAATCAGTACAATGAAGCGTTCGTGCGGCAATCGCAATGCCCCATATAATGAACACCCCCCCCCCCCGGTTATATGGGGTTTTCTTTAACTTGGGTATAACCTAAACCCCCGCCAGAAGTCACAATTGGTAACTTACAATGTTTTGCTTAAAGAGCAAACTCACTTAAAAGAGCGACTCCCGTGGAACGCATTATGCTCTTAAAGCGAGGTGCCACTGTATATCTTTGGCCAGGACTACAATGGTACTGGGGACTGTGGTGGTTTAGCAGTTAAGAGGCTGAAATTGATGACTGGAGGGTCAGCAGTTCAAGACCCAAGTGCTGCATGATGGAGTGAGCTCCCATCTGTCCTAGCTCCTGCACACCTAGCAGTTTGAAAGCAAGACATTGCAAGTAGATAAATAGGTACTGCTTTGGTGGGAGGGTAAACAGCATTCAGTGGAGTTTGGCGTTATGCCTACTGCATGTCCATGGAAATGTCTGCAGATGCAGGCAGTGCTGGCTTTTTGGCTGTAAACAGAAATGAACACCGAACCCTAGAGTTGGATACAGTGAGCTTCCGAGCAAGGGCAATCTTTACCGTGCTACTATCCTGGTACCGAAAAGTAAATGTCCAGATTCAACATGAATTCTAAGCCTATCTCCATGACACCATTGCAACCTCTGCTCCGTGTTGAATGAACAAGGATCTCATCAACCTGGAGTCTGATTAGCATTTTGTCAGGTCAGGTTTTTACTGTACAACTACCTGGGTACAAAGAGCAACTTTTGCTCAATCAGCCTGGATTCTCAGCTGCACCAGGCCTCAGTGATAAACAGAGCCATGTGCGTTCTTACGGAGTTACAGAGCCCAAACGATCAGTCAGGTAAGAAACAAGAGGTCAACAGCAGGCAAGAAATGTGGCAGATGGAGGTATTATTTTTTTTAATTGAAACCGGATTTTCCCAACTTCACAGAGAGGGAGGCGGCTCTCAACTCGCAGGGATTTCTTCTTTTTCTTCTGTAAAAGATCCTTTCATTCCCATAACTTATAAACATGATTTACACTCAGTCTCTGGCGGAGGGAGGGAAGGAGAGCATGCAGACTCCCCCAGTGTCTCCAGAGGGGATGGTGGTGGTAGGAGGCAGGCAGGTAGAAGAGGCCGGTCTTTCTCTAAATGGTCCCTTAGGCTCACCTGTGCACAGGTGGGAAGATGGGGGTCAAAGCGGCGTTAGCGGAGACAAATAGGGCCACCGCATCCAGAGACACACCGGCGTTCACTGGGACCTCCCGATAAAACCTGGTGGTGATGGGCGGGGGGGGGGGGGGAGGCCACAAGGCAATCGGAAAGGAGCAAGATGCCCCAGACTGAAGACACTGGGGTTGGCTGCTTAAAAAAATCCCACGCAAGGATATGGGTGTGAATGGTCAACCGCGAGGCCCAGGTTGGACTCAAAAAAGAGATGAAAGGCAGATTTGCCAACGGTAAACCCAACAGTGTGCACCTGGGGGGGAGGGGTCAGGAAGGTCTTCAGATGTTCTTCTGGGGCTACGGATGGAGCATCAAAGGAGTGTGGCTGGTGGCATGAAAGACCCTGATGGTGAGTACCACATCCATTGTCCTAAACCACTGGAACTATCCCTCAAGCCTGCTGGCTCAGATTCAGGAAGAGTTTCATGGCTCTTCCTGAAGGAATAACATTAAAGGATATGGCTGTAAAATATCCTTTCATTCCCATAACATATAAACATGGACAGCCCCATTCTCCCTGTCTCAGGCAAAAGAATCCTTAGACCAGGGGTGCCCAAACTATGGCCCGGGGGCCACATCCGGCCCCCAACGCCAATTCATCCAGCCTTTGAAGCCCTCATCGCTCCCGGAAGCGGAAGTAAAATGTGCCTGGACGGGGACGTTTTACTTCCGCTTCCGGAAGCGACGAGGGCTTCGTGGGCCAGATGAATTGGCGTTGGATCCAGTGACCAGCCCCCCTGAACCACATGACCGACCTGCAGCCCAAAAGGTTTGGGCACCCCTGCCTTACCTCCATATCCCTGGGTCAAGTATACCCCCCCCCCCACCTCTGGGGTTGCATTAGCAGCATAGATTCAAAGCACAGACACCCCTGCCCCGTTTCTCAAAGCAATGCTTCCCCCTGGTGACGGAGGGCAGGCAGAGCAGGCACTGCAGCTGCTAAAGCCTTGGAACCGTTCAGGAGCCAGAAGCGACACAGACCGGAAGCTTCCTCTGGCCCTAAATCCTCCCTGCTTCCTGCCCTCGAGTTCCCTGAGAACCAGCTAACTTGCTCTTTTGGGGGAAGGAGGGAGTGAGAAAGAAGAAAGGGAGCTCTCCTTGCCTAAATCCATCCCCGCCCGCCCACCCACCCACTTGCCCCCTGGGCTACCACCCATCTGCACCCCCCCCCCCTGAAAGGCTACTGGTGGTTCAACCAGGATGCAAGTAGGAGGTTCAAAGGGGGCCCCCCAGGCTGCATTCAACCGGTGGGGATGAAGAGATGAAAGGAGTTAAGTGGGATTTGGGGGGAGGGGGCATCTTAGCCGATGGTAAGGCCAAATCCGCACTGGAATTTGTTCTTGCGGTGGTTGAGGAAGGCGCCCATGGCCAAGGTCAGGGGCAGAGGCAAGAGCTTCTTTTCCAAAACGGCCCCCACGATCCAGTTGCTGTCAACAGAACCTAGAGAAAGGAGGGGGGGAACAAGGTCAGAAGGGAGGCATAGAAGGAGAGGGCACAGCAAATGGTGTATTCTAACAAAACACAATGCTTTGGGACAGGACTTTTGACAGCAACAAGTTGGATACGAGCCTCAAGTTCAGCGGCTCAGATCCAGGAAAAGATTTATAGCAAGAATTTGCTGTGAATAAGAAGTTTTGTATCCCACTATTTACAAAAGTAAATGGAACATTTAGAGCTAACCTGAGTAACAACCAGAGCTCCTCTGGTACTGGCAGCTGCAGGAAGCTGTATTGATTTGCATCCTTATCTACCATGTTGATTAAGCACTCTATGCATCCATATCTGGTGTATATAAATTCATGCCTTGACGTCTCACTTCTATGTCCGATGAAGTGGACTTGATCCACCAAAGCTCACATTAAAAAATAGAGCAGTCGAGTCTTTAAAGCGCTGTAACGTATTTGTTTTCTAATATAGCAAGAACAAGCACTCTTGAGGGTACGCAAGAACAAAACCCAATTAGAAGATGGAGGAAAGAGACCACTGGTCAAGAAACATCATTAACGGAGGATCTGGCTGAGGAACTCATCCTCCCCTACGTCACTTGGAGGACCCTGAATAGGCTGAGGGTTGGAGTCCCTAAATGCAAGACCAACAAGTAGGGGCTCCTGATGGACAATAACTTGCTGTGTGAATGTGGAGAGATACAGAATCCAGCTCATTTGCTGGTCTGTCAGTTACTACCAGAAAGATGCAACAATGAAGACTTAAGTTTGGCCAAGAAGATGGCTTCATTTTGGCAGTCTAGGGTTTGATTGGGACATGAAAGGAGAAGCATCGATTTCCTTAATGCTGGTTGAGAGACTCTGGAATTTTGTATTTAAAAAAGGGGACCATTTCAGAAGACTATTCAGCTTTCAAGAGTCAGAACTCTTCTCCTTCCACAACGGCTTAGCAATACCCACTGCACATCTATACCACCCCATAGCGCTTTGTGCATTCTCTGGGTGTTTCACAAGATAATTAGAATTTTGCTCCCAACACGCTGGGTACTCATTTTACCGACCTCAGAAAGATGGAAAGCTGAGTCAACCATGAGGACGGACAGGACTGCACTCACAACATTTTGGCTGCAGCACAGCAGTTCAACCACTGTGACACCAGAATTACCCTGTTTTTTAGACATGGGTGGGGACCAATGGTATACCTTTGAAGAGCAGGTTGGCTTTGGGAAGGTCTAGCTGGTACCCAAACGTTACGCTTGTGTCTTGCATCCGAGTGCTGGCTTCGAACTCCACCCCAACTTGCAACTGGAGCAACACAAAGAAGGAAGAGGAAAGAGAGAGAAAAAAATGCAGCGTCAGCTCAACGGCCAAGGATACACTAGATCAGGGGTTCCCAACCTAAGGTTCTATAGCACCATTTCACGTGGCCCCCACCCCTCCAAGGGCATTTAAGAAACAAAATGGCTACCCCTTTAAAGCTGTCAGGAGAAAACGGCCACCCCCATCGTGCAGGCAGGGCAAAATGGCCATCTGACCCTCGAAGCTGACTGGGGGAGGGGGGGGAGACACAAATTGAATGTTGAAAACCGAAGGCCATCAACTCTTTTCAATTCTACTGCCACAAGAAACATCCAAGCCTACTTACTTGATCGTTGGCTTTGTGGTAATAAGTGGCATGTGCTCCTGCCTGTCCTATTGTCAGGGTCCCAATCCAGTTAGGGGCTGTGGAAAGAAACAATAAAGAAAGTCTGTTTTTGTTCTGAGCAAATTTCTTGAGACCTAGATGATATTCAAAGAGCATTAAGATTCTGCCTTCCATGAATCTGAATCCATCCAGGGCCATGATGGTGAACCTTGGCACTCCAGATGTTCTTGGACTTCCAATTCCCAGGAGCCCAAGTCCCTTACAGGGCAAGGAGCAACATTAAAGGAGGATATGGCTGAAGATCTCAATCTCGCCGACGTCACTTGGGAGGACCCTGAACAGGCTGAGGAGCACAGTCGCTAAATGTAAGACCAACATCTAAAGTGTGGGCTGCTAATGGACAACAAAATGCTGTGGGAATGGAGACACAGAATCCGGCTCATTTACTGGTTGCTGCCAGACATACACTGATGACGACTCAGGTATGGCCAATGACCAAGCCAAGAAAGTGGCTTCATTTTGGCAGTCCAAGGTTAGATCAGGACACCAAAGAAGAAGAATTCTTGCACATTCTGCTGGTACCTGTGTATTTTCCAGCTAGTGACAAAACTGTTCCCTCCTCTCCTGGACGGCGATGGTACACTAGCTCTCCGCCAAGCGCCAGGCACGGCGTGATGCTCTGTAGATAATGTGCCACCAGGATCCCTGGGGAGTAAAAAAGGGCAATGTCAACATCTCCTAGGTAGAAATAGACTCCGATGCACCGCATGCACAGGGAAAGGGTTCTGGGTCAATAGCCAGCCCAGTGAGAAAAGATGAACGCATGGGAAGGAAATGCGAGGTCATTTTGATGCAATACTTGGCATCTCCTCACCTGAGCCAACTAAAATATCTGGGTTTCCTAGTGTGACGGCTGCAGTGAAGTCAGTGCCTCGGTATTCACCATCCATCTGCCAGTTCACAAACTTTGACTGCTGCGTCTAGAATACAAGGGAGCAGGGAAGAAGTAGATAAGGGGGAAACAATTCTTTGTTTTTTGTGACATGAAATGTAATGCTACTGTACTACTCATCAATCCTGAATTAACCCAGCAGGAAAAAGATCTTTATCATACAGAAATCTAGCTTTTAGAGATCGAGTGCCCAAGTAGAGGGGCGGGGTGAACTCTGTGCTGGGGGGAGGAAGGAAGTATTCCCATTGGGCTGCTGGGCAGAGGGACGAGACAAACTCTATACTGGGGTGACGGCATGAGTGCCAACAGAAAGGACTAGGAGTGCCCCATCTGGCACGTGTGCCATAGGTTTGCCACCACTGCTTTAAGCCATCCTTGTCAACTAACTTAAGGTAAAGTAAGAAGCATCGCAAATGTTTTCTTAGGTTACAATCAAGTCACTCTTTTTTTTTAATTTACTTTTTATGGTTTTCACACAATACAAAAAGACAACAACATATATTAATATAAAAGTAAATACATACTACACTAAAAAAAATGAGAGAAGAAAAAACAATATCATTTCTCTTACTTTGCATACTTAATTAAACCCACTCAGTTTTATATGATATTATAAGAGAAGAAAAAGGAGAAAAGAAAAGAAAAAAAACATAAATTACACCAGGTGCTATATACAATGTCCAGGAATACCGCTGCTCAGTTCTTCCAAAAACAAATTTGATCCGGTACAGGCTTGACCCCTTGATTTTTCACTATTACATATTCAACAAACTTTTTCCAAGTTCTCCAAAATTTGTCGTCCCGGACTATTCCTTTTCTAACCTTTAATTCCCATGTCAGTTTGTCGTTTAATGCCAGTTGCCACATCTCTTTATACCAATCTTCTGCTTTCACATTAGACTCACTTTTCCACTTCCTTGCTACGCATTGTCTGGCAGCTGACATCATAATTAACATCAGTTCTTTATCATCTTTATCCATCTTAGCATCCTCAGTGAGTGTCAATAGTGCTGGTTCTGGCCCCAGTATAAACTTCCGTTCAAATATACAACTGATTTCGTTTTCTATTTTACCCCAAAAGTTTCTTACCTCATTGCAGTTCCACCACATGTGTAAATATGTCCCTTTCTCTTGTTTGCATCTCCAACAGTTGTCGCTTTTCTTGTTATCTATTTGGTGCAGCCTAACCGGGGTCAAGTACCAGCGCCATAGCAGCTTAAAATTATGTTCTTTGACACGTACTGACAGGGTTCTCATTACCCTCCTTTGCCAAATTTCTTGCCATTTTTTATTGGAAATTGTTACATTTAAGTCTTGCTCCCAATTATTTTTAAGTATCATTTGTATATTCCCTACCTTGTTAAACATTTTGTATAATTTGCTAATAATACCTTTTATACCCTTCTTCTCTTTTCTTAATTTATCCAACATCTCCTCAAAGTCTGTCAACTCTCTTTCTAGCTCTCTTCCCTGAACATTCTCCTTATTCCATTTATTTATCTGATGAATTTGGAGCCAATTTAGTTCCATCTTTTGAAAAAGGTCCTTCCTTTTATCGTTATCTGTACAAACTCTCATCCAATCTCTTATTGACTGTATTTTTTCGTTTACTAACACGTTTCTAATCTTTTGATCCATTTTTATAGGAAAATTGTTAAAGTCGCCTAATTCTAAAATTGGTGAATTGCCCGGGGCTATATGGTTTTTAACTTTCTTCCACTCCTCCATTGTGGTCTTAAAAAACTTATTTTGTATTCCCTTGTTATATGATTTTCCTTTTTCTTCAGTCAAGAATGATGCCTTACCCCTTTGAGACAATTCCTTCATTTCTATTCCTTCCCAACTTACTTCTTCTTCCAATAAAATCTTTACAACACTCCTAATCTGAAATGCTTTGTAATAATTTTGAATATTTGGTAAGCCCATTCCTCCCTCCTTTTGGGGTAAATACCACATTGCTTTAACAAGCCTTGGCCTCTTCCCTCCATTACAGAATCTATTTATCAATTTTTGGTATTCTTGAAGTTCACTAATGCTATGTTTGATTGGTAAAGCATCAAATAAAAAATTTAGTCTCGGTAAAAGCATCATTTTTGAGAGCGCTATTCTTCCAAACCAGGAAAGGTTTAAGCTTTTATATTTCTTTATTTTCTCTTCAATTTCTTTTCTTACTTTTCCATAATTTAACCTTTTAAGCTCTTTATAATCCCCCGCGTTATCATTATTCCTAAATATCTAATTGAGGATTTTATTTGGATTTTGGATCTTATCCTAATTTCTTCTTGTTCAGCTATACTCATATTACATGTTATCATTTCTGATTTTTCCCAATTGACTTTTAATCCAGTAATTTCCTCAAACTCCTTTAGGTGTTGCAAAATTTTTCCCAATACTTGCTTTAGTTGTTTGACTATCAGTAAAGTATCATCAGCATATAAATTTATTTTACTATCTTCTAACCCTGATATTTCTTTATCTTGTCGTATCATATTGGCCAATAGTTCCATTGCTATAATAAATATTACTGGAGACAATGGACATCCTTGTCTCGTGCCTGCTTGTAATTTTATCTCCGCCGTATACTCCTCATTAACTTTGACCTTGGCAGTACTCTGTTGGTACAATTTAGTCATTATCCCTAAAAAATTTTCCCCAAATCCATATAACTGCATCAATTCCTGTATTGTATCCCACTGTAGAGAATCGAAAGCTTTGAATATGTCAAGTCACTCTTTAGTAACAGGCCAAGTATATCTGGGAGGCATCTGTTTTCCCTAGTATGAAGACATCGGGTAGGGAATTGTAGGCTAAATCTTCCCTCCACATTACAGTGAAAAAGAAGACAGGATGCGAAGAAGAGGTGGGAAATCTGTACCCATAAAACAAGTTTAAACTCACAGATATGTTATTCGGTTGAACACACCTCCGTTTTCATCCAGATACATTCAAGGGAGCTTAAAAAGCCACAATTTAAAACTACACAATTACAATTCAACCATAATCATAGGATGGAAATTACGCCCCTTGATCTTAAATGCATGAACTTTAATAGGCTTCTGGAGGAACTGAGGGGTCCAGAAGTCCATAAATGGTACCACGTTGGTCTTCTGTATTGGACGATTACAAAACTCCTTCACAGAAGCTTCTCTTGCTTCATCATCTCGGTATGCCGCAGGTAAACACGAGGGGTTTATGACAGCCCCCTGCGCTCATCAACCAACAACTGACCATCTCCTTGGATGGACAATCATTTATGCTAAAGCAACATTTAGAAAATCAGTTCTGAACAGCCCCACTTCTTGATTGCTTGAAGGCTATTCTGGTTTGGACTGACTACAAACTGGAACTGGGTACGTGCTATTCATATACTCAATGCTTAGAAGGCTTAACATGAGACGAGGACTTCCTGAACTGATTATAGGTACCTGAAAGGCCACCTTGGAGCGCACTTTGTTTGTGAGCTGGTGAATTATCTGTGCATTGAGACTGCCGCTGTTGTCAATATCACCCACCAGCACAGGGAAGGCCTGAGAAAGAAGCAAAGAGGCACAGAGTGGATATGTAAGCAGCAGTTGGTTTGGTCATTTCCCCCCCCCCCTTTCCCCCAGTGCAATGGAGAAAAGACCACAACAGCTGCCTGCAGCCGTTCCCCAGCCATTTCTTTAGACCCCTGGACTATGAATAAAGAAAGCAATGGGGGTCTACAGAACACTGTTCTTTTTGATGGGGGGAAAAGAAGCAATTCTGGTTTGTCAATTGGAAATATTCTAACATAAACACATTTCTAGAAAGACTCACCCCACCTATGGCAGATGTGTGTTAGTTTAAGGCCACTCTTGCTTGAAAGCCAATCGTATCCAACTCTAGGGTTCAGTGCTCATCTCTCTTTATAGCCAAAGAGCCAGTGCTGTCTGCGTTTGCAGACGTTTCCATGGACATGTGACAGGCATGACTAGACACCATGGCACATGGAATACTGTTACCTTTCCCACTGAAGTGGTACCTATTTATCTACTTGCAATTTCTTGCTTTCAAACTGCTAGGTTGGCAGGAGCTGGGACAGAGATAGGACCTCACTCCATCGTGCAGTACTTAGGTCTCGAACTGCTGACCAGTCAACCTTCTAGTTGTCAAGTTCAGCATCTTAACCACTAAGCCACTGCAGTCCCTCTAGAAGTGGGTCAGTGCCACAGGAATTGTATACTCTGGTCTACAAACCCTGAGCTAAAATCACTTTCAAAAGCAACAGTTTTAAGTGGTCCCAAAATGGTTTAAGGACAGGCACCAAGCAAACAGCTTGAAGGCGATTAGTGCAGTTCTAGAGCTTCCTCCAAGTCAGAGCCATCCAATTAAAACTGGAGCTGAACGAGGCTATCCTAACAGAGGAAGAACCAAGTAATAAGCTATCCCAAACATACAGGACTAGGACACACTGCCACCGTTAGGCTTCATGCACACTTACCTCTGTGGGACTAAGCTGTTTTGTCCCTACATAGGTTGCCCCAAAATGGTAATTGGAGTCGCCAACTGTGCTGAGGGCCACTGTATGATTGACCTGAAGGAGGAGATGACTGAATGAAAAGGTAGCAAGAACTAACAACTCGTGCCTCTTTCTAAACTCACCCCTTCAGCTATGGTGATGGTGACCATGCATTTAAATCCTTAAAATAACAGTCCATTGCTAACTTTTCAGATGACTTCATTAGACTTAAGCTAGCACATATGTGAATGTCTACACCAGGGGTAAACAACCTATGGAGCACATGGCCAAATAATCCAGCCCCCGCCCCTTGCTCCGGCCGTTGCTGCCAGAATCGGCCAGACTAATTTACGGCAGCTGTAAACTGTGGGGGGGACAACCAGTCCAGACGCTTCAACTTCTGAGGGAGCATGATCTGGCCCCCGATTTAGAAAGGTTGGCAACCCCTACCCTACAGTTTTACACTGTAATCTTTTAATGCAGTGTTTCCCAATCTTTGGTTTTTGGACTTCAATTCCCAGAAGTTTAACTCAATCCCCCCAAAGCCAATGTACTGACTTAAGCTTCTAGGAAGTGAAGTCGTGTTCCAGGGGACACAGCTTGGAAAACGCTGCTTTAATGAATAACCAGCTAACAAAAATGAGAAGGGGAAGCTTCCACAACTGTAGATTAAACTGCAGGGTAGATTTCAAGCACCAGGACATTCCATTTAAAAAGTGAAGCCCTGAACATAATTCCACTATTCCCAACCTGCTGCCCTCTGCTGGTGATCAGAAGGGAGTGGAGACAACCTTGGGGATCAGATGCTCTAGGACAGGAGGGCCCAAACTTTTTGGGCTGTGGTTCCTCCCACCGGAAGTGGAAATAAAATGCACCTTGCAATCTGTTTCGCAACAGGATGAGATAGATTTTTAGACAGCCATTTTCTATGCTTAAACTAAGGGTGCCCAAACTATGGCCCCTGCGTCAGATCCAACCCCCGACACCAACCTGGCCTCACTGCACAAGGTCAGATGTTATAAAGGCAATTCTTCCAAATTGCCTGCAACTTCAAAGGCGTCCCTCCTACCTGGAAGTGATTGCTGAGACCTTTGTTCACCGTTAATTTCACCCCCTCCATCTGGATGGGGAATACCTCTGAAATGGTGAGAAAGTAAGAAATTAGACCAACATAAAAACTATTTTAACTGTTCAGTGCCTTACTCTTGCTTTTCTGCACCCCCAAAATGACAGACTCAGCAGCTCACAGTGATAAGGTTCAGATATCAATAAAAGTGCAATTAAAAAACCATTCCGGTAGGAACTACAGAGGGAAGCAGGGCTATTTTATCAATTGTGCTTGAAAGATCATTTGCTTTTCTTATCCAATAAATAACTAACATAAAAGCAAGCCTGTTGATAGCTGGAGCAAATCCTTCACAACCAAATAAAATTTGCTGGTTTAGCAAACAGTAGCCTATTGCTGCTAGCCGGGAAAGAAACTCCTTCACTGATGTCTTCTAGCACCGGATATTCAGGGATACTTTGACTCTGTACAAAGAATTCCAGCTTGGCTACAATCTCCAGCCAGGGGTCAGCAAACTTGGCTCTCCAGGTGCTCTTGGACTCCAATTCCCAGAAGCCCAAGTCAGTACACCTGCTGCTCAGGATTCTGGGAATTGAAGTCCAAGAACATCCTTTTAAAGTGACCTAGCAATGTATACATGCAGCAAAAGGCTATCAGGCATTCTATTTATAGACAACATCTATACGTAAGAGTCATATCTATACATGAGCCCTAAAGGAACAGTGGTTAAACTGCTGTACTGCAACTAAAACATTGTGAGTTTGATCCTGGCCGGGAACAAAGGTTGACTCAGCCTTCCACCCTTCCAAGGTCAGTAGAATGAGCACCTAGCATGTTGGGAGCAGAATACTAATTAATTTGTGAAGTGCCCAGAGTGCACTATGCACTAGGAGGTGGTATGAAAGTGTGATTGCTTTGATTTTACAGTTATTGGCTTCAAACAGCTCTGCTTAGTAGCAAAGGTCACCCTTGCTCAAAAGCCAGTCATATCAGACTCAAAGTTTCAGTGCTCACCTCTGTTTATAGCTAAAGAGCCAGTGCTGTCTGTGTCTGGAGATGTTTCTGTGGACATGTAGCAGCCATGACTAGACACTGGAATGCACAGAACAATGTTTACCTTCCCACCGAAATGGTCCTTATTTATCTACTTGCAATTTCTTGCTTTTGAACTGCTAGATTGGCAGGAACTGGGACAGAGGTGGGAACTCACTCCATCATGCAATACATGGGAATCAAACTCCGGCCTTCCAATCAGCAAGTTCAGCATCTTAACCAGTTAAGCTCTGGTTAGTTCATCTGCATTAAAAGCTTTCTGTTCCTACTTAAACTGGCTGTGTACGGTGTGAAGTTATACTCATTTGGAGGACAATGTTGATGCACATGTACATCAAATGAGACTGAAGATAAAAGTGGCAATGTCTTGGGATTTCCTCATCTCAAACAAACACACAGTTTTTCCAGCTTTCGAGTTCATATATGTTGCTTGCATGCCATGATTACTAAGTACCTGGAATCTTTTACCTTTGCATTTTCGGTGACACTCTTCAAATGTTCCTGGGTTGGGGAGCTGGTCACACTTTTCTTCTGAAGTCCGATCTTGTGCTGGGGGAACCAGGCCACTGACAGGAGGCATGGAGAACCCAGGGGGCACAGATACTAGGCCAGAAGCTGGCCCTGGCACTGGAGAAGGGGGTGCCGGGGAGCTGGCAGCTAGGACGTTGCCCATGGTGATAAACTAGAATGGAGGAAAGAGGTGGTTGTGAAGCATCACATTTGGCCTGGGACAGTTTCACCCCTCCAAGGTGGAAACTGCTCAGAGGAGAACTGAAATGTGTCAAGTTACTCCAGAAAGTTGGGTTTGCAGGCTGGAGGGAATCCTCCTTCAAATTTAATTAATTTAATAGATTTATATACTGCCTTATCCAATGGACTCTGGGTGGTGTACATAAGTTAAAACCAATATAAAACAATTTTTAAAAACCTTAAAACATAGCAATATTACCCACCACTGCTCAGTGGTGGAATGCCTGCTTTGCAATGTACAGAAGTCTGCATTAGAGGAACTGTCCACTGCTACTTAAAGCAATTGAGATAAAGTAAGGAATCAGTTACAAAAAGGAATTCCAGTAGGGGCTACTTTTCACATTCTTCAGCGCTGCATTCGCAAACCTCTGCAAAAATATCAGTAGACATAGAAGTCGTGCTGTCTTCTGCATTTGATCATTCACCAAGTCTACTCCAGTGGTGGCAAACCTTAGCACCCCAGGTGTTCTTGAACTTCCAATTCCCAGAAGCCCAAGCCAGGACTAATGCTGATCAGGACTTCTGGGAATTGAAGTTCAAGAACATCTGGGGTGCCAAGGTTCACCACCACTGGTTTACTCAAAGACTGGGACTACTCAGATCAGAGCCCCCTAGCAGGGTAAACTGCTACTTCTTGCTTTGGGAAACTAATATAGTCCATGGCTGCTAACCCAAACTTACCAGAGACCCAAATTCTCTATTGGTTCCTCTATGCTCCTCTTTTCTTTGCTTCTGAACTAGCACATCTGAAGTGTGTGTACGCTGGCCTAAAGCTATTCCCCTCTTGCAAATGTTGGCTTAAAAGCAGAAGGCTCAATGTAGGGAAGGTCCTTTGCTCCATGAAGGAGCTGGCACAAGGTCCCACCTCCAATGCCCAAGTGAAACCTTGCAGCCCGAAATGGGCTCGTCGGCCCAGTAAAACTCCCCTTGCTGGGCCACTTCTGTGGCTACTGAGCAAGAAGCAGCCATAGCAAGTTCTGAGCAAAACTGACCCAATATTATGCTACCTAAGGCAGACCAGCACCACAATACCCACCCCTCTCAGGTGCAATTAGGTAAAGGTCACCCTTGCTCGAAAGCCAGTCATATCTAACTCTAGGGTTCAGTGCTCATCTGTTCATAGCTGAAGAGCCAGCGCTGTCTGCAGCATCTTCTGTGGACACATGCCAGGCAACCCTAGACACTGAAGTGCACAGAATGCTGTTTACCTTCCCACCGAAGTGTTACCTATTTATCTAATTGCAATTTCTTGCTTTCAAACTGCTAGGTTGGCAGGAGCTGGGACAGAGATGGGCGCTCATTCTGTCATGCAATATTCAGTTTTTCTACTGCTGACCTTCTGCCTCCCAGTCAGCATCTTAACCGCTTGAGCTACAATTACAACCCGTTTCAATCAAGCCAGCCTCCTTATTTTACGCTACGAAACAGAGAGAACCCCATCCAGTCTCCCTCCCAAGGGCCCTGCACCTGGGGTAAGACCCAGAAACCTAGGACAGCCCAGCCCTGCTTGAGCCAAGAACAGGAGTCCGCCTAGGTCTGAACAGAGAAGAGAAGGGGTAAGCCTGGGTCCAAAGCTGTCACTGAAAAATCCCAGCCCAAGATCTGCTTCTGCATGAGGGCTGCCAGTTGCTGCCCCCGCCCCCCAAAGGGCTAAAATAAGGTGGTTGGCTTGAGTTACAGGGGCTGCAACTGGAGCTGAGTGGGATTGGTGTGTGTGTGTGTTGTAGTGCGAGCCTTCCTCGAGCAGCAAAGTATCTTGGGCACACCTTGCCCCAATAAAGGTCCTTCTGAGCAAGGCCGACCCAAGATATTTTGCTGCCTGAGTCAAGCCAACACTCAACACCCACCCGGCCATTCAGGTGCAGTTACAGCCTCTTTAACTCGTGCCAGCCGCCTTCTTTCAACCCGCGAGGAGTCCACGGCCTGCTTCGGCACGAGGGCCGCCAGCTGCCGACCCCCCTCCCTGGCTAAGGGGAAAGGGGTGGGTGGGTGTCCCCTAACTAATGCCCCCGCCTTCCCGCCCGTGAGGGTGGTTGAGGGCCTCCCGCCGGCCTGGGCCCGGAGCTCCACCTTCTCCGCGTAGTAGGGCCCAGGTCAGTTCCCGACCCCTCTTCTTGCCCATCCTTCGCCTCCTTCCCCGCCTGGCCCTTGGCCTTGGCGGCCTCCCAACCCGCTGCCGCTGCGCCCTCCTCCGGGCCTCCCTCCCCCCAGGCCCCGCCCAAGGCCCGAGGCGTCCCCGGGCTCGGTTCCCTTCCCTCCCCCTCGAAACTCACGCGGCGGCGGCGGGAGCAGCAGCGAGGGCTGGAGCCGGGAGACACCCGAACCCGCCTGCTCGGAGGCCCCACCCCCTCGGCTGCGCTATTGGTGGGAATCGTCTTCTGCTCCGCCCCAGCTCATCCTTGCTGTCCTGCTATTGGCTAAGTTAGTAAGCAAGCCGCGCCCCTTCGCCGGAGTCAAGTTCCTCCTCATGGCCTTGCCCCGCCGCTTCCGCTCCGAAGCGGGGTTCCTATTGGCTGGACCAGCGCCTGAGGGTCCCCCGCTGAGAAAGCCGTTCCGATTGGGTCGTTTAGGAAATGAATCTGGGCTCTGTCTCTTTATTGGTCACTTTATTCCGCCCCGGGCTGAGCCTCTCCGGGCGATCATTGGTTGTAGGGCGGACGGGGCGGGGAATGGAGCCCTCAGCTGTGTTTTCATTGGTTCCATCTTTAATTTAAGAGGCGGGCCGCGCTCGTTGGAGGGAGCAAGGTCAGTGGCGAGAAGCGAGTACAAGGTCAGGTGGGCGTCCCGAACCCCATGGCGGCGGCCACCGAGTTCGCAGGCCAGAACGGCCCACAGGACCATAGAGTTAGAGAAAGGATAGGTGTTGCTTGGTCGGCGCTGTTTGTTAACGATACGGTTTCCTGTCCCGCCTCTTCCGCTCGCTCGTGGTTTCCATAGCAACCCATTATGTGGCTTTTCAGGCTTTAATTCCAGTTTTTCCTCCCAGTTCTGCATTAATCAGGGACCGCCCTTCATTCTTTACGTAAAATAACTTGTGTTTTGGTAGAAGGGGGCTGGCTATTCCAGTTCAAGAATGGGGAGGGTGAAACTGCAACAAAAAGTTGCAACACCTCTTCTTCCTCCCTTCTCAAAAGGGCTGTATTTAGAAGTCCTTATAATTCAGACTTTCTCAAGAAGCTGCTGGTCTCCAATATGTTGCCTGCTCTTAAGAGAGCCAGAGTATAAATGTCTTAAATAATAAATGAACTCTCATCATCCACAAGTGGGATGCTGGGGATGATGACAGAGGTTGTCAAATTCATTGGGCAGGGAGGACATATACATTGAGATCCACGTGAAGACCCACTATTTCTTTGAAACATCTGCTGACAGCTGTGCCCAATCGTTTCTGTCCATATTTGCACCATACGTTACTCTTAATGCATGTGTCTTAATTGCTGGTAAAGATCCTTTTAACTTCTCATTTGCGTATAAATACTTGTCTCCCCTGTGTTCAACATCTTTCTGTTTTAGGGAAGAAGGTCACTGTTGCAGGTTTCATTTATGGATTCCCCCCCCCCCCAATAAATAAATAAATAAATGAGCTTCTGTTTCAACTGATTGCGCTTCTTTCGATCTCTATCCAAGGAAACCAGGGAAAGACTTTTAGCCTAATTTAGTTAGATCTTGCTATTAAATAGGTGGTTCGTCTAAATAAATTGGGTTTCTGCTTTTAAACTAGCATCTATTAATCCAAAATACTTGTAACAGCTCCTGTATCGAGGCTCAAACACACCAGTTCTTTCCTCTTTTAATTCCAACAGTTTTCTTTTACAAAAACCTCTTTTCAACTACAGAACACGCCTCCAACATCACATGGGTTTAAAAAAACATTTATTTTAAAGAAACAATATTGATAAAAAACTATTGTCTTTTAAAAAACACCACACACCTCCATGTCCCCATTGAAATGAACCATTCAGTAGTGTCAAGCAAATGAACCAAAATGTTAGTGGAGGAGTGTGGCACTTAATTCCCCACCGCAGCCCCTTTCCTGAGCCTTCAGAGAATTAGTAGGCTTGGTGAAGTTAAAGGCACAGCTGGAACAAAATCCATCATCATCATCACCATAACACAAGTCCCATGGTTTTGGATCTTGCACCCAGGTCCAGAGGAAACAGCAGCAGTGGCAGAGTGTAGAGAGGCCTACAGTGCCTTAGAAAAATTAAATCAACTCATTTTTCTAAAATGATTTTTTTTAAAAAAGACTTTTTTAAAAGTCCCATCAACATTCACGTTTTTAAAAAATCACATCCACATTCAGACAAACAGCTCAGATCCAAACACAAATGGGTCTGGGCTAAGCTTTTGGAGCAGAGGTTCAGAATTCAAGTCACAACTGGGAAAAATCAAGCCATTGGTCATTTGTCCCCCCACCCCCCTAAAAAAAAAGGCAGGTGGAAACTCTTTGTCCAGAAACATGCAAAATTATCAGCAGGATATATAAAAAAGTAAAAGAAAAATACAGTCTTCAGTCTTGGCCCTTCAAATGTTATGGATCGCCACTTCAAGAATGGTATTATCGTTGGGTGTGGTGGATGGGATTTTTAAAGCATTGGAACAGTGAAAAATCAAACAATTGTTTCTTTTTAAAATAACACAAAGCCTTGGTCATGGAATGCATAGTGTTTTCCCAGCCTCAAACCCTTTTATTGGACTTCACCTAGCAATCTCTTTCACCCAGCAATGGGGAAGTCTGACAATAAGTTTGGGTCTCACTCACAACAAGACATGACAGGTCCCCATATCCACAGGTTCAGTTTTCCACAAGTCTTTTTTTTAAAATTTTTTTTAAAAAAAGAATCCTGAAATATATTTCTATGGTGCATTAACAGAGCTGGCCACTAGAGGCCACTGTTTGCAATGTAAAATATAGTGTTTGCTGTTATCCACAGTTTCAGGTAGCCAGTATAAATCTTAGACAAACTCCCACATAGAGGAGGGGGGTCAACGTGTAATGAAGTTCATTCTTGATAAAGCAGACAAATCCTGTGATAAAGGTGCATGCAAGCTAGGAGACAAGAGACTGACTTTTAATGGTAACAGACATTTCCCAGTGTCTGATATCTATAGTACCATAAGTTTAACATAACTGCTGTTTGTGGGCGGCAGGGCAGAGTTCTCATGGAATGAACCCACTCCCAGCCTAGGCTTGGAAAGCCATTTTTAAAAAATTAGTTACATATATAGTTCCAAAACCTCCCTTGGTTACTGTTATAGTTATAGTTCTAAAAAACAACTCTTTACTTTTTCTGTTTCTTGATATAATTTAAAAAAGTTATTTTTCATTTGCTTAAAAACCCCTTCCATAGATACGCATTTTTTTTACAGCTAACCACATTGATGGCTTACATAATTGAGTGGCCTCTAAGTTGCTGGTTCACATTTTCTGCAGGAGTTTAAACATTCATCTGTATTTTGGGGTGATTCTAGTCCAGGAACAGAACTAGCTTAACCAATAGGTAAAGTGAAACAGCTGCCTGAGGCAGTAGATTTTTGAGTGCTATAAAAGGCTGCAAATACTCATTTTCTTTATTATTATACCTCCATTTTTAGCTTCATGGGCAAGGCACTGTGGATTGGAAACAGGAGTGTCATTTGTTGCTCTGCCTTAGTCAGCCAAATGTTTCAGGCTAGGTGAGATAGGCAAGACCAATTCTTAGATGGCATCATTTTAGAGTATAAGTGGAACTGCATAACGAAAACTTTATCTCACATCTTTACAAGTAACAATTGTTTTAAAAAACCTTTCCAAAGCTGGAAGACTAAAGTTTTGGAAAGAAGAGTTCTAGCTCATCCTTTGATCTGATGTTTGCACACTACGAGGGTTTTGGCCAGACCTCGGGGTGGAGTGTTAAGCTATAAGAAGTACTTGTACCCTGCATTTCTGCACTGGAGTGAGGACGGAGGTCTACCACCTCCTTGTAAACAGACTATAGATCATAGACTTCAATTTCATTCCCTGGATCACCAGGTAAATGTGAGGCTCGGAAGCAGGTGAGAGTTGTCAGGACGGCCTGTTTGAGGTTAGAGGAGGCTGGAGGCAGAAGCTGCCACCAACATCAGACCCTCTTCAGAAGAATCCAGCATGAAAAGTCCAAAGAAGGCAACATTTGGCATCTGGTAGAGTGATATGAGGAAAGTCAATAGTTTTGGCCTGGCTAGTGAAGGAAGGGAAGATGTTAGATAAGGCAGAGGAATGTATGCTCCTGTCAGTTGAAGAAGGCACGTGCAGAAACCAGGATCCTAAGAGAAACCAGGCTGGGTGTCAAACCAGCATCTTTCCAAGACAAACGCTGCTACTCCTGAGCTCAACTTCCCTATGGACTGCCGTCAGCAGCTCAGCCTACGGGATTCAGACATACATTGCCCTAGACATCACGAAGGCCTTGTCGGTCGGCAGGGGAGTCAGGGCTATCTCCTCCTCTGCGGCAGGATACCCAAGTCCATCATAAATAGGGTTGATCTGGTCTAGATAGTCATCGTCCAAGCTGGGGCCAGTTTCGCCAGCAGCCTCTCGTTCCTCCAGCGTTGGTAGCTCGTGGTATCGTGGGGCCTCCTGGGAGGGGAAAGAAATGGGTAGAAACCTGATTGACTGATATTTCTTCTCCCTGTTTGAATTCTCTCCCAAATGTCTCGATATTTAGGCAGGCTGAAAGGTTGAGCTTGGTTTAGGACGGTTATACTTCCTCTTTTAGGGCTGCTAGAAGCCATAAGTTAGAACCCCTCCTAATGCCAAGTGGGGAAGCCATGGTGGCTTAGTGGTTAAGATGCTGAACTTAACGGCTGGAAGGTTGGCAGGTCAGCAGGTTCAAGACCTGAGCGCTGCATGATGGAGTGAGCTTCTGTTTCGGTCCCAGCTCCTGTCAACCCAGCAGTTCGAAAGCAAGAAATTGCAAGTCGATAAATAGGGACCACTTCGGTGGGAATGTAAACAGTGTTCTGTGCACTCCAGTGTCTAGTCATGCCTGTCACATGTCCATAGAAATGTCTGCGGACACAGACAGTGCTGGCTCTTTGGCTATAAACAGAGATGAGCACTGAACCCTAGAGTTGGATACGACTGGCTTTCGAGCAAGGACAATGTTTACCTTTACCTAATGCCAAATGACAACAAAGATGCCCTTGAAATACATGGCAAAGAACATTCATGGCAGATTTAAAGACCTTGAAAATGAGGTGGGAGGATCCCAAAACACTCACCCAAGACAGATCTCTTGCTACCTGATATGCTACATGGCATGGATCTAAGCTTAAGTAAGGTAAATATTGCCCTTACTCAAAATCTAGTCATATCTGACTCTAGGATTTGGTGCTCATCTCCATGTATAGAGAAAGAGCCAGTGCTGTCTGCATCTGCAGATGTTTCCATGGGCGTGTGGGAGGCATGACTAGACACTGGAGTGCACAGAACAGTTACCTTCCTACCAAAGCAGAACACATTTATCTACAGTACTTGCAATTTCTTGCTTTCAAACTGCTAGGTTGGCAGGAGCTGGAACAGAGACGGGAGCTCACTCCGTCATGCAGTAATCAGGTCTCGAACTACTGAACTACTGACCTTCCAGTCATCCAGTCCATCATCTTAACCAATAACCCACAGCAGTCCCTTGAGGTCAGTTACTGGAAGCTAAAGACTGACACACAAAACAGGGCATCTCTCTTGGCAAAGCTGAGCATTTATCCCAAGTCAGCCAACGTGATCTGCTGTAGTTTTTTTTAAAAAAGGAAATATTTTCCTAGCTATCTCAATTAATCTTTCCTGTTATGTGTGTAGGGCAGGGGTTCCCAGCCTTTAAAAGCCGGGGCCGGATCATGCTCTCTCAGTTAGCTTTGAGGGCCGGATGGCCATTTTGCCCTGCCTTCACGATGGGGGTGGCCATTTTGTTCAACAGCTTCAAAGAGATGGCCATTTTGTTTCTCAAATGCACTTGGAGGGGTGGGGCACATAAAATGGCACTGAGGGCCGGATCTGACCCACGAGCCTTTGATTGGAAACCCCTGGTGTAGGGTATTGAGTATATGGCATGCATTATTGTTGACACTGATTAACAAACACAGATAGTCTTCCCCAATACCCAACTCATTCAGAGGGAGCAGCTAGATTAAAAAGCAGCAATAGTCAAGCAAGGTGCAAGCCAAGAGTCGAACCTTTGGAGTCCATGCAATGTTCTAGAAAGTTCAGAAAGTCACCGCTTGATTTATGCACTGCAAAGGGAGAGAATTTTGGAAAACACAGAAGCCACCAACTGAAGACACTCAGCTCACTCCCGGTTCTCACCTTCGCCAGCTTGCCCAGCACAGCCCATAAACTTGGAAACGTATCACTTCTCTTTACAGCCAAAAGGACTAGAAACTCGAGACATGCAAAGCAAAGGAAAAGAAAGCCAAGAGTTTCAAGACCCCGCAAAGTTCATGCAAGAATCAAATTCCTCGGTTTTCTGTCTGTGTGGTACTGATTTGCTCCTTGTGGGATGGGGGTGGTGGTATCAAACCTGTTTTTGGCCCATGGTCAATCCAATCCCCCTCTAGTAAGATCCACTTCTCTGTATCACTTCCCTGTCCCCCTTTGAGCTGAGTATGGGCTCTACCCCAAAGGAACCCCACTTTGGTGCCCGATCCCCCTCACCTCCATTCTGGGGGTAACGATCCCTCCAAAGTGATTGTCTGAGACGTTGGGTTGACTATAAGGAGTTTTGAGCGGAAGAGTTTCAACCACTGTGGGTTTATGAACCTGGAATAAACCAGAGAAGTGGTGAATGGAGAGAGGGAGACATGTGATTTTTCAAAGGAAAAAAGGGACTGAATAAGGGCTTTGCTTTCTTCTTCTTCTTCTTCTTCTTCTTCTTCTTCTTCTTCTTCTTCTTCTTCTTCTTCTTCTTCTTCTTCTTCTTCTTCTTCTTCTTCTTCTTCTTCTTCTTCTTCTTCTTCTTCTTCTTCTTCTTCTTCTTCTTCTTCTTCTTCTTCTTCTTCTTCTTCTTGCGCTGAATCTGATTCCAAATACAGTAAAACATCAGATAACTCTAAAACTTGGTTCCACAAGTCTTGGTGTTATCCGATTTTTAGTGTTATCCGATCCATATTAAAATCCTATGGGATGGATCAGATAACGTTAAAGCTCCATAGAGATACATTGTAACCGCACAGGCTTTAGTGGTTGTTATCCGATCCATCCCATAGGACCTTAACGTTATTTGATCCAATTCTTCTCCCCAGATTACTTAACGTTATGCGATTTTAGCATTATCCAATCCAATTGTTATCCGGTGTTTTACTGTATTGGCTATCATCATGGTGCTCAGCCATAAAGATTGTTCTGGGAACCGTATAACATAGTGGCTTTCCATTTATCTTCTGCATCACAGTGTGACACCCCTACCACTGATCCAGTTCCATGAATCACTTTCTGATCGTGAGCCTTTTTGGCACACAAAGCCCTTCTCAGCCCCTGGCCAGGATTGATGAAACTTCTGCCCTTAATCAAGATGGAGTCAAGTGGGATTCAATCCACTTGGGGACCATCACCTTTCCCTGTAGACTTCACCACCCAAGGCTGTTAGTCCTCAGGCTGGTCAGGTGTTAGTTCACCACCACCTGATGATCACTGTTGAGTGGCTTGCAGTAGGCTCTACTCAATGATCATAGCAGGATAACCTGGCCACTTCCAAGAGTCAGAATAAACCCTAAGATAGCGGTGGTTCAAGTGGTTAAGATGCTGAACTCGGTGACTGGAAGGTCAGAGTTCGATTCCCAGGTACTGCATGATGGAGTGAGCTCCCGTCTCTGTTCCAGCTCCTGCCAGCCTAGCAGTTCGAAAGCAAGAAATTACAAGTAGATAAATAGGGACCACTTCAGTGGGAAGGTAAACAGCACTCTGTGCACTCCGATGTTGAAGCATGCCTCCCACGTGTCCATGGAAAAATCTGCAGACGGAAACAGCGCTGGCTCTTTGGCTTTAAAGAAAGATGAGCACTGAACTCTATAGTCAGATACGACTGGCTTTCGAGCAAGGACGACCTTTACCTTTACCAGATGACTACTGAGTGTTCTGGCACCAAACCCAGGTTGCAACTCGTTCCTCTACCCAAGTTGCCTCTGTAGATCTTTTTAAAATTAAGACAGATTTCTCATAATTAGGTACAGGAAGAAAGAAATTGCCAGCCGCCCACGAGCCCTTCTGATGACAAGACTTATCTGAGATTTTTTTCTCCTCCTTAGCCAGGTGTCAACTTGCTGTCCTGTGCCACATACTAGGAGAACCCAGTGTCCTGAGAAATCCCAGCTTTCTATTTAAAAAAGCACACAAGTTTCTAGCCCTTAAGGTTGCAAAAAAAAAAAAAAAAAAGCCAGACTTGACAGGTGGAAGAAGCCAAAAGGAAGGTCGGGAGTGGAGATCTGAGTCCTGGCTTGGGTGTTTTACAAAGCTCATCACCTTGCCCAGGGGCTGCGGTGTCTCAATGGTTACAAAGCTCGCCATGTAAGCTGGAAGGCCAGCACATCAGGAGTTCGAGACCCAGGTACTGCATGATGGACTAAGTGCCTGTCTCTGATCCAGCTCCTGCCAACCTAGCAGTTTGAAAGCAAGAAATTGCAAGTAGATAAACAGGGACCACTTCAGTGGGAAAAGATCTTGGGGACATGAAATGAGCCTCATTCAGGCATCCTTTGAGTGGAGTTTTCCCAGCAAAAATCCTTTCAACCCAGAATAATTTCTGACACAAAATTATTATTATTATCATCATCTTGCCCGAAAAGTGGCAAAAAAGTACACGGCAAAACTGAAGAAATGGCATACATTTTCTTATTTTTTGTTATCTGTACAGCTCTCAGAATCCAGGTTTTCTTTTTTCACACTTTGTTTCATTTAAAAAATTCCTCTCCTGTGTGGAGTACATTATTTGAGTTTGAGCAGGTTGATGGAGGGGAAAGGATTATCAGGATGGTCAATTCTCAGAAAGGAGCATTGGATTGCATCAGAGATCAGCATCGTTGTGTGCTAGATGCAAACAATGTTCAGGAAACGTTTACTGTTTTTGACTTAAGTGCCAAGGTCCCTTCCAACCTGCTTGACCCTGGGCAAGGCTTAGAAGCGAAAATGCAACGAGTAAAGTAACGACCTGAAACTATTTCAGGGGAAGGTAACAAGGATATAACAAAGCTATGTTACAAAAGCAACATTGTTCTGCTTTGTTAATAATTACTTAAATCAGGGGTGACCAAATTTTTTTGGGCCGTGGGCCAGTCATGTGGTTCAGTGGGCCCGTCATGTTCCTCCCACCAGAAGCGGAAGTAAAACGTGTTTGCGCCAGCTGTGAGTGTATTTATGGCAGGGTTTTGCGCAGATGTGGGCTCTTTTTTACTTCCACTTCCAGGAGCGGTGAGGGCAGCGTGGGGTAGATGATTTGGCATGTGGGCCAGATCTGGACCCATGGGCCATAGTTTGGCCACCCTGACGTAAATCTTCTGGTTATTTCCAAAAGCTTCTTTTCAAGGACATATCAGGCCATTTTCAAGAAGGACTTTGATAGGAATTTTTCTAAAACAGGATGGCGATGAGCAAACAGAACAACAAGTAATGCCACGAGTTACTTTTTAAAGCATCGCAACAATGATGGCAGTTCCTTTTTTAAACATTGTTAGTGAGTTACAGGGGCAAATTCTACTGTAATTCCTTTGTTTCCTTCCTTCCTGTAGCAATCCTCCTCCTTCGGTGTCCAAGCAACATCACAAGATGTTGTGCTTGTGATGCTGTAGAAGGGACTGGGAATGGGAGGGGGTCCTTGGAAGTCACTGTCTGAGAATATGCCAGGATGGCACCAACCTGGCAATACACTATAGAGACCCTTCTGGCCTCATGATCAGAACCAGGTCAGGGCTTACCGGTTCTGTGTCCTCAGACAGCTGGCAGGGTGGGGGCGGCTTGTAGGCTGGAGGTCCTTCAATGCTGGAGAAAGGAGGGGAAGTAAGAAAGTCAAGGGAAGAATCATCAGCCATTGGTAGAGAACGCACTCTCTGTGGAAAAGGTCCCCTGTCCCACCATAGCATCTCTAGGCAAACCTAGGAAAAATATCTTCTAGACATCCATAGAGAAAAGCTGCCTTTCCGTGTTGACAACTGAACCAAAAAAAACCCCCACCGCCACCTCCTCCATGTCGAGGCCAGACGTGAAACTGCCTAAAATGAAGGTACCTTTTGGTGAGTTCATTTCTGCAGTGCCTTTCTCCTGACCTAGTGTGAGAAAGATTAGCCAGAAACACAAAGTTACTGTTGCCAGGGGTAAGCCTCACTGTGGTTCAAAAATACCACGATCTTCAAGGAGGCTCTTTCTGTGCACCTCAACCAAGCACCCGAGTCACCGTAAGGCAGCTACACTTTGTAGGAAGTGTAGGCATCAGTGCAGATTAAGAGGCTGTGGCGGCTCAGTGGTTAAGACGCTCCCCTTGTTATCTGGAAGGCTGGAAAGTCAGCAGTTCGAGAGCTGGGTACCGCATGACGGATTGAGCACTCGTCTCTGTCCCAGCTCTTGGGGACATGAAAAGAGACTCATTTTGGCATTCCCTGAGTCTAGTTTCTTCCTCAAAAACCCTTTCAACCAATAATAATAATAATGATGATGATGATGATGATGATGATGATGATGATGATGATGATGATGATGATGATGATGATGATGATGATGATGTGCAGATTTATGCTTTTGGACCACAATTGCAAGACTCACTTCCAATTTTGGAACCGGGTTTTGGCAGAAAAGATGCAGAGATGGAGCAAGGCTACAATTTTGCAGAGGGTTCTCTGGTTGGGAGTCAGAGATGAAATACGCGTTCTTGCCACCCCTGAATTCCCTTCCTCCACAACACAAAAGAGAGCCACTTACTCCTCCTCACGATCCATTCGGTTTTTCTGTTGCTGGCGGCAGATGAGAATCCCGGTGACCACCACGGCCACGGCCACGATGGCCGCAGTGAGGCCGCCAATGATACCTCCGGTCGTGCCAGCCCCTTCCAGGTTGGGTTTGTCTATAAAAGAGGAAAAGACAAGGACACTACTGTGAATCGAACCGGGGGACCTTTGGGCAGCTGCTGCCAGGAGCGAAGGAGAGGGTCTGAGCTGGATCAGTACAGGAAGCCTGTAGAACCAATGTTCCCCAATGTGGGCCCCACGCCCCACAGGGGGACAATTTGGTTTTTAAGGGGGCAATTTGAGAATGAGTCATTAACAGTGAATGGCCTTTCAACAACAACAACAACAACAACAACAACAACAACAACAACAACAACAACAACAACAACAACAACAATTTCGTGCCAGAAATTATTCTGGGTTGGAAGGATTTTTGCTGGAGAAACTCTGCTCAGGGAACGCCCAAACGAGGCTCCTTTTGTGTCCCCAAGAGCTGGGACGGAGACGGGCACTCAATCCATCATGCAGTATCCGGGTCTCAAACTGCTGACTTGCCAGTCTTCCAGCTAACAAGGGGAGCATCTTAACCATGGAGCCACTGCAGCCCCCTTCACTTTTTGAATAGTAAGAATTATATGCCATGCATATGTGTGTGTGTGTGTGTGTGAGAGAGAGAGAGAGAGAGAGAGGATTTTAGAGATGTTTGGTGGGGTGTGGCCAAAAATAGGTTGGGAACCACTGCTGTAGAATTGGAGAGACAACATGAGTGGCAAACGCAGCCCTCTGGGGTTTCCCCGTGTGCGTGGCACAGTCTGTCTCACCATTAGCAGTGCATACAAATCAGTTGCCTACGCCTAAGCATTATGTCACTAGTGAGCAAGGAATGAGACTCTGATTCGCTTGTGTGAAAAAAAGTATTTTATCAGTATTCCAATCAGGTTCTCTTTCTTTGAAATTTTGCCCACAATTCCTGGCAAGCCTTCATTACTGATGGGGAGAAATGTCCCTGTGCTGATTCTGCAGGCACGAAAGCAAAAGCTTGGGCTTTATTTTTATTCATTTTTTGCTGCTGTTACAAAAATGATCGTATACCTGTATTTTTTTATTTGCAATTGTAAACGTCCTCTTATGAAAGTATTGTAGCCTTTTAGAATAGCATTATATTAGGGCCAGCAAACCAGCTCCAATCCTTTGGCACTTTCTAGAGTCCTGTTGCTAAGACCCAGGGTCGGGATGCTATCGTTTTTTTTGCATTTTGGGGTGGTAAGATGAACTAAACAACATTGCAGAAGTTCTGAAAACAAGAACACAAAGGAACAGCAGAGATGTCGTTCTGCTCTCGTATGTTATTTTGTCATCTTGTCAATTACTGGGAAGAATCTACATGTCAAAACCCTATTTGAGCTCTGTGATTAACCTAATAAAGATGGATACTTGAGTTGGGCTAATTATGTCCCAGTATATGTATTCTATGTTACTGCCGTGGCTTAGTGGTTGAGATGCTGAACTTGCCAACTGGAAAAGCCGGCAGGTCAGCAGTTTGAGACCTGAGTACTGCACGATGGAGTGAGCTCCCATATGTGTCCCAGCTCCTGCCAACCTAGCAGTTCGAAAGGAAGAAATTGCAAGTAGATAAATAGGGATCACTTTGGTGGGAAGGTAAACAATGTTCTGTGCACTCTGGTGTTTAGTCATGCCTGCGACATGACCATGGAAACATCTGCAGACTCAGACAGCACTGGCTCTTGGGCTGTAAATGGAGATGAGCACCATACCCTAGAGTCAGATACAACTGGCTTTTGAGCAAGGGAGACCTTTTACCTTACCCCTATTCTATAGAACACTTTGTGGGTCGGGTTATTTATTTCTCAGTCTGCCAGAAAGTTTGGAGGGTTCTGCCAGAGGTAAAGAAGAACGAAATTATTTTTGTAACAATAGTAAGACATGGCCTCTGATTTAACAGCCATCGTAAAAGGTTTCCAAGGGATTCCAAGGGTTTGCATCCTTTCTCAACCCGTTCATTATTTAATTCCTAAATCTTCAACCACTAGATGGCATCTTAATCCTACCAAAATAAAATAAAATAATGGAATACCTGCAGCATTGAGGTTATCCTGCTATGGTAATAGAGCCCACAGCCCACAAGGGGACTTCTATTCCCAGAAGCTTAAGTCAGTACATTGGCTGATGAGTGCTTTGGGGAATTGACTTGGGCTTCTGGGAATTGAAGTCCAAAAACCAACGGTTGGAAAACACTGGGGTAGATCCTACTTCCAGCGATTCAATGCCTATTATGAGGCAGCATTTAACTAACCTGACAACCCTGAGGACTAACAGCCTTGGGTGCCGAAGTCCATAGGGAAGGGTGATGGTCCCCATGTGGATTAAATTCCAGTTCAACCCACCTTTGATGGAGGGCAGAAGCTTCATCCATCCTGGCCTGGGGGCTGAGGAGGACTTTGTGTGCCAAAAGCACTGAGGACCAGAAAGTGACTCACGGAACTGGTTCAGCGGTTCTATGGGTCTCACGCTGCAATGCGGAAGGCAAATGGAAGACCACTGCATCATATGGCTCCCAGGAGAACAGCCAATATTTGGAATCAGATGCTGCTCTTGAAGAAGAGGACGTACGCGTCTAGAATTGCATAAGATAACTTGCCAGGTTCTGGGTCTACACACACTAATTATACCCTCCTATTTTGGGCTGTCTGTTAAGACCTTCCAAATGTTTTTTGGAATAGTAGCCATGTTAGTCTGTGGTTCAGGCATATCAGAAAACAAAATAAAAAATACTGTAGCACTTTAAAGCAGTTAGTCTTTAAAGTGCTACAGTGTTTTTTTTATTTTGTTTCTGATATAACTTTCAAATAGTGTCACTGTCAGGATTTAGGGGAATCTGGCTGATTTCTTATAGGAGGCCGTTGTATCGGGACAATCTTTATGGCTGATTGCCATGAGGATAGCTAGTATTTGGAATCAGATATGGCACTAGAAGGAGGAGGAGGAGAATTAGAAGGAGGAAGAGGAAGAGGAGGAGAAAGAGAAGAAGGAGGGAAAGGGAGTAGAAGAAGAAGGAGGTGGAGGAGCAGTAGCAGCTATCCAATGGAAGGCATGACGATATGCAATATTCAGAATTGATATGGCATAAGAAGAATAAGACTAAAAAGGAGGAGGAAACTTTTTTTGAGGAGGAAACTTTTTTATTGGTAAAATTCTTACTACAGCACTATCTGTCAAGGAGGAGGAGGAGGAGGAGGAGGAGGAGGAGAAGGAAAAGGAAAAGGAAAAGGAAAAGGAAAAGGAAAAGGAGAAGGAGAAGGAGAAGGAGAAAAAGAAGAAGAAGAAGAAGAAGAAGAAGAAGAAGCTGCTATCCTAGGCAAATGCATTGGTTAGAGTTCCATGTTACAACTGAAGGGACTGGACCTTGATAAAATTTTGATGGATGAGGCTTCATGTGAATCTGGGAGCCAAACACATCCACCCTCATAATCTGGGGGTGCAATTTGCACAGAGGGCTGTGAACATAGTCAAAACAAAGAGCATGGTTGATGGTTTGGGTCATTTACTCAAGACCCAAGATCATCTCAAGGCGGACAAATCTGAGAGCTAGGTGGTGGGAGAAATACTAGGACATTGGTCAAACCAAAATTGTGCCTTGCTTTAAAAAAATGATTACCCCTAGGTCCAGGATTTAGCATCCAGGGACTCTCAGCTGCCATGGTTATCTTGCTCCTTTATTAATTTAAATCAAGTTGTTAGCCCCGAAGAGTCAAAAGGGTATGCGAATGGCTTGTGAAACCATAAGGCATGGATTTCAATTTCCTGCCTTTGAGCCAACAAGGTTTTAACGTTCTGTGTGGTTCTTCGCCTCGAACAGCCATCAGCGGTAGCAAAATAAATTATGGAAAACACAGACATATAGAGCCAAACAGTCTGGGTATGCATAATTCATCCAGGTTGTAATGCACAGCTTTTCCTTGGCATCCCATTATTATTACAATTTATTTTGTTTTTTTGAAAGATGCAGGAACATGTACAGCCCTGGGAGCAGATGGTGAAATCTTTCTCTAACACTT
This sequence comes from Furcifer pardalis, assembly GCA_030440675.1. Lineage (NCBI taxonomy): Eukaryota > Metazoa > Chordata > Lepidosauria > Squamata > Chamaeleonidae > Furcifer > Furcifer pardalis. Next base: position 310,452,415 of record CP126890.1, read on the forward strand.
AGAAAGAGCGAGGCTTAGTGGCTAAGATTGGTTTCGTGAGTGAGGAAGGAAAGAGACAGGTAAAGATCTCCAGGCAAGCGTCTTGCTCTAAGCAAAATAGCTGAGGGGAGCGATTCAAACCTTGCTGGCTGGATAGCTCAGAGGTTTAGGCGTCCGCGATCCCCCCCCCCCCCAGTGTGATATGATTTGTGACTAAACCCACTGACTTGCGTTGGTATTTGTATATCCAGAATAAGAAACTGGACTGACTCATCTTGTTCAGGATTAGTTACACAAGAGTATCTGTTTCCTACATTATGATATCCTTGAACTGCTGACTAATTAAGTGATATCGACATGGGATGCGTAAAGCATAGAAAAATGCCTCCCCCGCTTTCTAAACGATAGTTCTTACAATTGAACAGCCGGTTTGGGTAAAATAGTAACTTTTCTGAGCTTTGCTCCCCCAGCAAGATGTCCATTGTGAAAGAAGGCCACAGGTTCCTTTCTTTCCTTTGTAGTGGAAACTTCATCAGGACTAGAAACCTTGCTCTTTGTTTTGTTCTTTAGGTTATTTGAGAATATTTTCAGACACCTACTTGTTCATAATTGTGCAGCGTCTTAGAATTTACTGAAATATTTCTTTGCACAAAACTGATTTCTTTCTCTCTTTGCATTTTTCTCATTCTCTCTTTTTCAAACAGGAGGCAAGGCTGTAAATTACTGTAATCTTTAGGGACAGGATGTGATTTAAATGGTCCTGTATAAATTATGAATCTGAATTAGTAATCAAAGCTTGTTTCTGCCAGGCACTTGCTAGGTAAGCTAAGACACACTTAGAAGACCCTTTCTTGTCTCCTCACGTTTACAGGGCTGTGGTTAAGGTTATAGGCAAAGCATTTTAAGTGGGACTGTGGTAGCTTGGTGGTTAGGATCACTGAAAGGTTCATAGTCAACAGTTCGAGACCTGAGTGCTGCACAACGGAGTGAGTTCCCATCTCTGTACCAGCTCCTGCCAACCTAGCAGTTTAAAAGCAAGAAATTGCAAATACTGTAGATAAATAGGTACCACCTCGGTGGGAAAGTAAACAGCGTTCCGTGCACTTCGGTGTCTACGCATGCCTGCCACACGAGCACGGAAACATCTGCTGACAGAGACAGCACTGGCTCTTGGCTGTAAACGGAGATGAGCACCAGACCCTAGAATCAGATACAACTGACTTTCAAGCAAGAGTGACCTTGACTTTTACCTAGGATCAACATGAGAATAAGAGAACAACCACCAGCCTGCGCTGTCCTGATACTAGACAGGTAATAGCATCTAATATGTGTAGAAAGAAAATGGCAAGTGGAATTAGTGAGTGGTTTTTTGCTCCTTGACAGTTCAATGCCCGGAGGCGAAGCTGACATTAAATGGCAGTGGAGTGGATATTAGCAAAAATATTGGTCACTTGAAAAAAATCCCTGTAATGCAGCCATTAATTCTTGAATATTTTCTTTCCCCCCTCGAATTGCCAGAAGACCCAACTGTCTTGTAGCTGTGTCTCCAACTGTTTATAGATCTTGGTCAGACCTCGGTGCCAACCCTTCCTTTTCTAGCAAAAAGGCCAGCCACCGATCTTTCTTTTGGGAAGGGAAGTAAAGTCTGCATAGTGAAACCCAGGCCTCCGTGTACCACCTTTTCACTGCCAGCTTGGCGTGTTCATCCACCAACTGATCCCCTCTGTGGGTCTCATGGGAGAGCCCATAATTACACTGCCCCATCCATTATGCATGGCCCGTCTCTCGGCAAGTGGCAGCTTTCCTCATGGCCTCATTCGGAGCAGCTCCAAAATTAGTATTTTGAGGTTAAAACCAGGAAGATTTCCAAAGGAATTTCTCTTCCCCCCCCCCCTTTCATCCTCTTTTTCGGTGCCAGCCTTGCTGCCAGAGAGCCGATCGCAGCCAGGAATACCCAACCCGTCGGGAAGGAAGAATGACCCCGGTGGAGTCCAGGAAGGAAAATGTAGCCTATGGCTCGGATTTCTTGCTCATCTCTTTTAGAGCAAGAAGGAAAGGGAAGGCAGTGAATGAAAAGAAATATTGGAAGAAACCCCTTTCCCCCTGCTACGGAAGGCTTAAAGGATTAAGATTTGCTCCGAGCTTAAAACTGCAGATGACCGCGGGGGGAAATATGACAGCACATATCCCGAGTATGAAATCAGAGGATCATAAAAAGAGGCAGAGGCAGCAATCCTGCCCCAGCGCTAGAATCCTTGACAAAACATCCTCTTAGTCACAACCACGGCTGAAGGCCAGAAGCAGAGCAGAAGGCTTCGGGGTTGGTGGGCGAGGAGTCTCAATTGACATGGTTAGAGACACAGGCAACCTTGTGGGCAAGGGTGCGAATTCACCAGAGGCCCAACATTATCCTGTAACCTAGCCAAGCCCTGCAAGAAACTGGGAGGGTGTCCACAGAATCCTGGGATGGTGGTTACAGATAACACACAGCCTGCTCAGCCAAAACTTAGAAACTCCTAACTGGGAGATTCTGGGACCAGCTGGCAGACCTGAGGCTCATATCCATTGAGAGGATGTTAAGGGTCATTCTCTTCCTTGATTATCTCCATGTCCACTGCTACTTCTGCTGTGACAAATGATTTAAAACCAATGACACCTTTGAGAAGTCCTCCACTTTGAACCACCTCGTGCACAAATACCCCCTGCATCTTAGAAGCAGGATGTCTTTGTATTTATGTTCCGGCATGCATGTATCCCTGCCATTTTGACACAAAAACATAGGTAACTACCAGATCAACAACCAGGTTGTGTGTCCACACATACACAACTCAAGAGTTAGAGTCAGAAGGAATTGTCTGCATCAGGGGTTCCCAACCAATGGCCCATGGGCTGGTTCCAACCCACAGCACCATTTCATGTGACCTCCCCCTCCAAGGGCATTTGAGAAACAAAATGGCCACCCCCTTGAATCTGTTGGGACAAAATGGCCACCCCCATCATGCAGGCAGAGCAAAAGGGCTGCCCTTGAAGCTGACTGAGAGTGTGACCCGGCCCCTGGCTTGAAAAGGCTGGGAATCCCGGTCTAGATAGTTGGTAGATAATGAGCTGCAGGTTATGTGTTTAAACACACACAACTCAAGGAGTCAGAAGGAGTTGTTTTAGGGCAAGGGTCAACAAAAATGACTCTCAAGGTGTTCTTGGACTTCAATTGCCTGAAACCCAAGTAAGCATTCTTGCCGATCAGAGCTTCTGGGAATTGAAGCCCAAGAACATCTGGAGAGTCAAGTTTGCTGACCTCTGGTCTAGGTGATCGCTACAGGTTACGTGTTCACATGACATTGCAACTCAAGAAGTAGAATCAGAAGGAGTTGCCTAGGGAGTTGACGTGTTGAAGGCACACCAAGGGAGGGCTGATGAGTCAACGGCAAGTTGCCCTTTTGAAACTATACAGGTCACTCTCGACTGGGTTGGACAAAGGGAGTGGGTGAGATGGAAAACTTTCCTTTCAGAGAAGGAGAGGAGCTTTGAGCAACTAGTGGAAGGTTGGGGGAGAGTCGATTTGTTTCTCTCTGGATGTGGAGGTTTCAAATTCCAGAGAGATGACGACATAAGCGTGCCTCACTGTTACGGCTTATTCCCTCCCACGCTGCCTGGGCTGGACACCAGCATTTGTACAATTGCTGCTCTTTCAGCAATTTGTACTCTGGGGTGGTGGGAATAAACGTTTATCTTATCTAGGCTTCACTCTCCTGTAGGCAAAGTCCAGTTTCACTCCCTCCCCCCTTGGCTTCCATGGTGAAGGGCTGGTTTCTTGTCAAACACCCAACCGGAAGGGCCATCACTCTGCTCGGCCACTTAGTGTTGGGTGCTGCAGGTCAAGAAATGCCATGCCCCCACATCGAGGCTGTAATGCATCCCACGATGAGGTGGATTTATTAAACTCATTTTAATTCAAACCACAGAGGGAAGAGTCCCATTAGCCATGTAAGGTAAAATTCAACAGGTGTAGACACTAAGGCAGTGATGGTAAACCTTGGCACTCAAGTTGTTCTTGTACTTCAATTCCCAGAAGCCCAGGTCCTTGTGAATCCACACGAGTGGGTTTACTGCATGTATGCCCATTAAACCCATTCATATGGATTCACAGGGGCTTGGGCTTCGGGGAATTGAAGTCCAAGAACAGCTCGGGTGCCAAGGTTCACCATCATGGCACTAAGGCAGGCGTTCCTAACCTTTTCAACCCAGGGACCGTCACACTCTCTCAGTCAGTTTTGAGGGCAGGATGGCCATTTTGCCTTCCCTGCATGATAGGGGTGGCCATTTTGTCTCAACAGCTTCAAAGGGATAGCCATTTTGTTTCTCAAATGCCCTTGGAGGGATGGGGAAAGCTAGATGAAATGGCGCCAGGGCTCAGATCTGGCCCGTGGGCCCAGATCTGGCCCATGGGCCTTAGACTGGGACCCCCTGCACTAAGGCATAAAGTCGAGGGGAAAGTTAACGGGTTGACTTTTTAACCATTCTGAAAGAGTTAGGAAATCTTTTTTCCTAACTGGAACCATCTCAAGGGGTGAGACAACAACTTCTATCATCCACAGCAACACAGTGGAAGATGGGACTTCATGTTTGCCATGCCATACGGGTGCATTTTACTCCTGCTTCCGGGAGCAACGAGGGTGGCGTGGGGCAGAAGAATTGCAGTAAACCCATTCGTGTGGATTTACAGGGGCTGGGGCTTCTGGGAATTGAAGTCCAAGAACATCTGGAGTGCCAAGGTTCGCCATCACGGCCCTAGAGCAGGGGTTCCCAACCTTTTCAAGCCGGGGGCTGGGTCACGCTCTTCAGTCAACTTCAAGGTCCAGACGGCCAGTTTGCACTGCCTGCACAATGAGGGCAGCCATTTTGTCCCCACAGCATCAAAGGGGTGGCCATTTTGTCTCTTGAATGCCCTTGGAGGGGGGGGGGACACATGAAATGGTGCCACAGGCTGGATCTGGCCCACGGGACTTAGGTTTGGAACCCCTGCCCTAGGGAAAGCAGTCTTAACCCAATATTGTATGTTCTTTACATCCCCTGTGTTTTCTATTTACTTATTTGGCTTTTAGGAAAAGGTTTTGCCTAGAACAAAAGCAAGGAAAGACTGAGTAAAACCAGTTCTCAAATTACTCATGGCTGTTTGGTCTTTGGCTCCTTCGCCCTGTTCATTCTTCCAAAAGGAGGAAGAAAGCCAGGTTTTCTAAGTACATTTCCTCAAATGTGAACCGTGCTCTCGGTATCAGCCCCTCCCTCGGGAATCTCCTTGCCCAATGTTTACACGAAACTAGACAAAAGAGGAAAGCATACGGCACCCAGAAGGTGGACCGATGAGAGTAGGTTTTCAGAGCACCAATAAATGAGCTGTCTCCAACAACAGATTTTAGCTTCCTTTTAGGGTCCAGCTGTCCTTTCACGACCTGGCTTGAAAAGGTTGGGAACCCCTGCTCTAGATGCTGCTGAAGCTGAACTGCAACACCCATCAGCCCCTATAACCTAGCCAAAGGGGAGGCAGATGGGAACTGTAGTTCCAACAAATCTTTGGATGTCCACATGCCGCTTCAACCTTGGGACAGGCTGATATCAGCAGTGGCACAGGCTGTTGAGTTTTTCTCCAATGATACAGCGGCCTCTTATAAGAAATCAGCTGGATTCCCCTACATCCTGACATCGACACTATTTGTAAGATATTAATAGACAGCCCAAGATAGCAGGGTATAATTAGCCAGCGTAAATCCAGAGCCTGGGAAGTTATCCATTGCAGTTCTAGACACATCTTCTTCTTCTTCTTCAAGAGCCGTATCCGATTCCAAATATTGGCTAACATCATGGTGACCAGCCATGAAGATTATCCTGGGAACAATATAATCCAGTGGCCTTCCATTTGCCTTCTGTATCTCAACATGACACCACTACCTCTCTTCCAGTTCCATGAGTCACTTTCTGGTCCTGAGCCCTTTCGGCATGCAAAGTCCTCATCAGCCCCAGGGCAATGTTGATGAAGCTTCTGCCCTCCATCAAGATGGAGTCAAGTGGGATTTAATCCACTTGGGGACCATCACCCTTCCCGGTGGACTTCAAGAATAGAACAACATTCCCTTCTCCTCTCCCATCCTTAGGGTGCTACAGAATGGAAGATACAGGTCGCAGTAAACCAGGGGTTCCCAACCTAAGGCCTGTGGGCCAGATCCGGCCCCCACCACCTCCAAGAGCATTCAAGAAACAAAATGGCCACCCCCTTTGTTGGGACAAAATGGCCGCCCCCATTGCACAGGCAGGTCAAAATGGCTGTCCAGCCCTTGAAGCTGACTGAGAGAGCGTGACCTGGTCTCTGGCTTGAAAAGGTTGGGAAACGCTGCAGTAAACCCTTGGTTCAATAGATGTGTTTGACCGGTGAAGGCTAAGGGATATTGTAGTTCCAGAAAAGATCGAAGGCCCAATGTACCCCTTCTCTGGCAGTGGCATGGCACTAACAATAAAGGTAAAGGTTTCTCTTGCTCGAAAGCCAGTCGTATCCAACTCTAGGGTTCAGTGCTCATCTCTTTTTCAAAGCCGAAGAGCCAGCGCTGTCTGCTTCTGCAGACATTTCCGTGGTCATGTGGCAGGCACGGAATGCTGTTTACCTTCCCACCGAAGTGGTCCCTATTTATTTACTTGCAATTTCTTGCTTTCGAACTGCTAGGTTGGCGGGAGCTGGGACAAAGATGGGAGCTCATTCCGTCTGGCAGTACAACCGCCTTCCAGTCAGCGTCTTAGCCACTTGAGCCACTGCAGTGGCATAAGAATAAAGACTGAGTCTCAAATAATGATTTATTATTTCATTCCAAAAAAACTTGGCAGTCATCTGTCTTAAACACCCCCCCCCCCCAAAAAAAAAAGCATGAAGTATGGAAAAACCTCTCTTGGCTGACCTTGTTTTGACCTGCCTGCACAGATTATGGTACTGAAGTGTATTTTTTATATTGTCTTTTAAGTAGAAACAGCTGCTGTGCCCCTTATTCCTACCCAAGACACAGATTGGGTGGGTTAAGGACCAGGCGGGCCACTTACGGTCTTTAGCAGCAACATCCATCCCACAGAATTTTGTCATCCTGGATGGATTTAATTTGATATTCTTACAACCCATTGTGATCTGACAGTGGGATTAGAGATCTATCCCACACTTCTAGAAGCCGCCCAAGGCATTTGACAACATGAAAACCTGTGTCCTCTTTGCTCGTGTTAAAACTTCATTTCATGGGGGATTGGGGGGTGTTCCTGGTTCTTCCAGAAGTGCTTTGAACATCAAGAGTGCATTACAACGGCAGCTGGAACAGTAAGCTAAATTGTGGCCTCCCCACGCTGACGACAAACGATGCAATTAGTGGGGAAAGCTCGACATTTCTTTTTGATGGTCCCTAAAGGGCTGTGGTGGCTTAGCGGCTGAGACGCTGACCTTGATGACTGGAAGGTCAGCAGGTCAGCAGTTCAAGATCTGAGTGCTGCATGATGGAGCGAGCTTCTGTTGTCTGTCCCAGCTCCTGCCAACACCTAGCAGTTTGGAAGCAAGAAATTGCAAGTAGATAAACAGGTACCGCTTTAGCAGGAAAGGTACCAGACAGCGCTGCCTCTTTGGTCATAAATGGAGATGAGCACTGCCCCCCTAGAGTCTGACATGACTGGCTTTCAAGCAAGAGATACTTTGACCTCTAAGGTAGCATCTCCCCCCATGTTCGGTCCTGGGAAATGTAGCACAAAAACCACCAATCTGTACAGCTCCCCTCTCACCATGCCTGTTTTTCAACATATTTTTCAACATCTCTATTTGAAAAGAACACTCAGTATTGTTACTCCGCTGTAGACAAGCCTCGAGAACTTTGGTTTTGAAAACAGTACTCCATGAAGGTATCTCAGGGGTGCCCAAACTACGGCCCATGGGCCAGATATGGCCCACACTACCTAATAATCTGGCCACACGCTGCTCCTGGAAGCGGAAATAAAACATGCCTGCACATGCGCAAAACACTCTCGGAAAGTACCCGTGGCTGTCATAAACATTTACGACAGCTGCAGGTGCATTTATAGCAGTGTTTTGCATATGTCCGTTTTACTTCTGCTTCCGGTGGGAGGAACCACATGACCGGCCCACTCAAACACGTGACTGGACCATGGCCTGAAATGTTTGGGCACTCCTGGTATATCTTAACCAGAGCTAAAATGAGTCAGCTCTCTTGGGCCACAGTTCCCAGAATCCGATTGCCAGCGGCACCATGGGACACTGCAGCCAATGAAGTTGCAAAAAGTGATTTGTCTAAGTTCTGAAATCGAAGCCAAAGGCCCGTTATCAAACTGAGAGACACTGTACTGGTATAGCACTTTTTCAAGGTGTGAATGACAGATATCAAACGGGTGTGCTCCACTGTAGAGGAGAAACGACGCTCTCAAAAAGTGAGAAAACAGAAAATCTGTCCAATAAGTGCCTCTGACACTTTCCCTTCAAAGTGCTAGTCTATTCCCTACCCTGTCTTAGTTTGCTGCTCTGTTTCAGTAATAAAAATCACAAATAAGTCAGGATGCATTGTTTAGTTGGACAGATATGGCTAGGGCAGTCATGACGAACCTTGGCACTCTGGGTGTTCTTGGACTTCAAGTCCCAGAAGCCCAAGTCTTTGTGAATCCACACGATGGGTTTACGGCATGTACAAGCAGTAAACCCATTCATGTGAATTCACAGAGACTTGGGCTTCTGGGAATTGAAGACCAAGAACACCTGGAGTGCCAAGGTTCGCCATCAGGGGGCTAGGGTACAGCATTAGGTTTTAGGCATGGAGTTGAAAGAGAGAAAGTTTAGAAAAGTTCCTTTTTTGGATTGCAGCTTTCTCACATCCACAATACTTAACACTCAATTCCGTACACAACGAGCTGTTGGTTAACAATTAGCCAAAGTAATATTCCCATGGTACATCCAGAATCAAGAACGTCGAGGTGCCAGGTCTGTGCGAGCAATTTGCATGACCTTTGGTATTTGATGCGGAATTATTATTTGTAAGTTCCCACAAATTCCAGCTTTTATTTCAGCCATGGGAAGGAAACCTTTGGCTTTTCAGTGTTTGGAACTGTGGCACCCACAATCTGGAATCCAAAACATCAGAGGCAGTTCGCACAAGGCCGTGTCTCTCAGATAACATCCCAGAACAATCAGAAAATGTTGAATAAATTATATGCTTTCTGTATGGCTAATTTGTGTCTCCCTCCTGGTTCGCTTCCTACTCACCTATCTATTTCTACAGTCATGCCACACTTTGCGGAAGAAGTGAGAAATACATCAATTCCACATTTTCCTAACAATATAGAAAGTGTGATCACTAAAACTGGTAGCCCGAGGTGTTCTGCTGGAATGCCAAACCACTATATAGTTTGAAAGTGTGCCCCACTGAACTGATTCTGGCCACCACACCATGGGATTTATCACAAGGTTGGTCATTTAAGATAGGTGTTCTCAACCTTTTAAAGCTGGGGAATGGATCCTGCCCCCTCAGGCATCCAAAAGGAAGGCTGGGCACCTTTCAACTGTGGTGCCGGAAAAGACTTTAGGATGCTGGGTGAGAGATTAGCTAATATTGCCATGATTGTAAAAATGACAGAGACGTCATAACTTGAGCCATCATAAACCATGGCTTCCTCTTTACTTTCCCCTTTCTTCGTGACTTTGTTTTCCACCACACACAAGTTTTGCAGGAACATGAGAATCAGCGCTAGTCATACAACCATTTTGCTTTCCCTCTGGCACTGAATTCCCCTTTACATGCCATTGGCCTCTCGTCCTATCTTAACCCCAAAACTTGCTAGTGTAGACACAGCAGTGGTGTTGTTATTAGACACTACTCAAGTGAGTTAGGTATCTTGGCAGCAGAGCCAGAAGGCGGGTGTTTGATTCCCCACTGTGCCTCCAGGGAGAAGAGCCAGGCTATGTAACCTTAGAGATACTAGACCAGGGATTCCCAACCTAAGGCCTGTGGGCTGGATCTGGCCTGTGGCACCATTTCATGTGGCCCCTCACACCTCCAAGGGCATTTGAGAAACAAAATGGCTTCCCCCTTTGAATCTGTTGGGACAAAATGGCCATCCCCATCATGCAGGCAGGACAAAATGGCCACCCAGCCCTCAAAGCTGACTGAGATAAAAGGTTGAGTACCCCAGTATTAGACAGTTCCATGATGCCTTCAGAACAGCAAACCGCTTCTGAAAACACACTACCTAGCAAATCTTGGAAAGAGTCTCAATAAGTCAGAATTGTATTTACTATTATTACAATGAACTTCTCACACAGAATTGATCGGAACATTTCTCCCTTCCTCTCAGGCTAGCCAAGAAATATTTAGAAAAGGCAATGTTTTTACTGGCGCTGTTCCTGTTCTTCTATTAGCATTCCATCATGGGGATAGTTATTCAGTGAAGCATTTCGGCATGAAACGAAAGGCAAACTTTCACGGCTAAAACTTCAGTGTGTCGGGCTCCTCAGAAGTACAGCAGTTTTTAAAAATTTTACACTTCATATATAGGACGCTGTGTTTACAACCACCACCACTATATAGTTCTACCACCTAGACCTGCAGATAAAAGCAATCTCCATGGCAGCAAATGCAATGTACTTTCCCCCTGCTCCAAAACCACACCTGGTCTACACCTGGTCTTACTGCTGCCTTCAAGGGAACCCAAGCAGTCTCTTGTGATGGACAGGTGGTCATGGGGACTTGCAAAAGTTGACATTTAAGATGGGCTCTGAAACCACAGGCAACTGCTACTAAAGAATATATGATCTTCTAGAATTACAAGGAGGTAGCTTGGAAGCTGGCTGAAGAGGACCATTAAGTACGATGTATTCAATATATAGCTTGATTGGTAGACAAGAGTTCACATCTTCCCCAGCTTGGTCACCATTGTAGCTTGTAAGGTCATCAGGAAGAGTTAGTGATCTAACCCCGTTTCCCTCTTAAGAGATGAAAGATCCATCTTCCTAAAGCCACGGTGAGTGGGTGGCAATATAAATTTGAACTAATAAATAATAATAAATAAATAATAAAGCACCGGCCAAGCTGGCAAAAGCTAATGGGAACTGAAGTCCAGCAACCTCTCGGGAGTCATAGGTTCCATAACGCTGGTCTGCTGAAGGAGGTCATGGTCAGGAAGCCAAAACAGGCCATGAACACATACTGTCTCCTTGTTTGACTATGTGCATTCAATCACTTTTCAAAACCTAAGTTGAACAAAGCTCTCAGACTTTTTGCATAGAAGATTGTGATGGTTCCTTCAAACTGGTTGCTACAGAACAGGGGTGGTGAACCTTGGCACTCCAGCTGTTATTGGACTTCAATCCCCAGAAGCCCACCTGCTGATCAGGGCTTTTGGGAACTGAAGTCCAAGAACAACTGGAGTGCCAAGGTTCACCGTGTCGACTATAGAAAGACTTAGAGATCCACCAGCATCTTCCAATTAATAGAATCATAGAATAACTGAGTTGGAAGGGGCATTTGTGACCATCAAATCCAACTCCTTACTCAAGGCACCAATTCACATCAAAGCAAATCTGACCGATAGTTGTCCAGTTTTCTCTTGGATGTCTCCAGCTTTGGAACACTCTCTACCTTCCAAGATCATGCATTCAATTATTGTACTACTCTAACAGTTAGAATTTTTTTTCCTAATTTTCAGCCTTTACCTGGCTTCATGAAACTGGAGCACTATTACTTGTCCTGCACTTTGGGATGATCAAGAACAGATCCTGCCCCTCCTCTTCATGACTATCTCTCAAGTATTTGAAGAGTGCATTCATATGCGCCCCCCCCCATCTCCATTTCTGGCCAACTCTTTCAATCTTTGCTCATAGGGTTTGTTTTCCAGTCTCCAGGTCATCCTTGTTGCCCTTCATCTCTTACCAACTCTTACACCTACTTCTGGGGCAGGCAAAGCAACAACTTCTTGATATTTTTGCACTGCAACTTCCATCAGCAATAGTTAACAAAACCAAAAGTAAGCAATGCTGGCAGTTTGAGTCTAGGACCACCTAGAGATATCCAGATTTGCCCAGTGCCTTTCGTATTTAATCAACTGGTACCTCTCACAAGCGTTTTCTTGTAGAAGAAGAAGAAACAAAGAGGAAACTTTCTTCTACCCCTGACCCTTAATTCCGAGAGACAGTACTTCAGAATTAATAAAGATCAATAGTTTTGGTACCCTTCCAAGGTTGGGGAATTTAGGCCAATATCCTTATCTATTTCATCCATAAAGTACACAAAGCAGAGACAGCTATCCTGAACAATGTAAAGGTCGGCCTTGCTCAAGAGCCAGTTTCATCCGACTTTAGGGTTCAGTGCGCATCTCTGTTTATAGCCAAAGAGCCAGCGCTGTCTACATCTGCATGACTTCATGACTAAACATTGGAGTGCACGGAACTCTGTTTACCTTCCCACCGAAGGGGTACCTATTTATCTACTTGCAATGTATTGCTTTTGAACTGCTAGGTTGGCAGGAGCTGGGACAGAGACGGGCACTCACTATATCATGCAGTACTCGGGTCTTGAACTGCTGACCTGCTGCCGTTCTAGTCGTCAAGTTCACCGTCTTAACCACTGAGCCACCGCAGTCTCTATGACAAGGAAAGGATGTTTTTTCATACCCCTTTCCCTAACTCAAATGCCCTCTCAGGTTCTGTCTCTCTCAACCTGAGCTGCTGGAACATTTCATTTGCAATTATTTCCATATCCATGTTTTAAATATGCATGCAGAAACTGAGAAGGAACACTGTCGTTAAATGAGAGAATTGGTGTCCCTACATTGTGTGGGTTATTTTCTTCCAATCATACACCATCCGAGTTCAGCAGGTTTCCTGTCGTTGTGTCAATGGAAGTCAAGTCAACCGGAGTCGGTATTTGAAACAGTTTTTAATCACACATGAAAGCCAAGACAGGGCCCTGCCGGGATCAGGAATCAACAACCAACAAGTATGAAAATAATTCTGAGTCTTTTTTTTTTAAAGAAGCTGGGGTATTTACACTCAAATGGAAGGGGGGGGGGGAAGGAAGGATGAAATAATAAAAAATGCTGGTGTCCGTAAGACCCAGAATAAAGTGGTGTTTGTGTGAACAAAAGAAAGGTGTAGGTTTCTCCCTTTCCAATCTCTTGACATTTTAATTTAAGGGGTGTGCGTAGTGGTGAACCATCGAGAAGAGGTGGATTGGGGAAAGGGAATCACACCAGATCAGGGGCAATAAAACCTTAGCAAACTGGCATAATTTTTTGGAGGGGGAGGGAGAAATCCAATGAGAATAATAGAAAAGAGACCATGGGGTGACAGGGGGAAGCCCCTTCTCTTCCCAGCACCACAAATCGGGATTTTTCTCTCTGACGGGGTAAAGGCAAGTCAGCTGTGGTTACCTGTAAGGTGTCAAAAGAAAGGGGACCCCAGCATTTGAACTGAACAAAGGCTTTTCCTCCCATCACCAGAACTGGGAGAGATCCAGTACTAGCCATGTCTTCCGAGTTTAAAAGCACCAAAATATCCAGAAGGAGTCATTTGGGAGAGAGATTAAAAGTGTCAGAACCTGGGATGTCACACGGGGAAGGTTGTGTCCTTCCTGGCCTCATTTTCTTAAAAAAGAAAAATGGATCCATTTCTTTTCCCAACCCAGTTTTCCTTAAAGTCAGCTTCGTATCTTCTCTACCCATCCATTGTCAATGAGAATTAAAAATCCTTTTAAGGCAGGAGCAGCACACGAAACATTTCCTTGCAAAAGCGACAAGTCTTTCGCGTGCTCTTGGAAAAAAGCAAACACAAGGACAATAACACTCCGACTTGCTTAAGTGAGGGTTCTCCCTCTCCTTTACCCACAGGATGTCTCTTGGAGTTGTGCCACCCTTGAAAGGAGGGAATCCGGCCACGACAGAGTTTTCAGCCCCGTGGGGCCCATAAATTAAACACACAAAGGTTCAGCACACATCCAGAAAGTTGCATCCAGAAGGTTGGCCAACGTCTACGGGAGTTCTCTGTTGTTCCTTTGGAGGCCACGCTCCGGCAGAGCTCACACATAGACCGCTGTCTTGGATATGATGGAGCCATCGTGCTGTGACTCCATGTCGTCAAACTCGTAGCCATGGGAGGTCGAGCCCAGCCGCAACATCGGACCCAACTGGTCATATCTCTCCTCCTCATCGTCCGGGTGGCGGGATGGGTAGCCGTAGGGCGGGAGCCGTTGACCACCCTGCTCCTCGTCCTCGTCCTCGTCCTCCTCGTAGTCGTCATACTCCTCCTGACCCCTTCCTGGAGCCGCCTTGAGGGGCCGGTCGAGGTCGGCGAATTCGCGGGCTGGAGGCGGAGCGGTCCCGTTGCCGAAGACCCGCGTCTTGGGGTCGTAGGAGCCTTTGTTCGCCCGGGGGCAACGGCGGTAGAAGACGAAGACCAGGACAGCCCCCACAATCACCAGGGCCAGGATCCCCCCCACGATGAACCCGACCACGGCTCCAGCGCTGCCGCTCTGCCTCTTCGCCGGCTGGTCTGAGTAAAGAAAGGAAGACGAAGGAGTCACACAGGGCATCGTTAGCATCGCCAGCGCTGGGGAAGGGGCAGAGCTGCAGACGGAGCCATGGAAAGGAACACGGGGCTATTGAGGGTCTCGGGAACGAACACCTCCCACTCCCTCTCATCCACCTGGTGGGTTCCTTTCTTATTTGCCTCCTTATTCACCACGGAGAGTTGGGATACCAGAGGCTGAAGAAGATGCCTCTTTGAGGCAGGCCTGTTTGAGCTCGTCACGGCCTCCCTTGCAATTGTGTCCCAGCGGGCTACCAGGAAAGGACCTCTTATGCCCTCATGGAGAGCCACAGGGCCTCTGATCGGTTGAACCCCAGAACACTCCACATCCCCACAAAGCATTTGACCTTCAGTAAATTCTGGATGCTATTCATGCACCTGCCCAGCCGTTCACAACATGAGAGAAAAGCAGCCTTCAGCTTGGTCAGGTTATCCTATTTTGGTGGTAGAGTAGACCCTACTGCCAGTGACTCAACACTGATTGTCAGGTGGTGGTGAACTAACAGGACAATATTGAGGACTAACAGCCTTGGGTGGCGAAGTCCATAGGGAAGGGTGATGGTCCCCAAGTGGATTAAATCCCACTTGAATCCATCTTGATGAAGGGCAGCAGCTTCATCCATCCTGGCCTGGCGCTGAGGAGGACTTTGTGTACCCAAAGGGCTCAGGACCAGAAAATGACTCATGGAACTGGGTCAGTGGTACTATGGGGGTCATGCTGCGATGCAGAAAGCAAATGGAGGACCATTGCATTTATATGGTTCCCAGGACAATCTTCATGACTGATCACCATGAGGATTGCCAATCTTCAGAATCAGACACGGCACTTGAAGTATAATAATACTTAAGCCAGTGATGGCAAACCTATGGCATGCAGGCCAAAGGTGGCACTCGGAGCCCTCTCTGTGGGCACCCATGCATTCACCCCAACATAGAGTTTTGCTCCACCCTTCTGTCCAGCAGCCCAATGGGAGTGCTTCCTCCCTCCCTCAGCACAGTTTACCCCGCCCCTATGCCCAGCAGCTGAATGGGAGCATTTCCTTCCTCCCCTGTTGCTATGTTGGCACTTTGCAATAAATAAGTGGGTTTTGGGTTGCAGTTTGGGCACTCAGTCTCTAAAAGGTTTGCCATCACTGACCTAAGCCCTAACGTATTGTGTACACCAGGAGTTATTTCCCATGCCAGAGAAAGCACTCAGATATTGAATTCCCTCACCAAAAACTGAGAACGATGCAATCCAGCCACAGATATTGCCACTGAGCTCATCTTTCACATGCATGCAACACACTGCTGTTTCCCACAAGAAAGAAGCACCTTTAAAATGCAGACACCTTGTTCCAAAAGCAGCGGAAGGTTCACCAAGATCTCTACAAAGTCCCTCTGACCCTTGCAAATCCAAAACATTCACCTCCAGATTTCCATTTCCCGGCATATAGCAATGCAGTTCCTCCACCCAAAAAGCTTGACATGAGTCCCGCTAGTCTTACCTCGAACAAAGACGGTCTGTTCCGTGGAGACCTGGCCCACCCGATTGGTGGCCTGGCAGATGAAAGTGGTATTAACAGATGCGTCCACGTTACGCACCACGAGCCGGTTGCTCTGAACTTCCACAGACTTAGGAAGTGGCCCAGAAGACCTGACGGGGCAAACAAGAAAGACACTTTAATTAGGCCAGTTTACAATACTGAGGGGGTGGGGAGAAGGCTCCTTCCTTCCAATTTCCCATCTGAAAGCATTTTATTATTTTGCAATGTTTTTGTAATGTTTTGCCAATGTTTTTGCAACTTTTTTTGTACACGGATGTTTTATTGTATTGTATTGTAATTTGATGTATTGTGATTGTTGTTAGCTGCCCTGAGTCACGTAGCCAATAAATCAAATCAAATCTTGTTTATTAATTATTTTTATACTTCCTGTGATATTTCTGACTCTGGGCTGTCTACAAACAATTAAATGAATAGCCACAATATCAAAGAATGAACAAACAATAAAATATTGTTTTATTGAATATTGAAAATGTTCATTCAGCCCAGTGTATATTCTGTTTGTAGAGTTGTTTCGCTGTCTTGTACTAATTCGTATGGTGCAAAAGGACATCTTTATTTCCACAACTATGAATGTTGTTACCTTTCCTGCTAAAGCAGTACCTATTTATCTACTTGCAATTTCTTGCTTTCGCACTCAGGTCTTGAACTGTTGACCTTCTGTTTGTAAAGCTCAGTGGCCTAACCACTAAGTCAACACCGTTTGATTTCTTGATTATAAACCTGCTCTCCCCCCTCCCCCTTGGTTGAACTAGAAATAAGTATTTGCAGAAAGAAAGAAAGAAAGAAAGAAAGGGGGAAAGAGGGAATCAGTGCAATGAATTAGGTACCTTGCAAATCCAAAAGAACATCTAGTATAAATACATGTCAAGAGGGAAAAAGATAAAATGGAGAAAGGGGGGAAATTTACACAGAGAAAAGGCCTGCATTGTAAAAATCTTTTATTAGAAGCTCTTCAGGTGATCTTCCTGACCCTATTTATGTTCTTTCATTTCATTTCATTACTCATTATACTGTTGATTCAATTATCCCCTTGGAAAAACAATGCCTCTCGGCTGTAAAATCTAGATGCCTGCAACAGAAATATATACAGCCCATAGTAGACCAGAGATTTATGACCTTTCTGATTGTTCAGAAATGCTTCTCTGCACCACGAATTCTCAACCTGTGGCCCGTGAACCGGATGCAGCCTCCGGCAGCATTTTATGTACCCCCCACTGCCTCCACAAAAACCAGGAAGTACCATATGGTAGAGGAAGGGCAAAATGCCTGTCCGGCCCTCAAAGCTGTCTGAGGGAGTGTGACCTGGCCCCTGGCTTTAAAAGGTTGCAAACTCCTGTTCTACACTCACTCACACACACACACACACACACCCGCCTAATCGCCAGGTGCCTTCTAGCAAAACAACATGGAGTTTGCTCTCTTGTCCCTCCCTTGCCCCCAACTAGAGTCAACTGAGAAGAAGGATCTGTTTTCATCTGCTGAGCCAGCCAAACCAGCTTGGCCTCATTCCACGCTGAAAGGATCAGAGCTTTCCCCGGGACTGGAGGAAAAGGCAGCGAAAGCCCAGCTCAAGGGGATCAGGCTGAAGAACCGACACGGATCTTTGGATGGCGAAGCCTCTGTAATGTTTTGACTCGCCAAGTTGAGCGTGAGCCATCAGCCGGCACACGGTTGACCTTTGTCTTTTGAAAAACATCCTGCATATGTCCAGCAGCCGTTCGAGGCAAGCAGTTAAGTGCACCAGGCCTGTAATAAATGGCCTTTGTCCTGTGTTCTAAGTTGTACGCAGAATTTGGGTCCCTGTTTTATCATGCCAATGTTTGGAAAACTTCCTTTTTCAGTCATCAACCCTCTTGCCCAGTTCTAGCTTAGGCATGGAAGAAAAGCTGTAAATTTGTGGGTTTCACGGGGACAGAAACAATGCTGGGAAAGATTGGCTTCGTTACACGAATTCACCACTCTCAAATTATGCCATCATCAACTGCAACTCGTATCCGAGAATGCGTTTTACCCCTGAAGCAGGAAATATGTCATTGGCGTGAATTTGTTTAAGGTGGATCCCAGCTTGCCATGAAGTGACCCACACACTATGATCACGGAACTATCTGCTGTGGCACGTATGAAATGAGACATTTAGGATTTAACACCAGGACTGCCGCAGCCTTGAAGTCCATCTGGCATGGCCTCTTCTGCCTCCATGACCATTGGGAATCAGAATTCCTCCTCTGCTCATTTTGCCATTGGGCCCAATAGGATGGTTTCCAGTGGCATTTCCTCCACTGAAGGACCATCACCCCACCCAAAGGGCTTCATCCGCCCATAGCCATTGGCCCCTTTAGGGAGTTTGCTTAGTTAACCGCTGCCTGACACTTCCTGACACTTGGCGTTGAGTTGCTGGAATGTAGAAGGCAGATGGAAGGCAAATGGATTGTATTGTTCCCAGGACAATCTCCAAGTCTGATCAATATGATGGTCGCCTATTATTCAGAATTGGATATGGCACTTGAAGAAGAGATGGAAGAGCTGTGCCTGGAAGTTGCGATAGGTAAGAGTGAATGTGTTATTTGGGTGCTTTTGGACAGTGGGGAATGAACAGAATAGGGTTCGAGACTTACATGGTCCAAACAAACTGGTCAGGTAGGGGATTCCCTTTGGCGTTGCATATAAGAGTTGCTTCATTGCGGTTCAGATACCAGTTGTCATCGTAGCCCTCAATGGTGACCTCAGGAGGGTCTGTAGAGAAAGCAGCAAGAATATGTCAAGCTCACTGGTCTGTTAGGTACTAGAAAAGTCTAAAACCCAGCTTTCTTTCCTCATAGATTTCCCCTTTCAAAATAATCTTTGAGTTGTTAGTTTTCCTGTTTCCAGAGGCTGCATGTATTGTGGCCATTTATGCTGCAACTCAAAACAATTGTGTTGCATCTAAACCACTGTCCTTGGTTGTTCCTTATCCATCCATCCATCCATCCATCCATCCATCACTTCCTTCCCCATCCATCCATCCATCACTTCCTTTCCCATCCATCCATCCATCCATTCATCCATCGCTTCCTTTCCTATCCATCCATCCACCAATCCTTCCATTCATCTTGTATACTGCCCCATCATACATCGCATCCTCCGGCTTGCAATGGTAAAATTGATCAAATCAAATCAAATCAAATAATACAAACAAGCATATAATTAGTAAATAGTAAGCAATCCCCTGTCACATTCACACATGAGCTTGGCTTTGAGTGAAAATAAGCAGTTTAAAAACATTTTAAAAAAAAAAACCAGGTCAGTGTTATAAAAAGCTGCATTAAAAATTCAGTTTTTACCAGTTTCTTAAACACTTAGAGAGGACCTGTTAATCTCTTTGGATTTCAATGGGGCTACCATCAAGAAAGCAGTTTCTTAGGCATGCTCCTTCAAAGTCATGTTTCCCCTTTATTTCACCCAGAATAATCACCTGTAAGAACTGGGTGTTTTTTTTCCTCATTACACAATAAAATATTATAGATTTCTGCATTTCTTGTGTTTTACAATTTACGGGAGCTTTATTCATTTACTTTAATACTCTCTCATTGGCCAGCCTTTTGATCTAAGACATTCTTAGCATCCTGGAATAACTCCACATTCTCTATACATCTCATATTCTTACAGAAGCCTGTTTGAGCTCCATACTTTCATACTATACAATAGAACCAAGAATGTACAAGCAAAAGTTATTATGCATTCTGAAACCCTATGTTAGGGTTTTGAAGCCTATTGCTTATTTCATCATAAGGATGCTGCTCTGGGTCATCTCTATTCTGACTTTTATTGTATGGTTATGATGCAACTGTTTATTCAACCACCGCCGTTCATTTCCAGGAAAATGGTGGCCATCAAATATATCAGCTTCTATCAGACCGTATGCTTCTCATAACACACTTTTCTGCTGTTCCCAATGCTAGAAATAGTATCCAAAATTTCTCATGACCCTTTTTATTGGTTCTTTTCATCTTACTGCATGAAGGGACAACCGCTCCACAATCCCAAACTAGGGATGGAAGGTTAGTATTCTAGCTCTGCAAACCCCATACCAAGATGACTTCTTTTAACCAGCTTGGGTTAGAAAACAAACAAAAAGTTCAGCTTCTTTTTATCCACCTGATTAAAGAAGTGGATCCTTTTTCATGCTCTGCTCCCACCTCCAAGTTCCCAGTCACCCCTTGTACCCAAAGCCACTCACACAATATGGACAGCATAACTGGGATAGACTCCGGCTGGGCCAGTGTCTTTTGTTCAACGACACAGGTGATGTGTTGGCCATTGGCTTCCTTGGTAGGCACCATGATGTATTGACTGGTGACAGTGACTGTGCCGTCTGCATTTGTCACCTGTGAGACACTAGAGTTGCCATGCAGCCCCGACTGCCACGTGATGCGGGCGGGTGGCTTCCCATTGGCAGACGTGCAGATAGCCACAGGTTGCTCTGTGTTGCCCAACTTCACTTCCTTGGCCTCAGCAGTGCTTGTGGGTTTGGCTAGAAAAGAAAGAAGATGGAAGTGAGGGAGTGGGGAATGGAGTGTGTGACTCTAGACCAGTGATGGAGAACATTTTAGAGACCCGGTGCCCAAACTGCAACCAAAAACCCACTTATTTATTGCAAAGTGCCAACACAGTGGGGCGAAGTCTGTGCTGGGGAGAGGGAGGAAGCATTCCCATTGGGCTGCTGGGCAGAGGAGTGGGGTGAACTTTGTGCTGGGGAGAGGGAGAAAGCGGTCCCATTGGACTGCTGGGCAGAGGGGTGGGGCAAACACTGTGCTGGTGGCGACTGCGCATGTGCCCACAGAGAGGGCTCTGAGTGCCCCCCCTGGCACATGTGCCATAGATTTGCCACCGCTGCCCTAGACTGTACTTCTTTGGGAAGACTAGGACACTGAACCCACCATTCTGTGTTGGGATCATTCCTGGCTTAGAGGGAGAACAGTCTCAGCTCCTTGCAGGAAGAAATCAAGCAGGCTGGGCTGAACCTCTGGAGCAGCTGTGTGAGAGGTTCTGTCACTAGAAGATGGCACGCATGGAAGCATGTACTTCTGCAGCCAAAGCGCTCCAGGCTAGGGAAAGATTTTTCCATTTGATGCTTCTGACTATATAGAATCACCTTCCCAAATAATATGCACAAAGGGGAAATATAGCTATAACTGCAACCAACATCTCAAGCTTTGTAAAGGTCAAAGGCCTAATGGACTGAATTGTTATGAGAGAGCATGACCCGGCCTCTGGCTTAAAAAGACTGGGAAACCCTGCTCTTAACAGATGTGAGGTCTTTGGACTGTTGCTCTTTTTGTATAGAAAAAAGTGACCCTTGCTAAAAGCTAGTTTGCACAGACTAAACATGATTAAACCCAGACTGCTTCAGGGACATTGCTCTGGTGTACAGATACTTGTGGGCTTCTCTTGTGTGGGCACTTCCTCAGATCTTGTCAGCTCCTCACGGAAATATTCTCCATCAGGAAAGGCAGCCAAAATAAACCCTGCCCTCCCTCAGAGGGGCACAGAGTAGCATCAGAACTGATATGTTGCCGTTCTTGCTCCAAAATGCTTTGCGTTTCCAAACATAGACCGTGAGAGGGGGGGGCAAGCACAGGGGAAGGAGATGCTGCAGAGAGACTTTCCCTCCAAAATCGTAAATAGCAGAAGACTTGCTTTAAAAATAGAAAGTATCACGATGTGTTATCTCATGCTGGATGAAAGGAATGGAGTTTTGGTCATAAATCCCTAGCAGAATTATGTGGCCTTTGTATCCCTGTATTTCAGGTGTACAGCCTTCCTATGCTTTAGATAATGGAAATTGACTACCGTTATTTAATCTCGTCTTGCTAATGAGGGAGGGTAGAATAGGGCAATGGATCCAGAGCTCTAGATATAGGGAACCTTATTAACCAACCCATTGTCTTAAAGCAGTGGTTCCCAACCTATGGCCTGTGAGCTGGATCTGGACCCTGGCACCATTTCATGTGGTCCTTCAAAGGGCATTTAAGAAACAAAATGGCTGTCTCCTTTGAAGCTGTTGTGCAAAATGGGTGCCCACATTGTGCTGACAGGGCAAAATGAAAAAGTTGGGAACTCCTGGCTGAAAGCCAAAAAAAAAGCAATCACACATATATACCGCCCCATAGCACTTAGTGCACTCTCTGGGTGGCTCACAAATTAATTAGCATTTTGCCCCCAACATGCTTGGTACTCATTTTACTAACCTTGGAAGGAAGAGTCAACCTTGTCAATCCTGGTCAGGATCAAACTTACAACCTTTTGGTTGCAGTACAGCAGTTTGACCACCAGGGCTTGCAAGATTTTGGTAGCTGTGGCCCCTTATCAGTCTCTGCCAGTTGGGGCCCTGTCGACGGACTACAGTTCCTATCAGTCTGAGCCATCACAGCCAGTTGTCAGGGATAATGGCAGGCTGGGCCACGCTCGCTCACACGAATATCTGCCGCTGTAAGCTTTCATTCTAATTTCTTGGTTTTTTTTTTTAAAGTCATGCATTGCAAGCAGAATCTTTTATTCAAAGCCGAGATTCGGCGCTTGGTTCCTAAAAGGAGCAGTTTCTGTGCAGGCCAGCCATGCCCTTAGCAAAAGGTTGTTCTGGGAACTTTCCATCTAATGAGACCTCAGGATAGGCGGGGCAAATCCCTCATCCCTAGAGGTCCCTATAAGATCAAATTAAAAATAGAAGTAAGAGTCCTAAATGACAGCTGGATGATCTTCTTGACGAGCCATACAAGACAGCTCTGGTCACATGAACATGAAGCATTGTTAGTAGCCCAACAGCCCTTTGGAGTTTTATTTGGGGATGTGGGGGGGAGCTTTTAGGATCTAAAACAGCCTGTTAAGCAAAGTGCTTACTGCTTCTATTATTGAGCTTTTTGGTGGCAGGAAAAGTAGAATGAATTGCTGACAATGAATTCAAGGAATTAGAAGATGCCTGTTACCTTACATCACAGGGAAATGTGGGAGGCGGGGGAATTGTTTTAAGTGTCTTGGTTCACCATGGCCCCAGGGGAGCAATTTCAAAATGGGATCCCCACCCATCAGAATACATTTGAATTCAAACGATTTGCATCTCCAGAAATAACAAGCACAACAAGACGGAATAGGACTCAGATTTCTTGGTTCTGAGTTGTCTTGCCAACGCTCTCCTCCCAAAGAAAATCCCCTAGAGACTGAGTGCCCAAATGGAGGGGCGGGATGAACTCTGTGCGGGGGGGGGGGGGGAGGGAGGAAGTGCTCCTATTGGGCTGCTGGGCAGGGCAAACTCTATGCTGGGGAGGAAGTGTTCCCATTGGGCTGCTGGGCAGAGGGGCAGGGCAAACTCTGTGCTGGGGGAGGGAAGAAGCGCTCCCATTGGGCACCTGGGCAGAGTGAACTCTGTGCTCGGGGAAGGCAGGCTGATGGGCAGAGGGGTGGGATGAACCTTGTGCTGGGGCAACAGTGCGTGTACCCACAGAGAGGGTTCTGAGTGCCCATCCTGGCACACATGGCATAGGTTCATCACCACTGCCCTAGGATATCATACAACAAGCATGGGGAACTTGCTTTGCCAAGGTATGGACTAGATCAGGGCTCATCAAACTTGGCTCTCCAGATGTTCTTGGACTTCACTTCCCAGGAGCCCTGATCAGCAGGTGTGCTGACTTGGGCTTCTGGTAACTGAAGTCCAAGAACACCTGGAGAGCCAAGTTTACTGACCCCTAGACTAGATGATCCTTATTATAGTCCCTTCCAACACTATGATCAATCCTGGCAGAAGGGTCTCTCATTGTAAGGTAGTTTGATTACCTGCAAAGACTCACACAGTGTCTTCCCCAAACCTCTCCATTCATGTTTAGGGAGACCGGTCCTTCTTACCCAATATGATCAGGCTGGTGAAGCCGTCCTCATTACCCAGAGGGTATGTGGCAAACTCGCAGGTGTAGGTGCCTTCATCTGTCATCTGCAAGGGGCTGATGACCAGCGTGGCATCCCTCAGGGACGGAGTGCGGAACTGGATCCGTGACTGGTTCTTCTTCATCATCGGGTAACTGGGACCATGTTCTGGGTGGAATACAGCCACGCTCTGCTTCTTACCCCCAGCTTCCTTCACCCAGGTGACCTGGCTGATTTTGATGTCAGGGGTGGGGTCCTCAAAAGTGCAGGGCAGGGTGACTTCCTTCCCCAAGTAGCCGGTGACGTCATTGAGAACCTTCACGTTCTGGGCCAGCAGAACTGGGGGGGGGGGGGGTGAAAAGACACCAACAAGTTGAGAAATGGGTCCAATGGGGGCTTTCCAGCAAATCCTGCAAAGATTTTGCCTCGTTACTTTGGGCTAATTGGGAAGCACTTCAAAGGAACTAACCAAGCACACACACACACCATGCCACCCGGCATCACAGAGACTTGGGATTCTGGGAATTGAAGTCCAAGAACGCCTGGAGGGCCGAGGTTTGCCATCTTGGATATAGAAAGATTAAAATGGCAACCCAAGACTAGTAAAGGTAAAGGTCACCATACTCAAAAGCCAGTCGTAGCCAATCTTAGGGTTCAATACTCATCTCTGTTTACAGCCAAAGAGCCAGCGCTGTCTGCATTTGCAGACATTTCCATGGACATGTGGCAGGCATGCCTCAACACCAGAGTGCATGGAACACTGTTTACCTTCCCACCGAAGTGGTTCCTATTTATCTACTTGCAATGTCTTGCTTTCAAACTGCTAGGATGGCAGAAGCTGGGACACATGACAGGAGCTCACTCCATCATGCAGTATTTGGGACTTGAACTCTGACCTTCCAGTCTTCAAGTTCAGTGCCTTAACCACTTGAGCCACTGCAGTCCATCTAGCAAGACTAGACTGGGTTAAATACTCACACACAAATGCACTGTGAAATCGCACCTAGAAAATCCTGGAGAAGGTCGCCATAAGTTAGAATTGATTTGATGGCTTTTTTTCCTCTTTACTGCAGGCAGCCATACTAGTAATTACTACAAACTCATTTATATTGCTATTCTTTTTTAGAAGATTGCAAACCCTTATCTACTTATCTGGGAATAAAGCCATCTGAGACCGTGAAACGTACTTCTGAACAGATGTTTAGGTTTTTACAGCATGTGCTAAACATTTGAACACATAGTCATACAGGAGTTTCCTGGACAACAGACTGCTATTTATGCAGGATCATGAATGATGAGACAATACTTTGCACCATATGACGTCTGAAGCTCAGCGGGGTGGGCATTCACCAATTCCACAGAAAAAGGGAGCTTAATTTAGACAAGGAATCCACTAACCTCAAAACTCCCTTTCATTTTAAGGTTGTGCAATTAGGTTTCACCATATAGAATAGTCATGGCGAACATCGGCACACCAGGTGTTCTTGAACTTCGATTCCCAGAACCCCAAGTCACTGTGAAACCACATGAATGGGTTTACTGCAGTGCCAAGGTTTGGCATCATGGATATAGAAGGATCAAACTAGCAACACATGAAAAGAAAGAGAAAGCCGCCCAGAGTCTTTGGAGCTGGGCATCAATACCAATTAGAAAATAAATAAATAAATAAAAAATAATAACAGCAC
Source organism: Furcifer pardalis (assembly GCA_030440675.1). Taxonomy (NCBI): domain Eukaryota; kingdom Metazoa; phylum Chordata; class Lepidosauria; order Squamata; family Chamaeleonidae; genus Furcifer; species Furcifer pardalis. The sequence goes on from CP126890.1 coordinate 310,478,118, forward strand.
ACAGGTTTTCCTAAAGTTAAGGTTTCATGACCTGCGGAAATCTTCAACTCTCATAGAAACTGTCAAGATTAGAGGCTACAGTCAACCCAGAGACCAAAATTACCACCCTGGGCTAACATTTAATATTCCTTCAATGTGGCCAAGTATCAACATGTCCCCTACAATTACGGCTACACAAAACAGGCTAGTTGTACACTTGCCTTTTGGACAATTGCACAAGATTTCTGGTGAACCTAAAAGCTAAGCAGCAGAGCTGTGTTTTTGGAGAGACTGCCACCTTGTCTGAAAATGACTCCCAAGCCAAAGAAATCACCCACCCAATCACTCACACAAATAATGAACTAGCCCAAGTGTTTCACATGTTTTGTCTAGTTGTGATCCTTCCAAAATCCCCGCTGGCTTGTATGTGTGTGTGTGTGTGTGTGTTTGGCCTGTGTGTCTCTCTCTATCTCTAGCTCAATGATTAAGAAGCTTGCCTTGTTAAGCTGGAAGACTGGCAAGTCGGCAGTTCAAAACCCGGGTACTGCATGATGGTTTGAGGACCTGTCGTCTGTCCCAGCTCCTGCGAACCTAGCAGTTTAAAAGCAAGAAATTGCAAGTAGATAAATAGGTACCGCTTCGGTGGGGAAAAGATATTGGGCACATGAAAGGAGCCTCATTCGGGTGTCCCCTGAGTGGAGTTTCTCCAGCAAAAATCCTTTCAACCCAGAATACTTTTTTGACATGAAATTATCTATACAGTATCTATATCTAGATCTAGATCTATACAGTATAAGATAATAAGATCATCAGGTTGGCATGGTGGTGACAGCCCAAAGCCCATTTACCAAACTTGCCATTTGGAGTGTTCAAAGTACATCACTTGAATGTAGAGAGAAAACGAGCTTATAGCAATCTTCCAAGTTTTTTGGGGTGTGTCTGTCTCTTTGGCCCAGATGTTTAGGGCTCCAACTCCCTGGGGTGTTTGTTTTATCATTGGCTATGCTGACTAGAGCTTCGGGGACTTGAGGTCTAAAAACATCTGTTCATCCCCAGCTCTAGAAAGGAGACTGCATGTCGAGGGTTGCTAGGGTCAAAGGATCAGTCTGTTTTATTAGAGAGCAAAAGCAGCAAATGCTAAAAGCCATGTTACATGCCTACATGCTTAAATAATTGGCAAGCGTTCTATATAGTGTTGGATCAGCCTTCAGCAGTTCATGAGCCAGGAATAACAATGTATACACACCCTATTTGCTGCCAGCAGCTGGTCTTGAGAGTTATAATGACTCTGAAGTCAGAACAAAGTAGCAGCAGATACCTTTGAGAGAACTAAGCGAATGATTCCCAAACATCCTCCGAATGGAGATGAACCTCAAGTGCACCGGCTCAGATCCAGGAAGAGCTTTATGGCAAAAACAAACTTTCTTGCAAGAGCAAAACCAAATTAGAAGATGGAGGAAGGAGTTCACTGGTCAAGGAACAACATTAAAGAAAGATATAAGTTGTTGCTGACAGACAACCATGTGCTGTTTGAATGTGCAGTGACACAGAATCCAGCTAATTTACTGGTCTGTCGATTGCTGCCAGAAACGATAAAGGCAAGAAAGTGGCTTCATTTTGGTATTTATTTTATTTTATTTTATTTAGATTTAATATCCTGCCCCAATCAGGGCGCCCCAATCTGGGCGGCTTACAAACATCGGAGTTAAAAGCACAATCAGGAATACAGAATCCTATAATTATAAAACAAACTGAGCAATCCCATCCTACCTAGGCACATTACACTCTGGTAGCCCAGAGTTTGATCAGGACGTGAAAGAAGAAGTCAGATCTTTTAAATTCATGGCTCATTGCAAGAAACATTGCCATTACAAACAAGTACCATAAGTCAGTATTACAACATACTGTGTCTGTTGGGGAAACTCCATGAGTAAATTGGGCAGAGAAAAATGATCCCGTTCACCCAGCCTTCTAAAGGCACCGCAGATGCAACACTGAGTCAGATGTGTTGTATTTTTTAAAAAATGGTTAGTAATAATTAGCGGCAACCAGGTGGACTGGCTGTGAAGTCACACCTTGCCAATGTCATTGAGGCTGTGGCAGTCCATTCCAGTGCCAGTGCCAAATCCTGCAAGTCTCGTTTCATACCTGCCACAGGAGAGGGCTCCGTGATCACAGTGGGTGGGTGGGTCACTTCATGGCAAGCTGGGATCCACCTTAAACAAATTCACACCAATGGCATTTTCCCTGTTGTCAGGAAAAAATGTATACTCGGACGCAAGTAGCAGCTGACGCTGACACAAACACCCACGCTGAGTCAAAGAAAAAGCTGGGTGAACAGTAGCTAACTCTTTGCCACAAGTATTAGCAATAAAGAAAAATGCCACAAGTGGTCTTAATATACTTCTTCCTTTATTTTCGTACTTTATAATACCCAAAGGCGGACACCTTTAACCAGTGCCAAGAATTCTGCTTCACCTCACCTCAACTTCACAGGAGCTCCAGAATGTACAACTTCAGAAGTTTTAGTAAACTTATTAAACATAAAAAAGAATGCAGCCTCTTATCCAAGACATAGTTAACAACACCAGATGTTTTCTTAAGAAACAAAAGCTCCATGATGGCAAACCTTGGCACTCCAGGTGTTCTTGAACTTCAATTCCCAGAAGCCCAAGCCCCTGTGAATCCACATGAATGGGTTTATTGTGCATATGATCACAGGGACATGGGCTTCTGGGAATTGAAGTCCAAGGACACCTGAAGTGCCAAGGTTCTCCATCACTGCAAAAGATTTTATCCATGTGACGATGCTCAAAAAGATGCAGAGGTCATATCCCCCTATAGAAATTATGCTGTTTGATCATGCTGCTTCATTTGCTATACAGAGGAACATGAGCAAGGAGAAGTTACTTTGTACAGTATGCTTAATAATAAATAATCATCTGCTGTCAGGGCAATTCTGATTTATGGTTGGGCTTTTCAGGATTTTCTAGGTAGAGAATATACTGAAGTTGTTATCATTTATTTTCGGGACAGAAGAAGGAGACCAGCAAAGTGGAACAAGTTCAGATGGCAACCAGGATGGTCAGGGGACTAGAAACCAAAGCCAAGGAGGAAAGATTGAAGGAACTGGTCATGTTTAGCCTTGAGAAAAGAAGACTGAAGGGATAGGATTGCACTCTTCAAATACATGAAAGATAGTCATAAGGAGGAGGCGCAGGATCTGTTCTCCATCACCCCAGAGTACAGGACACGTAATAACAGGCTCAAACTACAGGAAACCAGGTAAAGCTGAATTTCAGGAAAATCTTAACTGTTAGAGCAGTACAACAGTGGACTCGATGACCTCAGGGTGAGCTCTCTCAAGCTGGAGGCACTCCAAAGAAATTTGGACAACCATCTGGCAGATCTGTTATGATCTGGATTTGTGCTTTGAGCAGGGGATTGGGCTCAATGGCCTCATAGGGCCCTTCCAACTCAGTGATTCTCTGATTCTTCTGGGAACATCCTTAGACTGAACTGCATCACTCAAAACCATTATGTTGTTCCCAGGACAATCTTCATAGCTGCTCTCCATGATGGTAGCCAATATTCAGAACTGGATATGGCACAAGAAGAAAAAGAAGGAGGAGGAGGAAGGATTAGAGCAAGGGTGGCCAACCTTGGCACTCCTGGTGTTCTTGGACTTCAATTACCAGAAGCCCAAGTCAACACACCTGCTGATCAGGGCTTCTGGGAACTGACGTTCCAGAGCACCAGTGTTGACCACCTTTGACTGAGAACAGGAGTTTTGAACCTACGGCCCATGGGCCAGCCCCAGCTCACGGCACATTTTATGTGACCCTTGTCACCATCACCACTAAAAGTGGACGCCATTCATGGCAGCCATAAATACGTCCACGGCTGTCATAAACATGTTTACAACAGTTGTGAACACATTTTATGACAGCGTTTATGGCAGGGGGGGGACCACCAGTCTGGCCCACCCAGCTGCTTGAGAGGGAGCGATCTGGCCCATGGCTTAAAAAGGTTGAGAATCCCTGACTTAGAGGATCCGGATGGTCTTAACAGAGCCCATCTACACCTTGCCCAAGGCCCACATAGCTGCACTCAAGTTTTCCCCTCCTTCCAACCATCAGAAAACTTGCTTCTTGTCACAGCTTTGAAGCGGGCACCATGCCATCGCAGACTGTCACGTTCAAGCTAGCAGGAGCCCTTCGAAATCCCCAGCCTGCCAGGAAAGGAACATTGCAACAACTGTGGCTCGACAGACGAGGATCTTTTCCGACGGGCAGGCCATGAATAAGTAAAAAAGAGGAGAGCTTGCTGTTCGCAGAGTGCAGCCATGCTCGGTCCCTGGAGGGTGAAGCGCACTCGACCGACTCCGCACAGCCCCGGCAAGCTGGAAATGCAGATCCGCACGCAGGGGATTTTTCGCACCAGCATTTTGGGCACCCTGGGTTACAATAGCAAATCAGGCCAAGCTCCATTTAACGCACACCCCTGCGTCCATTTTGTTCGCGGTGCTTCCGAGCTAAATGGTGAAAATCGAGGCTTCCCGCAGGAACCCTGGAGCAACCACGAGAGAGGAGAAGGGAATCGTGTAGTCTTTTAAGGTAGTAAGGAAGGCCCTGTCCTTCACTCCAGGGATTGTGTGCAACGTAAAGGTGGTCCCGAACCAGCTTCAATGATGCCACTGAAACTAAGGCACATTAAAAATGAAGTTGCATCTCCACTACATTACAGTGCTTTTATTTTATGATGATGATGATGATGATGGGGGGGGGGGATGCAGTGACTCAGTGGTTAAGATGCCGAGTTTGATGACTGGAAGGTTGGAAGCTTGAGACCTGAGTATTGCATGATGGACCTAGCTCTTGTCGTCTGTCCCAGCTCCTGCCGATCTAGCAGTTCAAAAGCAAGAAATTGGACATCGATAAACAGGTACTGCTTTGGCAGGAAAGGTTGCAGCATTCCATGTCCTTCGGTGTCTAGTCCTGCTTGCCAAATGAACACGTAAACATCTGCAGTTGCAGACAGCGCTTGTTCTTTGGCTGTAAGTGGATATGAGCACCACACCCTAGAGCAGTGATGGTGAATTTGGCACTCCAGGTGTTTTTGGACTTCAATTCCCAGAAGCCCTGACTGGCAGGAGTGCTCACTTGGGCTTCTGGGAACTGAAGTCCAAGAACACCTGGAGTGCCAAAGTTCGCCATCACACCCCTAGAGTCAGAGACGACTGGCTTTTTGAGCAAGAGAGAACTTTATCTTTTTCTTATAGTGCTTCACTTAAGCTTCTGTGATTTGGGAAGTGTCAACAGACTGGATAAGATGATGATCAGCAGTACGAAGCCTCAATTCCTGCTGTTCCCACTTTCCTTCTCCATTTCCTTGAGCCATCCATTCATGCAGGCTGGGCGCCCCGGGGAGCAGAAGAATTAAAAAGCAAATTTTCTAAGCTCTGCTGAATTTGGCTCCTAATCCTGCTCACTTTTTACTTCCTTCTTGGTACAGAAGTCTCCTAACTTCCTTCAATGACACGCACAAGAATACCAATTACTGGGGACATGCTGTATTTCTTTTTTGCTGGGTAATGACTTCCAGCTAATTACTTGCTGGGCAAAATCAGAATTTAGTCTGAATTTTGCCTTGGCAGCTAGAAGTGCTGATTGCCGGAAACCAAGGAATAAGTTTACAATATATGCATGGCTGAAGAAAGTCTGGATCTTATGGGGAAATTAACATTATAGGTTAGTGGTGAGACACTCAGTATACAATAGAAGTAACTTTATCTAATTTATCTGCTGATCTATTTTGAATATGGGGTAATTTCCATGCATGTTTTTGGGAATTTCCTCCCTTTCTTGTGGCTGTCAGGTTCTAGAAATGTATTATCTATTTTTCTTTTAATAATAAAATTAATTAAAACACACACACAGTTTTATGGAACTAGCTACCCTGCTGTTACGTGCTGTGGTGGCATAGTGGTTAAGACATCGAACTTGATAACTGGAAGGTCATCAGGTCAGCAGTTCGAGACCCAAGTGTTGCATGACCGAGTGAGCTCCCGTCTCTGTCCCAGCTTCTGCCAACCTAGCCGTCGGAAAGCAAGAAATTGCGAGTAGATAAATAGGGACCACTTCGGTGGGAAGGTAAACAGCGTTCTGTGCACTTCAGTGCCAAGTCATGCCTGCCACATGTCCGCAGAAAGAGTCTGTAAACACAGACTGCGCTTGCTCTTCAGCTATAAACAGAGATGAGCACTGAACCCTAGAGTCAGACACGACTGGCTTTTGAGCAAAGGTGACCTTCACCTTTACCTATCCTGGAGTTATCCAGCAACAGCACGGATAAAGAAGCAAGAAGAGCAATTCCAATTGTATGGAGCTAAGGAGAAGAGGGCCAGTCTGCATTCATATTAATAATAGAAGTACTGTACTTAGTACTTACATTGCTCAAAGCACTTCACATATATTGTTATCTTCATAATCCTTACAATAAGCCTGTAGATAATACTGACCTGTCATGCCCATATTGCAAGTATGAAGAGTAGGGGGTAGCAGTGGATGAAAACAACCAAGCTAAGAGACAGTCGGTCTCCTAAAGTCACCCTATAGTTCATGGCAGGGCTGAGATTTTAGAGGTTCGAGTTCAAGCTCATATCTGTTATGTTCTGCTAATGCTCCACGGCTTAGCTTAGGTGTGTCGCACATTAGATTTATGAACAGATTTATCTGGGATGCTTTTGTGCTCCCACATCATATGCTGATGGGAGTTTAAGGTATTTATAAATCCAGAGGTTAGAATCTGTACAATCTCTCTTGCCCTTAAACTATCCAAATTTCGTACAAGCCTCCCTTAATGCCGGATCAAGGTTTCCCTGTGAGATACTCTGCAGCAAATATACCTCCTTTCCCTGTTTCGCATTCACAGAAGGGTGTATGCCATTCAGGAGCCAGATGGAGGAAATCTGGCCGCAGCCTACTCACAGTAGCATGACACAACCACGTTTCTTCCTACACAACATCAAGATGAATTTGGAGAGCCTGGGCTTGCTATGAACAAACTGGGTGGTGTTGTAGCCAGGCAGCCCAACCAAGCCCCCATGCTTTGCAATTCTGCTTGAGTTGGAGCAGCTAAACCAAGCAGGTAACAGAAAACTAAACAGAAGTCTTGAATTCAGTGTCCTATTTTAGTGCACTCTTTGGAGTATGGAGGGTCTGTGGTGGCTTAGTGGTTAAGACGCTGAAACTGAGTACTGGAAGGTCGGCAGGTCAGCAGTTTGAGACCCGAGCGCTGCACGACAGAGTGAGCTCCCATCTCTGTCCCAGCTCCTGCCAACCTAGCCATTTGAAAGGAAGAAATTGCAAGTAGATAAATAGGAACCACTTTGGTGGGAAGGTAAACAGCGTTCTATGCACTCTGGTGTTTAGTCATGCTTGCCATATGTCCACACAAACATCTGCAGACACAGACAGCGCTGGCTCTTTGGTTATAAACAGAGATGAGCAATGAACCCTAGAATCAGATATGACTGGCTTTCTAGCAAGGTTGACCTTTTCCTTTACCTTGGATTATGGAGCACTGTTATGCCAATGGTCTGGCTTGTCCACCAGCTCTAACCTCATCAAGGTCAGGATTTGTCCCTTGACCCTATCTGAAGATCCCAATTACATCTTGGGAATCTCCCCTCCATGGACATGTGGCAGACATGACTAAACACTGGAGCGCATGGAATGCTGTTTACCTTCCCACCGAAGTGGTCCCTATTTATCTACTTGCAATGCCTTGCTTTCGAACTGCTAGGTTGGCAGGAGCTGGGACAGAGGTGGGAGCTGATTCTGTCCTGCAGTACTCGGGAATCGAACTCCTGACCTCCCGCCTCCAGGTCAGCATCTTAGCCACTTGAGCCACTAGTGATCAAAAATGCCTGAGATTCTCTCTCCAGTGATAGCTGCGTTGCACCCTTGCAGAAATATGACAAGGCAGAGAAATGTTTTTGACCCACAAGAAGTGTGGCCAGCATCATTCATGACCACCCAGGCATGACACCAGTGCTACCTGTAGACAATGTCTGTAAGTCTCCTTACAACTCTAGCGTCCAGAAAGCGATGAAATTCCATCTGTTTTTGCAACTTTCCCTGAAGCAGAGCCAGCCTCAAGGGGAACTCTACTTACATCTTGTACTACAATGTTCCAGGCAGTTCAGGTACCCTGCAGCATTAGCCCAGGCAAGCAAAACATACACTTCTGCGGTATTTGACTGGTCAAGGGGGGGAGAAGCGACAAGGAAAACTTGTGTTCACCCTAGAGGTTGGGGGCAGAGCGCAGGACGGAGGGGATGTCGGCAAGGAACATTTTAGCTAATAAACTCTTCACACTTCACAGCTCACCAGAAACAGATAGGAGAGATCTTTCCATGCACATGACTGCTTTCAGGGCCTGGTGGCTTTCCTTCTTAACAACTGGGAAAAGCACAGCCTAGTAGTTATGGGCCCATTCTATTCCCCTTTGCTGTGTATGTGTGTTAAATGCAGTTCTGTTTATTCTGCATGTATCTGTGTAAGTCTGTGTATTTTTCACTCTGCTCTGGCAAGAGACGGGAGATCACAGCAGGTGAACATCAACCCACCCCACGTTGACAAAAGACGGCCAACGCACCAGATTGCAAGACTCCTACATTTATCAGGGCACCGAAGACTTCAGAACAATGGGTCGCATTATGGAGCTTTGCTACAAAGCAGGCGGGGAGGAGGGGGGAGGCAGGGAGAGGAGACAAATTCCCAGGCACGTCATCGGGGAGGCAGAAAGAGGGTGAGGTTCAGTAGGGACGGTTTGTAAGGGTTGCCGCTCCAGTACGTACCAGCCTGCCAAAGAGGAAGAGGAAGAGGAAGAGGAGAAGGCAGATGCAAAACTGGTCATGAAAAGAGTGAGGAAATAAGCAAAATATAGTTAAGGGTGCATGGTATGTATAGCACTGGTAAAGGTCTCCTTTGTTCAAAAGCCAGTCATGTCCTACTCTAGGTAAAGGTAAAAGTCACCCTGGCTCGAAAGCCAGTCATATCTGACTCTAGGGTTCAGTGCTCATCTCTGTTTCATAGCCAAAGAGCGAGTGCTGTCTGCTTCAGCAGACATTTTCATGGACATGTGGCAGGCATGACTAGGCACCGGAGCACATGGAATGCTGTTTGCTTTCCCACCGAAGTGATCCCTATTTGTCTACTTGCAATTTCTTGCTTTTGAACTGCTAGGTTGGCAGGAGCTGGGACAAAGACGGGAGCTCATTCTGTACTGCAGTATTCGGGTCTCGAACTGCTGACCTGCCGGCCTTCCAATCAGCATCTTAGCCACTTGAGCTATTGCAGTCTCCTGCCCTAGGGTACACCACTAATCTCCATTTACAGCCAAAGAGCCAGTACCGTCCACATCTGCAGACATCTCTGTGGTCATGTGGCAGCAGTACTAGATGTCCAAGCAACAATGTTACCTTTCCTGCAGGAATGGTACCTCTTTATCTACTTGCACCGTCCTGCTTTTGAACTGCTAGGTTGGCAGACGTTGGGACAGATGATGGGAGCTTACTCCGTTGCATAGCACTGAGGTCTCGAACTGCTGATCTTCCAGCCGTCAAGCTGAGCCTCTTAACCACTAAGCCACTGCAGTCCCCTTATGACATGTATGGCCGGACCCAATTTTCTGTTTTTGCTGGGAGGTGGTGGCCGGGATCCAAAAGCCCTTGGGTTTGGGGACCAGCTTGATGCATGGCAAGACATTTCAATGACTCCCTTGTACATCTTGAGGGCATGTTGGTCCAAGATAGTTCAGGATTCAAGTCACCCTGAGGTTTGTTCCTTGAGTACAACATGAGTAATCAACTGGGGTAGCCTGTGCGACAAGCTATACCAAAATTACCTCTGCCACACAATAATGGGAGCAATAAAACTCTCCTGCTTTGTTTCACGCATCCACCCCTGAAATCTGATGAGTAAATCACCTCCTACTCAGGCAAAAAGCCTGGAGAGAAAGTTAGTGCTGGCTCTTCAGCTAGGAAATAGATGAACACTGAACTCTAGAGTCAGATACGACTGGCATTTGAGCAAGGGTGACCTTTACATTTGCCTAGAGTGTACTGTGTCCAATTCTGGGCACCAGACTTTAAGAACGATGCAAACAAACTAGAGTAAGTACAGTAATACCTCGGATAACGTTTGCCTCGGATAACGCTACAATCGCATAACGTAAAGTAATCTGGGGAAGAGAATTGGATCGAATAACGTTAAGGTCCTATGGGATGGATCGGATAACAACCACTAAAGCCTGTGCGGTTACAATGTATCTCTATGGAGCTTTAACGTTATCCGATACATCCCATAGGATTTTAACATGCATCGGATAACACTAAAAATCAGATAACACCAAGACTTGTGGAACCAAGTCTTAGCGTTATCCGAGATATTACTGTACAGAGAAAGACAACAAGGATGGTCCGAGGGATGGAGACCAAGCCCTAGGATGAAAGACTAAAGGAACTGGGCAAGTTTGGCCTTGAGAAGAGAAGACAGAGAGGGGATACGATGATAGCACTCTTCAAACACTTGAAAAGTAATCATAAAGAGGAAGGGAAGGATCTGTTCTCTATCATCCCAGAGTGCAGGACGCATAATAATGGGCTGAAACTACAGAAAGTCAAATATAGGCTGAATATAGGCTTTCTGAAGGAGGGTGACCCAGCCCTCAGCTTTAAAAGGTTGAGAACTCCTGGCCTAAAATGCCCCCTTCCAACTTAGTGGTTCTACGATTCTATGACAGCAACCTTTGTAGCTCTTAAGAGATGCAAACTGGCCAGAGAAAGTGGAGGTGAGTTTGTCTATGGAAAGCTTCTCTCCCACTTTCGCCATCACCCAAAACCGATGTGAGCCTTGACAAACCTTTTTCTACAGTTCTGTTTTCCTGCTCACACGCAGACAGAGAAGAGGAGGGGGGGCATCCAGGAAAGACCGTCAATCAGCACCAGATGTTATTCAGTCCGGGTCTGAGAACACCTGTGTCATCAAACACATCAGCGAAGCTCAGAGGTTCCCACAGTCTCTGAAAAGTCTTTCTGCCCAACCCAACCCACAGTTGCCACTTGGGTTTAGTTTAAAAAGGAAGAACCCATATTGTTCCTCTTTGCCCTTGCTACATTAAAAAAAATTAGTTGGTTTCCTGTTTGACTTGGACAACGAGGATTGGAAGAAAAGAAAAAGGGAACATTGCAAAAAAGGGAGGAAAGGAAATGTTTTGTCAGTAAAGGTGAGGATCCACAGCGCACACAGTGGGTGGAGGTCAATCACAATGGAGCAGATGCGCTAACGCTGACTTATCACTGTTTGCTCATCACGTATGTGTCACTGATGTAATTTTTTATAGGCGCATCGCCAGGAAGAGGATGGGATTCTGCAGGAACCCTCACCAGTTCACAAGCTCCACACTTTGGCTTAATTCGGATGACACCCATTGCTCAATCGGGCAAAGATCAAAGCTAAAGAAGAATTCTATATACACAAGAGGAAGTCTGTGTGACCAGACTACAAAGCCCACTAAAATCAACAGGGAAGGAATATAGGTTTGGTCATTTCGAAGGCTGGAGTGGTTATGAAACCATCTGCATGTGTGAAGGGGGCACTGTAGATACCACAACCAATATCGTCTCGGATACATAGTCTGTGGCTACTTTTCATTACATTCATCCCATTTTAACTCCAGTGAGACCATGATGGTATACACCAGGGGTCCCCAACCACTGGGTCATGGACCGGTACCAGCCACAGGCTGTCCCAAACAGGCCCACGGAGGTTGGTGGTGCTGGGAGCCCCAATGGCAGCCTTCTGCACTCAATGTGCTCTGCTCTGTCTGCCTGGCAAATGGAGCAAGAGCATGGGTTTCGGACGTAGCAGATAGGCAGGTGGCTGAGCCTCTCCTCTATTTTGCTTAACTATGGCAGGGCTCTGCCCCCCGCCTGCATGCCACAGGTTAAGAATCCCTGGCTTATGGAGACAGGGGAGTCCAAGGTGAATTTCATTGCTCAAGGTATGCATGGATGGGTGCGTGTGGGGATAGGTAGATTGATAATCAATGGATGGAATCAATGGATCTATTCACTAAAGTAAAGAATTATCTTCCACACTGTTCTCTCAAATTCAGTATCTTGCGTACAATATACGATATTCTTAATTCTTATCCCTGGGTACACAGAAAAAGCCTCCTTAAAGATTGTATTATTCTTGAACCACAATTGGGCATACCCTAGTAACAGTAACCTTGGGTTGCCAGTTAATCTTTCTCACACTAGGTCAGGCCAAAGGAACTGCAGAATGAACTCACAAAAAGGTGCCTTCATTTTGGCAGTTTCACATCTGGCCTAGACACAGAAGAAGAAGAAAAATTTTCATCCCTGTCATGGGGGGGGGGGACCCCTTAATCTTTCATAAAGGAACACTCAAAAATCCAAGTGGAATAGTTTTGACACTGTGGGTAATGAATACCAAGTCGACCTCCCTTGTTCCCGAGTGAAATTAAATCCACCCTCTTTACACCCATTGTCTTGCTGAGAGTATAGCCTGGCCGGCCCGCTAGCCCTAGAGGAGAGAAAACCCCAAGCAGATGGCCAGCATCTGCTAGTGCTTCCACCCCAGATGTGAGGTTAGTCATGTGCAGGTTTCAGCCCCAGCCTGGCCCTTGGCGGTTCCAGAATCAAGTGGAAAAGCTGTGTGTGTGCATGCACGCGCGCATGTGCGCATGCACACTCTTCTTCTGCCGGGAGTCTACCGCAAAGCTACTTCCCCAAAAAGGGAGATGTGTGGGGTGAGCCCAGTGATGGAGTGGGGGTGGGAGTAATACAGGTCCCTAAATTTATCAAAAATGCTTTTGTTTCTAACAACTGGTCTCCAGAATAAATAAGCTCTGTTTGACACAAACCTAGATGAGAAATGGCACAGCGAGTTCCACCAAGGAACGAAAAAGATACAGTTTGTCTTACAGTTGTGCTTAATAGGGCTACAGGAAGAAAAATGTTGCAAATAAGGAATTTTGCCCAGATGGCGGGCTCAAATCTCCTTAAACCAGATATCCCGCACTAAGATGGAGCCCGATTTCTCACGACTGAATCCCTTGTTCATTGTTTTTCTCCACCCAAGAACTCGTCTTGCTCTTTCCAAGAGCCGTCTGGCTCAAGGTTCCTGAGGCTTTTCGGATTAATGAGACAGACACAGGACTGCATGTCTCTCCACTCCAAGCCCAACTTGCCTGTAGGAGGCTTGAGGAAAGACGGTTATTTTATTGATGCTCATGGAGGCAAAAGGGGAAAGAAAAACAGACCGAATCGGCACGCTGAATTTCTGCAAATGGATCTTTCTGAACCTACGGTAGCAGTATTTCCTTAAGAAACTTAGAATTGTGAAGATCTTGTTTGGAGAGGAAAGCAGCCGTGTCACTGTCCCATTACTCCTTCCTCAATCCCCCAACCACCGAAAGCCATATAAACATAAAGGTAAAGATCTCCCTAGCTTGAAAGCCAGTCATGTCTGACTCTAGGAGGTGGTGCTCATCTGCAGACATTTTCGTAGTCACGTGGCAGGCAGAACTAGAAGTGGATGGAATACTGTTACCTTTCCTGCTGAACTGGTACCTATTTATCTACCATATATACTTGAGTATAAGCTGACCCGAATATAAAGCGAGGTCCCTAATTTTGACCTGAGAAACCAGGAAAATATTGACCCGAATATAAGCCGAGGGTGGCAAATGCAGGAGCTGCTTAGTGAGTTTCAATAATCAAAATACGGTACAGGAAAATAAGATGCAGCAGAAAGGAGTTTTCTCCATGCCGATGTGGAGAAGTGGGTGGTGAAGGCTATCAGCCACCACCGCCTTTTTCCATAGCACTCAGTGACCCGGGTAAAAGCTGAGTCCACTTTTTTGACCTCATTTTTAGGACTGAAAAACTAGGTTTATACTCGAGTATATAAATGACTTGCAATATCTTGCTTTTGAAACACTAGATAGAAAGGAGCTGGGAGAGACGACTGGAGTTTGCTCCATTGTGTGGCACATGGGTCTCGAACTGCTGACCTTCTAGTCATCAAGCTCAGGGATTTAACCACTAGGCCACCATGGCCCTTACGGCAAGTATACAGTTTGTCTTACAGTTATGCTTAATAGGGCTACAGGAAGAAAAATGTGGCAAATAAGGAATAAGGGGATGTGCCACATTTCTGAGAGCAATTCTTTGCATTCCGCAACACACTGTTTATTTCGGCTACCAGGACATGCCTGGCATCCCATTGTTTCACATCCATGTTTGGGGCAAGGAGAGGGAAAGAATGGTTGGCAATCTTCAAACGTGGAGAGGACCACCTTCCATTATCCTCCTCCTATGTGGCAGGAATAGAGTCGACCAGGGGTCAGCAACAGTGATGGGATGTAACAGGTTCTCACCAGTTCGCCAGAACCGGTAGTAACTTTTCCCAGTGTCCCAGAAAACCAGTAGCAACTTTTGGGGGGAACCACCTCCAGGGCTTACCTTTTTACTGGTTCCCCCACTACGCATATGCACCAAGCAACAAAAGAATAGTATTTTAATGTATTTTTTATTTTATTTTATTTATTTATTTAATTTATTTACTGGTTTGTGTTGTGGGTGGGTTGAGGTGTGTGCGCACACTTATTTTTATTTTATTATTTTTTATTATTTTTATTTTATTTTTTCTTTGGCCCCGCCCACGACATCATGACATCATGATGTTACCTCTGCCCACACTGTGATGATGTCACGGTGGGGTAGTAAATTTTTTGACATCCCACCACTGGTCAGCAACCTTTGCTCTCCAGGTGTTCTTTGACTTCAATTGCCAGAGGCCCAAGTCAGCATGACTGCTGATCAGGGCTTCTGGGAAATCCAAGAACATCTGGAGAGCCAGGTTTGTTGACCCCTTGAGGAGACCGTACTGCCAGTTACTCGACACCAATCGTCAGGCAGCGGTTACCTAACCTGACAACCCTGAGGACTAACGGCCTCAGGTGGTGAAGTCCACAGGGAAGGGTGATGGTCCCCAACTGGATTAAATCCCACTTGAATCCATTTTGATGGGCAGCAGCTTCATCAATACTGGCCTGGGGCCAATGAGAACTTTTGTGTGCCAAAAGGACTCAGGACCAGAAAGTGACTTGCACAAATGGATCAGTGGTACATCCATCCATCCATCCATCCATCCATCCATCCAACCATCCAACCATCCAACCATCTATCTATCTATCTATCTATCTATCTATCTATCTATCTATCTATCTATCTATCTATCTATCTATCTATCTATCTATCTAATATACCACCTATCTGGAGGAAAAAATTGACCAAACTGTAGCTTAAAATACAAGATACACAAACCACAAGGTAGTTAGGAGGAAAGAACCAGAGAGGCAAAACTAAACAGAAAGAGGTTTTTGACCACCCAGGGTGCAAACGAAGATAATGTATTTCTCCGTTTGGATCTACGACGTTCAAAAGTGACATTTGGCTCTGACATTTGAGGCACTTTCTGATTAAAACACAATCAAATAAAATGCCAACTTGAGTTTTAGCTTCGTCACCCGTCTGTTGTCGCCTGTCTGGCTGCCTATGGTTCTTCTCATCCATCCACACCCTCCTGTCCAGCCAAGCACATTAAGCAGAAGGGAAGGAAGCTTTGAAGAGGAAAAAAAGAGCAAAAGAGAAGCCACCAAGAGGTCACACGCATCATGCACATCTGGCGAACAACAGGGCTCCCTTCCCCAGAATTGCTGCTCATTCGGCTGGATGGTGCCCAGACATGGAGCACCACTGTTTTGATTTTTCCATCTCTCCACACCATCTCATAAGGCAAGAATGCTTCCCCTTGTCTCCATTTCCATGAACCCAGGGGTCTTGCTCCCAGGTTCTGTGTGGCTGACTCGCTCTCATTAGGAAAGTTGGGCTTGATCTACCTCCTGAGGACTTAGTCCAGGGGTGCCCAGACTTTTCAGGCCATGGGCCAGTCATGTGGTTCCTCCCACCGGAAGTAGAAGTAAAACACGCCTTGCAATCTGTTTGATGACAGGATGGGATAGATTTTAGGCTGCCATTTTCTCTGCTTAAACCAGGGGTGCCCAAACTATGGCCCATGGGCTGGATCCGGCCCATGGGCCATACTTTGGGCACCCCTGATTTAGTCCATCACTGTGTTGAGAGTCCCTTATCCATGCTATTCTGAGTTTTCCTTGGTAACCAGAACATGGTAGGAAGAAATCACGCCACAGCTTCCCACAGATGGGGGAGGCTAGGAAGAGACCCGTAGTTACTTATTTTGATTGTTTTTACTTCTTATACTTTGCCACGGCTAATAGCTGGTACCATAAACTGTATTCTGTTCATAGGCAAAGCAAAGGTCCTCCTTGTTCGAAAGCCAGTCGTATCTGACTCTGGAGTTCAGTGCTCTTCTCTTCTTATAGCCAAAGAGCAAGCACTGTCTGTGTCTGCAGACATTTCTGTGGACATGGTGTTACCTTCCCACCGAAGTGGTACCTATTTATCTACTTGCAATTTCTTGCTTTCAAACTACTAGGTTTGAGCTGGGATAGAGGTGGGAGGCTCACTCTAGCATGCAGTACTCAGGTCTTGAACTGCTGACCTGCCAACCTTCCAGTCATCAAGTTCAGTGTCTTAAGATATTAAGAAATCCTTGTCTATACAAAATGTCTTCCTTTGTTTAAGCAGAAGTTCTTGGCAGTTTCATGTCTAGCCTAGACACAGAGGAGGAGGAGCAGGAGGAGGAGCTCTTGTGTGCCCTGACAAGAAGCCCTGGTGGCACAGTGGTTAAACTGCTGTTCTCCTGCTAATGTTGTGAGTTCGATTCTGTTGGGGAGCAAGGTCGACTCAGCCTTACATCCTTGAAGTCACTAAAATGAGTACCCAGCACGGTGGGGGCAAAAATGCTATTTGCCTTGTGAACCACCCACTAAATGAGGCGGTATACAAGTATGATGGCTTTGACTTCTGACTATAAGGATGGTTTTAAAAATAGACAATAATTATAGGCCTCTCCATCCTGATAGAAAGCCAGAGAAGAACGCTCCAAGCAGGTTTTTATCATGACAATTCCACGAATGGGAAGAGAAAAAAATCCCAATGTGCCTTTTGTAAAAATAGTCACGGACTCACAAAAAGCCTGCGTGACTTGGCTCTCTCCGCTGGCAGCTTCCACGTTCTGAAGGGTCTTCGCTGGCGTTTTGCTTTAAAAAGCCTGTCCTAGCCGACGACAATTATCCCAGGGAGCCGAACGCACAGGCCTCTGCCCCTAATGGGAAACGACATTCCCATCCGTAGCCCCGCGCCATAGTCAGGACAATTCAGGGAGCGTGAATGAAGTCCCCCTTAATTTAATAAGAAAACCAATCGAGCGTCAGGCGGACGCATTAAAAATGCAGCTTCCATAGTGTGTGTATATGTGTGGATTATTATTATTATTATTATTATTATTATTATTATTATTATTATTATTATTATTATTATTATTATTATTATTATTATTATTATTATTATTATTATTAAACAAATCAACCATTTAGTTCACAGTTGAGGACTGGAGTAAAATTAACAGTTCAAGCCCTAACCAAGGACCTAGGAACTGTTAAGGTGATGATGGTGATGGCGATGGTTGTTGTTGTTACAAAACAGGGTCAACCAATATTATAAAAACCCTGATTGGTACTATATAAACGGTACAATCTTTTAATCAAAAACCTACGTATTTGTTAAATAGTGATATAATATAGATGCTTTTCCCAATATTACTATCTTCTGTTGTCGTTCTTGTTGTTGTTGTTATAAAAATCTTACCATTAGATTTGCGGTCAAAGACTGGTATAAAAGAGCACTGGTTAAACTGTTGTGCTGCAGCCAATATGTTGTAAGTTCGATTCTGATGGGGATCCAGGTTGACTCAGCTTTCCAGTCTTTTGAGGTAAGTAAAATGAAGACCCAGCATGTTGGGGGCAAAATGCTAATTGCCTTGTGAACCACCCAGAAAGTGCATTAAGTGCTATGGGCCAGTGTAGAAGTGCAATTGCTATTGCTATAAAATTAACAGTTGAAGACCTAACCCAGGACCTAAGAACTGTTAAGGTAACGTCAGAGTGTATATATGCAGTTCCTACTAAAGTTGCTTTTTTTTTTGTAGAGTTAGGATATTCAAGTCCATTAAATCCAAAATTTCCAAATATCTAGAGCAGGGATTCTCACCTGCTCTATAATGTACCATGTGTACATCCAAATTGATATATTTTCTGGCATTCCCCCCCCCCCAACAACAACAACAACATCAACAACCAGGATTCAATTGCCATCATTCCAGCAATATACAAAGCATTGTCCATCAGACCACCCTGTCTTTCGTATTCAAAGATTTAATCAGGACATTTAATGATTATGAAACCCGATAGCGCAGTGCTGTTGGATTCGATCAACCAATTGCTCAAATCAAAAGGGAACAGGTTTAATAGGTCAGGCTGGGGGGGGGGGGATATGGGATAACACATCTCTAGTATCTCCAGCTCAGTCCATTTATACCCACTTTCCTCCAATCTGATGGCTGTTAAGTATTTTGGAATTCAGAGGGTTCCACAGAGTACAGCCAATGTTTGGAGACTGTAGGAAATGTAGCTGAAAACATCTGGAAGATACCTTACCAAATGGCATTCCACTGTTCCCAGAGAAGGTCTTTCCCTGCTTTCCCTGCACATGCTAGATCCAAATTCGGAGACCTACCAGTATGCTACCACTCACCTACAGCTCTCTCATCAGAGAACACCTCTATATCATTTGTGATGTCTGCATCGCCCAGGGGATTGATGGGTTTTGTGGAAGACCTTTGTAAAGCCAAGCAGTTAGGTGGCATTACCATTTCCCCCCCTCCAAGTTCTAAATCAGGTGAAATCATATGTCCTGTGTTGAGAAGTAGAATTTGCTTGCTTACCAATTAGTGCATTTTATTGGCTTGGTGACTGTAACAAGAGGGTTCTCCAATTAAGCTTCTGCACTAGTAAAACTTTATGTAGAGCTGCATAAATAGATTTGACAGAAGATAAGGATACATGCACTTACATCATGGATGTCTAATTAGCTGGGGAAACTCCCTGGCCAAAAAAGAAGGTAATCAGGCAGGACACCCCTTTTATAGATAACAACCTGTTATAACTCACACTTGCAAGGACAACCTGCCAATTAGTCCAATTAGTAGAGATATCTACATCTCCTAACCAGGAGCATAGAGCCAAAGGGGATAAGGTGGCCCCTTGGTTGAAGGTAAATAAGGAGAGGCTTAGCCCTCAGACTTTGGAGTAATTTATACATCATAAGTGCCAGGAATGTCCTTACTACCTACTCTAGCTCCCACGTAGATAAAAAATGGAACAGAGGGAATCCATGCTTGGTATGTATTGCTTGCTTGTGTTCTTGTTCTTGTTTCTTGTTCTGACTTACCTAATAAAGCTTTGTTTCTTCACCCACTGAGTGTTTATTGTCTCTGAGATCCTAGAAGAACCTGAGTCCATCAGGCTTATCTATCCTGCTTGACAAGACAATGTTATCCTAATAAAGAATGTGGCCAGGGAATTTACAAAAGGCTGAAGAAGACTTCTCTTCCTAACAATGAATGGCCGACCTTATCTTGAGTTTTCTTCCATATGTCAAGGAAAAACATATCCAGTAAATTTTTAATAGTATGTAAACACACTGAAGGATGCTGTGGTGGCTTAGTGATTAAGACACAGAGCTTGAGAATCGGAAGGTCGGAAAGGCCAGCAGTTTGAGACCTGAGTGCTGTGTGACGGAGTGAGCTTCTGTCACTGTCCCAGCTCCTGCCAACCTTGCAGTTTGAAAGCAAGAAATTGCAAGTGGAGAAATAGGTACCACTTTGGAGGGAAAAGTAACAGCAATCTGTGTGCTGTTAGTTATGCAGGCTACATGACAGGGGAAATGTCTGGAGACACAGACAGCACTGGCTGTTTAGCTGTATATGAAGATGCGCACTGCATAGAGTCAGATACGGCTGGCTTTCGAGCAAGGGAGACCTTAGCTTTAAACACACTGAAAACAAATGATTTTGATGAATTAACTGATGAACAAGCAAAACAATGGCTCAATACATGTTCTCTCATAGATCAATGGCCCCACTAAAGACAATATTCAGATGATAATAATAATTTTGTGTCACAGATTACTCTAGATTGAAAGGATTTTTGCTAAAGAAACTCCATTGAGGGAATGCCTGAATGAGGCTCCTTTTGTGGCCCCAAATGCAGCTCTCTGATAGCGAAACCCGACCTTCCAATCTCCAGCTCTGCATCTTAAACGCTAAGTCACCGGAGGAGCTGCAAAACTCCAATGCACATATGTATTCTTCTCCCTCTCTGCCAGTTGCTAATATGAGTTTGCACTCCAAGGCAGCATGAGATGTCGAGGAATACACACTAAAAGACGATGCGCCAAGCTGATCACCTCTCTATCTGCTCCCTCCTTCCTAGTTCAGCCTGCCCTTCCTCCCCGAGTTGACCGGAGGAGACAGGAGTCGTGGCGGAGAAGTGAACAAGCCACTTCCAGCTGGGCTGTGCAGTGACTCGCCAAGACGGCAGTCAACCACCGCCTCAGCGCTGCCCCATTGGGCCTGTGTGCAAAGCTGCCATGTGCCAGCCGCCGAAGGAAAATCGCGGCGTGGCGAGTGAGGAGGGCACTGGAGTTGTAAGCACTGGGGCTGCAGGCAACTAGCGGCCTGCTTGATACCTGGGGGCAGGGAGATAATGGAGATGAACAGTCTTTAAACACACACAACTCAACTTAAAATAAAAACACCCTCTACTTGCAAAATATCTCAGATAGTCCAAGGGGGGAAAAAAGCTAAGGGTAAATAATGGATGCAGCCACATTAGAAACTGTAGGATTGCATTGGCCTAGTGGCCTAGTGGTTGAGACACTGAACTTGAAGACTGGAAGGTTGGCAGGTCAGCAGTTCGAAACCCGAGTGCTGCACGATAAGTGAGCTCCCATCTCTGTCCCAGCTCCTGCCAACCTAGCAGCTCAAAAGCAAGAAATTGCAAGTTGATAAAATAGGTACCATACCAGTGGGAATGTAAACAGCATTCTGTGCATGTTGAGGCATGTCTGCCATGTGTCGACGGAAATGTCTGCAGACACAGGCACCGCTGGCTCTTTGGGTATAAACAGAGATGAGCACTGAACCCTAGAGTCAGATACGACTGGCTTTCGAGCAAGGGCGGCCTTTACCTTACGTTAGAAACCAAAAGTCTTTTTTCAACACAGCCTACAAGAGGGTGTTCAAAAATATGTACAGTCAAAGGTAAAAACCTCTGAAGCAAATCAAAGTATGAAGATGTCAACTCCAGCTCACTCAAGTGCCCTTCCTCTCCTCCAGTTTTTCTAGTTGGCCTCCTGCTAGACATGTGTTTCTGTTAACTCCTTCTGCTAACTCCCTCCTCCTCCTCCTCTGTGTCTAGATTGACTCTATGGCTTCCAACACAGCAGTGTTTCCCAACCTAGAGCCCACGTTCAAAAGGGGGACTTCAATTCCCAGAAGCCTAAGTCAGTACATTGGCTGATCAGTGCTTTGGCGAATTGACGTAGGCTTCTGGGTATTGAAGTCCCGAAAAAACCAAAGGTTGGTAAATACTGCTATAGAGGACCGGGACAAAAATCTGTGTAATTCTGGATTCTTGTGAAAGACCAAGTTTGTCTCCCCCACCTGAGGTCTCTTTCCAGCAGGAGTGGCTGAACCATCCAAAGCATTGAAACGTCACCTTTCTTGAAGACTACCCACAGACTCCCACAGCCTAGATCAGGGGTGCCCAAACACTGTTTTCAGAAGCGTAGCGTGCCTTGGCGGGGCCCTGTATAAAAATTTGTTTGGGGGCCCTTAGGAAGGGTAAAGATTTCTCACAAAAGAAAAAAAAATTGCATAACATTAAAAGAATTATTTATTCATCATAATTATCTATCAATAAACACTGCTCTCCGTCCGTGGTTTATCATCGTATCATCGTATCGTATGTACATCGATTATTGTGGGATTCCCCCATTGAAGTAAATTACTTAAACGGGGAAATCCTGCAGCCCGCGATAACCGATGTAGGGTGTTGCCAACTTTTGAATGCATGCTTTACACGGGGAAAAAAAGAAATTGCTTTTTTTGACTTTTGTCATTTGTGAAATAAAAAATTGGGAAGTTTTTATTAATTTTTGCTTACGCACGTTGGGGGCCCCCTGGCCCGGCCCCCCCGTATAATTGATACGGCAGATATGGCGGTAGCTACGCCCCTGGCTGTTTTAAATTGTTTTTAGATTTTTAATTGTATTTTATATGTTTTATTTGTTCAGTTGTAATCCGCCCTGAGTCGTCTATGCGAGCAGGGCAGAATAGAAGTTCAAAGAAATAAATAATTAAATAAATAAACATTTGGGGCCATGGGCCAGTCACATGGTTCAGCAGACCGGACATGTGGTTCTTCCCATCAGAAACAGAAGTAAAACATGCCTTGCAATCTGTTTTGCAACAGGGTGTAATAGATTTTAGATTGCCATTTTTCTCTGCTTAAACCAGGGGTAGTCAAACTATGGCCAGTGGGCCAGATCCGTCCCCCAACGCCAACTCATCTGGCCTGCACCACCCACATCAGTCCTGGAAGCAGAAGTAAAATGTGCCTGCTTCCAGGAGCGACGAGGGTGGCACAGGCTGGATGAATTGGCATTAGGGGCCGGATCTGGCCTATGGGTCATAGTTTGGGCACCCCTGGCCTAGATGGCTAAAGGATCTTGTGACTGTAGTCCCTCCCCTTGACTTAAAAAAAAGTATCATGCCCAAACTCCACTCTGTTCCAAAAGCTAGAGTCATAAACCAAGAAAACACCCTGGAGCTTATGAGAACACACCCAATGACTGTAGTGGGGATGTTATGGTAAACAAGCCATGGGAAAAGTTCCTAGTTTGGCTTGACACGAAAAGCCAGAAAGCAAAAGGGTCAGCATTGTTTCCATCTGCAGATGTTTCCATGATCATGTGGAAGACATGACTAGATGCAGGAGCTCACGGAACACTGTTATCTTTCCCACCAAAGCAGTACCTTTTTATCTACTTACAAATTCTTCCTTTTGAACTGCTAGGTTGGCAGGTAAAGTCTGGCCAGGTTATCCTGCTATGGTAATAGAGTAGACCCTACTTCCAGTGACTCAATGCCGAGCGTTGGGTGGTGGTTAACTGACAACTCTGAGGACCAACGACCTTGGGTGGCAAAATCCACAGGGAAAGGTGATCGTCCCCAAGTGGATTAAATCCCACTTGAATCCCTCTTGATGGAAGGCAGCAGCTTCATCCATCCTGGCCTGGGGCTGAGGAGGACTTTGCGTGCCGAAAGGGCTCAGGACCAGAAAGTGACTCACAGAGCTGGATCAATGGTATGGGGTTATGATGTGATGCACAAGGCAGATGAAAGGCCACTGCATTATATTCGCAGGACAGTCTTCATGGCTGATCGTCATGATGATCGCCAATATTTGGAATCAGATACGACACAAGAAGAAGAAGGTTGGCAGAACCTGGGACAGACAACAGGAGAGCACTCCATCATGCAGCACTCAGGTCTCGAAATGCTGACCTGCTGACCTTCCAGCCATCAAGCTAAACCACTAAGCCACCGCAGTCCATCCTAAGTTGGGAGTTCGATTCCCCCACTGGGCTTCCTTGACAGAGACTGGACTCCATCTGTAGGATCCCTTCCAGTGGTGGGGTGTCAAATTTTTTACTACCCCACTGTGATGTCATCAGTGTGGGCGGAGCCGACATCATGACATCATGACATTATAGGCGGAGCCAAAGAAAAAATAATAAATAATAATAAAATAAAAATAAGCACACACACACACACACCCCTCAACCCATCCACCCACCCACAACACAAGGACAGCAAGGAGGACAGCAAGAAGGCTGTGCATACGCCCCAAGCCAAGCACTGTAGACATGCATGCACACCAAGCGCTTGGTGCACATGCGCAGTGGGGGAACCAGTTAAAAGGTAAGCCTCGAAGGTGGTTCCCCCCAAAAGCTGCTGCCTGTTCTCCTGGACACTGGGGAAAGTTAGTACCGGTTCTGGCGAACTGGTGAGAACTTGTTGCATCCCATCACTGATCCCTTCCAACTCTGCAGTTCTAAGATTATTCTTATTGTTATTATTACCACTATTATTCTCCTTTAGATAAAGATCATACATTATCACACTGCCAGGAGGCTCTCTAGTAGAGATCAAAGTTCAACAGATACAGTGGTGCCTCGCTTAAAGAGCATAATGCGTTCCACAGGATTGCTCTTTAAGCGAGTTTGCTCTTTAAGCGAAACACCATTGTAAGTGACCAAGTGGGGGATGGGATTGCAATCCCCGATTTATTTGTTAAGCGAGTTTTTGATTGGTTTTATTTGTTAAGTGAAGCGAACATTCAAAGAAAATTCTGCTCTTTAAGCAAGTTGCTCTTTAAGCGAAACGCTCTTTATGCGAGGTTTGACTGTAGTTTGGGGGCTACATCTCCTATCATTCCTCTTCACATGCTATGGTAGCTATGGTTGATGGGAGCTATAGCTCTAAAGAACCTTTTAATGGCTATACTCTGCCAACTTCTGCTACTGGTGCAGTGGTTAAGCTGGTGTCCTGCAACCAAAAGGTTGTGAGTTCGATCCTGACCAGAAATCAAGGTTGACTCAGGCTTCCATCCTTGTGAGGTTGGTAAAATGAATCAAGTGGTTAAGACACCAAACTTGAAGACTGGAAGATTGGAGTTTGATTCCTGAGTACTGCACAACTGACTGAACTCCCATCTCTGTCCCAGCTCCTGCCAAACTAGCAGTTTGAAGGCAAGAGATTGCAAGTAGATAAATAGGGACCACTTGGGTGGGAAGGTAAACAGTGTTCTGTGTCGAGTCATGCCTGCCACATGTCCATGGAAACATCTGTAGACGCAGACAGCACTGGCACTTTGACTATAAACAGATGAGCATTGAACCCTAGAGTTGGATACGACCAGCTTTCCAGCAAGGGCAACCTTTATCTTTACCTAAAATGAGTACCCAGCAAGTTGGTGGCAAAATGCTAATTAACCTGTGAACTGCCCAAAGAATGTACTAAGTGCTATGGGTTGGTATAGAAATAAGAGTGTTTGCTTTGCTTCTTCCAGCTCTCTGCCTTTTTCTTCTCCTGCCAAGACTGGGGGCTGACAGTGTTCTGCCAATCTTGTTCCCCTGCTGTGGAGATTTCCTGTTTCCAAACTGCATTCCATTGAACTCTACTCATGTTTGCTTCTCTTCCTTCAATTGGCATGCACCATCTTTGCTAACCATCCCATTCCACCTTGCATTGAGCAACGTCCCGTTTAATAAAATCAGAGCACGAGAGAATGGGTCCACACATCACGCTCATGAGTCGGTTTGCCTTTCTGTTGAGGATACAATCCATTTTTCCAATTATGAAGAGTTAAGTGGATTCCTCAAGGGTTTCCGTAATATGAAAAGGGTGACATAATAAACTTTCACAAGTAAGCCAAAGATTGTCTGTCACTCTTATCTGTGCTCAGGGCCAGGGCCAGAAAATGGAGCTGGGTGTGAAGCTCGCGTGTCAAATGAATAATAATTCGGATGTGTCCAAGAACAAGGTTCTAATCTTAGAAGACACCGAGGGGGTGGAAAGAGAGAAGTCTACTGGAGCTTAATCTTTTTTGGCATGGGAGTCCAAGAAGCAACCATATAGGCATTGAAGGTGAAAAGGTTGCCTGCAGGCCTGGCAGATGAGAAGGAGAGAAGAGATCTCATCAGGGCACAGAACAGACTTAGCAAACTACATGGTTCAGGGGTGGTCAAGAGGCCTGTACTGGCTTGGCAGGATACCGGGACGAGTCACTGTGTGCCCCTACTTATAACTTAAAGGGTCACACCACCTTGGCAGTTTCCGCTACAGCTACAGCTCCTCTCGCTAGCTCCCCTCCTCCCTGTGGGAGAAAGTCTGAAGTGCTTTGGCAGTGCATGGATATATTAATAATAATTTCATGTTGGGTTTTCTCCCAATCCAAACATTATTATTATTATTATTATTATTATTATTATTATTATTATTATTATTATTATTATTATTATTATTATTATTATTATTATTATTATTATTATTATTATTATTATTATTATTATTATTATTATTATTATCATCATCATCATCATCTCTGCACCGCTGCTGAAGTGCCTTGGACTTCCATCACGGGAGCCAGCAAGAGGAGCCGAAGCGGGAGCGGAAACTGCCGAAGTGTCGTGGCCCTTTAAGTTATAAGTAGGGGTGTGCAGGGACGTCTTCTGGTATTCCGCTGGGCCATCACGGGCCAGGTGGTCAATCCAGACATCTCACTATCTGTTTACAGGCATGCGGCAGGGGTCCACAGTCCAGGGCAATCATGTCTCCAAGACACGGACAAGGAGAACTAGAATCAGAAAGCAGGAGGAGGAGAGATTTATTATTTGCAGAGGTCAAAGCATCACCTGTCTATTGGGCAAAGTCCCCAAAGACAAGTAGGTTTACTTTGGCCTGACCTTCCTCAAGTACCTCCTGGGATAGGAGGCCACGACCCTGGACTCTTATCTACCCCCATCCCAAGCCAAATATTATCTATCAGTTACCACATCCAAAGTGTTTCCCTCTTCCTATGGGGCCAAACTGCTAACACAAGATAAAGCAAAATCCAATGGTTTGTTCTTCAGTTCTGAGTCAAGCCTGTCCATCTGGAGGAGAAGGTGGTGGTGGTGGTGTTGGAGGAGAAAAGGAATGAGAAGAAGCCCCTAACTTGTCAGATGATAACAGAAGATCAGATCCAGGCTACTTCTAACATGGTTCAGCTCTCACTGCACAGAAACTGAGATTCATCTAATGTTGCCCTTGGCTTACTTTGGAACCTTCTTAGCACTTGGGTAAAATTTTGGAAATTGGGTGTCCAGTTCCCATAATCTTCTTGCTAGCATGGCTACAACATGGATATGTTAATCAATCGTAGTAACCAACAAGTAACTTTTTCAAGCCAAAGTCCTACTTCCCCCAACTTCTACATTTCCACTCTGGTAGTCACTCAGACCCAATTCCAGAAGGCACCTCTTCTACCTTTTGTCTGTGAATTAAGATGGCTTTTCCCCCTAGCCACAAATTCTCTTCCCAGAGAAGGTCTTGTAGACCACAGCCAAATCACCCAGGCAAATGCCATCATAGTCTTCACCCAAGTCATTGAGAACGGAAAGACAATGATGATCCTGGAAACTGAGCACCTCATGCATAAACGGTCATTCTGTTCAGGACACAGTTCACTGAGCATTTCAGGTTTTGCAGGATGGGGAACCTGAGAGCACAAGAATGGGTGAACTGATGCAGCAAAGGGGAATGGAGGCGATCAATAAGGCTGAGCTCCCCTTGAGGGGATGGGTTTTTACATATCTTAAAATACATGCAAATTATCTGGGAGAATTAAGTAGGTCACCCTACTGTCATCAGTACTGTTAGAGGCTAGAAGGGAAAGGAGAGTATGCATCATTCTACATGTGTACAAATAACATAAGAGAGCATAGGAATACCAAAGGGTGGGAGCTGGGAAGAGAGGCAGGAGAGAGAAAGAGAGAGAGAGAGAGAGAGAGCACGCTAAAGTGCAGTTTGATGTTCAAGAACAGGCAAACAAAGCCGTTAAATGGAGCAAACTGTCTTAGGGGATGTTATTTTACAGAGAGAAAATGAGATAGAAAGGTCCAGGTTTCCCCAGCTGAAGTCCTGTAACCAAGGCTAGAAGAAGGAAGGAAAAATTGGCAAGGAAAGAAAATCCATGCCAGATGAGATTTTAAGCAACACAGGAGGCGAATAATCTGTCTGGCCAGATTACCCTGCTATGGTTCTAGAGTAGAGCCTACTGCCAGCAACTCAACACCGAGTGTCAAGTGGCAGTTAACTAATCTGACCACCCTGAGGACTGATGGCCTTGGGTGCCAAGAAGTCCATATGGAAGGGTGAAGGTCCCCAAGTCCCACTTGAATCCATCTTGATGGAGAGCAGCAGCTTCATCCATCCTGGCCTGGGGCTGAGGAGGACTCAGTGTGCCAAAAGGGCTCAGGACCAGAAAGTAACTCTTGGAATTGGATCAGTGTTGGGGAAGGCAGACAAAAAGCCAGTCATCATAGTTGATCACCAAGATTTGGATTCGGATACGGCAGAAGGAGGAGGAGGAATCGGTGCAAGGAAGAGCTTATGCAAGAATTGAGAGGTGTCTTTTACAGAAGGGGAGGAAGACGCGATTAGTTTCTTGTATATTTCCCAGCAACCAGGTCAGAGGAAAATGATGCAGTCCAAGCTTAGACTTCTAGAAAAGCTGAGTCAGTCTGTATCCAATTTGTCTCCTCAAACCTGAGACCCACCACTGGCATTTGAGATTGAATTAGACTCTGGCGCCACACACACCAGCTTATCTTCTTCACTTTTATGGCTAGAAATGGAGCATCCCCAGATGTGAAGTGCTTTTTCCATTACAACATTTTGTGTCCCCTGTTGTCAACAGGAGAGGTATCATAGAGCACCTGAGAGGTGAACTGATTTGCTTCTGCCTGTTCCTGAAAAACGTAGACAGCTCATGCATGGCAATGAAGGTGGTGGCTAATCGCGATGAGATTACAAAATGGGTTTGTTTTAATATATTGATGTTAAAATCCTGACTTTGGCAATTAACAGGAAGACAAGCCAACGGGCGATTTAAGGAACACTGTTTTGGAAAATTGTCATTTTTGCATCGCTTGCAAAATGCTGTTTTCAAAAGATCCGATGTGTTCGCTCTTTCCTGTGTGCAAAAGTATTAAGGTTAACCTGTTAAATACAATGTGATGTTTTCAAGCTCTGACTGCTGGCATGTCAACATGTAAAAAAAGGGAAGGATTGCATTGAAGACCATGAATGGCACCCATCAGTGGTGAGGGGTTTAGTGCAGGTAAGATACTGAATTCTGGTATTTGCAGAGGAAGGAAAAATCTATTCTTTCCCCATGACTAGCATGGCATGATGTCATTGCTATTCCTCTATTTGACAGATCCTACTCCCCCTCCAAGACAGAAGAACCTTTCTTCTTGAATATTGGCGATACTCATGGCGATTAGCCATGAAGATTGTCCTGGGGACTAACTCACGCAGTGGCCTGCCATTTGCTCTCTGCATCGCAGAATGAGCCTGGTACTGCTGATCCAATTCCATGAGCCACTTCCTGGGCCTTGAGCTCTTTGGCATGCAAAGTCCTCCTCAGCCCCAGGCCAGGACTAAGGAAGCTGCTGCCCTCCGTCAAGATGGATTCAAGTTGGATTTGATCAACATGGGGACCATCACTTTGCCCGGTTGACTTTGGCACCCAAGGTCGTTGGTCCTCAGGGTTATCAGGTTAGTTAACCACCGTGTGACACTCGGCACTGAGTCTGTGGCAGTAGGGTCTACTCCAGGGATTCTCAACCTGCGGCCTGTGAATCGGATGTGGCCCTATCGTCTCCACCACACCAGGAAGTGCCATGTGGTGGAGGAAGGGCAAAATGGCCATCCAGCCCCCGAAGCTGTCTGAGGGAGCGTGACCTGGCCCCTGGCTTTAAAAGGTTGAGAACTCCTGGTCTACTCTACTACCATAGCAGGATATCCTGGTCAGACTATTGCTAGAATGCAATCCATGCTGGAGTACCCCATCAATACTTAGTCAAGCACCCCAATTCCTCAGGATACACAGGACTACAGAAATTCCCCAGGAAAGCTAAGGAACTCCCTCTGACCCAGCAGGAAGAATGCTGTTATGGCCCAACTTAGTTCATTTTCAAACCCCCCCCCCCCAGTCCTGCCTTCTGCTGCGTTTCCTTGTGCCCCAGTTTTTGCAAGCTTAGCTTCCCTCTAAGAGTCCCCAAGAAGAATGAACATTCGCTCACCAGAGGGACAGGAGGGGAAGCGCAGTCAGAGAGGAAAGGAGCTTAGCTCATCCTTGTCCATTGAGATTATTCTCCTCTAAGTCCCAGTGGGCCCAGGGCAACACAGAGTCCAAAGGAGATTCTGACAAGCAGAGACAGGGCTTCACAGTTCATCTTTTCAGCTCCCGATGAAACAGCCAGTCCTGCCACATCCTTTGTGGGGGGTGGGGGTTGCTTCTTGAAGCCTCAAAAAACTTGTGGGACAAACGAAAGCTTAAGAAACTAAAGCAGCCACATTTCCGTCTCCACCGTACAAAACAAACCCTTAAACATAAGCCCTCTCTCTTCACATAAAACCCACAATTTGGGCTAGGTTATCCCTTAGTGGTTAAGATGCTGAACTTGATGATGGGAAGGTCAGCAGTTCAGGAGTGAGTGCCCGTCGTCTGTCCCAGCTGTTGCCAACCTAGCAATTCGAAAGAATTGCAAGTAGATAAATAGGTACCACTTTGGCAGGAAAGGTAACAACGTTCTGTGTGCTCTGGCATCTAGTCGTGCCTGCCACACATCCACACAAATGTCTGCAGACACAGACAGTGCTGGCTCTTTGGCTATAAACAGCCCCCTCAGACAGCTGAGCGAGCCAGACTGGTATCGTAAACCGCATCTGCTGCTGTCGTACATGAGTTTATGATGGTCGTGGACTCATTTACGGCTGTGGTAAACATGTTTACTGCATTGGGGCGGCTGGAGTGAGGTCAGAGGCCAGATTATTTGGCACTATGAGACGAATACGACCCATGGGCCGTAGGTTGTGAACCCCTGCTATTACTGCTTGTTAAATATCTCATTGAGGCTGACCTGGGATAATAACTCGTATGAGTATTTTTGGGAGCACCAAGGAGATCTGAAATCTTACTACACTCACAGTCTGCAACCAAAAGGCTGTTTTCAATCTTGACGGGGATCAATGTTGACTCAGCCTTCCATCCTCCCGAGTTTGGTAAAAAGAGTCCCCAGCATGTTGGGGGCAGAATACTAAGAGGTGGTATAAAAGTGTGATTGGGTTGATTGCTTTGCTTTAAATTGTGCCATGTCCCCTTAAACTTTAAACTGATTATCATATGTGCAGGTGTTTGTTTTGTATCTCCCAATTTTTAAAATTGAAAAGGGGACATTTAGAGCTAATCTGAATAACAACCAGAGCTCTTCTGCTGCTGTCAGCTGTGGGAAGCTGTACTGATTTGCATGCTTATCTGTCATTCTGATATTGATCACTCTGTGCCTCTGTATCTGACTATATAAAGCTCATGCCTTGAAGTTTCACTCCTATGCCTGACGAAGTGGATTTGATCCACAAAAGCCCACATTAAAAATATAGCAGTTACCAGCAAGTCTTTAAAGCACTGCAGTGTTTTTGCTTTTTTTGTTTTCTGATATGCCTGGAACACAGACTAACACGGCTACTATTTAAAAGACATTCTCTTAAACTTAAAATGCTTCCTAAACCGATGGGCAGATACCTGGAAACAAAGAATGGCAAAAATGTTCATGCACCCTTCACTTAAGCAGAGCCTGGCTTCTGAAACCCCAGGACAATGTCCAGATATCTCCCCCCCCAACCCCCCAACCACCTCTTTTCTGCAAATCACAAACCCCCTGTTCCTTGTCAGCCCCAATTACTGCATTCTCCTCTACCGGTGCTAAATTTGTATTTTCACAGCCTACCCTAAAGAATGCAGAGGGGAGGGAGGGAGGCAATGTAAAACTGCTGGCCTGGGAATGTTATCTGTCCAGAAGACAAAGAGATGGTGAGCCGGGATTAAGCTTGGTTTATGGAAAAGCAAATCAGTGATGAAAGGCAAGTGAGGGGGCAGGCCCTGAAGCAAGAAGAGCACATGTTTCATTAAAGAGTGTTTGAACAAAAAGAGAGCTGGAAATGCCCCTGAGCATTTTTTTTTTTCTGACTGGAGAAGCGCAAAGGATGCCACTGCTATGGTCACTAAAGGCAGAGAGGAATCTCCAACTCTATTCTTGCATCAAGCAAAAGCAATGTGTAGGATCGCTGGATTGACACACACAGTCCCAAAAATACACACCCCATCTCCATCCAAGATGGGGTTAAGTACAGATGTCCCATCCATCACTTGCCCCAGCTAATGCCACTCCACCAGCCTGGACCTTAGTTGGACAAGCTGGTTTGAAGTTCTCTTTTGGCTTTGTTTGAGGAGTAAGGGAAAAGTCCCCTCCGTCCTCATCAATGGGAACCCTAATTAATATGGAGTGAAATGACACCATAGAGGAGGCCATACCACCAGTGACTCAACTCTGATAAGCAGGTGGTAATTAACTAAACTGACAACCTTGAGGATAAATGGCCTTGGGTGCCAAGATCCACAGGGAAGGGTGATGGTCCCCAAGTGGATTAAATCCCACTTGAATCCTTCTTGATGGGGGGCAGCAGCTCCATCAATCCTGCCCTGAGGTCTGAGGAGGACTTTGTGTGCCCATAGGGCTCAGGACCAGAAAGTGGTTCGTGGAACTGGATCAGTGGTGCGGGCATCATGCTGCGATGTGGAAGGCAAATGGAAGATCACAGTATTATATGGTTCACGGGACAATCTTCATGGCTGATCACCCTGGTGGCGCAATGGGTAAACTGCTGTCCTGCAATCAAAAGGTTGGTAGTTCGATCCAGGGTCAGTGGTACGGGTGTCACGTTGCAATGCAGAAGGCCAATGGGAAGGCAAATGGAAGGTCACTCCTGACCACCATGGTTTATTCCAAATATTGCCATAAAATATGGCACAAGATCAAGAAGAATAAGAATGAGAATAAAAAGGAGGAGGAGGAGGAGAAATGCTGAGGGTTTGTGTTGTTGGGGGCTATTTAGGAAATGAACTCTTCAAAGAAACAGCCATGCTACTCTGTTTCAGGCATGAACAGCAGAAACAAACCAAGAATAGAAACAAAACTATTGTAGCAAATTAAACATCAACAGTTCTCTCTCATTGTGATTGCACTTCTATACCACCCCTTAGCACTTTGTGCACTCTTTGGGCGGTTCGCAAGTTAATTAGCATTTTGCCCCCAACACACTGGGTCTTCATTTTACCGACCTTGGAAGGATGGAAGGCTGAGTCAACCCTGATCCCCATCAGTATTGACCTCACAGTCTTTTGGCTTCAGTACAGCAGTTTAACCCCTGAACCACCAGGACACTTCCTCAGAGGGAAAGATTTAGCCACAGGTTTGTATACAAACATACTGTGCAGCAGCAGCAGCAGCAGCAGCAGCAGCAGCAACAACAACAACAACACATCAGAAATTATTCTGGGTTAAAAGGATTTTTGCACCCAAATGAGGCTCTTTTCATATTGTGCATTGTTAGGCATTGAGATATGCTAAAGGAGGTACCTTAAAGTAACAGCAATATCATGAACTGAAGACATGAACTTTGAAAGTGTTGATGACATAAAAATTCTGAATTTGGAAATTTCATTTTATGCACCTCTGTCCAACTAAAATGTACGTTTGCATATAAATCTACGGCTAAATTTAGCATTTTGTGGAATGGAGGAAGTCAAGAATAATCCACATAACCTCATGATGAAAAAAATTGTGGGTCTGTGGAAGTGGAAATGACCCCTGAAAGTTCATCCTAAAATACAGAAGTTAGCCTTTAAGGTTCTAGAATGTTGTTGTCTTTTTGTTATTTTTCTGTGGGTTTTTTTTTTTTGGGGGGGGGGTCAGTTTCTTGAATGAAATCCATGGATCCATCTTTAAGGCCCTGGAATGTTATTGGTTTTGCTTTGTGTAAGGAACAGAAGAAGGCAAGACATTGCAGTTTGGTCCCTAGCAACTGACTGCTATCTATCGGACCATCTCTCCCCAAAAACTAAGGCCTATTTCACAGGGTCTTCCCAAGCCAGAAACAGTTTGTCCTTGGTGAGTGCCTGGCCCTCTTCCCTTGATATTAAAACAAAATGCACACACTTTTAAAAACAGAATTACTCAGGGAAGCTTTTAAAGATGGCTCTCCCTCCCAATAACTGTATATTTCATTTTTTTCCAGGACCCATAAGTCTCTAGGTCTGAATGTTTTATTAATGTCTGGAAAGGTTATACAGTATATGTTTTATATTTTATCGCAATGTCACTGCCAACCACTCAGAGAGGTGGATTTTCAAGAGATGAGGGTTGAAATGCGTAGATATAAATGCATGCTGAATAGGATTCTTTAGAGCTCGGTTTTTACTTTGCCTCACATCACATCCCATGTAGCAGCCTGGAGGCAATTTATGACCCTCTGAGGATCCAACATTTCCATCCTGACCACTTTGCACTTCCGTCAACCACAAGGGCTGCCCTAAAATATGGAAACAATTCCAATCCTGACAAGAGCTCTGGGAATAATGATTCAACAACAACAACAACAACAACAACAACAACAACAACAACAACAACAACAACAACAACAACAACAACAACAACATCTTCTTCTTCTTCTTCTTCTTCTTCTTCTTCTTCTTCTTCTTCTTCTTCTTCTTCTTCTTCTTCTTCTTCTTCTTCTTCTTCTTCTTCCGTATCCAAATCGAAATACTGTATAGGCGATCATCATGGCAATCAGCCATGAAGACTGTCCTGGGAATGATATAAAGAAGTGGCCTTCCATTTGCCTTCCGCATCACACCATGACCCCCATAGTACCACTGGTCCAGTTCGGCAAGTCACGTTCTTGTCCTGAGCCCTTTTAGCACACAAAGTCCTCCTCCTCAGCCCTAGGAGGCCAGTGTTGATGAAGCTGCTGCCCTCCATCAAGATAGATTCAAGTAGAATCTAATCCCCTTGGGGACCATCACCCTTCCCTGTAGACTTCAGCACCCAAGGCCATCAGTCCTCAGGGTGGTCAGGTTAGTTAACCACTGCCTGACACTTGAGTCACTGACAATATTCTTCTTCTTCAGGTGCCGTATCCGTTCGAGATATTAGCTATCATCTTGCTGATAGTTTTCCTGTTCTTAACTCCTCAGAAAAGTTCTTCCGAGGACCTGCCACACCAATCTCTCAGGTTCTTCAACCATGAAGTCTGTCTACCTCCAGGGCTTCCTCTCTTCCCAGGGACCTTTCCTTGCAGAGCGAGTTGGATTATTCTGTATTTTATGTTGTTCCTCATGATATGGCCAAGGTATTGGAGCTTTCTTTGCTTAATGATCTTAAAGAATTCTTCTTCTTTATCCATCCGGTCCAATACTTCTACATTAGTCACAGGGTCAACCCATGATATCCTTAGCAGCCATCTGTAGATCCAAATTTCAAAAGCATCAATCCTCTTTGCAGATGCTTTAGTCAATGTCCAAGCTTCGAATCCATATAGCAACACTAGGAATACATTACATCTCACTATTCGGATCTTTGTAGCGAGAGTCAGATCTCTCTTAGCAGGATGCTGCACCCAATTTCCTTTGCCCAAAACTGGGGATGTACTGGGTTGCCTCGTAGGACGTCTGCCTCACCACCACCCCTCCAACTGCACTCTCTAGAAGGAGCTTGTCTACTGCAGAGGAAAGTAAAGAAGGATGAGGCCGATGTGAAGTTCCCTGTTGCCATAGTAATGGGGAAACGAAAGCGGTAAGCCTGGTTCCCAGAATCAGATTGATAAAATGGGGTTGTCAGAATCCACCTCTATTAGCATAGAGAGGTATAAGTGGGTATTTGTGGGGAGAATCTAGCAAAAGAATAAAGGTCCCTATGGATACACAGATCATAGATATAAACAGGGATTGATTTGTCCTGCATGACTCTGTCTCTCTTGTAAAGACCATATTCTTTTCTTCTTCTTCCATATCCAAATCTGAATATAAGTGATCCTCATGGTGATCAACTATACAACTGAACAACAACATGGCAATCAGCCATGAAGACTGTCCTGAGAATAGAATGCAATGGCTTTTCATCTGCCTTCCATGACACCCAAAGTACCACTGATCCAGTTCCATGAGTCACCTTCTGGTCCTGAGCCCTTTTGGCATGCAAAGTCCTCCTCAGCCCCCAGGCCAGGATGGATGAAGCTGCTGCCCTCCATTAAGATGGGTCTGAGTGGGTTTAATCCAGTTGGGGATCATCACCCAAGACTGTTTGTCCTCAGGATGGTCAGGTTAGTTAACTGCCACCTGACACTTGGCGTTGAATTGCTGGCAGTAGGGTCTACTTTATTACCACAGCAGGGTAACCCTGCCAGGCACTATAACCTGGCCAGACACTGGCCCTATTCTTTTAACCAATAATAAAAATCCCCGAAATAACAGTGTTCTGAGCTACAGAGGTTTTTATGAACTATTATAATCAATAAATAAAGGTAAAGGTCTCCCTTGTCAGTTATCTCTGACTCTAGGGTGCGGTGCTCATCTCCATTTACAGCCAGCACTGTCTGCATCTGCAGACATTTCTGTGGTCAGGTGGCAGACATGACTAGACACCAGAGCGCAGGGAATGCTACCTTTACCTTTCCATTGAAGTGATGCTCATTTATCTACTTGCAATTTCTTGCTTTTGAACTGCTAAGATGGCAGGAGCAGCAACA
Source organism: Furcifer pardalis (assembly GCA_030440675.1). NCBI lineage: Eukaryota > Metazoa > Chordata > Lepidosauria > Squamata > Chamaeleonidae > Furcifer > Furcifer pardalis. Next base: position 310,514,717 of record CP126890.1, read on the forward strand.
GCAATGGGAGAGCACCCTGTCATGCAGCACTCAGGCCTCAAACTGCTAACCCACCAACCTTCCAGTTGTCAAGTTCAGCATCTTCACTACAAAGCCAGGAGAGTCCAACCATTCAATAAGTTGGGATAAACAATGTCTTGCTATGCATTATTCCTGTTGCAACACAACCTATCCTGGAGGGAGGGGAAAGTTTGGGATTTCGGCAGGTAAGACCCATTAGTCTTACAAAAGACCTGCTGCTGAATGAGATGAAAACCACTAGCATTTAGTCCTGCTATGGTGTGGGTGAGTAACCAGGAAAAGGGAATGTTGGCAGAAATTCTGCTTTATTCTCAGGCAGCTTTCTTTGCATAAGATGAGATCACTGATGGGGGAAGTTCACGATTCCCCATGCAATCTTAGCTCCACTGCAGAAGTTCCTGCCGATTTTTCAAAGGTGGATGTCTGTACGAAGCCCCGGAGCGCTCACTGCAGAAAGACTAAAGAGAAAGCTGTCTCATTAAATCCCATGGATGCTCACAAACACGCAAGCAAAGTCACCTCCGACTCCACGTACAGTCAAGTAGAAACACAAGAAAGCCTGCCGGGAGATTGTGTTTCATGGGAAATGAGATGAACCAGACCAACATAGTTTCGGCCAAGAGAGAAAAAGAAGGAGCAGGAAAGGAGGCAGAAGCGTGGGGGGAAAGTGTGGCAACCTCTGGAGACCCAGAGACTCAGCGATGCTGAAAAATGGACAGTGTACATTTCCAAAAGCCCTGGCAGAGATTTGGGTGCTATGCCAGACTTTAGCCAGGGTAAAGGTCAAGGGCGCACTCACTCAAAAGCCAGTCGTATCCAACTCTAAGGTTCAGTGCTCATCTCTGTTTATGGCCAAAGAGCTAGCACTGTCTGTGTCTGCAGACATTTCCGTGGACACGTGGGAGGCATGACTAAACACCGGAGTGCACTGAATGCTGTTTAGCTACCCACCAAAGTGTTACCTATTTATCTACTTGTGATTTCTTGCTTTTGCACTGCTTGGCAGGCAGGAACTGGGACAGAGACGGGCACTCACTCCGTCATGCAGGCTTGGGTCTCAAACTGCTGACCTTCCGCCTCCCAGTCAGTGCCTTATCCACTTGAGCCACTGCAGTCCCAGTCCCAGTGTAGGGACTGCAGCCCCAGTCCCTAGCCAGGGTAGGAGAGGGTTAATCCTGCCCTTACCGCCTCCCTCCTGGGCATGGCTTGTAGTTGATTTTTCTCATGCTAATGATGAATCTTGGCTCTTGGGCAGACAGAGAGAGGGAGGGAGTAGAAGTGAAAGCATAGGGGGATGGGAAGATAAAGGCTAGGGGTGGATGGGAATGCCATTCAAGCAGATTTTGAGGAAGGGCAGAGGGTTTGTGAATGAGCTCATCGCCAGCCTATTCCATAGACGAGAATCTTTTCGGAAGATCATACATATTTCTATCTTGCATCTTCTTTCTGCCAGTGCATTTGGGCGTGTTTATGCATCGGTGCATGCCAGCTTGCCATTAAGGTACCTCTCCCTTCTGTGATTTTACATATATAAGCAAAACGGAGATTGGCTCTCATTGTTCCCACATTTTAATTTGAGACAATTAAGAAAGGAACAGAAGCAGAGCAATGCCGCCCATTTGACAGAAGCGTTGACAAGTCCAGATGAAAAGGCATTGTTAGCTTTAATGTATTTCCTTCAAACGTTGCCCTAAACTGGTTCAGGAAAGATAGTTTGGAGTTTCTATTTCATGTTATCCGACCTAAGCTATGCTTTTGGGGGGGGGGGGGTCACATCTCCTCTACATCAGTGCCCAGTTCTCTGATCCTAGAAACACAGCCTCTTCCTTGAACGCCATTCAACATTTCAAGTTCAGACATTAGCTCATGGATCAAACAGGTGTCTTGCTTTCAAGGCAGGAGAGGAAGTATATATTCTTCACCCCGGAAAGATCCAGGAACAGGTAGTTGATATTGTTAAGAAAGGCCAGCCCGCAGATAAGAGGAAATGAAAAAATAAATTATAGCAACCATGAATCTGGTTTTGCACTTTCCTCCATTCCAGTTATGGGACAGATTACTCTTTTGTCAAAAAAAAAAAAAGGGGGGGGGAGGAAGGCATTTCTGGGAAGAATTTGCATTTTCTTCCCTTTGACAGGTTCTGAACCTTTGTCTCTCTCAGAAGCAGAAAGTGACTGATTAAAAGATAATTAATACCTGTTGGCTACTCCACATTGTCCTTAGTGGAGAAGTTCAAGGAAATATTTCAGCTTTCTAGCAGTGGGACTGATATCTGTTAAACAGAAAAAGATCCTTGTTCTGCTTGCTTTTACTGCAGCTTTTTAAGCAAGCCAAGGCTACAAAGGACACGAAGTTTCTAGTCTGAAGACAGGAAAACTAGCTCTGCTACAACAAAACAAGTTTTGTAACTCTTAATGCTAAGGGAAATTAGAAACCGAGAGCATAGGGAGTACTACCCAGATAACCAGGGACTGAGGTGGCTCCAGTGGCTAAGACACTGACTCGAAGGTGGGAGGTCAGGAGTTTGATTCCTGAGTACTGCAGGACGGAATGAGCTCCCATCTCTGTCCCAGCTCTTGCCAACCTAGCAGTTTGAAAGCAAGAAATTGCAAGTAGATAAATAGGGACCACTTCGGTGGGAAGGTAAACACTGTTCCATGTGCTCTGGTATCTAGTCGCCTGCCACATGACCATGGAAACATCTGCAGAAGCAGACAGCGCTGGCTCTTTGGCTATAAACAGAGATGAGCACTGAACCCTAGAGTCAGATACGACTGGCTTTCAAGCAAGGGCAACCTAACCCAGATAACTAGGAAATGATTGACTTCTATGTGTGATATACAAATATTTGTGAGCTAGAGAAAAATACACTCTGCAAAGTGCAAAGATGCACCTAATACACAAAAGCACTTTGCTCCCAGTAGTTGGGGAAAAAGCATTTCCAGGAATTTTGTATAGCATTTTTAACATACTCTCTCTGTGTTTATGTGTTTCAGACCTCAACACACAAACAGTCAGGGTGTCCCTTAAGTCCTTCTCCAATCAAATTTACCTATTAGAGTCTGAAAAAACATTCCCAAGCTATGTAATGGAGAGGGGGCAGAGAGGAAGAAAAGGGGGAATTATTGGAGCCACTGGAAGACTAACAGGTTTGTTTTAGTGTGAACTTCTGCAGTGGCTCAAGCATTTAAGACACTGAACCTGAAGACTGGAAGGTCGGAGTTCGATACCCAAGTGCCACATGATGGAGTGAGCTCCCGTCTCTGTCCTAGCTCCTGCCAACCTAGCAGTTCGAAAGCAAGAAATTGCAAGTAGATAAACAGTGGTATCAGTAAAGCAGTAAACAGTGTCCCATGCATTCTGGTGTTTAGTTATGCCTTCCACATGTTAATGGAAACATCTGCAGGTACAGACAGCGCTGGCTCTTTGGCTGTAAACAGAAATGAGCACTGAACCCTAGAGTTGGATATGACTGGCTTTTGAGCAAAACCACTTCTTTAGACACTGTTTCTAGTTTAATTATCATTCCTTCCCTTCTCCCCAAAATCCCACCCCCAGAAAACATCTGGATACCCACAGCATTAAGCTCTAGACATATTTTAAAATGAAGAGCAGTTCATACTCATGAATGGAGTACAGCACCGCTTACTTCTAGCAAGTACTACCAATTGCCATGTAATTTCCCCACAAATCTGGAAGAAGTCTCACATCTGGAAAGGCCAGACTCCTTGATCAGTCGACGAGATTACCAACATCTGTTCTTAGAACTTGTGGCATCGTAGCCCATGTGCCTATGAGCATGGACAGAATAAATCTCCTAGTTGAGCAGAATCACATTAGTTTGGAAGGAGGGCTTGAGAATAAACCGCAGGGGTATAGATTCCCTTAAAAGTTTCTTTTAAAGGCCAACGTTGATGTTTAAAAGGGGCATGGGAGAAGATTCAGGAATTTGCTCTCCATCTGTCAGGGAATCTCCTTTTTGTTCAGATTTTTTAAAAAGTTCCTTTACTGTATTTCGTAACCTCCGACTGCACAAAATTATCAACTCCCCTCCAATTCAAAACTCCCTCCTTGATGTTTTATGTTCTTCTCTTAATTCACGAGAAAAATTAACTCTTGCTGGAGAGCAACCATGCAAAAGGGCCCTTTGAAGGAACAACAGCAGACCGCTCCTCTACTACCTTAAAAAATATTTCTCTTTCCGCTGATCCCAAGCCAAGGAAAACAGGTTCTTCTGAAATTGGACTGATGGATGGAAACTGTAACCTGAACAACGTCCAGAGCAGTGATTCCCAAAGTGGGTAAACTGCTATCCTGTTTCACTCTTCTGTCTGATGCAGGAGATGTGATCCATGAAAGCTAGCACCGAAATACAGCAGTTTGTATTTAAAGCACTACAGTGTTTTTGTTTTGTTTACTCTCTATCTGCCTGGCCTGACATCCTGCTATGGTAATGGAGTAGTAGACCATACAGCTAGCGACTCAATGCCGAGGGTCAGGTGGTGGTTAAGCAACCCGACTCCCTAAAGGGGCCAACAACTAGGGGTGGATGAGCCCCTTTAGGTGGGGCGATGGCCCCTTCAGTAGAAGAAATGCCCCTGGAAACCATCACATGGGGCCCAATAGTAAAATGAGCAGAGGAGGAACTCTTGGTTCCCAACAGTCATGGAGGTGGAAGAGGCCATGCCAGATGGACTGGCTGTGAAGGTGCACCTTGTCCATATCCTCACGGCTGCGGCAGTCCATTGCAGTCCTGGTGTCAAATCCTGCATGTCTCATTTCATGTGTGCCACAGGAGACAGCTCCATGACCATAATGTGTGGGCTACTTCATAGCAAGCTGGGGTCCACCTTAAACAAATTCACGCAAATGTCATTTTTCCTGCTTCAGGGGGGAAAATGCATTATTGGATATGAGTCACAGCTGACAAGGACACTACTGAATATTATAGGATAGGCCAGTGGTCAGCAAACTTGGCTCTCCAGCTGTTCTTGGACTTCAGTTCCCAGAAGCCTTGATCAGCAGGAGAGCTGACTTGGGCTTCTGGGAATTGAAGTCCAAGAACACCTGGAGAGCCAAGTTTGCAGACCCCTGGGATAGGCCAATGATGGTGAACCTTGGCACTCCAGATATTCCTGAACTTCAATTACCAGAAGCCCAAGTCAGCACTCCTGCTGATCAGGGCTTTTGGGAACTGAAGTCCAAGAACATCTGGAGTGCCAAGGTTTGCCATCACTCAGATAGGCATCCCCATGGGTAGCTCTTAGATGAGTTGCTTTTTCAAATCAGTTGTTTCCAGACCCCATCTTGGCCATTTTGCCCAGGGGGGGGATTATGGGAAATGTAATCCGTCCAAGGCAGGGGTGCCCAAACTTTTCAGACCGCGGGCCAGTCACGTGGTTCAGAGAGCTGGTCACTATGGCCCAGGGGCCGAATCAAGTCCCTGACACCAATTCATCTGGCCCATGAAGCCCTCATCACTCCTGGAAGTGAAAGTAAGATGAGCCCATACGGGCATGTTTTATTTCCGCTTCCAGGAGCGACGAGGTCTTTGCGGGCCAGATGAATTGGTCTTCAGGGGCTGGATCCAGCCCCTGGGCTGTAGTTTGGACACCCCCAATCCAAGACTTCCAAGTCTGTGACTTTAAGCATCTCAAATCTCTTCTAGCAGGCAGGTCATGCTTCATAACGATGTGCAGTCAATGACGTTTACTCTCTGATATGCTTGAAACATAGACTAACATGGCTACTCTTCAGAAAAATTCAACTCTAGTAGGGAATTGACTGAGGGTTCTGGGAATTGAAGTCCAAAAACCAAAGGTTGGGGGTTAAAGATTACCGGTGTGGGCCAGGCAAATATTCCCAATCCAAACAGGAGAGGCTGCATTTCTTCGCCATCTGTGGCGGTTGCCAAGGCAACTCCAGGGGCCTTTGTGACTCCCATACAACCTTCAGTTCTTTTCCACACTTTGCCGCTGCACCAAACCAACTTTTCTAGGTGACTTCAGGCCTTGACCTACATTTTTTGACAAAGCCACCAGCAACACCTGTCTCCGCTTACATTTCTTCCCCAGCCTGAGTAGCAGGCATCGAAACTCACTTACAGCAAACTATTATTTTATTTTATTTATTTGATTGTTTTGGGGTGTTTTTTTTTTACCCTGCCTTCTTCCCTAGGGCAGAACTTGAGGCGGCTTTGCAAGGGATGTAAAAAAAATGCCAACGTGTTAAAAACCACCACAGATATAAAAATCAGATTATTAAGAAGTCACTTAGGCGTGTTAATTATTAAAAAGCACAAGCTAAAATCCTGAGAAAACAAGTTCCAAACGCATTTTTTTAAAAAGAGAGAGAGAGAGAGAAAAGAAAGATTCTCTTTTTAAAATCCCTTTGTCAGCAGCAGTTTAAATATTAAAAACCTGCCTGCAAAGAAAGGTTTTTTCCCCCTATACTGTATTATATGAGGGGAAAATGGACTGGATAAAGTGGTCTTTTAGTCTCTAGAAAGATACTTCTACTGTCTTCACTCCATGCCTCAAATCTGCATATTCTAGTTACAGCCTTCTGGAACAAATAGAGAGCTGAGCTAAGCTTCAGAAGACCTGGGTTTAGACCAGGGGTTCCTGACCTTTTCAACCCAGGGACCGGGTAACGCTCTCTCAGTCAGTTTCGAGGGCCGGGCAGCCATTTCCCCTTGCCTGCATGATGGGGGTGGTCATTTTGTCCCAGTAGCTTCAAAGGGGTGGCCATTTTGTTTTTCAAATGCCCATAAAGGGGTGGAAGGCCACATGAAATGGCACCATGGGCCAGATTTGGCCCACGGGCCTTAGGTTGGGAACCTCTGGTTTAGATCCCTATTAAGCCATGAAGCACATTGGCTGTCTTAAGGTGAAGCATACACTTTCAGTCAGGTCTACCTCACAAAGTTGGTATGAAGGGAAAAAAGGGATAGGAAAGGTACATTTGCCACTTTGAACTCACTGGAAGGAAAATAGGATATAAACGCAAACAACAAATTTCCTAAATAACTGCACCAGTTTAATGCTTAGAAACAACAGATGGTGTTTGATCTACATGCCTACATTGGAACATTTATGCAGCTATTGGTATGCTGTATATTGGGGAATATAATATAAGCACAAAGACTTTTTGATAAATCCTTGATATAGGCCAATCCTATCTTCTGCTATGTCAAGGTTTACATGAGGTGAGAGAGACATCAAAGATTACATCAAGACATAAACAGAAATGGTCCTATATTAGCTAAAGGTTGCCCTTGTTTGAAAGCCAGTCATATCTGTCTCTATGGGGTGGTGCTAATCTCCTTTTACAACCAAAGAACCAGTGCTGTCTGCATCTGCAGACATTTCTGTGTTCATGTGGCAGGCATGACTAGACACCAGAGCACATGGAACGCTGTCAAAGTGGTACCTATTTATCTACATGCAATTTTTTGGCTTTTGAATTACCTGTACTAGGTTGACAGGAGCTGGGACAAAGACGGATGCTCACTCCATCATGCAGCACTCAGGTCTTAAACTGCTGACTTGCCAACCTTCCAACCATCAAATTTAGCATCTTAACCACTGGCCTTCATTACAAGGGCACAAAGAAAGGGGAAACGCTTCCCTGTTCCCCATATACTGTACTAGGAAGAGTAATAGCCACGTAATCTTGTCACTACAGGCCTAGCAACTGATGCTACGGGACCGGTTCATGCCAACACATCCCTAATCAATAGAAAGGCAAAGAGTTCTATCTAAACTTAAAAGCTTACTTATTCTCACAGCATTTAGAGTTTGTTCTAAATCTAAAGCAACAAGGAGATGGCAAATAGGGAATGAAATGAAGTCAGAGTCTGCAAGATTTCAACCTTGTTTACTGAGTAGGTCAGTAAGTAAATGAAGCAGATTTGAAAGCTTGCCATCTTGTGAACAATTAGCAGTGAGTTAGTCAGAAAGAGGCGCACAACTGCAGGAAAACACTAATCTACAGAGTTATTGCCAATGTCCATTGAACTGTAATAATAATAATTGTGTCTTGTCAAGACGGTTCTGACTTATGGTGACACTTTCCAGGGTTTTTTTTAGCTAGAGAATACACAGAAGTGGTTTCCCATTCCCTTCTTCTGGGGTTGCCCTGGGATTGGTGCAGTTTACCCAAGGTTACATAGGCTGAGTTCATCTCCTAGGACAGTGATGGTCAACTTTGGCACTCCAGATGTTCTTGAACTTCAATTCTCAGAAGCTCAATCAGCAGGTGTGTTGACTTGGGCTTCTGGGAATTGAAGTCCAAGAACACCTGGAGCACCAAGGTTGGCCATCACGGTTCTCTGGCACCGCAGCCATTTATCTAAACTACTGTCATCAAAGGCTTCCAGTACATACAGAGGAAATAAATAGAAATGACTTTTAGAGACTTCTTTATTTATACTAACGAGGGAGGGTGTGGTCAAAAGGCAAATGTTTTCCCAAAGGGATCGGCATGCCAAGTGAAGGTTATTATTTTAAGGTGAGCAGCATGTTCTCCAACTTACAATGGACAAACAAAACACAACTTTCTCCACGGCCTCAGATGCAAACAAAGAACACAACACTCATGACTTCAGACTTTTTGCATGCTCAGTCAGCAAATCCTGCCACGGTTCAAAGATCTCAGGGAAAGAAAGGTGATTACTTCAAAGTTCAAGAGAGGTGTGTCTGGGTGATCCACAATAAAACAATTACCTGGCTACCAACAACTGCTGCATCCATGCATTGCAGAAGAAAGCCATTCTTGTCAGGTGAAATGTTCTGCTACTACAAAATCTCCTGTCTGAGTGACTAGAGAGAGCAGGGCAGAGAATCATCCACCATAAAATGGTACTATCTCTTCGAAGGCACACCAAAATAAGGAGAGAGACGGATGCTCAAACCGTCATGCAGTAACCAAGTCTCAAACTGCCGACTTGCCGTCCTTCCAGCTAACAAGGCGAGCTTCTTAACCACTGAGCCACTGCAGAGAGGACATGGATTGGATTTGAACATGAAATCTTCTACATCTGAAGCATCCACTCCAGAGAGACTCTGATCTCCTAAGTGGCTACTACAAAACCTCAACAGGTGAGGGCAGGAACTTTACTTTCCAAAGCAAACCTGGTTCTATGAACCAGAGCATTTGGGGAAGGGGAGGCCAGGATGAGAGCCCACCATCTTGTCGTAGCCAGGAAGCCAGCCTCTTAGCAACATCTCAACCAATGCTCTTACAGAGAAAAGATTCGGAGTCAAGAAAAGACTTTTGGCACAGCTTAGATGTGTAGAACCTTTATTGCTGGTCCTTCCTAAAAAATGGAGCTGGTCTTCCCTTCTTGGGAAGATGCAAGACACCAGGCTTAGAAAGACAAGTGGAGACCCTCGCCTAGCAACCGCTCTGAACACACACAGTCCAGAAGGGAAGGGAGAGAAAGAGGACGGATTGGGCAAAAAAAAGTAAAAGAGGAATGCATCTTCCAGTGGGGTAGCAAAAACACAGGATCAAATCTCTCAAGAAGGGCTGCCGGCTAAAAAATAAAACAAAATCCACGGATCTGAATGGTAGCTTATAAAGTATGTGGGAGGGGAGGAAGGTATGTGAGTTCAGCGGTGCTGGGTAGAAAGAGAGGGAGAGGAAAAAAAGGAGGATTGAAGGGAATCTGGATACAGTATTTTCCTCTGCATTATATTGGATCATAAACGCTGAACTGCAGTCTGCATACAATCTATAGTCTGGCTCATATACTGGAACCATTTATGTGCCTGACATCTGTGTAAATGCCACAAGGAACTGGTGCCTTATTACTATTGACAGGATGAGACCTAGAGAAGCATCTGATATCATCATCTTTTTTTTTAAGCCAGCTTAGACAGATCGATCCTTTCCAAGCCCAGCCACGGTTTCCAGCTGTCTGGAAGGGGGGCGCACCAGGGGTAAACAAGCGAAAAGACACCCTTCCTTCCCCTCCAAGGATCGCGCCGGTTTCAAAGCGCACAGGGAGGTCCCCTTCTCTAGATTCGGATTGGGGTGACTCCCAGCAGCCTCGGCCGCCCTTCCAAAAACCGGATCGGTCCCGGGGGGCTTCAAGAAGGGAAATCAAGAAAGGCAGGCATCCAGCTTGGGAAGGAGATGGATCGATCCTGGTTCTCTCCATCCCCCCAGGTTAAAATTCTCTGGATTCCTGGGGTCGGAGGGGAGGGTAAAAGGGGGAGGATCGCTAACATCGGGTAGACCCTTAAGGAGGATAGAGGGGGGACTCAGAACCACTTGTGCTGCCCCACCCAGCCCGGGCAGGTAAGAAAGTGTTACGAAGCATCCTTCCTCCTCCTCCTCCTCCTCCTCCTCCACCCCGCCTTTCGCAGGGCGGCCAGCCAGAGAAACAGGTTCTCTCGCAATCTTGGGCGGCGGGAGGGGGGGTGGGGGGAGAGAAACTTTATCCAACCCTTAGGACAGGAAGAGGCCGGAGGTCGAGGTCTGCAAAGGGCAGAAAGGGGAGGGGAAATTCGAATCAGAGGGGGAGCCAATTCGAATTAGGGGGTGGGGTAGGAGGGTTTGGAATCCGGGGGAGCGGCGGCGAGGAATTTTATTTTTTAAAAAATAAAAAGGGGTGATTTTTCTCCCAGAAACCCGGATCAGAAGGTTGGATGGGAAGAGGAGACGGCGGGAATTCGAATTGGGAGGGGAGTAAATTCGAATTAGGGGTTTGGGAGGGGAGGAAGGGGGGGAGAGGAATAAAAAAGGGGGACCAGAAGCACAAATCAAGGTGGGATGGGAGGATTAGACGGCGGGAATTCGAATTGTAAAGTGAGTCAATTCGAATTAGGGGGTGGGAGGGGGTTGGAATCCGGAGGGCGAGGAATTAAAAAGGGGGGCTGACATACAAATCAGAGGGTAAGGTGGGGTGGGGTGGGAAGGGGAGACGGCGGGGAGGGAGGCTACCCAAAAAAGCCCCCTCCCCTTCCAAAACCGGGGCAACGGTGGAGTTTCAAGAGGCTCAAGGTAAGGGATGGGGGGGGGGGGGCGATGGGCTGAGAAAGGGAGGCAGGAAGGCGGGCTGGGGGGATCGCAGCGCTCCGATCGCTCCTCACCAGCTTGTGTGTGTGTGTGTGTGTACGCGACCCCGGAGGCTTACCGGAGAGTAGGCAGCAGAAGAGACACGCGAAAGCGCACGAAACCCGAGGCTTGCCCATGGGGCGGGTCAGGGTCCGAACAGCAGATCGGGTCCCGAAGGCGACTCCACGGGGCTGGCGAGGGGCTGCTCCGGCACTCGGGGGCTCCGCTCCGGCTCTGCCCCCCCTTTTTCCACAAGCAGCTCCCGGCTCGCTCCGGCACTCTGCCCAGCCCTCCTGCGATACCCGCGTTGCTACTCTCGCAACTACTAAGCGAGCTTTTGGCACCGCCTCCAGAGGGGGCGGGGAGGAGAGCAACGCCACGCCCACCCTTCGGCCCAGCAGGTCTCCCTCCCTTCTGAAACATTCACACGAGACGAGAACACGCGTGTCGGGGTTTGTAGACTGCCGATGGCTCCATCTTTGAGAACCCCCCGAAATTTTGGGTTTTTTCTTCTATTCCCCCCCCCCCCGGGCAGGCACAGAGATGCAACTACTGTACTAGGGCCAAAAGGTTGTGAGTTCGATCCTGAGGGAACAAGGCTGACTCAACCTTTTCATCCTTCCGAGGGCGATGAGTACCCAGAATATTGGGGGCAAAATGCTAATTAACTTGAGAACCTCCCAGAGAGAGAAGGCCAAATTTTTAGCTTGCCGTTTGTGCTTCCTTTAAAGATGCTCTTTTAAATCATTTCCTCCTGGCCCAATTAATCTGATTACGGCCCACGGGCCATCCTGTCCATGTGCAAATTTTCTAAGAAACCGTGTTTGTACGAGTTTCCAGCTCTCCTGTGGCTTTGATGGTTAGATTCCCAGCCAACTTGGATTTTTCAAATATTTCCAAATCCCTGATTCTCATCCATCTTCCTGTTTTGTTTTGCAGATATTCTGAGAAGCTCTGGTTACACCGGTTGTTTGGGCTGTGATCTCACCAACCTAACACTGAAAGCCCCCCCCCACACACACACACAAGCAAGAGGTAGAGATGGTCTAACAAAAGGGTTGGCATGAGGAAGTCTTGTGTAACGTGGTGGGGAATGCTGTTTTAAAATCCCTCCCAGTCCTAATAAAGGACTGCAGTGGCTTAATGGATAAGATGCTGAATGGTACAACTGGAAGGTCGGCAGTTTGAGACCCGAGCGCTGCACGACGGAGTGAGCTTCCATCTCTGTCCCAGCTCCTGCCAACCTAGCCATTCAAAAGCAATAAATTGCAACTAGATAAATAGGGACCACTTCGATAGGAAAGGTAACCGTGTTCTGTGCATTCTGTTGTCTAGTCATGCCTGCCACATGTCCACGGAACCATCTGGAGACATCTGCATTGGCTCTTTGGCTGTAAACCAAGATGAACACCGAACTCCAGAGTCAGATACGACTGGCTTTCAAGCAAGGGCAACCTTTACCTATTCTCGCCCATATCAGAATCCTGGCAAGAAGAAAACTAACCCAACAGGGAAATGCGTGAGCTGGATTTCCAGGAGAAAGGGGTATAGCTCAGACATGCAAGGAACTGGTTTCTTATTGACTTGGGAAGCTCATCCAAATTGCCCTTTTCCGGCTGCGGACTGAAGTGGCAACATAGATCCTTTCGATCTGCTCAGGGATCTACTGGCTCGGTTGCAGAAAGGTTAGAATTTGCCTCAACAGCTGCTTGATTTAGGCCTTGTAGTTCTCTGCTGGATTACCCACCGACACACCCCCTTTTTTGTCAATTTTGTGAGCATCTACACCATCTAGCGGTGTGTAAGGATGTTCACTGGCGATCAGACCAGGCTCGTTCACACTACTGTGTCCCCGAACACCATGGATGGATGCCAGAGCTGGGACAGTAAAGAAAGGCGGTGGTGGAGGAATAAGATGCTGGAGGAGAGATCTGAGGACACCTTGGAATGCCAGGAAGACAAACGAGGAGGTGGAAGAAGAAGCTCACTGGAGAAGGAACAACATTAAAGGAGATTATGGCTGAGGAGCTCAACCTCCCCAATGATCTTCCAGGTCTACATCTAAGATTATAAATGCTTTCTAAAGGGGCTTTTAATCCTGTAACAGCACCTTGTCATTCACAGATTTTTTTTACCAGGGTCTTACCAGGGCTTAGAGGTTAAGATGCTTAGCTAGAGACTGGAAGGTTGGGTTTTCAATACTCAAGAGCTGCACTTGGGGACATAAAAGGAGCCTCATTCAGGTGTCCCCTAAAAATCCTTTCAACCCAGAGTAATCTCTGACACAAAATTATTACCACGGTCCCCCAACATCTTTGAGAACCCCGAATTGGCTGAAGGTCAGAGTCCCTCAATGCAAGACCAACATGTTTAAATGTAGGCTGATGGTGGAAAACAACACACTGTGTGATTTTGGAGAGAGGCAGAATCCGGCTCATTTACTGGTCTGGCAATGACTGCCAGAAACATGCACCAATGAGGACTAAAGTTTGGCCAATGACAAAGTCAAGAAAGTGCCTTCATTTTGGCACTCCAGGGCTTGATCGGGACATGAAAGGAGTAGACGAAGAAGAAGCCAGAAAGATTAACAAGTGACTCCACCTAGAGCAAACCAAGCCTGAACTGTCTCTGGAGGCAAAAATAAATGACAAAATTGAGCAGGCTGCACTTTCCCAGGGCGCCCCCAGAGGAAGGGGATGGGAAATCCACTTTTGAGTGATCTCTATCTAGAAAACTCTGGAAAAGGGTCACCATAAGTCAAAAATGACTTGGTAGGACATGATGATATTGCTATAGATAATGGTTGCCCTTGCTTGAAAGCCAGTCATATCCAACTCTAGGGTTCAGTGCTCATCTCGATTTACAGTCAAAGAACCATGGTTGTCTGCATCTGTAGATGTTTCCATGGTCATCTGACAGGCTGAAGAGACATAGGGAGTGAACAGTACACTGTTACCTTACCTGCTGAAACAGTACCTATTTATCTACTTGCATTTTTTTTTTGCTTTCGAACTGTTAGGTTGACAGGAGTTGGGACAGAGACAGGCACTCACTCCGCCATGCGGTGTTTGAGTCGCAAACTGCTGACCTGCCAACCTTCCAGTCTTCAAGCTCAGAGTCTTAACCACTAAGCCACTGTGGCCCTCCAGGTACAAACATAGCAAATGTTTATTTATTGCCACTCTGTGCCACAGACATCAAGGGAAAACAGGAGCGAGTCGTTTCTCCTCTCCCCATCTTCATGGTAGTAGAAGAGAAGAGGAAGTCACACCTGTTGAATTCTTTCCTGCCAGGCTGTGGTCAAGAGCCCTCCAGGAAGAGAGGGGGAACTGGAAGTGCATATAGTTTCCTGAATAATTTTTTTTCATGTGATGGTGCATTCTGGTTTGCTACCACCCAGTGTCGCTCTCACCCCATGCTCACTTGGTGCTAGAAATTTTTCACATCCCTTCTTTTTTAAAATTTTGGGGAATGCCTGGCTGTATCTGCTTTGCCACTGTAACCCTCTCTGGTTCTGTGGGGCTATTTGTCTATCTGTAAAATGAGGATTAAAACTCTACGACTGTCTTTTGAGCAAGGGTGATCTTGACCTTGATACTCATAGAATGGGTCGTGGTGGCTTAGTGGTTAAGATGATGAACATGATGATTGGAAGGTTGGCAGGTCGGCACTTCCAGACCTGAGTGCTGCTGTTGTCTGCCCAGCTCCTGCCAACCTAGCGGTTCGAAAGCAAGACATTGCAAGTAGATAAACAGGTACCACTTTGGTAAGAAAGGTAACAGCATTCCATGCACTTTGATGTCTAGTCTTGCCTGCTACATGACCATGGAAACATCTGCAGACACAGACAATGTGGGTCTTTGGCTGTAAACAGAGATGAGCACCAGACCCTAGAGTTGGATACGACTGGCTTTTGAACAAGGGAGACCTTTACCTATATTTAAAGAACTAAAAAAATAGTGATAGAGCAAACCTGGATGCTAAAGAATAATTCATATGCTTCCTTCAAACTGAATGAGAACAATGGTCATGATCTATTTATTAACCAAAGTAGGATATCCACCGCATTGAGGAGTCAACTTATGACAGCTCAACATGTATGTTCTTTAAAACCCTAAAATAAAATATTAATACAAATGCTAATACATAAGACCACTATGTGGCTTCACTCTTCTGCTGGTGTCGTTGTTGGCTGCTACTCCTGTCTGAGGACACATTTTTCCTGGATGGCACTTTCTCAGTTGACGGATGTGTCTCTGGTGATTCAATAAACCTTCGAAGTGATCGGTAGCAGCAGAGATGGTTTGGGGCCAAAGTGGGCAATCTATGGCTGCTGCTTCCCAAGTTTGTGGGTTTATACCTGAGACCTTCACGGAGCTCTGCAAGGTCTTGTACCGGAGCTAAGTTCCCTGTAAAGAATTTGACAAAGCCTGGAACCATCCATACAGTGGACATACCCTATCCATCTAAGACGATGGCCTATGATGGAAGCTTCGATGATATTTGCATTTGCCTTCTCGAGGCATGCGATGTTGGTGACATAGTCATCCAACCTGATGTTTAAAATGGACCTTTTGTTGGTGAAAGCTCTCAAGCTTTTTGATGTCTTGGCGATAGAGGGTCCATGTTTCACAGCCATACAGTAGCGTTGAGATAACAACAGCTTGGTATACCATGAGCCTAGTCTGGATTGTACTTCCACTGTACGTCCTGCATAAAAATATTGAAATTCTACTACCAAAAGCTAGCTGCTAAGGGCCCTCTCTCCCTTTCCATAGGAACAGCAACTTCGATTCTCCTTCCTTCCTTCTCACTTAGACCCTGAATCTCAGTCCCTTCCTAGGCTTTCCACACCCATTAGGCTGAACCGAATAGTCATCCAAACTCCTCTTTTAACAAAACAAACAAACAAACAAAAACTCCATAAGAAATTGGAGATGAAAGCCAAAAACAAATTTTATTTTATATTAAAGGCAAATACAAACAGCGTTTCTTGGGGAAATCCAAGTAACAATATCGATCAGATCAACTTGAATGCTAGTAACGTTGTCTATCATCAGATAAACTTTTCAAAGCTGAAGGAAAATGTTACTGAACAACACGATAACCGTCTCACACACAATATTGATTGTTTGCCAAGATGTTGAACAAGTACAGATCTTCCACTCCGGAAGCATGATCTGATTGCTTCGGACACAAATGACAATCATCCCATAGGAAAAAGACATGAACCCTCACTGCACTACTAATCCCCTTACACAATTGATGGTATTGTTGCACTCTCTCTCTCTCTCTCAAACACACACACCATTTTCTTTGCTTTTATTTGACATAGGGATGTAGACCTGTGTCAAATAAAAGCAAAGAAAATTGCGTGTGTGTGTCTACATTGCTTCTTCTTCAAGGTGCTGTTAGTACCATAGGAGAGATCGTTCATTTCCTGCCACTAAACAGCTTGCAGTTCAATATCATAGCTACCTCAACAACAATCGCAAAGTAAGCAATGCAGAATTATTAGAAGCTTGAAATAATTTGACATGACAACAGCTGTTGTGTTGAAACCTTCCTAAAATAAGGTAGGGATTTTTTTTTAAAAATTATTATTTTGCTTTTTAACAGTTCTGAAAACACTGCACAACAACGATTTTGCTACTGGGAACAACACATGTGATTTACATGATATCGAGTGTGCCAATTCCAAATCTGCTCAAAAGCTACCCTAGACTGTATGGCCAGCGACTCAACTTTGAGTGTTGGACAGCGGTAAATAACCTGACTTTCTAAAGGGCCCAATGGCTGCGGGCTGCTAAGCCCCTTTAGGTGGAGTGATGGTCCCCCTCAGTGGAGGAAATGCCACTGGAAACCATCATATTGGGCCAAACGGTAAAATGAACGGAGGAGAAACTCTGGTTCCCAAAGGCCATAGAGCCAGAAGAAATCATGTCAGATGGACCTGCTGTGAAGGTACACCTTGGTCATATCCTCAAGGCTGCAGCAGTCCTTTGCAGTCCTGCATGTCTCATTTCATATGTGCTGCAGGAGATGGTTCCATGATTATAGTGTGTGGGTCACTTCATGGCAAGCTGGAATCCACCTTAAACAAATTCACACCAGTGGCATTTTTCCTGCTTCAGAGGGAAAATGCATTCTTGGATATGAGTTACAGCTGACAATCGAAACGTACTCAATATCCCACATTGCCGCAGGTTTTCCTACTGCTTTAGTCTTATTGATTTCCATGGAAATGATACAAAATGATGTCTGTTACAGAAAGGAGGACGAGATAACCCCACGAGACATTTTAATTAGCCATTCCCCAGGAAGCAAGAGAACAGGAAGCAAGAGAAGGTAAGGAAGTCCACACGAGAAGAAGTATGAAACAATAGCAGACTTCCTGTACCAGCAGAGCACCTCATACAGCTGGTCCTGAAATGCTAATAGCAGGGTGTGGTCTGTAAAAAGCTGCAGTTCCCAGTATGCTCACCAAAGATGAGTCCTGGCTGTGGCTGATGGGATTTGTAGTCCAACAAATATCCCAAAGTCTGGGCTGTTCCCAATTCTTGATATGCTGCCTGTGTGAATAATTCTTTTTTTTTTTTTTTGGGATAAGGCCACCAATACTGGGCTGTACCAAGCTGGCTGAGTTTTGCACAAGTGACCCTGTTTGTAGCTGAGCTATGGTTTTTGGTTGCTCGGTAAAGAACCCTGTGGATCTCGTGATACTGCACACCAACGGCCACTTGCTGAAGAGTTCTGTGTGATTGAAAACCTTGCATATGCTCCTTGCTCCAGTAAAAACATCATTTCCTGCTCCTTTTCTTTCCCTCTGGAGCAGGGGTGCCCAAACTTTTTGGGCCGTGGGCCAGTCGTGTGGTTCAGTGGGCCGGTCACATAGTTCAGTGGGCCAGTCACATGGTTCCTCCTACCAGAAGCAGAAGTAAAATGTGTCTTGCCATCTGTGTTGCAACAGGAGGAGATAGATTTTAAGCTGCCATTTTCTCTGCTTAAACCAGGGGTGCCCAAACTATGGCCTGCGGGTCAGATCTGGCCCCTGATGCCAGTTCATCCAGCCCAGGCACATTTTACTTCCGCTTCTGGGAGCAACAAGGGAGGCACAGGCTGGATGAATTGGTGTTGGGGGCCAGATCCAGCCTGCAGGCCGTAGTTTGGGTACCTCTGCTTGGGAGGATGGTTCCGAGAGCAAGTCGAGCGAGAACATGGGATGTTAACAAAACCCAGGGCATTCTGAAAATAAGGGGCCTTCCTTTGATCACAGGAAGTTTGGCAACAATATCCGCATTGTCCTTTTTGTTTAAATCTTCCTCTGCCAACCACAGTACGTTAGTAGGAAGTTACATTTCCCCTTATCAGCGAAAACAAAGATCTACCGGGCAGCAGCAAACTCACCTAGTTCTGTTACAATCGGTCTGTGAGCATATCTGATAACCAAAGGGGCTGTTACCTGCTTCTCAACATGTGGCAAACCACTGGTTCGACTCTGCGGCAGGGCAGGGGAAAATATGTCCCTCGAGAAGAGATGGGAGAACAACTCCTATCCTTTCTCACTGCTGGCTATGGTGGTTAGAGGCTGATGGGAGATGGAGTCCCCACCCCCACCCCAAAGTTCACACCACTGATTATTTCTTTGTGTTCCAAAGTGGTGGATGGAGGTCTCTTGGGCAAGGGTTCCTCGGGGTGAAATGCCAGGAAATACCTGAAAAGGTGTATAGGTCAAGGTCCCCCTTGCTTGAAAGCCAGTCATGTTCGATGCTACGTGCTGGTACTCATCTCTGCCTACAGCCAAAGAGCCAGCACTGCCTGTGTCTGCAGACGTTTCTGTGCTCATGTGGAGTGCAAGGAACAATGTTACCTTTTCTGCCAAGGCGGTACCTATTTAAAGGTAAAGGTTGCCCTTGTTTGAAAGCCAGTCGTATCCGACTCTAGGGTTCAGTGCTCATCTCTGTTTATAACCAAAGAGCCAGCACTGTCTGCAGATGTTTCCGTGGACATGTGGCAGGCATGCCTCAACACTGGGGTGCACAGAATGCTGTTTCCCTTCCCACCGAAGTGGTCCCTATTTATCTACTTGCAATTTCATGCTTTTGAACTGCTAGGTTGGCAGGAGCTGGGATAGAGGTGGGAGCTCACTCCATCAGGCAGTACCCAGGAATCAAACTCCGACTTTCCAGTCAGCGAGTTCAGTGTCTTAACCGCTTGAACCACCACAGTCCCCCAGTGCCTGTTTATCTACTTGCAATTTCTTGCTGTCGAACAGCTAGGTTGGCAGGAGCTGGGACAGATGACAGGAGCGGTACTCCATCATGCACCACTTGGGTCTTGAACTCCTGACCTGCCAACCCGGTCAAGTTCAATGTCTTAACCACTAAGGTAAAGAGGTGGCTGCAAAATCTCCATCCTCTCCTGAAGACTCCAAGGTGGAACTCTGCCATTAGTTTCTGGAAAGAAGGAACCTTTCCGTTCCCAAACTCAGCTGTTTGTGGGAGGGAGGCGGAGGGTTGCATGTCAGAATATCCCAGCCGGAGGCTGGCACTGCCTTCCAGGAGGTTAGGATAGAGTTTAACCTAAACAGGAGAGAAAAATGCACCGTCTGGTATAAATATTGTTGTTTCAAAATACTTTTTTAATCTCAAAAAGTAATCATAGACTGCCAGCTAAGAATGAAAAGGGGGAAGTGTGTGTGTGTGTGTGTGTGTGTGTGTGTGTGAGAGAGAGAGAGAGAGAGAGAGAGAGAGAGAGAGAGAGAGAGAGGGAGGGAATGAAAGAGAGAATGAGTGAGTGAGAGAGAGAATGACTGAGAGAGAGAGGGAATGAGAGTGAGAATGAGTGAGATAATGAGGGAGTGAGTAAGAGAGAGAGAGTGAGTGAGTGAGGGAATGAATGAGAGAAAGAGAGAATGAGTGAGAGAGAGAGAGAGAGAGAAAGTGTGTGTGTTTGTGTGTGAGTCTGGCCAGGTTATCCTGCTATGGTGATAGAGTAGATCATATTGTCAGCAACTAAACATTGATCATCAGGCAGCAGTTAACTAACCTGACAACCCTGAGGAGTAGGAACCTTTGGTGGTGAAGTCCACAGGGAAGGGTAATGGTCCCCAAGTAGATTAAATCCCACTTGAATCCCTCTTTATGGAGGGTAGCAGCTTCATCAGTTCTGGCCTGGGGCTGAGCTGAGAGGATTTTGCGTGCCAGGACCAGAAAGTGACTCGCAGAACTGGATCAGTGGTATGGGGGTCACACTGCAGAAGTGAGATGAAAGGCCACTGCATTATAGTCTCAGGACAGTCATCATGGTTGCTCACCAAATATTCGGATTCGGATACGGCAGAAGATGAAGTAGTGTTTGTTCGTCTATTTCTGTCGGATCAATGTGTGAAATGTTCCCCTCTCAACAGCTCCACAGAGAGCAGATTCAAAGCATCTAGATGAGAACCATGGCTTCAGTCCAGCAATTTACTATAGCGAGCGCTTGAAGGCAAGGGGGAACTGACTTGGCATATTTGAAGGACAGACCCACACCTTTCTCACACACACACACACACACACACACACACACACACACACACACACACACACACACACACACACACACACACACACACACACACACACACACACACACACACACACACACACACACACACACACACACACACACACCAAACTATTTTGAGAAGGCACCGCAGAATGCAAACCCCTGCTCGGTTTTTCTTTGATCCT
Source organism: Furcifer pardalis (assembly GCA_030440675.1). Taxonomy (NCBI): domain Eukaryota; kingdom Metazoa; phylum Chordata; class Lepidosauria; order Squamata; family Chamaeleonidae; genus Furcifer; species Furcifer pardalis. The sequence goes on from CP126890.1 coordinate 310,535,536, forward strand.
GACCATCAACCTCTGCTTAGAAAGTAACGAAGAAAACAAGGAAACATGAAAACAAGTTTGTTTCTAGGAAAACTGTGTTTTCAGTATGCCTTTTAAAAGGTTAAAACCGGTTCCAACTGGCATTGTTCCATGTTTGAGCCTTTGCCACCCATCAGTTAGAGCATTTTTAGGACATTCCGTGATCTCACAGGAAGCAAAGGAGAAAGGAATTGCATAGAGACTTCCAGCAAATGATTCAAAAAGTCCCTTTTGATTTTCACTCTGCCAAAGAAAAGTGGCACCGTTGAATCTCACACATCAAACAACAAGGTGTTATATTTCTTTCCAGCCTCCACAAATGAGAAATGCATAAATTTAGGGCAGAAACTTCCTGAGGTAGGGAAAGGTTTGCATCTTGCTACCTGTGGCAGGTGTGCCCAATCTAGATATACTGATGAGTGACAGTGGCCTAGTGGTTAAGATGCTGAACTTGAGGATTGGAAGGTCAGCAGGTTGCAAGAAGTTGCAAGAAGATAAATAGGTACCACTTCAGTGGGAAAGGTAACAGTAGTCTATGCACGACGGGCCTCTAGTCATACCTGCCACATAACCACAGAAAGGTCTGCAGACGCAGACAGTGCTGACTCTTCGGCTGTAAACAGAGATGAGCACTGCATTCTAGAGCTGGACACAAAAGACAAGGAAGACCTTTACCTTTACTTTAACAAAAGGTAGAAAATCTCAAGCATAGCCTAAGCCTTAATTTAACATATGAGAATGGCATCATAATACTTTATCACCTTTTCACTAGGTCTTTCTTCTAGATATGGTGCTATGGTACTATAGGGCTATTCTCATCTATTCTTCTTCTTCTTCATCATCTTCTTCTTCTTCTTCCGTATCCAAATCTGAATATTGGCAATCATCCTGACGATCAGCCATTATGACTGTCCTGAGAATATAATGCAGTGGCCTTTCATCTACCACATTGCTGCATGACACCTATACCACTGATCCAGTTCCGTGAGTCACTTTCTGGTCCTGAGCCCTTTTGGCACGCAAAGTCCTCCTCAGCCCCAGGCCAGGATTGATGAAACTGCTGCCCTCAATCAAGAAGGATTCAAATGAGATTTAATCCACTTGGAGACCATCACCCTTCCCTGTGGACTTTGTCACCCAAGTCATTAGTCCTCAGATTTGTCAGGTTAGTTAACCACTGCCTGACACTCAGCATTGAGTCACTAGCAGCATGGTCTACTCCAGTGATGGTGAACCTTTTAGAGACCGAGTGCCCAAACTGCAACCCAAAACCCACTTATTTGTCGCAAAGTGCCAACACGGCAACAGGGGAGGGAGGAAACTCTCCCATTGGTGGGGTGAACTCTGTGCTGGGGGAGGGAGAAAGCACTCCCATTGGACTGCTGGGAAAAGGAGTGGGGTAAATCTTGTGCTGGGGAAACTACATGGGTGCCCACAGATAGGGCTTTAAGTGTCACCTCTGGCACGTGTGCCATAGGTTCACCACCACTGGGCTACTCTATTACCATAGCAGGATAACCGACGATGACGATGGCAGCAAAAACAGCAGTCAGGTGAAGTGGTGGGATCACAAGACAAGAGGGAAGGAAAGAAGGGAGGTTGTGGGTTGGATTGGAGTGTCAGTCACATCACCAGCATGGACACTGAATTTCCAAGCCAAGCCACATGCCCAATGCAAGCACTTGCCACAATTTCAATCATAGTTAAGGCGACAAATCAAACTGCAACAGAGCCAAAAATGTTCTGATTTCATCTTTCCAAAACTACTGAGATGCACTCAGTAGCACCCAAGATATCTTTTGAATAATTCCATTTCAGATAATGGCTGGTTTACCACAGTCCAACTTTCCGTAACACTTATCGTTTAAGAGTATACAGCATTTATATAAAAATGAAATGTATTGCATATTTTCGGGTAGACATTTCAAAACAGCAAACAACGGCTGCTTTTTTTTAATATTGCAGTACTTTTAGAGGGAGCTGCTCTTTGCCAGAGCTTCTGATTTCCCCATATCTTCTTTCCTTGCACAATCCTTCAATAAACAACTCCGAAAGATTGTTCAAGGAGGCCAGGTGGGGCCCCAGCCTATGGATTCTTTGTACTTTGGGACAGGTCGGTTGGAGTAATGAAAGCTGATCTCTCCTTATTGAATCTGCTAGTTTGGAACCTGTTCATTGCATGGCACAAAGGGAAAAAGAGAAACCTCCTTTTATCAGGTTAATTCCCCCTTTGGTGTCAATTTTCTCCGTTCCAAAAGCCATCAGGAAATTGGGAACATGAAGATCTCGACAAATCTGATTTGCATCCGAAGCCTGGAAAAGTAATTTTTCTGGGCCGCTGCGCTTCAAATAAACTGATGGTTTTGGGGAACTGTTTTCCACATGGGACTTCAGTGACTTAGTGGTTAAGACGCTGAACTTGATGACTGGAAGGTCGGCAGATCAGCAGTTCAAAACCCGAGTACTGCATGACAGAATGAACGCCTGTCTCTGTCCCAGTTCCTGCCAACCTAGCAGTAATAATAATAATAAAGAAATCTCGTAGTTTCCATCCCTTTTGGGGAGAACAAATAATCTATTGGACTAAAAAAACCACACCCAACAACATCGTCTTCTACATTTTCTACATTTCATACCACCAACATCTCTTAATGGGACAGCTCAGGTTTTCACACTTGCAGGGGAATCCCCGACTCCAGTAGTTGACCAATTCTGTCCCAAGGAGCACCAGGCACCAGTGGGGTTGAGGAATGTGGTTGAAGGGCCAGGCAGGGCTGGAAGCTGGCATTGTGGCCAGGATTGATGAACAGTTCATCACCCAACCCCATTCAACAGGAGTCTCTGTTCTGACTCAGGCGGCTGCTGGCAATTGTTGACAGGCCCAGTTGGAAGGGAGGAGATATATAATCCCAGGCGGCTCTTCCATCTCATCCTCTGCTGCTCCTTTTCCTTTTGCCTTCAATTTCTCCCAACATCAGAGCCTTCTCCAGTGAGTCCTCTCTTCTCATTTGGTGGCCAAAGTATTTCAGCTTCAGTATCTGTTCTTCCAAGGAGCAGTCAGGGTTGATTTCCTCCAGGATAGAGTGATTTGATCTTGCAGTCCAGGTCGGCAGGGCGATGTCTCTACTTTTTATTAGGCTGCCTGGGTTTGCCACAGATTGCCACCCAAGGTGGAAGCGTATTTTTATTTCATGGCTGCAGTCACTGTTTGCAGTGATCTCAGATCCCAAAGAAAGTTTCAAGTCTGTCATTGCTTCCATTTCTTCTCCTTCTGTGGTTGTTTTATTTTAGGATTATCATCACCGATATCGCTGGGCAGAAAATACGGTCATGCTGCATGACTGCTCTTGCATATATAAAGCACTTCCTGCTCATGACATACAGTGTGTGCATGTGTTTTCCCACAGGTTGCACAAATGGCCACCTTGCACAATGGCCTACAAAGCTACAAAGGGAAAAAAACCTACAAGTGACAGCTACATCATCAAACCACTGGCATTTCAGTGCCCTCTTTTCTACTGCCCGCCTTCTGCCAATGCACCAAAAGTTCAGATGGCTCAGGTTACTATACCTTCCCTCCTTTACTCCCTCCCGCCGCTCTCCACAACAGAAATCCTAAACCAGGCGTTCCTAAACTAATTCCTGTGGGCTGAATCCGTCCCACAGTGCTATTTCATGTGGCTCCCCACCCCTCCAAGGGCATTCGAGAAACAAATTTGAATCTGTTGGGACAAAATGACCACCTCCATCAAGTTTTTGTTGTTGTTCAGTCGCACAGTCGATTCTGACCCTTTGCGAACCCATGGACCACTGTCTGCCAGGCACTCCTGTCCTCCACCATCCTCCTCAACTCGCTCAGCTCTGTGCCCACTGCATCCACAATACCAGCTAGCCATCTCATTTTTGGCCGCCCCCTTCTTCTTTTGCCCTCCACCCTTCCCAGCATCAAGGCTTTCTCAAGCGAATCCTCTCTTCTCATTTGATGTCCAAAGTTCTTTAGCTTCCTCATCACTATTTGCCCTTCTAAGGAGCAGTCAGGGTTGATTTCTTCTAAGATTGACCTATTTGTTCTCCTCCCTCTAAAGTGACTCAGAGAGCGTGACCCAGTTGAAAAGGATGGGAACCCCTGTCCTAAACGGGAAGCAGTTCATCCCAGCCAAGGACTGGGAGAAGAACTGTAAGTGGGTGGAGCTGATCCACAGCATACTAGCTACTGGCTACCCACAGAAGAAGGTGCAGGAGAGTTTAGCTGGGAAAGATTACCAGCAGGAGGGCATTCCTGTAAAGAAGGAGCCCATGTGACTGGCAGGATGCCAGTGGCTCATCCTAGCTCATGCCCACCCCTGGTGGCACCAGCCCAACAAGCTCAGGAGGGAAGGTTTGCAGCCTGGTCGGTCCACAGCTCTGATTGCACACTACGCATGCCTTTCCAGTCCAGCCTTGGTGCCGATTGCAGTTGGCATGTGCATACTTTCCAAGATCTAATAGGGCAGCGATCCAGACAGTTGTTTGAGGCTGCATGGAAATAAAAAGCCGGCCGTATGACATGGACCAAAAAGGGTACAGGTAAATGTTGCCCTTGCTCAAAAGCCAGTCCTATCTAACTCTAGGGTGTGGCACACATCTCCAGTTACAGCCAAAGAGCCAGCCCTGTCAGCATCTGCAGACGTTTCCATGGACATGTGGCAGGCATGGCTGGACAGTGGAGTGCACGGAATGCTGTTTGCCTTCCCACCAACGTGGAACCTATTTATCTGCTTCCAATTTCTTGCTTTCAAATTGCTAGGTTGGCAGGAGCTGAGACAGAGATGGAAGATCACTCCGTTGTGCAGCACTCGGCTCTTGAACTGCTGACCTGCCGACCTTCTGGTCATCAACTTCAACATCTTCACCACTAAGGGAGCAAAAATAAATAAATAAGCAAAACTTTTTTTTTGCATGGCCTGGTCACAAGCACAGAAGAAACTACAGACCTGTAGGACAGGGGGAGGTTTGTGGGCAAGAGAGAGAAAATTAGGTTGTTTCCGACTCCAGGGTTCAGTGCTCATCTCTGTTTCGAAGCTGAAGAGCCAGCACTGTCTGATTCTGCAGATGTTTTCCATGGTCATGTGGCAGGCATGACTAGACACCACCAAAGTGGTCTCTATTGATCTACTTGCAATTTCTTGCTTTCAAACTGCAAGGTTGGCAGGAGCTGGGACAAAGATGGGAGCTCATTCCATCCTGCAGTACTCGGGAATCGAACTGCTGACCTTCCGCATCACCAGTCAGCATCTTAGCCACTTGAGCCACTGCAGCCCCTGTTTAGAACAGGGGAAAAGTCACTTTTTAAATGACACATCCAATAGCCTGGGCATTCAGGAAGCTGTTTTTAAAAATAAATAAATAAAATGGCTATCCCTTTGAAGCTGTTGTGACAAAATGGCCTCACACACCCATTATGCAGGCAGGGCAAAATGGCCATCCAGCCCTCAAAGCTGACTGAGAGAGCATGACCCGGCCCCCGGCTTTCAAGAGTTGGGAACCCCTGTATTTGAAGAACCAGAAATAAAGAGTACGATTTGAAACATATTGTCATGGCTTTCCATGCTGTTCCTAACCCTTTCCATGGCTCAAACAGCATCCCCATCTGAGTCTCCTTGGGAGTAAAATCAAAGTGACTCCATTGGGTCTCTTTCCAGGCTAGGCAGGCCTAGAGTTGTTTGGTTAATTACCTCATTGTTGCTCATCCACGATTTATGGTTCTTTTGGATGCTGCGGGCTGCCTTGAGCTAAGTGCAATGGCAAGAGATAAATTATTCAAATAAATAAAGATTCCCCCAATGAAGAAGCGTTCCATCAGGGAGAAGGCGACCTCTGCTAAAGGTGAGGAAGATTTCTCTTTAACTGTATTTTTCTGCGGTAGGTTTTTCTTCTGCAACAAAATAAATTTGTTTCGGAAACAATAATAATTGACACATCTCATTCCAAACAACAACTTGTATATAACATTGTTCACACAAGCAAAGTGTCTAACATAAACACAACCACATTATGCACCACCGCATTTCCTAAACGATGACTTTCCAGTTTGAAACTCAGAGCCCCATCATCCCCGTCGGCTGGGCAAGATGGGAGTTGTGGTTTGACAAATCTGGAGGATTATGATCACCCCGTTTGATAGGACAAGGCAAAGCCTGAGAGAAGCTTTCGACTTGTGGGAAATTGCCAGCTTTGTTTGTGGGTCTAGAACAGTATTTCTGAATGTGGGGCCCATGCCCCACTAGGGGACCTCAATTCCCAGAAGCCTAAGTCAGTACATTAGCTAATAAATGCTTCTGGGAATTGAAGTCCATAAACCAAAGGTTGGGGAACTCGTCTAGAATGAGTTGACCCTGGAATGAGTGGATAATTTGGTCGTCCTTTCTGCTACTACACAATTTCAGTTGTCAAACAAGCGATACCTTATTTCCATTCAGATGTCAGAGACTACAGTGGTTTAGTGGTTAAGACGCTGAACTTGATGACTGGAAGGCCAGCAGGTCAGCAGTTCGAGACCCGAGTGCTGCATGACAAGAGTGAGCTTCCATCTCTGTCCCAGCTCCTGCCAACCTAGCAGCTTGAAAGCAAGAAATTGCAAGCAGATAAATAGGTACCACTTTGGTGGGAAGGTAAACAGCACTCCGTGCACTCCCGTGTCTAGTCATGCCTGCTACATGTCCACAGAAATGTCTACAGACGCAGACAATGATGGCTCTTTTTTTGGATATAAACAGAGATGAGCACCAAACCCTACAGTCAGATATGACTGGCTTTCAAGCAAGGGCGACCTTTACCTTGCATGCAGACAGTGAGAGCATCCAGCATTCATTACAGCAGACCTAAGAGATTCAGATCATCAGCAGGGAGAATTATTATTGTCCATGAACTCTTTAGTTCACTGGCTGTCCTGACCTGTGATAATCCTCTAGTGTAGGGGTGCCCAAACTATGGCCCATGGGCCAGATCCGGTCCCCGATGCCAATTAATCCATCCCATGCTGTCCTCATTGCTTCCGGAAGCGGAAGTAAAAAATGCCCGTACTTCCATTCCAGGAGCAATGAGGGCGGTGTGGGGTGGATTAATTGGCATTGGGTGCTGGATCTGGCCCATGGGCCATAGTTTGGGCACCCCTGCTCTAGTGGAAAAGAAACTTGTTTTGATTGTAGAGCGGCATGCCACAACAGACCACACATTTGTAGGTGTTCCGGGAATCCTGTAGCCCTTTGACCTGAGAGCTTTGCCCTTCCTAATCCCAGTTGTATGAAGGCTGTAGTTACTCAGTATTTTGTGAATTTAGGCTGACGGCTCACCTGGTTTATTAGTAAATTGGCTTGTTTGGGCATTATGATGGACCATGAGTTAAGTTTTAGGGAGCACATGAGCTTTCTATTCCACCGTTGGTCAGCCACATCTTGCCGTTTTGTCAGAAGCCGACAAACTCTGGTTAATCTTAACCAAGGTCTATTTGAAGCCAACGTGCTTCAAACCATGGATTTCAAAGCTGACCAATGTCAACAAATCCCAGGGGAGTTTAGCTACACATGGATCAGCTCTACTAAGTTGCAGTCAAAGAAGAGCAGAGGCGACTGAAAAGAAATGCACAAGCTTGAGGAAGGTATGGTGGTTTGTTCATGTGAGCAAACCACAATACATTCCATTATGGCTCATTATGAACTTTAGCTTATTGTGAGGTCTGAATCTGATCTGTGTTGCCCTCAACCGCACATGAGCTCGGTTGCTGCTTTCCATCTGCCACTACTTCTGCTTCGCTGCCATGGTTATCCTGCGAAGGAAGTTGGCCAAGTGATAAAGTCCTTTAATGTGCAAGTGGACATCACACATGAGAAGAGGTCAAAAAGCCTCACAGTGCTGGCTGAAATCTCAGAAGGGTCAGTGTTTCTCTGGATGGCCAGGCACGGAGACAATGCCAGGCAGCCCTGGCCAAGAATAAGGTCTCGTCTACAACTATCACGACGTCAACCATCTCTTCATGCATTCCCAGCTGGCAGCGGGAAAGGTTGAGTCAGCATGGAGTTATGTGTGGCATCAAATGACATGATGGCCACAGATGCAGGGAATGCATGGCTCTTCTGTGTAGTACTCTTGCACTGCGCCGGTGTTGAATGAACAACGGGTTCAAGAAGATCCCATAACCTTGATGGTTGAGCTCGAATGGGGAATCCCATTTTCAGACTGTTCAGCTTGGCTCAATTTCTATCCCACTTTTTCTACAATGAGCCCATTGTCTGCCCGGACATCCTGCTATGGTAATGGAGTAGTCCATACATCCAGTGACTCAATGCTGACTGTCAGGTGGCGGTTAGCTAACCTAACTCCCTAAAGGGGCCAATTGCCAACAGGTGGATGAGCCCCTTTAGGTGGGGTGATGGTCCCTTCAGTGGAGTGAAATGCTGCTGGAAACCATAATAATGGGCCCAATGGCAAAATGAGTGGAGGAGGAACTCTGATTCCCAATGGTCATGGAGGTCGAAGAGGCCATGCCAAATGGACTGTCTGTGAAGGCACACTGTGTTAATATCCTCAAGGCTGAGGCAGTCCATTGCAGTCCCGGTGCTGAATGCTACACCTCTCACTTTGTGTGTGCTGCAGGGGATGGCTCCGAGATCATAGAGTGTGGGTCACTTCACGGCAAGCTTGGATCCACCTTAAACAAATTCCCACCAATGACATTTTTCCTGCTTCATGGGGAAAAATGCATTCTTGGATATGAGCTGCAGCCTCTGCAGCCACCAATGAGCCCAAGTCAACCTGCAAGCCTTCTCTTTCTCCTCCTAGTTTTACTCTCACAAAATCCTTATCCTGTGAGGTAGACCAAGCTGAGAAGGGGCATCATCAGGAAAAGTCTTAAACAATAAGGGCCCATTTGACATCTCCCAAGAGAGAACTCTGAGGACTTGGGTAGTGAAGTCCACAGGGAAGGGTGATGGTTCCCACGTGGATTAAATCTCACTTGAATCCTTCTTGATGGAGGGCAGCAGCTTCATCCATCCTGGCCTGGAGGCTGAGGAGGACTTTGTGTGCCCAAAGGGCTCAGGACCAGAAAGTGACTCATGGACACGGATCAGTGGTATTATGGGTGTCATGCTGCGATACAGAAGGCAGATGAAAGGCCACTGCATTATATTGTCTGGTCAGTCTTCATGGCTGATCGCCATGAGGATTGCCAATATTCAGATTCAGATATGGCACAGAAGAAGAAGAAGAAGAAGAAGAAGAAGGAGGAGGAGGAGGAGGAGGAGGAGGAGGAGGAGGAGGACACGAGCCTGATCCCAAACCAAGTCCTCTCCCTGACCCTGATTCCTTCTGCCCAAGGAAGCGACCTTTACCCTCAAAGCTGGAGGGGGTAAAAAGTGGGTTATTGCTTCATTTGAGTGGAACTTCACTGGAATGTGGAAAATGTACACTCTGGCTGCAGACCGAGGAAGAAGGTGAGGGGCAAGCGTTGACCTGCTCCTGGCAAGGGGAGGTCCACCCTTAAACGTAGGAGTTTAGAATCCTACATCAAGATAAGCAGCTTTCAAAACTTATCCCTTGAGGGGTCCTTTTTCTGTCCCGCACTGTCTGCCAGGAACCCCCTGAGTATCTCTCACAGAAGACTCAGGGGTGCTGCAGAGAATGCAAGTACTGTACAGTGATGTTTCAGCAGCCCAGAGTTTAGGCAATAAACCTTTAGGGCTTAAAGCAGGGGGCCAGGTATTGCTCAGACTGCTTCAGGGCCTGGACAGCCATTTTGTTCTTCCTCCACTTCCTCGTGTGGTGGAGGCAGTGGGGGCCCACATGAAATGGTGCCATGGACCACATCTGGCCCACAAACTGCAGGTTGAGAACCCCTCTTTTAGAGACTAGATTTTGCAGTTCATCCCATCCTGCCAACCTTCTCTCTTAGTGCATGGAGCTGTACACATTAGTCTACATGGAGTTCCTGATCCCCTATGGCGACCAGGATAGTGTTTAAGTGGAAGGTTGCAGTAACCCACTAACCTCTGCTATCACCCTTCCTTTTCCTTCATTGAAATATCAACAATTGAGGAGTTCTAATGTGGAGACCTCGGGACTGGGGTGGCTTAGTGGTTAAGACACTGAACTTGAGGACTGGAAGGTCAGCAGTTCGAGACAAGAGATTTTGGATTTTTAGATTCGAGATTGTGTGATTTTAAGATTTTTAGATTTCAGAGATTTTAGAGTTTTTATGATGTTTTATCTATGGTATATGTATGGTTTGTTGGAGTGTGTTATGTTGGGGGTATTTCTTGTGTTGTAAGTTTCCCAGAGTTGCCTCGGTGAGGGGGCAGCTAAACAGTTTTTAATTTTTAATCCTTAATAGTTTTAAATTTGAGGTTTTTAGGGAGTGTTTTTATGTCTTCATTGTTGTGTTTTTTTATGATGTGTAAACCGCCCTGAGTCACCTCAGTGAGGAGGGCTGTGGATAAATATGAATGAATGAATGAATGAATGAATGAGTGAGTGAGTGAGTGAGTGAGTGAGTGAGTGAATGAGTGAATGAATGAATAAGAGTGCTGCATTACATAGTGAGCTCTGGTTTCTGTCCCAGCTCCTGTTAACATAGCAAATGAAAAGCAAGAATGTGCAAGTAGATTAATAGGTACCACCTCAGTAGAAAGGTAAAGAGTATTCCTACCACAGAAATGTCTGCAGACACAGACGGTGTTTGCTCTTCGTCTATAAACAGAGATGAGCACTAAACCCTAGAGTCAGATATGACTGGCAAGGGCGACCTTTACCCTTGACCCAATGTACATTCTGTATATTTATCCAATCCAATGACCAAACAACACACAATTTGGGAGATGCATGCTCAGATATATTGATGTGTTTTTCCTTTTACTTAGAAAATAGTAGGAGGGAAAAATGTGGGAGGGTAGGAGTTGAGGGAGGAAGGAAAGAAAGAAAGAAAGAAAGAAAGAAAGAAAGAAAGAAAGAAAGAAAGAAAGAAAGAAAGAAAGAAAGAAAGAAAGAAAGAAAGAAAGAAAGAAAGAAAGAAAGAAAACAGTATTTTGTAAAGTTGAGACAAATTCTAGGTGTTCCCAGACTGATTTTCCAGCACTGAAGATCAAAAGATATGGTGAACTTCTTGCCTCTTTCTCTTATCAGAAGATTTTCTGTGGTAACAAAAAACAGAGAAGTGGTAAGAAGATGTGGAAAGGTTATAAAATGGAAGAAGATGTTGACCCTTGGATTCCTGGTAAAATTCCATAAGCAAACAGAGGGTAGCAACACATATGGACTGACTTTCTTGTTTGGTTAGTCCCTTCAGTGGGGTACAGAGAAAGAGCATCCTTGAAGATTGTTACATGTATTTTTGAACCACAATTGGGCATACCCTGGTAAAATGCCAGCTCATCTTTCTCACACTAGGTCAGATGCAAGGGACAGCAAAATGGGCTCACCAAAAGGTGCCGTCCTTTTGGCAGTTTCACATCTGGCCGAGGAGGAGGAGGAGGAGGAGGAGGAGAAGAAGAAGAAGAAGAAGAAGAAGAAGAAGAAGAAGAAAGATGAGTTCAAGCTACACAAGCTGTTCATGGTGCTGAGAGTTTGTGTATGGAGATATTTAGGAAGTGAACTTTTCAAAGAAGCCGCCATGCTACTCTGCTTCAGAAATGAACAGCAGAAACAAAACAAGAAGAAGTCATCACCTCCGTGTAATGTAGGCTTAACTGGCACTTAGGCACTACCTGCCCCCTGGAAAGAATTTTTTTGGCCATGTTTAGGGACCACCCAGCACCTCCACTGAAGAATTGCTCCAACCTGGTCTCTGAAAGAATGGGATATGGACTGGTATTTTTAAAAACGTTCTCTGTGGCTTCTCCCAAGTCTGCTCTTCATTCCAGTGCCTTTAACCAAGAGTCTGCTTGACTTTCCCAGGTTCTTAACCTGCTCTGTTGACTGAATTGCTTCTCCCTCCCTCTTTCTGTTTTGACTGGCTGACCTTCAGCTACTCCTATCTGGCTGGGACAGCTGGCCTGTCCATTTGCTGTAGGATTCATCGAGGTAGGAATTAACTGGTTGTTGATCCCAGGAGCCTGATAGGGAAGAAGCCCAAGAGGGCCTTCTGACCTTGTCCGCCAGGCAAGCAGCTTTCTGGGATGCTGGGTGTCTGGTGTGGGGGTGTGTATGTGGAGCAGAAGAAAGCCTGTGGGTCCCCTAAAGAGCTTTATTCATCATTTTCAGCAGAAAGGAGAAGCCAAGGATATAGAGACCTATTACAAAGATTTAATACTGTGTGGGGTTTTTTTTTGGTGGGGGGGAGATGTCTGCTGTGAAAGATGGGGAAAGAAGGGTGTCCATGGAAATGTCTGCAGACACAGACAATGCTGGCTCTTTGGCTATAAAGAGAGATGTGCACTAAACCCTAGAGTTGGATATGACTAGCTTTCAAGCAAGGGCAACTTAACTCATAAGGTCATCATAAGTGGCAGCCAGAAGCCAACATGGAGATGACAGACTTTACTAGCAACAGTAAAGGGTATCTTGGAACAAATGTAGAGTACAGTACTTTCAGGATCTCCAAAGAAGGGAAAAAATCTGAAGTGCATGTACTCCTCACAAGAGTCCTGAAACACACCTCCAGTTAAAAAACTGGAAGCAGCTAGGTGGACTCATACCAACCAAATTCTTTGCTCAAATACTTGGCATGAGAACAGAGATAAGTTGCAAGGATCAACGGCTGCTGGGATTGCCCATCCCACACTGTGTGGTGAGGAAGGGCTACAGCTAAATTTAGAGGGAAGAGGGAAGCCTCGGGGGTGGGTGGGGTGTAACTAATTCAGCTCTCGTTACTGCCAATTAACAATGCTGATCTTTCAGCTCTATGGCCAGGGCTCTACTGCACCGTGCTTCTTAGATCTGGGGAAACGTAAAGGAGGATTATGCTTCTGAAACATCAAAACCCCAATTCTAGTCTCAGATATGTCACAACTGCCTTTCCCACCCCTCCTCCTGTCAACCAGGTTGCTGTATATACTTCCCCTTAATCAATTAAGCTTAATTGGGCAAGCTCCAGAAGGTGGAGTTGAGGAGGGAGTGGAAAAGTTCTATTTTGGGGTTACAGCTCACAGAATGTCCCATCCAGCTCAATTCCATCTTTGCCATGTGGGGTGTTATGAGAAACAGAAGGGGCATGGGGTGAATCTGGCCCTACTCTCTGTCAATTATGGCCCTGACCAGTGAGGTGACGACGACGACGACGACGACGACGACGACGACGACTTCTTCTTCTTCTTCTTCTTCTTCTTCTTCTTCTTCTTCTTCTTCTTCTTCTTCTTCTTCTTCTTCTTCTTCTTCTTCTTCTTCTTCTTCTTCTTCTTCTTCTTCTTCTTCTTCTTCTTCTTCTTCTTCTTCTTCTTCTTCTTCTTCTTCTTCTTCTTCTTCTTCTTCTTCTTCTTCTTCTTCTTCTTCTTCTTCTTCTTCTTCTTCTTCTTCTTCTTCTTCCATCATGCTATCAGCCATGAAGATTGTCCAGGGGACAATATAATGTAGTAGCCTTCCGTTTGCCTTCCGCATCGCAGAATGACGCCCCTACCACTAATCCAGTTCTGCAAGTCACTTTCTGGTCCTGAGCCCTTTTGGCACACCAAGTCCTCCTCAGTCCCCAGGCCAGGATGGATGAAGCTGCTGTCCTCCATAAAGATGGATTCAAGTGGGGTTTAATCAGTGGTGGGATGTCAAAAATTTTACTACCCCACCATGACATCATCACAGTGTGGGCGGAGCGAATGTCATGACATCATGATATGAGCGGGGCCAAAGAAAAATTTTAAATAATAAAAATAAGCACACACACACTCCTCAACCCACCCACCCACTCACAACGCTAACCCGTAAATAAATTAAATAAATAAATAAAATAAAAATTACATTAAAATACACCCACCCACCCTAAACACAAACCTGTCACTTACCTGTTAGTATAAGTGCCTGGACAGTACCATGTTGCAAGATGGATATGGTCATCCTACCAGTTCTCTAGGATAATATGCCTTAATGTAAATGTAAAACAGCTGTACCTCCTTAAGGGTTCTCCAATTGGAACAGCAATTGGAACAGCACAGGTGTAGCTTCCCTGTGGACTTCAGCACCCAAGGCCATCAGTCCTCAGGTTGTCAGGTTAGTTAACCACCACCTGATGACTGGTTGAGTCACTGGATCACAACTTGGGCCACTTTATTCTTCGGGGACTGGTAGAAAAGGTTCCTACTACTCATCTCTGGGATCCCTCAAACTCCCACCTTCTGTTCCATTTTGCTCTGTACCTCCACGAACCCCCAACAAATTTGAAACTAGATGACACACCAAGTCTTTGTTGTCACTGATTCCATCATTATCCATGGGAGACAATGGTTGGTTTCTGAACCGAATGCTTGAGTGTCATTGTAGACTCCATGTTGGGAACAAGCTAAATATCAAGGGTTGTGAGAAATCCATTCAGGGGATGCCTTCTCTTGAAGGATCATTTCACTGAGTTGAGAGTATACTTAGATTTACAGTGCTGTGGAAATGTCTTTGGCTACCACCAGCCAGTTTGAAGAAAATTCAATGGCTGGTTTGGATGGTGGAGCAAAATTCAGCCCCCAAACCATCTAGACACAGCAAAATTGGGAAGAGTCTTCTGCTCACACTCCTCTCAACTCTCTCCAAGTTTCATGAAGTTTAAAGTCCAAACGTTTGACCTCCCAAACCACTCACCAAATTTCCCCCAAATTTAGCTGGTGACCTAAGATTTTTGCACTATACTCTAGCTTAGCTTCTGGATGCTGAGCTGATAATTGGGGTATGCTCTTTTAAAAATGCTTGGGACACTATCATGTCTACCTCAATTTCACCCATTTCAGAATACATACTGCAATGGGTTCTAATACAGAATATCTAAGTGTTCAGAGGCTGCGGCCAGATTAAAACACAACAGTCCACAGTTTGGTTTAGAGCTTGATGTTCAGAGCCTGGTCTTATACAGTAGTTCTCTTCCATGCCAACTGGAGTCTGATTCATTTCTGGGCTTTCAGTGCAAAGTGCTGGTTAATATTGAAGCATCACAGAGCTTAATACCAGAAATCAATCAATCAGTAAAGACCTGGTTAATATTAAAGCCCTGGTTCTGTCTGAAGTAAAGTATTCCTTCATGTATTCTGCCTAGATTTTGGCCTGGCTCTGTCTACAGGGGATGCACAGAAATGGCCTTCTCAGTTGAGGGGCCAAATCAGAGGTTAAACAATCCCCTTCTTTAATTGTCTCCCAATGAACTGTGATAATTGCTGTTGGCTGGACAGCAGTTTGAGACCTGAGTGCAAAGTGACTTTTTGGGAAATTAAAAATTTCTGACTCTCCCCCCTCCAAAGCCCCGAAACTTCCAGGACTATCTAAATTTAAACCTTCTCTGTTCCTCATTCCTTTTCAACGTCCCCAAGACTAAAAGGATCCGAAGGAATTATCTTTTTTGGTGGTGGTGGTGGTGGAAAACTTTTAATTCTAAAAAAAGCACCTCCTTCTCCTCCTGCAGCTTAAGTTATGCTGCTGGATTCCAGCCACTATATATTATTAGCATTGCATTTCTCCTTTCTCAGCAGGACTAATTTTGGGAGGCAAACTCAAGATTCAAGCCTAAAAGTCAGGAGGACTCAAGTCTTCTAACAGCAACAATTACAATTATCCATTTAATGCATTTTTAACATTGTAACTCTGCTTTTCTTAGTATTAAAAAGTTGCTTTTAAAGTTGCAAATATGTTTGCATTGGGAAGTCAGGCAAATGAAACAAATGTTGTTTAAAAGAAATACACGCAGGGGCTGCTACAAGTCTTCTGCACCCCCTGAGATAAAATGCCCGCCTTCCAGATCTGGTTCAGATCCTGCAATATTGAAACACAGCTGAATATACATTTTAAGTTTCACTTTGCTTTTGTATATTTATATAAAACAACCTCACAACTTCAATAATAAAGCAGAATGCATGGAAAATAAAGGTAAAGGTCTCTCCTACTCAAAGGCCAGTCGTGTCTGACTCTAGGGTTCGGTGCTCATCTCCGTTTGCAGCCAAATAGCTGTAAACTGTCTGCACCTGCAGACGTTTCTGTGGTCATGTGGCAGGCATGGGTAGACGCTGGAGTGCTGTTACCTTTCCCGCCAAAGCGGTACCTATTTATTTATCTACTTGCGATTTCGTACTTTCGAGCTACTAAGCGGGCAGGAGCTGGGACAGGTGATGGCATGGGAGCTCACTCCACTGTGTAGCACTCGGGTCTCGAACTGCTGACCTGTCGACCTTCGAGTCGTCAAGTTCAGCGTCTTAACCGCTAAGCCACCGCAGTCCCTTTTTCTGGCTACAATTTCCCAAATCCCCCGAGCCACGATGGGAACTGTAGTCCAGGGAAGGGCGATTTCCCCAAAGTTTTGGGTTGAAAGCCAGACCCTTTTGCGTCGATGATGGGGAGAAATGGGTCGTAGTCGGGGTGGGGTGGGGGACGGGTGGCGAGACCCTCGGCCGATGCGCGCTCCCCCTCGCCGCCAGGCGCTTTGGCTAAGTCTCCTTCCCCCCCGCCTCCAGGGCGACCCCCTTGCCGCCGGAGGTGGGCGTGGCGGCGAATGGGGTTGCCGGGGATTGGGCTGAGCCGCCCGAGGGGGCGGTCCGTGGGGGCGGGCAAGAAGGGGGCGAGGTGGGAGCGGCGGCGGCGGCAGTAGCGGCTTGGCGAGCGGCGGCGGCAGCGGGACTTTGGCGCATCATGGGCTCGGCTGGTTCCCCGATGGCGCTCCCTTGGCGGGGCCTCTTGCTTGGGCTGATTCTGGTCGCCTGGCCAGGTAAGGAGCGGACGACCCAACCCCAGCCCACCCCCTCGGTCCCCTCCCCAAGTGTGGGGCCGCGATCGCCTCTCGCTCCGCGGACTCCGCCGTGCGCCCTGGCGCTGCGCAAACTTTCGCCTCGCTCCCCGCCGCCCAGGCGCGCCACCTGCTTCTTTCTCTCCTTGTCCCCTCCGGGTGGGATTCACCTGCGGCCCCTTCCACCCCGATCTCCTCCCTCCCTCTGGGGGCAGAGAGCCGGGAACCTCTGGGCAAGATCTCTGTATTCTCGGAAAAAAGGGGGAAAGACATTCCCCTTCTCCTGGAATTTCTGGAAGAGTTGAACATTTTCTTTGGGGTGGGTTGGACGCCTTTTAACCCCCCCCCCGGGGTGTGTGTCTCTCTCTTGGCTGCGATCCTGTTGCAATCCAGTCAGCCTCCACCTCGGAGCCGGTTCCCTCTGCGCTTTGGAGTGGAACCATCCTTCCTTTGTTAAAAACACACCCGTGTTAACAACCCCCCGCCACACCCCACCCTTAAGAAAGAGCGCGACAGGAATAAGCCTGAGGGGGTGGCCCGGAATGGGGCGCATTGGTGCTTTCTCTGACCCACGGGAGAGGCAGAATCCCCTTGGGTTATGGGGTGGGGCAGGTGCAGGGAATAGAGGCTCGGGTTGCAGAGTGGGGGGGGGGGGTTCAAGGCTGGGGGAGGAGAAACTTGGATGAGGTGAAAGAATGGGTTTTTGGCTGGGCTGCATGTATAGGAGAAGTCCTCTCCACTCTTCCAGAACTTGGGAGCTGATCTGATCAAGGTATCTTTTTTTAAAAGGTCTTTCCCATCCCGGGCTCTTTGTCCCCATCCCGCTGAACCCCTTTGTCACCACTGGCCCTTTCAGTGTCCAGATCAGAAAAAAATAATAATGATTGCGTGTGAGAAAGATTAGCTGGCAAAAAAAGGTTGCCATTGATGGTGGTTTCAAAATGTAAACTGTATCCATAATCTTTGAGGAGGTTCTTTCTGTCTGCCTCATCAGTATTAGTCCACTTTCATGTTCCAATCAAACCCTAGGCTGCCCAAATGAAGCCACTTTCTTGGCTTTGCCGTTGGCCAAACTTAAATCCTCATGTGTTGGGCAGTAATCAGGATTAGTGACACCCGTGGAGAGCCGCTGGTGTGAAGTGTCACCCTGTGGATCACCTCCACCTGATCTTCTTGTCCACTCCTTCCTGCCCTAAACCAAGATGTGTTTTCTCTCCCGCATTTTCACTGCTTGGTCATCTCTCCTTTGGCTCTTGGCAGGTGACTCATGAGTTCAGGGACAGGATGGGAAATGACTGCTTGAAATTTAATTAAGAAAATGTCCGTTTATGTCTTGGGAGGTTGTCATAGCAAGACGCAGCTCTCCCAAGAAAATCTCTTCTGCCCAGCCTTGCCCCACATGGGGAACAAAAAATGTGGGGAGTGATGATGGTATAGTCATATCATACCCGTGTCATGGGTTGGTGAACATCAGACACACTAGAGATTGTGCTGCTTGATTTGGGCTTAAACTGACCTGGAGAAAATGCCAATCTTGCTGGGGGGTTTTTTTGGCTCTGCTCTCCAAATACAGTACAGTGCTTGTTGCTTTGAACCTATTTAGAAACCTCTCGTAAAATCTTCACCCTTAAAACTTCTCTCCTGTGACTTACCAGTCTGGATTCTAAAGAGTGTTAAAGGGTACCCAGTCTTCCTGAATTTTCTTATCTACTGATTCCTTTAATATCAAAGGATGGACATAGTCATTACGTTCCTTCCGACCTGGGGTGTGGCAGCTTGAAACATTGATACTGTCAATCAAACCAGCCCACAACGTTCTCCAGCCACCAAGTTCTGTTTTCTACATTGTATTTTCACATTTATTTTAACCTTGAAATAGAAACCATCGCAATCTGTATTTTTCTTGTTCTACGGCTGAAGTCTTCCAGTTTTCTGCATTTGATGAGTTTTATGATTTTCTGGTCTTCCTTGATTCATATCAGGAATTACCCTGTTAAGACGTTCTTAGCATCCTGAACCACTTCCACATTTTAGATGCTTCAATCTTTTTTTAAACAGTGTATGTACAAGACTGTGATGGCCCAGTGGTTAAGAAGCTCACCTTGTTAGCTGGAAGGTTGACAAGTCGGCAGCTCAAGATCCGAGTACTGCAGGACAGAATGAGTGCCTGTCTCTGTCTCAGCTCCTGCCAACCTAGCAGTCTGAAAGCAAGAAATAGATAAATCGGGATCACATCAGTGGGAAAAGATCTTGGGGACATGAAAGGAACCTCATTGGGGGCATCTCCTGAGTGGAGTTCCTCCAGCAAAAAATCCTTTCAACCCCGAAAGCACTTTTGCGTGCTTCTGATACAATAAAATAAAACTGTATGTATATATTGAGTGCTGTCAAGTCAATTCTGACAATGGCAATCTTTTGCAAGGTTTTATAGACAGAATCTACAGAAGTGGTTCACCATTCCCTAAATCAGGGAACATCCTCGGACTGTGCAGCTTGCCCAAGGTTATACAGGTTGGATATTCTTGCATGAGGCAGAGAGAGGAATCAAACCTCCAACCTTTGATTCCACAGGGAGATAGCTAAACCATCCAGCTTTTTTCACAGTAGCTTGTCTTAAAGTCTACAATTCCCATGTAATGTGATAGTCACGGCAAGTAAAGCAGCAAACTCAGGGGCTTTGGTTGAAATCAACCAAGAGATGCAGGCTGGTTTTGAGTCTTTTATTTGTCTCTACGGAGCTTTTTATGTTACCACTGGAGTTATTTTTCTTCTTTAGGTGAGCAAAAAGCCCTCAAAATTCCTGTCTTCTCTCCCCACCTTACTTTTCATTTTTTAAAAATAATTTTCACTCACTTTATTCATTCCAGTCTGGTCAAATTATCCTGCTATATGGTCATAGAGTACATCCTACGGCCAGTGACTCAACACCAATTGTCAGATGGTGGTTAACTAACTTGAGAACCCTGAGGACAAACTTAGATGCCAAAGTCCACAGGGAAGGGTGATGGTCCCCAATTGGATTAAATCCCACTTGAATCCGTCTTGATGAAGGGCAGCAGGAGGGCTTTGTGTGCCAAAGGTCTCAGGACCAGAAAGTGACTTGTGGAACTGGATCAGTGGTACAGGTTTCATGTTGCAATGCAGAAGGCAAATGGAAGATCACCACATTACATAGCTCCCAGGACAATCTTCATGGCTGATTGTCCTGGTGGCGCAGTGGGTAAACTGCTGTCCTGCAACCAAAAGGTTGGAAATTCAATCTTGGGCAGGGCTCAAGGTTGACTCAGCCTTCCAGCCTTCTGAGTTCGGTAAATTGAATACATAGCATGCTGGGGGCAAAAATGCTAATTAAGTTTTGAATTGCCCAGAGAGTGCACTAAGTACTATGGGGTGGCATATAAGTGTGCTGGGTTTGTCATGCTATGAGGATAGCCAATATTCAGAACTGGATACGACAACAACAAGAGGACTCATTTTAATTTATCCCTCTTAGAGAAGTCCAGCATGGGGCATCAGATTTTGAAAATGGCCCAGGCTGGTAGAAAAGAGGAGGATGTTTATATAACTGGTGCGTAGGAAGAGGCATGGGTTTGAATGCCAGGGCAGTGTGTGTGGTACATGGTGGAGGAGGGCGGGGGCTACCCTTGGAATGAAGTGGAGGAGGAGGAAGAGAAGGCAGTGCTGATCATTCTTGAAGTCAACCCAGCCCCCTCCTTCGGCTTGAAGGTTTGGGGAAGGATGGTCTTACTCAAACATGTCCCAGCCAGTTGTTTGCTCAGCCGTCATCTCTTCGCATTCCAGGTCCTCTGCGTTAGCTTTTCCCAGCCTCTGGGCTTCGGCCATTGCCTCTTGCCACTCTTAAGCAATGGTTGCTGCTCCAACCAAGGTCCTAGCTGGATCCTTGGGCAACCAACAGGTCAAGGTAAAGGTCTCCCTTGCTCAAAAGCCAGTTGCATCCGACTCTAGGGGGCAGTGTGCATCTCAAACAATGCTACTGGAGCACGGAAAGATATTTAAACAGGGACAACCTTAAGGTGCCCAAACCTCTGACATTTGATGCCAGGTAAACCTGCCAGGACTAACCAGGGCCAAGGTGCCACCTAAGGGCATTTTGGTTAGACACCCACTACTGCCGCCACCGGTACGGAGCTGTCCCTGTGCAGAAACCTGTGTTTCTTCCACCTTTCGGGAAAATTACTTGTTCATTGTAACCAGCGGTGGGCTTCAAAAAATTTTTACTACCACACTCTGGGCATGCCCATGTGACTGGGTGGGTGTAGCCTGTTGGCCATGTAACCAGATAGGCATGGCTGGGGAGGCCTTGGACAAAGGGGGAAATGGAGCCAGCACCCACCGAAGTCATTACCTCTTTTATCCAAGGTCTTTCTGGGGCTCCTTTTCACCCTGAAGCGCCTCCCCAGCCACTCTGGAGCGGCTGGGGATGCTCTTCAGGGTGAAACAGAGCCCCGGAAAAGCCTTGAATGAAGAGGGAAATGGAGGTTCACCTCTGAAGCCTCTTCGAGGGAGAGGAGGGTGGAGTGGGGAGGTGGGCAGGGCCAGCCGGTTTTATTACTGATACGCCCGAACCAGCTGGAGCCCACCACTGATTGCAACTACAGTACAGCCAAACCTCGCATAAAGAGCGCCTCGCTTAAAGAGTAATTCGCTTAAAGAGCAGAATTTTCTCTGTTCGCTTCGCTTAACAAATAAAACCAACTAAAAACTCGCTTAACAAATAAATTGGGGTTTGCAGTACCCCTCACAATTGGTCATTTACAATGGTGTTTCACTTAAAGAGCAAACTCGCTTAAAGAGCAATCCTGTGGAACGCATTATGCTCTTTAAGCGAGGCACCACTGTATCTGATTTCTAAAGACACCTTAGATCAGCAACTCTGGGCAGCTGGGGGATTCTAAAAGCCGTAGACCCACCTCAAAAAAGTAACTTTTTCAAACCCCAAATATTTTCATCACCCCAGTGTCCTGATGAGCTGGGAAGGGGCCAACCTACTGCTTTTATTTAAATGAAAACTCTACAAAAGTATAAAATCTGGATCGGTGGTACAGGTGTCGCACTGCATTGCGGAAGGCAAATGGAAGGCCACTGCGTTATATTCTCTGGACAGTCTTCATGGCTCATTGCCATGATGATTGCCAATGTTTCGATTTGGAAGAAGAAGTAGTAGCCTTGTGTGAAATGACAGCTAGCCTGAGTTGTCTTGGCTAATTCCAAGCGGCAGGCTGGAGTGGTTTTTTAAAAGCAAGTGTTAGTGGCTGGGCCTGATCGCTGCCTAAGGTTGCCAGATGCTGACTCTCCTAGATCTAACAGAGTGGTTGGGTATGCGCCATGTATCAGGCATGTCTGAGCTTGGCATGGCTTTCCTTTATCTGTCCTCACAGCCAGCTTGTATCACGAAAGGCCCAAGACCGGGGAGATCAAATTAATCCTCAGATTGATGCTGACCAGAGCCATGTGATTTTGATGTTGCATTTTTCTAAAAAAATAAAATAAAAAAAATTCCTGAAAAAAATGTAATGCCTTAATATTGCAATAAACAAAATGAAGCTGTGTGACCCATCCATACTTTCAAACAAATGCAGGAGGGAGATGATATCTTTTTTTAGGTCACTATAAAATTCCAAACGTTGCAAGCTTTCATAACTCATGGTTACTTCTTCAGGCTTCGTAGCATGGAGTCCCAGCCAGATTTATTCTTAGATGTTGTATGGGAAAACAGACAGCGGCTTAAATCTTTTTACAATCCAAAGGTAGTGTACAAATCCCTAGCTTCCTACCTTTGGAGATGTTGCTTGAAAATGGTATATATTTTTTTAAAGTGGTGTAGGGGTTAAACCGCTGTGCTGCAGCCACGATGTTGTGAGTTTGATCCTGATGAGGATCAAGGTTAACTCAGCCTTCCATCCTTCCAAGGTTGTGCATGTGTGTAAAATGCTAATCAACTTGTGAACTGTCCAGAGAGTCCACTAAGGGCTATGAGGCAAGTTACACGAGTGTAATTGTGAATATTTTTTTTCAGAAACCTCTACATCACATTTATACAATGAGAGAAGGATTATCTTTCCAAAATGTTCATAGTGTTGAAGATTTATATTCCAAGATTGCTTAAAATGGACAACTCTTAATGTTCTTGACCATCTCTCTGTTCTCCACTGAAGTAGCTAGTTTGGTGGACTTTGGGCAAGCTGCAGAAGAAGGGAATGGTAAACCTCTTCTGTGTATGCTCTACCTAGAAAACCCTGGGGACTGAGTGGTTTACTGGTTAAGAAGATACTGAACTTAACAATTAGAAGGGCTGCACAACCGAGTGAGCTCCCATTTCTGTCCCAGCTCCTGTCAACCTAGCAGTTCGAAAGCAAGAAATTGCAAGTAGATAAATAGGGACCACTTCGGTGGGAAGGTAAACAGCATTCTGTGCCCCCCCCCCGTGTTGAGGCATTTGTTGTTCAGTCGCACAGTCGATTCCGACCCTCTGCGATGACCCCATGGACCACTGTCTGCCAGGCACTCCTGTCCTCCACCATCCCCCTCAACTTGCTCAGCTCTGTGCCCATTATGTCTACAATACCATCTAGCCATCTCATCTTGGGCCGTCCCCTTCTTCTTTTGCCCTCGACCCTTCCAAGCATCAAGGCTTTCTCAAGTGAATCCTCTCTTCTCATTTGATGTCCAAAGTACTTTAGCTTCATCTTTACTATTTGACCTTCTAATGAGCAGTCAGGGTTGATTTCTTCTAAGATTGACCTATTTGTTCTCCTCGCTGTCCAGGGGACTCTCAAAACTCTCCTCCAACACCACATCTCAAAGGCGTCTATTCTTCTGCGCTCAGTTTTCCTAATGGTCCAGCTCTCACAACCATACATTGCCACAGGGAATACCATTGCTTTGACTATGCAAATTTTTGTTTGCAATGTGATGTCTCTACTTTTCACTATGTTCCTCAGGTTTCTCATTGCTTGCCTCCTAAGAATCAGTCGCCTTTTTATTTCATGGCTGCAATCACCATCTGCAGCGAGCTTTGATCCTAGGAAAGTAAAATCTGTCACTGCTACTTCTTCCCCATCTATTGAGGCATACCTGCCACATGTCCATGCAAATGTCTGCAGACGCAGATAGTGCTGGTTCTTTGGCTGTAAATGGAGCACCGAACCCTAGAGTTGAATACAACTGGCATTCAAGCAAGAGACCTTTACCTTAACTTTTGCTTAGAATACCCTGGAAAGGGTCATCGTAAGTCAGAATTGGGTTGATAGCACATGAGTATTTATTATTGTAATGATTTGCAGGCCCCAACGAGTGGTTTCTTTGTTGAGGAGACGTCACCAAAGGGAGATGTTCCAATTTTTTAAAATTATTGTCTCATTTGATTCTTTAGTTAGTTTCTCATGATTAGCAATGGGGATGCAGGTGTGTTGTTAACTGCCCCCCCCCCCATGTGCGAAAGGGTGCAGATGGCCATCTCTCTATGTGGTCCTATGCCTGCCAGGGTGAGTTACCATTTAATGAATGATTTCGTGTCTGCCTCCATCGCAGATGGGTCCGGGAGCTGGTAAACAGATAATTGCTTTCTCCACAACCCATCCAGTCAAGGCGTAGGGCAGAAACAGTGATCCTCCATAATAATTATGGGTTCAGAGGCTGGGATGGTTTTCTTTGTATGGGGCTCAAGCATGACGGCTGGAACAGTGTGTCTTGATATTCAATCAAATTGCCACAAAGAAAGAAATCTGCGGTCTGAGATCTTGATATTAAAAGAACAAAACTAAACATGTGAGGAGGTTTTATCTTAACTCACTGAGGTACTGATGTGTCAGATGGCTATGTTTGCTTCCGAACGCTTCCTTTTAAAACTCTGCCCTGTATTGTCTTGGCGAGATCTAGTGTTATTTGTCCAGTTATGTTTCTATGGCGATCATGTGCGTGCGCGCACTGCGGTGGCTTAGTGGTTAAGATGCTGAGCTCGAAGACTGGAAGGTCAGGGTTCAATACCTGAGTACTGCACGACGGACCTTGAGGACATGAAAGGAGCCTCGTTCAGGTGTCCCCTAAGCTGAATTTCTCCAGCAAAAATCCTTTCAACCCAGAGTAATTTCTGACACGATATTTATTTATTTATTTATTTGTCTATTTATTTATATATTTGTGTAGCAAAGCACCTGCTTTACTTATATGGCGACGTTGACGTTAGTGTGAAAATTCCTGCCTTGACAAGTTCCTAGTCCTCATAGAGGCAAACCTTTTCCCAAAAGTAGCAAAATTACGTCTTCTCAGACTCTTTTTTTTCTTATTGGCAGCTGCACTGTTCCTGTCACCATTTAATCTGCTTCTTGCCAATGCCAGGAAAGCAATCGCTAAGTAAGAAGTCAACACTTCTACTCATGATGCCTTCGGTTCAGTCACTCCCCCACATACAGCTGTTTTTTTTTTTTTTTAAAGAATAAAAGATAACAGCTCAATCCTAAGCATACTTACATGGAAGTATATCAGAGAGTAAATGAAACAACAGCAAAAAGACAAAAAAAATAGTTGTGACACCTTAAAAACTAACTCCTGTATTTTAAAAGTGAATTTTCACAGACCAAGTCCACTTAAGAGTAAAAATTACATGAAAGTGACTTGCTGTTTTCGGTTGACGTCTGCTTCCAGGTAAGTGTGCCTAGCAGAACTATAACTCAACAGGGACATCTGATGCTTTGAACCAGGGTAACACAATTTAAAGAGTGTCAGAACTGAGAGTGTGAATCCACCTGGCCTGCAGGTATAATATCCCTTCCGCTACCCTTCTGTGGATAAATTAAAAAAGAGGTGTCTCTTGTTCAAAATCCAGTCATATCCGACTCTAGGGTGTGGTGCTCATCTTCGTTTACAGCCAAAGAACCAGCGTTGTCTGTGTCTGCAGATGTTTCTGTAGTCATGTGGCAGGCATGACTAGATGCTGGAGTACACGGAACACAGTCACCTTTCCTGCCAAAGCGGTACCTGCTTATCTACTTGCAATTTCTTGCTTCTGAACTACTAGGTTGGCAAGAGCTGGGACGAAGATAGGAGCTCACTCCGTCGCTCAGCACTCAGGTCTTGAACTGCTGACCTGCTGACCTTCCAGTCATCAATGTTAGCATCTTAACCACTAAACATGGAAACATGAAATATACAGGTCCAGATCATGATGCATCGAGACCCAACGCTTCATTCCTGTTCCTCCATCACTTCCCAGTGTGTACGCTAGCTTTGTTTGACCTAGATTTACCAATAAAGTTGTCATGTGCTAGGTCTCCAAATTGGTAGTTATAGCTAGGACTGCTTTAATTCTAAGGGAGAGTGATTAGAGAATAAGATATCAGCTTGCCTGGGAAAAGTGCTGACTGAGCTTTGGGAAAATAACAGCACTTAGAATCTTTTCGCCTGGGGAAAAATGAGGCTGGAGAGATGCCTTCCAGCTGTGTGAAAGGAGGGGACAGTAAATGAAGCTGTGTTCCATGCTTGCTGATTTCGCTCCAATGCAATGGGTAGTATCTGAGCGGTAGAAGTCGCATCAGTCCTCTTCTGTGAGAGCTTGGACCAAGTGTGAAATGCAGGCCACCCTCGCACAAACAATGGGCATGAAAGTTGCTGGCAGTCATTCTCCACTGCAGCTGCCACTCTGGGAAGCGAGAGCTTTCTACAAGGTGGTTTACCCATTGCTTACATGGTGGTCTCCCTTATGCTTGAAGCACATTGGCGGCTGCCACACAAATTATTCTCTGTGCGATTGCTCTTTCGGCTGGTGTCCCAGCTAGCCCTGAGGCTTGCCTGCGAAAGAGGAGGCAAGGCCCATCGTGGCCGACTGGCCAAGGCACCATTTTGTTGGGATGGCCGTGTGCATTTCCCTGCCCGCTCGCACCGGCATCCTATTCCCAGCTGCCATTTTGGCTCCACAGAATCTCTTTGCCTGGCTGGCTCCCTGGCTGCAACTAGGAGCCCCATTGGCACAGTGCTTAAACTGCTGTGCCACAGCCAAAAGGTTGTGAGTTTGATCCTGACCAGGATACGACTCCACCATCCATTCTTCCAAGTCAGTAAAATGAGGACCCAGCATGTTGGGGACAAAATGTGAATTAACTTGTGAACTGCCCAGAGTGTGCACTAAGTGCTCTGGGGCAGTATAGACGTGTAATTGCTATAGCTATTGCAACAGTGTGGTTGAGTGAGGTATGCGTGGTTTGTGTGTGGACTCTTGTTGTGAAGATTATTCTGCCAGTTCAGGGACATTTCTGTGTTTTCCCCTCAACGGCTACCAGCCTGTTTTTTCCATAAAAAACTTTGGCACCCCTCGCCTGGCATTGTGCTTATCCAACCGGTCTGGCCAGTTCGAGGGGCCTTCAGAGCAGAAAGTTGTGCACCGCGGGGGAAGCAACCATAGTTTGCAACGGTGATGTGTCTTGTTTCTTCGTCTTTTGTCAAACGCAGCGACTTCTCTCACATTCCCCTCACAAGCTGTAATCGTTCCCCTCTCTGCATTGTTCACTGAGGTCTCTAAAAAGCCTCTTTATGTGGGGAGGTTCTGGTTTCAGGTGTGTTGAGGCCTGTTCCCGTCCCACAAGAAAGCCTTTCATGGCTCGGCACTTGCCTCCTCTCCGCCTGGAGGGGGAGGCCCATTTTCGTTTTCCTGGTGTCTTTCCCCCTCTTCCTCTCCCCCCCCCCCTTTGTCTTTCACTTTCTTCCTCCATCTCTATTTCTCTCACTCTGTGCGACTCCTTCGCTGGTCCAGCCTCCTTTGGCTGCATTGTGCTTACCCAGCCAAGCATGTAACCTCTTCAAATCGTGGAGTAGAAATTAATGGGTTTCTTTTCCACCTCGTACTGCATGCAACTGTGATGTCGTCTGCAGGAGGGTTCCCTCGGGAACTCAAAGGAGTCTGTTTCTGTCCCATGACAATAGAATGAAGACTCAAATCCATGGTTTCTCTGTACCACACTCTCCCGGGAGAAATTCTGGAAGCTCGGCTTTGAATCTTGACCCTTTTAGCTCCTCACTCTTGTGCCCAAAAGTCTTATCTGAGCTACAACTCAGCTGGGGGACCTTTTATTTTATATTTCCAAGGCCATAGGCAGCAGCAAATGTCTGTGCATGTCTGGAGGGTGTTTTTATCCTCTCCCGCAGGGGCTTCCAACCTAAAGCCTGTGGGCTGGATCTGGCCCCTGACGCCATTTCATGTGCCCCCCTGAAGCTGTTGGGACAAAATGGCCGCCCGCATAATGCAGGCAGGGCAAAATGGCCATCCGGTCCTCAAAGCTGACTGAGAGAGCGTGACCCACCCCCTAGCTTGAAAAGGCTGGGAGGGTATTTTAAGGGTTTTTAAAAATAAATATACAGTATATAATTTTTATTGAAAGTTTTTACTTACAACATAAAACACCGTAACAACATAAATTTTAAGGGTTTTTAATGGGTTTAAGCTTAAGGGTTTTTGTGATTTTATCACTATGAGTACGTTTTATATTTGAATCTTGTAATGTTTATTGTGAGCCACCTGGAGTCGCTTCGGTGAGGGGGTGACAATATACATTCAATAAATAAATAGATAAACCCCTGCTCTACCATGATTTAATTAGTCACGGTATGTTACTAGTGCCAAACAGGGACACTTACAACAAAACATAAGCAGAAGTTGGTCGCTGCAGAAATGAGATGTCTGTTGAAGTCTGCTAGAGTGACTAGAAGGGGTAAAATCAAGAATGAGGTTCAGAGGGAAAGAATTGGAATTAGAGCCCCTCTTAAACTACATACAGAGACAACAATTAAAGTGGCTTGCTCCTTTGGAGAGAATGCCTTGGGATTTCATAACATGCAATGTTTATGTGGAAAAGGGAGAAGGAGAAAGGCCATGAGACAGACCCAGAGGAAAGTGAAGGGATAACGTCAAAGAAATACTACAAGGACATCAAATTAACACCGGTGGAGGCCTCTAGAAGTGCCAGAACGAGAACCTTGCATCTCCCTCAACACCTGAAGGGGCAAAATAGGAAGCAAAGAAGTAGACTGTGACTTCATAGCCAGCTGTTGTCTCAGACACATGTACATTGGAGGGAAGGTTTCCATGGCTGTGGCTGGACAGAGCAGGTCGTTGGTGCCCAGAACCACTTAAATGGGAACACTTCAGACCCCTTAAGCAGCATTCTTTCCTCAGAGCTGGAGAAATGCAACCTAGGATTGTTTCTTTGAATTCTCCCTTTGGGAATTTCCTTTCATCTGCTTCCTCTCCCTCTCCTTCGAAGTTGCTCAAAAGTCCCAGTTTCTTTGCTCTGTTTCCCAGCTGCCGCGGCAGGCAAGCCCCGTTGCGCCCCCATGTTAATTAGCTAGCTTCATTAAGCGTGTCCGTGATTGCCCGGGCGCGGCGGAGAGGGCTAGCCCATGTTTTGCACACGCCGTTGCCCCAGGAGAGCCAGGGAGATAAATATGCCCAGCGGCATCATCGACTCTCGTTCTTAGACCGACACTGCAGGATGAGAGGGGGGAAATCTTGGAAGAGTCCTCACTCCAGCACTGGCCTCCAGTTATTTTGGGATTGGGTGTGTGCTTTTTTTTTTTAGCTCCTCGAGGGATTTGGGGGGCCCTCTCCCTAGGCTGTGAAAGGCTGGGGCTATTCATAGCTGGGCATTTGGTTCCTGGATTTTCTCACGGCAGTCAGGAGCTGAGGAGGGGAAAACATGCCTCGTCTCGGCCCAGAACGTGACACCAAAGAGCAAAGTGGCTTCATGGGATACCAGGCTTCGCTCCCACCCTCTGGAACGCACATGTGCTGGATAAGCCTCCTCTTCCTCTTCCTCCTCTTGTCTCATGTGCTGTACTGTATCTGATTCTGAATATTAGCTATCATAATGGCTATCAGCCATGAAGATTGTCCTGGGACAATATAATTCAGTGGCCTTCCATTTGCTTCTGCCATGAAGAAAAACATCCATACCACTCATTGATCCAGTTCATGAGTCACTTTCTGGTCCTGAACCCTTTGGGGCAGGGATTCTCAACCGGCGGCCTATGGGCCAGATGTCGCCCACAGTACCATTTCATGTGGCCCCACCACCACCTCCACCACACCAGGGCGACTTCCATTCCCAGAAGCCTAAGTCAGTACATTGGCTTTGGGGAATTGACTTAGGCTTCTGGGAATTGAAGTCCAAAACCCCATGGTTGGGAAACACTGCTATAACTAAGACTTGGTTCCCCCACGGGGACAAAGGGGGACTAGAAATAAAACAAACAAATAGATATATTAATAGCATTCTGGAATATATATATATATAAATATTCTTCTGGGAGAAAAATAAAGTTAAGTTTTCTTCACTTATGCTACAGTGGGATTGAAGTCCCTGGAGAGATGCTTAGTGGGACATAAAGGACCAAACTGGGACTGTGGTGGATTAGTAATTGAAGACACTGAGGTTGACAACCAGAAGGTTGGCAGGCCAGCAGTACACCCCAAGTGCTACGCAACAGAGTGAACTTCCACCGTCTGTCCCGTTTGCAGTTCGAAAACAAGAAATTGCATGTAGATAAATAGGTACCAATTTGGCTGTAAAGGTAACACCGTTTTGTGTGCTCCCATCATCTAGTGATGCCTTTCAGGTGACCATGGACATGTCTGCAGAAAGAGACAGTTCTGGTTCTTTGGCTGTAAATGGAGACGTATCTGGCTTCCTATAGTTTCAGCCTATTATTTCAAGTCCTGCATTCTTGGGTGATTGAGAACAGATCTTTCCCTTCCTCTTTATGATGATCTTATGATTCTTATCTTTATTATCATCATGTGTGTGGTTTGTGTCTTGTGAAGCTACCTCATCACTTGTTCTTCGCCGCTGGTTTGGACAGGAACCAAGCATGTCCCATTGCAAAGGAAGATGGATTTTCCACCCCATTTGCAGAGGCTCCTGGTCTTTCCCAGGCATTGCAACCAGCTGTGAAATTCCCCATTGAAGTGCAAAGCGCTCAATTCCATCTTTGCCATGTTGGGTGTTATGAGAAACAGAAGGGGCATGGGGTGAATCTGGCCCTACTCTCTGTCAATTATGGCCCTGACCAGTGAGGTGACTCCTCCTCCTCCTCCTCCTCCTCCTCCTCCTCCTCCTCCTCCTCCTCCTCCTCCTCCTCCTCCTCCTCCTCCTCCTCCTCCTCCTCTTCTTCTTCTTCTTCTTCTTCTTCTTCTTCTTCTTCTTCTTCTTCTTCTTCTTCTTCTTCTTCTTCTTCTTCTTCTTCTTCTTCTTCTTCTTCTTCTGTGCCATATCTGATTCCAAATATTTTCTACCATCATGGCGATCAGCCATGAAGATTGTCCTGAGAGCAATATAATGTAGTGGCCTTCCGTTTGCCTTCCGCATCGCAGCGTGACACCCATAATACCGCTGATTCAGTTCTGTGAGTCACTCTCTGGTCCTGAGCCCTTTTGGCACACAAAGTCCTCCTCAGCCCCCAGGCCAGGATGGATGAAGCTGCTGGCCTCCATCGAGGTGGGTTCAAGTGGGATTTAATCCCCTTGGGGACCATCACCCTTCCCTGTGGACTTCACTACCCAAGGTTGTGAGTCCTAAGGGTTGTCAGGTTAGTTAACTGCTGCCTGATGATCAGCACTGAGTCACATTTAGTAGGGTCTACTCTATTACCATAGCAGGATAACCTGGCCAGGCGTTGCCAGGCTGTCAAAGCTATATGACACAGTGGCACTGAAAAAACATCAAAACACGTCTCCTGAATGGTGTTTCCAACCCAATTCGTCTGTCCTAGCACTACTGTCCAAGACCTTCTTGATGTCTATCCTCCCTCCCCCCCCACCCAAGGGCCCCACCCAAGGGCCCCCTCTTCCCCCTCATTTCCCCCCTCCTTTTCTTCCCTATTTGGTTCCCTTGGTCACCCCGGAGTTCCTTTTCCATGGCAGGGCACAGCTGTTCCTGCGGTCAGCGGCACCTGTTACTGTTTAATCGGCTTCCTCTTTCTCAGTGGCCTCGTAACCCTTTCTTCCCCACCATCCCCCAAATTATAGGGCACCAACGCTGTCCGTCAGTCCCTACTAATTGGAACTTGGACTGCATTTAAGACACCACCATTCACACTTCGTTGGAATTCTCCTGATTTTTTCTTTGCTCTGTCTAGGCCAATGTTTTCCAACATGGGGCCCAGGACCCACCGGGGGGGGGGGGGCTTCAATTCCCAGATGCCTAAGTCAAAACTTTGGCTGATCAGTGCTTTGGGGAATTGAGTCAGGCCTCTGGGAATTGAAGTCCAAAAACCAAAGGTTGGGAAACCTTGGTCTAGGTCAGTGATGGCGAACCTTTTAGAGACCGAGTGCCCAAACTCCAGCTCAAAACCCATTGGGCTGCTGGGCAGAGGGGTGGGGTGAACTCTGTGCTGGGGGGGGAGAAGAAAGTGCTTCCATTGGGCTGCTGGGCAGAGGGGTGGGGTGAACTCTGTGCTGGGGGGGAAGAAGAAAGTGCTTCCATTGGGCTGCTGGGCAGAGGGGTGGGGTGAACTTTGTACTGGGGGAGGGAGGAAGTGCTCCCATTGGGCTGCTGGGCAGAGGGTGGGGCAAACTCTGTGCTGGGGTGACTGCATGGGTTCTGAGTATCACCTCTGGCATGCGGGCCATAGGTTCGCCACCACTGGTCTAGATAAAGGTAAAGCTCTTGTTGGAAATCCAGTCGTATCTCATTCTAGTGGGTGTTGCTAATCTACCTTGACAGCCAAAGAGCCAGTGCTGTCTGCGTCCACAGACATTTCTGTGGTCATGTGGCAGGCATGACTAGAAGCTGGAGCCCACAGAACGCTGTTACCGTTCCCGCCAAAGCAGTACCTATTTATCTACCTGCAATTTCTTGCCATCAAATAGATCTACTGCTGTAAAACTAGAACACAGCAGATTTTACTGCTTAAAAATACATGCGTCTTCTGTTCTAGACAGATCTGGGTTAGTTTCTAAGAGTCTGGCATCTTTTCTCTTTTTGTAGGTCAACCCAGTTTCTTCTTAACCTTTTTTGCTTTCTTTTCTAGCAACAGAACTTGGGCGCTTGCCTTCTATTGTAATGGGCAAATCCTTTTATTAAGGAGAAAGATAAAATACTTTATTTTTTAGTTGACAGATCCATGATACGTTCACAGTGCAGCATTGGTGTCTTCCATGGGCCAACAACAGGGTATGATAACTTGGAAGGTCGATTTGGATCAAGCTCAGACGTAGTTTTCTCAAACTGTAGTTGGAGTATTAAATCTTCCACTGCTTGAGAATATTATGCGTAAGATGTTGACACAACTGCCCTAATTGGATGAATATTTCAACCCAGTGTAGGACAGTTTACCATGTTGTTTTGTATAAAAACTAAACTACAGATTGGTGTGTCGAAGAGAACCTTATCCTTGATTTGCTAGCTTTCTATATGCAGGGTTTTGTTCTGTGTGTTTTTATATGAAGAACCCTGCTCCTCCATATATCCACTTTGAATCTGAGCATTTCAAACAAGATGTGTAAAACAGGCCATTTCACGCCTGTTTTCAGATTGCCCCTGGTTTTTGAAAAAACTTACTGCGGGTTATTTGAGACATATCGTTCCTGCTATGGTTGATTCCACTGAGCTTGGTTTATATTTAGCCCCCTAAGTTGCCTTTTATCTGCCGTGTTCCTGGCTTGTTTTTTTTTTTAAATAGTTGTGGGTTTTGATTGTTTTCTTGCGGTGCTGCTCTCTGCATTGCTTTGGGAACTTTGGAGGTAAAATGGAAAGGCAAGAATATATGTTTAAAATATTTATGAACACACTGTTTTTCACCCACTGCATAGAGCCCCACTGATCTTTCGATGTTGGGGTCAAACGCAATTAGCACTCTCTCTCTGTTTTGGGGGTCCCTACTCCACCTTAAGGACTGTGGTGGATTAGTGGTTAAGACACTAAACTTGATGACTGGAAGGTCGGCAAATCAGCAGTTCGAGACCCGAGTGCTGCATGAATGAGTGAGCTCCTGTCTCTGTCCCAGCTCCTGCCAACCTAACAGTTCAAAAGCAAGGCATTGCAAGTAGATAAATAGGTGCCGCTTTGGTGGGCAAGGTAACAGCATTGGAGATGATCACTGAACCCTAGAGTCGGATATGACTGGCTTTTGAGCAAGGGAAACCTTTGCCTTACTCCACCTTCCTGGTTATTTAAATAGTTTTTAAAAAATGCTACAAAAACTATAGTAGAGAGTAAATAAAACAAAACAAACATACAAAAAAAATTGTAGCACCTTAAAGACTAACTTCTTCTACAAGTGCTGTATCTTATTCTGAATATTGGCCATCATCATGGCGATCAGCCATGAAAATTGTCCTGGGAACAATGTAATGCAGTAGAAGAAATTGCAAATACGGTAGATAAACAGGTACCGCTTCTGCAGGAAAGGTAACAGCGTCCCTTGTGCTTTGGTGTCTAGTCATGCCTGCCACATGACTATGGAAATGTCTGGAGACACAGGCAGTCCTGGGTCTTTGGCTGTAAACGGAGGTGAGCACTGCACCCTAGAGTCGGATACCCCCTTTGGAATAAGGGATACTTTTACCTTACCTTTTCTAAAGAAGCAAAACAACTTCTTGCCTCTTCAATTGTCCTTTTCCTTGAATTTATCACATTTTGTGCATCCCCTGGGACTTTTTAAAAGCCCTTTTGCATGTTTGAAATATTGAAAATGTGGCTTTCCTGCAGTTTCGATGTGTATAGAGTTTGTGTGAGCAACCGAAACTTTCGGGTAGGTGGCTAATCCTGGCTGCTGGAAGGAATTACGTTTGTTGCAAATAAATAAATAAAACAAAAAGCTGTTACCACTCGCTGTTTGAAGGCAAAGCCCTCTTTAATAGTTTCTCGTTCATTCCGTTAATGTATTAAATATACTAACAGCCAAGGTGGCTTTCAAAACCACAAGCCAGAAAGTCCTTCAATCGTCAGCCTCATCCATTAAAGTTTCTCCTGCCCCCTGGCTGAATCATATGCGATAGATTGCATTGTTGGCAGGCAAGAAAAGTGCAGAAAACTCTCTTCTCTTTGGTATTACCCCTTGCAGATACTTACAGAAATTGTCATTGTCATAAATGCCATTGGTGTGAATTGGTTTAAGGTGGATCCCAGCTTTCCACGAAGTGACCCACACACTGTGATCACGGAGACATCTGTGCCACATATGAAATGAGACATGCAGGATGTAGCCCCGGGGCTGCAATGGACTGCTGCAGCCTTGAGAATATGGACAAGGTGCGCCTTCATAGCCCCTTTCCAACTCCGTGACTGTTGGGAATCCATTTTGCCATTGGTCCCAATAGGATGGTTTCCAGCGGCATTTCCTCCAATGAGGGTACCATCACCCCACAATGCAAAAGGCAAAACCAATATATTCCCCCACCACCACACAATTGAGCAGAGAATGACATAAAACCTGGGTAATATATGCCCAAATACTGTACACAGATGGTGGTCCAATTCTCTCTTGAATGTTTCCAGTGTTGGAGCACTCACTATCACTTAAAGCAGTTGGTTCCGTTGTTGTACTGCTCTAACCATTAAGAAGTTTGCCCTGATATTCAGCCTATACAGTATCTGGCTTCCTTTAGTTTGAGCCCATTATTACATATCCTGCACTCTGGGATGGTGGAGAACAGACCCTTCTCTTCAGTGGTGGGCATCAACAGGTTTGACCCAGTACTCCTGACGTGGTCCAACTTGTGCTATAAACAGAGATGAGCACTGAACCCTAGAGTAAAATACGACTGGCTTTCGAGCAAGGGCAACCTTTACCTTTAACAGAAGTATAGTCTCCAAAGGCCACGAAGTGCTACTAGTCTCCCTCTATCCAGCCAAAGAGCCAGCACTGTCTGTGTTTGCAGATATTTCCTTGGACATGTGACAGGCATGACTAAACACCAGGGTGCACAGAACACTGTTTACCTTCCCACCCAAGTGGTCACTATTTATCTGCTTGCAATTTCTTGCTTTTGAACTGCTAGGTTGGCAGGAACTGGGACAGATACGCTTGCTCATTCCATCATACAGTACTTGGGTTTTGAACTGTTGACCTCCCACCTCCCAGTCAGCGTCTAAACCACTTGAGCCACTGCAGTCCCTGCATACTTCTGTTAAGGCAGCCTAAAATAGCGTTGTACCTCTTTTGCAGCCATATCACACTGTTGACTCATATTTAGCCTGCGAACTTAAACAACTCCAAGAGCCTTCTCACTTGAAGTATCACCGAGTATCATATCTGAGGGGATTCCTTTGGCAAGGTTGGGAATCTGTGAAACTCAACGCTCTCGCCTCTGCGTTGACCTGAGACGTTACCGATCCTGAAGGTATTTCACTTGTCTGGCCAGGTTATCCTGCTATGGTAATACTGCCAAGGCAGCGGTTAACTAACCTGACAACTCTGAGGACTAACAGCTTGGGTGCCGAAGTCCACAGGGAAGGGTGATGGTCCCCAAGGGGAATAATTCCCGCTTGAATCCATCTTGATGGAGGGCAGCAGCTTCATCCATCCTGGCCTGGGGCTGAGGAGGACTTTGCCTGCCAAAATGGCCATGGACCAGAAAGTGACTCATGGACCGGATCAGTGGTACGGGTGTGACACTGTGATGCAGAAGGCAGATGAAGGGCCACTGCATTATATTCTCAGGACAGTCTTCGTGGCTGATCGCCATGAGGATCGCCAATACAGTAATACCTCATATAACATTAGTATCGAATAACACTAAAATCGCATAACATCAAGGAATCTAGGGGGAAGAATTGCATCAGATAACATTAAGATCCTATGGGATGCTTCAGATAACAACCGCAAAAGCCTGTGTGGTTACAATGTATCTCTATGGATCCCATAGAGGATCAGATAACACTAAAAATCATATAACACCAAGACTTGTGGAACCAGGTTTTAGTGTTATATGAGGTTTTACTGTATTCAGATTCCGATATGGAAGAAGAAGAAGAAGAAGAAGAAGAAGAAGAAGGTATTGCACTGTTTTGACAATGGAACTATACCAGATATACCTTTTGAAATATCCCTTTCATGCAAAACCATTTCATTTGGGGAACCCTCACGCAGGCAGGCAATGATATTAGCTGAGGTTTCTAATGGAGGATATTTCTGACATCAGCATGGAAAGAGATAGAGAGAGACAGAGTGTTGTGGGTTTTTTTTTTGGGGGGGGGAGGACCCTTCATGCCTGGAGAGCATCCCAACCCCAGCTGTCACTCGTCTGCGTCCCCTCGGCAGGGATCCCACTAACGAGGCTAATCTGTCACTCCAGCTTCTCTCCCGGCCTGGCAGGGGTGGCCTGAGGGAGTACAGAGGCAGCCTGGACCCAGACAGAAGATGGAGGGGGTGGGGGCTCAGATGTCCCATCCCAGACGCCTGTGTGCTCCGATCTGGGATGGGCCACGGACCATAGCCTAGTTAAGGAGGTTGTCCGGCTCTTCCAAGACCGTGTCAAGATGATACTTGGAGGTCCCTAGACTGACTGAGCCCCCTTGGGAAAGGGGTTCACCGGCCAGGGTTTAACTGGCATGGAGACGAAGAAGCCCTCGGAGTTTCCAAAGGGCCTCAGTTAGCCTCCTAGGCAGCCGGAACCGTTTGTTGATTTCCCGAAAGGAGCTGACCCTCTGGGGTTTTTACACAAGACTTAAGCTGCTCTTAAGTACAGTAATACCTCATATAACATTAGTATCGAATAACACGAAAATCGCATAACATCAAGGAATCTGGGGGGAAGAATTGCATCAGATAACATTAAGATCCTATGGGATGCTTCAGATAACAACCGCGAAAGCCTGTGTGGTTACAATGTATCTCTATGGATCCCATAGAGGATCAGATAACACGAAAAATCATATAACACGAAGACTTGTGGAACCAGGTTTTAGTGTTATATGAGGTTTTACTGTAACTGGTAATTTCAGTTCAGGGAGGAGGGAAGGAATTAGATAAAGGAGGCAGTGAACTCATTAAAATAATCGTTTGGCAATTATTGGGGGGTGGTGGTGGTGGTAGGTCAGCATTTGCTGACATTTCCTTGGACATGTGGCAGGCATGCCTAGACAACCAAGTGCTTGGAACGCTGTTTACCTTCCCACCTAAGTGGTCCCTGTTTACCTATTTGCAATTTCTTGCTTTCAAAAACTGCTAGGTTGGCAGGAGCTGGGACAGAGACAGGAGCTCACTCTGCCATGCAGTACCTGGGAATCGAACTCCAACCTTCCAGTTAGCGAGTTCAGCATCTTAACCAGTTGAGCCACCGCAGTCTCCAACAACCAAACCAAACAACAAAACCTTTAAGTCTAAAAAGCTTTATTTCAACACAAGCTTTGCATGGATTACAGTCCAATCCTTCAGACGCCGTTGTGCTGGACACAGGTTAATTGCAGCTTTAGCTGGTTTTGTTTTGAAATGTTCAGGCTGTTTAGTGTGACTTGGTGATTTACGATGCACTGTTAATTAAAACTGTTTCTATGTAATAAGGGTCAGTTGGCTACATGGATTGTGCCTCCCTTCATTACAGCTTTCTGGTGTATCTTCCTGTTAAGGAAGGGGAGAGGAGGATAAAAATACATACTTACAGGTCTCTCCTAACGTTACGCCACTTAATGTGTTCTGGCTCCTTTAAACGAAGGCGAGGGGCTGTGGTTTGTTATGCATGCTGAAAATTATTTCTAAGAGCTTATAACTAATGAAGTCCCATTCTTCTTCTTCTTCTTCTTCTTCTTCTTCTTCTTCTTCTTCTTCTTCTTCTTCTTCTTCTTCTTCTTCTTCTTCTTCTTCTTCTTGTGTCCAGATCAAACTTTGGACTGGCAAAATGAGGCTACCTTTTTTTGGCTTTATCATTGGCTTAACTTTGTTTGGCCAACAGCAAAGCCAAGAAAATGGCTTCATTTTGGCAGTCCAGGGTTTGATCGAGACATGAAAGAAGAAGAAGATGGCCAAAATTAAATCCTCATCATTTCATGTTTCTGGTAGTAACTAGCAGGCCAGTAAATGAGCTGGATTCTAAATATCTCCATTTTCACGAAGTACAGTATGTCAAATTCAACCACAGTCTAACAAGGTGTGGCTTGTTAACTAACAAATCACAAACCACAATTGAAACCCAAGATTTGTTAATGACCTACTTAATCATCCTTGTTTTAATCATGGCTTGTGATGCCCCATCCATGGCTTGACCCTGGCTAGTTTGCCCCGCTGCTTACTCTCAAACAAGAGTGCTAAGGGGCAAATACAGAGAAAACCAGACGTGAATTGTATGCTCATCAACCAGTGCAATTAAGCAACAATCCATGGCTCACACAATCGATATCTTGCTGTGACATATGAATAAGCACACCTAGGGTAAATGAGGCTATTTTCCTTTGATACTTCCAGGCTGCCTAGAAACAGAGATTACCCGTAACTTCCTTGCAGAGCACAATCTTTCTGCCTTCATAACCACGGACATTTCTCACCCAAAGTGAGCAGTGCTCCTCCTGCAAATGGAAGCGCTTTTAGTACATCTCATTTACCAACTCTGGCAGTGCAGAAATTGTATTTCAAGGTTGCTTGTTTTCCACATTTGTAGTTGTGGAGAGAGGATTAAGTGATCTCTACAGGCAGAAATATAGGCACGCACCCTGTCCTTCCCTTCTTTGCACACAAGCATATCACGGTGAGGGCTGAACATAATCTGCTACTAGTTGCATAGGGCCATGCGCCGCTCTGTGCTTCTGCTGAGAGGAGAGCCAAAATTAGTCTCCCAACCTTCCATCGCAAAAAAGGCTTTTATTTTCCCCCAAACTCATGGACAAGCCTTGGAAGTGTAGGAGCTTATTCTTTAAGGCAGGGGTTCCCAACCTAAAAACTGTGCACCGGATCCGGCCTACAGTGTCATTTCATGTGGCCCCTCAC
Source organism: Furcifer pardalis (assembly GCA_030440675.1). Classification (NCBI taxonomy): domain Eukaryota; kingdom Metazoa; phylum Chordata; class Lepidosauria; order Squamata; family Chamaeleonidae; genus Furcifer; species Furcifer pardalis. The sequence goes on from CP126890.1 coordinate 310,575,347, forward strand.
CCCTCCAAGGGCATTTGAGAAACAAAATGGCTACTTCTTTGAAGCTTTTGGGACAAAATGGCTACCCCCATCATGCAGGCAGGGCAAAATGACCATCCGGCCCTTGAAACTGACTGAGAGAGTGTGACTTGGCCCCCCAGCTTGAAAAGGCTGGGAATCCCTGCTTTTGTATTTTAAAAAACTCTGTGGATATTGTTGTTTAATTGGCTATTGCCCAATTGAAACTAGTCCGGAGAGGTGTTATTACTGTATTGTGCTTACATTTCTAGTGTATATTGGGTTGATTGAGTTGGGCTGGCCTTTTTTAATTACAGTGTTTGTGAAACTTTTTTTAAACTGCTGTAAGCTGCCAAGAGCGGGAGAATATCCCAGATGAGTTTAATAAATTACATAAATAACTAACTAATAAAAATTTCACCCTTGACTGATAATAAAGGTAAAGGTTGCCCTTGCTTGAAAGCCAGTCGGATCCGACTCTAAGGTTTGGTGCTCATCTCCGTTTACACCCAAAGAGCCAGGATTGTCTGCATCTGCAGACGTTTCCGTGGACATGTAGCCATGACTAGACAACGGAGCGTACAATATGCTGTTACCTTTCCCACTGAAGTGGCACCTACTTATCTACTTGCAGTTGTTTGCTTTCGAACTGCTATGTTGGCAGGTGCTGGGACAGAGATGGGAGCTCATTCTGTCATGCAGCACTCGGGTCTCAAATTGCCGACCTGCCAACTTTGCAGTCATCACATTCGGCATCTTAACCGCTAGAACAGTGATGGTGAAACTTGGTGCTCCAGGTGTTCTTGAACTTCCATTCCCACTAGCCCTGATCAGCAGGAGTGCTGACTTGGGCTTCTGGGAATTGAAGTCCAAGAACATCTGGAGTGCCAAGGTTTACTGTCACTGCACTAGACTCATAGAGTCAATGAATCACAGAGCTTGAAGGATCCTTTGCGGGGCCTTCCAACCCCCTGCTCAATGCAGGAATCCAAATTAAAGCAGGTATGGCAGATGGTTGTCCAACTCTCTCTAAGCCACTGCAGTCCCCGTGACTAACAAAATAAAATAGCTAACGTCTGACTTAAGCCATTCTTCATGTCCTCCGAGCATTGGACTTAGCTGCCCATCCTGGAAAGAGATGACCAGTTTGTCCCAGCAGCGTTTGTTCTGTGCTTCTTGCGTTGCCTCCCGCCCTGCCCGCTGGAAAAAGTGAATGAATGGCAATCTTCATACCAGCACATTTGGTGCCTGCGGCTCTTGAAATTCATGCAGCCTCTTGTTGGATACATGGGTGGAATGTAGATGCCCAGCGCCATGCTTCTGCTTCTTAGCTGGCAGGGCCCAAAGCCAGGGCAGGGGAGATGCTCAGCTACAAGTCTGAACAGGCAAGTCCCCCAAAGCATCAGGATGCAGGGAGAGCTTGGAAATATTAATTTAGGGTAAAGGTCTGCCTTGCTCAAAAGCCGGTTGCGTCCTACTCTTGCGGTTGGTGCCAAGCCCTATTTATAGCTAGAATCAGTGTTTCCATGGTCACCTAGGCATGACTAGACCCTGGAGTGCATTGAACGCTGTTACCTTTCCCACTGCAGTGGTATCTATTTATCTACTTTCATTTTCTTTCTTTCAAACTGCTAGGTTGGCAGGAGCTGGGACAGATGACTGAAGCTCACTCTGTCACGCAGCCCTCGGGCCTCAAACTGATGACCTGCCGATCTTCTGGTTGTCAAGCTCAGCATTTTTACCCCTGAGCCATTGCATCTCTTAAATATTAATTTAGAAACTGCAGTGGCTCAAGTGGTTAAGACGGCTGACTGGAAGGCGGCAGGTCAGTAGTTCGATACCCGAATACTGCAGGACAGAATGAGCTCCTGTCTTTGTCCCAGCTCCTGCCAACCTAGCAGTTTGAAAGCAAGAAATTGAAAGTAGATAAACAGGGACCACTTCGGTGGTAAGATAAACAGCATTGCGTACACTCCAGTGTCTGGTCATGCCTGCCACATATCAATGGAAATGTCTTCAAATGCAGACAGCTCTGGCTCCTTGGCTATAAACGGAGATGAGCACTGAACTATAGAGTTAGATATGACTGGCTTTTGAGCAAGGGTGACCTTTATCTTTACCTTTAGTATCTCCTCAGGATCCAGCTATACGGTTCGCATAGCCAAACCTATATTATGCCAGAGACTGCCTGTTTTTATATTATTATAATGTGTATTAGTGTCCGTCTTAATGTATCTTTTTAAAAAACCCAGACCTGCAGGTTGGCATTAAATCTTACTACATAATTGGGCTGGAGGATGTAAAAATGCAGGAAAGAGACAGGAAAGAGGATATGATTGATCTAAGATCAATCGACAAGCATGGAAGTTGATACATTTATTATCACAATACAGAGAAACAATTGTCTTTAAAAAGAAAGTGTCCATTTCCTAGCTGGAAAGGACTTTTAAATGCCTCTTGCCTATTGATTATAGCCAGCGAGAAAAACGATCAAATCTTAATTTAGGAATGTTAATAACCTCTGCAAGAGCCATCATTTTCAGCCACCTGGGCTTCAAAGAGATGAAGGCAGTAATGCATATTATATATTGTAATCTAGTCTAGTCATGCCAACTCCGGAGTGGATCGTTTGTTCGGCTTGAGCTGTCACATCGGTGTAGCGCTCTGGGCCTGGCAGGCGGCAGCTAACCTGCCGGTGTTGTTTCTGCACAATTAACCTCATTTGCATACAATTTAGCATGCGCGAGGTGGTTGCGAAATTATGGCTGGTCGACATGTTGCAAACATTTCCATGACAGTCTTTTGTGTATGCTCTAAGCTGAGGCCAGAAGTTGGATGTTGCTTTTTGTAATGCTTTTTGTGTGTGAAGCCTGTTCTCGATTTAAAATCGCTCATATTTCTCTCCCCAAACCCTTTCACTTGTCTTTTAGAATAGAGGATTGGTACATAGAATTGTGGGATATGGCGTTAAATGATAAAGTGACATCTGAATTAAAATGCAAAAGAGGTATTTAAAAAAGTAAATGATTTTGGAGATATTGGGGGGGGGGACGACTCATTAACTATGTATTTGTCAAGGGGAAAGGGATGAAACTACAACAGGAAACATGGTACCAGAGGCGATAGATATAAATATATAGATCTAGATATATACTGTACTAGTAAAACGTAATTAGAGTGTCTCCAGGTGAAGGGTGCACTAGCATTTATGTATATGTTATTGCATTTTTTTATTTTTTATTTCTTTCTGGTTTACTTTTGTCTTCTTTTGTTTTATTTTATTTTTCTGCTATGTTTATGCATATTTTCTTCTTGTAAATTGTCTTTGTATTACTGTATGTTTTATTTTAAAATTTAATAAAAGAAAAAAGTATTAAAAATAACTTGTTCCTAAGCCACGGGATGGTTGAGTGGTTGAGACGCTGAACTTGAAGATTGGAAGGTCCGAGTTTGATACCTGAGTGCAGTATGATGGAGTGAATTCCCAGCTCTGTCCCAGCTCCTGACAACCTAGCAGTTCGAAAGCAAGAAGTTGCAAGTAGATAATAGGGACTACTTTGGTGGGAAGGTAAACAGCATTCCATGCACTCTGGTATCTAGGCATACCTACCACATTTCCATGGAAATGTCTGCAAACGCAGACAGCGCTGACTCTTTGGTTATAAACAGAGATGAGCACTGAGCCCTAGAGTTGGATACGATTGGTTTCAAGCAAGGGTGACCTTTATGCAATGGGGGATTCTAGATATAACACACAAAGCTAAAATTAACAAATCTTAGAACAAAATAGAATTTAAAAGGGCTAGATGACATCCCCCCAATTTCGGGGCCACATCAATAGCATTTCCTCTTGCCAACATAAGATCTTCCTCTGTGCACGTTGAGGGGCATCATGTCTGTTGTATCATATGTTTGTACTTCTCCGCATTCACACAGGCTGTCATCTACAGTAATACCTCAGATAACATTTACCTCAGATAATGCTAAAATCGATAACGTAAAGTAATCTGGGGAGGAGAATTGGATCGAATAATGTTAAGGTCCTATGGGATGGATCGGATAACAACCGCTAAAGCCTGTGCGGTTACAATGTATCTCTATGGAGCTTTAACGTTATCCGATCCATCCCATAGGATTTTAACATGCATCAGATAACACTAAAAATCGGATAACACCAAGACTTGTGGAACCAAGTCTTAGCGTTATCCAAGGTATTACTGTATAAGGAGACCCCACTTTCTCAGATTAGCCCTGCCTTGATCTTCCTACCCCTGCACACAGGCTATTTAAAGCTTTCCACACAGGCCACGGTTGTTCTTGGCCAGGCGGTGGAGAGTCATGCGATTCTGCCCAGTTCTCTGGTAGCTCCTTGCTCACCTTCCATAGTTCTAAGGAGGTCTGTGGGGGGCTGGTTGTTCAGAGGGGCAGGAGTTGTGGGGAAGCCGTGCCTCAATTTCAGCTGAAGATCCAGCTGAAGAAAGTAGAGACTTGTTTGGGTTTTTATTCTCTGTAGTCAAAAAGCAGGAATGCTAACTATTTTTTGACATCAGATACTAGGTTGCTCAGGGCGATTGCTTGCATGGGAGCGTGTTTTAACCTGTGGGAGGAAGGAAATTGTAAGACTTTATGCTTGTTTTACCACCCTTCATCCTCTTGTTGACTTTTACTCAGGCTTGCATTTCTGCAGGGCAATCTAGGCGGAATTTCTCAACATCACAGTTGCAAAAGAGCGGCGTGATCATTTCTTGGTGCTAAAAGCAGGAGCAAAGTGATACCTTTATTGGATCAGAAAAATAATAGTAATATAACCGAATACTCTAGTAGCTTGTCCGAATCACGTTCACTCTTTCCAATATGCCCTGGTTTCTTGTGGCTAGTGCTGGAAAATTAATGAATACAGTATCAGGTTTCCAAAGTTTATGGTAGATGTCCATGCCAGGCCTGGTTTGGATTCTAAACTATGGCTAACAATGTGTTAAAGCTATTTTCACTTTAAAATTTCGTTTCCTGGGCTTATATTTGTTGTTACTCAGCCGCCACCTCCCCAGGACTCCCCAGGCCCAGTGTATACCTCCAGGTAAAAAATGGGAAAAATGCATGGGTGACTCACGCTGAAATAAATCTCCTCGTCTTATATAAACAGTCTTTAAGGTGCCACCATAAATCTGTGTTTTCCCACCCTCCTCTTTTTGTTTTGTCTTCATTACACGAATAAACAGGCTCAAATGATTGCCTCTTTCTCAAATGTGAGTTTTTTTATAGCCACACTGATTCTGGCTCTTCGGCTTAGAAACAGAGATGAGCACTGACCCCTAGAGTCAGATACGACTGACTTTCAAGCAAGGGAAACATTTACCTTTACCTAACCATTGTGTATTTCTGTATCTGACATGTATACATTGATGCCATGAAGTCTGACTCTTAGGTCTGACAGAGTGGACTTGATCTACGAAAGCTAACTTTAAAATACAGTAGTTGGTGTCTGGCTAGGTTATCCTGCTATGGTAATAGAGTAGACTATACTGCCAGCGCTGAGTATTAGGCAGTGGTTGACTAACCTGACCACCCTGAGGACTAGCGGCCTTGGGTGGTGAAGTCCACAGGGAAAGGTGAAGATGGTCCCCAAGTGGATTAAATCCCACTTGAATCCATCTTGATGGAGGGCAGCAGCTTCATCCATCCTGGCCTGTGGCTGAGGAGGACTTTGCATGCCAAAAGGGCTCTGGGCCAGAAAGTGACTTGTGGAACTGGATCAGTGGTACAGGTGTCATGCTGCAGAAGCAAATGGAAGACTATTGCATTATATTCTCAGGACAATCTTCATGGCTGATCGACACAAGGTTAGCTAAGACAGTAAAACCCCATTTTATGGAAAAAGTTAGTTGCAGAGCTTTTTCTTTAACTCAATTTTTTTCCTATAAAATGAGGCATTCCCATAAGAGTGCAGTGGGGGGGGGGGGACACATTCCCAAATCCTCAAAATATAATGGGGTAAAAAACTCACTCTAACTCCTCTCCAGATTACCATACTGCTACCCATACAGAATGGCTGTGGGTGGCCTTTTATAGCCCACCAGCTGCAATGTGGCTTTTAAATATATTTTTTGTTTTGTTTTATTTACTCTCTGATATAGTTTTTGTCAAAGTATTTCACTAGACCGGAAGGTGGAGTAACAGAATGGCAGGTGTTTACACACCAATGATAACACTGCTGTAGGCTACATTTATTGCCACCTCCAGCAATAGAGCTGAACTGTCTTAGGCCCTAGTAAGAACCCATCCAACATCTTGTAGACTTCACTGCCATCCTTTGAAACTGGGACTTGAGCCTGCCTAGTCTGCACTTCTGCTAAAATCCCTTCCTTCTTAGCCAGACTTATCATATTCTAGCCCCGTGATAGCAGACCTTGGCACTACTCCAGCTGTTCCTGGACTTTAATTTCCAGAAGCCCAAGTTTCTGTGAATCCACATGAATGGTTTACTGCTCTGTTCTTGGACTTTAATTCCCAGAAGCCCAAGTCCCTGTGAATCCACACAAATGGTTTTACTGCACTGTTCTTGGACTTCACTTCCCAGAAGCCCAAGTCCCTGTGAATCCACACAAATGGGTTTCCTGTGCATCCAAGAACATCTGGAGTGCCAAGGTTCTCCATCACGGGTATAGGGTGATGTCTAACCTCTCAAGCAGATCTTAAAGAAAACCTGCAGCAGGGATTTTCCTGACTGATAGTGGGGAAAACAGGTTGAAGTTTGGGTTACCCTTAAAAGAATTGTGCAGTTCCTCCATGCCAGTCTCTGAGGTTTCACAATAGAACTTAACCCAGACCTGATTTACGCTTTCACTGCACTGTTTCCCTTTGCAAGGTATAAAGGTAAAGGTCACTCTTGCTCAAAAGCCAGCCATATTCGACTCTAAGGCTCAGTGCTCATCTCTGCTTATAGCTCAAGAGGCAGTGCTGTTTGCATCTGCATTTGTGTGGATTCACAGGGACTTGGGCTTCCGGGAATTGAAGTCCAAGAACAGCTGGAGTGCCAAGGTTCACCATCACTGTAAGCTGCTGTGCCAAATGTTTGGGTTGGCCTTTTGGGGTGGGTGGAGGTGGTCATGGTAAGTGGAAGATCCTGTATCCTCTCTGACCTGTCTTGTTTTTGAGATGTTTGTAAGAAATGACTTTTTCCTTCCAGGTTTGGGAATCGGGTCTCGTCGTCTTTCATCCTCAGTTTTCCCAACTGGTTCCCTGGTGTTTTGCTGCTTCTGGCTGCTTCATCTTGCCAGAAAGCTGCCTCTTTTTCTCTTCCCCAACCGGGGAGATGAAAGCGCCCTCCCCTTCAGGCCTTTGGAGGGGCTTATTATGGAACAAAGCCCCAAGCACCAGCCTGGAATCCCAAACAGCTGCTAGCCTGCTTCTCTGTAGGCCTTTCATATCATGGATTCTCCCCCCTTCCACCACTCACAATACCAAATAGTGGCTTTATTCCCCCACCCCCCAGCAGCCCATTAAAAAAAATAATAATTCAAGATTGCTTTAAGTAGGGCTGGAGGCATTTAATAACTGTCATGGGGAGAAGGAGGATCCTTGTTTAGATTTGGCAAATGAGAAATTTACAGCAAGGGAGAGACAAAGGAAAGACCAGCTTCAGGGGCGGTAAAAGAAGTCCTGGCGGATTCCTCTCTTCCCAAGGAAAAGTTGTACCATCCGTGCCCAGCGGCAAAAGCCGAGGCTGATTAGATCACTGAAAAAGTTGCAAATAAGATCTAGCGTAATTTCGGTAACTTTTTAGTGAGGCGATAAATGTGTTGTCTTGGCTGACATTTTGTTAATTAAACTACCGCTCAGTATAGTTAATTAAATTATAGCTGAGAGGGGATATGATGATAGCACTCTCCAAATACTTTCTTCTCCTGTGACTTGGCCAGACATGAAACTGCCAAAATGAAGGCGCCTTTTGGTGAGTTCATTCTGCAGTTCCTTTCGTCTGACCTACTGTGAGAAAGATTAGCCGTTACCAGCGCACGCCCAATTGTGGTTCAAAAATACCACAATCTTCGATGAGGCTCTTTTTGTGAATCCCTTCAAATACCTGAAAGATCGTCATGAAAAGGAAAGGAAGGACCGGTTCTCCATCATTCCAGAGTGCAGGAAGCGGGCTGTACGGTCTACTCCATTACCATAGCAGGATGTCCAGACAGACAGATGATATCATTGTACATTGTGATGAAAACAGCCAGTTTTTCCAATCCATTTGATCTGCTAAGTTGTGAAGAGTCTTGTGGCATGGGAAAAACAAAACTAGATTTATTTGGCATAGACTTTTGTGAACCTTGGTAGAGCTCTTGCTGACCCATAATTCTTGTTGTCTAATTTAATTTTTCCACCATCTTATGTAATTTGCTCATTTGTATTTCAGGTTTATTTTGTTGTTGATTGGTTTGGGCTGGGGTGGGGGTTGAGGGAACTCTTACTGTTGTATTGTTGCGAACTGCCCAGGTCAGTGACTCTGAGACTAAATGGGTAATATGAAAATTAATTGGATGGATGGATGGATGGATATCAAGGCTTGTTAACAGACTTTTGGGCAGTTGAAAGCTAGCCTTTGGACCAGGGTTTCCAACCTAAGGGACCATTTCATGTGCCCCCCCCCGCCCCTTCAAGGAGATTCAGGAAACAAAATGACCGCCCCTTTGAAGCAGATGGGACAAAATGGCCACCCCCATCGTGCAGGCAGGGCAAAATGACTGTCCAGCCCTCAAAGCTGACTGAGGGAGTGTGACCTGGCCTCCGGCTTGAAAAGGTTGGAAACCTCTGCTTTGGACCTTCCTTCTCAGGTCACCCCTGCAGGTAAATTATATGGTGACCAGAATTTTGAGGTGTTTTCTGGGGCAACTTGATTCCTCTTTCATTTTTCTTTTGCAGAATGCCAGGCCACCGTGCGAGTTTCTATCCCAGCTGTGATGGAAGTAATATTGGGCCAAGAGGTGCCCATTTTGTGTACACACACTGTGACTAGTGGAGAGGATTTCTTCCTGGTAGAGTGGTTCATTGTAAGTATGCGGGCTTTGGGAAGCAATGATGATGGTGGTAGGTGGGAAGAATCCTAGACCAGTGATGGTGAATCTTGGTGCTCCAGGTGTTTTTGGACTTCAATTCCCAGAAGCCCAAGTCATCACTCCTGTTGATCAGGTCTTCTGGGAATCGAAGTCCAAGAACACCCGGATTGCCAAGGCTAGCCACCACTGCCCTAGACCATGGTAGTAATCAACCCTTTCTTCTTGAATGACAACAAATAACTCCCCATTGACCATCCAGACAGACAAGAATGGGCAGCAGCGACGTGTGGCTTACAATGACCAGGGCCGGCATGGTGTGGACCAAGCAACCGAGTACAAAGACCGGGTCACTATTGACTCCAATGACAGCCTGGTCATCAAAGCTGTGGACGTGAGTGACGAGAGGGCCTTCTCCTGTCAGGTGACCAGCACTTCCGGAAGTGGGATGGGAGTGACTCAACTCAAGGTCTATGGTGAGAATCCTCTTGTTGTATCATCCAGACAACTACAAGGTGCCTCTTCTCAAGCCATCTCTGGACCCTCCTCGCATCCCCCCCTTTTAAAGCTTTCTGCAGGCTTGGCTTGTCCTCTTTCCATTAGAGATGTGACAACTGATGTTAATTGGTTAATTATTTTGGATTCTGTTCGTCTTTTCTAGACCTAGACTGTCTTCATTTTATAGTTGATAGATTGATTCTTACCTATAGTTCACCACCATAGGAGGGAAGGTTATGTCTTTTATGTAATGTTATATCCCTTTTTTTGTTTCTGTTGTATTCTAATTTAATGTAAACCTCCCATAGTGGGAAATTTTTTTCTTCAGATGGCTATTATATGAATGAATAAATGAATAAAACTCAAGATTCCCCAGAGAACTCCTAGAATTCCCAAGTTCAAGTTCTTCTTCTTCTTCTTCTTCTTCTTCTTCTTCTTCTTCTTCTTCTTCTTCTTCTTCTTCTTCTTCTTCTTCTTCTTCTTCTTCTTCTTCTTCTTCTTCTTCTTCTTCTTCTTCTTCTTCTTCTTCTTCTTCTTCTTCTTCTTCTTCTTGGAGGTGGAGGTTCATTGGATGAGCTGGTGAATCATTCTCGTGGAAAAGAGTTTTTTCCTGGGTTTTCAGAGGGGTTGCCCCCCAACTTTGGGGGGCAGCTGAAATCTGAAATCCCTGGGCATCCAGGGAGACATCTCCCATCCAGCTGCACCTTCGGGTGAGGAAGATGTCAGTGGATGAAATTTCAAAGTCGCTGAATGGAGTTTCTGCCGAGCATATGGCAATGGACGCTCAGGATGGAAAACAGCCTCGGTTATGTGAGTTAAAAGGGGACCCTGCACACCCTGAAGTGGTAGATGAAGACCCTAGTTTATCAGGGGAGGGTCTTCCCTCCAGAAGTCTATTAAAAAGTCACCCCCAAACCCATTGGGAAAGGGAGGGAGGGACCGTGAAAAAGGCCCCCCCTGCTGAGGCCTTCCAGTCTGATGGATCCCCGGCCTGTAGTAGTCTGCTTACCCAGGAAACCCAAGAGGACGGAAGGGTATGGAAAGACGCTACTAAGGAGCGGATGTTTTCATTTGGGAAAACTGCTGAGGCCTTCCAGTCTGCTGCATCCCCAGCCTGTAGTAGTCTGCTTGCCCAGGACACCCGGAAGGATGGAGGGCTTTGGAAAGGCGCGGCTCAGGAAGGGATGCTTTCATCTGAGGAAGCTTTTATAGACTCATTTCAAAGTGTGGGCCCTGTAGTTTCAGCAGAGGAGCTGTCTGATCTTACTCCTTCTTTTGAAGCAGAAAGAAAAGAGGGCCCTTTTGGACAATATTTAAAGTGCTCCTCTACAGTAAGAGAAACAGGATCGATCCCAGACCTGAGACTGGATCTGACTGTTGTTGATGAATCCTGTGGGTCTCCCCTGTCCCTGGGACCCACAAGAAATGGTGCTGAGGCCAAGAGGGATAAATTTATGAAACTTAAAAAGAAAGCCAAGTGGACAGACTGGGCTGAATGGAAAAGAGACCGATCCCCTCTTAGTGACAGAGATGGAGAGATGAGTTCTGCATATTCCCCTCTTGTGTCGGGGGAGGAAGATGGGGAATTGCAATCTAAGGAAGGAGGGGGGAATGACTTTTATGCTGACACAGAGGAGGACTATTTCTGCTCAGATGAAGATGGCAGGAAGTCTCGCAAAAGGGGCAGGGGACAAAAAGAGCCCAAGAGGTCCAGGGAAAAAAAGATTATGGATCTTTGGACCCAACAATTAAACAAGGACTATCGTGAATTTCAAGACTGGCTGTGTGAGCCCCCTTGGGAAGAAGATGACTTGCTGAAGCTTTGGGGTTTTGTAGTTTACCGTATGGATTACAATCGCATCGACTTGAAATGTGTCCTTAGGAACTGGACCCAGAAAAAGCATTTTGACTCTTTGTCTTCTCTACAACATGAGATTGTAGATTTCATGATGGGGAAAGATTTTGAAGACAAAGAAAGGGGACACTATGTAAAAACCTTGACTCTCAGTCTTTTGGAACGACTTTTGAGAAGAAGGAAATCAAAAGTTTGCGATGTTCTGACCCCAGATTGGTTAACAGAATCTCAACTGGTCAGGCTTTTCTCCAGACTGGAAAATTACTGGCGTGGTAAAGGTAGTGGATTGGGAACAAAGGACACTGGGATGAGAGGGAACTGGGATACCTCAGCTATGCGATTTCCACTGTTGACTGTGGAGGAGATGGCAGATTGGATGAAGTGCCTGAAGGAAGCTTTGGAGGGTCGTGTCCAGAGAAAAATGGATGGCTTACAGTTGCTGGAAGCTGGAGGGTTAGGGCCTGGACTGGAGCAGTGGAAAGGACTCGCCTCAGAGAAGGAGAGCCAAAGGAGGTGGCAAGATGAGAAGTTGGGAGAGATAGCTGGATTTGATGGAAAGGGGGTCTCTTCTCTGGTTGAGCCTGTGCAAGCGGGTCAGGTGATGGAAAATGTTCAACAGAATTTGGAGGCGGGGGAGGGGTCACCCTTGCTCTTTTCAGAGGGAGATGAGGGAAGGGATGAAGGGGAACAGGAAAGTAAGGAGGGTAGGGAGATGGAATACCAAAAAGAAGGGGGTGGAGAGGGAGGAAAAGACGGAGAACCAGTTCTGGGTGAGGTTTGTCCCATGCCAAGTCCTTCCTCTCCACCGAGGAAGAAAAGGGGGAAAGACAGGAAAGGAACAGAAAGCAGACCAGCTGGCCATACTCTTGGCCATATAGATGTCACTGGAGAGGGAAGGGACAATGGAAATGAAACAGGGCAGGTAGAGGACTGTCAGGAGGGGGCTGGGGAGAAGGACAAATCAGGTACTGGTCCCCCTCTGGATTCATTTCAAATGAAAAGAACAGAGGCTAAGAGGAAAGAGGTGGATGAAACTAGACCAGACTCTGACAGACAAAAGACTGGACCTAAAAAAAAACTGACCTGGACTAGGGGGAAGAAGACTTCTGAAACAGGCCTTGAGTTGGAAGCGGGTGGAGGGACGGGAGGACTGGAACTGGAGGAAGGCTTCCCTAATGTGGGGGGTGGAGGTGTTGTACAAAGAAAGGGGAAGACCCTCCACCCACCAGGCCTAACAGATCTTTCTGTGACACATGCTAGCCTGGGCAAAGGCACGAGTCTCCACGAGGATACGCTAATCACTGAGGAAAGGGGAAGGAATGAAGGAATTCAGACGGAAGCTAGGAATTTGGCTGGGGTTAGAGGGAGGCCTCCCAGGATGAGTTACGCTTCTGTGGCTACATCTGGAGTGGGAAGATGGGGTGGTGGTTTGGGTGGGAGGAGGGAGGATTTGGGAGATGTAATACAGGATGAAGAAATGTTAGATGCTTACTACCAGAGTCTGCCAGAGGAACGGGATGAAAGGCAGAGATATGTAATAAGATTGAGGTACCGAGGGGTGGAGGAGAAGAAGGCCACAAGGGAATATGTGGAGGAAACTATCATGCTGAGGTTGTTGAACTACCCACTTTCCGATGTGTTAGCCATTATTGTGCCACCTGGGATGAGGGAGATTGATATCTGTTTTCCTAGCGAAAGGAATTACCAAAGGTTCTGGGACCGATGTAGGCTGGCCCTGGTGAATGGCGATAACCCCTTGGTTGAATATGATGTGGTGCCCCTTTTCAGGGGGGAAACAAAAGTTGTGACGGTGGCTTTTAGGACAACGGTGATCCCAGAACAAGATGTGGCTCTGTGGTTGGGCCAATACGGGAAAGTTCTGATGGCCCCCCAGAAGAAAACAGATAGTAAGGGAGTTTGGACAGGAGAATTTAGAGCTGTGGTTGCTTTGGAGAGAACTGGAATAGGGGGAACCTTTAGGCACTTACCCAAATATTTCTTTCTGGGAGTAGATCGGGGCTGTACACGATATGCTGGCCAACCCATGGCATGTTTTCAATGTGGTGCCTTTGATCATATCCGAAGGGACTGTATCACTCCCTTATGTTCCAAGTGTGGGGTGAGGGGACACTCCACTCTACGTTGCATTAAGAGGGTGACTTGTAATCTGTGTCGGGAGGTGGGGCACCCATACGCTTGGTGTCCAAGCTCCTTCTACAATATAAAGGACCCAGGGAGATTGAGTGAGGCATTAAAGAGGGCAGAAGAAGGATTGCGAAAAGACTCTGAGCATGAAGTGGGAGGGAGATCAGCAGGGAGGAAGGAGGCAGAGGAAGGTCTGCAAAAAGACTCTGTTTCTGAGATAGGGAGGAGATTGGGAATGAGGACAGAGCCAGGAGAGGCCTTGCAGGCTGTGCGACTTTCGGAGGTATCACCTGGCTCAGAGGAGGGAAAAGAGGAATGGCAGGTGGCAGGAAGGAAAAAGCGGAATAAAAATGTCCGAATAGCAGGAAGGAGAGGATCGGAAAGGGGGAATGTGAATCTCAGTAATTCTTTTGCTGTGTTAGCTGAAGAGGAAGGCCGAGAGGAACTGATGGAGGTAGGAAATGATAGAGAGGAAGTAATAGGAGAGGGAGGGGAAAGAGAAATCAGGAAAGAGTCGGCAGGTGTGAAAAAGTATAGTAAAATTCAGGCTACACAGGAGGAAAGATCAGAGGTTGAAGGTTGGAGTAAGGGATTACGGGAGCTCACCTATGAGGAATTGAAGGTGGCAGAAGAGGATCTTTATAGGAAGAGAGAACTGGGTGTCAAAAGGATAATAGAAATAAAGGAAAGTTATAATATGGAGGAAAGGTTTATCCCTACAGAGAAAGATAGAGAAGAACTTCGAACAGTACACCAGAAAGACAGATTGTATACAATTAAGTTGCAAGTGGTGGAGGAAGAAAAGGAGAAGGCTTTGGAGGAGGGGAGGAGAGTGGTGGGAACGGAGGAGATGGAAATAATGTTTGCAGGGTCTTTGGGGGATCCCGGGGGGAATGGTGCATCAGGGTGTCAGGAGGATGGGGGAGGGAATCAGGTTCCTCCCAGTGTGTCCTCTAACACCGACCCACCTACCCACCTTACGCCGGAGGTCAGTTTGCATTCTGACTCCAGAGAAGGGATGGGAACCTCACCTAGTAGGACTACACCTCACTCTGACAGTGAGGGGGTAGAATCAGAGACAGGAGTAGAATCAGGTTCAGAATTAGATTCTGAAATGGAATCTGCGGTGAATGAATTAAAGTGATGCATTGTGGATTTTTTAATGCAACAAAATGGATAGTAAGGACCAGAGCATGGGTGCAGCTTTTTCGCTCGCTACGTGGAACGTCCACGGTTTGAGGCAGGCGAAGAGATCTAGAGAACTATTGTCTTCTTTAGCCTCTTTAAATGTGGATGTGGTGGCAGTACAGGAGACCAATTTCATCTCTGAACAAGACAGAAGCAGGGCACAAAAAGTGTGGACCTGGGGACCATCCTTGTGGTCGTATAATGAAACGGGCAGAGGAGGAGTAGGGGTGTTATTTCGACAGAGACATGATTTGAAGATCGTCAGGAAGGTGGAAGCAGCACCAGGGCATCTTCTTGTGGTGGATTTTGATTTGGAAGCATTTAGCCCTAAAGGAGTAAAACAAGCATTTTGTTGTCGCCTGTGCATATTGTATGCTCCAGTGAATGCTAAGTTAAGGAGAGAACTGTGGCAAACATTGAAGGACTATACAAGGACGGGGAGGAAAATGATAGTGATGGGTGATTTTAATAACAGAAGCCGGGTGGCTGACAGATTTGCAGTGGTTCGGACAAGGACAAAAGAAAGGTTGATAGGAGGAGAACACCCTTTAACAGCAGAAGAGAAAGAGTTAAACCAGATGTTGACACAAGATCTCGGTTTGAGGGATGTTGGCTTGGAGAGAGAGAATGAACTGGAATATTTTCCAATATGGGAAAAGCGGGCATTTCACAAAAATTTCCCAAAAGTGGATGGGGTCTCCTATACGTTTTTTCATCCGCTGTTTGCCAGTCGCATAGACAGGGTGTGGGCCGTAGAGGAACTTTGCCCTGAGCGAGTAAAAGTGGTGCTCACCCCTTGGTCAGATCACGGACTTTTGGTGGTGCATTTGAGAAAAGGAGAAGCAGTCCCTCAAGGCAAGCCTGGCTGGAGGATGCCTGTGGTGCTGTTAAGGAACGTTTTCTGTAAGGAGGAGCTTGAAAAAGATTTGAAGACTATGTTGGCGATCAGAAAAGGGGAAACAATGGAGATAGGTTGGTGGGAAGGAGTGAAAAAAGAGCTCAGGAGACGAGCGACAGGGCTCCAAATGGGGGCAGACAGGAGGGACCTGAGAAGGTACCATGAGGCCTTGTACAGATATCTGAGGGCCCATTCTTTGATGTCTCAAGGATTTCCCGTGGAAGCCAGGAGAGTGAGGGATTTGAAACAGGAACTTAGAGAGTTTCAGCAATTGCAAAGGAAGAAGAGGATGGAAGCAGAACAGGCTAGGACCAGGGGCCCGGTGATAGAAAAAGGGGAATGGGAAAAAGACAGGATGCCAAGGGGGAAACGGGAATGCATGGCTGCGTTACATGACCCCCAAACGGGCGAACTGAGTTCAGATCCACAAGCTATCTTGGAGGTGGTGGGACGTGCTTATGAAGATCTGTATCGAGGGAAAGTATTAAATGCGGAGGAGATGGAAGGATTCTTGAAGAAAGTAGACAAGCATAGGTACGGTGAACTTTCAGAGGAGGAAGTTCTAAACATGACTGCTCCCATCTCTCATGAGGAAGTGGCAGCTGCTGTGGCAGAAGGCAGGTCTAACTCTACTCCAGGACCCGATGGGGTGCCTTATGCGTATTACAAAGAATTTAAGGAGCCCGTGTCAGAAATCTTGGCGGCTTGTTTCAATCATGCTCTGCAGAAGGGAGAACTTGGAGATACCTTTTACAAAGGAACTCTGGTTCTGTTGCCTAAAGAAGGAGATCTGACTAATCTGGCTAACTGGCGACCTATAACCTTAACTAATGTAGATTATAGGTTGCTGGCAAAGGTGTTGAATAGAAGGTTGACTAAGGTAATGGGAAAATTGGTGGCGAAGGGTCAAACGTCATCTGTCCCCGGGAGAAAGATGACAGAATCCCTGGGGATCATTCGGGAATTTTTTGAAGGAGCAGGACAGTTCAGGGAAGAAAGAACTCTCCTGCAGATGGACCAGTCCAAGGCCTTTGATAAGGTGGACCAAACCTATCTATGGAGGGTGCTAGAGCTGAAGGGAGTTCCGATGCAATTTGTGGCATGGCTGAAAAATCTGTACAGTCGGGTCACGGTGCAGCCACAGGTGAATGGATGGAAAGGGGCAGAGATCCCCATTCGTTCTGGGTTGCGTCAGGGCTGTCCGCTGAGTGCAGCACTGTATGTGCTGGCATTGGATCCACTTTTGACACTGATAGAACAAGACAGCCGGATCGGGGGATTCCTACCTTTTAGGAGGGACCTCGATGGTAGGGAGGCAGATAGGAAAATCAAATTTGTTGCCCACGCTGATGACGTTTATGTTTTTACATCGGGAGAGCAGGAGTTGGATCCAGTGAAGGAATTATTAGAGGGTTATGGGAAGGCTTCCGGAGCTCTCATCAATGCCACAAAAAGCAGAGTGTATATTTTGGGTGGAAAGACTGGAGAACTCAGGGGAAAGACACTAAAAGAAGCTTTGAATGGGGATGGAGACAATATAGGTAGCAGGCAAAGTTCAGTCAAGATCTTGGGCATCCTGTTCACTGTTGACCCCAATGGATGGGAAGAGAATTGGAAAAGGTGGGAAGAGGGGGTGGAGAACCGACTGGAGAGGTGGAAACCCTGGAGGCTGAGTCTCTACAAGAAAGTACAGTTCTTCAAAACTTATTGTATACCGGTGGCAAATCATGTGGCGGCTGTGTATCCCCCTCCTCAGAAACTTATGGATAGGGTGATGGGAAGAGTTTTTGTTTTCTTGTGGGGAATGAAGGTTTTCCCTCTCCCTAGGGCAGTGGCGTACCGCTCGGTAAAAGAAGGTGGGTTAGGGTTGCCGGCTCTCGGACCTCTTTTCCTAGGTGCCTTTTTGGCCAATAACTTGAAACAGAAGACTAATGAGGGAGAATCCCGACTGATCGGTGTGCAAGGTGACCTATGGCAAAGCAAAGGTTGGGGGAAACAGTGGTGGGAGGAGGAACTCCGTTCTCCCAGATTGACCAGTGCTTCAAAAATGGGAATGAGGCCGTACGTTAGAGATATGGCAGAGGGAGTCAATCGTTGGGCGGTGAGGGCAAACACACTTAAGATTGCAGATACAGTGAGGGAGTCAAAACGGGTTATTTACACTGAGGCCGTAGAGGAAAGAATCGCTAGGCCATTCAGGGAGAAGTGGGCTTCTAAAACTGATCTGCCGGAATATCTGCAGCCAGGGGAGGAGGACTTGTCTGTGTTTAAAGATGGGAATATACCCCTCTGTCTGTGGGAAACAAGGTGGAGGGCATATCATCAGGTACTTAATGTAGGAGCGACCTACCCATGGAAAAAGGAAGAGGAGCAGCAGTGCAGGAGGATAAGATGCCAGAATGTTAGAGGTGGGATAACAGACCAGAAACCCCCGAGAGAAACCTGTTCGCATTTTGCAAATGAATGTCCTTCATCGCAAGAAGTCTGGGGAGCTCTGGCAAGTAAATTGGACTGGCCTTATTTAAAGGAACAGAAAGCAGAGACGATTCTATCGGGGACAGAGCCAGGAAAGGGGTGGAAGGGGCCGAGAAAGAAAGGGAAACTGGAGAACTGGAAAGTGCCCTGGTCCTTGGTTCGATTAATCAATCTGTTTGCCTTAAGCGCTCTGATGTTCCAAAGGGGACAGGAAGGGAAGACGGGAAAGGTGGCAGATCCCAAACAAACGGTGGGCAGTTTGGTGGCAAGGCTCAGAGTATATGCTAAAAGAATGATGGTGAGACAGAAGGAACCCGACAGATACAAATGGTGGCAGTGGTTGACAGAAAGAAATTTGGGAATAACTTAGAATGTTAAAAGTTAAGTTTCATGTAAATGACAGTATAATTGTAAATATCGTTGTTCTTTTGGTATTGTATATAATGTATATTTCCTTCCACAATCACTATGTATGTAACTATGTTTACTGAGCTATGTAACTATATTTTTTCAAGTTTTTGAAAGTGATGACAAGTTTATGTAGTTCACCTCGACAGATGGCTCTGTAGTAAGAATTTTATCAATAAAAAATTTCCTTCTTCTTCTTCTTCTTCTTCTTCTTCTTCTTCTTCTTCTTCTTCTTCTTCTTATGACCTATCCGATTCCAAATATTGGCTACCATCACAACAATCAGCCATGAAGATTGTCCTGGGAACCATATAATGCAGTGGTCTTCCATTTGCCTTCTTCTTCTATATATGTTTTGTAATTGCATTCTTTCAGTTATGGTGAACCTTGGCACTCCAGGTGTTCTTGGACTTCAGTTACTAGAAGCCCAAGTCAGCCCTCCTAAGTCATTTTAATTATAATCCAGACATTAAATATAAGCAAATAAATAATTAGCATCCAGGCTGGTGGGTGTATGAAACATTTGGGGACTGATATGTAGAGTTGCTGAACTTTAGGTCGCCCAAGCTCTGTTTCACCTTAGCCATGGTATTTGATTTACTTGTTACATTTCTAGTCCTCCTGTCTTGCAATTCTTTTTTCATGTCTTGATCAAACCCTGGACTGGTAAAATGAAGCCACTTTCTTGGCTTTGTCATCGGCCCAACTTAAGTCCCTCATCAGTGCATGTTTCTGGCTGTCATCGGCAGACCAGTAAATGAGCCAGATTCCTGCAATGGCATGGACCTAGTTCTCAATTTCTTCTATGTGGTCAGTCAGGCTAAGAAAAAGCAATGGCCCCAAGCCATGGAGGGAGCTTCATGGATCATGCCCCCCCCCCGGTCAAACCTGGGCCTTCCCATTTCCAGACCAATACTCTTAAGGGTACCGTAGTGCCTCCATCTCTGCTATTCTGACCGCCCACTCCTCATTGAGGCCTTTAAAGCTCTGTGGCATCTCAAACACATCTGCTTACTAAAAAAAGACAGGGAAATCAAACTGCTGGGAAAAAGTTTGGTGCAGGTTTGAGCCTGTTGTGGAACAGTCTTCACAGCCAGGTGTGTTTATGTCGGTATAGGGAGGGGGAAACCTTAAATAACCAGAAGGTATGTTTGGTAGATGTCTCCTCTTGCTTTCTTGTCTGACATGTCTGACACCTGCTTTCTCTTCTTACAGACCCACCTGAACCCCCCGAACTGACCTATAACCCTGGGACCCTCTCTGTGACAGGAGACTATGCTTCGCAGGTGAGCCCTTGATTTCTGTTTTTCCCCAGGTTGACACACTTGTGCGCCTACATTTGTCTCTTTTCCATCTGGCTTGGGGAGGTACCAGAACCAAGCCAGGTGCGGTTTTGTTCCTGGGCATCACAAGTTAGAGGAGCAAAGGAATCCAGAGGTGAATTCACAGGGGTAAGGACAGGGGTTCCCAACCTACAATGGTGCCATTTCATGTGCCCCCCCCCTCCAAGGGCATTCAAGAGACAAAATGTTCCATTTGCAGCTGTTGAGTCAAAACAGCTACCCCCCATTGTGCAGACAGGACAAAATGGCCATCCAGCCCTCAATGCTGACTGAGAGAACGTGACCCGGGCCCCGGCTTGAAAAGTTTCAGGACCCCTGGGTTAGGAAGATAAACACCCATGACTCCAGCCTGTGTTGCTTCTTCTTCTTCTTCTTCTTTTGCTGAAAGGCACTCTGTACATACTTAGGGGAATTCTCCTTCACGTATCTGCTGATTCTTAAGGGAATGTGTTTCTAGAACTATGAGGGTTTCCCCTCTTCATTTGGATGGAAATTCACTGCTTTTTCTCCTCTCAGATTGCAACATGCAACAGCAGAAATGCCAACCCACTGCCTGTCATCAGATGGTACAAAGATGGGCATTTTCTTAATGCCTCTGCCGAGCTCAATAAAGGTAAGGAAGCCGTGAAATCCCTACTAATAATGGAATAATACACTGCAACAATGGTAGCCATAGTAATAATCATGACTAATGACAGTAACAAGAGCAGTCACAATGATAATGCAATGCAATGCAATTCTTTATCAGTTGAACAGTCCACTGACCCTATCAAGGAAAAATGTAACAAGTTGGAATACATAAAATGCAAATGTTGGATTGCATAAAATGCAATAAGTTGGACTGAATAAAATGCAATTTCATAAAAGGGTGTACAGTCAAACCTCGCATAAAGAGCGCCTCGCTTAAAGAGTAACTCATTTAAAGAGCAGGATTTTCTCTGAATGTTTGCTTCGCTTAACAAATAAAACCAACCAAAAACTCACTTAACAAATAAATCGGGGTTCGCAATCCCCCCCCCCCCATAATTGGTCATTTACAATGGTGTTTTGCTTAAAGAGCAAACTCGCTTAAAGAGCAATCCTGTGGAACACATTATGCTCTTTAAGCGAGGTACAACTGCATATTAAATATGAGGTGGAATAATATCAACAAAATAAGATGCATAAAAAAATGATAAAATAATCATTTAAAGTTCAAAAATATTCAATTAAACCCATCACCTTTGCATGCAAATGGTGATAAAGATATTCTGTTATTGGCTGGGCGTCTGTTGCATTTTCCTGACTGCCCCTGCAAAGATCTCTCTCACTTGAATGAAATTCTTCTCAGGTCTGTCCTATTTTCATTGTTCTCTTTCTGGCTACTGTTGGGAATCTTCTTTCCTCAGTGTAAAAACCGATCTGGGATTTCCCTTTTGTTCCACGAACTGGCCTGGTTCCCTCTGCACTTGACCGTTGGCTGCTGTTAGAGAGCTGGCCGTGTCCTGAATTTAGATGGGGAGAGGTCAAAATGCCAGTTCTTCCCTGCAGAAGAAAAGTTCACAGCCCAACTTGATCTGCAGCTGGTTAATTCTGAAACAATAATTTTAAAAAAAACCCCAACACTTTCTCATATTTCATGTAGTTTGTAGGTCTCAAGTAGGCTGCATGAATAATACTGCAAGTCATGTCTTTCTGCCAGCAAGGGAAAGACTTTGATGATTGTTTACATTTAGCCAGCTAGAGTTTTATGGCAAAACCAAATTAGAAGCTGGAGGAAGGAGCTGAATGGACAAGGAATCACATGAGAGGAGGATATGGCTGAGGAACCTAACCACCCCTGTATCACTTGAGGGACCCTGAATAGGCTGAGGGTCAGAGTCCCTAAATGCAAGACCAACATGGTCAAGTGGGAGTTGGATGGTGTCCAGGGTGTTCTATGGCAGAACAATAATATGTTTCCAATAATAAGCTATATCTGGCAGGAAATTATGTAGCCACTAGTTCTAATTTACAGGTAAAGGGCACCCTTGCTTGAAAGTCAATCGTGTCCAACTCTATGGGGTGGTGCTCATCTCCGTTTACAGCCAAAGAGCTAATGCTATCTGCATTTGCAGACGTTTCCGTAGTCACGTGGCATGCATAACTAGACACCAGAGCACACAGAATGCTGTTAGCTTTGCCAGTGAAGCGGTACCTGTTTATCTACTTGCAATTTCTTGCTTTCAAACAGCTAGGTTGGCAGGAACTGGGACAGACGACGGGAGCTCACTCCGTCGTGTAGCACTCAGGTCTTGAACTACTGACCTGACGGCCGTTGAGTTGTCTAGTTCAGTGTCTTCACCACTAAGCCACAGCAGTCCCTTTTTGTTCTAAATTAGCTTAGGTCAAAAGTGCCTCTTAAAGGTGCTGTTTTTAAAATTATTTCCCCAAAGTGTGCATTGAAAAAGCTTTGGAGAAATCAATTTCTTCAATTCTCCCCCTTCTTCTTTTGCTCCCCAGAACTTTATGCTGTGTCACGGACGGTGAAAGAAACATCGGGTCTCCTGTCTGTCTCCAGCACCCTCTACCTGCACCCGAAGAAGGCTGACAAGGACTCCAAGTTCTATTGCCAAGTCAACTACTCGATGCCTCATGGGGAAGTCCGCACTGTTGAAACGGATCCCTTCCAGCTCACCCTACACTGTATGTAGAAGCCTAATGTGCGGCTAGCATTTCTGCCCTCATCCATAGTGCCCCATGGTGGGCTCACTCCAGACTTAATAGGGGCAGAGGAATCAAACTGGCTTGGCACTACTGGCAAAGTCATCTTGGCTTTGGGGTTTGGTTTGCCGGATCCCCTGATGGCTGTCACACGGCGGGGTTGACACAGTAGCCTATGGTGGGGTCTAGTTGCCCAATGGAAGTCCAGTGGCATAGTTCTGAAATGGCCATCAGCAGCCTGACCGCCCTGAAAGCAGGTGAAAAGAAAGTATTGATTGTGTAGCGCAGTATAATGCAGTGATGGCGAACCTTTTAGAGACCAAAAAGAGATGTGGGGTGAACTCTGTGCTGGGGGGGAGGGAAGAAGTGCTCTCATTGGGTTCCTGGGCAGAGGGGTGGGGCAAACTCCTGCTGATGGGAAGGGAGGAGGAGCTCCCATTGGGCTGCTGGGCAGAAGGGCGGGGTGAATGTGCTGGGGGGAGGAAGGAAGCACTCCCATTGGGCTGCTGGGTAGAGGGGCAGATCAAATTCTGTGGTGGGGGACAGCATGCATGCCAACAGAGAGGGCTAGGAGTGCCTGCTCTGGCACGTTTACCATAGGTTTGCCACCACTGGTATAAGGTGATTTACCTGGCTTCCCTCCCTGCTTATGTCAGACTACACAGAGAATGTGAATTTTACTTTGGAGACTCCAGAAGTCATCAAGGAAGGAGATGATGTACGCCTGCGTTGCAAAGCTGATGGATCTCCTCTTCCCGAGTATATCTTTTTCAAAGTTCAGGTACCACGGTCCATAATCTCTCTCCTTGACGTAGCTCAGGGGTCTCAAACTTAGCTCTCCAGATATTCTTGGACTTCAGTTCCCAGAAGGCCAAGTCAGCACTCCTGCAAAAGGAGGGGAGAGGCTGGAACCCAACCTTTATTTCAACGCCCACCTGCACCACCTTAAAAAAAACTATTTCGAAATTTACAAATATTTTCCTTATGGACCTTCATATGTGCCCCGCTAGTGATATAAATGTGCAGGAAATGTGTTCAAAGGTTGACCGTCTTGAGGAGACGACTGGCGTTGACCACATCTGTGTTCCCACAAGATTGCAGGTTTAAAGATCATAGAATCGCTGAGTTGGAAGGGTCCAACCCGCCACTCAAGGAATCCGAATCAAAGCCAATGGCCGATGTTTAAGCAAAAGTCCTCCAGAAACCCTTTTGTTTTGGCACCTTCTCCTGGAAAACATCTCAGACAGAAATTTCTCCAGGGAAATTTCATGGGCGGCTCCCTTATCGGCTGCTGGGCAGTGGGGCTGGGCAAACTCTGTGCTGGGGAGGGAGGAAGCACACCCATTGAAACAGCAGCATATGGTTTTACCATGAACATCACCATAAGGTACTTTGAGATGTTTCTCTTCCAGGTATGGTCCACTTCTGATGCTCACAGTGTCTTCCTTTTGCTATTTCTTCCTCTCTTGCTGCCTATCCAGTCTTCAGAAAGTCAGACTCAAGAAATCCCTCCGGAGCGGAGTTCAGACCATGGTGCTATCCTGAACCTCCGCCAGGTAACTAAGGCAGACAGCGGGACTTACCGGTGCCAAGTGCTTGACTTTGACAGCCCTCCGGAGGTGGATCTGGAGAAGGACGTGGCCATCTATGTGCACTGTGAGTAACCTGGGGAATG
Organism: Furcifer pardalis; assembly: GCA_030440675.1. Classification (NCBI taxonomy): domain Eukaryota; kingdom Metazoa; phylum Chordata; class Lepidosauria; order Squamata; family Chamaeleonidae; genus Furcifer; species Furcifer pardalis. The sequence goes on from CP126890.1 coordinate 310,599,558, forward strand.
CTGGGAACTGTAGTCCAAAAAAGGACACTTTAGAGAAGGGGAAGACAGTTGTGTTGCAGGTCCATTCACCGTTTCTAAGCTTGGACTATTTATAGATGACTTGGCAGATGCTGGACAGAGGGGTGGGGTGAATTCTGTGCTGGGGGGAGGGAGGAAGCATTCCCATTGGGCTGCTGGGCAGAGGGGTGGGGAGAACTCTGTGCTGGGGGAGGGACGGAGGAAGCGTGCCCATTTTGCTGCTGGGATTGGGGCAGGGCACACTGTGCTGGGGAGGAAGGTTAGTGGTTAAGATGCTGAACTTGAAGATCAGCAGGTCGAGACCCGAGTGCTGCACGACAAATTGAGCTCCCATCTCTGTCCCACTTCCTGCCAACCTAACAGTTCGAAAGCAAGACATTGCAAGTAGATAAATAGGTACCACTTCAGTGGGAATGTAACAGCATTCCATGTGCTCTAGCCACATGTCAAATGGAAACATCTGCAGATGCAGACAGTGCTGGTTCTTTGGCTATAAATGGAGATGACCACTGAACCCTACAGTCAGATATGACTGGCTTTTGAGCAAGAGTGACCCTTTTGACAAGGAACAGGCATTACGCAGTGATCCAAATCCTCTTCTCTTAAGACCAACGGGGAAGTAGGGGGTCAAACCCTCAGTATCATCATCTTAATCATCCTCTCTCTTTCCCTCCCCTTCTGCCTCTCTCCAGATCTAGACCCAGTGATCATTTCTCCAAGCAAGAAAGTGATGGTGAATGTGAGCGACAGTCTCATATTGAGCTGTTCTGGTTCCGGATCAAAGACTCCTGTATTACTCTGGAGGAAGGTAGGTGGAGCCTCCATAAGCCCCACCCACAGTAAATAATGTGCTTGTAGGAGAGCCCGTTGCATCGCAGAAAATGCACATGCTAAGTTTGAAGCAGCTGTGTTTTTTAACCCATCACTCAGACTTCCCCTGACAATGTGGCCAGCCAGCATGAAGGGATTCTGGCCATTGTAGTCCAAAAAAGGAGGAGCCCTGGTGGCGCAGTGCAACCAAAAGGTTGTTAGTGCGATCCTGACCAGAATTTACCTAACACCTCCAGATTTAAATTATAGGCATGCTATAGCTGTTCAAATGGTATCGGGTAGTGTATTTTTACATGGGAACATTATAACAGTTCCAGCTACCACTATGCCTGCTGCTGCCTCAGCTGAATCACGTCCCCTGGTGGCATGCATGTTCCAGCAGCGGCTGAGCATGACTGGGCAAGTCAGTGAGCTGAATTCAGAAATAGGTATATAAGGTGAGATGGTCAAAGGGCTTGTCTCTAGTGTGAAAACATCTTATTGGATAGTAAAACTAGGTCATACTGAGTCTGTTTTGAACTAAAGATGAGTAGGTGCAACTATGTTAATAAACTGAACATTTTTTGCTATGTTTGTGCCAAATAACCCCACGTGATCATTGCAAGAACCTAACCAAGAGGGTGAGATTTGCTTATTTAAGATCCTGACGTCCTAGCCAGAATCGGACTTCAGATTTGGATTCAGTGCACTTAATTTAGTATAGGACACACGGATTAGACCAAGTAGCAGACAATATATATTTTTTGTGATGCAGTGTAATGGATGTTGAGGCAGAGACGTGATAAGATTTTGCCTACCGTTGAAGGAGTCTGTCCCATGTATCTCTGCATGAGTCCATGCTCATGGCTTACCCTATTCCAAGGAGGACTCGGGCCCTTATCAGAGACTCAGGCAGAAGCACCATAGCTGGCAGTTCTTACTGTCACGAAGCAAATCCTTTCTGTTGCAAAATTGCAATTGTGAATCTCCATTCCAAAAGCGTGCCTTGCCTATCCTATCAGCGTCCCATTGAAACATTGTCAATGCTTTGCCACAAGTTCTCGCTCTTCGCAGAACAGAAGCACTGCAGATGTCCTTGGCCAGCTATGTTTTGCATTCCTTTCAGCCTCCGTTTTGTTCTCCCAATCGACATTCTGATCCTGACCTTGACAAAATTGACATAATTGCATCGCGCTCAAGGTTTGCAACTTGCAAACCCGAGACAGCCCTCGGTTTCTCATGCGCAGTGACCCAGAACTCCTAGCGCTTCCCCGGCAAATGTACCCGGCAGATTTTATTTTCTGAAGCTGCTTGGTGACAGGCAGACACTGCGAAGAGCTTTGAATGAGACAAATCTGGTAAAAATACAAACAGTCCTTTCCCCTTTTGGGCTGAAATGGATCCATTCTTTGATTACTGAAAGCTGCCAGAATAGCTGGAAGATATACAGGGGAAAGAAACTTAAAACAGTCTGCAGGATATGAATCAAGCCAGATGGAAACATTCCTTTGAAACACGAGAGTAGAGATCATTGGGAAATGGTTTGAGCAATTAATTGGCTGGTTTTGCTCACACTGCGTGTATAAACTACCTCTCTCCCCTTTGCATATTCGTGATAATCCTGCAAAATGGATCAGGCTGAGTGCATGATTGGTATAAAGTTACCCCGGGAGATTCATTGCTCCTTGGAGATTGACCCCTAAATCTAGCCATTGTCCATCATGCAATTCTGGCCCCCCTCACAAGTGCTTTCAAATGTCTGATGGAATGTGAAATGATTTCCTTTCTATTTCACAATGAACAGTGGGGGGGGGGGCAACTAATAATTTATCTCCCGTCCTCCACTACTGCACCCATCCTGTGGTTTATCTTCATTCTATTCCAGGGGTTCCCAGCCTTTTCAAGCCAGGGCTCGGGTCATGCTCTCTCAGTCAGCTTTGAGGGCCAGACGGCCATTTTGCCTTGCCTGCATGGTGGGGTGGTGGTGGCCACTTTGCCCCAACAGCTTCAAAGGGGTGGCCATTTGGTTTCTCGAATGCCCTTGGAGGGATGGGGTGCTACATGAAATGGCACCATGGGCTGGATCCAGCCTTAGTTTGGGAACCCTTGAGATTATGCCTTCTCCCATGATCGGACTCTGAAACCATGGCAGTAATTTCCAAAGCCAGACTTAATTAGGACAATCTTCTGGGGTTTTCTCCTCTCCTGCAGGGAAAGGAACAGGTGGGGAATGGGGCAGAGTTGGCCCTGAATTCGATGACATACCACATGGCCGGCAAGTACACATGCCAGGCCTCTGTGCCCAGCCTCCCTGGATTGCAACGGGAAGAGATCGTCCAGGTTATTGTAGAAGGTACGGTGAGCAACGCTCAAAGGAAGTGACAAGGCAGGAAGAAAGATTGGGTGGAGGAAAGAGTCATGGCAGTTTAGGGTTAATATTGCTCTATGCTGGCTTTTTAGAGCATGGTTGTCCAGAAAAGGGGCCATGGTGGCATAGTGGTAAAGATGCTCAGCTTGATGACTGGAAGGTTGGCTGGTCAACAGCTCAAGACCTGAGTGCTGTGTGACAGAGTGAGTGCCTGTTGTCCATCCCAGCTCCTGCCAACCTTGCAGTTCGAAAGCAAGCAATTGAAGTAGATAAATAGCTAGTGCTTCAGCGGGAAAGGTAACAGCCTTCTGTGAGCTTTGGCATTTATTTATTTATTTATTACATTTCTATCTCACTCAAGTCTTGCCTGCCACATGATTATGGAAACATCTGCAGATGCAGACAATGCTGACTCTTTGGCTGTTAATGGAGATGAGCACCAAACTTTAGAGTCAGATTCACAGCCCCGTCCAATAAACCTCAAACTTTTCCCTCGCTCTAGGTATCCTCTCACAAGCACCATAGCATTTCTGCTAGTTAGGAAACTGAGTTCAAATCTTGTGCAATGAGCTAGCGAAACGTATGGTGCAGCCAAAATAAAGAGATGCTCATGTGCTTTGTGAAAGGCATGCTATGGCATCTCCGTCTCTCTTGGTGCACGATTTTAAGAGGCTTGGGACCATGGCATGTTGCTGGTTGTAATGTCCCGATTGCCCCCCGTAACCAGGGAAGCCGGAGATGGAACGGCGCCATTCCAAGAGTCCTTTCCACACCTTGGGCGAGAAGGTGACGCTCACCTGTGCTGCCTTTGGCCATCCTGAACCGGAGATCCAGTGGAGCGTACCTGGAGAGGAGGTGAGTCCAAAGATGAGCTACATCAAGGAAGCAAAAGTGGTTGATTGGGTGCCCCTGTTTTTTTTCACCTGCCCCTCGTTGTTTTACAGCTGCCTCCTATGTATCACTTGAGGCTCAAAGTGCAAACATAGAAAGGAACAGCCTTTAAATTAGAGAAGGATGGGATGCTTTTTGGCTTTCCTATTCCTTACCCCTGCCCTGCATCAGTGATTCATTTCGTGAAGGAAAAGGTAGCATTTCTTTGGAAAGGGCTTTTTTATTTATTTGCTTTCTGTTTGGGCAGTTTTGCCCCTGGTGAAAGCACCGTGGAAACAGGTTACAGCAGGGGTTCCTGTCCAGCTTAGATACTTCCGCCCATTTGGGAAGCATTCGAGCCTCTGAAATATTTTGCTGGCTTTATTTGTGTATCAGTTTGTGCATTGTATGTTTAGTCAGGCGCTCTACACTTGTCGGCTTACCGAACGCATCACTGTAAAAGTAAAATTGTGTATTTAAGTCATCTTTTAGAAGGCAACTCACGTGTCAAGGCTCACAGGGAGCAATGCCAGAGTCTTTGGTCGGTGATGTTGGCCAATTTTCCTCTCTGTTTCTCTGCCGCTTCTTTCCTTCCACAGCCTAGACAAATGGATGTTAGTGTGATCCAAGTGCAAAGTTTTGCATCTAAAGAAAAAACCCAGATGCACAGTTACGAGACGGAGGATATTTGGCTCAGTAATACTACAAGTGAGAAGGGTCTTCAAGTTGTTGTAGCTCAGGGGTGTCCAAACTATGGCCCATGGGCCGTATCAGGCCCCCAACACAAATTTATATGCTTTGTTATTTATGTAAGCCGCCCTGAGTTGTATTTGCCGAAGTGGGTGGCATACGAATATAAATATTATTATTATTATTATTCATCTAGCCCCTTCGCCCTCACCGCTACCGAGAGTGAATTGGGACTCGCCTGCCAATGCGCATGTGCATCCGGAACCACTTCCGGGAGTGGCAAAACAACGTCCAAAAGTGGTGGGGATGCATTCAGCATGTGGGGAGACGTCCGGAACCACTTCCGGGAATGGCAAAACCATTTCCAGAAGTGGCGGGGATGCATTTGCACATGCGCAGAGGTGTCTGGAACCACTTCCAGAAGTGGTTCCTGAGATACATGTACAAACATGCCCACTTCTGGGGCATGGTCATGCCCACCCAGATATTCCAGGGACCTGGTCAGGCTCCCAGTGCAAAAAGTTTGGGCATCCCTCTTGTAGATCAGATGTTAAATATGAGTCAACGGTGTGGCATGGCTACATGGAAGGTTAACACTGTTTTTGGCTGAATTAACAGAAATATAGTTTCTAAAACCCACGGGGTACTATTCGTTCCCCTCTATTTGGGCTGCTTAGATCACATCTAGAGTACTGTGTCTAGTTCTGGGCACCACAGTTTAAGAACGATGCAAACAAACCAGAACAGGTGAAGAGAAGGGTAACAAGGTTGATCATGTTTACCATTGAGAAAAAGAGATGCGGAGGGGATATGATGATAGCACTCTTCAAACACCTGAAAGATGGTCATAAAGAGGGAGGGGAGGATCTGTTCTTGGTCATCTCACAGTACAGGACACATAATAATGGGCTCAGACTACAGGAAGCCAGATATAGGCTGAATATCAGAATAAAATTTCTTCACGGTTCGAATAGTACGACAATGGGACCTCGAGAGGTGGTGAGAGCTCCATCACTGGAAGCATTCAAGAGAGAATTGGACAGCATATCTCGGATCTGATCTGATTTGGATTCCTGTATTGAGCAGGAGTGGTGGGACCTGATGGCCCAAAAGGACCCTTCCATCTCAGTGATTCTGTGATTCATGGAACAGCTTCAGATGCTCAGAATTAGAAGACTTTCATGGAGGGAGAGGTAGATGTCAAACGTAGTCAAGAGCATTCGGTTTAGATGCATGTCACTCTTTTCTTATTCTGCCTCTTAGCATCCTGGAAGGTCCTCGGCAAACAGAGCCCTCTCTGAATTAACAGTGGAGGTCACCCCCAAACTGGTTGAGACGGGAGTTCAGTGCTCAGCAAAAAACAAGTATGGCTCAGATGAACAGCAATTCCAGTTCGAGATCGGTGAGTGGTTGCGGAAAGGCAGCCTTTTGCCCCTTTGCCCTTATGGGCAGTGTTTTGCTCACCCATGGTTAACAAGCCAAGATCTGTGGACCTTTGGCAAGAAGGGGGAAGCCAAACAGTGTAAGGCAGCCAAAACATTGTGAGTTCAATCCTGATGAGGAAGCAAGGTTGACTCAGCCTTGTCCATCCTTTGGTGGTCGGTAAAATGAGTACCCAGGATGTTGGGGGCAAAATGCTAGTTAACTGGTGAACTGCCCAGAGAGTTGTCGGTCGGTCGGTCCAAAATTGTAGCACCGGCTGTGAACTGTCCTAGGTACTCTTCTAGTACAGTGATGGAGAAAGGGTTTGGGGTTCAGGGATATAAGTGTACCATGGCAAAAATACACCATAAATCTATCCTAACAGACCTATCTCTCCCTATAGTTCCCCCAACCACATCTTCCTCCCTGGTGCCAGCAGGTAAGTTGTTCCTGCCTTCCTGCCTGCCTTCTTTCCCTGCCCCACACCTGTCCTTAGACCTCTCACGCTGCTAATATGGTTGGGTGTAAACATGTGGGGCAAACTCAACAGGACGGACTTTGCTGTTGTCCCATATCAGGGGAACTCTAACCACTAATTCCCCCTCCCCCCTCTTTTGCATGCTGCCTAAGGAAACCCTGAACTCCGAACAGGTGGGTGTGAGGGCAAGAAGAGGTTCCCCCAATCCCCTCTCAAAAATAATTCAGTTGGAGGGTGGAAAGGGGAGAAAGAACATTTTGGGTGGCCTTTATTCCCATCATTTCCAAGCCTGCCTTTTGATATATTAGAGGCAGCAGGAAACTATGAAGAGGAGAGAGATGCATCCCATAGAACTGGGGTCTTCAGACTTGACTCTCTGGATGTTCCTGGACGCGAATTCCCAGAATTCCTGATCAGCTGACTTGGGCTTCTGGGAATTGAAGTCCAAGAACACCTGGAGAGCCGCCTTTGAGGAACCCTGCCATAGGATCGCACTTTTCAGCAAAGAATGAATTGTACTAATTTCCCAGGTGGACTTCTTGGGTCCCCTCTTCACCGATCATAAGTGCCCCACCCCGGCCCCACAGAATGGTCTAGGGAGAGATCGTGGTCATGGTGATCACCACCCATGTTTCACGTGTGTCTTTCCTCCCCACAGTGGACGGGGAAGAGACCCAAGGCGGGAGCACGGTAGCGGTCATTGCGGTGTGTGTCTGTGTCCTCCTCCTCCTGCTCATCGTGGGCTTCTTCTACTTCATGCAACGCCGTGGGCAGCTGCCTTGTGGTGGCGGTGAGAAGAGATCTCTGTGAGTTGGCTCTTATTGGGGGGGGGGAGTGTGTATGTGTATGTGTTTTGGCCCACCCCACACGGGAAAGCAGACTGGCTGGCAGTCACTGCATAAGGAGTAAGGACAAGAGGCAGAGTCTTACTAGAGTCAGAAGGATAAGGTAGAGTTGTTAGTCAGGAAGAGACGAGTTCAGAAGCCGGTCGTTGGAGAACTGAGACAGAAGGTTGATCCAGAAGATTAGTCGCCTTTCCATGCAGTGGGTCCAGGGTCAGCAAGCAGGCAAGAGGTACAGGTCAGAGTTGCGTGGAGTCAGCAAGAACACAGATTGCTCCGACAAGGCTTCTGCAGATGGCATGCATGTCTGCTTAAGAAGGTTCAGGCTCAAGGCTCACAGCTGGGTGTGGTCTCTGCAAATGAGTCCTTGCCTTTCTTCTTTGCACGTGCAGCTGATTCCTCAGCTGCATCCTGCATCTTTGCTGATGTGCTCAACCCTGCCTCCTCTTCACTGACACTTGGTGCCTCAGCACCAGCTGGCTGTGCTCCTGCTAGCAGATAGTCTTCCTCACTGGACCCAGGTTCTAGGGGCAGGAAGTCTTATTGTATATACCTGAAACCATGGATAAAAAAGAACCCTATATGTTATATTGCAGACAGTGGCCTCTAGTGGACAGCTCTGGTCATGTGCCATAGAAATATATATGTGCACGTGTTCCAGCCTCTAGTCCTGCCTGCCACATGACCACGGAAACATCTGCAGACACAGATGGCACTGGCTGTTTGGCTGTAAATGCAGATGAGTGTTTCGTGCAGGTCTTTGAAGGTGTTGAGCTGTAAAATGGGTTGATTTGTCAGGAATTGTGCCAGAGATTGGGTGAATAAATGAGAACTCCTGGTATGCTCAGATGCCTGTGACCTCCCTTCCTCTGCCAGGACTCCGAAGGAAGGGAATCCTGACGACACGGTAGTGGAAATGAAGGCGGACAGGCGGAACGAACAGGCGGAGCTGCTCAGTCACAGAGGTGTTGGCGGCGGAGGGAGTGGAACGAATGAGGTGAGGAGTTTGCAGGGAGAAAAATCGGCCATGCCCCTTCCCAACACAGCCCTATGGAGCTTCAGAGCTGGGGAGAAAGGCAAAGGAAGAGGGCTGGTTTGGGACTCCAAAACCTCCCAGCTGGCATGGACAGCTGCTGTGCTTGTTGCAGGATGATGGGATTTGTAGCCCAAGAAAAGGAGACTGCAGTGGCTTAGTGGTTAAGATACTAAGCTTGACGACTGGAAGGTCAGCAGGTCAGCAGTTCGAGACCTGAGTACTGCAGGATGGAGTGAGCTTCTGTCTCTGTCCCAGCTCCTGGCCCCCTGGCAGTTCAAAAGCAATACATTGCAAGTAGATAAACAGGGACCACTTCACTGTATTTTGATGTCTAGTCCTGCCTGCCACATGACCACAGAAAGGTTTGCAGATGCAGACAGCACTGGTTCTTTGGCCATAAATGGAGATGAACACCTTCACTGAGAGTTGGATATGACTAGCTTCCGAGCAAGGGCGACCGTTACCTTTACCTAGTCAGAGAAAGTGGTGATAAACGTCTTTCCTGATCAAAGAGTCCTGGTAGTGCAGTGATTAAACTCCTGCAACCAAAAGGTTGTGAGTTTAATCCTGGCCAGGATTCAAGGTTGACTCAGCCTTCCAGCCTTCCAATGTTGGTAAAATGAGAACCCAGCATGTCGGGGGCAAGGTGCTAATTAACTTGTGAACCACCCAGAGAGTGCACTAAATGCTATGGGGTGGTATAGAAGTGTGATGACTTTTCTTTTGGTTTTGAGCTCTGCTTAATATGAGATCATTACAGGGGGAGGGGGGGGGAGATGCTTATTCACAAAGAGGTTCTGAAGGTCTAGAACAGGGGGTTCCCAACTTAAGGCCAGTGGGCCAGATGTGGCCCATGGTGCCATTTCATGTGTCCCCACCACCACTCCAAGGGCATTTGAGAAACAAAATTGGCCACCCCCTTGAAGCTGTTGGGACAAAATGGCCACCCCCATCGTGCAGACAAGGCAAAATGGCTGTCTGGCCCTCGAAGCTGGCTGAGGGAGCATGACCCGGGCCCTGGCTTGAAACGGTTGGGAAGCCCTGGTCTAGGAAGAAAGAGGATAGAGCAGGGATGGAAGAAGTCTAGCTTATCACTCCTTTTCCTTTTAAAATTTTTCTTGTTTTAAACCCTGCTTCCCTGCAGTGCTGAGAGCCAACCTGGAGTTGCTTCATTCCAGAGGAAACCTCCCCGGCACCTTTCGACGCACCACGGCTGAAGAGGAATGCTCAGGCTGGCCTGTGCCATGCTGGGGGGAACGGTCCCTTTCTTTTCTTTCCATGCCGGGCAGGGAGCATCTGTCCCAACGAGACTCTGGTGACGGGAGGAGGGAGGGCGAGGTGTGGTTTGGGGCGGCGTCCTCCCTTCCTCCTTTGCAAAAGCGCCTGATCTTTCTTATTTTGTTTTCTATAAAAAAAGAAACTGACAGATGCCCAGACTCATTGCAAACCCACTGTGTCTCTGCGCATGAACTGGCCCACGCGTGCACTTAACGTCGGTAACATTCGCACACTGCCATGCAAGGAAATCCATAGGAGTATCTGGCCCATCCATTTCTTTTTAAAAAATTAATTTTTTTGTAGCTGTTTTCGCCACGTTTGCTAATCTCTTCTGGTCTGGATGGAGCCACCTTTTGTCATTCTTTTTGCCACTTAGTCGTTTTGTGGCGATCCCAGCGCGCCACAGGCGACCGAGTGCCTGTCCTCTACTTCACACCCGTGCAAAGTCGTGTGTGTGTGTGTGCACCGCCATTCTGATAAACATGTATTTCATATGTCCATAACCTCAAAGCGTGCTTAAAGGTAGTCTCATGCACTGGATGGGTGTGCACACAGTTGCACGAATTACACATTTGTTCACAACACACCTAAGAGTGTGAAGAATGAATGTGTCTTTTTCTGCCCACGTGCACAGTAACGTGCCTGTAACGTATCCACACAAGCCACTGTCGTAAAGATATGTGCCTCTACAAATGTACACTATCCTATGAACATCTGTTCTCCATGTATAGCTCCATTTCATGACCATTCGCACATCTGCTCTTCTCTTGTGGTTTGAAAGGAACTATTGTTTGTAAATCTTACTACAATGGGTACTTTTTTGCTGTAGCCAAATCCTTGCTATGCCTCTTATCTGTGTAAGTCTGCTGCCTCATTGGGTTTCCGGGGTTTGGATTGCTTCTCTGCAACTAGTTTGATCTGCCGCAGTGAGCAATGGGCTGAAATTGAGCACAGTGTTCAAGTTGTTGACGGGTGACAATCGATCTCCTGTTAAAGGCATAAGAACAGGCTTAGGCTGGTTTATGTGTAGATACAGGTGTGTGTTTTCTCCCCTAGGTCAGTTGGCAACCTATAACACACATCCCCCCCTCCACCCATAACAGTTTAGTGCTGTGTGCACCAGGTGGCCACCATAACGCTTAATCAATGGACAGATTCCTAGACTTATCGGGTAAGAAGCACAGCAAAAATGACGTGGCACCTTAAAGAACAACTGCTATATTTTAGGGTGAGCTTTCGTGGGTCAAGTGCACTTCCTCGGACACCAGAGATTCCCAATCTTATTACACTGCATCACAAAAAAATAAATATTGTCTGCTACTTGGTCTAATCCACGTGTCCTATACTAAATCAAGTGTGCTGGATCCAAATCTGAAGTCCGATTCTGCCTAGGACGTCAGGATCTCAAGTTAGGATCTTGGTTAGTTTCTTGAGTTTATCACTCAGGGTATATTTGCCACAAATTTCACCAAAAATTGTCCAGTTTATTTACACAGCTGCGCCTACTCATCTTTAGCTCAAAGCAGACTCACTATGGCCTAGCTGTACTATCCAATAAGATGGTTTCACACTAGAGACAAGCCATTGGTCCATCTCGCCTTATATAACTATTCCTGACGTCAGCTCACTGACTTGCCCTGACCTGTCTGGCCACTGCTGGAGCATGCATGCCACCAGGGGATGTGATTCAGCTGAGGCAGCAGCAGGCATAGTGGTAACTGCAACTGTTATAATGTTCCCATGTAAAAATAAACGACCCAATTACTGACCATTTGAACAGCTATAGCACATCTTAAAATCTGTATGTGATAGGCAAATTCTGAGTTCAGATTTGGAATCCGCACACTCGATATCATCTAAATCACATGTGTTATTCCCAGTAGCAAAGTCGTTGTTGTGCAGTGTTATCTACCTGGCATAAGGCTTGTATGGGTATGTGCTTCCCTCTCTTTGCATCCATCTGTCCAATCTTTCCTCCCAAACCGAACCCGAAATGTTACACCACACCTAGAAACACTCCTTGTCTTTGAGATGCAGCCAGCCTCTGGATGGCATGCCAGTTGCCTCTTCTCATGCCCTGTCCGGATTGGCCAATGGTCGGCCACTGTGTTAACACAATGCTGGACTCTAGAGTTCTATAGTCTAATCCAGATGTGCTCCTTGGAACGTCACACTAGAATCTTGACCACCCTCTTGAGGTCATGAGATGCTGGTTCCAGTTCCCTTCGGGTGGTTTGACCCTCACCACTGACCTGTCTTGTTTTTCCACTGTAATTTTTGTTCTCTGGTAGCACAGCAGCTAACGTCATGAGTTCAGTCCTGACCAGGGCTCAGAGCTGACTAAGCCTTCAATCTTTCCGAGGTCACTCTATCAGGTTCTTCTTCATGGTCTCTGTGAGTCCACATGAATAGGTTTACTGCAGTAATCCCATTTGTGTGGATTCACAGGGGACCACAAAGTAGAAGAACAGTTACAGGAAAGCCATCTGTCATTGTAGATCCCTGGTGACAGAGTGGTTAAACTGCTGTACTGCAGCCAGAATGCTGTGAGTTCGATCCTGACCAGGACTCAAGGTTGACTCAACCTTCCATTCTTCCGATGTCAGTAAAATGAGTACCCAGCATCTTAATGGGGGCAAAATGCTTATTAACTTGTGAACCGCCCAGAGAGTGCACTAAATGCTGTGGGGTGGTATAGAAGTGTAATTGCTATGGCTATCTCAACCAGGTAAACTTTTACATGAGGTTCTAGTCTTCCTCTACTTCCCGAGACTCTGTGGTGTGGCATCTTTTCTCTCTTGCACTTGTCTTGTCCAGACACTGGCTTTTGGGGTGGGGGAGCTGGGGGCTTTATTTTAAAAAACAAAGTGTTGTATATATTTAATAGTTTTGCATCTTCGAAATCAAGAGCGAGTGTGGAGCTATGGCAGAATTGGGGGCCAGTGCCACTGAAGGATGGAGATGAGCGCTGAATACTGTCCTGAGAATACAATGCAGTGGCTTTTATCTGCCTTCTGCATCGCAGGATGACACCCATAGTACCACTGATTCAGTTCCGTGAGTCACTTTTGCCATGCAAAACACTCAGCCCTGCAGTGGCTCAGTGGTTAAGAAGCTTGCCTTGTTTGCTGGAAGGCTGGCAAGTCGGCAGTTTGAGACCCGGGTACTCCATGACAAATTGAATGCCTGTCTCTGTCCCAGCTCCTGCCAACCTAGCAGTTTGAAAGCAAGAAATTTTGAGTAGATAGATAGGGGCCACTGCAACGGGAAAAGATCTTGGGGACATGAAAGGAGCCTCATTCGGGCGTCCCCTGAGCAGAGTTCCTCCAGCAAAAATCCTTTCAACCCAGAGTAATTTCTGGCATGAAATTATTATTATTAGCCCCAGGCCAGGATGGATGAAGCTGCTGCCCTCCATCCAAGAGGGATTCAAGTGGCATGTACTGTATATCCCCCTCCCCTTTCCCCATAGGAACAGAGCAGGGCCTGCCTTACACATCTCCCTGGCCCAAACTCTTCTAAAACTCTTGATCTCTAGCTTAGAACTTGGAAAATTTGCTTTTTGAAAGGGGAGGGGTGCAGAAAGCACCTTTAATCCCACATCCATGGCCCATTAGGGCTGTGAGATACAGAGAGTCGATCATTTTGAAAAAAGTAACTTTTCCAACCCCTGTTCCTGCCCCTTTCTGTTTCTACGGCTGTTTGCCGGTGCTGTGAGCTGATGCTTCAGTTTTGGACCTCCTGCATCGGTGATTTGAGCCCTGGTGATGCAGTGGCTAAACTTCTGTACTGAAACAGAAAGGTTGTGAGTTGGATCCTAACCAGGACTCAAGGTTGACTCCGTCTTCCAGCCTCCCAGGGTTGGTAAAATGAGGACCCAGCATGTTGGGGGCAAAATGCTAATTGTGAACCACCCAGAGAGTGCACTAAGCACTATGGGGTGATATATAAGTGTGATTGCTTTGCTTTCATTGGACTCGATGAAATCTGGGAACATCTTCCCTGTCTATTGTTTACTGTCCCCCTCACTCCCCAGACCAAGCCACTGTTAAAGGCACTGGAGCTGATCATTTGGCAACCCTAGCCATTTGGCATTTCCTATCTAGCACCTCCTCCCCCAACGCCAAACGCCATAGCTTCACACATCTCCCCTCAAATGTGCCTCTCACCTGCTGATCATGCCTGGGTTACAATGTACATTAGCAATTAAAAATATTATAAAAGTGTTTGGCTGTGGCATTTTCTTTTGATTTCTCCTTAGACTGTTCCCTGCAGACAGTAATGTTCAACCACACCACTCTTTGCATATACCCTTCCCCTCAATTTTCTCTGACGGGAGACTATTTAGAGCCCATCCAAGTGTTAAAAGATAACTAACCTCCCACCATTTGGCAGTTAATTTTATAGACATTCAGCCTTCCTTCCTCCTGGAAAGGAAACTTCAGCTCAGAGCTGAGGAGGGAAGAGGTGGGTGAGTTTATTGCAATTGTGTTCCAAAGTATTTCGATTTTTTTGGCTTTGCTTAAAACAGCAACTCTTTAGTAGTAGGTTGGCTTCCATCTTGCACAGAAGTCGGTTTCTCATGGCCCACGGTTGGGTTATTAAATCCACAAAGCCGGAAGTACAGCTTAGAGATCTCGCAACAGTTGGTAGACTAACAAGTTGTTCTCAACTTAGGATACTTTATTAAAATGTTGTGAGTTCAGTCCTGACGGGGAAACAAGGTTGACTCAGCCTTTCATCCTTTCCGTCTCCGTCCCAGCTCCTGGCAACTTAGCAGTTCAGTGGGAAAGGTAACATCATGCTGTGCACTCTGGTGTCTAGTCATGCCTGCCACATGTCCACGGAGATGTCTGCAGATGCAGTCAGCTCTGGCTTTTTGGCTAGAAACAGAGATGAACACCAAACCCTAGAGTCAGGTATGACTGGCTTTTGAGCAAGGGGAACCTTTACCTTTATATAAGAGTAATTGCTATTAATTTCCCATGAAGGGCAGCCAAAGGTTCAATTCTTGTTTTTGTGCTTCCAAGGAAGGACGTGTGTGAGCCGTTTTTATATGTCTCCCCTGTGCAAAAACCTTGGTATGATGATGAAGATTACACTCTTTATTTGGGTTGGTGGGTGAAAGATGCTGTTGGTTGCTTCACCTTGGGGCAGCCCAGCATCTTATACAATGGTCCTGAACAGGGGCAGACGGGTAAGCTAGCTAGGCTTATTAAGGCTCAGACTGGTGCATCCAGTTCTCTGACGTGTGTTCTTAGGTTTTCGGTCTTTTTCCACTGTAGGAACCTGCAATCTTTGGAAGGTTCAGAAGTGGCTAATTAGAGCAGTTCCTTCCCGAGCCACTCATTAGTCACAACATCCTTTGTTTTCCTGTAGAAGACTCTCCCCACCCCTTTCCCTTTTAACTCATGCGAGTCCCTTCTTTTCTCATTCCTCCCAAATCAGCCATGACAAACCTTGGCACTCCAGGTGTCCTTGGACTTCAATTCCCAGAAGCCCAAGTCTCTGTGAATCCACACAAATGGGTTTACTGCATGTACCTGTGGATTCACAGAGACTTGGGCATTGGGGAAATGAAGTCCAAGAACACCTGGAGTCAACCCATATGTGTGGAGTCACAGAGACTTGCTCTTCTGGGAATCAAAGTCCAATAGCACCTGGAGTCAACCCATTCATTGGTTTCACAGAGATTTGGGCTTCTGGGAATTGACATCCAAGAACACCTGGAGTGCCAAGCTTTGCCATCAAGGAAGTAATCAGGATTGGCTCCACCGACTGATCCCTGTACTCCTCTTTCTTAACTGGATGTGTTACCTCATGATTCAGGATCAGGACAGCAGCGGGATTATGTGGCTCCCTAGGCTGTGGAATATTTCAACCTGTTGATTTGGAGAGGCTGCAGAAGCAGGGAATTGTAGGGTCAAAAGGAACCTTAGAGATCATCTAGACCAAGGGTCCTCAAACTTAGCTCTCAGTTCCCAGAAGCTCTGATCAACAGGTGTGCTGACTTGGGCTTCTAAGAATTGAATTCCAAGAACTACCTGGAGAGGCAAGTTTGAGAAACCCAGATCTAGACAAACTTTTGTCCAGGCAGGAAATCTAGACCAAAAGCCCCCTGAGCACATGGTCATCTGACCTCTGCTTCAAAGCAAAGCCACTTTCCACAGTCAACTTTTATATCGTGCAGCTGCAATTACCCTCTGAAAAATGTTTAATCAGAATTTCTCTATCTATCTATCTATCTATCAGGTTTCCATACCACCTATCTGGGATATTTTCCCACTCTGGGTGGTATACAATAGTTTAAACCAGAAATAGTTTGAAACCTGAGCACTGCATGATGCACCAAACCCTAGGGTCGGATATGACTGGCTTTTGAGCAAGGGCGACCTTTACCTTACACATGTGAATGTATATGGGTAATCTGTCTAAACATAGCTTTGAAGCTTGGCAGAGAGAAATATGAGAGTCGTAGAGGCCAAGTATCCTAAGCATAGAGTCACTGAGGGAGAAAGCATCATTCAACTGTGGGGAAAAGGCCGCACTTGAAAAACCCTTGGCGTGTAAAAGAGGAGCTCAAATCTGAAACATTCTTTGTGTATTACAATTTCCTAACAATCATCAGGGGAGCTGGATCTTTGTAAATAATGTAGGAACATTTATGATGTTGGTTTTACAGCGTTCAATAATGCAGCGTGTGTAATCTGCAATATGAAACCTTATATGCAATGCTTCTTTTTTTCCATTTTAAAAGACAGTCATCTTCTGCCAGTAAATGAGCATATATGCAAGCTTCTGTATCAGACAGAGCTCCTTCCTGGCAGGAAGAAATGAGGTGTTTGCAGCTGTGTCTTTGAGGTCACTGGTACATTCCCCCCCCCCAAAGGAGGGGCACACAGTGATTTGCATAAAATTAAATGAGCTAATTTAAATGTTGAATGTCAAGTTAGAAATAGTGCTTGGAACGGTTATAGAATTATCACGCATGTCATTCCAGTGGAGAGACCTGTGTGGCTGCTGAATCCACTCACTGTACAGATGTTTTCTGTGGTCCAGATGTTTTCTGTGGATGGGTAAATTCAGGCTCCATACTCTCCTGTTTTAATAACTCTTTTTATTTTCTCTGTTTTTTATTTACCATATATACTCGACTATAAGTCATCCCTAATATAAGTCGAGGTACCTATTTTGGACCTCTAAAATTAGGAAAAATAGATTGACCCAAGTATAAGTCAGGGTGGAAAATGCAGCAGCTGCTAGTGAGTTTCAGTAATTAAAATACATGAAAATACGGTAAAATTAATTAATTTAGACATTTGTGTGGGTATGTTTTTGAGTTTTTACAGTTGGGTTAGTGCTTTTTTAAAATGTATGTTTGAATTTGCACCACTTCATTTTGGGACCCTCAGGGTCTTTGATATATACAGTATACAAAAAAAGATGAAATAAAAAAACATGTGCAAAAAGTTGAACAACACAAGACAACATACACAATACAATTATGTTGAACCCTTGGGACCATTTTGAGATCTAATCAATGTTTCTTTCATTTTATGGTGTCCCATTTCCATTTCCACTGACTCTTGTCAAAAAATGCACAGCCCTTTCTTAATACAAACACACTGATGGCTATATTTCAAACTTCTTCTTTATAGCATTCATTTAGTTGAAAATTATGCTTTACTTTCCAATTTCTTGCTGCCTGCCATTAACCTTGCCATTGTTACTAAACCTAAGATGAATTCTTTCGTTATCCAATTCCATTGCTCTTTGTCAAATATTGATATCCATTGCCTCTATATTTGACTTCACGATTTTATTTCTTTCAAAGCCGACTGCCAAAATTTCAATACAATCTCACATTCCGGACACAGATGAAAATAGGTACTTACTTAATTAGTTTGGAGACTGGATTTAACTCCAGTGGAATTGAAACAAATAGGATTTAACTCCAGTGGAATTGAAACAAATAGGGTAATTATTCTAAGTTGTGTTGTAAAGGATGCCAGCTCGTTTAAAAAGAATGAGGTTTGATCAGCCCTTAACATGAGGTGTGTGTGTGATGTTCCAAAAGGATGCTTATGCCCTTGGCAGCCATTCCAATGGGCCACTGTGAGATGGGTGGGAAAGAAAGGAAAGAAAGAGAGAGAGAGAGAGAGAAAGAAAGGGTGATGGGTGGGAAGAGGGGAAGGGAAATGAACTGGGAAGGGAAATGAACAGGCTGGATGGACTGTTGTCAGGGGCCAGATCTGGCCCATGGGCCATAGTTTGGGCATCCCTGCTGTAGATCAAAACCATCCCCTCACTCTCTCTTTCCCCTGATTCTTTTCATGCTGTCTATCCAGCATGAAATCACACAGCCAGTTGGACGATGACAACAACAACAACAAAAGCTACCATCTGGAAGCCTGCTAGAATAAATGATGGTGATAATGTGAAAGCAGAGCAGGGTGGATGAAGTCAAATGTGCAAAAGCATTCTGCTACCAAACATTACAGAGCATGACCTGCCTACCAGAAGAGATGAGATACTTAAAGTCACAGACTGGGAAGCCTCGGATGGATTACATTTCCCAGAATCCATCCCCACCCCAGGCAAAATGGCCAAGTTGGGAAGGGGGTCTGGAAATGGATTGATTTGAAAAAGCAACTCGTCTAAGAGCTACCCATGGGGATGCCTATCCTATAATATCCAGTAGTGTCCTTGTCAGCTGTGAGTAGAAGCCAAGAATGCATTTTTTCCCCTGAAGCAGGAAAAATGCCATTGGTGTGAATTTGTTTAAGGTGGATCCCAGCTTGCCATGAAATGACCTACACACTATGATCACGGAACCATCTCCTGCAGCACATATGAAATGAGACGTGCAGGATGTAATACTGGGACTGCAATGGACTGCCGCAGCCTTGAGGATATTATCAAGGTGCGCCTTCATAGCCAGTCCATCTGGCATGGCCTCTTCTGCCTCCATGACCATTGGGAATAAGCATTCCTCCTCCACTCATTTTGCCGTTGGGCCCCATGTGATGGTTTCCAGTGGCATTTCTTCCACTGAGAGGACCATCACCCTACCTAAAAGGGCTCCTCTGCCCATGAGCACTGAACCCTAGAGTCAGATATGACAGGCTTTCAAGCAAGATCAACCTTTACCTTTTCCTTATGTGTAAAACAGGATCTAATCTGGTATGAAAAGAGAAGCCAGGAAATCCACTGACCAGTTCCTGTTGACAGGGAACTGGGAAATTAAATTACACAAGCCACCAAAAAGGTACAGATATGAACTGGGGGGGGGATTATTCCCCATATAGCCCCTCCAATCCTTATTGCAAGATGCACTTACGAAAGAGCAGGCACATCAGTGTATTGAGAGCGAGAGAAACGTTTCCTAATGGTTAGGGCAGCTGTCAGCTGGGCTTACTGTCTAGAAAGGCTGTAGCGGAAGGAACAGTGGATTTCCTTCCCCTTGGGGCTGGCTTGCATCGCCTAGCAACTGGGGAGTGTACATGGTGCACTGGTCTACTTGCGCATGGGCTGCACCGTGGGACTTTTGGGCGTGTGGCATGGTTTGCACAAAGGGGGGAAATGGGAATGGATTTTTTCCTTCATGACTTCAACGTGCCGTGGGCAGGGAGTAACATCTAGAACTGCCAGCCTGAAGTCTGTTCCCTGATGCCAAAGAGAGCTTGCAAAAGTTACATTTTCGGAACTACAGATCCCAGGAAGGGTAGCCCATCTCCTCCCCCCCCCCAAAAAAAAAGTAAGATACTGCATGGGTGCAGAGAATTAGGAATTGCAGCTTACTGAAGAAGTGAACTGTTATGACTTAGTGGTTAAGAGGCTGAACTCGACAACCGGAAGGTCGGCAGGTCAGCAATCCAAGACCCAAGTCCTGCACGATGCATACGCGCAAGTAAACCCATTTGTGTGGATTCACAGGGACACTAAACCACTGCAGTCCCCAAGATGAGATGTTCACAATTATGGAAGAAGAGGGTCTTTAATCACACACACCTCCCATGCACATATGTGTCTCTGTTTCTGGTGCCGATATAATAGATTGCATTATCATGCAAGCCGTGACATTTAAAAAGGAGAGGGCCAAAATATCATCACTACGGTGCCTAGCTGAGTCTCAGTCTCGGTCCCCGATTTCTTAAAACCAAATGCAAGAATTCAACAAGCTTGGCAGCATTCAAGACATTTAAGCGGAGCATCTTTCTTTCTACCGGAGCCAGGAAGACACAACGCGATAATGTTTTGTCAACATGCACAACCACGCCGCTCTCTAAGTATGTTAAGCCAAGCTGTGATATCTGTGGTGAGGAGCTGGCGTTTTCTTGAAATGAGTGCTTTCTTCATCATCAAGAGACATCTGGCCATTTTCCATGCCTTGGAGCATAAGCCTGACCTCCAGAAAAGCATATGGGAAGAGGTCTCACCCAGTAGGCATTACAGCCCCATAAACACCCCCTTTTAATAGCATGCCCCCCCTCTCTGCTATTACTCTGACTCCCTGTGGCAGCCAGCCAGCTGTTTTGGAGATGCTCCTAAAGCAGGAAGACTAAAGACCAATAATACATCCCTGCTGCCTGTCTGTACCATCTGGTATTTCTAGATATACTGTCCCTGGCTATGGATGCTCCATTTGAAGGTCAGTCAGAGGTTATAAGTTCTGAAGACTAGGTAAAGGTAAAGGTCACTGTTGCTGGAAAGCCAGTCATATCCAACTCTAGGGTTCAGTACTCATCTCTGTTTATGGCAGGAGAAAAAGGAGAGAGGCAATGAGGCAGGTTGATTTAATGGACTCTGAAAAATAAAACGAGCATCTGCCAAATGAAGCAAAAGCTTTTCATTATGGGCTCATGAAAGAAATGAGCCTCAAAACCTGCTGCTCTCATGAGGAAACGTCCCATTGGGAGAAGACAATGGGATGCTAGGAGATACAGGAAGAGGCTCCTTGACAGCCTCTAGTGGAAAGGTAAGCTGTAAGACCTCTGAAGGAGCCAGATGTTAGGCTAGTTTAGTAAAGGTAGGTAAAGGTCAAGGTCACCCTTGTTTGAAAGCCATTCATATCTGACTCTAGGGTTCAGTGCTCATCTCTTTTTCAAAGCCAAGAAGCCAGTGCTGTCTGCATCTGCAGATGTTTTCATGGACATGTGGCAGGAATGACTCGACACTGGAGTGCCTGGAACGCTGCCTACCTTCCCACCGAAGCAGTCCCTATTTATCTACTTGCAATTTCTTGCTTTCAAACTGCTAGGTTGCCAGGAGCTGGGAGAGACTACGGGAGCAGCTCTCGGGTTTTGAATTGCTGACCTTCCAGTCATCAAGTTCAGCATCTTAACCACTAAGCCACTACAGTCCCTAATTCCCTTCATTCATAGGGCCACCATAATTTGGAGACAACTTGATGGCACATAAGAAGACCGACGAGCAAGAGGGAGGAAGCCCTAGTTGCTGTCTATTCAATTGGCCGCAGGGAGTTTTTAGCTATGGTCATTTGGACATCTGTGCTGAGGGTAAGAAGCACCCTTTATAGCTCATGGGTGGGGGGCTTCCTATACCCACCCCACCCCCAGTTCTGTCAGACCCCATCTTTCCCCCTCGTTGATTCTCCTCTGTGCTGTTTCCCCCTCTGGCAATGTTATCCCTCATTCACTTCCCCAAGCCCATCCACCCCTCATTTGACCAAGGAAGGCATATCAGAGTTGCCATGGGAACTGCCTCCTCCTCCTCTTCCAGTCTCCGGGCCTCCTGGACCGTATCCTATGGATGCTAGAAAGGGCAAAAAATTGTACCCAGCGGTAGCGAAAGACCCATTGGATGGAGCTGAATTCTTGACTGGGAGAGAATGCTAAATGGATGACTGTGACCCAAAATATACATGTTCTCATCTCCTTCTGTTTTGCAAGTTTCAGGGAAGGAGCTGTACAGTGGCAACCTTATATTTCAACCCTCTTTTCTTCCACCTGCACCATAAAGTAAAGGTCGCCCTTGCTCAAAGGCCAGTCATATCTGACTCTAGGGTTCAGTGCTCATCTCTGCTTGTAGCCAAAGAGCCAGCGCTGTCTGCATCTGTAGACATTTCCATGGACATGTGGTAGGTATGCCTTGACACCAGAGTGCACAGAATGCTATTTACCTTCCCACCAAAGTGGTACCTGTTTATCTACTTCCAATTCCTTGCTTTTGACTGCTAAGTTGGCAGGAGCTGGGACAGACGACGGGAGCTCATTCCATTGTGCAGTACTTGAGTCTCAAACTGCTGACCTGCCGACTGCCAGTTCAGCATCTTAACTACTTGAGCCACCGCAGCTCCTCTTCTGCCATATTCGAATCCAAATATTGGCGATCATCATAGCAATTAGCCATGTTGATGGTCCTGAGAATATAATGCAGTGGCATTCCATCTGTCTTCTGCGTTGCAACTTGACCCCCACACCACTGATCCAGTTCCACAAGTCACTTTCTGGTCCTGAACCCTCTTGGCACATAAAGTCCTCCTTAGCCCCAGGCCAGGATGAATGAAGCTGCTGTCTTCTATCAAGATGGATTCAAGAGGGATTTTAATTCAACCCAAAGGAGAGGAAATCTGAGTCCACTTTGGGAAGAGGAGGTTTACAGGCCTACGATTTTAACCCACAAGTCTGAAGTGGAAGCAATATTGGAATTGAAGTCACCTCAGCCATCACTTTGCAGACGCACACATTGCCCATCAACCGCTTTCTCCTGCTCTGCTTGCTTCCAGCTCTCGGTAAAGGGAAATTAGATGGGAAATGGAGCATGGCTAGAGCTGGCGGTGCCTGGAAGGGGGAATTTCTTTTAAAAGGACAACATGGGAAGCCAGAATGGGGAAAAGAGAGAGGGGCTATTTAACCCACATGCTAACTCAGCCCCAGATGGGGTGCTGAGCTGTGGTCTTGATGGAAGGAGGACGCTGAGCTGGGAAGTATTATCTTTTGATACTACAAATTCCAGTATCCCCACAACCAATGCTGTGGGGCTGGATCTTAGTTTGAGGCTGAGCTTTCCCATGTAATATAAATACCTTATTTTAAGGGGGGTGGGGTAGGTTTAGCTAAGATAATGGCAAAGAAGAGGTGAAGGGTAACATTTCTCCTCTTGATGCCTCTAGTAGTGATGGCGAACTTTGGCACTCCAGGTGTTCTTGGACTTCAGTTCCCAGAACCCAAGTCAGCCCTCCTGCTGATCAGGGCTTCTGGGAATTGCAGTTCAAGAACACCTGGAGTGCCAAGGTTTGACCTCTGCGCTAGATCAGTGTTTCCCAAAACTTTGGTTTTTGGACTTCGATTCCCAGAAGCCTAAATCATTTCCCCAAAGCACTGATCAGTCATTGTACTGACTTAGTTTTCTGGGAATTAAAGTCCCCCAGTGAGGCCTGGGCCCCACGTTGGGAACCACAGCTCTAGAGTCTAGATCCTGCCTGTTTTCTCTTTTTTTAAAAAAGTATAATGCTAATTGGAATTGACCTTAAAATGGATTGATGCTAAGGAAAGCCATGACCTGGAAACCATTCATCTACAGAGCTGCCATGAATTAGGGATGATTTGATGGCCTAGAACACGGTTCCTCAACCTTGGCTCTCCAGGTGTTATTGGACTTCAATTCTGAGAAGCCCAAGTCTGCACACCTGTTGATCAGGACTTCTGGGAATTGAAGTCCAAGAACATCTGGGGAGCCAAGTTTGAGGAACCCTGACCTAGTACAAGAATTAATATTATAAGTACTGGGTTTGGTTGAGGGATGCATTTGTGTGAAAAGAACTGCGTTGTACCTTCAAATTTTTAGGATCATCTAGTACAGCATTAGCCAGCAGTGGTTCTCCAAGGTCTTGGCCAGAACTTTGGTGTCTCCATTTTTTTAGATTAAAACCAGACAATCGCCCTGGGGAGCTAGCATCCCTCAAAAATAGCAAAACCTCTATCAGCTTGGGAAGCAAGGTCCCTTGGATGACTGGAAGAGATTTGGAGTCAATCCTGCTGCTGTTGCCACCACCACAATCATAATTAGGTTGGGTGATCATCTAAGGGCGCTTTCCACTGTTCATTTCAACAGGACAGGTAACACAGAACATGACATGCTCCAATTCACATCAGTCCCTCTGGCCCAATACTGTCCATTCTGGCAGGTAACAATTGACTCTCTGTGTTTTAAGGTGAAGTTCATTCCTAGCCTTACCTGAAGATTCCAAGTAACTGTTTGGTGGCCTCCCATCCCAGTACGAACCACATCTCACCCTGCTTAGCTTCCCAAACCAGAGGCATGCAATGGGCTCAAGGTGGTATGCCCATCCTCTCTAGACCCAGCGTCTTCCACCCTGGAGCTGTCAAACTGTGTTGGAGTATAGGTTGTTACAATCTGGGAATTGTAGTCTAACTCATCTGGAATATGCCAAGTGGTGGGAATAATGGCCATCTTCTGTGGACCAAGACTCAGCACTGGTGGTCTTCCATTCTGCTCCAGTCTTGGTGCTCCAGGTGTTCTTGGACTTCAATTCCCAGAAGCCCAAGTCAGCACATCTGCTGATCAGGGCTTCTGGGAACTGAAGTTCAAGAACACCTGGAACACCAAGGTTGGCCACCCCTAGAATATCCTATCAGCAGATATATTGCCTGACCTTGACCTATGACAAAAGCTGCTTCTGAGATATTCCTTGTTCAAGTGTATTCTCCCTGTTTGACATATACTCAGTGGGGTTCTTCAAAGCCCTCTTGAAGACCTCACAGATTTCCCCCCTGTCTAATTCCCCTTATTTCATGCCATCACAAGCACATTGATTGGTGCTCTCAACAGTTCCTGGAATCGCAGCTGATTTCAGCAAACCCACTGGAGCCAGAAGTCACCTCTGCTTGGGGAGACAGATCAATATATTACTGAAATGGCCAGAAAATGGGGTGGGGGTAGGGGTGGAAGAGGCATGTTCAACACTGATTAAGCAGAGACAAGAGCAGAAGTTTGGGAGATTTATAGGGGGTGGTCCTGCACAGTTCGTGTGTGCGTCTGTGTCTATGGGTCCAGTTCTGTGTCATAAACATCAGCCGGCGCATGGAGAAATTCAGCAGAAAATGAACCCCACCCCCTCTTCTGATCCATTGATCAGAAAAGGCTTTGCTTGCTAAACCTCTCCCATCTCCATCTCAGATTGCTTTTGCAGGCCCAAGAGGTCCAGAGGAGCAATTAAAAACCAAAGAGTGAAGTCAGCGATCTTATATGTTGAACATGTTTGGAAGTAACATCAAAACCTTTGACTGTCTTTGATGAATTTTTTTAATAGTCATGAATTTTTAAGACAAGTATTCGTTTGCTCCTTTCCTTCTTTTCTGTCAACCTTGCTTTTATCAACATCTATAACAAATAGGAAATTTTTTTTTATTAAAAAAAACCCTCCAAAAGAAGATTCTCAAGGCTTATCAGGTTGGTTCTCAATTCAAGTTGTTTCTGGAACATTACTGCCACCTCGTGAACAAAGGCAGAATAATTTCACCCCTCTCACTAATAAAGTTGTAATAGGTCGAAGAATGAACTTGTGTTGCTTGGCAATCGGTCTCTGGAAAGCAAGTGTGCTCATCCTTCAGAAGACAAAGGGAGCAGAAAAGCTATTTTAAAAGGAAAAAAGAAATCGACGATCTGGCCAAAATGATATGAACTGGGAGAGGATAGTTTGATGATTCAGTGGGCCCTGGGATGACACGGACATTATCCAATAGCACCCTGTGACATCGGATTTACTGTCACCCCTCCAAAGAGAGGAAGGGGGAAAATCTGATAATGTCATGACTGTATCAACATATGGAGAAAGAACAATCACTTCTCAGCAATGACACTTGAGTAGTGCATGATTTCATACCAACGGCGGCCATACTGATGACACTGTTCGCTTGGGTCACCCAACCAAGAATCAGAACTGATGACTTTGCAGTTCCCCTGGGGAAGAAAAAAAATAATAATCACATTTTGTGGAAAGCTCTGAAGAATAGCTGATTTGGAAGGCAATCCCTTGTATGGGAAGCAAATTCTGTGCTTCCTTGTGCTGGCTAATTCTGCTTTTATACAAAAGACTACATTCCTCTCCTTCCTCTCCCTCTTTTCCTTCCCTGCCCCCTTCCATTCTACTTGTCCTCTACCATTAGCTGATCACCCGTTTCTTGGCATTTTGACTAAGGTCTCTCTTGCTTGAAAGCCAGTCGTATCCGGCTCTAGGGTTCAGTGCTCCTCTCTGTATACAGCCAAAGAGCCAGCACTGTCTGCGTCTGCAGATGTTTCCATGGAC
Organism: Furcifer pardalis; assembly: GCA_030440675.1. Classification (NCBI taxonomy): domain Eukaryota; kingdom Metazoa; phylum Chordata; class Lepidosauria; order Squamata; family Chamaeleonidae; genus Furcifer; species Furcifer pardalis. The sequence goes on from CP126890.1 coordinate 310,625,661, forward strand.
ATGTGGCAGGCATGCCTAGACAACAGAGTGCACAGAACACTGTTTGCCTTCCCAACGAAGTGATACTTATTTATCTACTTGGAATTTCTTTCTTTCAAACTGATAGTTTGGCAGGAGCTGGGACAGAGACAGGAGCTCACTCCGTTGTGCAGCACTCGGGTCCTGAACCTTTGTGACTTGGAAAGTCTGGCCAGGTTATCCTGCTATGGTAATACAAGCAGACCCTGCTACCAGTGACTCAACACTGATCGTCAGGCAGAGTTTATCTAACCTGACAACCCTGAGGACTAATGGCCTTGGGTGCTGAAGCCCACAGGGAAGGATGAGGGTCCCCAAGTGGATTAAATCCCACTAGAATCCATCTTGGTGGAGGGCAGCAGCTTCATCAATCCTGGCCAGGGGCTGAGGAGGACTTTGTGTGCCAAAAGGGTTCAGGACCAGAAAGTGACTCTCGGAACTGGATCAGTGGTACGGGGGTTATGTTGCAATGTGGAAGGCAAATAGAAGGTCCCTGCATTATATTCTCAGGACAGTCTTTATGGCTGATCACCATGATGATCGCCTACATTTGGATTCGTATATGGAGGAGGAGGAGGAGAAGTAGTAGTCCTGCAAATTCCTACATGATGTGGAGTCGTTACATTTGACACTGCTTTTACTCACCTGCTTGGACTTCTTCAGGTCAAGAGGGCATTTGTTCCTGCTGACTTCCATGAAATGGTGAAGCTGTTGAGATATCCCATGGGGCTGAGAAAGAAGGGCAGTCTTGGGGTGGTGGTGGTGGTGGTGGTGGTGGTGGTGGTGGTGGTAAAGGCCGATCACAGATCCTCCGGGCAGAAAGGCTCCCCTAAATGCAGAACAGAAGACCAGGTATCAGCAGAATAAGAAGTTTTTGATGGATACCTATTCAGAGCCGAAGCTGGAAATGTCCTCTCTTGAGCTATGACTCTCCTAGCCCAAGGCATCAGAGCGAGTACTTTTCCTTTCGGGCACATGCGCGTCATGCAGAGGCAAGCTGATGGATCTGAAAGACTGTAGCCACCTATCCAAGATGGGAAACACCAATGTTCTCCTCTTGTAAATGTGTGAAGACACACACCTTAAAGCTTGGTCTCAAGGAAGTTGCTAGCTAGCCCTAGGGCAGAAACTGGAAGCTTTGGCAGAGCTTGGCTTCAAAAGCCTTACTCTAGAGGAGACACATTTCAGTGTCTATCATGTATCTACCTTTCAGGTAGACTCCCCATGAAGAAGAATGATAGAGTTTGTAGTCTTTACAAAAATCTAAAATTTTCATCCTCGGCAAGTAATAAATGTATTACTGTATAGGGATTTTATATATTCTGTTTGGCTTATTTCTGTTGACTTTGTGCATGATGAGGGTGGTCATTTTATCCCAATAGCTTCAAAGGGAGTGGCCATTTTGTTTCTCAAATGCCCTGGCCTTGGAGGGGTGGGGGGCACATGAAATGATGCCGCAGGCCAGATCTGTCCCACAGGTCTTAGGTTGAGAACCCCTGATCTACAATGAAATGTTGAGAAGGAACAGATTGGTTTCAGGGGTATCATTTTGTGAGTGTACCTGCAAGACGGTGGAAGATCTTGGTATTTATCTTCTGCATGTAGAGGGGGGCGACCTGTAGTGATGCTAGTATCACAACAGAGAGGGCATTGCTCACCTGAGAGTCAGGGTTAGGCCGTGGGATATTCCTCCGAGGGGGAAGTGGGGGTATCTGCAACTCAGGCTCTAGACATGGGGAGGGGGTGGCCCTTGGTGGCTGCTGGAAAGGAGGAAAACCAAATTCTTGTTATTATCATCATTGAGGACAATGGGGATGATTTCACTTTTAAAGTCCTTCTCACGCAGCTGACCTCTCTCTCCCGGCGTATAAGCGCTAGTTCTTCGAGAACGGACGCCACGTCTTCCAGGTCACCATCATCCCCCTCTTCTTCCAGGCCAGTGGGATCATCTTCCTTGTAGGTAAATGGGTCAATGAGGACGTTTTCATGGCCTGAGATCTCCCGTCGGCAGAAGGGGCAAGTGTGGGCTTCGGTAAGCTGACGCGGACAAAACAAAGGGGTTGGTTAGGATTCACCCCCCAACATATCCCTTCAGGATGCCTTCCGAGGGGAGAGGCAGGAGGGGGGGGGAGGCAGAAGGTGAGATGAGTTCCAGCTCAGACAGGTCACCATTACCTTTCCTGCCGAAGCTGTGCCTATTTATCTACTTGCAATTTCTTGCCTTCAAACTGGTTAGCAGGAGCAGGACAGACGATGGGAGCTCACTCCATCATGCAGCACTCGGGTCTCAAACTGCCGACCTGCCAACCTTCCAGTCGTCAAGTTCAGCGTCTTAACCGCTAAGCCACTGCAGTCCCTCCAACAACTCAATAATAGTTCATTTAGCAACACATAATGACCATTGAGTTATTGAAGTCCATCTGCCAAGGGTATCTCTCCATTCAAGATTCATTGAGCTTTTGAAAATCTAGGGGTTTCCTCTAGCCTTAAGGCTATCCCTAGATTTACAAAACATCACTTTATCCTCAGTCCAAATTAGGAAAGGTTCCTATTTTGGACTAGAAGTTTCTCTTTTGGACTACAACTCTAGGAGCATTGTAGTCTGAAACTGAAGCCTTTTCAAGTTTTTGGGTCAAGCAACACAAAGCCAAGAGGTCAACAACTCACCTGCCAGGTGTCAAGACATCCCCGACAAAGCAGATGGCCACACGGTTGGATCCGGACGTTCTTGTCGTTCTCGGCACAGATCTTACACAGCTGGAAGGTAGAGCCTACCTGGCAGTAGAGCTCAAACTGTTCCTGGAGTAGAAAACAAAGAACCTTTATTGTGGTCCATCACCATTGTGTGCCTTCAAGTTGATTCAGGCTCCTGGAGAGCTACTGTGATCCATGGGTATATGTCTGTGTGTATATTAGGGTGGAAACTTACCTGGGAGACCTGAATCCGGTTCCGTGAAGAAACTTCAGTCAGTTCTGTCAAATCCGGGTTCACATTCTTTCCATCCGGATATCGGTAGCTGTAGATGATGGGATGGAAGTACATTATCCAAAATTATGTCCCTATTTTCCCCCCCAAAAAAGTATTTATACACAGAGTTTAAATCTGATCCTTCAGTTTCACTTTTACCTTTGCTAAAGCAGGGATTCTCAATCTGTGGCCTGTGGGCCAGATGCAGACCACAGCACCATTTCATGTGGCTCTCCATCACCTTCACCACACCCGGAAATGTGATGGAAGAAAGACAAAATGGCCGTCGGCCCCTAAAGCTGTTTGAGGGAGTGTGACCCAGCCCCCAGGTTTAAAAAGGCTGAGAACTCCTGTGCTAGAGAGTGTGTATTTTGAGGGGGAAATGATACTTAATCATTAAATTTCTCCAGCACATCTGACAAGACTGAAGCCTCAATCCTATGCAGATTTAGCTCTGATTAAAGTCCACCCAAGTCCAGAAGAACGAGATCAGTGTTGGTGAACCTATGGCACATGGGCCAGAGTGGCACACAGACCCCTATCTGTGGGCACATGTGCTGTTGCGGGCCAGCCTCGCCCCACTGAGGCCAATGGCAGTGCTGCTTCCCCACCCACCGCTCTCCCTCCACCAATGGACACCCACACGCCTCCTAGGAGGTGGAGGTGGTGCCTCCTCCTCCTCCTCCTAGGGCAGGGATTCTCAACCTGCGGCCCATGGTACCATTTCATGTGGCCTACCTCCACCACACCAGGAGGTGACACAGTGACCATGTGAAGGAAGGGCAAAATGGCCATCCGGCGTCTGCTTTCTCCTCTACCCACCACATAAACACCCACCCACTTCCCTGAATCATGTCTGTTCCTGCCTTAGCTCCATCACTCACCAGCCTTCCTTGTATCCACTGATCAATGCCTGGAAAAGAGGCTTGTTGTGTGGAATGGTCTGCAAAATGCTCCCATCCTCCGTCACATACCCAATAGCCCACTGGCCAAGGCGAGTACAGCTGAGTCGGAAGATATAGCTGAGGAAGAAGAAGGAACAGGTTCAATATCCACAGTTGTCTGTGGGTCTAAAAATATTCAATACAAATCCTGAAATATATGTATTTCTATGGTGCATTACCAGAGCTGGCCACTAGAGGCCAGTGTTGCAAGGTAAAACATAGGGTTCACTGTTATCTGTGGTTTCAGGTATCCATGGTAGGTCTCGGAAACTATCCCCATGGATATAGGGGGCAACCTGTATGTTTTCATATCTGAGGTAAAAAGAAACTGATGTTTAAAACACTCGGATGTGTGATCAACTGATAGATTTCCTCTATGCACCAATAGTAATTAACAATAGCAATTACTCTTATATACTACCCCATAGTGCTTAGTGGACAATTCACACGTTCATTAGTGTTTTGCTCCCAACATGCTGGTTACTCATTTTACCGTTTTGCTCCCAACATGCTGGTTACTCATGTTACCAACCTTGGAAGGATGGAAGGCTGAGTCAACCTGGAGTCCTTGTCAGGATTGAACTCATAGCATCCTGGCTGCAGCGCAACAGATTAACCACTGTGTCACCAGGACTCTTCATTCAGTTTGGATCAAAGAATATCAGTTTATTAGAGATGCCATCAGAGCTCACTCTTATGTCTGATGAAGTGGATTTAGTGCACGACAGCTCACATTCAAACACAGGAGTTAGTCTTTAAGGTGCCACACAATTTTTTGTCTTTCCCCCCCTGTTCTGCTTTATTTACTCTCAGTTTCATCCGCCCATAGCCATTGGCCCTTTTAGGGAGTCAGGTTATTTACTGACGCCCAACACTCAGTGTTGAGCCACTGGCTGTACAGTCTACTCCATTACCGTAGCGGGAGGCCTGGCCAGACTGGTGGAGTGATGGTCAGTGGAGGAAATGCCACTGGAAACCATCCTATTGGGCCCAACGGCAAAATGAGCAGAGGAGGAACTCTGATTCCAAATGGTCACAGAGGCGGAAGAAACCATGCCAGATGGACTGGCTGTGAAGGCACACCTTGATAATGTCCTCAAGGCTGGGGCAGTCCATTGCAGTCCCGGTGTTAAATCCTGCATGTCTCATTTCATATGTGCTACAGGAGATAGCTCCATGATCATAGTGTGTGGGTCACTTCATGGCAAGCTGGGATCTACCTAAAACAAATTCACGGCAATGGCATTTCTCCTGCTTTAGGGAAAAAAATGCATTCTCAGATACGAATTGCAGCCGACAATGACTCTTAGTTTATTAGAGACAGACAGAGAGCTGACCAAGCAGGGCCATTTTACCTGCCAGGCTTGTTGATATATGCTTGCAGCCGTGCCTTGACTTCATCATAGGTGAGGAAAGCCATGTACCCTGGATGTGTTACAGCTAGGTAGGTCCAGTTCTTCAGCAGGGTTGGCCAAGGCTGTGGTAGAGAGGGCGGGGGGTGTCAGAAAAAATAAAACCAGAAGAGACACAGTAAGAGGGGAACATCGAAAAGTCTGTGCCAAGTAAAACTATAGCCCCTTCTAGCGTGAAGTTCTGTTGAGCAATCACATGAAGATATGGGAGTGTGTTTGATTGTGCTGGAAAGGGTCATTTTTCAGAGTGCAATTTCCCGTTTAGAGCAACCCATATGTGCATACAGAATTTACTCCCACCCAACTCAAAACAAGCAAGCAAACAAAAATCCCAGCCCTGTCGCTGGAGCAAAACTATCCCAATTGAGCACAGAGGAAGGCTGGGTTGGTTCACAAAATTCGGTATGTCGCCTGGTCACAAGGAAATACATAGCTCACACCAGACTGTGCCATGAACAGTCTAAAATGTCAGCTGTGATGATGATGATGATGATGATGATGATGATGATGATGATGATGATGATGATGATGATGATGATGATTTCGTTTCAGAAATTATTCTGGGTTATAAGGATTTTTGCAGAAGAAACTCGGCTCAGGGAACACCCCAAATGAGGCTCCTTTCATGTCCCCAAGAGCTGGGACAGACACAGGTACTCAATCAGTCATGCAGTACCCGGGTCTCGAAGTGCCAACGTGTCAGCCTTCCAGCTAACAAGGTGAGCTTCTTAATCACTGTTGTATTTTTATGGGACCTAGAACAAAATGTTGGGACTGTGGTGGCTTAGTGGTTAAGACCCTGAACTTGATGACTGGAAGGTTGGCAGGTCAGCAGTTTGAGACCAGAGTGCTGCACAATGGAGTGAGTTCCCATCTCTGTCCCAGCTCCTGCCCACCTAGCAGTTCGAAAGCAAGAAATTGCAAGTCTGCAGACATAGGCGACGCTGGGTTTTTGGATGTAAACAGAGATGGAGCACCGAACCCTAGAGTTGAATAAGTTGACTCGGTTTTTACCGAGTAGGGCGGCAAACAAATCGAAATATAATAATAATAGTACGACTGGTTTTCCATGAAGAGAGACCTTATCTTTACCTATAACAAAATGTTACAGTGTAGATCATTGCTTTTCCTTGTTAAGTGGCAGGAGTAATTAGCTGCCTGGTTTTTTTTTTTTTAGCTGCACAAAAAATACTTTGCCTGTCCCAATTTTATCAGTATGATTTTTTTTGCAAATCCTGTTATCTTTTCAGAAATGGAAACTTTATGTCCTCAACGAATAGCTGCTGGTGACCCACTCAAACCACCCACACGGGGAGGCTTTGTATAATGGACCCAGAGAAGCCACATCCTGCCCTGTGGTCAGCCGTTTGGCTTGCGATAGTAGTCACACAGCAAACCTGGGAGAACAACATGCACTTGACAGACACAGCCAAAAAACATTCCCCTTTGCAGAAGAGAATGCTAAATTCTAAATTCTGAAATTTCAACCCTCAAGCCTTAGATTTGCAAATATCTTTTCTCTCTCTCCCCACCCCCTACAGTTGCACTTTCAATTGCCACTTCACACCAGGTAAAAAAAAGAATGTTTAGCAATTACTCTTATATACCGTCCCATAGTGCTTAGTGTATTCTCTGGGGGGTTTATAAGATCATTAGCATTTTGCCTCAAACATGGTGAGTCCTCAGTTTATTGATCCCAGAAGGCTAGAAAGCTGAGAATCAACCTTTTGCCCCACCAGGATCAAACTCACAATGTCAGCAGTTTTGGCGGCAGTACAGCAGTTTAACCACTCTGCCGCAAGGGCTCTTACATTTTAAATTCAATCTAAGTGATTTAGTGCAAATACCAAAACAACAACAACCAGCCAACCAATCAATTTCCCAGCTCTTCTGCAGAGGAACAGGGAAATGGTTCAATTTGCCAATCTGGCCAAGACAAGTTAACACCTGAATGAGCCCTGGGTTTGTAGTTTATAGATATGTATGTAGCTCAGGGCAACAGTGAATTCTGTCAACAAATGATGAGATTGCAGGTGCTGAAACTGGGTTGAGAAAAATAAAATAAAAATAATTTAAAATATTGATTTCTAAATATATCCGGCCCCAAACCATGTCTCCTAATTTTTTAAAAAGAGTTTGCCTTCAACTACTCTAGTTTTGATTATTTGGAACCTGAGGAACAGGAACAGGGCAAAATCTTTTGTTCTTCCTCTCCTTTTTTCAGGTGTACCTGGAAGAGACGGGTAAAAATGTCAAACTCAAAGATGGAGATGTGTCCATTGCAGGTGAGGTCAATGGTGGACCTCAACGCCATAGCCATAGGGCCAGGATCCAACGGGTGGATTCGATGGAGGCCTTCTCGAAATTCAGCCCAGGATACTAAATTTCTGCAGAAAGAAGAGACAAGAGGACAGAGGGGTAGATGAGGAATACTGGACTGGACGCAACTTTGGCTTCCACTCTGAGAATTCTCTAAGAGAACATCTGTCGCTCCCAGGATCCACCGGAAATATGGAATTTCTGTTAAATCATTTACGATCTGTGGTTTAAACCTTGTATATGTACAATGCAATATTTCTTGAAAGATCTGGAAGGCTGTAAAAAGAATATACCATAGCAGCTATGTTGGTGACCAGTGTCTTTGTAACAGTGTTGTCGTCAAGTGAATTCTGATTTATGGCGATCCTTTCCAGGGTATTCTAGGTTGAGAATTCACAGAAATGGCTTATCATTTCCTTCTTCTGGGAGGAGGGGGGTTGCCTTGGGACTGTACAGCTTGCCCAAGGCTACACAGCCTGGCTCTTCTCCCCAGCTGGACATGGGGAATAGAACTCACAACCTCTGAATCTGATCAGTTAAACCACTGAGCTATCCAGCTAACCTAATGGCTGAACAGATTAAAGGAATGAGACAAACAAGAATATCTTAACATAGTATTCCATGGGTAGTTGAGGTACATTTAAATTTAATCTAAGCGATTTAGTGCATCAGTGATGCATTGAGCAGGGGGTTTGACTCGATGGCTTCCAACCCAGTGATTCTATGATGCTATACAACCACCTCATATTCACAGTGTTACATTATTTTATTTAACATTTCTAGACCACCCTTAAGGATAGTATTCATCTTCTGCTCTTCAAAAACATGGCAGCAATATCATGTTGAGAAAACGATAGTCGCCAATAGCACAGATAAAGGGAACGACCAATCTAGCATTTCGAAAGAACCAGCACTGTCTGTGTCTGCAGATGTTTCCGTGGACATGTGGCAGGCAGGATTAGACACCGGAGTGCACGGAATGCTGTTTACCTTCCCACCCAACTGGTCCCTATTTATCTACTTGCAATTTCCATCTCTGGGACAGAGATGGAAGCTCACTCCTCTCAGGTCTCGAACCGTTGACCTGCTGACCTTTCAGTCATTAAGTTCAGTGTCTTAACCACTAAGCCACTGCAGCCCTTGTTCCAAGGACGATGGTAAAAGGAAAGTGCGATTGAAACATTTACAAACTGTGGTTTTCGTGACCTGCTTTGAGAGCCAATGGAGAGTGAAGCAAGATAAAGCTAATAGTATGGGGTTAAGTTTCCGTTGCCTCACCTTCCACCCCATGTGCTCCTCCAGAAAGATTGTGCCTCCGGTTTGCTGAACTGGTATGTGCTGCCTTGATCTTTCCCGTCAGGGAACAAAGCCTGTAATTCGGCCAGCATGTGGCTAAAGATCAGGGAAAGCTTGGTTAGATCCCTCCTGCAAGGAGAAAATAAGAAGAGAGGCTGAATCACTAAATAAAAAATGACCATCTTAACTGCAGGCTGTTGCAATGGTCCAAATTCACCAGCTACACAAAGAGAAATAGTTTCATTTTAAAAGCTGAAATCCCTGTCCCCATTTACAGCAGTAAGGACTTTACCTGTCAAATCTCAACCTGCAGCTGTCAAAAGTTTTTTTTAAAGCCCAGCTAGAAAAATAGAGGATGCTACAGTTGGGTATTTAGAGGCATGTTGACATTCTCTCTGCCTTTTTCCATAGCTGTGTTAATTAATCTGTTAATTAGCCACAGCTGTGGTTTTGATAACCAATACACAGAGATATGCAAAGAAATTATTTAAAAGATTTAAACTTAGTGATGCATTGTGTCAGCAGTAATCTACGACAGAGGTTCCCAACCTAAGGCTGGATCCGGCACATGGTGCCATTTCATATGGTCTTCCAACCCCTCCAAGAGCATTCAAGAAACAAAATGGCCACCCCTTTGAAGCTGTCGGGACAAAGTGGCCATCCCCATCATGCAGGCAGGGCAAAATGGCCATCTGACCCTTGAACCTGACTGAGAGAACATGACCCGGCCCCCGGCTTGAAAAGGTTGCGAATCCCAGATCTAGGAGTATATTTCTATATTGGATCTCCCCATTGTACTATTACATTGTATTGTTTGATTGTATTATTTTGCATTTGAATGTTGTATAATTTTTGTATTATTATCTATATTATTATATATGTGTGTGTACACTTTATGACTGTGAGCTACCCTATATAGGTTGTTTTGTAATTGACTGTTTTATTGGGTATTCATGGTATATTTTGTTGTGGAAATTGTGGTTTTTATTTGTGATTATAATTTGTTCTGTAAACCACCCTGAGCCAGGTTTTACCGAGCAGGGCAGTATATAAATCCAATAAATAAATAAATAAATACTTCCCCTAATCCTTTGTCGACAATCAGGGAAAGTGTTTAATTACACCAGTGTTTCCCAACCTTTGGTTCTTGGACTTCAATTCTCAGAAGCCCAAGTCAGTACCTGGCTGATCAGTGCTGTTGGGAACTGAAGTCCAAGGACCAAAGGTTGGGAAATACTGAAATACACTTAAATGGTCTGCTTCCATTTTGACAGGAGACCAAGATCACTCACACACTTGCATTTCCAGCCACTGTGTATGGACAGTAAAGAAAGCTGACAGGAAAAATGGATCTGTTTAAAATATGCTGCTGGAAGAGAGCTTTGCAGATACCCCGGACTGCCAAAATAGATGAACAAGCAGGTCATAGAGCAAATCCAGCATGAGAGAGCTGAGGCTGTCTTTCATTGGGCACATCATAAGAAAGCAAGGTTCCCCGGGAAAGGCAGCGAGGCTGGGAAAGATGGAAAGCAGCAGGAAAAGGGGAAGGACAACTATGAGATAGATTGACTCCCTAAAGGAAACCATGAGTTTGAGTTTGCAAGAGCTGAGCAGGGCTGTTAAGGACAAGACATTCGGGAGATCTCTCATTCATAACATCCCCGTAAGCTAGAGGCAATTGGTCAGCAGTAAACAACGACCACAAACTGCAGCAACCTTCAGAAAAATGTCATATGCAAAGCAAAAGCATTGAAAAAAGAGGCCTCTCTCCCCTCAAAATTAAGCTGGTCTCTTTATGGCTCCAAGGAACTCCATCTGGAGAATGGATCGGATCCTGATATTAAATCTTACAAGCAAGAAGGGGAAAGAGCTTGCTTAGGGAGAAACCAGTTCTGTCACAAACTGTTAAAGGCAAATCAAAGTCCAGCTCATGAGCTGGAGCCGGCAGGTAAATGGGCGAGGTTGTCATTATTTTATCTTGCCCTTCTACTTTTAATAGCATTTCACCCTCCACATTTTATTAGGCTGCTGCTCTCCATGTCAGCCTAATAAAATGTGGACAGTAAAATGCTATTAAAAGTAGAAGGGCAAGATAAAATAATGGCGACTTCGCCCATTTACCTGCTGCTCTCCATGTCCAGGAACTGCGGTGTCTCGAGTGGTTAAGACACTGAACTCACTGACTTGAAGGTTGGAGTTCGATTCCGGGCTACTGCATGACAGAGTGAGCTCCTGTCTCTGTCCCAGCTCCTGCCAACCTAGCAGTTTGAAAACAAGAAATGTCAAGTAGATAAATAGGGACCAGGGGCGTAGCTACCGCCGTATCTGCCGTATCAATTATACGGGGCCCCCGGGCCACGGGGGCCCCCTACAGCAAAAATTAATAAAAACTTCCCAATTTTTTTTATTTCACAAGGGCCCCCCAAACAAATTTTTATACGGGGCCCCGTTAAGGCATGCTACGCTTCTGATAGGGACCACATCGGTGGGAAGGTAAAGAGCGTTCTGTACACTCTGGTGTTGAGTCATGCCTGCCATATGTCCACGGAGATGTCTGCTGACACAGACTTACCTCCATGTCATCCATGCCTTTGTCTGCTGTTGGTTTATTTTATTTTTGCAGCTTTTTAAATTATTGTTAGTAAACATGCACTCATAGGAACAGCTGTCTCTGCCCCACCCACCCCGGCTTTGTTGGTAACCCTATGGAGAAACCCCCACTGTCTCCTCTCCAGAACACTCAGGGTTCTTCTACTGCTTCAACTCAGAAACTGAGTGGCACATGACAGCAATAAAACAGTGGGGTTATTTTCTGAGAAAGCTATTTATACATGACATGGTCTTTTTAAGATACTGTGCGGGATGTGTAGCTATGCCACTCCTATTTTTATGTATCATAAATGGGGTGATTTTATTCTGATTCCCTCAGCTTGCCTTAACAGAGATGTGTCTTTGTTTTGTTGTAAGTAAGTAAGTAAGTAAGTAAGTAAGTAAGAAAGAAAGAAAGAAAGAAAGAAAGAAAGAAAGAAAGAAAGAAAGAAAGATTTGTATTTGTTTTGAAAGAAAGAAGTAAGATTTGTATTTGTTTTGAAAGAAAGAACGAAAGAAGTAAGATTTGTATTTGTTTTGAAAGAAAGAAGGAAAGATTTGTATTTGTTTTGAAAGAAAGAAGGAAAGAAAGAAAGAACTCACTGGAGAGTTACAAAGAGATGAGTTATTTTCAAACTTTCATATTGTATATCTGTGAAAGAAGAGGGATTCCACCATAAAATAAAGGGGGGAAAACATTTCTTCCCCTACAAAAAGGATGTTTACATATTTGCACTTGTTTGCACATGTTCTGGTTTTACTACCAATCATGCATGGTAAGGATGCAAAAACTGCACCAGTTGAGAATAAAACACATACAAAAAATGTATAATTCCATCAGCAACTGAAGTTTGTGTTAATTATTAGTAATTGTAATGGTCTACCCCTCTGTTGACTTGTTTCTGGTTTTAACCTGTGAACTGTATGTTTATAACTGTAGTGACAACATTTATAAAACACTGCTGTCTTTCACCATGAAAGAGACTTGGTGCCTTTAGGAGCTGCAGTGTGATAGGCAGAAATTCAGACGGTATAGCTTTCCTTTACCAATATAAGAGTATGAATTCCCTACTGCTATGATCTACTGGGCTGAGTAAATTATTTTCTAATACAGGCTGTTATAAATAGGGCTTTCGTACATCGATATACAAGAACTGACAATCTCAATCTTTCACTCCAAACCGTTAACACAGCAGTTAACTTGCGAAATTAAGAAATGAATGAATTACCCTGTTCCTCTTCTGCATTGCAGGCAGAAATCTAACTGGTGCTGCTTTCTAGCAACATGGTGTAGACCATGGACCCTCAGACAGTCGAGTGGGCTGGACTGGTTCTTCCTCTGGCCATAAACGCTGCCATAAAACACGTCTGCGGCTGTCGTAAACAGGTTTATGACAGCTGTGGGTGCATTTACGGCTGTCTGAGGTTCGCATTGTCAGCTCACAGCTTGAAAAGGTTGAGAACCCTTGCTTTAGAGTTATCCAGGATTCTTCAACAGGAGAGATGTCAAGAATGGACCCTTTTATTTTAACTCAATGTTTGTTTGCTCCATTGCTGTCATCAACACGTCCACTTCCGGTGGTGGCAGCGATGGTGGCATGAGCCACATGAAATGGTACTGCAGGCCATTTCCGGCCCATGGGCCGTAGGTTGAGAACCCCTGCTCTAAAGCTTGCACAGTGTGTACATTTAATTGTTTACTCAGTCCCAAGAAAGAAATGGAGACCTTGCAGTTTTGTTTCTCTGGACCAACCCAGCAAGCAAACATTGAGTGAGGGAGGAGGGAGGGATCCTTGCAGAAGTGCTACATAAAATCATCAGAAGGGGGAAGGATTAGGAAAGAAAGCTTCGTTGTAGCATCTCATCCCTCTGGACTTTCCTGCCACCCTTCATCCTTACCTGGATGTCGATCCTTCTTGGTAGATTTCCTCTTTCTCCTTCTTGAAGAGCCGGACGGCTTGCTTCAGCTTGGCTAGGAGATTGGTGAGGTAGACACGGAAGTAGTCTTCCTCCCACAGCTGGGCCAAACAGGCCCCGTGCTGCTCCCGAATAAGTCTCAGGTGCTGATGCGTTTGGGGCAGGATGGAGGGCAGGTGTGGCGGGCTGTTCCGTAGGCCCAGGCGAGGCTGGCTTACCAACTGCTGTAGCCTTGCCAACCCCTGGAGAGCTTTCTCCAGGGAGCGGTGGGCCGAATCCCACCGAGGGATGCGGGCAGACCTGGGCGAGGTGGCCATGCCAAGAAGGGTCGGTCCCTGCCGAGAGTCCCAACCCCAGCCAGAGGGTTGGTTTCCGCAGGTCCGCTGGCAGAACCCCAGGCACCCGGTTGGCGAGGGCAGTGCCTGTCTTGCGTCAGAGAGACAGCCGAAGCTGGAGAGACGAACGGGGAGGAGACGGAAGGAGAACAGGTAGAAAATGCAAAGGCGGAAAGAACGAGTAGAGGAAAGGGGAGAGGAAATGTGAAGGAGGGGGGGAGAGGAAAGAAACAATAATAATAAACCCTGTAAAAGGAAATAACATACAACCGCAAAGCGCAAGAGGCCTTGACAACAGACCACGGTAGGCACTGATCGGTGGCCACAAGGACCGGGGAGAGAAAAGGTTGGCAGGAATAATGGGCAGGCAGTTTCCTGGGCAAAAAGGCTTGTTTGTTTACCTTCAGGGCATGGCACGCCTCGGAATGCCATGGTGCTGCCACTCCTTTTTTTTTAATGTTATGGTGCTGAACATTTTCTTCGCTGCCTTTTGCACACTCGGGGCTGTACAGAGAGTTGCAACCAATGCTAGGGTTTGGTGCTTGTCTCTGTTTACAACCCCGTAGGGAACTGAACAGCCAAAGAGCCAGCGCCATCTGTGTCTGCAGAACCTTCTGTGGTCATTTTGCAGGCATGAATAGACACCAGAGTGCACGGAATGCTATTACCTTCAGACCAAAGTGGTACCTATTTATCCACTTGCAATTTCTTCCTTGTGAATTGCTAGGTTGGCAGGAGCTGGGACAGCTCACCACCTGGGTCTCGAACTGCTGACCTGCTGACCTTCCAGTTATCAAGTTCAGCATCTTAACCACTAAGCCACTGCAGTCCCTTTGGGACACTGCATATCTTCTTGTAAATATTCTCTATATGAAAATTCATTTATATATTTGTCCCCTCTTTTCAAAACATTAAAAATATTCTTGCCCTGGCCTTACTCCTTTCCCCTCCTCTAAACCATATTCAATAAGTTCTCCCCATATCTTTCTGAAATCAGACTTTTTAATTTTAATTCACAAGTCAATCTATCATTTTTCACCATATTCCTTATCTTCTGAAACCTGTCATTCCATTCAAATTCACAAGACCATTTCCCATTTTTTAAAACAACGACAAATATCAAGGTCTTTACCATTATAAGCCACGAATTTCTTGCCTTTTCGCTTTCGTCTCTTCTGCTCTTTCATAGCTGTTCGGCGAGCCAGAATTCATCATGGTCGTTGATTTCCTCGCTGTTTTATATCAATTTCCAGGAGAACACCACAAGCAAAATATGTGGTCGCTTGACAGCCAGTTAAAGCACAGCAGCCGTGAGAGGAGAAAATTGACTTCCCTCTTAATTACGGCAGGGTTTTTTTTTCTGAACGTTCACACTGTCTAGTTTTTTCACATTTCATTGGTGCCTGATCTTGCTGCTTTAAGTTCTTTCCCCCTTGAGGGTCCCATGTAATAATGATAAGACAACAGGCAGTTTTGGGATTCAAGGAGGTCTGAATGAAGGATGGCGAGATCTTCATTCCAGCTTCGCTCTTGGGTTTCATGACAAATTACAGTTCAGCCCAAGATAAAGATAAAGATAGTGTCTTCATCTCTGATAAAGTTCAGGGTATTTCCTTCACAACAGAAGAACCGCTACAACCAGTTCTACGACAAACGGGATCCAACAAGGAGAGGATATAAATGACTTTGACATTGTAGTCCTAGACTGGTTTGAACGGAGTCACCTGTCCTTTCAAAAGATGAGTCTTATGTGACAACTTTCCTGGAAGTTATGGTGTCTCCTAATGCTGACAGGATGAGCTTCAAGAGAAATCCAAAGAGAGACAACAGAAATCAAATACATACATCTTTGGACATCCATCACAGAGGCTTAAATATTAGCCAAGAGTTTTTGGGACATTATCAAATTTGATATATAGATTGCTATATGCTGCTTGATATTTTATATACTGTACTATATTTTGGTGTATTATACCACCTTCACTAACCTTCCTGCAAATTCTCTTTTACAACATGAGCACAACAGGATGTGCCCACACAAGTAAGAGGTTAAACCAGTAAGAGGTTAAACTCGTTAGCATATGCTCTCCTTGGCAACTTCAGTTAGTCTTTAAAGTGCTGCAGTGTTGTTTTTGTTTTCTGATATGCAAAGATAAATGCATTCTGTACATGCTTAAAGATGCTTTGGAGGTGAATGCAAATGTCGGACTGGTCTTAAATCACGTTTTACCCACAGCTACAAAACAAGGAATGAGACTGCGATGGCTCAAGTGGTTAAGACACTGAACTTGATAACTGGATGGTCAGCAGGTCAGCAGTTTGAGACCCAAGTGCTGCACGACAGAGGGAGCTCCTGTCACCTATCCCAGTTCTTGCCAACCTAGCAGTTTGAAAGCAAGAAATTGCAAGTAGATAAATAGGTACTGCATTGATGGGAAAGGCAACAGCGTTCTATGCATTCTGGTGTCTATTCATGCCTGCCTCATGACCATGGAATTGTCTGTAGATGCAGACAGCATTGGCCCTTTGGCTGTAACAGAGACATGCACCGCCCCCTAGAGTCGGATATGACTGGATCTTGAGCAAGGGATACCTTTACCTTTACCTACAGAACAAGGAACTGTTTTGCAGGCCAGGAGGAAGGAAAAATTACAAGGCTGCTTGAAGGCGTGAATATCCAGGAATCCATCAGGAAATGAACGAGAACGAACAGAGCTGGAGGCGATTTTCACCAGGACCTGGTTGACCTTTGGAAGAGAGGCTCAATCCGAGTACGGTAAAGTTACTTTTGGGCACTACCTCTCCCAGAATCCTCAGCTGGGTGGCTGGGGGATTTGGCAGGCTGCAGTCACTCCCCTCCCCAAAGCACCTTCTTCAAATAACTAGGTGGGGTTGCGTTGCTGGCTGGCAAATGGAGGACGTGAGTTTTTGTACCTAGACAGCCAGCAGCTTTTGGCTCACCTGAGAGCCTCACCCTTTCTTACTCACCTGGGTGTCTTGCCTTCAAAGGTGGGGAAGGGTAGAAGAGATTTGCAATGACCACTTGGGGGCGACATGGCTCCATTCTTTGCCTCCTTTGTTGTTGTTGTTGTTGTGCAAAAGGATAGCACTATTAGTCACAACAGAATTAACAAAAAGTGGGGCCTGGAAAAAATTCTTTTTGGACTACTCTAGCCAGAGCCGCTCCCCCCACCCCTGGGAATCTTAGTTGTAGTTCTATTTAAAAAGTAGTTTTTACAGACTCTGACAGAGTTCTTCAGTGTCTTCGAAGGTAACCGACCATACATTGAGCTTCTGTGGATTGCAACATCTCAAAATATGCAGTGAAATCAAACTTAAAATTGCTATTGGTTTAGTGAGATGCCTTAACTATGAATGTTGCTTATGATCTTAATGCTGGGCATGGCCAGGTTTGTTTGTTTTTTTGGGGGGGGGTGATATACCCCCGTATATATTTGAGTATCAGCCGACCCGAATATAAGCTGCGGTACATAGTTTTGTCCTGAGAAACCAGGGAAATAGATTGACCTGAATATAAGCTGAGCGTGGAAAATACCAGCAACTGCTAGTGAGTTTCAATAATCAAAATATGGTACATGAAAATAAGATGCAGCAGAAAGGAGTTTTCTCCATGTATATGTCTACCTATTGGTTGAGATGTTCTCCATTTTTAGCAGCCAGCCAGAGATACAGTTAGACCAGGCCACCGTGATGGCGAACCTTGGCACTCCAGGTGTTCTTGGGCTTCAATTCCCAGAAGCCCAAGTCAGCCCTCCTGCTGATCAGGGCTTCTGGGAACCGAAGTTCAACAACCACTGGAGTGCCAAGGTTTGCCATCATTGGATTAGGGCAAGCTACATTCTGAACAGTAGGCAGTTGGTTGAGCTCTTTCTCTAGGGCCTACCATTTGACACATTTTTGCATCTATATGTGACTTGCAAAGTCCGGCCAGGTTATCCTGCTGTGGTAATACGAGTAGACCCTGCTACCAGTGACTCAATGCTGATCATCAGGCAGAAGTTAACTAACCTGATGACCCTGAGGATTCATGGCTTTAGGTGGCGAAGTCCACAGGGAAGGGAAGGGTGATGGACCCCAAGTGGATTTAAATCTTACTTGAATCCATCTTGATGGAGGGCAGCAGTTTCATCCATCCTGGCCTGGGGCTGAGGAGGACTTTGTGTGCCAAAAGGGCTCAGGACCAGAAAGTGACTCATAGAACTGGATGCAGAGGGCAAATGGAAGACCACTGTATTATATTGTTCCCAGGGCAATCTTCATGGCTGATCATCAAGACAACTGCCAATTTGATCATAAAGATGACCACCAATATTCAGAATCTGATACGGCACTTGAAGAAGAAGTGACTTGGTCTCCCAAAGAACTACTAATTTGTATTAATAGGTAAGAGAGAAGGATGGGAAGCTCAATAATAATTAGGGACATTTATCGCAGCAACATTGAGGTACAATTCTGTTTGATTCAATAGCCCAATCGATGCGTACATAAATATATGCTTTGCAAACATTTTGCACGTCTTCCTGGAACTTTATTTTTTTGAAACGCTGTGACTGAAGGAACAAAGTAAATAAATAAATCTTCCATTCTGCTTTTGGAAAAGAGCACAGCCTGTTTCCCATGACCCTTATAAAATGAAATTTACTCAAACCAAAAGCAAAGTAACTAATTTTCAATGAAGGGTGACTATGCAATTAGGGCTTAGCTATACTTTCAGGCATCAGAAAAAAAAACCCCTAATTTGCATATACTTTCCCATCCTTGAAGCTACTTTATTGTAACTGTAATGACACAGAGAGACTTTGAAAGTAGAAAAATACTTTATTGACAAATTAAAGACAAGACAAAGCAGACCCACCCACCCCGTTTCCTCTTTTCTATCACAGGATGATCGGAGGGTACTACTTTTCAAGTATTGGTCCCTACAAAAGCAGAGAGAGAAAAAAATATTTGGTAAGAAAAATTGGTGGGGTCTGTTGACCCTTAATGTTTCGGGGTGAGAGGACAGAAAGGTTCATACTAGTGATGGTGAAACATAGTTTTCTCTTTGTGAATCAAACTGTTGATCAATGCAGTTTACTATTGATCCCCCTGGATCAATATTGTCTATGCAGACTGGCATTTATGATCCAAGACTTCAGGTTTATGTTTCCCCCAGTTCTATCTGGAAATACTAAAGGCTGAACTGGGACTTTTTCCATGCAAGACTCTGCCGCCAAACAGCTTCCTTCCCTGCAATGAAAAATGTGCTTTCGTCCAGAGTCTAGTGAACCAGTTACAGTCTCCAGAAACCTGCCATAGCCTCTCCAGGGAGGAGTTTTTGCTACCAACCTTTCCACTGGTGGTGCTGGAGACCAGAAGAGCCTGATGCACCAGGTTCACAGGGATTGGGTTGGAGGTTGACCAATAGATCATCTCGGGTGGTGGTGGTGGTGGTGGTGGTGGTCCAAACTTTACAGAAGTTACCCCCAAAGTAGATCTGTCTTTTTTTAAAGGAGAGGGCAGAGTTAAGCATCTTCGCTAACTCTTCTAAAGTTCACACTCAAACCCAGAACCAGTGTATCCCTGTAACCCTTGCTTCCACTGCCAGAGGTTCATACCTGAGACACTGAGCTCATGGAAGCATTCCAGTTTCCACACATCTGTGGCCACCACCACTCCCTAGGTGGAGCCTGTAGCAATCAGTTCTTTCCTTAAGAAACAGGCTCAAAGGAGCAGACTGTAAGAGATAAGTCATCTCCCTTCTGAGATCAATTGCTATTATTTTTTGGTTAGAAACCACTCCATCAGTATGCCACACTTCCTGCCTGCTTCCAATTAGTCCATCCTCCTGACTAATAGTCTCCAACTCTAAAACTTCCCCTTATGACTACAATCTTACTGGGAATTTCTAAAGTTGCAGCCCTTAAAACACACACACCACATTCCTCTCCCATCAATTCACCCATTTACAAAATCCCCATCTTTCCCGGCTCCGAGCCAAACTCTTTGCTCTTTCTGCGCTTTAATGCCACACTGATGGAGCGGTGTTTTCTCAAATGTGCAATTTCATCACCACAACTGATAATGCTGACCGTGGGGCAGGGGTTGAGATTCAGTTTGCATTTCCTTGGTCTGAAAAGCGAGAACTGCTGTGTGTGGAAAGTGCAGGTTTATCTCAGGGGGCTCACCCAATGGGAGTGCAAATCAACTCCCATCCACTAGAGGGAGACAGAGAATGAACCGCTAGATTGCTTTTGCAATGGCTGCTAACGCCCCCAACTCTCCAACCCCCTTGAGCAAAGAATAATCTCAGATATTACAGCTGCAAGGCCTCAAAATGAGAGTGTAATCTCAATGAATCAATGCCTTCCTAGGCAGTAGTTTGCAAAGAGTGAAAATGGGGGGGGGGGGGGGTGGAGGAGGAGGAGGAGATGGAGGAGAAGATGGAGGAGGAGGAGATGGTTGGAGGAGATGGAGGAGATGGAGGAGGAGGAGATGGAGGAGGAGGAGGAGGAGAAGGAGAAGAAGAAGAAGAAGAAGAAGAAGAAGAAGAAGAAGAAGAAGAAGAAGAAGAAGAAGAAGAAGAAAAAGAAGAAGAAGAAGAAGAAGAAGAAGAATGGGTTTAAGGCTGGGTTCAGATAAAAGACTACTACAGGATCAAGGAGATCTTGGCTTAGCAAAGCCTCAAGAGTCATTTCAGGCTTGGCCATGTTGGTACATGCAACGCAAGGTGCAGAAAGTGAAGGTCCACAGGAGATGCAGCCGTGCTCAATTCCAAAGCCAAAACCTTGAGCTCCTGTTTCATGCCAGGAACCAGTAGCAGCAGAGTGGAAAGTTCTATGGCCTTGTGAAGCCCACCGTTCCTTGGGAAATCTCCCTCGGATGCAAAGTCCCCAGGAGATCCTTCATTTCCACCTCCTGTCAGCTACCAGTCGGACTTCTGTCTTTGTTTGGAGGCCGCTGTCTTTCATGGTCTGTTGTGGGGACATTCTCAAAGTCCAGCAGCAGCTGAGACTGGTCCACCCCGGTGCCCCTCGAAGGAATCCGGCTGGCCAGGGCCACTGGGGACAGAGAGACAATGGAGTGATTCAAGCCAACCGGAAGCAGCTGGAGATGATGTGGGGTCAGGAGGTTGTTATGGTTAGACGTAGGAAAAGCACAGAAGGCCGGGTAGAAGGCTGGCTCCACGATTCTCTCCACCGTGGGCAGGAAGTATTTGGGTGCCCCTAAGAACCCCACCGGTTGCTCCAAGGTGGGTAGAGGAGGGCTTCTCTCCAGCTTGATGCCATGAAAGAGGGTTGGGGTGGGCAGTTCCTTCGTGGGCATCATGCTTTCCGTTTTCTGGTTGGTCGAGTTGGGGGATTGTGTCGTTCTGCTGGACTTTGGAGTCTGGGCAGGGCTGGGAGTGGTGGGGCAAGAATCAGGAGAAGCACACAACAAGCCTACGAGGAGGGGGACAAAAGCACCGGAAAACAACATTACCCACCAGTTATAGAAACATTTACTTATACAGTACAACACTTGGCCAACAGTGGACAAACTGTATTATTTGAATCAGCCAAGCAGAAGCAGCACAGCAGGTCTCTAACATTTGTTAGATGTTGACGTTAACTGTAGAATTCTAGCATTGTGAAGTTCAAATGGGTCCATGAGGGTCATCTAGTCTACCCTCGTGCTTGGTTTTCATGCCAGAGATTACTCTGGGTTGAAAGGATTTTTACAGGGGATGCCCAAATGAGGCTCCTTTCATGTCCCCCATCATGCATCTCTCAGGGAATCGAACCCCGTCCTTCCGGTTTCCAAGCACAACGCTTTGACTCACTGGGCCATCAGGGAGATGCTCTGGGAACGTCGTTTCTGAAGCGTAAGTTAGGCAGGGCTACCTAAGCCTAAGTGTCCAGTTCTGGGCCCTCTCCCTAGGAGAGCCACATTTAGGAGCCCGTAAGGTGTTCTGGCCCAGCTCTTGCCAACCGAGCAGTTCAAAAGCAAAAATTTGCAAGTAGATAAATACGTACCGCTTTGGTGGGAAAGGTAACAGTGTTCCCTGCACTCTGGTGTCAAGTCACACCTACCACACGACCACGGAAAACGGCTGCAGATACAGACAGCGCTGGCTCTTTGGCTGTAAATGTAGTCCATGAAATCCACAAAAGCCCATCCTTAATGCTCATCTTTTGCTTAGGGAGGGCTTACTTACCAGCATGAGTAGGCCGGGGGCCGGGACTACTGGCCGTGCTGTTTGCCGGAGACGACCCCTCGTAGACGTTATCACGTGGTGGGCCAGGACGGGAGGCCTTTCCTCTCAGGATGTCAATCACCTGTTGGATAAACAGAGGAGAGGTTTTCACAGGTCAGTTGACCTACACATTGAACTCTGAACCTCCAAAGTAACTAAAATGGTACCTTGCAATGACTTCAAAAATGCACACACCGATGACGACATTAACATATGTTGCAAACGTCATATAAATTTAATTGAGGCTACAAAACACTTCTGCCGATAAGTTACATAATCCTAGCTTGGTAAAGGGTAAAGGTTTTCCTTGCTGGAAAGCCAGTCGTGTCTGAGTCTAGGGGTCAGTGCTCATCTCTGATTACAGCCAAAGAGCCAGCGCTGTCTGCATCTGCAAATGGTTCTGTGGTCATGTGGCAGGCATGACTAGACAGGAATTACCTTACCTTCTTATCCTTGGCCACCATCAGAGGCGTGTCATTGTGGTAGTTTTTGAGGCTGCCATCTGCTCCGTTGCGTACTAGAAGCCGCAGTATATCCAAAAGGCCCCGGCCACTGGCTGCATGGAGTGCTGTGTTTCCTCCATACGTCTGAGCATTGACATTGGCACCGTGCTGTAAAGTCGGGGGACACAGACACATTTGTTTATAAAAAGCACATAGCCTGAAAAAAGTTTGGGGAGACAGGTAAAGGTCTGCCTTGCTTGAAGACCAGTTGTATCTGACTCTAGGGTTTGGTGATCATCTCCCTTTACAGACAAAGAGCCAGCACTGTCTGCATGTGTAGACATTTCCATGGTCACATGGCAGGCATGACTAGATGCATGTAACGCTGTTATTTTCTCTCCAAAGTGATACCTATTTATCTGCTTGCAATTTCTTGCTTTCAAACTGCTCAGTTGGCAGGAGCTGGCACAGAGATGGGAACTATCATGCAGCACTCGGTTCTCAAACTGCTGACCTGCCAACCTTCCAGGTGTCAAGCTCAGAGTCTTAACCACTAAGCCACCATTGTCCCATAAGATACAATTGGGGAGGTACAATGAGCAAAAACCATCGCATAGATAAGAATTGCTTTCTCAGGGCAAAAAAAGGGTGGATTTTCTTGACAATGACGCATGACTCCAGCTTAAGGAATGCAAGTGGTGCAATGTAAAAATACAGCTGATGAACACCCTTACCTGGAGTAGCAGCTCCACCATCGTCAGTTGGTTCTTCTCCACAGCGTGGAATAAGGGCGACTTCCCACTCTTAATATCCTAAAAAAGAGAAGACAGGGAAATCTTGCTCTGACCACACTCCAGGGCATTAAATGAGGTGGAAAAGATTACTCAAAAAGTTGGTCTTTAATCAGAACTCCCAAAGTCTATGTCAAAACTTTTCCTAATTTTAGTCAAAGAATATTGCCTCTTATCCAGTGTAGCCTTCTGAAAAACAACAACAATCTTGCAAGGAAGGGTGTCGAGTTGGTATAGCTCAGGGTTCCTCATTCTTGGCTCTCCAGATGTTCTTGGACTTCAATTCCCAAAAGACCTGACCAGCAAGTGTGTTGACTTGGGCTTCTACCACAGTAAAACCTCAAGATATGAAATTGATTTGTTCCTTGAGGTTTTTCTTGTCTCAAAAAATTCATATTTTGAAATGCAGTTTCCCATAGGAATGCATTGAAAACCAAATCAGTCCATTCCGGAACTCAGCAAAAAAGGCAAAAGAAAAAGTGTTATAGCTGTTCAAAGCTCTTTCTAAAGTACGGGAAACATGGTGAAAAATTCCAAATTCCTCCCAGAGTCAATGTGGCTGATGGGACAACATCTGGCCAGATGTGTTTGAGTTGCAGAGCCTCAGAGCACCCCATCGAATGAGGGCCTGTTAAATTACATCTAACTCTTTTATAGTTAGAAAACTGGGGCACATCAAAAGAGCTACCTCGAAAATTGTGGTATTTTTCTGAACCCACAGTCGGGGGTACCCCGGGCAATGGCAACTTTGTGCTGGCTAATCTTGCTCATGCTAGGCTGGACAGAAGAACTATGGAATGAATTCACCCCAAGATGCCTTCATATTGTCAGTTTAAAGTCTTATCTAGACATGGAAGAAGAGTTAGAAAACTACCATGCGTTGGAATCTACCTGATAGCCCCTAATTGGTATAAAAGTAATCTGTATCTTTGTTGTGCCCATGGAAAGAAAGAATTATGTCCGGCTTGGACACAGGCAGGTTTTATGTGCCTAACGGTTTGGGGATGCTTTTGCCAAATAAACATACCAGCCTGTAAGGTCTTTTAATATTCATTTTGTATTTCATAGCATTTTAAATATCATAACATGTCATTCCTGTTGAGCCACTTTGTAAGCATGCTTATAAGATTCCTGAGTTGGAAGAAAGCTGGTGTATAAATGTTGTAATTAGCTAAATGACGAGAACAATTATGAATAAAAATATACAACAAGACCTTTTTCTGACTTTGCTGTGAAATAGACTTGCCAGCCCTATAGTAATAACAGAAATGACTTTCCTGCTGTGTTATTTTGCCTTTCATTTCAAAATGACCCCGTTCGCTTCCTGCTATTTTATTATAAACCCTGTATTATGTAATGGAAAACAACCACATTTTAAAATTCTGCATACCATTTTCTTAACTCAGGCATCCAATAATTCCAGTTCTTTTGCATACAACCTATACTTTTCACTGGGATCCAATTTGTTTTCATATTATGAATGATTACATTTTAGAAGGTGAGTTCTTCCTTTCCTATATCATCAACGGGTTTTGACGTCTGCTTCCAAAAAGGCATGTTTAATGCCGATTGCTCGAAAGCCAGTATGGTGGTCATCTCTGTTTACAGACAAAGAGCCAGTGGTGTCTGCGACTGCAGACATCTCCGTGATCATGTGGCAGGCACGATGAGACAACAGAGAATATGGAACGCTGTTACCTTCCCTTCCGAAGCGGTACCTATTTATCTACTTGCAATTTCTTGCTTTCAAACTGCTAGGCGCTGGGGCAGAGACAGGATTTCATTCCATCATGCCGCACTTGAGTCTTGAACTGCTGACCTGCCGACCTTCCAGTCATCATGTTCAGCGTCTTAACCACCAAGCCACTTTTAGACGACGAGTCGTTGTTAAAAATATGTTGGTTCTAAATTTTAGTGTTTCAGACTTGGAAAAATAAATAAATTGATATATTTAATTATTTGCACGGCACCTTTCTCCGTGAAGGGCAAGCCACCATTTGAACATGCATGTGCGGATACCACCATAGTTCAGAAGGAATCCTATACTCACCACAGCATCTACATCGGCTCCGTGATCTAGCAAGGTGACAACAACCTCATGGTTGGAAAGTTCAACAGCCACATGGAGTGGAGTCAAGCCTGGTCAAGAGAGAAAGGATTGGGACATTTGTACGTTGGAAACATCCCTGAGAGTTTCTGAGACTCCTGGCGAGTGGGGGAAACAAATAGGAAAATTATTGGACTACATATCTCGCAGGGGCTACCTTTCTAGTTGCAGGAAGTTGCTTAACATTTTCGCGGCTAACTCACCAGCTGCAAGGTGAAGTGGTATAGTCTGTTGGGATTCCATCTGGACTTTTTGTTGTTGTTGTTTAGTCGCATAGTCGATTCTGACCCTTTGCGACCCCATGGACCACTGTCTGCCAGGCACTTCTGTCCTCCACCATCCTCCTCAACTCGCTTGGCTCTGTGCCCATTGTCTCTACAATACCATCTAGCCATCTCATTTTTGGCCGACCCCTTCTTCTTTTGCCCTCCACCCTTCCCAGCATCAAGGCTTTCTCAAGCAAATCCTCTCTTCTCATTTGATGTCCAAAGTACTTTAGCTTCATCTTTACTATTTGACCTTCTAAGGAGCAGTCAGGGTTGATTTCTTCTAAGATTGACCTATTTGTTCTCCTCGCTGTCCATGGGACTCTCAAAACTCTCCTCCAACACCACATCTCAAAGGCATCTATTCTTCTGTGCTCAGCTTTCCTAATGGGCTTTAGCACTTTATTTTGTCGCATGTGCCGATCCAACCAAAATCACAGGCACCTGTTAACACCAATAGTTTGCCCCCTTTCCTGTGTTCTGTTGCCACCAGTGCTGGCTGTGGCTGATGGAAGTTGTAATCGCGGGCTATCTGAAAAGCTACAGAATCACCCTCGTGATTAAAATTATAGGTTACCAGAGGAGGGACAAACCTGTGTTCCAAGAAAACATCTCACGTGTGTAGAGAGTGCTGCGTAAAGTAGTAAATTATGTCCCACCATAAAGTAGTAAATTATATCCTCCTCCTCCTCCTTATCTTCCATGTGTAGGCCAGACATGAAACTGCCAAAATGAAGCCACCTTTGGGTGAGTCCATTCTGCAGTTCTTTTAGCCTGGCCTAGTGTGAGAGAGATTAGACGGCAACAAGGTTACCGTTACCAGGGTATGCCTGATCGTGGTTAAAAAATACCAAAATCTTTGAGGAGGCTCTTTCTGTGTTCTCCTGCAGCAAAGAGGGGCAAAGTGAGCCAGGCCAGATGTGGAAGGACTGCAACTCCGGACAACATCTGGATAGCTGGAGTGTGACCTGACCATTGCTCACGTCGGTAGAGCATGACTTCATTGTTGCTCACCCTTGAAATTCCGGGTTTCCAGATCCAGTGGTCCGGGACTTCCATTCAGCAGCTCCTGCAGGCATTGGAGGTTGTTGTATTCGCATGCAAGATGTAGGGCCGTTTTCCCTTTCCGGTCCAGAACCATCGGTGACGCACCCTGCGACAAAAGCAGCTTCACCATGCTTGGCTGGTCTGTGATGATGGCCAAGTGTAATGGGGTCTAGCATGTCAGAGACAAAAACCAGCATTCTTGGTGACTAATCATAATAATTTCATGTCACAAATTATTCTGGGTTGAAAAGATTTTTGCAGAAGAAACTCCACTCAGGGAACACCCAAATGAGGCTCCTTCCATGTCCCCAAGAGCTGGGACAGAGACAGGTTCTCAATCTGTCATCCAGTACCTGGGTCTCAAACTGCCGACTTGCTTCTTAACTCCTGTGCCTCTGGGCAAGCCGCCCACCTGCCATGCAAAAACCCAACTGGTGAAGCCTCTCCTGGTGGCAAAAAGATGGAGACACTTAACCTGTTGGATTTCGGGACACCTGATTGCTCTTAAAAAGGAGGGGGATATATTCAGGTACAGTGGAGCCCTGGCAAACAAACAGTTCAACTTACAAAAAATTCAACATACAAATAGATATCCTGGCTAAAAAAAATTCAACGTACAAATTTTTAATAGGGGAAATTCGACATACAAAAAAAAAATACAGTGACATCTAGTGGTCTCTTCTGATAATGCAACGTGTTTTTGACATACAAAATTTTCAACATGTAAATGACCTTGTAGAATGGGAAAAATTCGTATGTAGAGGTTTTACTGTACAGTGGAACCTCGGTTAACAAAACTAATTCATTATCTGGGACGTTTCTTACAGCTAAAATTACTTTAACAGAATTTCCCACAGGAATGTATCAAATGCAATTTCCCATAGGAATGCATTGAAAACCGATCCCTGGCTTGAAAAGGTCGGGAGCCCTTGGTCTAGATGGCCTTTAGAATCCCTTCCAATGCTACAATGCTATGATTCTAATGACATTGGGCAAGCATCGTTACATTATTTGTGGAAGAGGGAGAAGAAGTTCAAAACAACGTGAGTCCAGGTCCCTTCCGCGTAATCACAAGCAAGAAAAATTAAAACAAGCCAGGTGCCTAGATGTCTCTAGACTTCCAGCAGTAGAAAAAGAAACTCACACTCACAAAAATACCCAGGGCTTCTTCCGAATGTTGCTTACGCACCCGGCTAACCAGAGGAAACCCAAGCGGTTCCCACAGAACACACCACAACCACCGGCACCTGGTGACACTGACGTAGTCAGACACTTCTCAGAAAGGGACGCATTAGCGCAGGAGAAGGTTTTATGAGAAACAGATAAGGAAACAGCTATTTGTCAGTAAGAGGTTACAATCGAGAAGCACAGAGATGTGGGGAGACCTGGTCAAAGGTTCAGCTGTTTGACTCACACACTGTACATCTTGTCCGCACGCACAAAATATACAAGCCAAGTTCAGAAAGCTTGTACTCTTTTGCATAACAACAGTTTGAGACCTGAGTGATGGACGATGGAGTGAGCTCCCGTCAGAACGTCAAGGTCCTTGGGGTTCTTCCAGATGGAAGATTTGTATCCCTTAAGTTCCCTTAAGATCAGCCACTGATCATCATGGAAACTCCCTCAACATCCAGATGCTGTTCCTCTTACTGCAGTTTGTACAAGGGGTTTTTAAACGAGTTTTCAGACTTTTTTTTTTAAAAAGAAAACCCTTTCCAGCAGCCTTGGTTTATTTTAATCATCTTAGAACTGCGGAACTGGAAGGAACTCTATGGATCATCAAGTCCAGCCCTGGTTATGGAGGCACAGAGAGGAACAGAACTTCCAACCTTTGGCTCCACAGTCAGATATCTAAACCACTGGGCTATCTTGCAGTTCAATTATTTTTTACATTCCTCCCCAGCCCCCAGGCCCCCCCCCCAAAAGCAGGGTTTACTGCTACAGTATGATGAGTGCCTGCTGGTCAGAGATAAATTGGTACTGCTTCGGCAGGAAAGGTAACAGTGTTTACTAAAGTTAAAGGTTGTCCTAGCTTGAAAGCCAGTCATATCTGGCTCTAGAGGGCAGTGCTCATCTCCGTTTGCAGCCAAATAGCCAGCACTGACTGTGTCTGCAAATGTTTCCGTGGTCATGTAGCAAGCATGACTAGATTCTGAAGTGCACGAAATGCTGTTACCTTTCCCACCAAAGCGGTACCTAATTATCTACTTGCAATTTCTTGCTTTTGAACTGCTAGGTTGGCAGGTCTCGAACTGCTGACCTGCTGAACATCCAGTCATCATGTTCAGCATCTTAGTCATTAAGCCACCACAGTACCTACCTTTACCCTACAAATGCTCTTGTGTTCCAATCCATTTTTAACAGTCTCTTTACTGCTCCCCTCTACCTCTCCATTTTCTATTGTTACTGCATCTGTCTGAATGTTTTACTTCTCCCCTTTTGTTCCATACCCCTCCCCCCCCATTGTAAGCTTCCCTGTTAGGGACTGGGGTGGCTCAAGTGGATAAGACCCGAGTACTGCATGATGGAATGAGCTCCGGTCGTCTGTCCCAGCTCCTGC
The DNA here is from genome assembly GCA_030440675.1 of Furcifer pardalis. Classification (NCBI taxonomy): domain Eukaryota; kingdom Metazoa; phylum Chordata; class Lepidosauria; order Squamata; family Chamaeleonidae; genus Furcifer; species Furcifer pardalis. The sequence continues at coordinate 310,654,909 of CP126890.1, forward strand.
CAACCTAGCAGTTCTAAAGCAATAAATTGCAGTAGATAAATAGGGACCACTTGGGTGTGAAGGTAAACAGCTCTCCGTGCGCTCCAGTGTCAAGTCATTCCTGCCAAATGACCATGGAAACGTCTACAGAAGCGGACAGCGCTGGCTCTTTGGCTATGAAACAGAGATGAGCACTGAACCCTAGAGTTGGATATGACTGGCTTTTGAGCAAGGGTGACCTTTACCTTTAAATAGGTACCGCTTCAGTGGAAAGGTAAACAGCATTCCGTGCACTCTGGTGTCAAGGCATGCCTGCCACATGTCCATAGACAGCACTGGCTCTTTGTCTCTATACAGAGATGAGCACTGAGCCCTAGAGTTGGATATGACTGGCTTCTGAGCAAGGGTGACCTTGACCTTAGCTTCCCTGTTGGGAGGACAACTTGGGTGTATTGTCAAAAAAAACGCAAGCCAAGGAGCCCAATGAAGCAGCAGTCCTTCCCCTACTGCCTTCGGTCTCACCGGTTGCTCTTGTTGTGGTGAGTCAGTCCTGCCCACACTGACCATGGGGAACAGTGCGCTCTTGAGTAATCTATTTGAAGAAGTTGCTGAGCAGAATGGCAGCCAGCTGGGAATCGGGGAAGTCCCTCCGTGGGCACACAGATGGCTGGTGGGAAACAGGACTTCTCTCTTTGTCCTCTGCCCTCCCCTGCGAGGTTTACGAACCTGACACCTTCATCTCTGGGCTTGCGGCTTTTGCTTCTCAGAACTCGGCATTCCTTCCCTCCTTCCTTCCATTTCCTGACTAATTCACAATTATCCCATCTTTCCCCGCTCCACTTCCCTCGCCCTCTCTTTTCAATTTTGGTCCTCCCTCTCCTGTTAACATGGCTTGGAAGCAAACCTCCTCGGAAGCCACGTTACCTGCAACCTGTGCCTTCTTGGGCTTGACAAGATCATAAAGGTGTTCCTATAATAACCAGGAATGTTAATTTCTAAACAATTCTCTTTAGACAGCAATGCGGGAGAAAAGTGGCAGGAAAAGATCAAGGCCAAACAGAAGGTGGAGACTCAGCAAAGAAAGCCACAGAGTAAAGGTAAAGGTTGCCCTTGCTCTAAAGCCAGTCGTATCTGAATCTAGGGTTCAGTGCTCATCTCTCTTTATAGCCAAAGAGCCAGTGCTGTCTGAGTCTGCAGACATTTCCGTGGACATGTGGCAGGCATGCCTCGACACCGGAGTGCACGGAACACTGTTTACCTTCCCACCTAAGTGCTCCCTATTTATCTACTTGCAATCTCTTGCTTTCGAACTGCTAGGTTGGCAGGAGCTGGGGCAGGGACAGGATCTCACTCTGTCATGCAGTACCCAGGAATCGAACTCCAACCTTCCAGCCAGCGAGTTCAGCAACTTAACCACTTCAGCCACCGCAGCCACAGAGTAGAGTCTGCAATTTCTAGGCCAGACTGTCAAATGGCAATATTTTGGGAGGTCATACATCTATCAGCTTGCTGTAAGTTGGTGACGACTTGGTGGTGCTTTCCATCAGCAGATGATGTAGGATGATCTCAGCTATTGCCCAAAGTAAACAAATGGATTTTAGGGTTTTTTTAAAAAATAAGCTTTTCTGCCTTTCTTGCTCGTTGTAAGATGGGCAGCGTTTAGGCATCAATCGTTCTATCTAGCATACTTCCTCTCCTTGGTTCATGGCTAATTGTTACATGCATTGATGCTTTCCCCAGGAACCCTTACCTGCCGCATTTTGTTGAAAGTGTCCAGATCCTGATTGCCCTGATGAAAGAGCACAACCAAACGTTGGACTACCGGTAGGTTGCCCTGGACCACAGCAATGTGGAGGGGCCTGGGATGGAAGAGAGAAAGGAGCCATAAACAATTAGTACACTAAATAGTTTGGCCTTTATCAACATTCTTGCATGAAAGGCAATCATATCCGACTCTAGCGTTTGGTGCTCATCTCTGTTTGTCACCAAAGAGCTAGCGCTGCCTGCATCTGCAGACGTTTCCGTGGACATGTAGCAAGCATGACTAGACGCCAAAGCACACAGAATGCTGTTACCTTCCCACCACAGTGGTACCCATTTATCTGCTTGCAATTTCCTCCCCTTTCAAACTTGGCAGGAGCAGGGACAGAGACGGGAGCTCACTCCATCGTGCAGCACTCGGGTCTCAAACTGCTGACCTGCCGACCTTCCAGTCGTCAAGTTCAGCATCTTAACCACTAAGCCAATAGCATCTTAACCACTAAGCCAATGGCGTCTTAACCACTAAGCCCAATTCTCTCTCTCTGCACCCTCCAAATCCTCCCCGCTTCTGGCCACCATTACCCCAAGAGCCCCACATGACTTTGCAGAAACGTCTCATTTTACAATAAAACGAAACCAGCTTTATTATCTCAGGGCTCCCGTGCAACAACCTTCCCGTAAGGTACCGTGACCTTCGCTTCCTGTCTCAACACAAGAGAAGGAGCGGTACGACTTCCTTATTGCAGCCACCGCAGGGTGAGAACCCTGGATCCTAAAAGAGAAAGTTAACTACAATGTTTCTCTCTCATTCACCTCCTTGTTGGCCACATCTCTCTCTCTCTCTCCCTCTCTTTCTCTCTCTCTCTGGGGAGATGTTTGGATTTCCTTCTGAATTCCAGGCCACAAAAGTCTCACTATTTGGGGCTGCGTAGTTTGCAGGGATGGAACATGGAAGTGACCAGGACAGGGAAAGCAACTCTGGTCCCATCGCCTACTCCAAAAAGGGCCAGGTTACAACTTGCCTCTCCTCTCTGTAAATAAAGGAGGCAGAACTTTGGGAAGGTTGGCAGGTCAGCAGTTCGAGACCCGAGCACTGCACGATGGAGTGAGCTCCTGTCTCTGTCCCAGCTCCTGCCAACCTAGCAGTTCGAAAGCAAGAAATTGCAAGTAGATCAATAGGGACCACTTCGGCTGGAAGGTAAACAGCGTTCCGTGCACTGCAGTGTTTAGTCATGCCTGCCACATGTCCATGGAAACATCTGTAGATGCAGACAGCGCTGGGTCTTTGGTTATAAACAGAGATGAGCACTGAACCCTAGAGTTGGACACGACTGGCTTTTGAGCAAGAGCAACCTTTACCTTTACCCACTAGGGAGAGGGCTACAGTGGCTCAGTGGTTAAGAAGCTCGCCTTGTTAGCTGGAAGGCTTGCAAGTTGGCAGTTCGAGACCCGGGTACTGTATAATGTATTGTGTGTCTGTCTCTGTCCCAGTTCTCAGGGACCTGAAAGGAGCCTTATTTGGGCATTCCCTGAGCAGAGTTTCTTCTGCAAAAACCCTTTCAAGCCAGAATAATTTCTGCCATGAGATTATTATTATTATTATTACCTAATAGGGAACAACAGTCAAGCATGACGTTGGGTGAAGGGGATTTTCCCTCTCTGTTTTAGGCAGCAGGAAGTACCTTTTGCTGGGTGACAAGCGAGGGCGAGACGCTTTTTGGTCCTAACGCTCTCCCCAAAGAGAGGAAATTAAGGAGAGAATAAACATATGCATCAGAGCCATTTTGCAGGATATAATTACTAGCTCTTCATATTGTTTTAAGAATTAACCGACTTTTATCTGGCACAAGTTTTCAGACACACTCCCGGCCACTTCTTCAGATGCAACGTCTGAATCACGGCTGGAGTCCGTAAAAGCTGATGCTTAAAAAGAAGAAGAATCCTTTGCCAGTCTTTAAGGTAACACAGAACTCTTTAGTCATCTGGTTGCAAGACGGTTATGCCACACGGAATAATTCAATGGGTTCTCGCTCCAACCATCCCAGAAGAAGAGAGAACAAAATGGGATGGAGTGGGAAAGTTCTGTCCATTTCTTATTGATCTCGATTCCCCAGTACTGCAGGATGGCGTGAGCTCCTGTCTCTGTCCCAGCTCCTGCCAACCTAGCAGTACGAAAGCAAGAAATTGCAAGTAGATAAATAGGGACCACTTCAGTGGGAAGGTAAACAGCATTCCATGAACTCCGGTGTTGAGGCATGCTTGCCACATGTCCACGGAAATGTCTGCAGACTCAGGCAGAGCTGGCTCTTTGGCTATAAAGAGAGATGAGCACCGAACCCTAGAGTCGGATACGACTGGCTTTCGAGCAAGGGTGGCCTTTAGGTGTAAAAGGTAAAGGTAATGGTTTCCCTTGCTCGAAAGGCAGTCATATCTGACTCTACGGTTCAGTGCTCATCTCTGTTTCAAAGCCGAAGAGCCATCACTGTCTGCTTCTGCAGACGTGTCTGTGGTCATATGGCAGGCATGACTAGACACCAGAGTGCACGGAACGTTGTTTACCTTTAGGTGGGGCATGGCCAAAAATAAAAGGGGGGATTAGGAACCACTGGTCTAATCCCATGATTTTTAAAAATTACCTGTAAATACCTCTTTCTCTTCCAAGTTTTCTGGTCAGAAAAGTTTTCTGGTTTTACCCCTGCATTGTCCACATGATATAAATCCCACCCCACCCCCACCATAAACCAGATTGAAAGAAGGACCATCTCCCTTACGTGTCTCCGTCGTTATCCTGCCTGGTTGCCGTGGCGATCTCCCAGGCCAGTTGGGCCTCTGCCGGGCACACCAAGGAGTACCGTGTGGGGACACCCAACATTTGGTGGGAGGTCACAGAGTGTAGCAGTGGAGAGAGCTCGTTGTTTAGGAAAGGACCTGGAGATTGAGGGAGGACGAAGGCAGGCTGGTGAGATGAAACGCCAAAGAACCCCAAGATCCAATAGCATCCCTCTCTCATGATTTCTGGGCATTTAGGAGGCCCTGTGGATGAATTCCTTGACAAGCAATATGCTTAAATTCCATGCCAGGTTTTTTTTATTTTTTGCAAGGCTCTGTTGCCTCTTAAAAAACTGGGAGAGACGATTTTCAGCGCCTGAAGTTGCGGTGGAGGCAAGCTTTTGACTCCGGACGGCGTGTTCATTGGATCGGCCTTCAAAGGACACATCAAAAGATTTCGTCGCTTCCACCGCAAACGGCACATCAGAACAACATGCCCTGGATGGGGAAGTCAGGCTGAGCTTGGAAAATTAATTGTCTAGACTGCAGTTCCCAAATTCCCCAGCTGGAATCTAAGGGGCTGTAACCCCGGAGAGAGGTGTTCTGGCTTAGTGGTTAAGACACTGAACAGGTTGGCACTTCAAGACCTGCACTCTGAGTGACCTCCCGTCATCTGTCCAAGCTCCTGCCAACCTAGCAGTATGAAAGCAAGAAATTGCAAGTAGATAAATAGGTACTGTTTCGGCAGGGAAGGTAACAGTGTTCCATGTGCTCTGGCATCTTGTCATGCCCGCCACATGACCATGGAAGCATCTGCAGATGCAGACAGCACTGGCACTTTGGATGTACATGGAGATGAGCACCGAGCCTAGAGTTGGACTTGACTGGAAGGAAGATCTTTACATTTCCTAACCCTCCCCTACAAGTTGGAATAACACTCCACCTAAGAAGCTTAGCTTATTCCCTCTCATTGAAAGGGGTGGTGCTGATAGGGGAATTCTGGAATGCATACCCTATTTCCCCGAAAATAAGACCTACCCGGAAAATAAGCCCTAGGATAATTTTTTGAGATGCTCGTAATATAAACCCTATCCCCAAAATAAGCACCAACTGATCATCAGACAGACAGACACATTTAGTGCATCTGTTGCAACGAATGTATTGAATTGTAAATTAATAATGTTAATATATAATTAAATATAAATAGATAATATTATTGACATTAATACTTAAAATAAATGATAATATACATTATAATTAAAGATCACCCTTGCTTGAAACTCAGTCCTATCCAACTCTAGGGTTCAGTGCTCATCTCCATTTCCATCCAAAGAGTGAGTGCTGTCTGCATCTGCAGATGTTTCCGTGGGAATGTGGCAGGCATGACTAGACTCAAATGGAATGCTGCCACCTTCCCACAGAAGCGGTCCCTATTTATCTACTTGCAATCTCTTTCTTTCAAACTGCTAGGTTGGCAGGAGCTGGGACAGAGACAGGAGCTCACACCATCGTGCAGCACTCCAGTTAGCTATTTCAACCTCTTAACTACTAAGCCACTGCATTCCCTAACTATAATTAAGTATTGGTAAATAGCCAAGGGGGCACCTTTGGACGAGAGGTAAACACCTAGGGTAAGCATGTGAACCTGAGACTTCTCATCAAATGCCAATTTATCTACTGAGTACAGACACAATACATGAATAACATGCTCACTTGATAACGAACAGATGTGGCTGCGTCTAATATGAATCTTCGTAATTCAATGCGTCGTATGTTGTAATGGCTCAATATGTCATATGTTGTAATGGATGTACTTAATGTGCTGCATCCCCTGAAAATAAGCTGTAATGCGTCTTTTGGAGCAAAAAATAATATAAGACCCAGGCTTATTTTCGGGGAAATACAGTAGTCCAGAGAGCATAAAGAGCAGGCTTCTAATTGCTTCCTTTAGGACAAGCTTCCCCCAGGCTTTGTACCCTGGCTCACCTTTGTCCAAGGCGGTTCCGGTGTAACACTCTGGCAGGGCTGGACAATGACAGGGTGAAAGTTGGCCAAGATGATGTCAGCCGCCCGAGGTTACCTGCCTATCGCTTACTACCTTACAGGTGTGTCACCTGGCAAAGCCTGGAAAGATTGTGTGTGATGGTTGGCATCGTTTCAACAAAAACCCTATACTTAAACATTGCAAAACAAATGCCCAGCTGGAAGTTCACCTTGGCCTGAAACCTGACCATGTGTTCAGTGTGTTTAAAAGTGAATGTTATTTTTGAGCCACTTGCCTGCCCGACCATTTAAATCACAAGATAAATTAATAATAACTGGCTTTCATATAGGGCTGTGATAGCGAACCTTGGCACTCCAGGTGCACACAGTAGACCCATTCGTGTGGATTAACAGAGACTTGGGCTTCTGGGAATGAAAGTCCAAGAACACCTGGAGTGCCAAGGTTCACCATCACCAATATAGGACATTGTGTGTGCTTTATACCTGAAGTACCATGTGTGTTACTTCTGCCATCCAGCGGCATCCCAGATATGTCAGCTTACAAATCCAATCAACCCCAAAGGATATATGGGGATTGTCGTCCAAAAGAAATGGGAGGTTTGCTACCTTTTACCTACAACAATCTGGTAAGGTAGGCTGGTAGTCTTATTGCCACACCACAAACCAGGCTTAAAGAAGCTGATGCTGTGTGGGGCTGATGTGAGATCCAAGTAGTGTACGAAACTTACAGGATCTAATTCACTGGACAAAGACTTGATGTTTTCACCCTTGGGTTTTGCAGGCATTCATTCTACATTTTCCACACCCAGGAAAATAACAAATTTTGACCATTCAGCATTGTAGCAAACCCCTCCCCTCCATTTTTTAAAAAAGTAACTTTGGAAATAATTCTGCAAATTCTGGGAGTCAAAATGGTTTCCTTGCTCTGAGCCTCTCCTTCCCTGATCCTTAGATGTGGATTCATGTTTGCCTTCTGCTTTCAGGGACCTAAAGTCAAATTTCAAAACCCAGAGGGTCAGGAAGTAGGGCCATAATATGTAGAACATATTCAGTGATGACGAATGCTGGCACTCCAAGTCTTCTTGAACTTCAATTCCCAGAAGCCCTGATCTGGTAACTGAAGTTCAAGAACACCTGGAGTGCCAAGGTTCACCATCTGTTCTATAGGCACCTTTATATAGGTATTTAAAAGATGCTTTACATCAGCCTTTCCTCAGATGTGTATACCTACACTCTTGGGGATGATGGAAAGGCAGATAGCGCTGGCTCTTCAGCTATAAACAGAGATGAGCACTGAACCCTACAGTTGGATACGACTGGCTTTCAAGCAAGGGTAACTTTTACTGACTATTATCTATCTGTCTGTCTGTCTGTGTAAAATCGAGTCTAAAGGTAAGGAATGACCTAGGCAGGGGCAAAATTCATATTGTATATTGGTTCATGATCTGTTACTATCTGTTTAAAAAATTAAGTGGTGTATGACACCCAGAGTGGGAGAATATCCCAGATGGGGAGGATATGAAATTAATTAATTAATTAATTTTAAAAATCCAATTCATTCTTGGGGGTGGGGGTGGGGGTGGAGGAGAAGCATTTAGGGACCCTGAGGGAGAAAAGAACAGAAATAGAAAAGGAGAAGGCGCCCGAGGTAGATGGTTGGGTGCTACAGGTGAGATGGGCAGCCCTTACCTGGATAATAGACTGGTGGCATGGGAGGGTATCCGACGGGGCTATAAGACGGGCAGTAGCCATTGGCTTGGGACCCCCAGGCTCCCCTCTCGTCCTCGCGGCTCTCTGGCTTGGGGGTTTTGCCAGCGAGGGGTCCCGGCGCGTCCCCATCGGCTCCCTCCAGGGCGCAGCGGCGCTTCCGAAGGGGCAAACGCGTCTCGGCTTTTTTCTCGCTTTCTGGACTCGCCGGGCTCCGACTGGCCGGTACGTTAGCGCTGGGGGTCAGTTGCGCACCCGAGCCGGACGCTCCCTGAGTCTGCCCAAGAGCCACGGGACCCCCGGAGACCCCCAAAACCTTCCCTTCCTCGGGCAATCGCCTCTCCAAAGCGGGATCCGGCGCCTCCCCGTCCGAGGGGGACCATCTAGCTTGCCCGTCGCCCTTGCGCTGGGTCCTCAAATCCACGGGGAGTTCTCCAGCCATGCTGCGGGATCCTGGCCCCAAGGAATCGGGAAGAACTGAGGGATGATGTACACCAGGCAGGTGTACACCGGGCTCCTGCCCAGGTAAGGAAGAGCCCAGCTTTTCCTTGGTGCTGCCTGAGCCGAGTTTGGGGGGATGTTCACCCGCGATTCCTCATTTTCTCACCCTCTACTTTTCCTTCTGAGCAGGGACAGGATCAGCCCCCCAAAGTTGGGCGTCCAGAGAGTCTGAGAATAAAACCTGTAGGGGGAGAAATCACTCTCTCCGGGAACCCCCCCCCCCGCAGGGGACGCGAACTTTCGCCACTCCCGCAGCTGAGCTCGCAGGCTTCTCACCAGGTGATCACACCTGCCGCCTTCCTGCTTCGCAGGGCGTGGAGAGAGGGTGGGGTGCCATCCTTTCCGCCGGGCAAAAGCCCCGGCAAAGCCCCGTCCTTCAAGCTGCCCTCGATCGATTCCCTTCCACTCCTTATCTCGCCCTGCTTCGGATTCTTCAGAAACGGCGTCACCTCCGGCGCCAGTCCACCTGGGCTAACAGCAGCTGCCTTTGCCAAGTCATCCTTTCGCCTTCTCTTTCGGATCCGGGGGGGAAGGCGGAGAAGGGGGGAATCTCTTGGCCAACAAATAATCGATTGGGGGGAGGGGGACGAAAAAAATCCAGAAATAAAAAAAAACACCAAAGAAAATAATCCGAAAGCGGGGGAGGGGGACACCAAAAAATAAGGAGAGAGGAAAAATCAAAGCAAATAATAAAAATAATAAATATATCAGGAGTGAAAATAAAAGGAAAACACCTAAAAACTCCCCCTCACCCCAAAATAAAATAAATATAAGGCCCACGCAAAACGTGGGGCGGGTCAGCAGCGAACTCGGTGCCTCGCGATCGGCCACGAATGAATCGGCCGGGAACGGCGGTGACACCCGTTTCGCCCACCCTCGGCGGTAGAGGAAGGAAGTCGGGACTTCCCCGTCGGCTCAGCTGAATAGTAGGGACTTTCACAGGCGTCTCTTACCGGCCGCCCCTCCCGGGAGGAGTTCCGCCTTCATGCCCGCCTCCGCCTCCGCCTCCGCCTCCTCCTCCTCCTCCTCCTCCTGGCCCGCTGCCCCCTGATGCGCCTCCCTCGCCTTGCCAAGAAGGGGAGTCCCGCGCCTTGAGTGCGCCCAGGGCGCAGCGCAATGGGGAAGGGAGGCGCCTTGGCTTGGCAGACCGGGCGGTGTGTGTGTGTGTGTGTGTATGGGGGGGGGGAGGACATTGGGGTTGGCCCTTCTTCCCGGACTCTTCCCTCCCCGCCCCAGAGAGGGAAGGGTTAGGAGGGGGCCCCTCCCCGGCGAGGCGAAAAGGCCACGGGGCGCGTCCAAAAAGAGACGGTTAACCCTATCCACGGGGGCCAAACGGGAATCTGTGCGCAATTAGGGGGGGGGGATACCCCGTCTCCCTCTTTTTCCTCTCTGTGACAGGCTAGCCTTTCTCCTACCAGGCTGCGGTGCAGTGAGGGTGTAGGGAAGCCCCACCGGTTGAATTTCTGCCTGCCACGAAGGTGATAAAAAACCTCTCCAAAAGTTGAAAGATTTGAAGTGGTCTGTGGAGTCAGTCTGTGCAGGGATAGCGAAGCGAAGCGACCACACTTCTATATCGCCCCTTAGCGCTCGGTTTGGGCGGTATACAAGTTAATTAGCATTTTGCCCATAACATGCTGGGTACTCATTTTGCCGACCTCCGAAGGATGGAAGGGTGAGTCAGCCCAGGATCGAACTCACAGCCTTTTGGTTACAGGACAGCAGTTTAAACCTTTGTGCCAAAAAGTTTAATCTACGATAGATCCAAATGCACAAGCATTTATTTGTTTGTTTTGTCTCGGACGCGTCAGGTTGCTTCGAGGAGAGACAGCAAGGTTGCCAACTTACCCCGTCCCAAAATACCTAATGATTTTATCCCCCTGTTTTGAAGAGCAATCCGGTGTCTAGAAATCTAACAGGTGAAGCTTCTCTGTCTTCTTGCCACCAGGAGAGCCTTTACCGGTTGGGTTTCTGCGCGGCAGGCAGGCTGCTTGCCCAAAGGCACAGGAGCAAGAGAACTTAGTGCGAAAAGAGACATTGGCAACCTCAGCTTGGCTGGCCCTCAAAGGCAAAAGAAGCGACTCATCTGCTGCATAGGGAGAAAGGGGTGGAGAGTTGGGAAAATGACGTGTCGTTGGCGGAGGGGGGAGAGAGGCTGGACCGGCGGGGGGGAAGAGCGGGATTCCCCCCTCGCCACTGGACCAAAGGGCAGGCGAGGTCGCCCAGGGCTGGAAGGCGCCCCCTGCTGGCCGACGGAGGAAGGGCTTAGTGGCGAAGGGGCTAACTGTGGATGTGTACATCTCTATAAGGGACTGCGGTGGCTTAGTGGTTAAGACGCTGAACTTGAAGACTGGAAGGTTGATAGGTCGGCACTTTGAGACCTGAGTGCTGCATGATTGAGTGAGCTCCCGTCTCTCTCCCAGCTCCTGCCAACCTAGCAGTTCGAAAGCAAGAAATTACAAGTAAATAAATAGGGACCACTTCTGTGGAAAGGTAAACAGTGTTCTGTGCACTCCGGTGTCTAGTTATGCCTGCCACATTTCCATGGACAGTGCTGCCTCTTTGGTTTTAAACACAGATGAGCACTGAAGCCTAGAGTTGGACACGACTGGCTTTTGAGCAAGGGAGACCTTTACGTTACTACGTTCTAACCATCCTACATAGCAAACATAAGAACAGAAAGCAGCCTGTATCTACCTGCAATTTCTTGCTTTCAAACTGCTAGGTTGGCAGGAGCTGGGACCGAGACGGGAGCTCACTCTGTTGTGCAGTACCCAGGAATCGAACTGCTGACCTGCCGCCTCCCACTCCGCATCTTAACCACTTGAGCTGCTGCAGTATTGATGAGATGAACATAAAAGGCAAGGAAGACCTTTACCTTTACTTTAACAAAAGGTAGCAAATCTCAGCCATAGCCTAACCTTTATTTAATATAAGAATGGCATTATAATACTTTATCACTTTTTCACTAGGTCTTTCTTCTAGATATGGTGCTATGGTACTATAGCATCTATTTTCTTCTTCTTTTTCTTCTTCTGTCATATCTAAATCTGAAAACAGTATTGGCAATCCTCATGGCGATCAGCCATGATGACTGTCCTGAGATTATAATGCAGTGGCCTTTCATCTGCCTTCTGCATCGCAGCATGACACCCATAGTACCACTGATTCAGTTCCATGAGTCACTTTCTCATCCTGACCCCTTTTGACAAAGTCCTCCTCACCCCCAGGGCAGGATGGATGGAGCTGATGCCCTCCATAAAATGGATTCAAGTGGGATTTAATCCACTTGGGGACCATCACCCTTCCCTGTGAACTTTGGTACACAAGCCATTAGTCCTCAGGTGTTCAGGTTGGTTATCCACTGCCTGATGATCGGCATTGAGTTTCTGGCAGTAGGGTCTACTCTGTTACCATAGCAGGATAACCTGGCCAGACTTGAGCAGGCTGAGTAGATCTCTGGTCAAAATTAGAGGAGAAGGGTCCCTCCCTTCCCTGCACAGTAAGAGGTTCCCAATGAATGGAGAAACCTGTGTCCCATCCCAAGTGTAGATGATGGTGATGGTTGTTGTTGTTGTTATTTCATGTCAGAAATTATTCTGGGTTGAAAGGATTTTTGTGCAAGCAACTCTGCTCAGGGGATGCCCAAATGAGGCTCCTTTCATGTCCCGAAGAGCTGGGGCAGAGACAGGTGCACAACCCATCATTCAGTACCCAGGTCTCAAACTGCCGACTTGCCAGCCTTCCAGCTAATCTCCTGGATGTAAAATGGTGTGTCCATTCCTTGTAACTCTGGGATTCTTGTCTTTGGCATCTTATGTGCGTGTGTGTGCGAGAGAGCTCAAAGGTCATTTGCTCCTCCCAAACAAAGTTGTGACTAAGTCATCAAGTGAACAGCTGAAGTCCCTGTCTGTTTCCGCCCTTTCGAAATCCACCAAGGCCTTCACTTTATCTAAGAGCCCTGGTGACACAGTGGTTAAACTGCCTTACTGCAGCCCAAATGTTGTGCATTCCATCCTGACAGGGATCCAGGTTGACTCAACCTTCCATCCTTCCAAGGTCGGTTGATTGAGTAGCCGGCACGTTGGGGCCCAAAGGCTAATTACCTGTAAACTGCACAGAGAGTGCACTAAGTGCTATGGGGTGGTATAGAAGCGTAATTGCTATTGCTATAATAATTTCATTCAATGCAGGGCTACCTTTCCAAATGTGAAATGCAGAATCTCAGTTGCCACAGTTGAGTGACGTGGTTGTAGTAGGGAGAGTAAGATAAGCTTTTTCCTTGCATGGGAGAAGTTTGGGGGGAGAGGAGAAGCAATCTTATCTAAAGCTGCCTTCCCACCAGTGGGTACATCACATCTGAGTTTCCAGCTTGTTTGACTTCAGACACATAGCTGCTGTTGAGACATGGCGGGTTGTGTTTTGATATATTGCAAGTTGGGTGAGTCAAGATCTGGAATCCTCTTGCTCTGCTAGAAGGAACTTAAGTCCCCATGGAGTTTACTCATCAAGGGAACCAGGAACTGGACACGGAAGTCCCACTATGGGCCTGCCTTGTCTTCTCTTTTGGGATGTCCCTTGAAGACCCAGAGTCAATTTTGCCCTGCCCTCCACTCCTGTGCTTTTGACAGCAGCTAGGTAAGTTACAGGCTCTTTCTCTGCATCTGGCTGCTGTTAAAAGCAGAGGAGCAGAGACTCCCCTAAAAGTTGGCAACCTTCATACCAATCTATGGGTATCAACACGGCCAACTCCTGGGATTCCCACTCGTCTCCTAAACAGCTCAGAAGGAGCATGGTTTGCTTCAAAAGACCTATGTTCTATATACGTAAAGATCAACCTTGCTTAAAAGCCAGTCATGTTCAACTCTAGCGTGCAGTGCTCATCTCCATTTACAGCCAAAGATCCAGTGCTCTGCGTCTGCAGATGTTTCCATCTCCTCTACATCACTTGGAGGACCCTGAATAGGCTGAGGGTTGGAGTCCCTAAATACAAGAACAACATGCTCACATGGGGTCTATTGGCGGACAACAACACGTGGGGTGAATGTGGAGAGATACAAAATCTGGCTCATTTATTGGTCTGCCGATGACTGCTGGAAACATGCACCTGTGCAGACTTGGGTTTGGCCAATGACAAAGCCAAGAAAGTGGCTTCATTTTGGCAGTCCAGGGTTTGATTGGGATACAAAAAACAGAAGGCCGTCAAAGATGTGGGAGTCCTGCCTTGGTGCCTAAGCACTGAAATGGGATCTGATTTCATGCAAATAGTGAAATATTCCTGGTGTGTGTGTTTGGGCTTCATTATGAAGCGGCTGATCCCAGGGTGTGGAGGCACTTGGCAAGGGGTGGGTGTTTAGGTTGCCCTCGCTCACTTCAAAGCCACGCTGGCATGGCACGGCCTCTCGCCTCTCTGGCAAAACGTTGCCAGGCAAGACAAGAGCATGGGCCATTTCCTGCAATTGTTTCCACCCCCTAAACCCAAAGTGCAGGTTTCCCAGAAGTCAAGGCCTTTGGAAAGTCCCGTTCCACAATATCAGAGGCCTGTTGCCAGGAAGGGATTGGCAAAGGGGAGAAAGACTGCCCTGCTATCTGTAGAAATGGATTGACAGGGATATTCTCTGGAGGCTGATGAGGGGATTGGGTGGCCAACTGACTAGGAAAAAGCAGGCATAAAATGCTCCTCTGCAGTGGAGATGTGCCAGAAATCAGTATATGCAGTAGAGTATGATAGATAGATAGATAGACAGACAGACAGACAGACAGATAGAAAGAAAAGATTTCCCCTTATAAATAGATATCACACTTATATATCACCTCATAGCATTTAGTGCACTCTCTGGGTGGTTCACAAGTTAATTAACATTTGGCCCCAAACATGATGGGTACTCATTTTACTGACCTTGGAAGGATGGAAGGCTGAGTCAACCTTCACACCTGGTCAGGATCAAACTCACAACCTTTTGGTTGCAGGGCAGCAGTTTAACCACTGCGCCACCAGGGCTCTTTTGATATACAGAGATGAGCATCATTCATTTCCATGTCTGAAAACAAAGCTACAACCCAGTCTCTCTGTTTTTGGAGACTGGCCTTGATATGTAGGAGTAGGAGAAGGAGAAGGAGGAGGAGAAGGAGAAGAAGAAGAAGAAGAAGAAGAAGAAGAAGAAGAAGAAGACAGCTGGCATGCAGAAGCCACGATTTCTCCACTGCCTAACCCACATGCTGTATTTTCTGTTTGCCAGGTGGTTGTGAAAAGCACAGGAGCCAGAGTTAATAATCAACGACAGCAACTTAGCCAAACTATGGGGCCGCCAGAGGAGGAACAGGCGTGGCTGTGGTGACACCTGGCGGCCAAATCGAGCCATGCTGGAGATCCGTAGGAAGCCTGTAGCACATTTGCCTCCAATGGATACTTTCTAGATGTGCGGCACTATCAATTCCATCATCCACTTGCCAGTAGGAGGTTTTGTGCTCGGCTGTGCAGCTGTAATCATCCCCGTCTGCCCTTTATGTCAAATAAATCAAATTCCCAAGAGCAGAGTGTGGAAACGTTATTTTTATAGCTACTTTCCAGAGACTTTGGGGGATTGTAGTCAAACAAGCAGGGGCTGAGGTGGCTTAGTGGTTAAGAATCTGAGCTTGGTGAATGGAAGGTAGGCAGGTTAGAAGTTCAAGACCAGAGTGCTGCATGGCAGAGTGAGCTCCCGTCATCTGTTCGGGCTCCTGCCAACCTAGCAGTTCAAAAGGAAGAAATTGTAAGTAGATAAATAGACACCGCCTCAGTGGGAAAGGTAATAGCATTCCCTGCGCTCTGACATCTAGTCATGCTTGCTACATGACCACAAAAATGTCTGCAGATGCAGACAGCATTGGCTCTTTGGCTGTAAACGGAGATGAGCACCACACCCTGGAGTAGGACACGACTGGCTTTTGAGCACCACGTTTGAGACCTTCAGCGGTCAAGATGTGTTTCAAATGGAATAAATAGCATTTTATGGGAGCCCCTGTCTGACCTGTCTGGCTGTTCTAGTCCCAGCCTGTAGAGGGCAGGAGAGACCATTAAGTCACCAGGCAATGTCAGGTGGCGCTTTGAACCTCTGTACGGTTTAGCCACCTGGCTTCTGGCAGGCCATCTGTGTGCTTAAGAGATGTTTGTCAGGCAGAAATCTAACCGGTCTTTTCCAGCATGCATATTCTATGGTGGAGACCACTTCATAAGGCAAGCCAAATATTGGGACAGATGGGGGAGCTTGTTGGCTATACCGGCCCCCAGACCCGTTCCGCTAACCATGTTTTCAATTCCCTCCTAAACGGTAGCAACTGGGCCTGGAAGTGTAATTCTACCGGGAGGAGTTTCCATAATTTTATTTATTTATTTATTTTTGTTTATCGCCCTCCTCCCAGAAGGGGCCCAGGGCAATTTCCAACAATTTTAAAAACACTTTAAAAAATTAAAAACTTTTAAAAAGCTTAAACAATTAAAAGCTAGGTATTATAACTTGGACATACTGGGAGTCAAACCATCCAACTGGCTGGGGAAATTGAACCATCCACTCCCCAGACCAGAGCTGCCAGCCAGGTTTTCACTCCTTTCCTGAAGGACAGCAACTCCGTCTGCAGGCGTAGCTCTGTCGGGAGGAGCAGCATCCACAGGGCCGGAGCAGACACCGAGAAGGCCCTCCTAGTGCCAGACAGATGTGCCTCTCTGGCTGATGGCACAACCAGAGAGCCTCTCTGGTCCACTCTGGTGGGCCGGGTAGATGTCCTTGGGACGATGCGGTCTCTCAAGTAACCTGGACCACTACCATAAAGGGCTTTAAAGGTAATAACCAGCACCTTGAATTGCACCCGGAGGCAAACTGGGAGCCAGTGCAGCTCCCTCAGCAGCGGTGAGGCACGGGCATAATGCCCGCATCCCAACACTACTCGTGCAGCTGCATTCTGGACCAACTGAAGCCTCCGAATGGTCACCAAGGGCAGCCCCATGTAGAGCGCATTACAATAATCAAGTCTGGAGGTGCCCAAGGCATGTGTGACCATGAGCAAGGAGTCCCGGTCTAGGAACGGCCGTAACTGGCAAATCACATGAAGTTGTGCAAAGGCCCTCCTGGCCACGACTGCCACCTGCTCTTTGAGCAGTAGTCGTGAGTCCAGGAGGACCCCCAAGTTACGTACCAGGTCTGTTTGGGGCAGGACTGCCCCGTCCAGAACCAAAGGTAGTAGTTCCCGAGATAACACAGGAGCCCCAACCCACAGCCACTCAGTCTTGCCAGGATTCAGTTGTAGCCCGTTGTCCCCCATCCAGACCTTGACAGCCTCCAGGCACCTGGAAAGGACTTCCACTGCATCGATAGGGTCCCCACAGGCTGAGATATACAGTTGGGTATCATCTGCATACTGATGATACCTCACCCTGTGAGAACGGATGATCTCACCCAGCGGTTTCATGTAGATATTAAATAGGAGAGGTGAGAGCACCGAGCCCTGAGGCACCCCGTATTGGAGCCGCCTAGGACTGGACATCTCACCCTCCAACCATACTGACTGGGTCCGGCCCCTCAGAAATGAGGAAAACCAAGCCAACACTGTGCCTTGGATCCCCAATCCTTGGAGCCTTCCCAGAAGGATACCATGGTCGATGGTATCGAACGCCGTTGATAGGTCCAGAAGAGCTAGGACAATTGGATGTCTGCCATCCCGCTCCCTCCAGAGATCATCCACCAGCGCAACCAATGCAGTTTCCGTCCCATATCTGGACCTGAATCCTGACTGAAAAGGATCCAGATACGTAATCCGCTTCATCCAGGAACTCCTGTAACCACCATGCCACTGCCTTTTCCAATACTTTACCCAAAAAGGGTAGGTTGGATACCGGGCAAAAATTGGCCATTATGGTTGGGCTGAGGGAAGGCTTTTTCAGGAGGGGGCGCACCAATGCATGTTTGAAAGATGCTGGAAAAGCAGGGGCTATGACCGAGAAGGCCCTTTTCCTTGTGCTGGAGAGGAGCACCACCCCAACAAGATGGTATATGGAGGGTGCCCTCCCAGTTTGCTTTTGTGGGACAGGTCGATGTCAAAGACGTATTAGAAGAACACCAAATAATGCTGGTGGAGGCCACTAGAAGTGCCAGAACCAGAGGCGTAGCTACCGCCGTATCAGCCGTATCAATTATACGGGGGGCCCGGGCTACGGGGGCCCCCAACGGCAAAAAATAAAATAAAATAATATTGGAGCAAAAATTTACTGCGCATGCGTAGAAACTCAATCTGACGCATTGCTCATGCGTCAGATTGAGTTTCTGCGCATGCACACTTTATTGGAGCCATTTTTGGCTCCAATTTTAAAAAATAAAATTTCGGAGTCAGAGCCGCAGCTTTTCGGAGCGGCTCCGATGGTGGCCCTCAGAGGAGGGCACCTCCCCTGGGGCCGCCCAGCTCCCACGGGCAGGTTGAGCCCTGCCTGGGCTGTCCGCTGCTGCCGAACCCCCATGGCCTGGGGACGCTTGGCAGAGTGCGCCACGGTCCAGCAGCGTAGGAAGGCGGAGTCCATGGGGGCCGGTTGTTCCCAGCGGCGCTTTCCAAAAGGGGCGGCAAAGCCTTGGCTCCTTTCCCTTCCCCTCACCTTGCTCCACCACCCGGGTTCGGCGGTGGTGGCGGCGACAGCGGCAAGCAGCTCCGGAAGAGGAGGAGGAGGCTGCAGTCGGGGGCAGCGCGCCTTCCCATGCGGCCCCAGGAGGGTAAGTGAGGGTTTTGTGTTTCGGGTGGGTGGGTGGTTTATGTGTGTGTTGGGTGGGTGGGTGGATTTTTATTAAATTTTTATTTTATTTCTTTGTTTATTTTAATTATTTAAGTTATTTACGGGTTTGTGTTGTGGTTGGTTGGTTGGTTGGTTTGAGGTGTGTGTGTGTTTGTTTGTTTGTTTTAATTCTATTCTATTTTATTTATTTATTTATTTATTTTTATTATTTTTGGCCCCGCCCATGACGTCATGACGTTGGCTTCCCCACGACGTCATGATGTCATGACGTTAGCTCTGCCCCGCATATAAAGGGCCCCCAAACAATTTTTATACGGGGCCCCGCCAAGGTAAGCTACGCTTCTGGCCAGAACAGGAATTTTGTATCTCCCTCGACACTTGAAAGGGTAGAAGAAGAAGAAGAAGAAGAAGCAGCCGCAGAAGCAGCAGAAGCAGGCAATTGCAACAAGCATGGAACAAGAGTTCTAGTTGCCATGAGGTGCCATTGTGGGTGCTTCTGATTCCCAACAGAAACAAAATACTGGGTTTGATGGATAGTTTGGCAGGTGTTGTGTTTGTTAGCAAGACTAAAGGTGTGCAGGTGTATGGCCGGTAGGCGGGCCAAGTGTTCATAGGAACAAAGGCCTCGATTGTGAAGCTGCACTGTACATTCAAGAAAATGCTGGTGTGGAAAACCTGCTTTCTTCAGACAGGTGAATTGGGTGTTCTGGTGAGCCACTGGAAAGGGGAAATATCAACATGTCTCCTTTTTCATATGTTGAGAAATCATCATGTCTTTCCTCAGAACAGGTTGTTCTCTTTTTCTTGCTTCATGCTGTGCCCGCCGCCTGTCCCCACTTCCAGTGGCAGGTTTTGTAACCTCCTCCTTTCTTGGCGAAATTTCCCCACTTGGCACATGATATAAGACCCTGGCGGGACAGAAGAGCATTTTCCCCTGAAGTCGACAGCTGAGAAGATGGCATCCAAGTGGTTCAGCCTCTTGGCAGGTGAGATGCAGGAATGGGGCAGCGGGTGATGCAAAAGAGGGCATGACTCTGACGAGTCCTGGTGGTGCAGTGGGTAAACTGCTGTCCTGCAACCCAAAGGTGGTGCGTTCGATCCTGACCAGGGATCAAGGCATTTATTCCTCAGGCAGCAGATTCTGGAGTGTAGGGTGGCAGGCACTGGCTGTGAGATCTTGGCCAGGACAGAGTTGTATTTGTGCATCACAGGGACACTTCTGCTACCCGCTAGGCCAGGGATTCTCAACCTAGCAGTTCGAGAGCAAGAAATTGCAAGTAGCTAAATAGGTGCCACTTCAGTGGGAAAGGTAACAGCATTCCATGTCATGTTTGCCCCATGAGCATGGAATTGCTGGTTCTTTGGCTGTAAAAGGAGATGAGCACTGGACCCTAGAGTCGGATATGACTGGCTTTTGAGCAAGGGTGACCTTTACTAGTTCAGAAAAGTAACTTTCCCAAGCTGCAATGGAGGTAGGGAGGAGGTAAGGTTGCCAATAATTTGGTCTGCTCTGGTGCTGCAGAAGCAGACAGGGGAGAAGATGTGTGAGTCAGTTGGCAACATTAGTTTGGGTGTGGCTAGGACTGCGGTGGCTTAGTAGTTAAGACGCTGAACTTGATGACTGGAAAGTCAACTGGTCAGCAGTTCAAGACTCAAACACTGCATGATGGAGTGAGCTCCCGTCTCTGTCCCAGCTCCTGCCAACCTAGCCATTTGAAAGCAAGAAATTGCAAGTAGATAAATAGGTACCACTTTGGTGGGAAGGTAAACACCATTCCATACACTCCAGTGCCTAGTTATGCCTACCATGTGTCTATGGAAACATCTGCAGACACAGACAGTGCTAACCCTTTGGCTTTAAACAGAGATGAGCACTGAACCCTAGAGTCGGATACGACTGGCTTTTGAGCAAGGGTGACCTTTACCTTACTACACTCTAACCACCCCACATAGCAAACATCAGAACAGAAAGCAGCCTGTATTGGGTAGCAACCATTTCACCCGGTCCTTCTTGTCTTACAGTCTTGGCCTTGGCCACCTGCTTGCTGCCGTCCGAAGCCCTCCGTATCATCGCATCCCCCCCAAAGCCCCGTGTCGGTCAGTCGGTCACTTTTTCTTTGCAGGATGCGGGCAAGCTCAGTGTCTGCTTATGGATGCGTGGCAACACGTTTGACAAAAGCAGAATGATCTTCCAGGTGGAAAACGGCAGGGAGGTCCGCAGGGGTGGAGGCTTTACCGGCCGTGAACAGCTGGGCAACCGCTGTGCCATCACCATCAACCGCTTGCAGCCTAGCGATTCTGGGATGTTCTACCTGATCATACTAGATGGCAGGACTCTGAGATGGAGTGATGCTCTGATACTGCTGCAGGTCAACAGTGAGTATCTAAGGATGGTCGTTGTGTTCTTTGCTTCCTCTTCTTTCATCTCCAGATCAAACTTTGGACTGCTGAAATGAAGCCACTTTTTTGGTTTTGACATTGGCCAAACATAAGTCCTCATTGATACATGTTTCTGGCAGTGATCGGCAGAGCAACAAATGAGCCAAAGTTTGTCTCTCTCCACATTCACACAGCATGTTATTATCAGTGGTGGGCTCAAAGAAATGTTTGCTACCACACTGTGGGCGTGGTATGGTGGGCATGGCCAGGGGGTTGCACCCAAATTAGGACTACTTTATTTCAAATTGAGTTTCTGCGCATGCGCAGTCAATTGGAGCCATTTTAGCTCCGATTTTTTAAAAAAATTGTTTAAAGCTTTCAGGATGGCGGCGGCGGCACCAGCCCTCTGAGAAGGGCACCTCCTCTGTGGCACGTTGAGGGCTGCCTGGGCCGTCCGCTGCCGACAAGCCCCATGCCCTGGGGACGCCCGGCGCGGCGCACCGCTGACGCCTCCTCCTCCGCCAGGTGCCTGTGGGCTGGGTGCCTGCAACTGCTGTCCACCGCCGCCGGAGCTGCCGCTGGCTGCATTCCTGTGGCCTCCTCCTTGGGCCGGTCCCTTTTTAGCCCGGCTGCGGCGCCTGGCGCAGGAGGAAGTTGCAGGCGGCGGCGGTGCGGCATGGGGACGGCCCAGGGAGGCTCGGCAGCCGCGGCTGGAGCCACCGCCAGAGCCACTGCTGCCCGCCGCCCCTGCCCGTGGCCGGAGCCAGGCTAAAAAGGTACCGGCCCAAGGAGGAGGCCACAGGGGTGCAGGCAGCTCCGGCGGCGGCGGCTGTGGACGCAGTCGGGGTGCCGGGTCCCAAGAAAGGTAAGCGAGGGGTAATTTATTTGTGTTTTGGGTGGGTGGTTGTTTTTATTTTATTTATTTATTTATTTATTTGTGTCTGGGTGGGTGGGCTGAGAGGGAGGTGTGTGTGTGTGTGTATGTTTATTTTTATTTATTTATTTTTATTTTTGGCCCCGCCCACAACGTCATGACGTCATGACGTCGGCTTCGGTCATGACGTCATGACATTGGCCACGCCCATGACGTCCGTGACTTTTTGTCATCCCATCACTGAGATCGTAGCTGTTTAAGGCAGAGTAACAGGGGCCTATAAGACCATTGGCAACCCCAGAAGGTGTTGGGGAAGGTCTCTGCTGGAAGGACTGTAAGAGCCAGGTTTCTCACTGTATTCATACTTTGTCTCTGTCTGTCTCTTTACAGACTGAAAAGGTGATCCGGAGTTTAATTTCTAAATCCCGTAGCATGGAGTCGAATGTGGAAACAGAGGCTGCCGACTCCTGATCTGCAGTTGATCCCAGAGATAAACCAGCTGCCCAGTTTTCCTTTCCTTTGTCCCCTTTCCACTCTTCTTGCCTTTCAGTATAAAGGGGAACATACTCCAAACCTTCAATTAAAATCTGCATGGCTATTTCAAAAACCCACTCGGCTGTTTCATTTGTGGATGTACCGGCATGTGTTATGTTGTGTTTGTGCAGTTTAGTGACTTTAGGGATACCTTTTGTGTGGCCAAACGAGAGCTGAGTACTGCATGACAGAATGAGCTCCCGTTTCTGTCCCAACTCCCGCCAACCCAGCAGTTCGAAAGCAAGAAATTGAAAGTAGATAAATAGGTACCATTTTTGGTGGGAAGGGAAACAGCATTGCGTGCACACCGGTGTCAAGGCATGCCTACCGTATGTCCATGCAAACATCTGCAGATGAAGACAGCACTGGCTGTTTGGCTGTAAACAGAAATGAGTACTGAACCCTAGAGTCAGATACGGCATGCTTTCAAGCAAAGGTGACCTTTACCTTTACATTTAAACCACTCTAGTTGGGGATATTTCATCCCATTTCCCCTCTTTTCAGGTCTTCCACTTCCCACCACAATATAAAAAATAATATATCTGAACAAATATAGACCTAAAAGTTGTTGATCATTTGAGCAGTTCCCACAATCAGTAAAAGCTTACAAGAAAGGTCAATGTCTCCTTGCTTGAAAGCCAGGCGTATCTGACTCTAGGGTTTGGTGCTCATCTCCATTTATAGCCACAGAGCCAGGACTCTCTGTACCTGCAGATATTTCTGTGGTCATGTGGCAGGCATGACTAGACACCAGAGTGCATGGAACACTGTTACCTTCCCCACTGAAACGACAAAAGTGGCTTCATTTTGGCAGTTTGAACAAAAACATAGAGATAATCTCAGCCTAGTTTCTCCTCCACACAAACTAGCACTTTGTATGATAAAAATCACTCTAGAAGCATTTAAAGTAGGAAAAAGGTTTCTTTACTTACAGTTTTCATCTGTAAGTATAGCCAGAAAGGGATGGGGTAGTGGTGGAGAGGAAATGAAGTCTACAGCACATGGAGAGATACCTATATATCAACTTGCAATTTCTTGCTTTTGAACAGCTAGCTTGGCAGGACCTGGGATAGATGATGGGAACTCACTCAATCTGTAGCACCCTGGTCTTGAAATGCTGACCTGCTGGTCATCAAGTTCAGCATCTTTACTAAGTCATGTCAGTCCCTTCTGTTTAGCCATACAGGGCAGCAATGCTCAGCCACTGGGTATACCAAGGCAAATGTTGATGCCCAGCTAGTGTCAGAAATTTTGTGTAGGATATTATTCCTGGTTCTCATTTTATCTGTGGTTTTTCTCAAGTGCAGGTTCGGGACCAGTCAAAGATCACCCCTAGGTATTTTGGGTTACCGTTAGGCTTTAACAGCTGATTCCTAAATTCTACTCTTGGTGTATAGTTATCTTTGTCTACTACTCACACATGGAAGCAAGCGGCCACAGTTTTATTGGATGTGGGTTTCAACCTCTAGGTTTGAAAATCTATTTTCTATAAATCATTTCCAAGGGTTTTTCCAGAAGGGTTAACACTCTTCAGATTGTTCCAGATGTGATGTGGTTGGTTATTTCTTCAGCCAGATGCTGCAGGTTGAGATGAGCCAGTGCTGGTTTGACCTTGAGAACAGGGGTGGGTAGGATGAATTTGTTCTGGTGTGATGAAACAGTTCGCTTCCCATAAATTGCCTATTCTTCTCCGTTTTTCTTAGCAAATGTAATATTCTGGGGATTGCTCATGCTGTTTCTGAGAATGTTTTCTTTGGCAATGTGCTCCTAGCCAAGGAAAATCACCAGTCTGCAACATATACCCATGCTTCACAATCATGAAGCTTGACCCAAAGTCACGGGTCTTCTTCACCCCATTGCTCAGCAGAGGAAAGTTGAAACAAGCAGGAACCTTGCTGCACCCTAAATACTGCCAAGTTTTGTTTACTACAAGCATTTATGGATGGTAAACCTACTTCAGATTGTTGAACAGAAAGAGCCTCCTCAAAGACTGTGGTATTTTTGAACAGGCTTAACATGGGTAAAGACTACCTTGTGCCAGCTAATCTTTCTCACACTAGGTCAGGTGAAAGGAACTACAGAATGAACTCCCCAAAGGTGGCTTCATTTTGGCAGTTTGAACAAAAACATAGAGATAATCTCAGCCTAGTTTCTCTTCCACACAAACTAGCACTTTGTATGATAAAAATCACTCTAGAAGCATTTAAAGTAGGAAAAAGGTTTCTTTACTTACAGTTTTCATCTGTAAGTATAGCCAGAAAGGGATGGGGTAGTGGTGGAGAGGAAATGAAGTCTACAGCACATGGAGAGAACCTCCATGCTTGTTGCATGGTCAGTTTGAACAAAAACATAAGAGATTATCCCAGTCTCATTATTGCCATCTAGTTTCTCTTCTACACAAACTAGCACTTTGTATGATAAAAATCACTCTGGAAGCATTTAAAGTAGAAAAAAAAGTTTCTTTGCTTACAGTTCTCATCTGTAAGTATAACCAGGGGAGGAAGAAGCAAGGGCAGGTTGAGGACCTTGCCACTCCTCCTCCTGTGCCTACACCAACTGCCAGGGGAGGAAGAAGCCAGGGCAGGTTGAGGACTTTGCCGCCCCTCCCCCTGAGCCCACACCAACATATTGTATTGTAATGTAATGTATTTTTTGTAAGCCGCCCTGAGTCGCCACGGCAAATGGGCGGCAATATAAATTTGAACTAATAAATAAATAAATAAATAAATAAATAACCAGAAAAAGACTAGGGGGAGGGGAGAAGGGAGTCTCCAGCACATAGAGAGAACCTCCATATTTGTTGCATGGTTAGAGGTCAGAAGAAGAAGAGAGGACTATTAACAAAACTATGGAAGCAAGAAAATGAACTGGAAGGGCTAGCCTCAAATGGAAAAAGACAATCAGATTTTAGGTTGCTAAGCCCCTCTCACTGATACCCAGTATCAGTGCATGCAAGATTGCTATTATCCCAACAGCAATAGAGTAACAAACCTACAACAATAATAAAAAATAAAACAAAAATGTTATGCCACTTTAAAGATAACTGCTATATTTTAATTGACTTGATCAACAAAAATACCCACTAAAATTAAAACGTAGCAGTTAGTCTTTAACATGCCACAATGTTCCTGCCTTTATTTATTATCATTTTTGCTTTGTTTTGTCTGATAGGCATGCACAGATTAATGCTGCCACCACTTCAAAAACTTCATGCTAAAGAATGAATCTTTATTTTACCTGACAAGGAGGGGAAACCCAAGTTATAACTACTTACGCGTCCATTTTGTGGATGACCTCCAAAATCACTAAGCAGTGATTCTTGCTGTGTCTGTTGTGGCAGGTTTGTTGCTGCTGAGAGCTCATCTCCACCAGCCATAAACACTTGGTAAACAATCATTAAATTATGCAATGTGTTAGAGCAGAGGCTGGGAAGTCCCACTAAAGTGGTACCTATTTATCTACTTGCCCTAAATGAAACAGTGAGATTAGTCACAGGATGCCTAAAACCAACCCAATACAAATAGTGCATTATTTAGCTGGCATCCCCCCACCAACATTTCGCCGAGAAAGTGATGCTCAGAAAGAGTGGGTAGAAGCAAGATCCTCAGAAACACACTTGCTATTCGATCACCAACCATCAAAGCAGAGACGGAAATCAAGGCACAGTTTCCTCACAACTTCTTCTCCCCCAAATAACCAGCCCCCACAGACCACTCTAGCACTTTGGAAGGCAAGCAAGGAGCTTCCAGATAACGGCAAAACCACATGATTCTCTACTGCCTGGCCAAGAACAACCATGGTCCGTGTGGAAAGCTATAAATAGACCAGGGATTCTCAACCTGTGGTCTGTGGGCTGGATGCGGCCCACAGTGCCATTTCATGTGGCCCCCTGCCACCTCCACCACACCAGGAAATGCCATGTGGTGGAGGAATGGACAAATTGGTCATCTGGCCCCCGAAGCTGCCTGAGGGAGCGTGACCCAATGGCCCCCAGCTTAAAAAGGTTGAGAACTCCTGAAATAGTCTGTGTGCCGGGATAGGAAGATCAAGGGCCAATCTGAGAAAGTGGGGTTTCTCTGTAGACAATAGCCTGTGTGAATGTGAAGAAGTGCAAACTATCTCCCATATGATACAATGCACATGATGCCCTTCATTGTGCACTGAGGAGGACCTTACGTTGACAAGAGGAAATGCTGCTGAGGTTAGAGTTGCCATAATTCTCTCCCACAAAACCAGGACAGAAATACAGGAATACCCTGGATAATGCTAAAACTTGGTTCCACAAGTCTTAGTGTTATCCGATTTTTAATGTTAGCATCATCTGATTTTTAATGTTATGCACATAATGTTAAAATCCTATGGGATGAATCGTATATCATTAAAACTCCATAGAGATACACTGTAACCGGCACAGATTTCAGTGAACATTATGTGATACATCCCATAGGATTTTAACATGTGCAATGCAATCCCCCCCCCCCCAGGATTCCTTAATGTTATGCGGTTTTAGCATTGTGTTGTGCAAATGTTATCCGAGGTATTACTGTATATTTGTCAAAAATGGGCAGGTTATCTACAAAATAACCATTTAAAAACAAACATAATGTAATGACAGCTATAAAACACTTTCACATTAAATATATCAATACATTAATGAATTTATTTACAACAGTTAATTCTTACTGTAAGATGATCTATTGTACTTCTGAGAAGTCATATTACGGTCAACTCTTAACGTCCTCAGTTCCAGGAAATACAGTACACTGGTCACATTTATCAGGCAGTGGTGTGAGGCGAGGACGTTAAGATTTGTCTCCAGGTATACAGTACTTCAACTCCAATGTGGCAAGAAATCGCTCGTTTGATGACAAGTTTGAATTTATTTTAATGGTGTGTTATAATACACAATCAGTAAGTTTTAAAAATCCAGGACTTTAGCATGATTTTTATTGAACTGGCAAGGACTATTTTTCTGACCTTGAATCCAGGACAATCCCAGTTTTCTGGGACATATGGCAACCCTAGCTGAGGTGGCCTGATATTGGGCAGATGTCATCTGGTCCTTTTAATTCATTTTTGTTTTAGATATGTTAATTTTAGCTTTGTATGTTATATGCTGATGGTGCCTCTGACATGAATAAAGAAAGAAAGATCTACTTGCCATTTCTTGCTTTCGAACTGCTAGGTCGGCAGGAGCTGGGTCAGAGATGGGAGCTCACTCCGTCATGCAGTACCCGGGTCTCAAATTGCCGACCTTCCAGTCATCAAGTTCAGTGTCTTAACCACTAAGCCACCACAGTCCCCTACTAGTAAAAAAGGAAGAATTTTATCAGATTGCAACTAGCCAGTCTCATAAATACCCCCTCTTTCCTCGGTATGTCTCTCAGTGCATTCTTAGAACAGGGCCAACTGGATTCAACCCCAGTCGAACTGGTTTTGATCTCCATTGCTAGAAGGATGTGTCACCTCTTTGAACCTTCACAATACAATTTTGAGACAAAGGGAAACCAATTATTTATTTAATTAAGCCATAGTTATACAGTATGTGTATAGTGTGTGTGTAGGGCAGGGCTTCCAAACCTAAGACCTACGGGCCAAATCTGGCCCACAACACCCTTTCTTTTGGCCCCCACCCCTCCAAGGACATTTGAGCAACAAAATGGCTACCCACATTGAAGCTGTTGGGACAAAATGGCCACCACCATTGTGCAGGAAGGGTAAAATGGCCTTCCGGCCCTCAAAGCTGACTAAGAGAGTGTGACCCGGCCCCTGGCTTGAAAAGGGTGGGAAACTCTAGTGTAGGGGTTTCCACCCAATCAGCCTATCTTCTGTTTATAATCTTCCAGTGCGTCTTCCATTATTCTATCCTGCCTTTAAGAGGTCTTTCTCCCTGTTTCCATTGGTATCTCCTCGTGGTGCAGTGGTTAAAACCACTGTCCTGCAGCCCAAACTGCTGACTTTGTGAGTTCAATCCTGACGGGGAATCAAGGTTGACTCAGCCTCCCATTCTTTCAAGGTTGGTGAAATGAATACACAGTGTGTTGGGGGCAAAATGCTGATTAACTTGTGGGGTTTTATGGCCATGGATGAATTTTAATGTGGGATTCTTTTAGCGTTTTGTTATTGTTGTGAAACCGCCCTGAGTCGTTCGCGAATAGGGCGGTATACAAATGCAAAAATAAAACAAAGAAACAAACAAACAAACTGCCCAGAGAGTGCACTATACACCATGGGGCCATGTATTGGTGTAATTGCTATTGCTATGCCTCCATTTTTCTTATTATTTTATTTGTAAACTCAACGAAATGATTCATGGAAATAAACCAATAATTTTGAGAACAAACAATTGTGCCTCTGAGAGAATGCAGAGTGCATTTATATAACTGTGTGTGTCACTCCCTGTTGACTTTTCCAGAGGCCAGGCGGTGTAATGCCAAAGATTTGCCAACTATAATCCACCCTTTCCATGTTAATTAGTGCCTATGTACCTCTAACAATAGGTAACTTCTCAGTGAGTCATTCGTGCAGAACCAAAACAAAATAATGGCAGTTCCAGTGTGCTAGGAAATGAAACTCTGAGTGTGACCTGCCAGGGGAGAGAGAACATTTTTGCCAAGCAATAAAAATTTAGGTGTCTGACCAGGTTACCCTGCTATGGTACTAAAGTAGAGTCAGTGATGGCAAACCTTGACACTCCAAGTGTACTTGAACTTCAGTTCCCAGAAGCCCTGATCAACAGGAGTGCTGACTTGGGCTTCTGGTAATTGAAGTCCAAGAACACCTGGGGTGCCAAGGTTCGCCATCATGGGATTAGACCAAACTGCCAGCAACTCAATGCCAACTGTCAGGCGGCAGTTAACTAACCTGACCACCCTGAAGTCCATTGGGAAGGGTGATGGTTCCCCAGTGGATGAAATCCCACTTGAATCCATCTTGATGGAGGGCAGCAGCTTCATCCATCCTGGCCTGGATCCTGAGCCAAGAGGACTCAGGACCAGAAAGTGACTCATGGAACTGGATCAGTGATATGGGTGTAAGGAAAATGGAAGACCACTGTATTATACACCCAGGGTAATATTCATGGCTGATTGCCATGATGATAGCCAATATTAGGAAATGGATATGGCACTTGAAGAAGAATAAGAACATTGGTCCTCAGTCTTTGCTCATCCACATGTTTTGACCTTTCAATTCCCAGAAGCACTGGATGGGATGGCCAAAAATGACCAAAAATCAAGGATTCTGGAAGATGAAGTTGAGAAGGTCAAAGGGTACCTAGAAGGTCAATGGTTCTGCTCTAGACCCTCCCTGAGGTCTACAATGTCTTCCATACGATGTTCTTCACCTTTGCTAGTTCAGAGATATGAAAGCTTATTTTGGGGTGTCAACTCTATCATGTCAGCTTGGTTTTTCTGGAAATTGTAGTCCATGACAATCGTTTTTCTAAGCTCTGATTGCCACACAGAGAAGAGGAAACAAAGAATGTATGGAGAAACTCACAATAAATCAACTGTCTATGTAATTATGTATATTTTATCCTTTTGGCACTGCATCAACAATCTTTAACACCTTCACTACCAGTGTTCTCTTCCAGGGTTTAATTGAGAACAGCCACTCTTTAACAGTTACATTTCCACACCTTTTCTATGTCATAGGCAGAAATCCAACTGGTGCAGCTTCTGGAGAGATTCTAGGTCTCTTAATGCACTCCAATGCACTCCGCCTCCCTGAGCCCAAAATAATACATCCGCTCCACCTATTCCTCTGTGCATGTCTGTGCTCAACCCTCCATCCAGCCCGTCAAGTTGGTCAGGCTTGGGAATGTGTAGGAGACAAACAGACGGGAGACGAAGCCTCAAAGCTATCGGCATTTGTGACACTTAAGAAGAGGCCGCAGTAGATCTGTTTCCCCTGCTGAAGGTGAGAGAGACTTGATGTCTTTCTTCTATTTGGGGATGGGAGGACAATGTGGTGTAGTGATAGCAATGGGTAGCTCTATGACCATAGCTTGTTATTCAAGGTCTGTTGCTACAGCTTACATTGGGACTGCGGCGGCTTAGTGGTTAAGACGCTGAACTTGATGACTAGAAGGTTGGCAGGTCAGCAGTTTGAGACCCAAGGGCTAAACGATGGAGTGAGCTCCTGTCTCTGTCCTAGCTTCTGCCAACCTAGCAGTTCGAAAGCAAGAAATTGCAAGTAGACAAATATGAACTGCTTAGGGGGGATGGTAAGCAGCGTTCCGTACACTCTGGTGTTTAGTCATGCATGCCACATGTCCACGGAAATGTCTGCAGACACAGACAGTGCTTGCTCTTTGGCTATAAACAGAGATGAGCACTGAACCTTAGAGTCAGATACGACTGGCTTTTGAGCAAGGGGGACCTTTACCTTTACAACTTACAACTTACATTGTTCAAGCCAGGGCTGTAGCCAGGATTCTAGATTTGGGAGTGCCGAAATTTTTTCAGAAGGGGCAAAAAAAAAAAATTCAGGAGGGGCAACAATGTCACACTCACATATATAACATTGGCACCATGGGGGGGGGGCTATGATAGCTCAGGAGGGTTTTTTTTGGGGGGCTACGGTCCTAACTCAAACATGCTGAGTTTTCGAGTAAGAAGTTTTGAGTCTTCTTTTGGGAATGGAAAGTATTCCCTTAATGCAAGGGTTCTCAACCCAATGCCTGTGGGCCAGATCTAACCCATGGTGCTATTTCATGTAGACCCCCACCTCTCCAAGGTCATTTAAGAAATAAAATGACCACCCTTTTGAAGGCTGTTATGGGGAAATGGCCACCCCTATTGTGCAAGTAAGGCAAAGTGGCCATCTGGCACGTGATGCTGACTGAGGGAGCATGGACCGGCCCCTGGCTTGAAAAGGTTGGGAATTCCTGTCGTAATGTATTGTCACAACAAAGGCCTGCAAATTTACAATACCTCCAAATTTCAGCTCTGTGGAGCATTTTCCTACCTGATCCCCCACACTAATAATTGCCTATCTCTTGCCTTGGCCATCCTCATAGGAAGAGATGGTCTACCCTAGTTCTTGTCTTCATTGAAAAGACTGAGGAATGAAGGGTCTCTTGTTCCACTCCTGGAGGATTAAGATTCCCAGGATCTCTGCCCCCTGCCCCCTAGGGTGTTGAGCCAGCAGTCCTTTGGGCTCTTGGTTTGGGAAACCCAACTTCTTAATATTCTGTGACATTCCTAAGCTACCCATAAGTCACACTTGGTTGGCTTTCAAGCCAGCCTTGAGTGAGTGATACGGCGCTCAACTGATTCCCCTCCCAGCCTTGTGCCCTCCACCCTTTAAGTGCCTGTCGTCCACTCATCCAGGAAGAAATAACGTAAGCATCTGGCATCTTTCCAGGATTGGGACCGAACCCAGGAGAACAGCAGAAGAATTTCCCCAGATTGGATGAAGAAGGAAAGTGTCCAGGTCGCAGTCTGGCTGGAATATGCTGTTTTTTAGCTTTCGGGTCTGATTCTCTATCTTGGAGAGATATTTTCTACCTAGGTCTGCCTTCTGGCAAGAATCATGAAGGATTCAGTGGCCCGGGACTGGTATTGTAATGGGTTTCTCCTAGGAGGTAAGTCATAGACTGCAAATCAAACCAGGAGGGGAGTCTGTCTTCAATTTGCCAAGCTTTATTTTTTAAAAAATAAAAAAATAAGAAGGGTTGCCAGCTTACTACAAAACACAGCTTGGTTTGCGTCTCTTTCTTCGACACAAAAAATGGAACTGGGAAAGATTTTTCTTTTTGTGGCGTAGACTTGGATTGCCTGCTAGTGTTCCAGATCAAAGTTTGGGCATCTACCGACAGTCAACTTTATTTACAAGCAGAATCTTCCACACCTCTGTTTCTGAAGTGGAATTAATACAGCAAGGGGGGGGGTCATATCTACCTACTCAGTTTCTTTGGGTTGAAAGTGCTGCTCATGACACAGGAGCAAGGTTGGTAAAAAGAAGGTGACAACTTCATCCCGTCTATCTGGAATGCAGGGAAGCGGAGAGCTTAGGTGAATCAGACCTGTGAGGAAGACAGGGTTGCCAAATGACTACTAAATAATCTTCCTGGCACTGCTCTTGTGCTTTAAAGAACAGCTTGATCTTCAGCTCTTTACAACATTGTCTGTTGAGGTCCATCATTGCAGCAGTCCCTGGCATTTTGGCACAGGAGCTGGGGTGGGTTGAATAGTTTGCCACTCCAGAGACACCTTCGTTATTTGTATTGGGAGAAAGTGGGCAGGAGATAAAAAGGAACAAACCAAGTAGAAGAGGCCAAGCGAAGAAGCTGGACTTCTCTTAGCTGGAACTGTTTAGATTTGGGCCTGCTCGCCTCACATGACATCATTTGACTTTTTCTTATTTTTGTGGTTGGATGGTATTGTGGCTTCTTCGTTTCGATACTTGTACACTGCCCAGGGTGGGAAAGATTCCAGATGGGTGGTATAAAACGCAGACAGACATATAATTTTTTTAATGTGTGGGTGTTATTTTTGCTTCTTGATATTTAGAATTCTATTCAATTTGTCTACATTTTTTTACTGTAAATTTTTAAATCATTATGTTGTATGCCACCCAGAGTGGGAAAATATCCCACTTGGGTGGGAAATAAATGTAATAAATAAAATAAGATAGATAGATAGACAGACAGACAGACAGGCAGACAGGCAGATAGATAGATAGATAGATAGATAGATAGATAGATAGATAGATAGATAGATAGATAGATAGATAGATAGATAGATAGATAGATAGATAGATAGATAGATAGATGGTTGGTCAGTTGCTCGGTTGGTTGGGTGGTCAGATGGACAGACGGACAGACAGTCGGTCAATCGGTCAGATGGTCAGTCGGATGGTTGGACGGATGGACGGACGGACAGATAGATAGATAGATAGATAGATAGATAGATAGATAGATAGATAGATAGATAGATAGATAGATAGATAGATAGATAGATAGATAGATAAGGCTTGAGACTGATTGAGACTTGTAGTGTAAATAGGCAGGGTGGTTTCCAGCCAGTACAACTGGATGGCGAAGTTCTAAGGTTGAGTTCTTCTGCTTTTGACCTTCTCTCTATACTATCCCTCCCCCTTTTACACACACAGCTGGGCTGTTTTGCCTATGGTTCTCACCAGCTACAGGGGGATCCAGTGGTGCTTCCAGTGTCTCCACCATCTCCATTGCCTCCATTCCTGAAACCCCAGCCGAGGGTCAGAACGTCACTCTCTCTGTGGAAGGCGTGAATGGGACCATCCGTGAGATCAACTGGTTTCGAGGGTCGACCACCGAAGGCTCCACCAGGATCTTCAGCTACTTCCCCGGAAACAACCGCCCGCAACGCAACGGGATCCAAAACACCCAGAGAGAATTCGGCTTCCCCAACGGCTCCCTCATCATCACCGGTGTCCGCCCCAGTGACGCCAAGCCATACACGGTCCTAATCCTGCTTCGGCCCAAAGGGCAACTCAAGCAGACTACAGAGCTCCATTTAGCAGGTGAATGTTTTGCCTCTGCAGTGGTTTTGTGGTTAAAATGCTGAACTTGATGACTGGAAGGTTGGCAGGTCAGCAGTTCGAGACCTGAATGCTGCACGATGGAGTGAGCTCCCATCTCTGTCCCAGCTCCTATCAAACTAACAGTTCAAAAGCAAGAAATGGCAAGTAGATGAATAGGGACCTCTTCGGTGGGAAGGTAAACAGTGTTCCGTGCACTCCAGTGTTAAGGCATGCCTGCCACAAGGTTATTAAAATGTGGTGGGAAGAGATATAAGAAGAAAGCAATTGGTACAGAAAGACTGAATGTGAGGTGGATTGACTCTCTAAAGCAGGGGTTCCCAACCTAAGGCCCACAGGCCAGATCAGGCCTGCAGCACCATTTCATGTGACCTCCCCACCCCTCCAAAGAGCATTCAAGAAACAAAATGGCTGCCCCTCTGAAGCTGTTGGGACATGATGGCCACCCACATCACACAGGCAGGACAAAATAGCCATCTGCCCCTCGAGGCTGACTGAGAGAGCGTGACACGGCCCCCGGCTTGAAAAGGTTGGGAACCCCTGCTCTAAAGGAAGTCACAGGCTTGAGTTTGCAAGAGCTGAGAAGGGTATTGAAGATAAGACAGGGTTGCCAGAAACTGGTTACGAGGAAATGACTGACTTTGAATTTTCAGCCCCATTCATCTTTTCCCCTTCACAGGCCCAGCTACCAACCTACCTGAAACGAAGCCCTCTAAACAGACACCATCTGTCAACGAGCAGCCACGCTCCCATTTGACCCTGGGTTGGATCGTGGCCGGAGTCGTGGTTGGCATCTTGCTAACCGGGGCACTTGGTGCCATCATGGTCTACCGGTTTGTCTTATACAAGGCAGATCCCAGTGCTGGGTAAGAGGAACAAGAGAGATCCTTTGGTAGGGAAGATTCAAAACAGAGTGTCTTGTGGAAATCCAGACTCTCTGAGTGGCTATCAATGCTACAGGCATAAAATGTTTCTCTGAGATCAACCCCTCTCTGCACTATTGTCAATAGAACGTTTCCATCTCTGCAGTAGGAACTGCATTATTTTATTTTATTTTATTTCATTCATTCATTCAATCTATCTATAAACTCTCTTTCTCTCTCTCTCTCTCTCTCTCTCTCTCTCTCTCTCTCTCTCTCTCTCTCTCTCTCTGACTTATATCTCACCCAATTGGTGCAGGCACCACTCTGGGCAGCTTGCAACATTAAATAAACTTGGAAACAAAATGCATAATTCAATCATTGCCAACAAACTAAAATCACACGACAACAAGAATAAAAATACTTCCTTGCCTAAATGGCACCCAAGGTAAATGGGATTCCAACTTGTCTCTCTTCCTAGCTCATTTCACTTCTTGCAAATATTTCTGAAATGTTTAATGTCAGAGCTCTTTGTTTAAAAATTGGGGACGTTTGGGGTGAAATGAGGCTATTTTGTAGGTTTCCTGTCGATGGGCAGACCACTGTTTCAAGTGCAGTCAGAGGAAAGGCCGGCTTCTTTGTTAGTTGGGCGATGAGATGAAACACAGATTGGTAAGCTTAAAGGCAAGCTTTATATCCTCACCCTTTCCACTGTCGTTTTAGGGTGGCAGGAAATCTGGATCCAAAAGGGAAAAAACCAACAGCACTTAAACATGGTGAGCACATTCATATATCTGTCCTTTCGTCCCCATCACCTGTGTTACATTCATAGGCATAGTCTAGGCAGACCTTTATGAATGCCCTGGTGGTGCAGTGGTTAAACTGCTGTCCTGTAACCAAGAGGTTGTGAGTTTGATCCTGTCCAGGACTCAAGGTTGACTCAGCCTTCCATCCTTCCCAGGTCGGTAAAATGAGGTACTCAGCATAGTTGGGGGCAAAATGCTAATTAACTTGTGAAGCGCCCAGAGAGTACACTAATTGCTATAGGGCAGGATATATAAGTGAGATTGCTTTGCTTAAACTAGAAAAGAAATGACAACAGATGTCTTTCAGCAGTTGAGCAATTCTCTGCTCTAACAGTATGCTATCTGTAATGTGTTCTCGGATCCCAGATGGCACCATAGCCAATTGCTTCTTGGTACAGGATTATTTGGGGAACAGATATGTGAACAGCAAAAAGAAATTGAATCCACCTTTCATTCATTCAACTGTCCTCCAGAAGGCTTGTCTCAAGAAACAATTGGCTGTCTAATTAGTGATCTTCCTGTTCCCTACAATTTGCATGACAAAGGGATGTGATTGGCATGTGGCCCTATCCAACAGGTTTGTCAGGTTGGCCAAATTAAGAAGTTTACAAGATGCATCTAGGTGACAGCTATATCTCCAGGTGTGTTCACACATAACCCAGGTATGTTGCTGGCAAACCCTCATTTGTTCTGCTCCGATGTCTCTTTTCCAGAGGATAAGGAACCCATCTACGTGGTGATGGATTCACCTGTGGAGTTGCCACAGATCCCAGGAGGGAAAGGGCCAGCCACCACGTCTGGGCCTCTCCCGGTGAGTTTATGAACCACCCCAAACCAACACTGCTTACGCTTGTTTGCCTTTGTTTGGTTGTGAGAGTGGGGTTAGTTAGGTCCCCCTTCCTTGAAAGCCAGTTGTGTCTGACTCTAGGGATTGGGGCTCGTCTCCATTTACATCCAAAGATTCAGTACTGTCTGCATCTGCAGATTTTCCACAGTGTTCCTTCTACCTCTCATTTGCCTTCATTTTTGACCAGCCTGCCCTGCAGGATATAAAGATGACTGCACCACTCTTTAGCAACCCTTTCATCTATTGAGAAGAAGCTACAGTTATGGGAAGAGTGAAATCTGCCTTCTCCTGAATCAAAATCCTTGCTCCATAGATCAGCTATGCCAGTTCTGACATGCGATGGATTGAAGGGGGTCAGGCAGAATCCTGTCTAAGCCCTACTTAGAAAGCCCTAGTGCTTCCTGGTAGCCTAACCAAGCCTGCCAACAGTGACCATGCATTTGGTCATCAACGACAAGGTTTCACAGAACCTCTGTAGCACATCTCCCATGAACTCCTCTCTCATACAGTAAAGGAGTAAAAACCAGAGTTTGGAGAATTTACTCTTTGGATTATAAATGTCTGCATCTCCCTATAAATCTGGACACAAGTTACTTTTGGAAGTTCTGGATAAAGCCCAGTGGTGGAGATCAGCAGGTTCGCACCAGTGCGCCAGAACTGCCAGCAGGAATTCTGGCTGGCCCCACACATCCAAGTTTTGAAATAAAGTACAGTAGTCCTAATTTGGGTGCAAAGCTTTCCCCCTGGCCACGCCCACCATACCACATCCACAGTGTGGTAGTAAACATTTTTTGGAGCCTACCACTATGAAAGCCTCTATGAGAACAAGATCGAAATTGACTTTTACCTTCTGTGTTGCTTCTGAAGAAAGGAGTTGTAGGCCATGAAAGCTTTATATTACATAAAATTTGTTAAAGAGCCACAGGTCTCTCTCTGTTCCTACCTGCCATCTACCAAAACTCTTTTGATCTTATATGTCTGTCTCTTTCTACAGCCTCTGCAGGGTGGATGTTTGAGGGCAGATTCGACTTATATGGTAAGTTCTCAACCCAGACTAAAGATGTTTACTTAGATAAAATAGCAATTACTGTATACTAATAGCAACATGAGAGTGGGTCCTTAGGTAGTTAAATACTTTCACACCTAAGTACAAAAAGGAGGTCTCAGAAAGCTTCAAGGATTCAGTCTGTGTGAATGTGAGAGATAGATAGATAGATAGATGCATGGTTGGTTGGTTGGTTGGTTGGGTAGGCAGCCAGACAGATGGACTGACAGATGAATGATCAAATGGACAGACAATTTAATCATCCTTGCTATTTGAAATTCTTGATGGTTTTCTTTTGGGGCCTAGTTACATCACACACCATTTATGATCGGGTTGCTTGTGTTTATCATTTCTAGGATTTACTGGGAAGGAAAGAATCAATCTACTCAGAGATCACGAGGTGATGCTATGTCCAGATGGGTATTTCTCTCTCTCCATCCCATTTCTACCCTACCTGGCAAAGGACTCGTTCTTGGATCTTGGGATAGGAATACTCAGTCTCCTACATTTCTGGACCGACTTATCCTTTTGTGGACAAAATTGCAAAACTCGCAGATTGTGAGCGCGGGATTCAATCTGTGGTTAGGTTCAAGGTTTCTGCAACTGCCTGGACTTTCTCTTGTGCTAGTCTGCCCTGAATTGGGCACAGTTACCCCTTTGCATTCTCCCCCAAATGAACCATCATTCCGGGCATGAAGGACAAGAGCATTAAAAATATGCCTTAATGCAATGGATTTTCAAATTACAGACAAAGGCCCTATCACCCTCCTTGTGAGTAATTTTTTTAACCTAGTGCCTACTATGGTGCTTGTTGATAATTTTACCTGGACAGCCATTCTGGGAAACGGTGCAGGAGCACCGGACCTAGTGTGAGCCATGCAACCTGTGGAGGATGGGTGTTGTAGTCCAAACGTCCAGATGGTGCCTAGCTGGGGAAGGCTTCCCTAACCCTTTTCCTCAGGTGGGGTGGAGGGGAAGACACTTAAGGTTGCTTACGGTGCTGTGCGTGAATCCACTCTTGCTTATCATACATCCGAAATGTCTGACCCATGCTATACTTAAGCTGATTTATCTTGATCTGGAAAAGCTGCATTCCATTAAAAAACACCCGGACCACATAACTTCTTGGTCTTTTGTTATTATATGTTGCTTATCTTGACAGGTCATAGCATCCTTTTAGGGCAGAATGCAGAAAGCCGGAGAGATAAGGCAGTTCTGTTAATCTTGCTGGGTTTTGAGTTCACTAAGAAATTCTCCAGCGCATAACACACCACACTGGTTTCTCTGTCCACATGCCCTCCAGATATGGTGCATTATTGGATGCATCTGGAAGGAAAACCAAGTCTGCATAAGTCACCCTTGCGTGAAAGCCAGTTGTATCCAACTCTAGGATTTAGTGGTCATCTCTGTTTATAGCCAAAGAGCCAGTGCTGTCTGAGCCTGCAGACGTCTCCATGAACATGTGGCAGGCATGCCTCAACACTGGAGTGCACGGAACACTGCTTACCTTCCCACCGAAGTGGTCCCTATTGATCTACTTGCAATTTCTTGCTTTCAAACTGCTAGGTTGGGAGGAGGTGAGAGAGATGACGGGAGCTCACTCCATCATGCAGCACTCGGGTCTCAAACTCTGATCTTCCAGTCAGCGAGTTCACATGCTCATGGTATCATCCTGGCACATGGAAGAAGGAAGGTGTAACTCATCTCCTGGGGTCCATCCAATGGAGAGAAATATCTCCTCCCGGTTTGCTTTAAAGATTTATTTATCCTATGATGAACTTCATTTGTCTACATTAATGCTGATATATACCAGGGGTTCCCAACCTTTGTAAGCCAGAGGCTGGGTCATGCTCTCTCCGTCAGTTTTGAGGGCTGGATGGTCATTTTACACTGCCTGCATGATGGGGGGGGGGGCATTTTGTCCCAATAGCTTCAAAGTGACAGCCATTTTGTTTATCAAATGCCCTTGGAGGGGTGAGGGGACACATGAAATGGCACTGCAGCCCGGATCTGGCCCACAGGCCTTAGACTGGGAACCCCTGATATATACAGTAAGTACAAATTGTCCATCTCAAGTTTCTAGCTAGAGTTCCACGTCCAGGTTTGGAAGCCATTGTAGGGCTTCATCTGTGGCACTGTGCAAGTCCTCCAGTGTGCCTCCAAACCCTCATAAAGGACACCTAAATATAATGTAGTCCATGGTTTGGTCTTCTTCACAGTCACATTGGGGAGAGGACTTCCATCCCCATGTGGACAGAGTGAAAGATTGGGTGGTGGGAATGGAACGGAACAGAACGGAATGGAAGGTCTTGGAAGCGAATCTGGCTGCCAGGAATCTACCTTGAGCAAGACACTTCTCACACTCTGAGATGTTGTTGAAGCTCACATCTGTTAATCTTTACTCCTGTTTGACCCCTGGTGCACTTAGTTCGTTTACTTGCTGCCCAAGCTGGAATACTTTCTTCCTGTGCTCGTTAAATCGCTTAGGAAATAACCAAATCTTTCCGTGAAGTGAGACAACATCCAGAACTTCTTGAGCCAAGAAGAC
The DNA here is from genome assembly GCA_030440675.1 of Furcifer pardalis. Lineage (NCBI taxonomy): Eukaryota > Metazoa > Chordata > Lepidosauria > Squamata > Chamaeleonidae > Furcifer > Furcifer pardalis. The sequence goes on from CP126890.1 coordinate 310,694,800, forward strand.
CCACCCACTAGCTTCTCGGTCCCCAAAGGGGGCAAAGTGGAAAACCGTCCAGAGTCATCGATTTCATACTAAGCATGGGGGAAATTAAAAATTTATCTTCTCCACCCCACCCCACCCCGCAAGCTCTGATTCAACCATTACACACAACTCCACTGGTTTTTCTAGACTCAGAAGTTTGGAATGCAGTGTCACCGCTTTTTAAGTAATTGCCGTTCAGAAAAGTTTTTTTAAAAGTGCCGAAATAATGTCATTGTCATTGGCTGCTACTCGTATCCAAATACAGTGGACCCTCACTTAACAAAATGAAAATTTGTAAAGCGAATTTCCCATAGGAATGCATTGAATGCAATTTTCCATTGGAATGCATTGAAAACCAAAATATGTTAACAGAAACATGGTTTCCCATAGGAATGCATTGAAAACCAATTAATCCACACCACTGTTCTCTATGGATTTCCTTTTGTTATGGAAATTTTGTGTTAAGCAAGACACTTGCTAAGTGAGGTTTCACTGTATACATCCCCCCCCCCCGAAATAATGTAGGCAAAGCACAAATACTTATTGGGATAGAGAAAGGGGGAGGATGTTATCTCTCATCTGCTTTTGTTTCTTTCTTTTGTATCCTGATCAAACCCTGGACTGTCAAAATGAAACCACCTTTCTGACTTTATCATTGGCCAAACCAAAAGTCGTGTTTCTGGTAGTAATCAGCAGACTAGCAAATGAGCTGGATTTTGAATCTCTCCACATCTACAAAATGTGTGGTTGACCAACAGCTGCCCCCACTTGTGCATGTTGGACTTGCATGTAGGGACTCCCTCCAACCCTCAACCTATCCACATTAAATTATTATTATTTAATTTAATTTAATTTAATTTAATTTAATTGTTCAATTTAGCCGACCTACTGGCTTATAGAGACTCTGGATGGCTTACAACAAAACAAGAAATCATGGTTACAATATCAAATACTGTAGCAAAGTATAAATAACAAGGACATTTCAAGGAGACTGTAGTACAACTACCAGTCACTAGGTTGCAGACTTTCCTAACCGAGACATAGTTTTGCAGTCCATATAATATGAAATCAGGGGAACAGGAGTTCAAAGGGCTGCCCCATGTTATATGAAATGCAGTCTTTCTCAGAGGGGTAACTTTGCTTGAAGACTTCAATCTCTCAAATAAAGGACCATTGTAACTCCTATAAACTTATGTAGCTGTATTACATTCAATAAACGAACTTGCATTTCAAAATATTTGATATATTAACATTTTTTGTCTTGACCTTTGGCTGGGGGAACCTGGGAATTGCAATCCTGGTGTTAATTCTTTTCACACTTTTATTATCTTTAAATAATTTTAGAACTGCAGAGCTGGAAGGGACCCTGTGGACCACCATTTCTATTGATCGACTGTATATTAATTATGTTGTACACCGCCCTGAGTTGGTTGCACCAAGTAGGGCGGTATAGAAATTCAATAAATAAATAAATAAATAAATTTCCAGCCCCTGCCAAGAAGGTGAAGCAGAGAATCGAACTCTCAATGTCTGGTTCTTCAGCCAGATACCTAATCCATCAAGCTATCCAGCTTCTCCCCTTTACCAAATACAATCGCAGCCTCTGACAAGCCCACTGAGTCCCCTTGTTCCTCCTTCACCCCAACGTTGTGTGTTTCAAACTTTTCTAAGTAATCTCAACTCAAGAAACCAAGTAAAGTAAAGCAATCACACTTATATACCACGCCATAGGTCTTAGTGAACTCTCTGGGCAGCTAGCACTTTGCCTCCAAGATGCTGGGTACTTATTTTATGGGCCTCGGAAGGATGGAAGGTTGAGTCAGCCTTGAGTCCTGGTCAGGATCGAACTCACAACAGCAGTTTAAGCACTGCACCACCAGAGTTCTTTAATCCTTGCATGAAATTAACTCTGCCCCTTCTGCCTCATCATAAAAGGTGTAAGGGTGGAAACGGCCTTTACCTCCCCCCCCCCCCCAATATCACTTCTCACTGTAGAAATTTCCATCACATTTGTGAAATCATTGCACCCACGTGTAGGTGTGTATTTCTTAACTGACAAACATTGGGAAAGATTCTTAACTTCCTCACAAACCAACACAAGTTGCTGAAATCATAACAGAGAAAAAGGAAAGAAGTTGGATTGGGGGTGGGTGGGGGAAGAAAGCAAATTATGAACAGGAAGTGGTGGGTTCTTTACAGGTTACTAGGATGCAACGGATGCCTTGTCCTGTGTCTTTAGAAATCTCTCTAACGAAACAAGGAACGGGGATGGTTCTGTCTGTTTTATCCCACAGCTTATTTCTAGCCCACTAGCACTCTCACGTTGCCTTCTGAAGGTTTTAGACTACAACCTCCATAAGCCCCAGCTGGCTGATGGCTTATTTAAGTTTTAAATATTATTAGTATTAATATTGGTTTAACCTATGATTTTAACCTGTGTTGTAAGCCGCCCAGAGTCAGGTTTACCCGATTGGGGCGGGATAGCAAGTGTGAGTAAATAAATAAATAAATAAATAAATAAATAAAATAATTAACAGCAGGGAGTCTCAACCTTTTCAAGCTGTGGCCCAGGCCACACCCCCTTAGACAGCTGAGCGGGCCAGACTGGTGCTCCTTCCCACTGCTGTAAACACATTTATGACAGCAATGGGTGCATTCATGGCTGCTTTAAAAGTGCTTATGACAGCTGCGGGTGCATTTACGGCTGTTGTAAATGCATCCACTTCCACGGGCGGCAGCAGTGGCGAAGCAGGCCACATGAAATGGTGCCACAGGCCAGGTCCAGCCCCCCCCCCCCCGGTAGGTTGAGAATTCTTGGTTTACAGGGACTGTAGACAAACAGCCTGAAAGTGTGTGATCAAAAATCCCAGGATTATATTTGGAATATCCGAGAAGAGTCTGAAACAAAGTTTTGTAGGTAACAGGTTTAATGGAGATGGCAAAAACCACTTTAGCTAAAAAAGAAATTACAGGGCAAAGCGAAGACAGTCCTAGACATTTAAGAATATTGTTCAAAACTATATAAAGGACAGAGCAAAGACAGTCGTAGACATCTTATAATATTGTTCAAAACTCCTTGAAGAAAAAGACACATACATAAAACACTGTATTTTGGATCCATACAATTTTTATAGCTTGTTTAAAACACAATTTTAGCTTTTTGTCTGAATAGGAAGGATGGCAGCACCACATTTAAATTTTTTTCCCCTAGAAATATATCACTTTGTGCTGGAACATTTTTTCTCCATTCTATGAGGTTCTTGATGGCAGAAGAGAGGCTGCGGGAGATAAAAATATGCGATCAGTAACAGCATTATTAAGAAAGAGTTACTCAGCTGTGTGTCTCTTTACAAAATAAGCATGTTGTTCTCCACTAATACGTCAAACCTCGCATAAAGAGCGCCTTGCTTAAAGAGTAACTGACTTAAAGAGCAGGATTTCCTCTCAATGTTCGCTTCGCTTAACAAATAAAACCAACCAAAAACTCGCTTAACAAATAAATTGGGGTTCGTAATTCCCCCCACAATTGGTCACTTACAATGGTGTTTTGCTTTAAGAGCAAACTCGCTTAAAGAGCAATCTTGTGGAATGCATTATGCTCTTTAAGTGAGGTACAAATTTATGGACAAATCAAGATGCACTGCTTACCCTTTTTTCTTTAAAAAGGCAATCTTAACTGGATTTAAGTTAATTAATTTCTATTGCTGACAGGGGGACTGTGGTGCTTAGTGGCTAAGACGCTGAACTTGAGGACTCAAGACCTGAGTACTGCCTGATGGAGTGAGCTTCTGTCTCTGTCCCAGCTCCTGCCAACCTAGCAGTTCAAAAGCAAGAAATTGCAAGAAGATAAATAGGTACCACTTCAGTGAGAAGATAAACAGCATTCTGTGCACCCAGGTGTCTAGTCATGCCTGCCACATGTCTATGGAGACGTCTGCAGACTCAGACAGTCCTGGCTCTTTGGCTATAAAGAGAGATGAGCACTGAACCCTAGAGTTGGATATGACTGGCTTTAGAGGAAGGGTGAGCTTTATCTTTTACCTATTGCTGTCAGAGCCTGTTGTCAGATCTTGTTCAATAATCAGTTGTGGGAATCAAAATTAAGGAATTCCTTAATCAATTAATGTAATCCTGAATGTTAATCGATTCTTATCTCTTCCAGCTTTTGTTGTCTTGGGAACGATCAAACTATCCTCCCTAAGCTGTTTGTAGATGGGACTACCATCTGGTGGACACTTCAGGATCCACTATCCTTTACACGTTATGATTAAAATGCTGAGCAACATTGAGTATTTTGAAGGAAAGATGAAAGATAGCTCAAAAATAAACAAACACATGATTATTCTTCAGCCTCTTCTGAAACCATAGCAGACGGGGGCCCAAAGAGCTCCCTGAGCTTGGACATATTAGTAGTCAAATGGCATTTTACAAGGACCTATAAATTTCAGAGTAAAACCACAAGCGGATTCCACTGGCTTGTGAAATCAGCCACCCCTGGCTGGGACTGTTTCTCCAGTGGCCTGTTTTTATGCCTGTGTGGTTTGCCACATGGAAAACACATGTTCATCTTTCTCTTAAAGTGTAATGGCCAGAATTGGACCCAGTACTCTAGATGGGGGGTGGGGGGTGGGTGTTTAACTAGCACTGAATAAAATAAGCAGCTGGCATAAACATCAGAACATATTATGTTACTCTACACAACTCTGTGACACTTCTGGAGTTCCCAGTGTCTTCCCAAGCTTTGACTGTGGCCAATGAACCATAAACTCATTTTAGTCTAGTCTCAGGAAGAAGAGGTTTCTCCAGAAATATCAAATTCTGGGGGAACCAATCCTGTCCCCTCCTATTATTTATTCACATTAATCATATTACCCACGAACCTACCTTTCAACATACAGGAACTGCCCCCGAATTCTGTATTTAATAAAGGAATCTGGGCTTCAAAGAAACGAGAGCACCTTTGGAAGGAAAAGAAATTGGGTTTGTTTAAAACAATCATTTTCTCACTTTTAAAATTGATAGGAAAATCCCAGGAGTCGTGAGTCCCGCTTTTCATTTTGATTCTATCCACTCATCCTTACTCTTGTCTCCGAATTTGTGTGTCCTGCTGCCCCCAAGTGGTGGGTTATGTTACTTACAAAAGGACATGGAGAAGATATTCATCAAAGGATCTACCCAGGAAAATGATCCAAGCAAAACTAAGGCAATGATTCCTCCATTGTAGCTCAAGGATGAAGAACCAGACAGGTGAGGATTTGTTTCTGAAAGTAAAAAGAGAACAGAATAATTAGGAACATTTCTATATCAGCTCTTGACATTTTGCCAGTCCTAGAATCAAGCTAGATGTTTAAAGGAATGCGTATTCCTTATGACTCAACCAATTGTCTCCAACAAAAAGATTTTGTCAGAGATATCTATATCAGATATCAGACCTGCAGATCAAGCCTATGTTTACCTTCCAATGACCAACCACAGAGCACAGCACGCTAAATGCGAGATGTGAGGGTGAAGGAAATCACATTCAAATGCAAGTATGTCACCACTTGGGGAGCACTTCTGAAAAAATGAGATCAAATTTTAAAAAATCGTACAGTTTGGATCTTTAGTGGCTGCACTAAACCAATGCAGTTGTGTGACCTTTTGAGAATCTCTTTACTTCTACAAAGAGACAAAGTGCTGTAGATTTCTACCCCATTCTCACATCTCAGCTGAGCATGTTAGTGTTGGAATCAACATCATTACTTGAAAAACTGCTCTTTAGGACTACAACTTTTCTAAATTCTCCCCCTCAGAATAGATGGTGGCCATTGTGGCTGTAGATGTAAAATAAAGAAGAAGAAGAAGAAGAAGAAGAAGAAGAAGAAGAAGAAGAAGAAGAAGAAGAAGAAGAAGAAGAAGAAGAAGAAGAAGAAGAAGAAGAAGAAGAAGAAGAAGAAGAAGAAGAAGAAGAAGAAGAAGAAGAAGAAGAAGAAGAAGAAGAAGAAGAAGAAGAAGAAGAAGAAGAAGAAGAAGAAGAAGAAGAAGAAGAAGAAGAAGAAGAAGAAGAAGAAGAAGAAGAAGAAGAAGAAGAAGAAGAAGAAGAAGAAGAAGAAGAAGAAGAAGAAGAAGAAGAAGAAGAAGAAGAAGGGGACTTCACTAGTTATAAGCTATTTCTAGAGTCATGGAAAATATTTAAGGCTGGTTTGGGCAATTTATAGCCATTAGTTTTACAAAAGATATGCTTTCCATTTGTTAGTGGCTTTTTGGGTGGATGGTGGTTATAGAGGCTTCCAGGGTGAACACCTGTGCCTCAAAATTTATCGCAATGCCACTGGACATAAGATGGCAGGAGATTGGATCTCTTACACTTACTTGACTGTTCTGTCACCTGTAGATAGAAACGGCCAACGTAGACCTGGTTCTCTTCATTTCCTTTCCCTGCTTGCTGCTGCTGCTGGTTGAAAGCTCCTTCTAACTGCACGATGTAGTTGCCAGTGTCAGAAGTTGTTAAATTTGAGATAATCAAAGAGCAGTCCTCCTTGATCACTTCCCTCTTCTGTTGCAAGCTCTCTTGCCTCTCGCCTGGGATGTAAGTCTGAATTACTTCGTTTGTCCCGAAACGGGTCTGTCTGAGCCACTGGCAATAGAAAAACTCTTTCGGGGCCTCTTTTAGTGTCAGGGTCACTTGCTGCTTTGGACTGGGAAACCTGGGCTCGCTTGTGATGGTGAGGTTAATATGATTTGAGCCTGTAAAGAGAACTGAAAAGGAGGATCGTCAGATTAGAAATCCACACAAAGTTGCTGTTTGTTTTGTGACAGCGGGATCAGAAGACTTCAAGAAGGATAACTGACATCATGTGAATTGAGAGTCTAGTCCAGGAGTGCCCAAACTTTTTGGGCCATGGGCCAATCATGTGGTTCAGGGAGCTGGTCACTAAGGCCCGTGGGCCGGGTGCAGCCCCCGATGCCAATTCATCCGGCCCGCGAAGCCCTCGTCGCTCCTGGAAGTGGAAGTAAAATGCGCCCATCCGGGCGCGCTTTACTTCCGCTTCCAGGAGCGACGAGGGCTTCGCGGGCTGGATGAATTGGCATCGAGGGCCGCACCCGGCCCACAGGCCTTAGTTTGGGCACCACCCTTTTCTCCAACCTTTTCAAGCCAGGGGCTGGCTCAAGCTTTCTCAGCTATGAGGGCCAAGTGGCCATTTTGCCCTGCCTGCATGATGGGGGCAGCTATTTTGTCCCAACAGCTTCAAAGAGCTCACCAATTTGTTTCTCAAATGCCCTTGGAGGGGTGGGGGGTTACATGAAATGGTGCTGTGGGCCAGATCCAGCCCACGGGCCTTAGGATGGGAACCCCTGGACTGGAGGACTCTGAGCGTTATCTATTTATCTACTTGCAATTTCCTGCTCTCAACCTGCTCAGTTGGCAGGAGTTGGTATGTTTACTTTATATTATTTTTTTTAAAATAAAATAAAATGATGGTGCTTGCACTTACTAGCCACCGGGAGAAAAACAGAGGCTTCGTAGACTTGGCCTTGTTGTTGGGCTGAATCCCCCTGTTGCTGGATGGGACCTGTTGTTATCCTCACGTGATAAGTTCCCGAGTCCTGTCGTCTCAGCCTCCTGATCCACAGGGAGCAGTCCTGGTGGACTGTCTCTCGGCCGCTGTTGGCGCTTCCATTTCTCACCTGGGGATTCCCTTCCGGGGAATAGGTAATGATGGTGTTTGACTGGGTTCTTCGGCTCCACTGGCACTGCGTGAACTGGCGCGGTCCACCCCGGAGGGACAGGGTGACGTCCTGCTCCTCTTTAGGGTATGCCGGCTGAAGGATCACCGAGAAGGTGTTCTGCTGTTGAGTTGCAGACAGCTGCAAAAAGCAGCTGAGGAGGAAGCCTGCATGGGAGAGGAAAAATTAATTAATTAATTAATTAACATTTATACCCCGCCCTTCTGGTGGCTTACAACGTGTATAATAATTATTATTTTGTGTCAGAAATTATTCTGAGTTGAAAGGTTTTTTGCGGAAGAAACTCCACTCAGGGGATGCCCAAATGAGGTTCCTTTCAATTCCCCAAGAGCTGGGACAGAGACGGGCGCTCAGTCCATCGTGCAGTACCCGGGTCTTGAACTGCTGACTTGCCAGCCTTCTAGCTAACAAGGCAGGCTTCAGATAAACTCTGCTCTCCCCCCCCCCAACTCACCTGCCAGAAGCATTGTGTCCTTAGATCCCAAAGGCTGCTGGATAAATCTTTATTGTCTTCTTTTGCTAGTCTGTAGACTTGGGGGTGCTTGTGGTCGTGTGGCTTGTCAGACCCTTTTCTCTTGCACAAAGACTTGGATTCTTCTGGTCAGCGTCCCACTATGTGGGTCTGAGGAGTTCCTCTACCCCACTTCTACTTTTGTCCTGAGGAAGGAAAAACAGGAAGGAAGGACACTTACACAACAGATGATGCTACCGCAGTGACAAACATCCTTGTCTGTTTCCTTCTTTGGACTTTTGGATGCGCACTCCAGCTGCAGATGACTCCTGAACACAAGCGAGGATGAAGTCATGGCCTGGTTGTGTCTCTTGACCTTTCTGGACTTATTTTTCTGTGACGTCCCCTTCCCACCCAAATGTTGTTCATTCAGGCATCATCAGCTCTTGACATGGTACAGGTTGAGAGGGGGTTAACAAGTTCAGCCCTCCAGATGTGTTTTGGCTTAGAAAACTCACCAGCACTAGTCAGTACAGCCAATGTTAAGGGATCATGGGACATGTAGTCAAAGTGTGTGTGGGGGCCCCCACGGTGGCTTAGTGGTTAAAATGCTGAACTCAACGACTGGAAGGTCGGCAAGTCAGCAGTTTGAGACCTGAGTGTTGCACGACAGAGTGAGCTCCCGTCTCTGACCCAGCTCCTGCTAGCCTAGCAGTTGGAAAGCAAGAAATTGCAAGTATTTATTTATTTAAATTTTTTTATCACCCTCCTCCCAAAAGGGACCCAGGGCGATTTACAACAATTATTTTAAAAATTAAAAACTCTAAAACTTTTAAAAACTAAGTATTAAAAGCCAAAAATTGCAATACAGGCATACTGGGGTCAAACCAACCAATTGGCTGGGGAAATTGAACCATCCACTCCCCAGACCAAACCTGCCAGCCAGGTTTTCACTCCTTTTCTAAAGGGCAGCAACTCCGTCTGCATGTGTAGTTCTATTGGGAGAAGGTTCCACAGGGCCGGAGCGGACACCAAGAAGGCCCTCCTTCTCGTGCCAGCAAGGTGCGCCTCTCTGGCTGATGGCACAACCAGAGAGCCTCTCCGGTCCGGGCAGATGTCCTTGGGACGATATGGTCTCTTAAGTAGATAAATAAGTACCACTTCGGTGGGAAGGTGACAGTGTTCCATGCACTCCAGAGTCTAGTCATGCCTGCCACATGACCACGGAAATGTCTGCAGATGCAGACAGCGTTGGCTCTTTGGCTATAAACAGAGATGAGCACCAAACCCTAGAGTCAGATAGAACTGGCTTTCGAGCAAGGGAGATCTTTACCATTACTAGTCAAAATGTCTCAGCGTTGTCCACACCTAGTACAAGAGGCAGTTTCCTGCATCTGAAGAGCACACAGCTTCAATGAATGTGACAAAACATGGGGAGGCTGGTGTTACAAAAAGAGATTTTTATTTCCTTTGGCAGACTCCTACAATTCTCCTGGCAGGGTGAGTAAAATAAAACCATTCCAGCAGTTTTCTGGCATGAGATACAGCAGGGAAGCCTAGTAGCTTATTTAAAAAGTAAACCAGCACTCCCAAAGGCTTCCAGGAATAGAAGTTTACCTTCTTTCCTTTTTGTCTTTCCTTGGGAAAACAGATTTTGGTGGGTCGTGGGGACATGGGGACTGCGGTGGCTCAAGTAGTTAAGATGCTGAACTTAAAGACTGGAAGGTCAGAGTTCGATACACGAGTACTGCACAATGGAATGAGCTCCCGTCTCTGTCCCAGCTTCTGATAACCTAGCAGTTCGAAATCAAGAAATTGCAAGTAGATAAATAGGTACCACTTCGACGGGAAGGGAAACAGCGTTCCGTGCACTCCAGTGTCTAGTTATGCCTGTCGCATGTCCACAGAAACATCTGCAAATGCAGACAGTGCTGGCTCTTTGGGTATAAACAGAGATGAGCACTGAGCCCTAGAGTCGGATACGACTGGCTTTCAAGCAAGGGTGAGCTTTACCTTTACTAGTGAGGGCATCTGATATATGCAAAAAGAGGCTTGTCTGGCCCAGATCTAACTCATCAGATATACCGAAAGGTAGAGGATTTCTTCTTCTGTTTCTAGGATGGAGGTGAAACTGCCAAAATGAAGGCACCTTTTAGTGAGTTTATTCTGTAGTTCTGTTCACCTGACCTAGCGTGAGAAAGATTAGCCAGCAACACTAGGTTGCCATTACCAGGGTACGTCCGATGGTGGATCAAAAATAACACAATCTTTGAGGAGGCTCTTTCTTTCTCTGTACCCCAAGGTAGAGAATGAAAAGACGCCACCTTTGCTAGATAGATCAAATACATCTGAGCATATGTACATTAAACCCATTTGTGTGGATTCACAGGGACTTGGGCTTCTGGGATTTGAAGTTCAAGAACAGCTGGAGTGCCAAGGTTCACCATCACGGCTCTAGGCTCTGCCTTGTTCATTTTCTGCTCAGAGCACATAAAAAAATGCAACCCAGTTTCCAATCCTTTTGTTATTTCAAAATGGTTGTTATTGTGCATGTCCATGTAGCAACCTGTGGTAGAGAGTTTCCTGGTAAAGTGTTGAGAAATCTGGAGTTACTAGGTTTTCTCCGTTGTCACGAACTGACACCAACAAGGCAGAAATGGAGCAAGTGACCACATTGGTGGAAGTCAAGAAGACAGAGTCAGGTTAGTGATGGAAAATATGAATCACAGAGCCATTGGGTCATGTGGCTTCTGTTTTTGGCAACTGCTGCTACCCATAGATCTTGGGATATAATAATCATAGAATAACGGAGTTGGGAGGGGGCTATGAGGATGTTGAGTCCAAACCCAACCTCAGTGCAGGAATCCTAGTCAAAGTCTATCTGACAAATGGCTGTCTTCCAGAGTTGAAAGACACATCACTTCCTGAATCAATGGGTTCAGCTGTCATACGGCTGTACAACATGGCATAAGAAAGATGCTAACTGGCCAACTCCAAAAGTTTGGAGACCATTGTTGTGCTTCTCTAACAGTTAGGGAGTTTTACCTGATAGTCAGTTCAAATCTTCTAGTACCCTTCAATGTGCACTGTAGAGGACCTTATATTGGCAAGAGGAAATGCTATTGAGGTGGCCCGATATTGGGCAGAAGTCATCTAGTCCTTTTAATTCCTTTTTGTTTGAGATATGTTACTTTTAGCTTTGTATGTTATTATATGCTGTTGGTGCCTCTGACACGAATAAAGAAAGTTCAAATCTGGCTTGTTGTCGGCCGCTACTTGTATCCAAGGTCATTTTCTCAGCTGGTGGATGTGTCCTTGGTGACTCCACAAACCGATCCTGGCATGGAACACGCGGCCGCACGCAGTACACTGAATAGATTGGGGTGCCCAAACTAGGATCTGTGGGCCAGATCTGGCTCCCGACAGTCTGTTAAAGTCCTGGCGCTAAACCCTGCATGGCTAATTATCATGTGTCCTGCACTCCAGGATGATTGAGAATAGAGCATTCCTCTCCTCTTTATGACCATATTTCAGGTACTGTATTTGAAGAGTCCTATCACATCCCCTCTCTGTCTCCTCTTCTCAGTGTTGAACATGCCCAATTCTTTCTGTCTTCCCTCCTAGGTCTTGGTTACCATTACTCTGATCCTCCTCCTCCTCTGAACTTGTTCCAATTTGTTGGGATCCTTCTTTAAACTGCAGTGCCCAGAACTGGACACAGTCCTAGTGGTTAAGATGCTGAACTTGATAACGAGAAGGTCAGCAGGTCAGCAGTTCAAGACCCGAGTGCTGCATGACAGAGTGAGCTCCCGTCTCTGTCCAAGCTCCTGCCAATCTGAAAGCAAGAAATTGCTTGTAGATAAATAGGTACTGCTTTGGTGAGAAGGTAAATAGCATCCCATGCACTCCAGCATCTAGTCATGCCTTCTACATCACCACAGAAACATCTGCACACTCAGACAGCACTGGCTCTTTGGCTGTAAACAAAGATGAGCACTGAACTCTAGAGTCAGATATGACTGGCTTTTGAGCAAGAGAGACATTTACCGACCTTTACCTTACTCAAGATGAGGCTTAACTGGTATTGAATATAGGGGGACTAATATTTATTTATTAAACTTATATCCTGCCCCTCTAGGAAAATATTTCCTACTCTGGGTGGCTAACAGCATAAAACTCAACAATACAAACAGACACAAATATTAAAATTTTCATATAAATACATCAAAACCCAAGAAATCCTAAAAGGAAAACCTATTTGTGACATAGAGAGACAGAATAAAATGCCTAATGGTTAGACTGTTGGTAAGATATTTCCATAGGCCTCTTTAAAAAGAGATGTTTTCAATTGTTTTTAAACATATGGAGAGATGCTACGAGGCACAGCTCCACTGGGAGAGTTCCACAACATTGGGGCCACCACCGAGAAGGCTCTTCTCCTAGTCACGGCCTTCCTACCTACTCTCAGGGTTGGCACCTGGAGCTGCATCTTCATGGAGGAGCAGACGATGTGGCCTGTTGTCCTGAGGGGAAGACATTCCACCAGGTAGGAAGGTCCCAAACCATTTAGGGCAGGGGTCCTCAACCTACGGCCCAGGGGCTGGATGCGGCCTGCGACACCATTTTATGTGGCCACCACCTCTGCCACACCCGGAAGTGCCATGTGAGGCAGGCAGGGCAAAATGGCCGTCCGGCCCCCAAAGCTGTCTGAGGGAGCGTGACCTGAAAAGGTTGAGAACTCCTGGTTTGGGGCTTTGAACGTTAGGACTAACACCTTGTACCTGAAGCAGAACGAAATGTAAAGCCACTGAAGCCCTGCAAAGGCTGGGGAGATAGGATCAAATTGTTTCATTCCCATAACCAGCCTGGCTGCTGCATAACACTTAATGGGGTGTGGAGATCACACTTCTGTTAATGGAGCCTAAAATAGCATTGGCTTTTGGGGGGTTTTCTTTTGGCAGTGGCATCACACTGTTGACTCACATTCAGCTTGTCATCTGCAACAATCCCAATATCCTTATTGCTTGTAGTATTGCTGAAGGAAGTAGTATTCCCTTTCTTGAAAATGTGTTTTTGGCTTCTTTGTCCCAGGGTGTAGAACTTTGCACTAGTCACTGTTAAGTTTCATTCTGTTGTTTTCAATAGACACTCGATGTAAGTTTTATATCACTTTATATTGTACTTTTAAAATAGCATTGCTCATTATGCCACATCTCTACATTCACAAAGAGACCTTTAAGCTGCGGAAAACATGTGTGTGTTTGTGTGTGTGTTTCTTCCTTCCTTTCTTTTTTTTTTTAAGAGAAATGAAAGTGGTTTGAGGGAGGTGCTATGAACCACTGCATCTCCGCAGGTGGGCAGAATTGTAGAAATGCAATTGAAACATTGCAGTATTCAAACCAAAGCTTCCGGTTTTTAGAGTGGCAGTCACAGTAGACCAGGGATTCCCAAACTTTTTGTGCCAAGGTTGAGCAGGCCAGTCACGTGGTTCCTCCCACCAGAAGTGGAAGCAATGCCCGCACATGTCCAAAATGCTGCTGTAAATGTAGCTATGGCTGTCGTAAACGCGTTTTCGACAGCCACGGGTGCATTTACGACAGCGTTTTGTGCACTCATAGGCATGTTTTAATTCCACTTCTGGGAGTGGCATGGGTGGTACAGGCTGGATGATTTGGCACCATGGGCCAGATCTGGCCCTTGGGCATAGTTTCGCCACCCCTGTAGTAGACTGTGCAGACATATCAGGCAAGAAACAAAAATAAAAAAGTTCAAAAATAAATAAACAAATAAACAAATAAACAAATAAATAAAGGCAAATATGTTGTGGTACATTAAATACTACATGAGTATACTTTAGTTGGCAACAAAAAGAAAAAGACTAATTGTAAATTAATAACCATATCTTCTTCTCTTCCTCCTCCCACTCCCCCTCCTCCTACCAAAGTGGTACCTATTTATCTACTAGTCATGCCTGCCGCATTTCCACAGAAACATCTCCACACTCAGACAGCACTGGCTCTTTGGCTGTAAACAGAGATGAGCACCAAACCATAGATTTGGATACGACTGGTTTTCTAGCAAAGGCAACCTGCTCTAATGATCCATCAATCACAATGGGATCCATTGTACCCCAGGACCGGTCTCCAACAACTCCATCTCTACAATCCCTGATGAAGGCAACTGGATGCAGTCAAAAGCATAAATTATTTCAGACTTTGTTTTAATATGTAGATACAATGGATTTCTTTTACAACTGGAGTATGGATAGCAGTGCATTTCTCAATGCTTAGTAAATGTCGGAATGCCTTTTGATTGCTTATGATTTCCAGGTAGACCGTCCTCCTCTTTTGGGTGGGCAGTGAGGTTGTTGCTCAATGCCGGATTTCCAGTACTCTTTGGGGGAAAGGAGAAAAATAATTCAACAGGATAGTATCAATTCACGGATGCAAGCAATTTAACACATTTTTTTGTTGTTGACACAGTGAGATTGTATTCCCTTGAATGTGTCTCCGATAAACCCCTTCCCTATTTTTTTGAGTACACTTCCCCTAAATTTTGGAAGTTTTTTGGCTATATCAAATGCTGGACTTTTCCTTAGAGTAAGCTTTCTAGTTCTCAGGGGGCTGGCTAAAATCTTAGTGAATTGCTATTTCCTATTTTCTTTATAAATTTTTAAATTAAATTTTAAGATATAACATACAAAATAAAGAGGGGGAAAAATCAAACAAACTGACAAACATTACATTATACAGAAAAACATAAAATACAAACCGAGAAGAAAAGGGGGGGGGGGAATTCTCTGATATAAAGAGCAATTCCCATATTACACATTTCTTTATAATAAGTTTATAATATTAATGTCTATGGATAATATTTAGTTATACACATATCTGCTCTATTATATCAAATAATCCAGCAATATAAAATACTCCCAGTATTTCAAAAGAAGAGAGAGAAAAATCAAATATTTCCCATTTTCATCTTTCTCTGTGCGATCTCTTCAACCTCTTGGATGTGCCCCTCTTCTATTACATCACAAGGAGCTGACTTTGTGATGTCATAAGGGCACATACATTAGAGTTTGCAAAGGCAGAGCAAGATAAATTTTCAGCTCACCTTCAAAAATTTAAAAATGAATCAACTTCTAGTTTTGACTTTATAAATCAATGCTTGGGTGAAGCGTATGTGTTTTAATTTTTAATATAGTGATCCATCTTGAGTCCCCCATTTTGGGAAAAATGTGTCTTATAAATCATCAATCCATCATACTTCCCAGGCATTTTGTACATTCCGTAGATATATGAGCAATATAATTTTTAAGCCTGGGTTGTGATGTCAAGTTTTTGTTTAATTTAATTTCTTCTTATGCCATATTCAAATCTGAATATTGGTGGTACTCATGGTGATCAGCCATGAAGACTGTCCTGAGAGTATAATTCAGTGACATTTAATTTAATTTAATTTAATTTAATTTAATTTAATTTAATTTAATTTAATTTAATTTAATTTAGGTGGGAAGGTAATCAGTGTTCTGAGCTCTCCGTCACCTAGTGGTGCCTGCCACGTGACTACAGAAATGTATGCAGACGCAGTCAGCACTGGCTCTTTGGCTATAAACAGAAGTGAGCACTGCCCCTAGAGTCAGATACAACTGACTTTCAAGCAAGGACAATCTTTATCTTTACTACACCCCATCCAATTAGTGCCCACGTTACTCCGGGGGCTTACAAAAAGAAGAAACAATACAATAAATATAACCAACAGATTAAATAATATGAAAACCATTAAAACCAATCACAACAATTACTAGACATCATTATAAAAACCCAGATGGAACCAATCCACAACAAATTAATCCCCAAAATAATGCTGAAAGAAGAAAAGTGTTATACTGTATAGTAAATTGTGTTTTTCGATTCTACGCATTATGCTCTTTAAGCGAGGTACAACTGTATAATTATGGTGTGTTAAAAGATTACCATATATACTCGACTATAAGTCATCCTGAATATGTCGAGGTACCTAATTTAGACCTCTAAGGCAAAGAAAATAGATTGACCCGAGTATAAGTCGGGGTGGAAAATACAGCAGCTGCTAGTAAGTTTTAATAATTAAAATACATGAAAAAATGGTAAAATTAATTAATTAGATATTTGTGTGGTCATGTTTTTGAGTTTTTACGGTAGAGCTAGTGGTGTTTTTTTTAACGGTATGCTTGAATTTGAACCACTGCAGTTTTGGGACCCTCGGGGTGGTTAACCCGAGTATAAGTGGAGTCCACTTTTTGGATCTCATTTTGGGGGCTAAAAAACTAGACTTATACCTGAGTATATACAGTAATCTTTTTTTTAAAATTTAATCTTTTTGAAAAGATTCAAGTTGAATAAACATTGAAGATGGAATCTACTTAAGAATCAAAGCATTACCTTCCAGACTGAGAGGTCTGGTAAACCAGTAGGGTCGTGATCCCCATGACACCAATAAGGGTTCCGACAATAATGCCAGCCACAGCTTTTCCAGACAGTTTACTTTTCTTTTTCTCTACATCTAAAATTACAAAGATCAAGACGAGGTTCTAAAAATACTAGAGCGTGGTGCCGAGGAATGTTGCTTTGCCACCGTAATGGCAAACCTTGACACTCCAGCTGTTCTTAGACTTCAATTTACTGTGCATATGCACAGTAAACCCATTTGTGTGGATTCACAGAAACTTGGGCTTTTGGGAATTATAGTCCAAGAACAGCTGCCATACCAAGGTTCACCATCACTGCTCCACCATATCTCTGCTACCTCTGAGCACATGCACAGCATCATCATCATCATCATCATCATCATCATCATCATCATCATCATCATCATCATCATCATCATCATCATCTCTTCCAAAGTACCTGCAGGTATAAGAGCAATACTATTCTGCAGATATATGGGCAATACAATTTTATGGCTTAGCTGTGGTTTCAAGTTTAAGCTCCTTGCAATGGCTCAAGTGGCTAAGACGCTGACTGGAAGGTGGGAGGTCAGCAGTTCGATTCCCGAGTACTGCAGGACGGAATGAGCTCCTGTCTCTGTCCCAGCTCCTCTCAACCTAGCAGTTCGAAAGCAAGAAATTGCAAGTAGATAAATAGGGACCACCTTGGTGGGAAACTCAACAGTGTTCTGTGTGCTCTGGTGTCTAGTCATCCTTGCCACATCACCATGGAAATGTCTGCAGAAGCAGAGAGCACTGGGTCTTTGGCTATGAAACAGAGATGAGCACTGAACCCTAGAGTCAGATATGACTGGCTTTCAAGCAAGGGTGACCTTTACCTTTACTGGTGGGAAATATATCCTACAAAGATCAAGTTTGTACTTATGCAATTAGGACAACTCTAACGTCTGAGACTTCTCAATTTATTTTTTTCCTGCTAATTGGCAAATAACGTGTTGGTTTAAAAAAACACCCTCAATAAGAACAACTCTTTTATTACTCCATATTAGAATGTTTGGGGATCTGAAGCTCTTAGAACTGTCTTCTTTAGCCAAGTATGCCAACATTCTCTAGCAGAGTATTCTGCGCGCTTCACAGAACTGCAGGATCCCATACAATGGAGCAATTAAAGCAGGATCAAACCGATATAACTGTAGAGCAGCTTTCCCCAAACTATGGTCTGAGGAACACTGGTGGACTTCAACTCCCAGAAGCCTGAGCTGTGCTTTGGGGAATTGACTTTGGCTTCTGGGAATTGAAGTCCACAAACCAAGGCTTGGGAAACACTGACGTAGAGGACGGCTACCTTTGTCTGTTAGGTGGTGTTCTTTCTTTTATCTCCTTTTGTTGTCATGGGCTTCCTTGGATACAAGAGCCAGATGTTGAACAGCTGGCTCATGACTATGAATGTAATATTCCAGAACATTTTATGTGATGTGTATTAAATAGCCCTGGTGGCGCTGTGGTTAAACTGCTCTACTTCAGCCCAAACATTGTAAATTCAATCCTGAGAAGGATTGGTTGACTTATCCTTCCATCCTTCCAAGGTCATGGTAAAATGAGTACCCAGCATGTTTGAGGTAAAATACTAATTAACTAGTGAACCTCCCAGTAAGGACTACAGGCCAGTAGATGCGTGAATTGCCATTGCTATCATTGTAGGTTTTGATCCTGGCATTTTTGTTGTTCAGTCGCACAGTTGAGTGTGGCCCTTTGCGACCCAATAGACCACCGCACACCAGGCTCCGTTGTCATCCGCCATCCTCCACAACCCACCCAGATCGACACCCACCATGTCACTGATGCCATCTATCCACTTCATCCACTGCTCCCTCCTTCTCCTTTTGCTGTCTATCTTTCCTAGCACCAAGGCCTTCTACTTACTGATAAATTGGGGCAAACTGGAGCAGAACTAATTCAGGAGATGTGTGGCAAAAGTAAACAAACTTTTATTGTCCTGGTCCAGAATCAAATTGAAATAAAATCCAGTGGGGACAGAACTAGAATCAAAACTGGATAATGGACAATAATGATTTGCTCCTCTCTTCCACAGCTTAGGATACAGGCTAATGGGGTCAAAAAATAAAGCTTTGGAAGAATACGTGAAAAGTAATAGTATTGATTGTAAGATGCTCCTTTTAAGCATTTTTTTTAACCTTTAAAGTTAATGCCATCATGGCATGGGGCTACAGACGTCTCTAACTTTAAAAGCAATGTTGATTTTGAAAGATTTTCTCTGCCCAGACCAGTGGTGCTTTCTAACACACTCACTCAGGAGTTCTCAACCTTTTAAAGCCAGGGGCCGGGTCATGCTCCCTCAGACAGCATTGGGGGCCGGATGGCCATTTTGCCCTGCCTGCCACACATCGCACTTTCAGGTCTGGTGGAGGTGGTGGTCGGACCACATGAAATGGTATTGGTGGCTGCATCTGCCCCCGGATGCTGCTATACCCAGCTCTTTTGATCAGTCTGGCTTCCAGAAATCGGTCCAGGGCTTTGAACAGCCCCTGTAAAATTCAGACCAGGTTGTTTCCACTCCCTATAAAAGTGAAGAACCCCATTTCCATGATACACAAAATTTCCAAGTTGTGAAAGACAGGGACAACGAGGGAAATGGCACTATTGGTCATTTACCTGCAACCAGTAAGAACATTCTCCCAATGTCTGATTTCACGTCTTTCTTTTCCTTAAATATTGTGTAGAAGCTACTGTCATTAATCATCAGATTAAGGATGCGTAAGGAACAATGCTGTTTGATAGTCTCTCGGCCAGTATAGGCATTACCATGGTAGGTCTTCAACGTGGGTGGTTTGTAGCTCAGGATTAGGGTGTCGTTTCTCATGTCTCCTCGATACCAAAAGCAGTTCATAACATTTTTCAGGTCTCCTGCTGGGATTATAGTAACTTCTGTTCCTACCTCAGGCATCCACGGCAAGGATGTGACAGGAATAGTCAGTGTGACGGCTTGAGTCAGTGAAAAGCATGAAGAGCTCAAGATATGACCTGGCAAAGAGGTAGATTTTCAGTTGAAAGACAGGCAAGAAAAGTCACACAGAAAGAGCCTCCATGAAAATTGTGGTATTTTTGAACTACAATCAGGCGTACCCTGGTAATGTCAACCTTGTGTTGCTAGCTAATCTTTCTCACACTAGGTCAGGCAGAAGGAACTGCCTTCATTTTTGGCAGTTTCACTTCTGGCCTAGACACGGAAGAAGAAGTAGCCAAGCATGGTTTCAAATCTTTCAAATATTGATTGATTGATTTATAGTCCACTGATAATTAGTGCAAAGTACCACTCTACACAGCTCACGAAAGATAAAAAGGCATCAAGAAATACATACCTAGATAAAATAACAAAAACACAAAATAACTACAAACCCTAAACAAACCTACCAATTACAGAACCCTCATTTGCACCAGTACCTACAGCCACAAACTACAACAATACTATCAAAAATTATCACATTCAAACTTTTTTTTAAAATAAAAGCTCTCAGATGACTATGTTAACAAAACCTAAATTTGACTTGGGAACAAAAATGTTTTCAAACATTTTCTGAAAACCCAGAAGCATAAAAGAACAGAGAGTGGAGAAAAGAAAGCCTGTCCATTCTCTCACATTTGAATTTCCTAAACAACTCCTTTCGTTCTTGAACGTGGAACATTTTCCTAATTTTGGTAATTCTTCAATCTAACTAACATGAAATCTTCCCATCCCCACCACTTCTGCAACAGATAAACTCAATAGGTAGAAATATTCCTATGGATGAAGCGTTCGTTAGCTAGCCATATAGGGTTGAAAAGGTTTGGAACCCCTGGTAATAGGGGTTAAACACGAGGAAGCTCTTTAGATAATAACAGCTTTAAAGTTCAGCTACAGTGGTGCAAGACGAAGGGATTTGAACCCAGGCTTATAAAAACTAAGTATGCACTTGAACCGGGATTGACAAATTTACCCATTTTGGTTTCTTGCATTTTTGAACTATTCAAACACTCCATCCCCAATCTTGGAAACATTTGAGAGAATTATTAGCAAAAACAAACTGAAATGAAATTCTAATTTTGTTTTTACTCAAGATTTCCAGAGCTATGCCTCCTAAAATGGGAGTAAAGAATACTTTCACAGATGGGAAAAGTTACTTTTAAAAATTTTTTAAAGGTGGCTGTCAGAATGATACTAGCTGTGGGTGTTATATTCCCCCGCCCCCCGGTCAAGCTTTTATAATTGTTTGATATTTTGTATGATCTTAATATTTTCACAAAGATATCTTCTGATCATTTCATCACAGGATTTGAAATGATGGCTTAGAGTTGAGTCATGATAGCTTTCATGACATTTTGACATCAAGAAAACACTTTGAATCTATTTTCCTTATGCCATCACTAGCCCCAGCTCTTTGTTACCCTCCAGATCCTTCTTTCTTACCTGCTAGAAGCAACATGGGCCAAGATGTCCCACATCCAGAGGTGACTTTGGTTGTCAAGCACTCTTCATATGTTGAGCTTGCCTTTTTCAGAGGTATTAAGGTCTTAGGCATCCTAGAAGATTATCTTTTGATTCCACTGGACACCGGAGGCCCCCTGGCCTTCTAAGCTACCAGCAACTGGGGTCTTGGAAGTGCCAAATAAGGCCACCATCCCAACTTCTCAAGTCCTTCTCAACCTGGGTTCAAGAAGGCTTACTGCCAGCAGCTTCCCCTTCCTGTTGAGAACTCCCAGGTAACAGGAGGAGGTCATAAAGCAGAGGTGTGAGCTAAGGTGAGCAGGAGGGGTGGGAGGGGGTCCACTTGGAAGAGGAGACCCAGTGCTATTGATGTCTAGTAGTTGTTGTGATTGTTTCACTGGTTTTTTATATTAGCTCATCAGTCTTAGAGATTCAATTCTAGCTTTTTTCTAACCTAATTATTATCTTATTAGTTTATAAGGTTGTGTTAAAAAGGATAATTCAATAGATATCCAGTTTGCTGTTTCTTCCTTTTAAAAATATCACAACTGTTCCAATCTTCTGTTACAGTATTTTGCCATCCATTAGATATTTATTTATTATTGTTTAATTCTTTTATTAATTCTACTGTTACACTGGTTATTTCTTTTCTTCTTCTTCATATCTTATTTTGTTTTCATATTTTGCTTTCATATCTTTAGTTATCTAATATTTCATCTTTGGTGATTTCAAGTATAGAGTTTACATGTACTGTATAAGCCTCTGCTTTTGTTTATATAGCTCATTAAATGTTTCAGTAATTCTTAATAGAGTGGAACCTCGGTTAATGTAATTTATACATTCTTCAGGATGTTTCTTACAGTGAAAATTACTTTAACTTAATTTCCCATAGGAATGCTTTGAATGCAATTTCCTATACGAATGCACTGAAGCCAAAATACTTTAACTGAAATGCGGTTTCCCATAGGAATGCATCGAAAACCAATTAATCCATAGTTTTATACAGTTTATATCTATTTTCTTGTTATATGTTGACTCAATGTGTACAAATGCCATATGCTAAATAAATAAATCCCTTGTCTTACCAGTACTTTTCTATTTTTTTGCCTTTTGTTTTACCACTTAATTCTTTTTTATTTTTAGCTAAATAAACTAAATAAACAAAAAGCAGAAGTAATATCCCATCAAGAAAAAAGAAGAAATATCATAACTCATGACTATCATGTGTGGGAAATTATTTATATCAGGAAGTAATACAGTGCGGGAAATCTAATAATACCTCATATAACGTTAGTATCGAATAACACTAAAATCGCATAACATTAAGGAATCTGGGGGGAAGAATTGCATCAGATAACATTAAGATCCTATGGGATGCTTCAGATAACAACCGCTAAAGCCTGTGTGGTTACAATGTGTATCTATGGATCCCATAGGATTTTAACATGCATCAGATAGCACTAAAAATCATATAACACCAAGATTCTTTTTTATATTACTTTAACCCACGCTTCATTACTTTAACCAATGGCTGTTACTGCATAGCAGTGTCCAGTCTCTGCAGCATATCTCTGCTGCCCACCTACTCTTATTGTAAACTGATCTTAGCATGGATTCCAGCTTCCCGGGGCTGAAGTCAAATTTGGGCAATCTAGTCATGCCTCGCATATGGCCATGTATACATCTGCAAACACAGGCAGCACTGGCTCTTTGGCTGTAAATGGAGATGAGCACTGCATGTTTCTTAGGCCTCTTGGCAAAGGTTATCACTTTGCTAGGTAGATTTATCACAATTTGGCCGGTTTGTGCAATTCTCTTCGCTTTGTTCTGTTTGCTTATGGAGAGCTTCTGATGTGGCCTCCTGGTGGCTATTTGGCTGTAAATGGAGATGAGCACTGCACCCTAGAGTCAGATATGACTGGCTTTTGAGCAAGGGAGACCTTGAACCACTTGCAGGGACAAAACCTGACATCAAATTTGAATACCAATTGACTCTGCTGTGCATGGCAGCACTCAGCACTCAAGTGACATTTTGCTGTAGCAAACAAACCTATGACCAGAGCAATACTAACTGCATCTTTTTTGTGCATTTCAAGACAAAGTTTGGGTAGTTTCTCCCTCTTTTTGGTTCATTTCCAGTGTGCGAGATCTTTGGAAAAGAATGAAGAGTGAGCCTTCCTCTGTCACTTAGCCGGTATCACACAGTGACTTAAGAAGTTAGCTGTGTCAGGGTATTGGCAAATTAAAGACTTTGTCAGCTCTGTGGAGGGACCGAGCAAGTGAAAAATATGTTGTGAAAAAGTTGGGAATCCCTGCTTTAAATAAAAGAGAGAGAGATGGAAAAGTCCTTTCCAGAAGCAGGAAGGAACAAGGGGTCTTTTTCTTTGGTTTTCATTAACAAAAATCCCTATCATTGCTCCTTCCAGTGTCCTCTTGCTACTGGGAAGAAATTTCTGGGCTTTTTTGGTTTAAAGTACATGTTTGCTGCGTTTATACACTAAAAAAGAAGAAAAAGAATGCAAAAAACACTTCCTCAGTCCTCCCATGGAAGTGTTTAATTTGCCGCTATCCTGAGGTGGCTTTCTTTTGCAGTCACTTCATGATACTGGCAAATTGATAGCAAGGTGTTACTAACCAAATAAGGAGGCCTGCATGCTGTTTGTACATGAAGATCACACCAAATGGCAAAACAGACTTCCTAGTGACCCTATTTACAGCGTGACACTTGGCTACTGCCAAGTGGAACGCTAAAAAAAAGTGTAAAGAAATAGTGCTGGCAAAGAAGCATGAAGACAGTCAGAAGTTGGTATGCTTTTAATTAGTCAGCAGACAAGATGGTATGTATTGCCCTGGGGCCCTGGTGGACGAGTGTTGGTGGAGTTAGGATGTCCTTGGTCTTTTCATCATGATTTCAGTGTAGAAGACATCTGGCATCTGAGAAGGAACGTGGTCTGTGGATTGGTCTGGTGGTCTTCCAACGTTGAACGCAGGCATCATTATGAGTTAAGACGATCTTGTGTTTATTTACCCCTAGAATTAGAAGGAGGAAAGTGGAACATCTACACCAGGGATTCTCAACCTGCAGTCTGCGGACCAGATGCAGTCCATGGCAGCATTTCATGTCCCCCCTCCTCCGTCTCAACCACACCAGGAAGTGCCATGTGGTGGCGGAAGGGCAAAATGGCTGTTTGGCCCCGAAGCTGTCTGAGGAAGTGTGACCCAGCTCTTGGCTTTAAAAGGTTGAGAACTCTTGATCTACACCATTGGCCCCATCAGTTTTCACCAGATCTTGGAAAAATCAATGCTGTGGATGGCTATTTCTAACAATCCCACACCCAATTTAAGGATCTCTCATCCAAAGCAGTAACTTTTGGACTCAATCAATAGAGCCAGTCTGAGGTTAAAACTGAGGGGGGGGGGGGAGAACACATACAAAATTAGAAGACTGCACCAAACACCTCAAAGGAATGACATTTTGTTTATTGAATGCCCTTGGTGGGGTGGGGTGGGCACATGAAATGGCTCTGTGGACCGGATCTGGCCCATGGGCCTTAGGTTGGGAACCCCTGAACTAACAGGCTAGCCCTTCTGCAGAAAGGCCATATTTTGTTTTTATTCTGAAACCATTGCCTGGAGGCCTGGCATAACAAGCCACTTGGAATGCTCCATCACTTTGGTTGTTCCCTTTGCTGTTCATTGCCCTGGGATTAGCCAGGTAGGAAGATAAAGATTAAGGTAGATCAGGACAGATGACAAACAAAGTCAGCATGGCCAAAACCAAATGTTAAAAACCACAACAGCCACATGTATTGCTTATTTTGTTTCTTAGATTTGTAGTACCGCCCCATTCGCTCAGGGTGACTCTGGGCGGCTTACAAGACATATTACAAACCCAACATAAAATCAACGCCATAGAAAAAATCATAAAAAGTCTCAGGTTAAAATCACTAATATCTTAAAAAGTCCTTAAAAAGTCCTCTATCTCCAGTTCCCGGTTAAAGCTAGCTAGAACTAGGGTAAGGAAGCTTAAAAAAAAACCCACCCCGGACGTCTCTTATATCAACCATTTGGGGGTGGGGGCGTTGCCACACTGGCAGAACCCCACACCTGGTGATCTAGCCATGGTTTTTAGTCATTTTCTGAAAGGTAATACTGTAGCTCTATCTTGAGGCACAACTTGATTGGTAAGAGGGTCGGAGCCAGTGATGGGATGACAAATTTGTCACCACCACTCCATGACGTCACAACGTCATGGGCGTGGCCAATGTCATGACGTCATGATGTCATGACGTTGTGGGCGGGGCCTTAAAATAAAAAATAAAATAAAATAAAATAAATACACACACACACCCTCAACCCAACCCACCCACCCACCACACAAACCCGTAAATAAATTAAATAAATAAATAAAATTAAAATTAAATAAAAATACAACCCCAAACACAAACCCCTAACTTACCCCTGGGAGGGCTCGGCAGGGGCGGACGGCCAGGGCAGGGCAGGCCTCAACTTGCCTGTGGGGGCTTTGCGGCCCCGGGGGAGGTGCCCTCCTCTTAGGGCTGGTGCCGCCTGCCCACGCTGCCGCCAAAGTCATCGCCGATGCAATCTCCGCCGCCACCATTATCGTTGCTGCCGCTGCTGGCGCCATCATCGCCGCTCCCGTCAGCGCCGCTGCTGCTTGTGTTGCCGCCGTCGTCAGCGCCGCCGCCGCCACTATCTCGTTCTTGAGGACTGCCGGTTTTGCCGATTTTTTTAAAAAAAATTGGAGCTAAAATGGCTCCGATTTACTGCGCATGCGCAGAAACTCAATCTGCCACATTGCACATGCGTCAGATTGAGTTTCTAAGCATGCGCAGTAAAATTGGAGTAAAAATTGCTCCATTTTTATTGCGCATGTGCAGAAACTCAATCTGACACATGCGCAATGCGGCAGATTGAGTTTCTGCGCATGCGCAGTAAATCGGAGCCATTTTAGCTCCGATTTTTTAAAAAAAATTTCTTTCGGTGAGGCGTCCGGAACCGGACGCCTCAAAAGTGGACTCCCCTCCTGGAGAACCCTCCGGGATTGTTCTTACCGGTTCCAGGGAACCGTATAGAACCGGGGACATCCCATCACTGGTCAGAGCAGAGGTTGTAGGAGGTGTCATAGCTTTAATAACCCCTGGACTTCTTTGGTGACCTAAGTAGGATTTCTTAGTTTCATTCACTATTCCTCACTGGTCAATTTAGTCAGTGGTGGGTAGCAAAAATTTTTCGCTACCACTTCATGGTTGGAGCCTACGTCGTGGGCGGAGCCTACATTGTGGGCAGAGCCTACATCATGGGCGGAGCCTACATCGTGGGCGATCTAGTCATGCCTACCATATGGCCACGTATACATCTGCAAACACAGGCAGCACTGGCTCTTTGGCTGCAAATGGAGATGAGCACTGCACCATAGAGTCAGATATGACTGGCTTCAGTGCTCATCTCTGTTTCAAAGCTGAAGACTCAGCACTCTCTGCTTCTGCAGATGTTTCCATGGTCTTGTGGCAGGCATGACTAGACACCGGTTTTAACTTCTGTACTGTACACTGCCCTGATTCCACTGGATAGGGCGGTATATAAATCTATTAAGTTAAATTAATTAAACCTCCGAAAGGGAGAAAACAGTGTTGTCTTGAAATTGCCCACTGTTTGAGACCCTTCCTTGGAACCTGAGAAAAAGGTGCTGTTTGAATTTGATGGTGGCAAAAGAAGTTCTGGGCAGAAAAACCCACCAATGTCCTGCATTTTGAGAAGTTCAGATTACATGATCCCAAGGGCCCCTTCCAAATCAAAAGTGCTAGGATTCTATAAATTAATGCTCAACCAGCAGGTCACAGCTAATCTCCTTTCTCTCTTTCTTTGGAAGGAAAGCATTCTAGTATCAACCTTGAGGATATTGGATAATTACTTGGCTGGAGCTTTGCCTGGAGGGCCCTTGCCTGCTGGAGCTGCACCCGGTGGACTAAGAAAAGAGAGAAATAAATAGTAAGTTCATTTTCTCATTAACCAAATCACAGACACAGTTTATGTGCAAAAACAGAACGTACAATACACAGAAAGCTTGAATTTTCCCATCTGGTCTTCCCTAGATCTGCATCCAGAGGCGTAGCTACCGCCGTATCAGCCGTATCAATTATACGGGGCCCCCGGGCTACGGGGGCCCCCAACGGCAAAAAATAAAAATAAAAATAAAAAAGAGCAAAAAATTACTGCGCATGCGCAGAAACTCAATCTGATGCATTGCGCATGTGTCAGATTGAGTTTCTGCGCATGCGCACTTTATTGGAGCCATTTTTGGCTCCAATTTTTTAAAAAAAGCCGGAGTCGGAGAGTCGGAGTCGGAGCCGCAGCTTTTAAGCAGCAAGGCAGCCCCGACTCCGAGGCCCTCGCCCCGGTCGCCACGGGGGCTCCCTGCCTGCGCCAGCCCGGGCGGCGCTCTGCATGGTCGCCGCTGGGGTGGGAGTCCACCAGCTGCAGGACCAGCTCGCGGGCGCGCCCCGTTCCGCGGCAGGCGGCAGGTCACCTGGAGCGCGCCTGGAGCTGACCTACCGCGCGCGCCTGGAACTCACCTGCCGCCTGCGTGTGGGATGGGGCGCGCGAGCTGGTCCTGCAGCTGGTGGACTCCCACCCCAGCGTCGAGGTGGAGAGCCCCGCCCGGGCTGGCGCAGCCTGCCAGGGAGCCCCCGCTGCAACCGGGGGGAGGGCCTCGGGGCTGCCTAGCTTCGCCCGCTCGCCTTCCACAACTGCCCCTTGCCATCGCCGTGCACGGCGAGGGAGCGATCGGCAGCAGCGGCGGCGCGGCGGCGGTGACAGCAGAGGCGGAGGAAGAAGAGGCCCCAGGATTAAGGTAAGTGAGGTTTTTGTGTTTCGGGTGGGTGGGTGGGTGGTTGGGTTGAGGTGTGTGTGGTTTTTTTTTTTTTACATTTTAATTCTATTTTATTTATTTTATTTTTATTTATTTTATTTTTATTTTTGGCCCCGCCCACGACGTCATGACGTCATGACGTTGGCTCCCCCCATGACGTCATGATGTCATGACATTAGCTCCGCCCCACATCTAAAGGGCCCCCAAACAATTTTTATACGGGGCCCCGGCAAGGTAAGCTACGCTTCTGTCTGCATCTGCCTTCTGGTCAGTGGTGGGTTCCCAAACATGTTACTACCTCACCGTGGGCCTGGTATGGTGGGCGTGGCCAGGGGAAAAGCCCTTGCACTGCACCCGAATTAAGACTACTTTACAGTATTTCAAAACTTGGATGGGTGGGGCCAGCCAGAATTTCTTCTACCAGTTCTGGTAAACTGGTGCAAACCTGCTGATGCCCACCACTCCTTTGGTAAAGGTAAAGGTCTTCCTTGCTCGCCTCCGTTTACAGCCAAAGAGCCAGCAGTGTCTGCCTCTGCAGGCGTTTGTGCGATCGTGCAGCAGGCAAGACTAGTACACTGGCATTCACAGAACACTGTTACCTTTCCAGCTGAAGTAGTACATACTTATCTACCTACAATTTCTTGTTTTCAATCTGTTAGGTTGGTAGAAGCCGGGACAGACGATGGGGGCTCACTCTGTCGTGCAGCACTCTTGTCTCAAACTGCTAACTTTCTGGTCATCAAGCTCAGGGTCTTAACCATTAAACTACCATGGCTCTTTACATTCTGGGGTTGAACATTCTGGGATTCGATGGGCAGACAGACAGAGAGTTGGAAAGACAGACAATTGGACAGAGTCCTCTGAATGAATGATGAATAAATTAGTATTACCTTGCAGGAAGATTTGCCATCCATACCACAATTCCAAGGCAAAGTGCGAATGTAAGAAAGGCAAGGACAGCAAAGAATACTCCTGTAAAATCTGCAATGTCAAAATTCCCTGGACGTTCTCCCGTTTTTTCTTCTGGTTCTGTAGGCAGAAGGGACACCTGGGTGAGAACCAGGAAATGGAGCCACATTTGCTTGCCATAAGTTATGGTTGGTGCAGTCAAGCATTTCTCTTATTCTATCAGTCCTGGGCAGAGAAGATCTTGGAAAGTTACTTTTAAAAGTAATTTCCCCCTTTTTAATGCTTACCTTTCATTAGGACAAGGTCACCCTTGATCGAAAGCCAGTCATATCTGACTCTAGGGTTCAGTGCTCATCTCTATTTATAGCCAAAGACCCAATGCTGTCTGCATTTGCAGACTTTTCCGTGGACATGTGGCAGCCATGCCTAGACACTGGAGTGCATGGAATGCTGTTTACCTTCCCACCGAAGCAGTACCTATTTATTTACTTGCAATTTCTTGCTTTCAAACTGCTAGGTTTGCAGGAGCTGGGACAGAGATGGGAGCTCATTCCATCATGCAGTATCCGGGTCTTGAACTCCCGACTTGATGGCCTTCCAGCTTCTTAATCACTGAGCCTCTGCAGTCCCTAAAAAAACTGAGTAATGGACAGCAATGGTTTGGAGCTTTCTTGTCTGTATTGAGAGATTAGCCAACAGTGAAAGAGAGGGAAATAAGTGTTTGGAAATATACATCAAAAGTAATGCTGTTACTCGTGACATCCTGCTTTTTATTAAGTTAATGGCACAAAATCTTTAAAAACAGACATTATTGAAATGATAAAGGTGTTCACAGTCCAGAAATGATAACATTTCCTTAACATTGCATCCTTTCAAATAATACTGATTTTTAAATATTTCATGCCCCCACCTTCCACCAAACTAGTGTTAACGCACCGCGGCAGTGATGGGAACCTTTCAGAGACCAAGTGCCGAAAGCGCTGTTGCCGCATGTGACTTGCTTGCCCGCCAGACAGGGGAGGCAGGAAGCACTCCCATTGGGCAGCTGGGCAGAGGGGCGGGGTAAACTCTGTGCTGGTGGACGGGAGGAAGCACTCCCATTGGGCAGCTGGGTAGAGGGGAGGGGTGAACTCTGTGCTGGGGCAAAGGCATGAGTGACCACAGAAAGGGCTCTGAGTGGCCCTCTGGCACATGTGCTATATATAGGTTTGCCACCACTGCACTAGGGCCTTATAAAATGCCAGTTGTCTTATTCAGTTTATTTTATTAGCTCGGGACTTTGAAAAGCTCCCTTCAAATCCAGACAAAAGTGTGAGTACATTGGGTATTCTCCCCTCCCCCCCCCCCAATTTATATTGTATTGGGCACAGTGGAATTTGAATTGAAGCCAGTGATTTGGATGACATTGGATGGGCATGTCCAAACTATGGACCACAGGCCAGATATGGCCCCCAAAGCCATTCCATCTGGCCCGTGATGCCCTCGCCAAACCAGGAAGTGAATACTTGTGCACATGTGCAGACCAGTGATGGGATGTCCCCTGTTCCATACGGTTCCCTTGAACCGGTAGGACCAATCCCGGAGGGTTCTCCGGGAGGGTAGACAACTTTTGAGGCGTCCGGTTCCAGACGCCTCACCGAAAGAAATTTTTTTAAAAAAAATCGGAGCAAAAATGGCTCCAATTGACTGCGCATGTGCAGAAACTCAATCTGACGCATTGCGCATGCGTCAGATTGAGTTTCTGCACATGCGCAGTCAATTGGAGCCATTTTTGCTCTGATTTTAATTTTTTTTTATTTTGGAGCTTTCAGGGCGGCGGCGGCGGCACCAGCCCTCAGAGGAGGGCACCTCCCCCGGGGCATGTTGAGGTCTGCCTGGGCCGTCCGCTGCCGACAACCCCCCATGCCCTGGGGACGCCCGGCGGGGCGCACCGCTGCTGCCTGCAGCCGCCTCCTCTGCCGGGCGCCTGTGGCCTCCTCCTCCTCCTTGGGCCGGTGCCTTTTTGGCCCGGCTCCAACTGCGGTGCCCAGCGGAGGAGGAGGCTGCAGGCAGCGGCGGTGCACCCTGCCGGGCGTCCCCTGGCCATGGGGGCTTGTGTGCAGCGGACGGCCCAGGGAGGCTCGGCGGCTGCGGCTGGAGCCACCGCCAGAGCCACTGCTGCCCACCGCTCCTGGTCGTGGCTGCAGCCAGAGCCGGGCCAAAGGCACCAGCCCATGGAGGAGGCCACAGGACTGTAGGCAGCGGCAGCTCCAGCGGTGGGCGGCGGCTGCAGCCGGTGGCTCCTGTGGCCGCGGCCTTCGGAGGAGAGGAGGCTGCAGTCGGCGGCAGTGCACCCCGCCGGGCGTCCCCTGGCCATGGGGGCTTGTGTGCAGCGGACGGCCCAGGGAGGCTCGGCAGCCGCGGCCGGAGCCACCGCCAGAGCCACTGCTGCCCGCCGCCCCTGGTTGTGGCCGCAGCCGGATCTGGGCCAAAGGCACCGGCCCAAGGAGGAGGCCACAGGACTGCAGGCAGCTCCGGCGGCGGACGGCGGCTGCAGGCGGTGGCTCCTGTGGCCGCGGCCTTCGGAGGAGGAGGAGGCCGCAGTCGGGGGCGGCGCGCCTTGCCGGGTGGGCCCGGGCCATGGGGGTTCGTCGTCCCAAGGAAGGTAAGCAAGTGAGGGGTTTTTATTTGGGGTGATGCGAACCTTTCAGGGACCAAGTGCTGAAAGCGCTGTTGCCACATGTGACTTGCTCGCCTGCCAGACAGGGGAGGCAGGAAGCACTCCCATTGGGCTGCTGGGCAGAGGGGCGGGGTAAACTCTGTGCTGGGGGACGGGAGGAAGCACTCCCATTGGGCCATGGGGGTTCGTCGTCCCAAGGAAGGTAAGCAAGTGAGGGGTTTTTATTTGGGGTGGGTGGGTAATTTATTTGTGTTTTGGGTGGGTGGTTGCATTTTTATTTAATTTTTATTTTATTTATTTCTTTATTTCTTTAAGTTATTTACGGGTTTGTGTTGTAGCTGTCTGGGTGGATGAGTGGGCTGAAGGGTGTGTGTCTGTGTGTGTTTATTTTTATTTTATTTATTTATTTTTATTTTTGGCCCCACCAATGATGTCATGACGTCATGACGTCGGCTCCGCCCATGACGTCATGACGTCATGACATTGGCCACGCCCATGACGTCCGTGACATCATGGCGTGGTAGTAGAATTTTTATCATCCCATCACTGGTGCAGACACGTCCATATTAACTTCGTGGTTCGGCACGGACATGCTCACACATGCACCGAAGCATAAATATTCACTTCCTGTTTGGGCATGGACATGCTCATGCATGTGCAGAAGCATCACCATTGAACCAGGAAGTGAATATGGACACTTCCATGCATGCGCAGAAGCATCTGTGCTGAACCAGGAAATGAATATGGACACTTTCGCGGATGCGCAGAAGTGTCTGGACTAAACCAGGAGGTGAATATGGATGTGTATCTTCCACTTTTATCCTCTTTTAGTGTGATTGTCTGATCAAAGCAGCACTCAAAGAGGTATTGGTTCCCTCTAGTCTGTTGCCTATATAATGTCTTACAATGGAGGCCTTTGACATTATTACCCCACCAACTTTGGCAAATTACAGTTTGAACAACTACTGTGATTTACCAGAGGAAGCCCAATCTGATAAGCTGCAAATACACGGTGGGTCAAACTGTATTTCTCCCACTGGGTAGTCACACCCTAGGGCAAGGATGACGAACCTTGGCACTCCAGGTGTCCTTGGACTTCAATTCCCAGAAGCCCAAGCCAGCACTCTTGCTGATCAGGGCTTTTGCGAATTGAAGTTCAAGAACAGCTATGCCAAGATTGGCCATTTACTGCCTCTAAGGAAATTCAGCTGTGCCCCAAACATGGATTCCCCAGGTTCCATGTGACATAAAGTTCCCCAGGTTTGGAAGAAACGGAGTGTAATTTAGTAGGAAGGGGAAAGGACCATAGTCTATTTACCTCCTACGAGTATGAATATTTCCCCAACATATGTTCGTTTCCTTCCTGACCTTTCCATAACTATGTAGTAGAAGGCTGTGTGCCCATGTGCTAATTTAACAATTTCGAGTTGGCAATTGGCTTTTAGAATCTCTCGCTCGGTGTATAATCTTCCATAATGGATTTTTTTCTTGGATACGTTGTACGACATGATTAATGCACCCTCGGCTCTAATCCCTCGATACCAATTGCACGAAATCACGTCCTTCATGTCTCCTTCTGGGATGATTTGGAGTTTTGCACCTTCCATTGGTAGCCATGGTCTTGACTTGACAATAATGTCTTGTTCATTACAGAAGCAAGGAGAAGTTGAGATGAAACCTGAGAAAGAGGTAGATTTTCAACTAAAACAAAGTCCGACAGTAAAGGTAAAGATCTCCCTTGCTTAAAAGTCAGTCGTATCCAACTCTAGGGTGTAGTGCTCATTGTTTACAGCAGGAGTTCTCAACTTTTTAAAGCCAGGGGCCGGGGCACGCTCCCTCAGACAGCTTTGGGGGCCACATGGCCATTTTGCCCTTCCTCCACCACATGGCACTTCCTGGTGTGGTGGAGGCAGTGGGGAGCCACATGAAATGGTGCCGAGGACCACATCTGCCCCGCAGGCCACCGTTTGAGAATCCCTGGTTTACAGCCATATCGGCAGTGCCGCCTGTATCTGCAGACATTTCCATGGTCATATGGCAGGCATGACTAGATGCCAAACTGCATGGAATGCTGTTACCTTTCCCACTGAAGTAGCAGTAGCAGCAGTAACAGTAGCAGTAGCAACAATGACAATGACAACGACAATGACAACAACCCTACCCCCAATGGAACAGTACCTTGACATAGTGGGGAGGCCTGCATGTTCACAAGAACCAGACTAAATCTGTTTCACAATCCATTGAATATGGTAAATAAACATGGTCCTAATCCAGAGATGGTGAACCTTTTAGAGACCAAGTGCCCTAAATGCATCCCAAAATCCACTTGGTTATGGCAAAGTGCCAACAGGGTAAAAAGGGAGATAGGAAATGCTCCCATTGAGCTGCTGAGCAGAAGGCTGGGGTAAACTCTGTGCTAGGCTGAGTGAGGAAGCACTCCCATTGGGCTGCTAGGCAGAGGGGTAGTGTGAACTCTTTGGTAGGGAAGGAGGGTGTGCTCCCATTGGTCTGCTGGGCAGAGGGGCAAGGTGAACTCTGTACTATGGTAACCACATGGTGGCCACAGAGAAGGCCCTGATGCCATCTCTGGCACATGTGCCATAGGTTCGCCACCACTGTTAGCTTGGCCGTCACCCAGATTGGCAGGGCCTGCGATGGATGCTATGGGTCCTGGGCATTCATTGAAAAATGGGACTACGTGGCTCAATTCCCCCTGCTAGACAACCAGGACATGGGGTTGATAAGCTACTGGGAGATAATAAAAGAACCCAGAAGATTCTGGATGAGGGAAGAGAACCTCTGAGTTATGGAAGCCTATTACCAGTCTGAACCATCAAAATGTGGATTTCATAAATGTATGTACCAAATTTGGAATGAAAATTGCCCAGATTTGGAAATTGATAAGCCAAGACTGATGGACCAAAGATCTGTTATTTTAAAACACAAATTCTTCACTGAACTCGAATTGCAAGAGATTGTAAGCAGATCAGTAAAAGAACCAGACCAGAGCATAATTTATAAGGCAGCTAAATGACACATAGAGAAACAAGGAGGAAAAGAAATGACACATAGAGAAATGACACATAGAGAAACAAGGAGGAAAGAAAGGAGACCAACAAGGCTACTGTGAAACCAAAAACAACACCTAGAAAAGTTCTTTGAAAAGATTAAAGCTCAAATGAAAATGACAGAAAGAGTGCAACTGCCAAAACTGAACCCACCCACCCCATCCAGCCCGGGACGCTTCCACCTGCTCCCAGAGGCTCCGCCCGGCCGGGGCTTAAGGGTCGGAGCAGCGGCAGGACTTCGGAGCCGCCGCCAGCAACACCTGCGGGTCGGGGAGGAGGCCACCCCCCCTCATCCAGCCCGGGACGCTTCCACCTGCTCCCAGAGGCTCCGCCCAACCGGGGCTTAAAAGTCGGAGCGGCGGCAGGACTTCGGAGCCGCCGCCAGCAACACCTGCGGGTCGGGGAGGAGGCCACCCCCCCATCCAGCCCGGGACGCTTCCACCTGCTCCCAGAGGCTCCGCCCGGCCGGGGCTTAAGGGTCGGAGTGGCGGCAGGACTTCGGAGCCGCCGCCAGCAACACCTGCGGGTCGGGGAGGAGGCCACCCCCCCCCATCCAGCCTGGGACGCTTCCACCTGCTCCCAGAGGCTCCGCCCGGCCGGGACTTAAAAGTCGGAGCGGCGGCAGGATTTCGGAGCCGCCGCCAGCAACACCTGCGGGTCGGGGAGGATGCCACCCCCCCATCCAGCCCGGGACGCTTCCACCTGCTCCCAGAGGCTCCGACCGGCCGGGGCTTAAAAAGCCGCAGTGGCGTCAGGTCTTTTGGTACTGTTGTATTTTTTCTCTGTATTTGATAACTTTGTAAATTTGGATTGCTGTTTAAAACTGATGTTTACTGAATTTTTTGATGCTGTAGTGATGCTGTAATGATGTTGAGATATTTTTTGGTATTTACATTGATTACTTTTGATATTTATATGTTGTATTTATGAACTCGCTGTTTTTCTTTGTATGTAAACCGCTCTGAGTCGGCGCAACTGAGTAGGGCGGTATAAAAATTCGGGAAAAAAAGTTAATAAAGAAAATGTGGTCAAATTTTTGAAGAAAGAGAATGAAGCTGTCCAATATATTCCAACAGAAACATTACCCCAAACAAATCAGCTAACATATGCAGCAGTTTATGTTACCACTGAAGAAATGGAACATCCAAAAGAGTCAAGGGGTTAAAAAAGGAAAACCAAAGTGGAAAATTCCCTTGGAGTTGAAAATTAAAAGTATTCGATCAGACTTGAGTCATCTGAAAAATCTGAGAGAAGGAAATCTAAAAGATAGAAAAATCAAAAGCAGTCTGATAACAAAGTATGACTTGAACAAGGGAACTGCAGTTATAATTGAAGAGCTGAAACAAAGAGTTGTAGCCATTGCAGAAAAGATAAAGCGATATGATAACCAAGTACTGTACAGTAAAACCCCGGCTTACATATGCTTCGAGTTACATAAAGTTCGACTTACATGACATTTACACTAAAACCACATCCCGATTTACATAAATGTCTCAATTTACATAACACAATTTCCTATGGGGTTGCTTCGAGTTATGTAAAATATTTCATTTTTCCCTCGAGGTTGCTTCGATTTACATAAATATCATTTTCCTATGGGTTTGCTTTGAGTTAAGTAAAAAAAAAATTTTTTTCCTATGAGTTTGCTTCAAGTTAGGTAAAAAACCGATGTACAGTCAAACCTCACATAAAGAGCGCTTCGCTTAAAGAGTAACTCTCTTAAAGAGCAGAATTTTCTCTGAATGTTTGCTTCTCTTAACAAATAAAACCAAACAAAAACTCGCTTAACAAATAAATCAGGGTTCGCAATACCCCCCAGAATTAGTCACTTACAATGGTGTTTCGCTTAAAGAGCAAACTCGCTTAAAGAGCAATCTTGTGGAACACATTATGCTCTTTAAGCGAGGTACAACTGTACATAAAAGCCTACATAATAGACTTTTTACGTAAGTAGGAGTTTTACTGTAATGCAGTTTCAGCAAAAATCACAGTTTCTAGTTAACCAACATCATGCAGGAGGCAGCAAGAAAAACCATACCAAAAAAAAAAAGAAGCAAAAGAAAGCTAAATGGTTGTCCGATGAGGCTCTTAAAATAGCAGAGGACAGAAGGAATGCAAAATGCCAAGGAGAAAGGAAAAAATACAGTCACTTGAATACAGAATTTCAAAGAAAAGCAAGGAGAGATAAGGAAACCTACATGAACGAACAGTGCAAAGAAATAGAGGAAAACAACAACAGGGGTAGGACTAGAGAGCTATTCAAAAAAATTGGGGAACTCAAGGGAAGATTTAAAGCAAAAATGACCATGATAAAAGACAAAGATGGCAAGGAGTTAGCAGATGCAGAGGAGATTAAGAAAAGATGGAAAGAGTACACAGAGGAACTCTACAGGAAGGACCTCAACCCCTGATGATCACAATGATGAGAACATTGAACATGAGCCAGACATTCTAGAGAGTGAAGTCAGAAAGGCCCTAAAAAACACTGCAAACAACAAGGCCAGTGGAGTTGATGGTATCCAAGTTGAACTTTTCAAAGCCTTGAAAGATGATGGAATCAAATTATTGCATTCTATATGCCAACAGATTTGGAAAATACAACAATGGCCACAGGATTGGAAAAGATCTGTATACATTCCACTTCCCAAAAAGGGTAATGCCAAAGAATGTTCAAATTATCAAACAATTGCGCTCATCCCTCACGCTAGCAAGGTGATGCTCAAGATAATACTGGATAGACTGCAACAGTATGTGGAGAGAGAATTACCAGAAGTGCAGGCGGGTTTCAGAAGAGGCAGGGGGACTAGAGACCACATCGCCAACATAAGATGGATCATGGGAAAAACAAAGGAATATCAGAAACAAGTCTACTTCTGTTTCATTGATTACACTGAGGCTTTTGACTGTGTCGACCACAACAAAATGTGGCAAGTAATTAAAGAGATGGGAATACCGTAACACCTTATAGGCCTCATGAGAAATCTGTACATGAATCAAGAGGCAACGGTTAGGACAGAAAATGGAATGACGGAGTGGTTTGGAATAGGAAAAGGAGTAAGACAAGGCTGCATTTTGTCACCCTGCTTATTCAACTTATACACAGAACACATAATGCGTAATGCAGGGATGGAGGAATCACAATTTAGGATCAAAATTGCTGGAAGAAACATCAACAATTTGAGATATGCAGATGATACTACCCTAATGGCAGAAAGTGAGGAGGACCTAAAAAAGCTCCTGATTAGGTTGAAAGAAGAAAGTGAAAAAGCTGGCTTGAGACTCAATATCAAGAAAACCAAGATCATGGCAACAGGCCCTCTCAGTCCCTGGAAAATAGATGGGGAAGAAGTAGAAGCAGTGACAGATTTTACTTTCCTAGGATCAAAGCTCACTGCAGATGGTGACTGCAGCCATGAAATAAAAAGGCGACTGATTCTTGGGAGGCAAGCGATGAGAAACCTGGGGAGCATAGTGAAAAGTAGAGACATCACATTGAAAACAAAAATTCGCATAGTCAAAGCAATGGTATTCCCTGTGGCAATGTATGGTTGTGAGAGCTGGACCATTAGGAAAGCTGAGCGCAGAAGAATAGACGCCTTTGAGATGTGGTGTTGGAGGAGAGTTTTGAGAGTCCCCTGGACAGCGAGGAGAACAAATAGGTCAATCTTAGAAGAAATCAATCCTGACTGCTCCTAGGAAGGTCAAATAATAAAGATGAAGCTAAAGTACTTTGGACATCAAATGAGAAGAGAGGATTCACTTGAGAAAGCCTTGATGCTTGGAAGGGTCGAGGGCAAAGGGGGAGGGGATGGCCCAAGATGAGATGGCTAGATGGTATTGTGGAAGCAGTGGGCACAGAGCTGGGCGAGTTGAGGGGGATGGTGGAGGACAGGAGTGCCTGGCGGATGGTGGTCCATGGGGTCGCAGAGGGTCGGAATCGACTGTGCGACTGAACAACAAAAGTTAACCAACATCATTTTTACAAGACCATAGAAAATGGGCCTAAAGCCAGCACAAGTGAAAAGCGTAACACAGAAAGAACCCTGAAGTTTTGGAGAAGCTTGTGGGAAAACAATAAGGATCATAATGAAAGCACAATATGGATCAAGCAGGTTGAAAATCTAACAAAAGCATCAAAATGGAAGGTTTTCAGATTACAAAAGCTGCTGTACAAGAACAGGCAAAGATCAAAAACTGGAGTGCTCCTGGTTTAGATGAACATGGATTCAGGCTAAAAATGCTAACAAACTTACATACAAGATTGGCATGCCAGATAAATCAGGCTTTGGAATCACTAGCAGATGAAAAATGGTTAGCAACTGGAAGGACACTCCTAATTCAGAAATATAAAGAAAAGGGAAATTGACATTTGAAAAACAACTTGTTGCTTGTAGAGCAGAAAGGATGCTAAAAAAAACTCCAGAGGAACAAAAGATCAGCTAATAATTGAAAAATTGGTTTTGAAGAATTCAAAGAAAGGCGAACAAATTTTTTTTATGGCTTGGATTGACTATTAAAAGGCATTTGATCCAGTTCTTCACAGCTGGATTGAGAAATGCCTTATCATTTTTTGAATTAGCAGCACCATTCAATGTTTCATGAAGACTTCAGTAAAGCTATAGCGAATAAATTTAATGGCCTGTGGAGAAGAATTTGGTGAAGATGAAATTAAGTGTGGAATTTTTCAAGGTGACTCATTATCACCTTTGCTATTTGTCTTAGCAATGACACCACTGACAATTATTCTAAATAAGACAAAATGTGGATATGAATTGGCTAAGAAAGGACTGAAGGTTTCACATTTGCTCTATATGGATGATCTAAAATTGTCTGGAAAGACAAGAGCTGAACTAAACACACTGCTGGAAACTACAAATAAGTTTAGTAAAGACATAGGAATGCAATTCAGTATTGACAAGTGTGCAGCACTGTTAAAGCAGGCAAAATTGTCAAAGGTGATGATTTTGAGTTAGAGAATGAAGAATGTATCAAAGCAATAATTTCAGAAGAGGGATACAAGTACCTGGGAGTTCTGGAAGCTTATGACCTGCTACACAACCAAGTGAAAAGAACTACTTCTTCAAAATACATAAAGCAGGTCCAGAAAATCTGGAGGTCAAAACTGAGTGGAGGCAATATCATCAAGGCAATTAATACCTGGGCAGCGCCTGTTATATGCTATCCAGTTGGAATAATTGATTGGACCCAAATGGAATTAGACAACCTTGACCAAAAAACAAGAAAGCTATTGACTGTGCGTCATGCCCTGCACACAAAAAGTGATGTTGATCATTTATACTTACCAAGAGTTGAGGTGGCAGAGGACTCCTACAGGTGAATCAGACAGTAGAAGAAGAAAAGCATAGCATGAATGACTACATTAAGAAAAGTGAAGAGCCTATGCTTCAGGAAATGAACAAAGGAGGATGTTTGAAAACAATGCAGAAGAAAGCTGAATATAGAAAGAAAAGGATAGAAAGTCGAGTTGCAAACTGGAAAAACAAGCCTATGGATGGTCAATACAGTACACTAGAACCCCGGACAACGTTATGACATGGTTCCACAAGTCATGACGTTGTCCGGTTTTTAACGTTGTTCGATACATTGATCGAACAATGCTAAAAAAACCTGAGAAGAGGAGCTCGCACGCGCGCGAAAAGGCGCACCAGCGGGAGCCTCTTCTACCAAACGGGTATAGCAATGGGCATCGCACGTCAAGGCAAGGTATCAAAGCGGGGGGTGCCACCCCCCACTTTGATCCCTTACCTTAACGTGGGATCCCCGTTTCGCACGCCTGGGCAAGGTCGGCTTTTCCGAATTCCCCCCTCCCCCGCTTTGATACCTTGCCGTGACGTGCAATGCAATGCCCGTTTAGGTGCTTTGCGATGGGAGTTTGCCCAAACTCCCATCACAAAGCTCCTAAATGAGGGTCGGCATTTCCGATTTTCCCCCTCCCCCGGGGGAGGGGGGAATTCGGAAAAGCCAACCCTTGTTTAGGCGAGCGAAATGGGGATCCCACGTCAAGGCAATTGCCTTGACGTGCGATCTGCGTTACTATAGCTTGCCCGGGAAAGAGGCGGCTTGGTCGAAATCCTCACCCTCGTGCAGGGGGAGGGAATTTCGGCCAAGCTGCCTCTTTCCCAAGCCGGGGAGACCCCGCGGAAAAGCACCTCTCCTCTCCCGAAGTTTCGAAAGGGTAAAGATCCTTATCTTTTCGGAACCTCGGGTGGCTTGCAGGCGCGTGCGTGTCGGTGAGGGTTAGCTCAGGACACGGAGGTCCACCCCGTATCCTGCGCTAACCCCCACCGATGCGAGCTGCTTGCCCGAAGTTTCGAAAGGGTAAGGATCCCCGTACCCTTTCCAAACATCGTGGGGGCGGGCGCTGGGGAGGTTTGCATTGGGTAGATGTTCTACCCAATCCAATCCCCCCCCCCGGCATATGCTTGTTCCGAATAACGTGAAAATCATGTTATTCTATACAAGATTTTTCCGAAAATCTTGTCACGTTATGCGGTTTTCACACTATACGGTACTCGCGATACCCGGGGTCAGTGATGGCATGTCCCCGGTTCCATACGGTTCCCTGGAACCGTTAGGAACAATCCTGGAGGGTTCTCCGGGAGGTTAGTCAACTTTTGAGGCGTCCGGTTCCGGACTCCTCACTGAAAGAATTTTTTTAAAAAAAAATCGGAGCAAAAATGGCTCCAATTGACTGCGCATGCGCAGAAGCTCAATCTGATGTATTGCGCATGAGTCAGATTGAGTTTCTGCGCATGCGCAGTCAATTGGAGCCATTTTGGCTCCAATTTTAATTTTTTTTCTTTCGGCATCAGAGCTGCACCTTTTCAGGGCAGCTCCGGCTCCGGCGGCGGCGGCAGCGGCACCAGCCCTCAGTTCCTCAGCCAGCACGCCTTCCAAATACCCCTCCCCAGCCTGCCTGCCCCCCTTGGGTGGCCCTGCCCGGTCACGGCGGCAGCATTGCTCACCGCGGTAGCGCTCCAGCCCCGGCCTGGGACGCCTCCTCCTTGAGCAGCTTGGAGATCCCATTAGCCGGACTGGGCTGGCTGGACCGGGCGCCCGTTGGGAGGAAGGACAGCATGGAAGGACTGACTGGGCAGGAGCCTTTTCAGCCCGGCTGCGGCTATGGCGGCGGCTGTAGGCGGTGGCGCCTGCTGCGTTCGGAGGAGGAGGTAAGTGAGGGTTTTGTATTTGGGGTGGGTGGGCGAGTTATTTGTGTTTTGGGCGGGTGGTTGTATTTTTGTTTAATTTTTATTTTATTTATTTATTTATTTTATTTATTCAAGTTATTTACGGGTTTGTGATGGTTGGGTGGTTGAGTTGAGGTTGTGTGTGTGTGTTATTTATTATTATTATTATTATTATTATTATTATTATTATTATTATTATTATTATTATTATTATTATTATTATTATTATTATTATTATTATTATTATTAGCCCCGCCCACAACGTCATGACGTCATGACGTCAGCTCTGCCCATGACGTCATGATGTCATGACATTGGCCACGCCCATGACGTCAGTGACGTCATGGCGTGGTAGTAGATTTTTTGTCATCCCATCACTGCCCGGGGTATTACTGTACTTGAAAAACATAAAAGGCAAGGCTAATACAAAGTGGACATAGGGATGGTTAAGAGCAGGAGTTTTGAAGAAGGAAACAGAAGGATTTATCATGGCAGTTCAGGAACGAGTTTTGCCAACAAATTGCATGAAGACAAAAATACAGCAGGTTTCCAACAATAGCAAATGCCAGCTTTGTAATGAAAACGATGAAACAGTAAATCATATTATTATTATTATTATTATTATTATTATTATTATTATTATTATTATTATTATTATTATTATTATTAAAAACTATAGAGACCCTTAAGATCCCTAAAGACAATGAAAAATTAACTGCCACCCGCACAAATTTCAAATCTAGTTAAAAACTTTTAAAAGCATCAGTGATCCTGCTCTAAATGAGCCAGATATATTTTGCAA
Organism: Furcifer pardalis; assembly: GCA_030440675.1. Classification (NCBI taxonomy): domain Eukaryota; kingdom Metazoa; phylum Chordata; class Lepidosauria; order Squamata; family Chamaeleonidae; genus Furcifer; species Furcifer pardalis. The sequence continues at coordinate 310,737,449 of CP126890.1, forward strand.
CAGGATGAGATAGGCTTAGGTTGCCATTTTCTTTGCTTAAACCAGAGGTGCCCAAACTATGGCCCACAGGCTGGATCCGGCCCCTGACACCAATTCTTCCACCCTGCACAACCCTCGACGCTTCCGGAAGCAGAAGTAAAATGTACCCAAGCACATTTTACTTCCACTTCCGGGAGCGACGAGGGTGGTGCGGCCCAGATTTATTGGTGTCGGGGGCCAGATCCAGCCTACGGGCCATAGTTTGGGCAACCCTGGAATAAAGGGTGTTTTTAGAGATGGGGAAAGTTATTTTTTTCTTCGAAAAATGCAGCTCAGAGTGGGTATTATATTCTCCAAGGTGAGCTTGTATTCCACTTGATATTTTATCCAATCTCAACAGTTTTGCAGCATAATCCTCCAGTAACCACATCACTGAATGCAGTGTGGGGTAGTGGATTTGCTGATTGTCTCTGGGAAACTGGGAGGGTTTGAATCCCTACTCAACTGTAGGAACCCCGATGGGGTAGTGGAACTGGTAAAACTGTTCCCAAAGTATTTAACTTACCTTGAAAGCCCTATTACGGTTTCTGTAAATAGTTCTGACTTGACAGCAAAGAATGAACTAACTACCATTTATTTATTTATTTATTTATTTCCTTCGACTTATTATCCCGCCCAATCGGGTCAAAAACCCAACTCTGGGCGGCTTACACACACAATTTAAAAATACATAGCTAAACCACAACTCAATATAAAACCACAAATCAATATACGATAGCCTATTCACAGTTAAAATATAAATTAATACAATAATTAAAAGTTAAGCTAAAAGAAATTAAACATTTCCAAGTTATAAAATTATGCAATTATTAAAAAATAGAACCAGGGTAGGAAGGTAAGAACAACGGGTGGCTGTCTCATCTGATAAGTCACCCAACATGAGATCCGGTATTTCCGGATCCCCAAACTTGTCCTGCCAGCCAGGTTTTAAGACCTTTCCGGAAGGGCAGGAGCTCTGTCTGTTGACGTAGATCGATAGGCAGGAGGTTCCACAGGGCTGGGGCGGTCACGGAGAAGGCCCTCCTTCTGGTGCTAGAGAGGCGAGCCTCTCTAGCTGATGGAATTGTAAGGGAGCCTCTCCGATCCGCCCTGGTGGGATGGACAGACGTTCTTGGGCTGACGCGGTCTCTGAGGTATCCTGGCCCACTACCATATAGGGCTTTAAAGGTAATGACCAGCACCTTGAATTGCACCCGGAGACATACTGGCAACCAGTGCAGCTGCCGAAGCAGTGGTGAGGCACGAGCGTAACACCCGCACCCCATCACCACCCGAGCAGCCGCATTCTGGGCCAGCTGGAGTTTCCGAATGGTCACCAAGGGCAGCCCCATGTAGAGCGCATTACAATAATCAAGTCTGGAGGTGACCAGTGCATGTGTGACCCTGAGCAAGGAGTCCCGATCCAGGAGTGGGCGTAACTGGTATATTACACGAAGTTGTGCAAAAACCCTCCTGGCCACGCCTGCCACCTGTTCTTCAAACAGTAGTCGTGAGTCCAGGAGGACCCCCAGATTACGCACCGGATCTGTCTGGGGCAAAACTGCCCCATCCAGAACCAAAGCTGGAAGCTCCCGGGATAACACAGGGCCCCTCACCCATAGCCACTCAGTCTTGCCGGGATTCAGCTGAAGCCCGTTTCCCCCCATAATTACAGAATGTGGAAGGAGGGTTTATAGCAGTGGTTCACAAGGGTTTTTTTTTGTTGGGGGGGGGGGGCAGGCCCTGCCTAAGCATCCCTAAAATGCTGATGCCACTCACATCCTGTGACATACAGTATTCTTGTTATTCAAAAAGTGAACTTCTGTTCACGTGGAGGAAGCCTAAAAGGCCACTCACTGTTAATAGCTCATTCTTGAATCGCCCTCCCTTCCCATACAAATAAAATTGTCCCCCTATGGTGCATGTGCCACACAGTGGGAACCACAGGTTTATATTGAGTCATGACAGCTTTCATGCCACTTTTATAGCCAAGATAAAAGGCTATTTTTCCTTATCTCATCACTATTCCAGGTCTTCATTACCCATAAGATCTCTCTTGCTCACCTATTAGAAGTAACAACAGCCAGGATGCCCCATATCCAGAGAGGACTTTAGATGCCAAGCACTGTCCATATGCTGGGCTTGCCTCTTTCAGAGGTGTTAAGGACTTAGGCATCCTAAGAGAGCCTAAATTCCTCTGGACATCAGAGGTCCCTTGGTCTTCTAAGCTACCAGCAACCAGGGCCTGGGAAGGGCCAGCTTAGCCCACCATCCAAACTTCTGAAGGACTTTTCAACTTTGGTTCAGAAAGGTTTACTGCCAGCAGCTTCTCCTTTCTGTTGTGAACTCCCAGGTAACAGGAGGAGGTCATAAAGCAGAGGTGTGAGCTAAGGTGAGCAGGATGGGTGGGAGGGGATCCACTTGGAAGAGAGACCTAATGACCAACTGGTCTGTCCATCAGTCTTATAGATCTATCATTGGGAAGACTGTAAGACTGAATGTCTTTAGGCCTCTTCTCTACATGTTCATCTTCAACATCACTATACAGCAACAGGGTAGAATGTAGGGTAGGGGTAACCATCATTGCGGTGGCGGTGGCAGCAGCGGCTACTTGTATCCGAGCACACATTTTTCCTGGAGGTCATTTTCTCAGCTGGTGGATGTGTCTCTGGTGACTTCACAAACCAACCCTGGCATGGAACATGTGACCACACACAGTACACTGAATAAATGGTGGAGGGCATGGTTGGGTTTGACGAAGCTTCCGTGCTTGTTGTGAACGTGGTTGGGTTTGACGAAGCTTCCGTGCTTGTCTCTTCATGTCTGCAGTGTCCCCCTTCAAAGTGGTCGGTAGCAGCAGAGATGGTATGGTGCCAAAGTGGGAGATCTTCAGCCGTTGTCTCCCAGTTTGTGAGTTTATACCGGATGCCTTCATGGTTTGTTTCAGCTGGTCCTTATGGCACTTCAGAGCAGCTCTGTGAGGTCTTGTACCAGAGCTAAGTTCCCCATAAAGTATCTGGTGAGGAAGCCTGGAACCATCCATACAGTGGATGTTCCCTAGCCACCTAAGACGATGGCCTATGATGGAAGCTTCAATGCTGTTTACAAAGTTGGTGACATAGTCATCCCACTTGATGTTCAAGATGGACCTAAGCTTCTGTTGGTGAAAGCACTCAAGCTTTTTGCTGTCTTGGCAGTAGAGGGTCCATGTTTCCCAGCCATACAATAACATTGAGATAACAACAGCTTGGCACGCCATGAGGCTGGTCTGGATTGTTAAATCTTTGTTTGTGAAGACCCAGTGTGATAGACGTCCAAAGGCAGAATGGGCAGCACCAATTCTCTCCACCACATCTTGTTCACAGGTGCAGTTTTAAGACAGGATGCTAACAAAGTAAGAAAACTGGTCTACCTGTTCCCGTGTCGAGTCTGAGATGGTAATACTGAACCCTTGGGCCGGGTTATGCAAGTACATTGGTTTTCTGAGCATTTATGGTGAGGCTAAAACAAACACATGAATTCTTGAAACAGTTGACTGACTGTTGGAGTTCCTCAGAAGTGAGAGCAGGTGATGCACTATCATTGGTATATTACAGTTCCATTATCCTGTTTGCACTAGTTAGTCTTTTGGTGTGTAGTCTGGCCAAACTGAAGAGTTCTCTGTCAAAGTGGTATTTAATCTCTACACTTGTGTTGTTATCAGGTGTTTCGTATTGCATGGCAAAGAGGGTTGGGACAAGTACTCAGCCGTGCTTCAACCCCTGGGTGATTTGGAAGGCATCTGATATGCTGTTTTGATGGAGAACCCTCCCTGACATGCCATCACAAAGCGTGTGGACCAGATCTACAAAACGCTCACGGCAACCAAAGCATCTCAGCACAGCCCACATAGCAGGTCTCAGCACAGAATCAAAATCCTTTTCCAGGTCATAAAATACTAAGGAAAGTGGATTTTGTTGCTCTCTGCATTTTTCCGGGAGTTTGTCTTGCACATAAAATCATGTCCACTGTACCTCGGGAGATACGGAAAGCACATTGAGTGTATTCTGGGAGTTTACCAAATAAAGAGAATGAGGGTGAAAAGCCTCATCTATAGAGGCATCCCTCCCTTCTGGATTAACTCCAGAGGGATGTTATCTGGCCTGGGAGTCTTTCTTGGTTTCTGCTTATTCATAGCCTCACGCCATTCCTGGCATGTCGGTGGAATTGGCATCTGTGGCTGGTGGGGATGCTGTGCCACTGCTCAAAGAAAATCCTCAGTGGCGGTAGAGTTTCGGTTTAAATGTGTGCAAAAGTGTTCTTTCCTGCATTCTAGGATTTTCTAGCCAACTGTAAGGATTGTGGCATTGTCAGCTGCTTTCAGAGAGCCTGATGAGGAATGAGATGGTCCATATAGTTATTTTATGCTGCCATAAAAGTTCCTAAGGTCTCGTGCGTCGGACAGCCTTTGGTGTTCCTGTGCTTTCTGTTGCTACCAGATGTTCTTTATTTCTTTTATTTATGCTTGGGATTTTCACTTTAGTTCTTGGACATGAGCTTCCTTCATGTTGGGAGATGGACCTTGGAGAAAGGATAGATAGGCTTCCTGTTTGGCATTGATGAGGTATGAGATTTCATCACTGTTTTCATCAAACCAGTCTTGTCTCTTCTTTTTCATGTAGCCAATGATTTCCTCAGTGGCTTCTGTGATGATATGTTGCAGTGAGAACCATTCTTGTTCTACATCACGGCTGCCGACTAGGTTGTTCAGCAGTCAGTCAGAAATCTTATTCTGAAAAGCCATAGCAGTGAGCTCATGCGAAAGTTCAGGAATATCAAACTTCCATTTGGGCGAGTTCAGCAAGGACCAGTGGGGTCTTCAGCATAGAGAAATCCTGAGTCTAGAGATCATGAGCTTATGGTCTGTTCAACAGTCATCAACATTTCTGGCTGTCCTTGTGATCAGGACATCTTTTTTACCACACTGCCAGTTGATGATGTAGTCAAGGACGTGCCAGGGGATGCATCCATGTGGCCTTAAAATGGTTTGGTAGCCAGAACTGCATGATCATGATGAAGAGTTGATGTTCTCCACATAGACCAAGTAGCAGGAGACCATTGGAATTGCAGTTGCCAAGTCCTTGCTTACCCATCTCATTTACCTAGTGTTGATAATCCTTTCCAACTCTGGCATTGAAGTCCCCAAGCAGTAAAGGCTTGTCCCTAGCTGGTACTTTAGTGATGGTAGAACTCAGCTGACTGTAGAACTGGTTTTTAACATCTTCCATGGCAGCCGTGGGTGTGACTCAGGTAATTCAGGGCCCAGCATGGAGCAGTGGCCACATACCGGATCTAGTCTTCTTGTCGGAGCAGTGGCAGAATGATCTGTGATTACAGCAACTAGACATAACTCCTGCTCCATGGTCGGATCACTGTCTGGTGACTCTGGATTTTCTGGGGGTGATGTTTCACTGTAGGGAGGCAGGGCCAGTTAAATTGGCCCACCTCCGGTGACTGATGGATCCAGATGGATTCCAAAGGGAAATAGGGTGTTTTCCTCTGGACTGGTAACACAATTCCCCCGAGGCACTTGTTAACCTATGGAATGAGGGGGCGGTAGTGGCCTTGGACATAATCACACCACTATGGCCTCTCCATGCTCATGGGCTCTGCTCAGCCCCATGGTTCATGGAGGATTTGAGGGAGCTCAAATGGGCAAAATCACCGCTGGGTGAAGACCCGGAGTGCGTCCGACTGAACACTTGCTAGAGCCGCTATTATAGCCTATCTTGTGGTGATAGAGGTTGTTTTTCAAAAAAAAAATGCAGCTCAGAGTGGGTATTATATTTTTCAAGGTGAACTTGTATTCCACTTGATGTAACAATTCATCTGATACCAAGTCTTCTGGCCCATGAAGCCCTCGTCACTCCTGGAACCGGAAGTAAAACACACTCGTATAGGCACATTTTACTTCTGCTTCCAGGAGTGACGAGGGCTTCACAGGCTGGATGAAATGGCATCGGGGGCCGGATACGGCCCCCAGGCTGCAGTTTGGGTACCTCTGACATAGATTCATATTCTTGCCCCCCCCCATCCCACTCTCTTCCCTTCCCAAGTATTTCTACTACCACTAGTTTATATCACTTGAATGGAGATCAGACAATAAATACAATTCCCCCCTTCCTCTAAATGGTGTTTGCTGCTTATTCTCTGCAACAACCTTGAGTGCATCTCTAACAGGACCAAATGTTTCCCATCCCTGATCTGTGTATGGTAAAATTATGGCAGTCAGCCAGTGGAACCTACAGAAACCCAATTCAAATCTGGGCTGGCAAAAGAGAATGGATGCAGCCAGAAATGAGCACTGGAAGCTTTTAATTGTTATTTTGGGAGAAAGGATGGTCTGTATGATTTGGGGGTTCTGGGTAGGCTTCCCTGTTAGTGCTGTGAAGACAGCTGGATGTCCTTGATTCTTTCATCACAATTTCTACATAGGTGGCATCTGGTGTTGGCGATGTAGACGGCCTGTAGATTGGACCCAGATGCGTTCTCAAGTTGAATGCATTCAATATTCTGTGCTGATAAAATCGCATGTTTACATGGAAGCCCTAGAATCAGAAGGAGAAAACCACAGCTAGAAATAGTTTCACTGCTGGTACCACCAGTTTTCACCAGAACATGGAATCATGATTACTTTAGATGACCACATAGAGAAATCCAGCTGGGCATTCTGGAAGCTTGCATCGGCGATCAGAACCAATTAACTGGGCCAGAACTGAGGGCACAGGTCTGAGATCAAAGGGAAGTAACAAACAGAACCAGAAGAATGTACAAACATCCCAGAGGCATAAAGACCTTGTGGCTGGACCAGACTTTCTTTCCCCACCTTTTCCTATTCTCTGATATACAGTACTGTATGGGGCAGCCATAGGGAGAGTGGCAGCTACCCCACATCCCGCCCATGGGCCACAGGTTGAGAATCCCTGGCTTAGGCTGTGGAGTTGTTGTTCCAGAAAAGTAATTTGCCCATCAGTCTTGTCTCCCTCTTGCTGAAATTGGTACTTACCTAGACTGATTCTAATCTGACTCTTCGTTCATTTCTTAGCCTGTGGAAACAGAGAGATCTCATGGGCTACAAATGAAGATGAGATGGAGGGTAGCAGTTTCATCTGAAATACTGTGACAAAAAGGTTCAGGACAGAAAGTGACTCATGGAACTGGATCAGTGGTACAGGTGTCATGCACTATTGGCATCACCCCACACAACGGAAAAATAAAGTTGGTTAACCGGGGTTCCCATTGAGTGGGTATACCCCAGCTACCGAAAACCCCACATAATGAACGTCCCCCCTCGTTACTCAGGGTATCACCCTTGCATAACGAACACTTCAGTATGCAAATTTTTCACTACGCGAAGCATTTGTTACTGTACGGCGAAGGTGGATCTCTGGGCTGTAAGAATGGGTGTGTGCGGTGTGGGCCTTCCTTGAGCCTGAAGCTTGGAGGATGACTCCCAGGTACTTAAAGCTGGTAACCTGTTCTACCTTAAGACCATCTATTCTCCTGGTATGTTTCTTAGGCCTCTTGGCAAAGGTTATTAGTTTGCTAGGAAGATTTATCACAATTTGGCCGGTTTGTGCAATTCTCTTCGCTTTGTTCTGTTTGCTTAAGGAGGGCTTCTGATGTGGCCTCCTGGTCGCTATTTGGCTGTAAATGGAGATGAGCACTGCACCCTAGAGTCGGATATGACTGGCTTTTGAGCAAGGGAGACCTTGAACCACTTGCAGGGACAAAACCTGACATCAAATCTGAATACCAATTGACTCTGCTGCGCATGGCAGCACTCAGCACTCAGATGACATTTTGCTGTAACAAACAAGCCTATGACCAGCGCAATACTAACTGCATCTTTTTTGTGCAGCCGTACCACTGAATCAAGTTTGGGTAGTTTCTCCCTCTTTTTGGTTCATTTCCAGTGTGCGAGATCTTTGGAAAAGAATGAAGAGTGAGCCTCGGTATCACAGAGTGGCTTAAGAAGTTAGCTGTGTCAGGGTATTGGCAAATTAAAGACTTTGTCAGCTCTGTGGAGAGACCGAGCAAGTGAAAAAAATGTTGTGAGTGAGGGCAGTGCGTACGTGCTGCATCACTTTAAATCAGGGGTTCCCAGACTAAGGCCTATGGGCCGGATCTGGCCCATGGTGTCATTTTATGTGGCCCCCACCTCTCCAAGGGCATTCAAGAAACAAAATGGCCATCCCTTTGAAGCTGTTGGTACAAAATGGCCAACCCCATTGTGCAGGCAGGACAAAATGGTCGTCCAGCCCTTGAAGCTGACTGAGAGAGTGTGACCCGATTCCCAGCTTGAAAAAGTTGGGAATCCCTGCTTTAAATAAAAGAGAGAGAGATGGAAAAGTCCTTTCCAGAAGGAGGAGACAAGAGGAAGGAACAAGGGGTCTTTTTCTTTGCTTTTCATTAACAAAAATCCCTATCATTGCTCCTTCCAGTGTCCTCTTGCTACTGGGAAGAAATTTCTGGGTTTTTTTGGTTTAAAGTACATGTTTGCTGCGTTTATACACTAAAAAAGAAGAAAAAGAATGCAAAAAACACTTCCTCAATCCTCCCATGGAAGTGTTTAATTTGCCGCTATCCTGAGGTGGCTTTCTTTTGCAGTCACTTCATGATACTGGCAAATTGATAGCAAGGTGTTACTAACCAAATAAGGAGGCCTGCATGCTGTTTGTACATGAAGATTACACCAAATGGCAAACCAGACTTCTGTGGATTGGTCTGGTGGTCTTCCAACGTTGAATGCAGGCGTCATTATGAGTTAAGATGATCTTGTGTTTATTTACCCCTAGAATTAGAAGGGGGAAAGTGGAACATCTACACTAGGGATTCTCAACCTGCAGTCTGTGGACCAGATGCAGTCCATGGCAGCATTTCATGTCCCCCCCCCCCCCGTCTGAACCACACCAGGAAGTGCCATGTGGTGGAGGAAGGGCAAAATGGCTGTCTGGCCCCTGAAGCTGTCTGAGGAAGTGTGACCCAGCTCTTGGCTTTAAAAGGTTGAGAACTCTTGATCTACACCATTGGCCCCATCAGTTTTCACCAGATCTTGGAAAAATCAATGCTGTGGATGGCTATTTCTAGCAATTCCCCCCCCCCCATGAGTTTCAGCCGCCCGGGGCGGAGCGCAAGTTTGCCACCCCCTGGGCGCATGATACAGACAGTGTCAAATTTTGCCATCCCCAAAAAATGCCACCTGAGCCCCCCCCCCAAGCCACTGTTTTTGGGAGTGAAAGCGGGATCAGGGTGCCCCCAAAACAAAACCCTCACTTTTTAGGAGGTTGGTCTCCACTGTACCCTGCAGCAGCTTCCAATACACCCACCCCAGGGGGCTTGTAGATGACGAAAAGCCCCTGCAAACCCCCTTTAGCTGGCCTCATGGTGGACGAAGTTGCTTGCTGTGGATGCCACCTTCTCAAAGCTCCCTTGCGCAGGCAACACCCTCACTGGGTCCATCACCCAATGCAAGGTCTCCCTTGCCCAAAAACAAGTTATATCTTACTTTAGGGGTCAGTGTTCATCTCCATTTACAACTAAAGAGCCAAGGCTGTTTGTGTTTGCAAACATTTTGTGGTCATGTGGCAGGCATGACTAGACTCGAACTGCTACCTGTTCAATTTCCTGGCATTAAGCTCATTGACTACGCTAAGGCCTTTGACTGTGTGGACCACAACAAAATGTGGCAAGTAATTAAAGAGATGGGAATACCAGAACACCTTATATGCCACATGAGAAACCTGTACATGAATCAAGAAGCAACAATTAGGACACAATATGGAAGGACAGAGTGGTTTGGAATAGGAAAAGGAGTAAGACAAGGCAGCATTTTGTCACCCTGTTTATTCAACTTATACACAGAACACATAATGCGCAATGCAGGGATGGAGGAATCACAATTTGGGATCAAAATTGCTGGGAGAAACATCAACAATTTGAGATATGCAGATGATACTCTTGTCTCGAACTGCTAACTTTCTGGTCATCAAGCTCAGGGTCTTAACCATTAAACTACCATGGTTCTTTACATTCTGGGGTTGAACATTCTGGGATTCGATGGGCAGACAGACAGAGAGTTGGAAAGACAGAGAGTTGGAAAGACAGACAGTCAGACAGAGTCCTCTGAATGAATGATGAATAAATTAGTATTACCTTTTGGGAATTCCCAGGCATCCCACAATTCCAATCAAAAGTGATATTGTAAGAAAGACAAGGACAGGAAGGATTATTCCTGAAAAGTCATCAATATCAAGTTTCCTTGGACTTTTCTCCATTTTTTCTTCAGGTTCTGTAGGCAGAAGGGAAACCTGTGTGAGAATCAGGAAATGGAGCCACATTTGCTTGCCATAAGTTATGCTTGGTGCAGTCAAGCATCTCTCTTAATCTATCAGTCCTGGGCAGAGCAGACCTTGGAATGTTACTTTTAAAAGTAATTTTTCCTGTTACTTAATACAATTCTTGCAAAAGAACCTTGTTTTGTTTCTTGCAACAGTATTGGAAAAGGAACTTATTAATGTTACTTGTGGCACAGTCCCTTTTCCTTTCCTTTCCTCCCCTCCACTTTTTAATGCTTACCTTTCATTAGGACAAGGTCACCCTTGATCGAAAGCCAGTCATATCTGACTCTAGGGTTCAGTGCTCATCTCTGTTTATAGCCAAAGAGACCCAACGTTGTCAGCATTTGCAGACGTTTCCATGGACATGTGGCAGCCATGCCTAGACACTGGAGTGCATGGAATGCTGTTTACCTTCCCACCGAAGCAGTACCTATTTATTTACTTGCAATTTCTTGCTTTCAAACTGCTAGGTTTGCAGGAGCTGGGACAGAGATGGGAGCTCATTCCATCATGCAGTATCCGGGTCTTGAACTCCCGACTTGATGGCCTTCCAGCTTCTTAATCACTGAGCCTCTGCAGCCCCTAAAAAAACTGAGTAATGGACAGCAATGGTTTGGAGCTTTCTTGTCTGTATTGAGAGATTAGCCAACAGTGAAAGAGAGGGAAATAAGTGTTTGGAAATATACATCAAAAGTAATGGTGTTACTCGTGACATCCTGCTTTTTATTAAGTTAATGGCACAAAATCTTTAAAAACAGACATTATTGAAATGATAAAGGTGTTCACAGTCCAGAAATGATGGCAACATTTCCTTAACATTGTATCCTTTCAAATAATATTGATTTTTTAATATTTCATGACCCCACCCTTCACCAAACTAGTGTTAACGCACCATGGCCGTGATGGCGAACCTTTCAGAGACCAAGTGCCGAAAGCGCTGTTGCCACATGTGACTTGCTCGCCCGCCAGACAGGGGAGGGAGGAAGCACTCCCATTGGGCAGCTGGGCAGAGGGGTGGGGTGAACTCTGTGCTGGGGCAAAGGCATGAGTGTCCACAGAAAGGGCTCTGAGTGCCCCTCTGGCACATGTGCTATATATAGGTTTGCCACCACTGCACTAGGGCCTTATAAAATGCCAGTTGTCTTATTCAGTTTATTTTATTAGCTCGGGACTTTGAAAAGCTCCCATCAAATCCAGTCAAAAGTGTGACTACATTGGGTATCCCCCCCCATTTATATTGTATTGGGCACAGCGGAATTTGAATTGAAGCCAGTGGTTTGGATGACATTGGATGGGCATGTCCAAACTATGGTCGCATTGGTCGCGCTCAGTGATGGGATGATAAAAAATTTTCTACCCCACCATGATATCATCATAGTGGGGCGGAGCTAACGTCATGACGTCATGACGTCATGACGTCGTGGAGAGCCGACGTCATGACGTCATGGGCGGGGCCAAAAATAAAAATAAAATAAATAAAAATAAAATTAAATTAAATAAATTAAATAAATAAATAAAATAGAATTAAAACAAACAAACACACACACACTTCAACCCACCCACCCACCCAAACAACCACAACACAAACCCGTAAATAACTTAAAGAAATAAAATAAATAAAGAAATAAAATAAAAATTAAATAAAAATACACCCACCCACCCAAAACACCATAAACCACCCACCCACCCCAAACACAAAACCCTCACTTACCCTTCTTGGGGCCGACGACCCCCATGGCCCGGGGCCACACGGCAAGGCCCGCCGCCCCTGACTGGAGCCTCCTGTGGAGCCGCTTGCCGCCGCTTGCTGCTGCCGTCGCCACCGCCACCCGTTGCCGCTGCCTGGTGCTTCTATCGCCACTGCCACCTCCTGCCATCGCTGCTGCCGTTGCCGTCCCCATCACCGCCGGAACCGGAGGAGGAGGCGGGCCGCTCCATGTTGGCTCCAATTTTAAAAAAACCGGACCCGGAGCCACTGCCTGCTGCTACTGTCGCCGCTGCTGCCGCTTCCCGCCATCGCCGCCGCCTTTGCCGCCATCGCCCCAGGCCAGCGGAGCGCGCCTCCTCCTCCTCCGGTTCCAGCAGCGACGGCGACAACGGCAGCGGCGATGGCGGGAGGTGGCAGCAGCGGTGACAGTAGCAGCAGGCAGTGGCTCCGGGTCCGGTTTTTTAAAAATTGGAGCCAACATGGAGCGCCCCGCCTCCTCCTCGGTTCCGGCAGCGATGGCGACGGCAACGGCAGCAGCGATGGCAGGAGGTGGCAGTGGAGATAGAAGCACCAGGCAGCGGCGACGGGTGGCGGTGGCGACGGCAGCAGCAAGCGGCGGCAAGCGGCTCCACAGGAGGCTCCAGTCAGGGGCGGCCGGATCCAATTTTTTTAAATTGGAGCAAAAATGGCTCCAATTTAGTGCTCATGCGTCAGATTGAGTTTCTGCGCATGCGCACTAAATTGGAGCCATTTTTGCTCCAATTTTTTTTTAAATTTTCCTCCCGGTGAGGCGTCCGATCCGGACGCCTCAAAAACGGTATTACCCCCACGGAGAGCCCTCCGGAAATCTTCCTAACGGTTCTATGGATCCGGTCAGAACCGGTGTCATCCCATCACTGGTCGCGCTGGTGGATGATCTCTGGCAAGAGTGGGACAGAGGGCATCCATCTGTCCTGGCTCTTCTTGACCTCTCAGTGGGTTTCGATACCGTCGATCACGGTATCCTTCTGGAAAGGCTCCAAGGATTGGGGATCCAGGGCACTGTGTGGTCCTAGTTCTCCTCATTTCTGAGGGGCCGGACCCAGTCGGTGTGGCTGGAGGACAAGGTATCCAGCCCTAGGCTGCTCCAATATGGGGTGCCTCAGGGCTCGGTACTCTCGCCCCTCCTATTTACATCTACATGAAACCGCTGGGTGAGATCATCTGTTCCCATGGGGTGAGGTATCATCAATATGCGGATGATACCCAGCTATACATCTCGGCCCATGGTGATCCAAGCGATGCAGTGGAAGTCCTTTCCAGGTGCCTGGAGGCTGTGAGGGTCTGGATGGGGGACAATGAGCTTCAGCTGAACCCTGGCAAGACTGAGTGGCTGTGGGTCAGGGGTCCTGGGCCATTGCGGGAGCTACCATCTTTGGTTCTGGATGGGGCAGTTTTGCCCCAAGCAGACCCAGTGCGTAATCTGGGGGTCCTCTTGGAGTCACAACTACTGCTCGAAGAGCAGGTGGCAGCAGTGGCGTAGCATGGGTTTCAGCTGCCCGGGGCGGGGGCCAAATTTGCCGCCCCCCTCAGAGGAAGAGCACCTCTTTAACACTTTTCCTGCACGCATCCAAGGACAAGAAAGGTACAGGTGGCAGCAGCAGGGGGGGAGGAATGGTGGTGGTGGGGTACACTTAGGAGCGCTGCCCATGCGGCGGACCTTCAGGGTCTCGAAGTCCCCTCCACAGAGGCAGACAGGCCAATCCCCAGGCTGGCCATTTTGGTTTGCGGAGGGTGGGAGCTCCAGGCCCCCACCTCCAGGGGCAAGCCACCTGTAGCCCCTCCAAGGTGGGGGGCTGGAGCCCCCCCACCTTATGCAGACCAAAACAGCTGGCCCGGGAGCTGGACACAATGGTGAGCGGGCATCCATTAGGGGCTGAGGTGCCCCATGACTGTCTGCCCCTGTGCGGGGGATTTGAGGCTCCAAAGGACTGCCAGAAGGGAAGCGCTGCTAAGCGCACACCACCACCACCATTCCTCCCCTGCCCGCTGCAGCTGCCGCTGCCACCACCACCACCCATACCTTTCTTGCCCTCTCTGAAGGGGTCCAGGTGGGCTATGAATTACTCTCCAGAGTCCAGAGGGTTATGAATGAATGTGGATAGGTATGGGAGGAAGTCTATGGGACCTCGTGATGAACTGTGTGGAGGGGAGAAGCCTACCGGTATTTTGTTAGGTTTAGGAACGAGCATACATTCTTCTGAGCACCAAGAAGACCCAGGGCTGGTTTTGACCTGCCAAGAAAGCCTTTTGGGGCAAGACCTGAACAGCAATCTTCAAGGCTGGGATCTGAAAGGGGAACCTCGCTGGAGCTGCTCACTGTGGAGACTCAGGTTTTGGGAGAAGAGAGCGGCGGGGAGAGGCATTGCAGGAGAGCTTGACCTTGGGGTGCAAGGGTGAAAGCCAGAAGCAGCAGCTGTTTGTTTTCTGTCTTTGTTGTTGTTCAGTCGCACAGTTGATTCAGACCCTTTGCAACCCCATGGACCACTGTTTGCCAGGCACTTCTGTCCTCCACCATCTTCCTCAACTAACTCAGTTCTGTGCCCATTGCGTCTACAATACCATCTAGCCATCTCATTTTGCCCGCCCCTTCTTCTTTTGCCCTCCACTTTTCCCAGCATCAAGGCCTTCTCAAGTGGAACATCTCCTCTCATTTGATGTCCAAAGTACTTTAGCTTCATCTTTACTATTTGACCTTCTAAGGAGCAGTCAGGGTTGATTTCTTCTAAGATTGACCTATTTGTTCTCCTCACTATCCTGGGTACTCTCAAAACTCTCCTCCAACACCACATCTCAGAGGCATCTATTCTTCTGCGCTCAGCTTTCCTAATGGTCCAGTTTTCACAACCATTCATTACCACCGGGAATACCATTGCTTTGACTATGCGAATTTTGGCTTGCAAGGTGATGTCTCTACTTTTCACTATGTTCCCCAGGTTTCTCATAGCTTGTCTCCCAAGAATCAGTTGCTTTTTTATTTCCATGGCTGCAATCACCATCTGCAGGTCTTAGGAAATGAGGCAGAGAGAGAGAGAGAGAGAAATCCCCCAAGTTTTATGCTGGATCCTTTCCTCCTCCTCCTCCTCCTTCAATAGCCTGTGACCAGCTAAGGGAAAGCTGGGGACTAGGCACAGGTAAGGAAGGAGGAGGAAAAGATCAAACATAGAACTTCCGGGTAAAACAAGAACTCTGCACATGCCTAGGAGCCAGGTTGGAACTCTGCACATGTTCTTACCCACTCACCAAGTAGCAGAGGCGTTGGGCAGCAAAGGGACCCAGTTTGAGATTTTCTTTGCAAAGATGGAGGTGGGGTGGTGTTTTATATCCAGTATTTCTGCACATGCCCAGGAGCCAGGAAAGGAAGTAAGGAAGGATGACGGAAATCAAAGTCCTCCCCCCCCCCCCCAATTGTGACCAAAAAAGACTGGTGGTTTAGCAGTTAAGATACTGAACTTGATAACTGGAAGGTCAGCAGTTCAAGACCTGAATACTGATGGAGTGAGCTCCTGGCATCTCTCCCAGCTCCTAGCAGTTCAAAAGAAAGAAATTTGCAAGTGGATAAATAGGTATCCCTTTGGTGGTAAAGGTAAACAGTGTTCTGTATACTCTAGTGTCTAGTCGTGCCTGCCACATGACCACAGAAACATTTGCAGACACAGACAGTGCTGGCTCTTTGGATGTAAACAGATATGAGCACCAAACCCTAGAGTCAGATATGACAGGCTTTTGAGCAAGGGCGACCTTTACCTTTACTTTCCAGTGTCTAGTTGTGCCTGCCACATTGCACCTCCCCCCTCCCCCAATTTATGGCTTCGGCTGATAGTTGCCAAGATCAAACTAAACAGCGAGGGGAGGGAAATGAGCCAGCCATTAATTGCAAACCCACCCACCCCAACCCGGGATAGGAAGTGTTTGTGTGTGTGTGGGGGGGGGGGGGGTGGCCTTGAGAGTTTGGTTGGAGGAGACTAATTGGGGGCAGGAGATTGCTCCCTCAGTAAAAAGTAGGAGTTGCAGGTGGATGGACGGAGGAGGAAATAAGTTATGTTTTCTTTTTGCAGAACTTACTGTGTCTTGAGGGAGAATCTTGGTAATAGCAACAGACGATCTGAGCAGCAGGCAGACGTGGGGGGGGGAAGGAATCCCTCTTGGTCCCATCTCCTTCTCCCTGTGACGACGAGCAGAAACTTCCCTTTCGCCCAATCAGTGTTTCCCAAATGCTGGTTTGTGGACTTCAATTCCCAGAATCCTAAGTCATTTCCCCAAAGCACTGATCAGCCAATGTACTGACTGAGGCTTCTGGGAATTGAAGTCCACATGGCTGTGAACCCCCTGTTGGGAACAGGAACTACCAGCACCACCTCCCTCCTCCTTCTCTGCTGCGAGGGAGGAGGGGAGGGGGAAGAGGAGAGATCGCCCTTAGTCAAAGGGTTTCATAAAAGGCTGCATCGCGCCTCTCTCTCTCTCTCATACACACACGCACGCGCAGACTCACACATGCCTGTGCCCTCCTCCTCCTCTGTCTCCCCCGGGGATGCCGCCCCCTTGAAAGTGCCGCTGGGGGCGGGGGCCCCCCCTGCCCCCCCCTGGCGACGCCACTGGGTGGCAGTCATGGCCAGGAGGAATTTTGCACAACTTCGTGTAATACGCCAGTTACGCCCATTCCTAGATTGGGACTCCTTGCTCATGATCACACACGCTCTGGTCACATCCAGACTAGATTATTGTAATGCGCATCCGGAGGCTTCAAATGGTCCAGAATGTGGCTGCTCGGGTGGTGATGGGGTGTGGGCGCTATGCACATGCCTCACCTCTGCTTCGGGAGCTGCACTGGTCACCGGTTTGCCTCCAGGTGCAATTCAAGGTGCTGGTTATCACCTTTAAAGCCCTACATGGTAGTGGGCCAGGATACTTAAGAGACCGCATCACCCCAAGAACATCTGTCCATCCCACCAGAGCGGACCGGAGAGGCTCTCTAGTTGTTCCATCGGCCAGGGAGGCACATCTCTCTGGCACTAGAAGGAGGGCCTTCTCTGTGTCTGCTCCAGCCTTATGGAACCTCGTACAAACTGAGCTACATCTTCAGATGGATTTGCTGTCTTTTAGGAAGAACTTAAAAACATGGCTGGTGGGACAGGTATGGGGTCCTGGCGGTACCATGACCCCAGCTTGCTGGCTTGTTTGAGCTCCCTCTCCCCCCTGGTCTTTTAATCTTTTTAACCTTGTGTCTTTGAGTTTTTAACTTTTAAATGATTATTGGGACCTGTGAATGTTTATACATTTTAAAAACTTTTTAAATTTTATAACTGTAATTTTGAAGTTTTTAAACAATGGGTTTGGGTTGGGTTTTATTATGCTTTTATGATGTTGTACACTGCCCTGGGTCGCCCCAGCGAGAAGGGTGGTATAGAAATGTAAATAAATAAATAAATAAATAAATAAATAATGGACCACAGGCCAGATGTGGCCCCAAAGCCATTCCATCTGGCCCGTGATGCCCTCACCAAACCAGGAAGTGAATACTTCTGCACATGGTCAGACACGTCCATATTAACTTCGTGGTTCGGCACGGACATGCTCGCGCATGCACTGAAGCATCAATATTCACTTCCTGTTTGGGCACGGACATGCTCATGCATGTGCAGAAGCATCACCATTGAACCAGGAAGTGAATACGGACACTTCCATGCATGTGCAGAAGCATCTGTGCTGAAACAGGAAATGAATATGGACGCTTTCGCGGATGCGCAGAAGTGTCTGGACTAAACCAGGAGGTGAATAAGGATGTGTATCTTCAAACACCCCCTGTTCCACGGGTGTGATCTGGCCTGCTCAGCTGTTCCGGGGTAGGGCGGCCAACTATCCCGCATTCTGTGCGGCAATCTCATTTAGGGAGGGGGAATTTCGACTTACCCTTGTTTAGAAAATGGTACCGGACCTCCCCCGTTGCGTCACGGAAGCACCGGTTTCCACTCCGACCGGCAGGCAGTTAAAGAGAAACGGAGCCGAAAAGGCTCCAATAAACTGCGCATGCGCAGAAACCCAATCTGGCGCCAAACTGGGTTTCTGCGCAGGCGCAGTTTATCGGAGCCTTTTCGGCTCCGTTTCTCTTTAACTGCCTGCCGGTCGGAGTGGAAACCGGTGCTCCCGTGACGCAACGGGGGAGGTCCGGTACCATTTTCGAAACAAGGGTAAGTCGAAATCCCCCCTCCCTAAATGAGATTGCCGCGCAGAATGCGGGATGGTTGGCCGCCGTATTCCGGTGGTGTGTTCTGGCCTGCTCAGCTGTTCCGAAAGTGAGGTCAGGCCCCCAGCCCAAATGGTTTGAGCACCCCTGACATAAGGCATAAAGTGGGGCAACCCATTTTTTGAATGGTTTCATCATACAGTACTTTTCTTCAGCCACCAGAGGTGGTCCCAATCGTGTTGACACCACTTTTATCCTCTTTTAGTGTGATTGTCTGATCAAAGCAGCACTCAAAGAGGTATTGGTTCCCTCTAGTGTCTGTTGCCTCTATATAATGTCTTACAATGGAGGCCTTTGACATTATTACCCCACCAACTTTGGCAAATTACAGTTTGAACAACTACTGTGATTTACCAGAGGAAGCCTAATCTGATAAGCTGCAAATACACGGTGGGTCAAACTGTATTTCTCCCATTGGGTAGTCACTCCCTAGGGCAAGGATGACGAACCTTGGCACTCCAGGTGTCCTTGGACTTCAATTCCCAGAAGCCCAAGCCAGCACTCTTGCTGATCAGGGCTTTTGCGAATTGAAGTTCAAGAACAGCTATGCCAAGATTGGCCATTTACTGCCTCTAAGGAAATTCAGCTGTGCCCCAAACATGGATTCCCCAGGTTCCATGTGACATAAAGTTCCCCAGGTTTGGAAGAAACGGGGTGTAATTTAGTAGGAAGGGGAAAGGACCATAGTCTATTTACCTCCTATGAGTATGAATATTTTCCCAACATCTGTTGGGTTCATTCCTGACCTTTCCTTAACTATGTAGTAGAAGGCACTGTGCGTATTTTGTAATTTAACAATTTCGAGTTGGCAATCGGGTGTTAGAGTCTCTCGCTTGGTGTATAATCTTCCATAATGGATTTTTTGGTTGGATACATTGTACGACATGATTAATTTATCCTCGGCTCTAATCCCTCGATACCAATTGCACCAAATCACGTCCTTCATGTCTCCTTCTTGGATGATTTTGAGGTTTCCACCTGCCTTTGGGATCCATGGTCTTGACTTGACAATAATGTATTGTTCGTCACAGAAGCAAGGAGAAGTTGAGATGAAACCTGAGAAAGAGGTAGATTTTCAACTAAAACAAAGTCCGACAGTAAAGGTAAAGATCTCCCTTGCTTAAAAGTCAGTCGTATCCAACTCTAGGGTGTAGTGCTCATTGTTTACAGCAGGAGTTCTCAACTTTTTAAAGCCAGGGGCCGGGGCACGCTCCCTCAGACAGCTTTGGGGGCCACATGGCCATTTTGCCCTTCCTCCACCACATGGCACTTCCTGGTGTGGTGGAGGCAGTGGGGAGCCACATGAAATGGTGCCGAGGACCACATCTGGCCCGCAGGCCACCGTTTGAGAATCCCTGGTTTACAGCCATATCGGCAGTGCCGCCTGTATCTGCAGACATTTCCGTGGTCATATGGCAGGCATGACTAGATGCCAAACTGCATGGAATGCTGTTACCTTTCCCACTGAAGTAGCAGTAGCAGCAGTAACAGTAGCAGTAGCAACAATGACAATGACAACAACAATGACAACAACCCTACCCCCAATGGAACAGTACCTTGACATAGTGGGGAGGCCTGCATGTTCACAAGAACCAGACTAAATCTGTTTCACAATCCATTGAATATGGTAAATAAACATGGTCCTAATCCAGAGATGGTGAACCTTTTAGAGACCAAGTGCCCTAAATGCATCCCAAAATCCACTTGGTTATGGCAAAGTGCCAACAGGGTAAAAAGGGAGATAGGAAATGCTCCCATTGAGCTGCTGAGCAGAAGGCTGGGGTAAACTCTGTGCTAGGCTGAGTGAGGAAGCACTCCCATTGGGCTGCTGGGCAGAGGGGTAGTGTGAACTCTTTGGTAGGGAAGGAGGGTGTGCTCCCATTGGTCTGCTGGGCAGAGGGGCAAGGTGAACTCTGTACTATGGCAACCACATGGTGGCCACAGAGAAGGCCCTGATGCCATCTCTGGCACATGTGCCATAGGTTCGCCACCACTGTTAGCTTGGCCGTCACCCAGATTGGCAGGGCCTGCGATGGATGCTATGGGTCCTGGGCATTCATTGAAAAATGGGACTACGTGGCTCAATTCCCCCTGCTAGACAACCAGGACATGGGGTTGATAAGCTACTGGGAGATAATAAAAGAACCCAGAAGATTCTGGATGAGGGAAGAGAACCTCTGAGTTATGGAAGCCTATTACCAGTCTGAACCATCAAAATGTGGATTTCATAAATGTATGTACCAAATTTGGAATGAAAATTGCCCAGATTTGGAAATTGGTAAGCCAAGACTGATGGACCAAAGATCTGTTATTTTAAAACACAAATTCTTCACTGAACTCGAATTGCAAGAGATTGTAAGCAGATCAGTAAAAGAACCAGACCAGAGCATAATTTATGACACATAGAGAAACAAGTAGGGGAGGAAAGAAAGGAGACCAACAAGGCTACTGTGAAATCAAAAACAACACCTAGAAAAGTTCTTTGAAAAGATTAAAGCTCAAATGAAAATGACAGAAAGAGTGCAACTGCCAAAACTGAACCGAGTTAATAAAGAAAATGTGGTCAAAATTTTGAAGAAAGAGAATGAAGCTGTCCAATATATTCCAACAGAAACATTACCCCAAACAAATCAGCTAACATATGCAGCAGTTTATGTTACCACTGAAGAAATGGAACATCCAAAAGAGTCAAGGGATTAAAAAAGGAAAACCAAAGTGGAAAATTCCCTTGGAGTTGAAAATTAAAAGCATTCGATCAGACTTGAGTCATCTGAAAAATCTGAGAGAAGGAAATCTAAAAGATAGGAAAATCAAAAGCAGTCTGACAAAAGTATGACTTGAACAAGGGAACGGCAGTTATAACTGAAGAGCTGAAACAAAGACTTGTAGCCATTGCAGAAAAGATCAAGCGATATGATAACCAAGTACAGTGGTGCCTCGCTTAAAGAGCATAATGCGTTCCACGGGATTGCTCTTTAAGCGAGTTTGCTCTTTAAGCAAAACACCATTGTAAATGACCAATTGTGGTGGGGATTGCAAACCCTGATTTATTTGTTAAGCGAGTTTTTGGTTGGTTTTATTTGTTAAGCGAAACAAACATTCAGAGAAAATGCTACTCTTTAAGCGAAACAATCTTTACGCGAAACACTCTTTATGCGAGGTTTGACTGTACCGTACAGTAAAACCCTGGCTTACATATGCTTTGAGTTACATAAAGTTCAACTTACATGAGTTTTGCACTAAAACCATGTCCCGATTTACATAAATGTCTCGATTTACATAACACAATTTCCTATGGGTTTGCTTCAAGTTACATAAAAGTGAAGAGCCTATGCTTCAGAAAATGAACAAAGGAGGATGTTTGAAAAAAATGGAGAAGAAAGCTGAATATAGAAAGGAAAGGAAAGAAAGTCGAGCTGCAAACTGGAAAAACAAGCCTATGGATGGTCAATACAGTACTTGAAAAACAAAAAAGGCATGGTTAATCCAAAGCGGACATAGGGATGGTTAAGAGTAGGAGTTTTGAAGAAGGAAACAGAAGGATTTATCATGGCAGTTCAGGAACAAGTTTTGCCAACAAATTGCATGAAGACAAAAATACAGCAGGTTTCCAACAATAGCAAATGCCAGCTTTGTAATGAAAACGATGAAACAGTAAATCATCTGATCAGAGGATGCAGCAAATTTTCACAGACTGATTATTTGCAATGTCGTAACAGGATTGCCAGAATTATCCATTGGAAACTTTGCCAGAAGTTTGGAGTTAAATGCAATGAAAATTATTGGGAACATCAAGTGGATAAAGTTTTAGAAAATGAGAGAGTCAAGATCCTATGGGGCTTTAAAATTTAAACAGATAGACATTTGCCTCACAACACACCTGATATAACTGTTGTGGAAAAGAAGAAGAAGAAGAAGAAGAAGAAGAAGAAGAAGAAGAAGAAGAAGAAGAAGAAGAAGAAGAAGAAGAAGAAGAAGAAGAAGAAGAAGAAGAAGAAGAAGAAGAAGAAGAAGAAGAAGAAGAAGAAGAAGAAGAAGAAGAAGAAGAAGAAGAAGAAGAAGAAGAAGAAGAAGAAGAAGAAGAAGAAGAAGAAGAAGAAGAAGAAGAAGAAGAAATAATAATAAAAGTGGAGCACCCACTCAGATCAGCTAGAACAAATTTACCCCACTTTTGGCTTCTCACCTTTTCAAAGGATTTTATTCTCAAATACAACCTGTCGCAATTCTTGAAAATTCTTATCAAAACCAAACTGATGAATTAGAGTTAAAACCTGAGACAACACAATGTAAAACTCAAGGTGGGAAAGCCCCATTGTGGAATCATTCTTTTCATTTTTACTCAAGATGGGATTCCAAGGATACCACCTCAAATGGGAATACAGCAGGGGTGCCCAAACATTTCGGGCTGAACGCCGGTCACATGTTTTAGAGGGTTGGTAACATGGTTCAAGCTGGCCGGTCACATGGTTCCTCCCACCAGAAGTGGAAATAAAACGTGCCTTGCAATTTGTTTTTTGTGACAGATTATTATTATTATTATTATTATTATTATTATTATTATTATTATTATTATTATTATTATTATTATTATTATTATTATTATTATTATTATTATTATTATTAAAAACTATAGAGACCCTTAAAATCCCTAAAAACAGTGAAATATTAACTCCCACCCACACAAATTTAAAATCTAGTTAAAAACTTTTAAAAGCATGAGTTATCCTGCTCTAAATGAGCCAGATATGTTTTGCAACAGGATGAGATAGGCTTAGGCTGCCATTTTCTCTGCTTAAACCAGGGATGCCCAAACTATGGCCCATGGGCCGGATATGGCCCCTGACACCAATTCACCAATTCACCCACCCTGCACCACCCTCGTCGCTTCCGGAAGCAGAAGTAAAATGTAAGTACATTTTACTTCCACTTTCGGGAGCGACGAGGGTGGTGCGGCCCAGATTTATTGGTGTCGGGGGCCAGATCCAGCCCATGGGGCATAGTTTGAGCACCCCTCGAATAAAGGTGTTTTTAGATGGGAAAAGTTGTTTTTTTCTTCGAAAAATGCAGCTCAGAGTGGGGGGGGGGAGGCGAGATAGGAGATCACCTAGGAATGTTTTGGTTAAATTTGCAAATTGGGCGGATAAGTTGAAGGTGATGGCTTACATCAAACAAGCAGGGTCTGGCGTTCTAAAGATAGAGGGGGTTGATGTGGAGATCTACAATGATATAGCACCTGAGGAGAGAAAATGGAAATACATGATGAAACCTGTTACGAAATTGTTGATTGCTAATGATATCAAATATAATTGGAGGTATCCACAACAACTGAGATTTTTTTATGACAAAAGATGGCATGTTCTGGACGAGAAGACTGATATATTGCAATACTTGACACAGATTGGATTGATTAAGGTGGCGGCAAAGGAATGGATTGCTTTGAGAACAGATTTATACGCAGTTGGGGTGCTGGGGCCGGTTTTGAATGTGGGGGAGGAGGTGGAGGGAGCAGCGGGAGGAGCAGATCTTTCAGAGTCACCGAGTGTTGAGATAGTATAATAATTATTTTATATAATTTTTAGTCATTGGCGGAGGGAGGGGGTACTTAGAAGAACTTAATGCCATTTTTTCCCGTCCCCCCTCCCCTCTTTGGATGACAGAGGCGACATCTTGAAGAAAGGTGTCGGGAGGGTAGTAGAAGATGGAAGAATAGGTAAGTTTTCTTTTTTTATTTTTCTCAATGTTACTCTTTTTTAAAAGTTTTTTTTTGTAAGTATTTACAGTATTATTCTTTGTTTCCATTTTATTCTTCTTTAACTTTTTTTTCTTGGGGATTTTCTATGGGATAGAGGGAACACGTCCGGGGAAGAATATAAAGAACGGGAGATTATAATAATAACAGATGGTTAAGAATTTAAGATTATTATCATGGAATGTGAAGGGAACAGGGAATGCTTTGAAGATAAAGAAATTGCAAATAACGCTTAATAAAATTAGAGCTGATGTTATTTTTCTACAAGAGACCCATCAAAAATCAGCAGAGACAAATAAATTAGTTGTGAGAGGAATGGAAACATATGAAAAGGCTTATGGGTCTTCTAAAGCGAGAGGAGTTGCAACTCTGATTTCGGAAAAATTGGGTTTTAATGTGACAAAAACTATAGCTGAGCCGGAGGGGAGGTACTTGATTATTAAAGGGAATATAGAGGAGGAGGAGATAACTTTGGCTAATATTTATGCTCTAAATAATAATCAAGCAGAATTTTTAGATAAGATGGGAAGAATTTTAAGTAAGGAAGGCATAAGGACCTGGTCATAGGGGGCGATTTTAATTTGTTAAGATCAGATATCGATAGTACAAGCAGTAAAAAGAAAGGCAAAAAGTACATTGGATGAATGGAGCAATTCAATGGGTTTAAAGGATGTGTGGGGAGAGCTCAAGGGTCAGGAAAGGGAATATACATTCAGTATTACTCCCAAGTCCATAATATGTACTCAAGAATTGATTATATATTTGTTGCAGAAGGATTAGTTAAAACAATAGAAGATATTAAAATAGGAACATTCAAGGAATCTGACCATGAAAAGATAATTATAGATATAAAATTGGATGAAACAGAAGGAAAAAGATATATTTGGAGATATAATGCAAAGACGTATAAAGAGGAGGTTATGAAAAAACTAATAATGGAGAAATGGGAGGAAAACTGGACATGGAACGATAATAACGAGGTCAGCTATGGTGTTGTATGGGATACGATGAAAGCAATTTTTAGGGGTGAGGCTATAAAATTAAACAGCTTGAGAAAGCGACAGAATAACAATAGGTATCAGGAACTGGAAAAACAGTTAAAATATCTTCATTTGGAATATACAAGGAACAAAAATCAGAGAGTTTTACAAGAGATACAAAAAATTAAGAAGGAATTAGATGGTGATTATATAGAAAGAGTTAAAAAAGATTTGATTTTCTTAAAAAGAGAGTATTTTGAATACGGTAATAAAAATTCTAAGTTATTAGCTAAAGCAGGAAGAGATAAGAAAAACAAAAGTCAGGTTGGGGTTTTGATTGATAAAAATGGAAAAAGATGTAATAAGAGGAAGGAAAAAGTAGAATTAATAGAAAATTTTTACAAAGATCTGTATTCAAAGAAAGAGGTAAATTTGGGGGAAATGGGAGATTACTTTGAAAGACAGCAAATTACATTAATAACAGAAGAGCATAGAAATAAAATGGAGGAAGAAATTTCAGTAAAGGAAATTGAGGAGGTGATTAGGAAGTTAAAAACAGATAAAGCACCGGGTGAGGATGGGTTACCAGCGGAATTTTATAAGGATTTTAAACCTTGGATAGTTCCGAGATTATATAAACTGTTTAATGGGATATTAGAAGGAGAAGCAATTCCGGACTCCTGGAATAGATCAACAATTGTTTTGATCCCTAAGCCTGGAAAGGACCCAGAGAAAGTAGAATTGTATAGGTCGATATCCTTAATCAACCAAGATGCAAAAATTTTTTCAACAATATTGGCAAATAGGCTAAATAGTTTTATAGCCAATTATATAAAGGTGGATCAAACAGGGTTTGTTAAAAATAGATATATGTCAGATTTAATAAGAAGAGTTGTGGACCTATTGGATCTAACTGAAAAGAAAAAGAAAAGGTGGGTATTTTAGCATTAGATATCTTTAAAGCCTTTGACTCATTACAATGGGCAACAATTCATGAGATGATCAGACTATATGGATTTGGATAAATTTCAAAGAAAAATTAAGAGCCTATATAAACAAGGAACAGCAAGAGTTAAATTTGATGACAATTACACAGGAAATATAAAATTAGAGGCTGGCACAAGGCAGGGTTGTCCACTGTCGCCAACGTTATTTACATTGGCTATGGAATTCTTGGCAAACTCAATTCGTCAGGATGAGGAAATAATTGGAATTGAAGGGAATAAAGTTAGTTTATATGCAGATGATACATTAATAACTGTAAAACAACCAAAAACAGCAATTCCAAAGATAAATATGCATCTGAAAAGATTTGAGGAGGTAACAGGATTAAGAGTGAACTGGGATAAAACAGAAATGATATTAGCCAACGGGAATAAAGGTGATGAGGAATTAATAAAACAAAAATACAATATACAGATTCCACAGAAGATAAGATACTTAGGGGTAATATTAACTAGGAAAATTGGGGAACTTAAAGGACTAAACTATGGCAAACAAAAGAAAGAGATTGAAAAGAAAATAACACAATATAATAAATTAAATCTGTCATGGTTTGGCAGGGTAGCAATGTGTAAAATGATGCTGTTACCTAAATTGAATTTTTTATTCGATGCTCTGCCATTAAAACATACAGATAAAGAATTAAAAGAGTACCAAAATATTATAAACAGGTTTTGTAATGGAAAACGAGGAGCTAGAATAGTTAAGATGTTGTGGTACTTATCACAAAAAGAAGGTGGATTGGGCATTCCAAACATTAGTAACTATTATAGAGCTTTTCAAATAAGAAATGTTATTAAGTTGTTAATTAGAGAAGAGCCAATATGGGGGGAAATTGAAAGAAAGGAATTTCTGAAGATTGGAAAGGCATTGTTTCTATGTGAAGAAAAGGATAAAAAGAAGAGGAAAATACAGGGAAAGATGATAAAATCAACTATAGAGGAATGGAATAGAGTAAGGAATGAACTTATCTCAGGTATCTCACCGGTCACAGAATTAGAAGATTTTAACAATTTCCCAATAAAAATAGACAGGAGGATTAAGGATATTCTGTCAGAAAACGGGGTCCTATTATTGAAGGATTGGGTCAAAACTTGTAGAGACCAAGAAAAAGAAATGAGCTTTATGTGCAATTGGAGTTAGGTTGGTTTAAGATTCTCCAGATGAATAACTGGAATAAGAGATTCTTATCAGAAGGTGGTTTAGACAGGGAGCTTACGAAATTTGAGACACTACTGGCAAAATTAAGAAACGGAGACATAGGAATTAAGGGGATAGTAAGCAAAATTTACAAAATTTTGAACAAATGTGGAAAAATACAAGAGGTGTTGAGAGATAGCTGGGAACAAGAATTGAATGTGATAATTACAGGGGGAAAATGGCAGAAAATGTGGAGGAGAAGGATTATGAGAACTATGTCAGTTAGAGTGAAAGAACACAACTATAAGTTAATCTGGAGGTGGTACAGGACTCCAACGGGGCTGCATCAAATATATAATAGCTTGAGCGATAATTGTTGGAGATGTAAAAAAGCAAGAGGAACATATGAGCACATGTGGTGGAGTTGTGATTGTTTAAAAAACTTTTGGGGAAAAATAGAAAATGAAATTAAGAATATATTGGATATGCAGCTCGAATTAGGGTCGGAGACAATTTTGTTAACGGAGGTAGATAAATACAAAATGAGCAATGACAATAAGGAATTGATGGCTGTGATGTTGTCAGCGGCCAGACAGTGTATAGCAAAAAACTGGAAGAATAATGTAAAGCTAAGAATGCAGGACTGGTACAAAGAAATGTGGGACTTAGCACTTAACGAAAAGCTCACTTGGGAATTAAACCTTAGAAAGGGTAAATTGCAAGGTAATAGATTCTGGAGGACCTGGAAACCATTTATTGACTATGCGTTGATTAAGAAGAAAGGCATGGCCCCTGTACCGGAACAAAATGATTTTTGGAAACTATGAGGATATACAATTCCCTGGACAATGTACATAGCACAAGGGTGATAATAAAGATGTGAAATGTAGTAGTGTAGGAGAACAATATGTATTAGTAAATAGGAGGATAAACAATACTATTGTATGAACTTGTACCTTTACTATTTCTTTTTTTTAACTTAGATGAGTGATTTTTACTTATATTTATTTCATGGGTAAAGATTTCAATGTATTGTTACTTATGTTACCTTTTCTTTGGTTTTCTATTGTTTTCATGTATACTTATACTTGTTTTGCTTTATATACCTAATAAAAATTATAAATAAAAAAAGAGTGGGTATTATATTCTCCAAGGTGAGCTTGTATTCCACTTGATATTTTATCCAATCTCAACAGTTTTGCAGCATAATCCTCCAGTAACCACATCACTGAACGCAGTGTGGGGTGGTGGATTTGCTGATTGTCTCTGGGAAACTGGGAGGGTTTGAATCCCTACTCAACTGTAGGAACCCCGATGGGGTAGTGGAACTGGTAAAACTGTTCCCAAAGTATTTAACTTACTTTGAAAGCCCTATTACGGTTTCTGTAAATAGTTCTGACTTGACAGCAAAGAAGAAATAACAGAAATAACAGAAGTAACAAATAATGATTACATTACAAAACTACAGCATAATCATACTACAAATACAAAAATCACATTTTGAATAACACCTCAATTCTTAATACATTCTTGGTTAAGCTAAGAAAAAAGAAATCATTAACCTATAAGACAAATCACCCGTGAAGGAGGGTTTATAGCAGTGGTTCACAAGGTTTTTTTTTTTTGGCCAGGCCCTGCCTAAGCATCCCTAAAATGCTGATGCCACTCGCATCCTGTGACATACAGTATTCTTGTTATTCAAAAAGTGAACTTCTGTTCACGTGGAGGAAGCCTAAAAGGCCACTCACTGTTAATAGCTCATTCTTGAATCGCCCTCCCTTCCCATACAAATAAAATTGTCCCCCTATGGTGCATGTGCCACACAGTGGGAACCACAGGTTTATATTGAGTCATGACAGCTTTCATACCACTTTTACAGCCAAGATAAAAGGCTATTTTTCCTTATCTCATCACTATTCCAGGTCTTCATTACCCATAAGATCTCTCTTGCTCACCTATTAGAAGTAACAACAGCCAGGATGCCCCATATCCAGAGAGGACTTTAGATACCAAGCACTGTCCATATGCTGGGCTTGCCTCTTTCAGAGGTGTTAAGGACTTAGGCATCCTAGAGAGCCTAAATTCCTCTGGACATCAGAGGTCCCTTGGTCTTCTAAGCTACCAGCAACCAGGGCCTGGGAAGGGCCAGCTTAGCCCACCATCCAAACTTCTGAAGGACTTTTCAACTTTGGTTCAGAAAGGCTTACTGCCAGCAGCTTCTCTTTTCTGTTGTGAACTCCCAGGTAACAGGAGGAGGTCATAAAGCAGAGGTGTGAGCTAAGGTGAGCAGGATGGGTGGGAGGGGATCCACTGGGAAGAGAGACCTAATGACCAACTGGTCTGTCCATCAGTCTTATAGATCTATCATTGGGAAGACTGTAAGACTGAATGTCTTTAGGCCTCTTCTCTACATGTTCATCTTCAACATCACTATACAGCAACAGGGTAGAATGTAGGGTAGGGGTAACCATCATTGCGGTGGCGGTGGCAGCAGCGGCTACTTGTATCCGAGCACACATTTTTCCTGGAGGTCATTTTCTCAGCTGGTGGATGTGTCTCTGGTGACTTCACAAACCAACCCTGGCATGGAACATGTGACCACACACAGTACACTGAATAAATGGTGGAGGGCATGGTTGGGTTTGACGAAGCTTCCGTGCTTGTTGTGAACGTGGTTGGGTTTGACGAAGCTTCCGTGCTTGTCTCTTCATGTCTGCAGTGTCCCCCTTCAAAGTGGTCGGTAGCAGCAGAGATGGTATGGTGCCAAAGTGGGAGATCTTCAGCCGTTGTCTCCCAGTTTGTGAGTTTATACCGGATGCCTTCATGGTTTGTTTCAGCTGGTCCTTATGGCACTTCAGAGGAGCTCTGTGAGGTCTTGTACCAGAGCTAAGTTCCCCATAAAGTATCTGATGAGGAAGCCTGGAACCATCCATACAGTGGATGTTCCCTAGCCACCTAAGACGATGGTCTATGATGGAAGCTTCAATGCTGTTTACAAAGTTGGTGACATAGTCATCCCACTTGATGTTCAAGATGGACCTAAGCTTCTGTTGGTAAAAGCATTCAAGCTTTTTGCTGTCTTGGCAGTAGAGAGTCCATTTTTTCCAGCCATACAATAACATTGAGATAACAACAGCTTGGCACGCCATGAGGCTGGTCTGGATTGTTAAATCTTTGTTTGTGAAGACCCAGTGTGATAGACGTCCAAAGGCAGAATGGGCAGCACCAATTCTCTCCACCACATCTTGTTCACAGGTGCAGTTTTAAGACAGGATGCTAACAAAGTAAGAAAACTGGTCTACCTGTTCCCGTGTCGAGTCTGAGATGGTAATACTGAACCCTTGGGCCGGGTTATGCAAGTACATTGGTTTTCTGAGCATTTATGGTGAGGCTAAAACAAACACATGAATTCTTGAAACAGTTGACTGACTGTTGGAGTTCCTCAGAAGTGAGAGCAGGTGATGCACTATCATTGGCATATTACAGTTCCATTATCCTGTTTGCACTAGTTAGTCTTTTGGTGTGTAGTCTGGCCAAACTGAAGAGTCCTCTGTCAAAGTGGTATTTAATCTCTACACTTGTGTTGTTATCAGGTGTTTCGTATTGCATGGCAAAGAGGGTTGGGACAAGTACTCAGCAGTGCTTCAACCCCTGGGTGATTTGGAAGGCATCTGATATGCTGTTTTGATGGAGAACCCTCCCTGACATGCCATCACAAAGCGTGTGGACCAGATCTACAAAACGCTCACGGCAACCAAAGCATCTCAGCACAGCCCACATAGCAGGTCTCAGCACGGAATCAAAATCCTTTTCCAGGTCATAAAATACTAAGGAAAGTGGATTTTGTTGCTCTCTGCATTTTTCCGGGAGTTTGTCTTGCACATAAAATCATGTCCACTGTACCTCGGGAGATACGGAAAGCACATTGAGTGTATTCTGGGAGTTTACCAAATAAAGAGAATGAGGGTGAAAAGCCTCATCTATAGAGGCATCCCTCCCTTCTGGATTAACTCCAGAGGGATGTTATCTGGCCTGGGAGTCTTTCTTGGTTTCTGCTTATTCATAGCCTCACGCCATTCCTGGCATGTCGGTGGAATTGGCATCTGTGGCTGGTGGGGATGCTGTGCCACTGCTCAAAGAAAATCCTCAGTGGCGGTAGAGTTTCGGTTTAAATGTGTGCAAAAGTGTTCTTTCCTGCATTCTAGGATTTTCTAGCCAACTGTAAGGATTGTGGCATTGTCAGCTGCTTTCAGAGAGCCTGATGAGGAATGAGATGGTCCATATAGTTATTTTATGCTGCCATAAAAGTTCCTAAGGTCTCGTGCGTCGGACAGCCTTTGGTGTTCCTGTGCTTTCTGTTGCTACCAGATGTTCTTTATTTCTTTTATTTATGCTTGGGATTTTCACTTTAGTTCTTGGACATGAGCTTCCTTCATGTTGGGAGATGGACCTTGGAGAAAGGATAGATAGGCTTCCTGTTTGGCATTGATGAGGTATGAGATTTCATCACTGTTTTCATCAAACCAGTCTTGTCTCTTCTTTTTCATGTAGCCAATGATTTCCTCAGTGGCTTCTGTGATGATATGTTGCAGTGAGAACCATTCTTGTTCTACATCACGGCTGCCGACTAGGTTGTTCAGCAGTCAGTCAGAAATCTTATTCTGAAAAGCCATAGCAGTGAGCTCATGCGAAAGTTCAGGAATATCAAACTTCCATTTGGGCGAGTTCAGCAAGGACCAGTGGGGTCTTCAGCATAGAGAAATCCTGAGTCTAGAGATCATGAGCTTATGGTCTGTTCAACAGTCATCAACATTTCTGGCTGTCCTTGTGATCAGGACATCTTTTTTACCACACTGCCAGTTGATGATGTAGTCAAGGACGTGCCAGGGGATGCATCCATGTGGCCTTAAAATGGTTTGGTAGCCAGAACTGCATGATCATGATGAAGAGTTGATGTTCTCCACATAGACCAAGTAGCAGGAGACCATTGGAATTGCAGTTGCCAAGTCCTTGCTTACCCATCTCATTTACCTAGTGTTGATAATCCTTTCCAACTCTGGCATTGAAGTCCCCAAGCAGTAAAGGCTTGTCCCTAGCTGGTACTTTAGTGATGGTAGAACTCAGCTGACTGTAGAACTGGTTTTTAACATCTTCCATGGCAGCCGTGGGTGTGACTCAGGTAATTCAGGGCCCAGCATGGAGCAGTGGCCACATACCGGATCTAGTCTTCTTGTCGGAGCAGTGGCAGAATGATCTGTGATTACAGCAACTAGACATAACTCCTGCTCCATGGTCGGATCACTGTCTGGTGACTCTGGATTTTCTGGGGGTGATGTTTCACTGTAGGGAGGCAGGGCCAGTTAAATTGGCCCACCTCCGGTGACTGATGGATCCAGATGGATTCCAAAGGGAAATAGGGTGTTTTCCTCTGGACTGGTAACACAATTCCCCCGAGGCACTTGTTAACCTATGGAATGAGGGGGCGGTAGTGGCCTTGGACATAATCACACCACTATGGCCTCTCCATGCTCATGGGCTCTGCTCAGCCCCATGGTTCATGGAGGATTTGAGGGAGCTCAAATGGGCAAAATCACCGCTGGGTGAAGACCCGGAGTGCGTCCGACTGAACACTTGCTAGAGCCGCTATTATAGCCTATCTTGTGGTGATAGAGGTTGTTTTTCAAAAAAAAAAATGCAGCTCAGAGTGGGTATTATATTTTTCAAGGTGAACTTGTATTCCACTTGATGTAACAATTCATCTGATACCAAGTCTTCTGGCCCATGAAGCCCTCGTCACTCCTGGAACCGGAAGTAAAACACACTCGTATAGGCACATTTTACTTCTGCTTCCAGGAGTGACGAGGGCTTCACAGGCTGGATGAAATGGCATCGGGGGCCGGATACGGCCCCCAGGCTGCAGTTTGGGTACCTCTGACATAGATTCATATTCTTGCCCCCCCCCATCCCACTCTCTTCCCTTCCCAAGTATTTCTACTACCACTAGTTTATATCACTTGAATGGAGATCAGACAATAAATACAATTCCCCCCTTCCTCTAAATGGTGTTTGCTGCTTATTCTCTGCAACAACCTTGAGTGCATCTCTAACAGGACCAAATGTTTCCCATCCCTGATCTGTGTATGGTAAAATTATGGCAGTCAGCCAGTGGAACCTACAGAAACCCAATTCAAATCTGGGCTGGCAAAAGAAAATGGATGCAGCCAGAAATGAGCACTGGAAGCTTTTAATTGTTATTTTGGGAGAAAGGATGGTCTGTATGATTTGGGGGTTCTGGGTAGGCTTCCCTGTTAGTGCTGTGAAGACAGCTGGATGTCCTTGATTCTTTCATCACAATTTCTACATAGGTGGCATCTGGTGTTGGCGATGTAGACGGCCTGTAGATTGGACCCAGATGCGTTCTCAAGTTGAATGCATTCAATATTCTGTGCTGATAAAATCGCATGTTTACATGGAAGCCCTAGAATCAGAAGGAGAAAACCACAGCTAGAAATAGTTTCACTGCTGGTACCACCAGTTTTCACCAGAACATGGAATCATGATTACTTTAGATGACCACATAGAGAAATCCAGCTGGGCATTCTGGAAGCTTGCATCGGCGATCAGAACCAATTAACTGGGCCAGAACTGAGGGCACAGGTCTGAGATCAAAGGGAAGTAACAAACAGAACCAGAAGAATGTACAAACATCCCAGAGGCATAAAGACCTTGTGGCTGGACCAGACTTTCTTTCCCCACCTTTTCCTATTCTCTGATATACAGTACTGTATGGGGCAGCCATAGGGAGAGTGGCAGCTACCCCACATCCCGCCCATGGGCCACAGGTTGAGAATCCCTGGCTTAGGCTGTGGAGTTGTTTTTCCAGAAAAGTAATTTGCCCATCAGTCTTGTCTCCCTCTTGCTGAAATTGGTACTTACCTAGACTGATCCTAATCTGACTCTTCGTTCATTTCTTAGCCTGTGGAAACAGAGAGATCTCATGGGCTACAAATGAAGATGAGATGGAGGGTAGCAGTTTCATCTGAAATACTGTGACAAAAAGGTTCAGGACAGAAAGTGACTCATGGAACTGGATCAGTGGTACAGGTGTCATGCACTATTGGCATCACCCCACACAACGGAAAAATAAAGTTCGTTAACCGGGGTTCCCATTGAGTGGGTATACCCCAGCTACCGAAAACCCCACATAATGAACGTCCCCCCTCGTTACTCAGGGTATCACCCTTGCATAACGAACACTTCAGTATGCAAATTTTTCACTACGCGAAGCATTTGTTACTGTACGGCGAAGGTGGATCTCTGGGCTGTAAGAATGGGTGTATGCGGTGTGGGCCTTCCTTGAGCCTGAAGCTTGGAGGATGACTCCCAGGTACTTAAAGCTGGTAACCTGTTCTACCTTAAGACCATCTATTCTCCTGGTATGTTTCTTAGGCCTCTTGGCAAAGGTTATTAGTTTGCTAGGAAGATTTATCACAATTTGGCCGGTTTGTGCAATTCTCTTCGCTTTGTTCTGTTTGCTTAAGGAGGGCTTCTGATGTGGCCTCCTGGTGGCTGAAGCATTCGGGAAGGGTCTGGTGGCTTTTTCTGAGCTATTACCCCTGGTTGAAGGTTGGCTGGAATTTGGGAAAATGTTAGGGACGTAGCCAAGGTATTTATCTGCTCCTGAATTTCGTGGAGACGGTCAAATATAACAAGGAGCTATTATGTAGAGATTCGACATGCATCTCGCAGTTGTTTCGTGATAATTTCCAGCTGTGGCGGTTGAGGGGATTTTGCCTTGCTGGGCATATTTTTCCCTGGTGAGGTTTTGTTCTCATTTGGGATTTTTTTTCTGGTGGCGGGTCGGTGATAAGATTAAAAGAATTGTTACTCACATCCTCAGGCGTCTGTTGGTTTGCCGATTGCAGAAGTGCTTCTGCTCCGATCTGATCTTTCTCTTTTCTTCTTTCTTGGCCCACGGTCCCCTTCTTTTGATTGGGTCACATCTGGGGAGCTTTTCCATTGTCTTTTCTTGCCCCTGTGTGGCAGTCTGCTTTCGGTTGCCGTATATTGGGGCTTGTGAGATCCCGTGAATTGTGCTGCTGGCTGTTGTCTATATTGGCCCCTATGGAAGAAGAATTAAATAGACAAATAGGTCAATCTTAGAAGAAATCAACCCTGACTGATCCTTAGAAGGTCAAATAGTAAAGATGAAGCTAAAGTACTTTGGACATCAAATGAGAAGAGAGGATTCACTTGAGAAAGCCTTGATGCTTGGAAGGGTCAAGGGCAAAAGAAGAAGGGGGCAGCCCAAGATGAGATGGCTAGATGGTATTGTAGAGACAATGGGCACAGAGCTGAGCAAGTTGAGGAGGAGGATGGAGGACAGAAGTGCCTGGCGGACAGTGGTCCATGGGGTCGCAAAGGGTCGGAATCGACTCTGCGACTGAACAACAAACAAAAATATTATTCCAGTAGAAGGCTGTTATATGCAGCGTTAATTGGCTGCTGCCAGTGAAATCGCAAGGTATGAAACCTTTCCAACACTCCCTGGAGAAGATCTGCAGTCACCTAGCATATTTCTGTGCCACTCCCAATGATTAAATAGCATATTTTAAGTTTGTTGACATATTCCTTTGCAAAACCATGTATGCAATCAGACTGCAGCATAAGCAGAGGCATCTTGGAACTATGAAACCCTCTCTAGTTAAAAGTTCTTTACAGCTAGTTTACTGAGGAACACACCCAAAAGGGTCTTATCTAAGTAAGTAGACATGTACATGACAAGCAGAGGGGCATGGTGAATGTGCGTCATTGAACATGATGATGGAGTGTGGAGCCGAGGTGGGAATGTGAAACACCTACCACCCATGGGGGCCCATCTGGACTAGAGAACATGTGTGTGATGGTTATGAAGAGTATAAAAAGCTGGCTAAATTGTTGGTGGGGGTCCTTGGAGCTAAATATGGGTCTGAGAACATGCATGCATGCATTATGATACATCATGATCGTGTAATATTGTGTTATGTTACGACTTAAAAACCTAGATAAAAATTCTCTTTTTCCATTACAAAACCTCTCTGGCTGATTTATTCACATTGATTAACTTAAAAGTTAATCTTGTTGAGAGTTTGAGTGACAAATCTCTTCATCCCTTACTATTGCTACCTAGAACAATACACAATACCCACCAAGGTGTAAAAAAAACTATACAGGGTCAACTCAATATAAGGGACTTTCCTAAATTAAAAGAGAGAGTTTTCAAGCTAGAAGACAGATATCCTTAGGTAGTAATAATAATTTTGTGTCTGAAATTATTCTGGGTTGAAAGGATTTTTGCTGGAGATACCCCGCTCAGGGGACGCCCAAATGAGGCTCCTTGCATGTCCCCAAGATCGTTTCCCACCAAAATGGTTCCTATTTATCTACTTGCAATTTCTTGCTTTCGATCTGCTAGGTTGGCGGGAGCTGGGACAGAGATGGGTGCTCAATCTGTCATGCAGTACCCAGGTCTTGAACTGACGACTTGCCAGCCTTCCAGCTAATAAGGCGAGCTTCTTAACCAATGAGCCACTTCAGTCCCCTATCGTTAGGTGATGTGCCTCTGACAATGTCTTGCTCCAATTTCATCTGTGTTTGGGTTCAAGAAAATGGTGAAACCTCTTCCGAATACCCTAATAAGAGTAATGGTGGCACAGTGGTTAAAATGCTGTGCTACAGCCAGAACATTGTCAGTTCAATCGTGACCACCACATAAGGTTGGCTCAGCCTTCCATGGTCAGTAAAATGAGGACCCAGTGTGTTGGGGGCAAAATGCTAATTAACTTGTGAACCATCCTGAGAGTGCACTAAATGATATGGGGAGGTATAGAAGTGGATATTGCTATTGCTTGCTATTGTTACTGGGCACCCTAGGGCTTGTTTGTTGATTAGTTAAGCCAGGAGAGGGAAGTTGCAACTACCTTTTAAATCACTAAAAGGGTAACCATCTCATCCCACATCAGCTTGTGACACCCAGTGGGCTACACAGTATTATTCTAACTGCAACTTTTTTATTTTACTTCTCTGAATGCATTTTGTTTGATTTTAATGGTTATACAGGGACTGTGGTGGCTTAGAGGTTAAGCAGCTGAAGTTGATGACTGAAAGGTCGGCAGGTTGATATCTGAGTGCTGCATGATGGAGTGAGTGCCTGTCTCTATCCCAGCTCATGCCACCCTAGCAGTTCAATAGCAAGAAACATCTGGCTCTTTGGCTGTAAACAGAGGTGAGCACCATACCATAGAGTCAGATATGACTGGCTTTCAAGCAAAGGTAACCTTGTCTGATTCCAATAAAGGTTGGTGATGATTCTGAAACCTTTATCATGTACACCTATTTTCTTCAGTGTTGTGATCATCTTCTCATGCTGGCGTCTGTCAAAAGCCTTTGCATAATCTAGAAAACATGCATTTACGTCACATTTCATGTCTCTACATCTTTGTATGAGGACCTGTATCATAAACAGTGTACCCATAGAATTATGGAAGCTAAATTGTGTTTCACCTGTGCTTTCTTCGCACTTCTTATAAATTCTACTATGGACGTTTTTCAAGGAGACCTTCAGAGCATGAGTCCTGAGGCTAATCTTTCTGTACTCCTCACAGGACTTTGCATTTGGTTTCTTCAGCAGTGTAACAAAGGTTGATAGCAATGAGTCGCTCAAAAGGATCCCTGTGTCATAAATGGTGTTGAAAAGGTCCAGCTGTTCTTTGATGTTAACTTCGGACAGAAGTTTCAAAATTGCTACTGGGGTGTCATCTGGTCCTCTTCCTTCCCCATCTTTGAATCTTTACAAAGCCCTTAGAACCTCACTTTCCAGTATTAGTGGCCCAGTAGTGCCATTTATGACAGGCTGTTCACCTCTTTTATCACTAAACAGCCCTCTTATGTATTCTTTCCATACATAGTCTTATCCCTTATTTCCACCTTTACTTTTACCTAATGGTTATACACACAAGTCGATTTATATGATTTTAATAACTTTTTGGCTAAATAGGGAGTTATCTGTTTTTATTCCTTTAAGAAGTTTGTAAGTGGCTAAGATGCTGACTGGAAGGTTCAATTCTCAAGTACTGCAGGGTGGAATGAGCTCCCGTCTTTGTCCTATCTCCTGATAACCTAGCAGTTCAAAAGCAAGGAATTGCAAGTAGATAAATAGGTACCACTTCAGTGGGAAGGTAAACAGCGTTCTCTGCACTCCGGTGTCTAGTCATGCCTGCTACATGCAGAAGCAGACAGCACTGGCTCTTCAGTTTTGAAACAGAGATGAGCACTGAACCCTAGAGTTGGATATGACTGGCTTTTGAGCAAGGGAAACTTACCAAACTTTCTTGAATGATATATTTTTTAGTGGAAAACCAGGATAAAAAGTGAATACTATAGATATAAAGGTGGATTTCTGAAATGAAATTATTCATACACTCATCTATAAGGTATTCAGTACTTACCTGGTTTGGGAACCATGCCTCAAATGCTGTATGAAGTTTTCTCCTGTTATTTCAGTTCTGGGGAGGGGAGAAAAGTGAGAAGCCCATGTTATTTCCCATAAAATTAATCATGGATGGACCTTGTGTAAAAAAGCAGCAATAGATCATGTAATATCAAACCCTGAAAATACAACTGAAATGAGACACACACAAGCAACTCAGAGCGGAGCACAACAGGCATATAGTATACCACATATCATGTGATAGAACAGTGGTGGCGAACCTATGGCTCACATGCCAAAGGTGATGCTCGGAGCCCTCTCAGTGGACACCCATGCAGTCACCTCAGCACAGAGTTAGCCCTGCCCCTCTGCCCAGCAGCCCAATGCCAGCGCTTCCTCCTTCCTCTCAGCATAGAGTTCACCCCACCCGTCTGCCCAGCAGCCCAATGGGAATGCTTCCTCCCTACCCCTAGCACAGAGTTCACCCCACCCCTCTGCCCCAGTAGCCCAATGGGAGCGTTTCCATCCTCCCCTGTTGCTATGTTAGCACTTTTCAATAAGTAAGTGGGTTTTGGGGTAGCGCAGTTTGACCACTCGGTCTTTAAAAGGTTTGCCATCACTGAGATATAACCTTGAAATGTCAATTTTTAAAAAAATGTCTGAAGGTAGACGTCCTTTAGTGCAACATATTATGTCAAGCCAGAGGATTCCAGCCAATCTGTGCTTGGTGTGCTTTATAATTATTTCTCTCCTTCTGCTTTCTTGTGTTTGTTTACCATTTGTTGTTCAAGTTGTTCTTGTCACGTTGGAAGGATGGACGGACAGACAGAAAGCTTTTGTGAAAAGTTTTACAATGGATTATCAATAAGTCAACATTACCTTGTCATAGAAGGTATGTTTGTCTGGTAGGCAACCAGGCCAACTAGCAGAGACAGCCCAAGCATACACCCAACAATAATCACTAGTCTAAACACATCCGTTTTTTCAGTGCTCCTCACAGTTACCGGTCTCTCTTTTTTCGTTTCTAAAGGCACAAGGGGGGAAATCATATAATTACCATAAATCATAACCGTTTGCTTTAATATACAGTCTCTGCAATTAACCAAGGATCTCTTTCCTTTCATCAGTTCAGGAAAGTGTTTTTTTTTTTTCCAAAAAAAGTAATTTTTCATGCTAGCTGTTACAGTCTTTGTTACAACACTGTTACAACACAGAAAAAGGAACTGCAGTAGCTAATATTGCTGGCCGTACTGCTGTTTTTCTATTGTTTCACTATCCTTTTAAAAAAACAAATGCTTACCTTTCATTAGAAAGTCCCATAAAACCTGAAAAATGCCCTGTCAAAATTACTCCAAAAGGTCTTGACATGCCTTTTAAAAATAACTTTGGAAGATGAAGAATAACTAAAAGTTAACTAGGAAATATGCCTATGAAGAAACCACATTCATATTCACTGAGTCAATTTTGAAACAGAGCATCAGTACAGCCTAATATTTTCTAAAGTAACTAGTTACAGATAACTACAGTAATTGCCACTTCTCAGTTCTGGCCCTGGACAGTCAGTTTATCTTTTCATTCAACTGATACAGCTTGGTTTTTAGAAACATAAAGATAATCTTTCCTAAAATTGCTACTGTAGTTTTTATGGTTGTAAATTGGTTGGTTTTTATGATGTTGTAAACTGCCCTAAGTCGCCCCAGTGAGGAGGGTGGTATATAAATTCAAATAAATAAATAAATAATAGTCTCCACTCACTGCAAAAGAGAGAAATATTTCTAAACTCTACTCCAGGAGTTCTCAACCTTTTTTAGCTGGGGGCCATTGGGTCACGCTCCCCCAGACAGCTTCGGGGGTCAGACGCCCATTTTGCCCTTCGTCCACCACATGGCACTTCTGGTTGTGGTGGAGGTGGGGGGGGGGGCACATGAAATGTTGTTGGGGCTGTATCCAGCCTGTGAGCTGCAGGTTGAGAATCTGCTCTCATCTAAGGAGAGAACCACAGTTCTGTCTCAGATTTTGCCTGTACAGTCAAACCTCGCATAACGAGCGTTTCGCTTAGCGAAAAACTCGCATAATGAGCAAGTTTTTTGCTAAGCGGTCTGACTCGCATAACAAATTTTTTGCTATGCGAGTCGGACTTTTCCCTATGGAAAAACTCACATAATGAGCGTTTCTATGGGGAAAACTCACATAGCAAAAATTTTTCACTATGCAAGTTTCCCCCCTTGAAATGCTCGTTATGTGAGTTTTTCCATAGGGAAAATTCTGACTCACATAGCGAAAAACTCGCATAGCAAGCAGCCTCGCAGAATGAATTAAATTCGTCATGCGAGGTATGACTGTATTTTCAGTAATGCTAGCTTACCTTTTTTAAAAAATGTGTGATTTATTGTGTTTAATTTGATATATTTTTTTAAACCTTGTGAACCACCTTGACACTTTTATTGGGGGGAAAGTGGCCTCTCAATACAAATAAATAAATAAATAAATAAATAAATAAATAAATAAATACCTTATAGTGACATTGCAAGAGTGACAAAAATATTGATGGGATTTGCACATACTGAAAGGAAACTGGGCAAAATGACCATCTGGCTCTCAAAGCTGACTGAGAGAGCGTGACCTGGTCCCTGGCTGGAAAAGGTTGGGAATCCCCAATGTAAAAGATATGTGAAAGGGACATGGAACCTGACTGGACCAGTCCTGCCTCTTCGCTACCTATGCCCTGGTGTTTTTACCATTCTTAACATGCATCTCAGTTTCACAAAGCAAGACAGCACACAACATTTTGATAGTGAAGATTCTAGGAAGTGAGCTTAAACAGGAAATGTACACAGAACCTTTATGCCTGATCATTAGGAATACATCCCCATAATCAGATGGAAACTCTTCATATCTTTGCTTATAGACTATGTAGAAGTTCTCATCCTGCATTGTTAGATTGTTGATGTGAAGTGCACACTGCGATCCTATAGACTCCCGCTTAGTGTAGGCTTTTCCGTAATAGTATCTGGGCAACGGTAGTAGTTCATAGATGAAAATGAGACTGTCATTAGACATATTTCCCCGGAACCAGCAGCAGGCGAAAACATTTTCCATGTCTCCATCTGGAATGATGTTGACAGACGTTCCTTCCAAAGGTAGCCACCGATCTGGCATGACAGAAATGTTAACATTGGCTTCAGTCAACCACAAACAAGAAGAGGAAAAGATGTGTCCTGGAGCAAAGATAGATGTAGAAAGAAGCTACTTAAAACCTCAGCAAACTGGAGAATGAGGGAGGCAGCACATGTGCTAGTTTATGTGTACAGGGGCAAAGCTAGAAATGACATTCATAATTTAAGAAGAATTGACTATGAACTTTAGGATTCCTGCTTTAGGGTTCTCAATCTTAAAACAAGACCTGCAGTGAGATCCAGAGGACTGCGGTGGCTGAGTGGTTAAGACACTGAATTTGACAACTAGAGGGTCAGCAGATCAACAGTTTGAGACCTGAGTGCTGCATGACAGAGTGAGCTCCCATTGTCTGTCTTAGCTCCTGCCAACCTAGCAGTTTGAAAGCAAGAAACTGCAAACAGATAAATAGGTTTGGGAAGGTAACAGCATTCTGTTCACTTGTAGGCTTTTAAACTCTAATCGTACCTGCCATCTGTCCATGGAAATGTCTGTAGACACAGACAGTGCTGGCTCATTGGCTATAAATGGAGATGAGCACCAAACCCTAGAGTTGGATATGACTGGCTTTCGAGCAAGGCCAACTGTAACCTTTACCTTTACAGTGAGATCCCAACCAGAAGATAGACTAGCTAGAGTGGATTTCATTTGTGCGTCCACAGTTGCTCATGAGTTGGCACAACCCACTTATGCTGCCTGATCTCCAACCTCTGGGATTTGTTATTTCATTTAAACACTCTCAATTTGATGGCCATTTCCCCTGTGATTTGATTAAATTTTCAAAGACAATTAGGGGTCTTACAACTCCCTCCATCCAGAGGGTCTGGGAAACGGGGAGAGGACACGGGATCACAAACTCTCCACAATTTTTTCTCCCTCAGACTTCTGGGCAACGGTTGACTCCCACGACTCCTTACAATCCAGCCCTGGAACATTGTACATTCTGCCTGAGATGCTTCCCCTTTTATCTCCCCTCTGGTGTGTGTGTTTCAAGGACACGTCCTGGGAGATTTCATTGGAGCGGGGGAAAATCTGACCTGCAATTTTGTAAGCAGGTGCATGTGGTGCTAAAACTGCTTATTCCAAGACCACATCAATTTTGGACACAACACTTCCAATTTTTTTTAAGAGACCTTGTGCAGCCTCCCCCATTTATTGGGACAAAGAATAAAATAAAGTCCATAAAGCAATGCATTGTTTCATCAAGCAAAACATAGCAAAACTTAAAAGAAAAACTTGGCAAAACAACCAAAATAAAACTTCCCATTCCTGGGTAAAATCTAATCTAAAAGCATCCTAGTTTCTAGCAAACTGATTTCCTAGACGCAAAGCCCACTCTCTTTGTCTAGTAAAATAACAAAACACAGTTTGTTCTAAGTTCATCTCCTCCTAACTCAGTATCCTCAAAGTCCAACGGGGTTACAAATTTTTATTTCTAAGTACCTGTACTGTATTCAGCTTCCCTTCTCTCTGATAAAATTCAAAAAGTCTTGGCCTCATCTGTTTCAGATATCCATTGTTCCCCCTTCCTTCCTGGGCCAGAACTCCTCTTTTTATTCTCAAAAGGTGATTCACTCCCACCTAAGGAATGTCAAGTGACCTTGAAGCTATGGTAGATCTTGAGATAAGAGTTCTGTTATCTCTGTAAGATCTCCCAAGGTCGAGTTACCAGGATCCAACCTTAGTCCTGGCAAGGTGCCAAAGCTTTTGCCCACCCCCTTCTCTCTGGGTGAATGACCTCTCAGGTTGAAAGTGTGTGAACTTGCCCTGAGGCATCTTATGGGTAAGCCTTCCCTTGATGATTAAAGGAGCATCTAGGGTTTCTCATCCTGGTGATGTAATGTTTCACTGGGAAATCTCAATGGAAAGCTGGATGGAAAAATTTCATTTCTCCGAACAACAAGCTGCTGTTATTAACAGAATCACGGTGACACATTCAGGTGAGCTTATTTTCATAATTAAAGCTTCCAAATTCATTATAAGGGGAAATGAACTGAAACAGATTCCTTCTCCAGCTCTAAATGATAGGTTTTAAAACTCAGGTCTAAGAAATGAGCATGAAGAAGATGTTTCCAGAGATGGGCAAAGATATTTGGGGGGTAGACTATAGCTCCCAAAACCATACTACCTATGAGATTTTCTCATCTAATAAAATCACCTTTTGTGATCAGTGGTTGCTATATATCATGCTAAGAGTTTATAAAATTAAACAAAGTTTGGGAGGGATGGGATTTACTGACGTTGCCTTCATGCCAGCTCTCAATGGAGAGATTATGTTTCGGGAGTCCCTCACTGCAACCCTTAGGTAAAAGTAAAGATGACCTTGCTTGAAAGCCAATCTTGTCCAACTATAGGGTCTGGTGCTCATCTCTGTTTATAGCAGTGGTTCCCAAAGTGGGGCCCATGCCCCACAGGAGGAATTCAATTCCCAGAAGCCTAAATCAGTACATTGGCTGATCAGTGCTTTGGGGAATTGGCTTAGGCTTCTGAGAATTGAAGTCCAGAAACCAAATGTTGGGAAACACTGGTTTATAGCCAAAGCTGTCTGCAGATGGTCTTGTGGTCATGTGGAAGGCATGACTAGACACCAGAGTGCACAGATTGATTTTTACCTTCAAAGTGGTCCCTATTTATCTACTTGCAATTCCTTGCTTTTGAACTGCTAGGTTGTCAGGAGCTTGGACAGAGATGGAAGCTCATTCCATCCATGCAGCACTCTAGTCTCGAACAACTGGGCTGATGAACTTTCAGTCATAAAGTTCAGTATCTTAGCCACTAAGCCACCTCATTCCTGTGCAACCGTTAGGCCCCTGCTTTCCTTGAACCATAATATTACCCTAAACACGTAGTCTTCTCTGGTTTCAGAAGTTAAGCTGGGTCAGACCATTCCTAGCTTCCTAGGGGGCTTGTGAAGAATCTTGCCTGAAACTCAGAAACAACCATGGCTACCTATCAGAGTCAACATTATTGTGGAAGATGGAGTAATGTTCTTGCTTCTGGTGATTTGGTGTTCCAATCTCTCACCTGCCAGAAGCAACACTAGCCAAGACTTCCCGTACCCCAAAGAGCTTCCAGGTGGCATGATGTTTTTGCT
Source organism: Furcifer pardalis (assembly GCA_030440675.1). Taxonomy (NCBI): domain Eukaryota; kingdom Metazoa; phylum Chordata; class Lepidosauria; order Squamata; family Chamaeleonidae; genus Furcifer; species Furcifer pardalis. Next base: position 310,782,443 of record CP126890.1, read on the forward strand.
TCTCTTCTAAGTTGTAGAGTTGTGGACATCCTGGGAGATGATCTTTCAAGCCAGAACCCTTGGTTTTCTAAGCATCCAGTGCTCAGGGAGCTCTAACTGAGCCCACCATCCTGCCTTCTCCTCCACTGAGGCCCAGAATGGTTTCCTGTCACTAGCAGGTCCTTCCCCTTGTGGAATGCCTAGGTAACCATGGGTGGTCATAAAGCAGAGCCACAAGCTATGGTGATCTGGGTGGCCTTCAGGGTGACTAGCAGTGCCGCTCAAAATGATGGTGCTATAGAGATTCAGCCTGTTAGTTTGTGGTGGCTTCGTGGTTAAGACACTGAACTTGGAAGATTCCAACACCAAATATATATATCTTCGTTTTTTATCTGTCTACTATTAAAGGTAAAGATCAGCTTTGCTCTAAAGCCAGTTGTATCAGATTCTAGGATTTAGTGCTCATCTTTGTTTATAGTCGAAGAGCCAGTGCTGTCTGCATTTGGAGATGTTACCATGGACATGTGGCAGGCATGCCTAGATACCGGAGTGCATGCAACACTGTTTATCTTCCCACAGAAGAGGTACCTATTTATCTACTTGCAATTTCTTGCTTTTGAACTGCTAGGTTGGCAGGAGCTGGGACAGAGACAGGCACTCATTCCATTATGCTGTACTTGGATTTTGAACTGCTGACCTTCTGCCTCCCAGTCAGCATCTTAACTACTTGAACCACTGCAGTCCCTCTGTCTACTATTACTATAGATAGAATTAAAACCAATCCATCTTAAAGAGATAACACAATCATAGCTACAAATGAATGCTGGAGGGTTTATTTTTGTCAACAAATAGGATGTTCCTTTTTCTTTCTTTTAGGGTGAGTGTATGTCAGCTAAGCCCTTGATTATCTCATCTTGATTTCTGTTAGATGGTCTGTTCATTTTATCTTGTTCCAGACTTGAATGCTGGGGATTTTCTGGTCTAAGATGGTCATTTTGTGTTTTTCTGGAAGAGAGACAGGTTGAATCACTAAGATGGAAACGAGAATTCGAAGCGTTCACACACTACCATCCTTTTGATGTCTGAAAAGTGGGTTGATAGATAATGCGATGCTAGGGTTTCTTGGTCTACAAATACTAATATCCTCTCTTCTAGGCTTTCAACAAGACAGGTACTCTACATACAATTATAGGTGGCTTGTCTGGGAGAAGGACTTAGCTAGGCATTGCTCTGGCAGCAAGCACCAGGGCAGGAACTGGAAGCTTTTACACCTATTTTATTTATTTATTTATTCAGTCATTATTTTTAAATTAAATTTTTTTATACCACCCATTTGGGAAAATTTCCCATTCTGGGCAGTGTACAGCATATACCAACAATAATGGTTGATGGTATTCAATGGTGGGATTGTCCAAACATACCCTTACTGGCCATTGGAGGTATAATCATAATTTTGTGTCCGAAATTTATTTTATTTTATTTATTTATTTATTTTAATCACATTTCTACCCTTGCCGAGGCGACTCCGGATGGCTTACACATGTAAATATAGCAGATAAAACTCTACAAAAACATTAAGCTAAAAAAAAAAGTTAAAATATTAAATTATTGAAGTTTAAAAATTTAAAAAAATTAAAAAGCCCTCCTCACATCATCAGATTTTTAAAACCAACAGTAAAACAACACTAAACATTAAAAGTTAAAAGATGGAAGCTCAGGCGACATTTATAAGAGCCAGTCCAAAGTGGCTGTCTCCCCAGCCGCCCCCCACCCACCCGTTGTGCCAGCCAGGTTTTGAGGTTTTTACGAAAGGATAAAACCTCTAGCTGGAGACGAAGCTCAGTTGTCAGGAGGTTCCTCAGGGCCGGAGAAGACACAGAGAAGGCTCTCCTAGCATCGATGAGGCATGGACATAATGCCCACACAACATCACTACATAGGCAGCCACATTTTGAACCAGTTGAAGCCTCTGATACAATAATCCAGTCTGGAGGTGACCAGTGCATGAGTGACCATCAGTAAGGAGTCCCGGTCCAGGAACAGGTGTAACTGGCGAAATACACGAAGGTGTGTGAAAGCCCTCCAGGCCACCTCCTTGCTGAAAGCAGGACTCCGAATCAAAGCAGATCTGGCAGCTGGAAATGCAATTCTCTTTTGAATGCTTCCAGTGTTGAATGGTGTTGGGTTGGATGGTGCCTAATGAGGCTTCACTCACAAGTGAGGTTTTTTAAATACAAGCAACATCAACAAAGGGTGGCTTAGGGGCTAAGAAGCTGAGCTCAATGACAACAAATCAGCAGTTCAAGACCCAAGTGCTGTGAATGGAATGAGTTCCTGTCATCTATCCCAGCTCCTGCCAACCTAACAATCTGACAGCAAGCAATTGGAAAGCAATTAGTTAAATGAATGAGAGTAGTTTTCTGAGAAGCATTAAAATGAACTGGAGATAAATATTACCTTTCTTTGACTTGGTAAACAACCATCGCAGACATGATAACAAACCCGAAAATGCTGCCAAAACAATTAATACACCAAGACCTATGGGTTGTAAGCCTTTCCTTCGCTCTGACGCGTCTTCTTGGTCTGAAAGTACAAGGAAAAGCTGAGAATGAATGAAGAAAGAAACATTTTGCCATGCTTTAACTTCTCTCAGGTGCCTTCTCCTATCCTTCTGTCCTGGACAGAATTTGGACAATTACTTTTAAAAAACAATTTATTTTTCGTTGCTTATTGTAACTCACTGACATTGCTTCTTCCAATTTTCAAAAAGTAACCCTTTGCAATACATGTTGCTGTGCCTGTTACTTTTATTTTTAAATTCCTTTACTTTCTTCGCTGACAGTTAATTTTCAAAAACAAAACGTAAATGTGATCTATCAAAAATTTTATAAAAGAGAGCTCCAAGAGTCCCTTTTTAAAATGATTTTTGAAAATAACTACAAAAAAATTAATCATTGCAACATGAAGTAACTTTCCCCCTACTCCTTAGATCAGGGATTCTCAACCTGTGGCCTGTGGGCGGAATGCAACCCACAATGCCATTTCTTGAGAGCCCCCACCACCTCCACCACACCAGCAAGTGCCATGTGGTAGAGGAAGGGCAAAATAGCCGTCCAGTCCCCGAAGCTGTCTGAGGGAGTGTGACCCGGTGCCTGGCTTATAAATGTTGAGAACTCCTGTTTTAGATTTCTTTTTATAAAAAAAATAATTATACTGTCCACAATATTCCCGGAAAGTAAACTAATTAGTAGTAAAGGTAAAGCTCTCCCTTGCTCAAAAGCCAGTAATATCTGACTCTAGGAGTCAGTGCTCATCTCCATTTACAGCCAAAGAGCCAACGTTGTTTTGGAAGTCGTAGTTCCTCCAGTACATGTACAAAAGTGCATAGAGTTATTCTTCACACCCAGAACACCTGAAGACAGTTTAGGACTGACCACAAGCCACATCGTCTGAGGGAAATGGCCAGGGATGCAGGATGCAGCTGCCCCACCCAAGAGGCTTTTGCAGCAGGGTGAGGGGCTGCCTCTGCATTTGGTCCCAGGACACTTTCCACCTGCTCCTGGGACCCACCCTGGCTGGGGCTTTAAGAACTGCTGAGGCACAGGATTTCCTTGCTGCCCCACCCAAGAGGCTTTTGCAGCAGGGTGAGCGGCTGCCTCTGCATTTGGTCCCAGGACACTTTCCACCTGCTCCTGGGACCCACCCTGGCTGGGGCTTTAAGAATTGCTGAGGCACAGGATTTCCTTGCTGCCCCACCCAAGAGGCTTTTGCAGCAGGGTGAGCGGCTGCCTCTGCATTTGGTCCCAGGACACTTTCCACCTGCTCTTGGACCCACCCTGGCTGGGGCTTTAAGAACTGCTGAGGCACAGGATTTCCTTGCTGCCCCACCCAAGAGGCTTTTGCAGCAGGGTGAGGGGCTGCTTCTGCATTTGGTCCCAGGACACTTTCCACCTGCTCTTGGACCCACCCTGGCTGGGGCTTTAAGAACTGCTGAGGCACAGGATTTCCTTGCTGCCCCACCCAAGAGGCTTTTGCAGCAGGGTGAGGGGCTGCTTCTGCATTTGGTCCCAGGACACTTTCCACCTGCTCTTGGACCCACCCTGGCTGGGGCTTTAAGAACTGCTGAGGCACAGGATTTCCTTGCTGCCCCACCCAAGAGGCTTTTGCAGCAGGGTGAGGGGCTGCCTCTGCATTTGGTCCCAGGACACTTTCCACCTGCTCTTGGACCCACCCTGGCTGGGGCTTTAAGAACTGCTGAGGCACAGGATTTCCTTGCTGCCCCACCCAAGAGGCTTTTGCAGCAGGGTGAGGGGCTGCTTCTGCATTTGGTCCCAGGACACTTTCCACCTGCTCTTGGACCCACCCTGGCTGGGGCTTTAAGAACTGCTGAGGCACAGGATTTCCTTGCTGCCCCACCCAAGAGGCTTTTGCAGCAGGGTGAGGGGCTGCCTCTGCATTTGGTCCCAGGACACTTTCCACCTGCTCTTGGACCCACCCTGGCTGGGGCTTTAAGAACTGCTGAGGCACAGGATTTCCTTGCTGCCCCACCCAAGAGGCTTTTGCAGCAGGGTGAGGGGCTGCTTCTGCATTTGGTCCCAGGACACTTTCCACCTGCTCTTGGACCCACCCTGGCTGGGGCTTTAAGAACTGCTGAGGCACAGGATTTCCTTGCTGCCCCACCCAAGAGGCTTTTGCAGCAGGGTGAGGGGCTGCCTCTGCATTTGGTCCCAGAGTTCGAGATTTTTGTGGACTGTTTAAAGTGTTTTTGACGTGTTTTTGAAATGAAATGAAATGTTTATGAATTTTTAATTTTGTAATAGGGACGGGGGATTTCTTGTAATGTTTTTGATGTATTTTTCATATGTGATTTTTGTGATGTAATACTTGCAGTTATGAAACATTGTTTTGCTGTGAGCCGCCCAGAGTCGCTATAGGCGAGTGGGGCGGCAAAAAGTCGAACAATACAATACAATATGAATGGTATGAAAGGGAAACTACTGTTCCAGTCCCACTTCCACAACCACCTGAGATGGTTGCTTCAAACTTCATATTAACTCTTATAGCCTCTCCTGTTTGTTATTTAGATCAGGGGTTCCCAACGTTTTTGAGCCAGGGGCCAGGTCATGCTCTCTCAGTCAGATTTGAGGGCCACATGGTCATTTTGCCCTGCCTGCGTGATGGTGGTGGTCATTTCATCCCAACAGCTTCAAAGGGCTGGCCATTTTGTTTCTTGAATGCCCTTGGAGGGGTGGGTGTGGGGTCACATTAAATGGCATCACAGGCTGGATTCGGGCCACTTGCCGTAGGTTGGGAACCCATGATCTAGATACTGGAACTAATCCTGAACCTGGTGCTTGGGGTCGATAGATGTTGGAGAGAAAGGGTAACATGTGGTTTTACTGGAGAGAGAGAGAGGTAGGCACTTTGGGGCTTTTTGATTTCATTTGCAACCCAGTGGCCAAATGGGAGGCATGTTGCTCAGGTGGCCATATTAGCTCTTAAATCCAGTCACTAGTCTAGTTGCCAAATGCCAGGACTGAAAATCCAATTCCTTTCCCCAATCCAAATGTCCCTTGTAAGCTTTGCCCATCATCAGCATGTTCCCCAGAAAACACTGACCTAGGACCTCTAACGGTATGGCTCCAATTTCCATCGCAAAGTTTTCAAACACCTTTTGGACTTTATAAATGGCATTATCGCTCTTTGTCAAATTTGGGATGATAAGCAAGCAATCATTTTCTATCGACTCTTGGCCAGTGTAGGATAATCCATGGAATGGCAATTGACTGGTTGACCAACGTATCATGATGGTTGAATAATTACCAGGACCCCCTCGGAACCAGGTACACTCTGCTATTTTGTTTATCTTTCCTTTTGGAATCAGGTGACAGTCAACCCAACTAGAGGCTGGGGGGGGGGTGCGGTGACCTCAATGCTGTACTTCACGGCGTTGCTCTGGGTGATACATGTTAAGCTCAAGATGTGGGTTAAAAGAATGGGGATAAATGGGAAGAGAAAAAACAGGCATTTCATTCAAATAGGAATTAAATTTCACTACACAACAATGATTTTGCTCCTGGGAATAACACGTGTGACTTACATGATATTGAGTGTGCTGATTCCAAATCTGAACTCAGAATTTGCTTATCACATACAGATTTTAGGTAATAGGCATACTATTGCTGTTCAAATGGTATTGGGTAATATATTTTTATATGGGAACATTCTAACAGTTGTAGCTACCACTGGGCCTCCTGCTGCCTCTGTTGAATCATGTCCCCTGGTGGCATGCATGTTCCAACAGCAGCTGGGCAGGTCTGGGCAAGTCTGTGAACTGACACCAAAAATAGTTATATAAGGCGAGATGGACCAAGGACTTGTCTCTACTGCAACACCATATAATTAGATAGTACAGGTAGGCCACAGTGAGACTGTTTTGAGCTAAAAATGAACAGACATATCTACATTTGTGGCAAATATACCCTGTGTGATCAATGCAAGAATGTAATCGAGAGGGTGAGATTTGGTAACCTAAGATCCTAATGTCCTAGGCAAAATCGGACTTCAGATTTGGATTCAGCACACTTGATTTAGTATAAGGCACATGGATTAGACCATGTAGCAAACAATCATGTCCCCTGGTGGCATGCATGTTCCAGCAGAGTGTGTGTGTGTGTGTGTGTGTGTGTATGTGTGTGTGTGTGTGTGTGTGTGTGTGTGAGAGAGAGAGAGAGAGAGAGAGAGAGAGAGAGAGATATGCAGTGTTTTCAGAATGAATGACTTGTGGCTCAAACTCAATGTTAAGAAAAATGCACATCTCTTCAGATTAAAACCCATTTTTCTCATACTACATCACCTCAGTGATCAGGCATACAAAGTTAGCCACAGTTACCATCTGGTGCCCAAAACACAGCATGATATATTTCACCCCTTGAAGGTGCATGTTTGGTGATGAAATGTTAATTACCAACATGCAACCAGCCATCCAACCAGTTTGCTCAGAGACTTAGAATAATCACCTTAGAACCTGGAGCTACATGTTGTTTGAGGTGGCTTGGAATTAAAGTCAGCTCTAGACTAAATCCTAGTTCCATGGAATCTTTCCTTCCAGCCCCGATTTACCTCCTCGCCCTCTTTCCTTCCCCAGAAGGTCCCATCCTCTCACCTGCTAGAACCACTGTTGTCCACCAGGTTGGCCTGTGTCCCCATGAATGTTTTGCTGCTCTTCGAGGTGGGAGGGTTCTGGGCATCACAGATGATTGCCAGGAACAGCCAGATGTTGGGGCTCTTTCTACATTCTTGGCTCCCATTGCATGAACCTTTCCCACCCCTCAGCTGGACCCCCCCTCCCCAGTCCTTATCCACCCTAAGACCTAGGTTATCCAACTGCCGCTGCTAGCCTGTTTTGAACTTCACAATGACAGGAAGAGGTCATAAAGCAGAGGGACTATGGTAATCCCAGGGAGAGATTTCATGTGAAATTTCCCTTTAACATGGATAGGTTGAATATGAGTCCATTGGCATAGGGGAAGAATGCCCAAACTATGGTCTGTGGGCCAGATCTGGCCCATGGCACCAAATAATCCTGCCCGCACTGCCCTCGCTGCTCCCGGTTGTAAATGTGCAAAACTCTGCCATAAATGACGCTCAGTTGTAAATGTGTTTATGACAGCCACCAGTGATTTACAGCAGTTTTATGCAATGGTGCATGTGTGGTATGTGCATGCACATTTTACTTCCACTTCCAGAGGGAGGAATCACATGACTGGCCCACAGCACAAAATGTTTGGACACCTCTGGCCTAGGACTGTGTCTCAGAGGAACAGTGGAGTGAGCATTTACATTTGGATTGTTTTAAAAATATTTTTACTCTATTTCTGTTCTGCTGTTCTTCAGTGAGGTGTGAACAGGTTCTCACCAGTTTGCCAGAACCGGTACTAACTTTTCTCAGTGTCCCGGAGAAACGGTAGCAGCTTTTGTGGGGAATCACCTTTGGGGCTTACCTTTTCATTGGTTCCCCCACTGCGCATGCGCGCCTACAGTGCTTGCCCTCCTTGCTGTCCTCCCAAGCAGGGAGGAGGAAGAGAAGCTGCTAGCCTGAAGCTCCCTATAGCCTGCTCCCCAGGGTAAGTGACTCACCTTTGGAGATGTGTGTGTGTGTGTGTGTGCGCGCGCGTGTGTGCTTATTTTTTATTTATTTATTTATTTATTTTCTTTGGCCCAACCCACATCATGGCATCATGATGTTAGCTCTGCCCACACTGTGATGACATCACGGTGGGGTAGTAAAATTTTTGACATCCCACCACTGGGTGTGAATGGTGTAGAATGAAGAGGCTACATTTACAAGGACAATTAACCTTGCTCCAGTTATTAATTGCAACTATGAGGTTGTATATAAGTTGAATGAATATCTAAATACATTTTTTAAATGTGCATTGTGCTTAAGAAAATGAAGTTTGAATAGCAGCGTTATAAAGGATCTCTTTCTTAGCAAGCTAATACTTGAGCATGGCCTTGAAAACAGAAGAAAAGTCAAAATATTGAAAAAAATATTCTAGAATCTAGATTTGGGATTCCCAACCTTTTTAAGCCATGGGCTCGGTCAAGCTCTCTCACTCAGCTTCGAGGGCAGGATGGCCATTTTGTCCTGCCTGCATGATGGGTTCGGCCATTTTGTCCAAACAGCTTTTAAGGGGTGGCCTTTTGTTTCTGAAATCCCCTTCGAGAGGTGGTGGGCCACATGAGCCGGATCCAGCCTGCGGTCCTTAGTTTGGGAACCCCTGATCTAGACAATGAAACTTCTAGTGCCCTTCAGTGTAGTTATAGTAAAGTGGTTTTCTCAGATTCATTCATAAGCACTTTGGTTATTTACAAAATTTCTTCCTTAGGTGATTGATAGATTAGCAGATGTTGAAGAGAACAAATCAAAATATAAAGAATGATTTGATTCCTTATAAGCTTGGAAGAGTAGCAAAAGCAATAGGAATTTTTATTTATTTATTTATTTATTTACAGTAGATTACTGTCCCGATCAATAGACTCTGGGCGGTATACACAGTCTAGCAAACACCTCACTGCCCACTCAAGAACAATTAAAAAACAATATTAAAAAACTGTGAAAAGCACTTCCAACATAATAATACTGCCCCTTGCTGTGCCTTATTGTTCTATTAAAACAAGTATAAAAACAGCATGACATTAAAAATGATGTTGTAGTGGTTATATTAGGCCAAAGAATGAAAGGGATCAAATGATAGGTGAAAAAACAGCAAAGATTTTTATTAACTGCTTGCATGCATGGCCAGCAGGACTCAGTCTAGAAATGGTTTCCAAAAAGAACATGAGTAAAGACCACATTCTACTTTGGCTTTTTATATCCTCTTTCCAGGAACACAGCTGGGTGCCTTAGCCATCAAGCAAGCCTATTGGATAGCAGTGACATCAAGCAAAACCCATTGGATAGCAATGATATCAAGCAAAACCCGTTGGATAATAATGACATCAAACTAACTCATTTAGATAGTAAGCATAATTACAGAAGCCAGACATAGCATTATTCTATAACTATAACTCCTAAAGCACAAGTGATTCAATAAAATGCTTTCATGGCATAAGCACTTCCACAATTATCAAAACTTAACTTTTCCCCAAGTTCATGACCAAGTTCATAACCTAATTAACTTGCTTATGACCCATGACACACAGTGGAACCTCATACAACAATCGCCCCATAAAACAACGAAATCGCATAACAATTAGGTTTTTGGTGGAAATGGCATCCCACATAACAATTTTCCCTATGGAAAAAATCCGCACAACAATTTTTCAATGGGAAAACCACTTAGCGAAAAAAAATGGTATACAATGCATGCATTGTATAACAATTGTTTCATACAACAATGAGCACTGTGGAATGGATTGAAATAGTTGTATGAGGTACCACTGTAATTAACTTATAACTGTTCCAGATGCTTTACTAAGATGTAGCTTAATGTACAATATCTAATGATGAGACTGGCTATTGATGAATTAATACAAAGAACTAGTTAGAATATACAGTATTCTGGTTCCATCCACCTATACTTTGGAATTAATAATAAATATAATGTAGAGTAGCAACAGCAGAAAGTAAATATCAAAGTTCTTTCTAACTGTTGTGTGTATTTGGTTCTCAACTGCTAAAGATTATATTTTTATACTGAAGGTCTTCACTTTAGCTCCCATATAGTATAAATGATTACTCATAAAATATAGACACTGGCCACTCTTAAAAACAGACATGTCCACTAGATTTAACAATTACTGAGCACTTAGTATTAGATAGCAATTTTCCTGCTAGAGGCAACATAAGAACTTAACTGTATGATCTTCTTGCCAGATGAATATGACATCATCTAAACATTTTATGACTTTTAAATCTTTATGAACTTTTGCCCTCCTCAATATAGTCATTAAATCATTAAAAACCAATTACAAGAGGAGGGAACCTCAGATTAGCAAAAAGGGGGAGCTTGTTGACAATCCCAGCCCCCAGCCCCGCTTCGCTAACCATGTTTTCAGTTCTTTCCTAAATGGTAGCAACTGGGCCTGAGGGTGTAATTCTACTGGGAGGAGGTTCAATAGTGTGGGGGCTATGACCAGGAAGGCCCCTTTCCTCGTTCTGGAGAGGCGCACCTCCCTAATGGATGGTATATGGAGGTTTGCTCTCATGGGACAGGTCAATATCCTAGAGACAATGCGGTCCCAGTGGTATCCTGGTCCACTACCATGAAGAGCTTTAAAGGTGATAACCAGCACCTTGAATTTCACCCATAGATGAAAAGGCAGCCAGTGCAGCTCCCACAGCAGTGGCAAAGTACGGGCAAAATGACCCCACCCCACCACTGCATGGGCCGCTACATTTTGGACCAACTACAGTCTCTGGATGATCATCAAGGGCAACCGCATGTAGAGTGCATTACAACTGTCCAAATGGGAGGTGACCAGCGCATGGGTGACTGTGAGCAGTGCCTCCCAGCCCAGAAATGGGAGCAATTGATTCATAACAAGCACTTGCCTGAAGGTCCTCCTGGCCACGGCCGTAATCTGCTCCTGGAGCAGAAGCCGTGAGTCCAGGAGTACCCCCAGGTTGTGCACCAGGTCAGATTGGGGCAACAATGCCCCATCCCAAACCGGCAGTTGATATAGGCAACATATTTTGTAGTGAAGGAAACGGTTTTGGTAGTAAATTACTCGTATACAGGAAGAATGCTATTTGAGAGTAGAAAAATAAACAAGTGAGAAAAATATAAACATAGGGAAACCAGACTATTTATTTATGTGTTTTAGAGAGGTACCATACTCTTATTTTTGAATGTGACTTTCAATCTTATTTGCTCTTGCATTTCCGAATGCTCCTGCAATTTGAAACCTGATTACAACATAATTTAAGCATTGCCAAAAACCGTAAGGTTTGCTTAATGTATTTTGAATAGACTTCAGTTTTCTTCTCTTCATAGTTGTAAGACTTATTGATAGCAGTCATATCTTCATAGGTTGTAATAATGGAATTCTGTTCAAGTGTGTGTACCTACATCTTTGATCCTAGCCGTCAGCAACCCTCACTCGAGCATGTTGGTCTTACATTAGGAGTCAGCACTGTCTGAGACTGCAGACGTTTCTGTGGTCATGCGACAGGCATGACTAGACACCAAAGCACACAGAATGCTGTTACCTTCCCCGCCAAAGTGGTACCTATTTCTCTACTTGCAATTTCTTCCTTTAAACTCCTAGGTTGGCAGGAGCTGGGACACAGATGGGAGCTCACTCTGTCATGCAGCACTAGGGTCTCAAACTGCTGACCTGCAGACCTTCTAGTCGTCAAGTTCAGTGACTTAACCACTAAGCCACTGCAGTCCCTAGTCATTGCTTACCATACCTATTATTTCAGTCTCGGTGTTGAATCCTGCATGTCTCATTTCATGTGTGCCACAGGAAATGGCTCCAAGATCATAGTTTGTAGGTCACTTCTTGGCAAGTGGGATCCACCTTACATAAATCCACCTTAAATAAATTCACACCAGAAACAATTTTCCTGCTTCAGTGAAAAAATGCATTCTCAGAGTTATTCTAATAAACTTTCTTCCCCTGTTACATTTAAGTTTGCAGCAATGGTTTGTGTGCATGCGTGTGTGCGTGTGTGCCTACCTGTGTGCATATGTGTGTTGGAGGAAGATGGCGGTGAACAAAGTGCTGCAGCATCCTGAACGTGAAGATCTTTTAATAATCAGTACTTAAATGGAGGGATCGTCATTTTTAAAAATCTGTCTACTATAGAATTAAATCCAATCAATCCTAAAGAAGGAACATAATCACAGCCACAAATGGATGCTGGAGGGTTTATTTTTGTCAACAGATCGGATGGCTTTTTCCCTTTCTTTTAGCCCTTGAAAATTCAATGTTGATTTCCATTAGATGGTCTGTGAATTCATCTGTTGTTGTTCCAGACTTGAATGCTGGGGGTTTTGTGGCCTACGATGGTCATTTTGTGTTTACCTGGAAGAGAGACAGGCTAGACTCAATAACATAGAAACCAGAATTCAAAGCGTCCACACACCACCAACCTTTTGATGTCTGAAAAGTGGGGAATTGATAATGGGATGTTTGGGTTTCTTGGTCTACAAATACAGTACTAATATCCTCTGCTCCAGGACTTCAACAAGACAGATACTCTACAAACAATTAGAGGGGGCTTGTCTGGGAGAATGGCTTAGCTAGGCATTGCTCTGAGAGCAAGCACCAGGGCAGGAACTGGAAGCTTTTAGACCTACCTACCTACCTATCAAGCTATCCATCTACCTGCATATCCATCCATCCATCCATCCATCCATCCATCCATCCATCCATCCATCCATCCATCCATCCATCCATCCATCCATCCATCCATCTATCTATCTATCTATCTATCTATCTATCTATCTATCTATCTATCTATCTATCTATCTATCTATCTATCTATCTATCTATCTATCTATCTATCTATCTGTCTGTCTGTCTGTCTGTCTGTCTGTCTGTCTATTTTAAAATTGCATTTTTATACCACCCACCTGGGAAATATTCCCACTCTGGGGAGTGCACAGCATATACAAACAATAATGGCTGATGGTACCCAAGAGTGGCATTCAGTGGTGGGTTGCTCCTGGTTCGGACTGGTTTGGCCAAACCAGTAGCAAAAATCCGGAGGGTATCACGGGGGGGGGGGTAGTAAACCCCCGGGCGACCGATTGGGTCATCCTCCAGCCACCCTCCGGATTGCTGCGTCTGGGGGGTGGCTTCGGGTAGAAGCCGCTTGGCCACGTGGCTTGTCCCCGAAGCCATTCCCCAGCTGCAGCAATGGATCGCTGTGACTAAAGTAGGGGTCGGGGGGAAACCACGCACGGGGGGTGATGGTTTTTAATTTTTTTAAAAAAAAAAATAATTTTTAAATATTTTTTTTACTTTGGCTCCACTGACAACATCATGACATCATGATGTTGGCTCTGCCCATGACGTCAGCTCTGCCCACGGTGTGGTAGTAAATTTTTTGACAAACCACCACAGATGGCACTGTCCAAAGGTACCCTTTTTACCTGGACATTAGGGGTGAATGTTATTAAAAGTCTCTTCAAAGATTACAATTTTCAGATGTTTCTTTAAAATGTCTAACGATGGGGCCTGGCATAACTCCACCAGTAGAGCATTCCAAAGTGTAAGCACTGCCACCAAGAAAGCTCTATTCCAGTACATTTCCCAACCTTTGTTTCTTGGACATTAATTCCCAGAAGCCTAAGTCAATTCCCTAAAGCACTGATCAGCCAATGTACTGACTTAGGCTTCTGGAAATTGAAGCCCACAAACCAAAGCTTGTGTGGATTCAGAGAGTCTCTGAATCCACACAAACGGGTTTACTGTGGATACGTGCAGTAAATCCATTCATGTGGATTCACAGAACAGTGTTTCTTAACCTTTGTTTCTTCGACTTCAATTCCCAGAAGCCTAAGTCAATTCCCCAAAGCTCTGATCAACCAATGTACTGACTTAGGCTTCTGGGAACTTAAGTCCCCCTATGGGTCCCAGGGCCCACGTGGGGAAACACTAACTCTATTCCTTGTCCCCATCTTCCTCGGCACCTGCAGCAATGCAGATTGGGAAGAACAGGTGATGATAGTTGATGCTCCAACATTTAGGAAGGACCCAAACCATCAAGGTTAAATGAATGTTGAATGTTAAAGAGAGCATCCTGTGTCTGATACCAAAGGGGACAGGCAACCAGTGCAAGAGTGCAAGGGCTGGAGAAACATGTTCGAATCCTTTGTCTCTGACACCAGCCTGCACTCTGGGGCCTCCTGAATTTTCTGTATCAGGCACAAGAGCAACCCCACATAGAGAGCATTACATTAGTCAATACGTGAGACCACCAATGAATACACCAGGTTTGTAAGGAATGTCTGTTCAAGTAGAGGGGTAACTGTGCCTAGTCTCTAAAAGAGATTCTTTCCTCCAAGCTGAACCCAATACTCACTGTCCCATCTCGGAGGGTTGGTATTTATGCAGTTCTGGCTTCTGGTTTCTCTTCAGACCACATTTTGTTTCCACTCGCTTGGTCTGCGCATGCTTTTCCTTCGCTCGCTTGGTCTGCGCATGCTTTGCCTTCGCTCGCTTGGTCTCCACATGCTTTGCCTTCGCTCACTTGGCCTGCGCTCACTTGGCCTTCGCTCACTGCCCCTCCGTCCCTGATCAGTCTCTGACCTGTGGAAAGAAAAATATCTCAGAGGTTGCAAGTAGAGACAGAGCCACCACACACAAGCTCTGTGTTTCCTTGCCTCTGATTTGCGCTCTGTTCCCCAACACCCCCTCTCATCCTATCACCACTACAGTTTCAGACTGAACTGGGATGGCAAAATGGTGAATGGAGTATATACATGCCCCTTCCCCTGAGTGGTTGGGTAATGCTGGCCAGGTTTGGTGGACTTTAGGTTCTCTTTAGGACAGGGGTGCCCAAACATATTTTTTGTCTCCGAAATCCTAAAAAGAACACACGCACACCCTCAGACTTAGCCATTCCGAGTTGGCAAGACAGCTAACTCTTCCAAATTCTCTCAGCTACTCAATAAAAGTTCTCTTTCGGGGGGGGGGGGGGGAACTAACTCACAAATCATCCAGTTCACAGCCACATGATTCACAGTTTCACTGGGTCTCATCTACACCAGCCAACAAACTTAACGTATTGGCATGCTAAATTTTCTAGACTGGGAGTTGATTTCCAGCCATCTCCAATTTGATATCTTTGCTTATGGTTATGTAGATTATGCTTCTTGGTTTCCATGAAGATTATTTTTAAAAACCGTAAACTGGAAACATGTCCGTTTCTGTATTCTGAGTACTAGGATTTTGGAAACACATTTTTCTATATTCCACAATGTCAGAGCACTTGATTCCAAACATAAGAGGCTCATTCCAAGCGCTCATTTTTTAAACCTCCGTTTTAGATTGGGTACAAAGAGGTCCACCACTTCATTTCAGCAGGGTGTGGAAAATGCATTTTCTAGACCAGGGTTCCTCAAATTTGGTGCTCCAGGTGTTCTTGGACTTCAGTTCCCAGAAGCCCAAGTCAGCACACCTGCTGATCAGGGCTTCTGGGAATTGAAACCCAAGAACATCTAGAGAGCCATGTTTGAGGAACTCTGTTCTAGACTCTTGTTCCCATAATCCCACCGGTTTTGCTGGCTGGAGAATTCTGGGAGTATTAGCATCTCAAAAGGAAAAAATTTGAAGCTCTGCATTTAAACCAAATGTACTTTGCTGCTCCAGAGTCGAGCTTAGTAAAGGCCTAAAATATTCCCATAAAAGTATGCTAAAATTGATTGCAGGTGTCCATTTCCGTGTCCATGGAAATGTCTGGAGGCTCAGACAGTGCTGGCTCCTTGGATATGAACAGAAATGAGCACTGAATCCTAGAGTGGCTTTTGAGCAAGGGCAACCTTTACCTTTACAGTACCTAGGATGCATTTCACCAGAGATACCTTGTCATTCTATGTCTATTTGGTGAACTTCTTTCTATCACCTACCTGCCCTTCCTCCAAACATTTATCCCTATCTCAAGAGCAAAAGCTGCGTTTCTTGGATTAGACATGTTAGAGTCTTCTCTGCATTGTACTTACTCAATTTCAGATGCATCATCCTCATCATCCTCATCATCCTCTTTACTAGAGAAAAAGGTGGAGAAATTGCTTGTTTATTTGTTTCTTTGTTACATTTTCATACCGCCTGTTTGGGAAATTTCCCACCCTGGGCGGTGTACGCACAGTATCTGATAACACTAAGCAAATACTTCCCAAAGTACAATAAAATAACTGGCCTCAGAGGGCACCTGGAATCCACTGTCTAGCTCATTTATAGCCAAGGGAGAATGAAAGTTTGTTTCAAATCTTCTGAACTGCAGCATTCTGAGCATGCTGGCACACAAGCGACAAGGAGAAGTGTTATTTCTATGTGTCATGCAAGTGAATTTTTAAAAAAAAAAAATACAAGCAACATCAACAAGGTGACTGCAGAGGCTTAGTGGCTAAGAAGCTGAGCTTGACAACTGCAAGGTCAACAGATCAGCAGTTCAAGACCAAATGCTGTGAATGGAATAAGTTCCTGTCATTTGTCCCAGCTATTGCCAACCTAGCAATTTGAAAGCAAGAAGACTGTCCTGAGATTATAATGCAGTGGCCTTTTCATCTGCCTTCTTTGGATGCAAAGAGGCCAATCACTTCATTTCAGCAGGGTGTGGAAAATGCACTTTCTAGACCAGGGTTCCTCAAACTTGGTGCTCCAGGTGTTCTTGGACTTCAGTTCCCAGAAGCCCAAGTCAGCACACCTGCTGATCAGGGCTTCTGGGAATTGAAGCCCAAGAACATCTAGAGAGCCACGTTTGAGGAACTCTGTTCTAGACTCTTGTTCCCATAATCCCACTGACTTTGCTGGCTGGAGAATTTTGGGAGTATTAGCCTCTCAAAAGGAAACAATTTGAAGCTCTGCATTTAAACCAAATGTACTTTGCTGCTCCAGAGTCGAGCCTAGTAAAGGCCTAAAATATTCCCATAAAAGTGTGCTAAAATTGATTGCAAGTGTCCATTTCCGTGTCCATGAAAATGTCTGGACAGTGCTGGCTTATATATATATGTCATCTGTCCCAGCTCTTGCCAACCTAGCAATTTGAAAGCAAGAAGTTGCAAGTAGAGAAATAGGTACCGCCTCGGTGGGAAGGTAAACAGCATTCTGTGTACTCCAGCATCTAGACATGCCTGCCACATGTCCATGGAAATGTTTGTAGCTGCAGACAGCTCTTTGGCTAGAAATTGAGCTTTCTAAAATGGAGATTAACTGATCTTGGTCCCCCTGCCCCCTCTGCTGCTATAGAAATGTCTTTCTTTTGCTATCTATTTCTGACTTTTTGCAGTGACCTACTCGTTTACCATACTGCATGTCCTTAAATCTGTTTTTCCAAGTGTTTTTTTTATTTTCCAACTGTTTTGAAGGTTTTTTTTCTGATTAATGTTGTTGTCGCAGGCTGCTGCTCATATCAGAATATACATTTCCCGCCCTGTAAATCATTTTCCCATACCAACATATTGTAGTTGAGTTGCCACGGTGAGTGGACGGCAATATAAATTTGAAATAATAATAATAATAATAATAATAATTATTATTATTATTATTATTATTATTATTATTATTATTATTATTATTATTATTATTATTATTATTATTATTATTATTATTATTATTATTATTAATAATAATAATAATAATAATAATTATCTCATTTCATATGTGCCACAAGAGATGGCTCCGAGATCATAGTGTGTGGGTCACTTCATGGCAAGTTGGGATCCACTGTAAACAAATTCATACCAATGGCACTTTTTGTGGATAATAATAATAATAATAATAATAATAATAATAATAATAATAATAATAATAATAATTATTATTATTATTATTATTATTATTATTATTATTATTATTATTATTATTATTATTATTATTATTATTATTATTATTATTATTATTATCCACAAAAAGTGCCATTGGTATGAATTTGTTTACAGTGGATCCCAACTTGCCATGAAGTGACCCACACACTATGATCTCGGAGCCATCTCTTGTGGCACATATGAAATGAGACATGCAGGAGTTAACACCAGGACTGCAATGGACTACCACAGCCTTGAGGATATTAACAAGGTGCGCCTTCAGAGCCCATCCATCTGACATGGCCTCTTCAGCTTCCATGACCGTTGGGAATCAGAATAGTGAAGTGGTCCTTCCTCCGCTCATTTTGCCATTGGGCCCAATATGATGGTTTCCAGTGGCATTTCCTCCTCTGAGCAGGCCATCACCCCACCCAAAGGGGCTCATCCACCCCACAGCCATTGGCCCCTTTAGTCAGGTTAATTACCGCCACCCAGCACTCTGCGTTGAGCCTCTGCCTGTATGGTCTACTCCATTACCATAGCAGGATGTCCGGACAGACAACAGAATAATGAATGAGAGTAGTTTCCTGAGAAACATTGTAAATGAACTGGAGATGTATACAGTATTACCTTTCTCTGAATTGGTATGCAACCATCGCAGACAAGAGAACGAACCCAACAATGCTGCCAAAAACAATTATGACACTAAGAGCCAGGGGTGTTAAGCGCTTCTTTCGCTCCAAATCTTCTGATGTTTCTGCAAGTATAAGGAAAAGTTGAGAATGAATGAAGAAAGAAAATGTTTCGTCTTGCTTTAACTTTTCTCAGGTGCTTTCTCCTATCCCTCTGTCCTGGACAGAGTTTGGACAACTACTTTTTAAAAAAATTTGTTCTAGTTACTTATTTTAACTAAATGACTTTGCTTGTTCCAATTTACAAAAAGTAACTCTTTGCATTGCATGTTGCTCTGCCTGTTACTTTTATTTTTAAAATCCTTTCTTTGTTATGAAAATTAACTGCTGACAAAACATAAATGTGATCTATCAAAATTTTATTAAAAGAGAGCTCCAAGAGTCCCTTTTAAAAATGATTTTTGAAAATAACTAGGAAAAAAATTAACTCTTGCAACAGTGAAGTAACTTTCCTCTCTAGATTTTTTAAACAAAAATATTACTTATAATGCCCACGGTTCCCCCAGAAATTAAACTCATTAGGTAGTAAAGGTAAAGGTAAAGGTCTCCCTTGATCAAAAGCCAGTCATATCAGACTCTAGGTGTCGGTGCTCATCTCCATTTACAGCCAAAGAGCCAGCGTTATCTGCATCTGCTAATGTTTCTGTGGTTGTATGGCAGGCATGACTAGACACTGAAGTACACAGAAGACCGTTACATTTCCCACCAAAGTGGTACCTATTTCTCTATGTGCAATTTCTGGCTTTTGAACTGCTAGGTTAGCAGGAGCTGGGACATATGACAGGTGCTCACTCTGTCATGTAGCACTCAGGTCTCGAACTGCTGACCTGACAACCTTCCAGACGTCAAAGTCAATGTCTTAACCACTAAGCTAACTGGGTATTTTGGAAGTTGTAGTCTGAAATAAGGAACATTTCCAGGAACTGATGAACTAACGGCCAGCCTACCATGCAGACCTTAGGTTGGGAACCTCAGTGCTTGGGGTCGATAGATGTTGGAGAGAAAGGGTGACATGTGGTTCTACTGGAGAGAGAGGTAGGCACTTTGGGGCTTTTTGATTTCATTTGCCAACCAGTGGCCAAATGGGAGGCATGTTGCCATTGTTTCCCATATTAAGTCTTAAACCCAGTCACCATTTTGGCCTGCCTGCGTGATGGTGGTGGTCATTTCATCCCAACAGCTTCAAAGGGCTGGCCATTTTGTTTCTTGAATGCCATTGGAGGGGTGGGTATGGGGTCACATTAAATGGCATCACAGGCTGGATTCGGGCCACTTGCCGTAGGTTGGGAACCCATGATCTAGATACTGGAACTAATCCTGAACCCAGTGCTTGGGGTCGATAGATGTTGGAGAGAAAGGGTGACATGTGGTTCTACTGGAGAGAGAGAGGTAGGCACTTTGGGGCTTTTTGATTTCATTTGCAACCCAGTGGCCAAATGGGAGACATGTTGCTCAGGTGGCCATATTAGCTCTTAAATCCAGTCACTAGGCTAGTTCACTAGGACTGAATATCCAATTCCTTTCCCCAATCCAAATAAGCTTTGCCCATCATCAGCAAGTTCCCCAGAAAACACTGACCTAGGACCTCTAACGGTATGGCTCCAATTTCCATCGCAAAGTTTTCAAATGTCTTTTGGACTTTATAAATGGCATTATCGCTCTTTGCTAACTTTTGGATGACAAGGGCACAATTGTTTTCTGCCGACTCCCGTTTAGAATAGGATGGTCCATGTGATACCGCTCCTTTTTTTATCGTATAGGTCAAGATTGTTGAATAATTACCAGGACCCCCTCGGAACCAGGTACACTCTGATATTTCATTCATCTTTCCTTTTGGAGTCAGGGTGACACTCATGCCAACTAGAGGCTGAGGGGGGGTTGCGGTGACCTCAATGCTGTTCTTCACGGCGTTGCTCTGGGTGATACATGTTAAGCTCAAGATGTGGGCTAAAAGAATGGGGATAAATGGGAAGAGAAAAAACAGGCATTTCATTCGAATAGGAAGACAGTTTCACTGCACAACAATGATTTTGCTTCTGGAAATAACACATGTGACTTACATGATATTGAGCATGCTGATTCCATATCCGAACTCAGAATTTGCTTATCACATACAGATTTTAGGTAATAGGTTTGCTATAGCTGTTCAAATCGTATTGGGTAATGTATTTTTACATGTGACAATCTGCTTACTCCCAGGTAGGACTCATTATTCCTCTAGCCTCCTGGCGATAGGATTGCACCTGATCCTCTCTGGCCCAGATCGGACCCAGCAGTTTTCTATCAGTGTACCCAGTCATCTCTGACCGAAATCTAGGTAGTGAGCAAAGGGTGCAAATGAAACTAGTGTAGATTCAGGTAACGTGTGCCAAGTAATCACTCCAAGTCTCTTCAGGCATTTTAGAAGTATATTGAAAGTATAGCAAGATTCAGGATTCAGTCCAGCAAAAGCTTAGAAAGCATTTCAAAACAAAGAAACAAAGCAAGCTGGTTCACTAAGGGAAAGCCCATGACCCCCTTCTTTCTCAAACCTCTACGTTTTTGCAATTTAAAAGCACAGCATCCAAGAGAATGTCTGAGTATGTGCACGTGCGTCTCTGGGTTATATCTCCTCCAATAGAGTCCACCTTTGCCCCCCCTTTTAGGGATTCTAACCAATGATCTTACAGCAAGACATGTCAATCACACATTAAGTTTTGGTTCTTCTAAACCATGAGGCCCATATAGTTTACATTCCATTTTCTCTCCCCCTGTTCTGAAATTGACATATTGAATGAGAATAAAGCACAGGGTATACTTCATTCTGTTACAACATTCTAACAGTTGTAGCTCCCACTGAGCCTCCTGCCACCTCTGCTGAATCACATCCCCTGGTGACATGCATGTTCCAGCAGTAGTTGGGCAGGTCTGGGCAAATCAGTGACCTGACACCAAAATTAGGTATATAAGGAAAGATGGACCAAGGGCTTGTCTCTACTGCAAAATCATATTGTTAGATAGTACAGCTAGGCCATAGTGAGTCTGTTTTGAACTAAAAATGAGGAGGCACATCTGTGTTAATAAACCCAACAATTTTTGCTACATTTGTGGCAAATATACCTTGTGTAATCAATGTCATTGCTGAAGGGTTCCGGCCTTGATCATTTATGTTGGATCACAGAGAAAACAAAGGAATATCAGAAACAAGTCTATTTCTGTTTCATTGACTACAGCAAGGCCTTTGACTGTTTGGACTACAACAAAATGTAGGACAGGATACAGAATGACAGAGTGGTTTGGAATAGGAAAAAGAGTAAGACAAGGCTGCATTTTGTCACCCTGCTTATCTAACTTTGAGAGTACTCTGGACAGCAAAGAGAACAAACAGGTCAATCTTAAAATAAATCAACCCTGATTGCTCCCTGGAAGGTCAGATATTGAAGATGAAGCTAAAGTACTTTGGACATCAAATGAGAGGATTCACTGGAGAAAGCCTTGATGCTGGGAAAGGTTGAGGGCAAAAGGTGAAAGGGGCAGCCAAAAATGAGATGGCTGGATGGTAATTTGGATGCAATGGGCACAGATTTGGGTGAGTTGAGAGGGATGATGGAGGACAGAGGTGCCAGGAGGACAATGGTCCATGGGGTCACAAAGGGTCAGAATTGACTGTGCAACTGAACAACAAGAAATCAACACAAGAACCTAACCAAGAGGGTGTGATTTGCTAACTTAATATCCTGACAGCTTAGGCAGAATCAGACTTCAGATTTGGATTCAGCACATATGATTTAGTATAGGATAGATGGCTTGCCTTAGACTAAGTAGCAGACAATCATGTCCCCTTGTGGCACGCATGTTATTATTATATTATTATTGTGATGGAGTGTTTTGAGAAAGAATGACATGTGGATCCAACTTGACGTTAAGGAAAATGCACATTTCTTCAGTTTAAAACCCATTTTTCTCATACTACGTCACCTCAATGATCGGGCATACAACCTGGAGCTGCATATTGTTTGAGGTGGCTTGGAACTCAAGTCAGCTCTAGACTAAATCCTAGTTCCATGGAATCTTTCCTTCCAGCCCCGATTTACCTCCTCGCCCTCTTTCCTTCCCCAGAAGGTCCATCCTCTCACCTGCTAGAACCAATGTTGTCCACCAGGTCGGCCTGTATCCCCATGAATGTTTTGCTGCTCTTCGAGGTGGGAGGGTTCTGGGCATCACAGATGATTGCCACAAACAGCCATTGGCTCCCATTGCATGAACCTCCCTCCCCTCCTCAGCTGGGAACCATCACCCCAATCCTCATCTACCCTAAGACCTAGTAAGTCCAACTGCCACTGCTGGTCTGTTTTGAACTTCACAATGGAGAAAGAGGTCATAAAGCAGAGGCCGGGACTATGGTAATCCCAGGGAGATATTTCATGTGAGGTTTTCCTTTAACAATGTTTTCCTTTAACAACGCTGCCGCCCTCCTCCCGCCCCCACCACCGGCCAGAGTGGAGGGCTTCAAAAGCCGCTGGCTGGAGCCCGGGACGCCGACGCTGCCGCCCTCCTCCCGCCCCCACCACCGGCCAGAGTGGAGGGCTTCAAAAGCCGCTGGCTGGAGCCCGGGACGCCGACGCTGCCGCCCTCCTCCCGCCCCCACCACCGGCCAGAGTGGAGGGCTTCAAAAGCCGCTGGCTGGAGCCCGGGACGCCGACGCTGCCGCCCTCCTCCCGCCCCCACCACCGGCCAGAGTGGAGGGCTTCAAAAGCCGCTGGCTGGAGCCCGGGACGCCAACGCTGTCGCCCTCCTCCCGCCCCCACCACCGGCCAGAGTGGAGGGCTTCAAAAGCCGCTGGCTGGAGCCCGGGACGCCGACGCTGCCGCCCTCCTCCCGCCCCCACCACCGGCCAGAGTGGAGGGCCCCGCCGCCACAGATCACACCTGCGGCCGGGGAAAGGAGGCTACCACCGCGCCTAGCCGGGACTCCCTCCACCTGTTCCGGAGGCTATGCTTAAAGGCCGCAGTGGCGGCTGGACTTTTTGATAATGTTTCAAATCTTTAGGTAATTTTGATGAATTTTGTAATTTTTGATTGTAGTTTGAAATTGATACCTATTGAATTTTTTATGATGTAATGATGTTGAGTTGTTTTACGGTGTCGATACTGATTTTTTTTCTTCTCTTTTTTATATTTACATGTTGTGTTTATAAATTTGCTGTTTACTCTGTGCTTGTGAACCGCCCTGAGTCGGTCCAACCGAGTAGGGCGGTATAAAAAAAAACAAAAAAAAAACATGGAAATACTGAATATGAGTCCATTAGGGTAGGGCAGGGGTGCCCAAACTACAGCTCATGCGCTGGATCTGGGCCCTGGCACCAAAGAATCCGCCCCTCACTGCCCTTGCTGCTCCCAGAAGTGGAAGTTAAATGTGCCCATGCATGTGCAAAACGCTGCCATAAATGACCCGCAGCTGTCGTAAACACATTTACGACAGCTGCTGGTGATTTACGGCAGTGTTATGCACATGCGCATGAACGTTTTATTACTATTCTAGTAGGAGGAACCACGTGACTGGCCTGCTTGACCACATCACCAGCCTGCAGCACAAAAGGTTTGGCACCTCTGGCCTAGGACTGTGTCTCAGTAGGACAGTGGAGTGAGCTTTTACATTTAGATTGCTTTTAAAACATGTTTACTGTATTTCTGTTCTGCCGTTCTTCAATTAGCTCTATTTTTGATTGTGAATTTGATTGTGAATTTAAAGCTTATTTGCTCTTGCATTTTCGAATGCTCCTGCAATTTGAAACCTTCCCATATCCAAAGGAGCTCCCAGGTAGCATGATGTTTTTGCTTCTCTTCTAGGTTGTAGAGTTGTGGACATCCTGGGAATTGATCTTTCAAGCCAGAACCCTTGGTTTTCTAAGCATCCAGTGCTCAGGGAGCTCTAACTGAGCCCACCATCCTGCCTTCTCCTCCACTGAGGCCCAGAATGGTTTCCTGTCACTAGCAGGTCCTTCCCCTTGTGGAATGCCTAGGTAACCATGGGTGGTCATAAAGCAGAGCCACAAGCTATGGTGATCTGGGTGGGCTTCAGGGTGACTAGCAGTGCCACTCAAGAGGATGGTGCTATAGAGATTCAGCCTGTTAGTTTGTGGTGGCTTCGTGGTTAAGACACTGAACTTGGTAGAGTAGAATGTCGGAGTTTGAGAACCAAGTACTGCATGATGGAGTGTGCGCCTGTCTCTGTCCCAGCTCCTGCCACCCTAGCAGTTTGAAAGCAAGAAATTGCAAGTAGATAAACAGGAACTCCTTCGGAGGGAAGATAAACAGCAATCTGTGCATTTTGGTGTCTAGTCATGCCTGCCGCATGTCCACAGAAATGTCTGTAAAATCAGACAGCGCTGGCTCTTTGGCTATAAACAGAGGTGAGCACTGAACCCTAGACTCTGCACATTCACAGCATTTGTTGTTGTTCATAAGCAACCCCCACTTGAGCATGTTGGTCTTACATTAAGAGTCAGCACTGTGTGAGTATACAGACGTTTCTGTGGTGATAGGCATGACTAGACACCCAAAAACACGGAATGCTGTTACCCTCCCCACCATAGTGGGCCCTATTTATCTACTTTTCCTTTTACTCTAAACGATCTTTGCTGCTTATTCCAAGCATCAATGAGTTGTCCATGAATCTCTAACACCAAATAATTATATATGGAGGGATCTTCATTTTTTATCTGTCTACTATTAAAGGTAAAGGTAAAGGTAAAGGTAATCCTTGCTCGAATGCCAGTCGTATCTGATTGTAGGGTTCAGTGTTCATCTCTGTTTATAGCATTTGCAGACGTTTCCATGATAATGTGGCAGGCATGCCTAGACACTGGAGTGCATACAACGCTGTATATCTTCCCACCAAAGTGGTAATTATGTATCTGCTTGCAATTTCTTGCTTTCAAACTTCTAGGTTGCCAGGAGCTGGAACAGAGACAGACACTCATTCCATCATGCAGCACTTGGGTTTTGAAATGCTGACCTTCTGCCTTCCAGTCAACATCTTAACCACTTGAACCACTGCAGTCTCTCTGTCTCCTATTACAAAACCAATCCATCCGAAAGAAATACCATAATCATAGCTACAAATAGATGCTGGAGGGTTTATTTTTGTCAAGAAGTAGGATGGTCTTTTTTCTTTCTTTTTGGGTGAGTGTATGTCAGCAAAGCCCTTGATTATTTCATCTGTGGATTCGTCTTATGTTGTTCCAGACTTGAATGCTGGGGATTTTCTGGCCTAATATGAGTAGTAATACCTGGAAGAGAGACAGGTTAGAATCACTAAGATGGAAATCAGAATTCGAAGCATCCACACACCACCAGTCTTTTGACGTCTGAAAAGTGGGTGACAGATAATGGGATGTTAGGGTTTCTTGGTCTACAAATATCCTCCTTTCTAGGCCTTCAACAAGACAGATACTCTAAAGACAATTAGGTGGCTTGTCTGGGAGAAGGACTTAGCTAGGCGTTGCTCTGACAGCAAGCACCAGGGCAGGAACTGGAAGCTTTTAGACCTATTTTGTTTATTTGTTTATTCATTTATTATTTTTAAATTAAAAATTTTATACCACCCATTCAGGAAATCTCCCCACTCTGGACAGTGTACAGCATGTAGCAACAGTAATGGTTGATAATATTCAAGGAGGGCATTGTCCAAATGTACCCTTATTAACTGGCCATTGTAAAGCTGCCCTGAGTCTTTGGAGGAGGGCAGGGTACAAATGAAATTAAATAAATAAATAAATAAGGGGTATAATAATATTTTTGTGTCTGAAATTGTTCTGGGTTGAAAGGATTTTGTGTGTGGAAGAAACTCTGCTCTATTCCTTGTCTCCATCTTTCTTGGCACCTGCAGCAACGCAGATTGAAATGAATGGGTGATGCGGGTTGAGATGTTCCAACAGATTGGAAGGTCCCAAATGGTCAAGGTTAAATGAATATTGAATGTTAAAGAGAGCACCTTGTGTCTGATACGGAAGAGGACAGACGACCAGCGCAAGCCTGCCAGGGCTGTAGAAAGAGGTTTGAATTAGTTCATCCCTGTCACCAGCCTGGCAGTTGCACTCTGGGCCTGCCGAAGTTTCCATATCAGGTGCAAGGGCAGCCCCACAGAGAGAGCATTACAGTAACCAATACATGAGACTACCAATAAACACACCAGGTTTTAAAGGGAATGTTTGTTCAATTAGAGGTGTAACTTTGCCTAGTGTCTAAAAGAGACTCTTTCCTCCATGCTGAGCCCAATACTCACTGCCCCATGTCATAGGCTGGTACAGCTTCTGGTACAGCTTCTGGCACCGCTTCTGGCACCGCTTCAGGCTGCACTATGCTTTCACCCTCTGCCTTTTCTTGTCTGATCACGGCAGAAAGAAAGAGATCTCAGAGGTTACAGCTAGAGACAGAGCCACCCATACACAAGCTCTATGTTTCCTTGCCATTGATTTACACTCTGTTCCCCAACACCCCCTCTCATCCTGTCACCATGACAGTTGCAGACTGAGCTGGGTGGGCAGAATGGTGCATGGGGTCTACACATGCCCCTTCCCTTGAGCACTTTGTGTAATGCTGGTCAGCTCTGATGGCCTTTAGGTCCTCTTTAGGATCCCAGAGACAAAATAAGCACCTCAGTGGGTAAGCAACAGTTTTATTCAGAGATTTTTCTAGCTAAACATACCAGTACCATATTTTAGAGACAGAGAGAGAGCGAGAGAGCAAAGTAATACAAAGAACAGAAAAACGGAGGTGTTTCTATACTTACTTAATCAGCATAGGTTCCTTCTGTCCCTTCTTCTCATGAGACCTGGGAGCTCAGGCTAGGTAAGAAAGGACAGCCTTCCTGTCAATGAGAGAGAGCTCCCCGGTAGCATGAGAAGGGACCAGTGGTGGGATGTCAAAAAATTTACTACCCCACCGTGACATCATCACAGTGTGGGCAGAGCTAACATCATGATGTCATGATGTCGTGGGCAGGGCCAAAGAAAAATAAAAAATAAAAAATAATAAAATAAAAATAAGTGCGCACACACACCTCAACCCACCCACAACACAAACCAGTAAATAAATAAATTAAATAAATAAATAAAATAAAAATACATTAAAATACTATTCTTTTGTTGCTTGGTGCGCATTGCGCAGTAAAAAGGTAAACCCCGGAGGTGGTTCCCCCCCAAAAGTTGCTACTGGTTCTCTGGGACACTGGGAAAAGTTACTACCGGTTCTGGCGAACTGGTGAGAACCTGTTACATCCCATCGCTGGAAGGGACAGAGGAAATCCATACTGAGTAGGTATCTCTGTAGTTCTGTTCCTTGTATTACTTCCTTTCTCTGTGTGTGTCTCTAAAACAGAAATGGCCAACCTTGGCACTCCAGGTGTTCTTGGACTTCAATTACCAGAAGCTCAAGTCAGCACTCCTACTGATCAGAGCTTCTGGGAATTTAAGTTCAAGAACACCAGGAGTGCCAAGGTTCACCATCACTACTCTAAAATATGTTATGTTTAGCTAGAAAATTGTCTGAAACTTTTTTTGCTGCTCCCCATTCTTCTTCTTCTTCTTCTTCTTCTTCTTCTTCTTCTTCTTCTTCTTCTTCTTCTTCTTCTTCTTCTTCTTCTTCTTCTTCTTCTTCTTCTTCTTCTTCTTCTTCTTCTTCTTCTTCTTCTTCTTCTTCTTCTTCTTCTTCTTCTTCTTCTTCTTCTTCTTCTTCTTCTTCTTCTTCTTCTTCTTCTTCTTCTTCTTCTTCTTCTTCTTCTTCTTCTTCTTCTTCTTCTTCTTCTTCTTCTTCTTCTTCTTCTTCTTCTTCTTCTTCTTCTTCTTCTTCTTCTTCTTCTTCTTCTTCTTCTTCTTCTTCTTCTTCTTCTTCTTCTTCTTCTTCTTCTTCTTCTTCTTCTTCTTCTTCTTCTTCTTCTTCTTCTTCTTCTTCTTCTTCTTCTTCTTCTTCTTCTTCTTCTTCTTCTTCTTCTTCTTCTTCTTCTTCTTCTGTGTCTAGGCCAGGCATGTAATTCCCAAAATGAAGGCACCCTTTGGTGAGTTCATTACCATAAGCTCAAGTCAGCACTCCTACTGATCAGAGCTTCTGGGAATTTAAGTTCAAGAACATCAGGAGGGCCAAGGTTCACCATCACTGCTCTAAAATATGCCTAGCAACATAAAGTTGCCATTAACAGGGTACGCTTGTGGTTCAAAAACACCACAATCTTGGAGGAGGCACTTTCTATGTACCCCTGCTACCCATTGAAACCTTATGGCAATGTACTGGATGGTTTGTGTGCCTCCCCTTCTTCTTCTTTATTCTGAATATTGGTGATCATCATGATCAGCCATGAAGACTGTCCTGAGAATATAATGCAGTGGCCTTTTCATCTGTCTTCTTTGGATGCAAAGAGGCCAATCACTTGATTTCAACAGGGTGTGGAAAATGCACTTTCTAGACCAGGGTTCCTCAAACTTGGCACTCCAGGTGTTCTTGGACTTCAGTTCCCAGAAGCCCAAGTCAGCACACCTGCTGATTAGGGCTTCTGGAAATTGGAGTCCAAGAACATCTGGAGAGCCACGTTTGAGGAACTCTGTTCTAGACTCTTGTTCCCATAATCCCACTGACTTTGCTGGCTGGAGAATTCTGGGAGTATTAGCCTCTCAAAAGGAAACAATTTGAAGCTCTGTATATAAACCAAATGTACTTTTCTGCTCCAGAGTCAAGCCTTGTGAAGGGCCATAACATTCCCACAAAAGCTTGCTAAAATTGATTGCAAGTGTTACTCTAAACCCAAAATTAAAACAAGCAAGCACTGATTCACTGCACTCTGTCACATCTCAGGACTGCTCCTACAAAATGCCTTGAATTTTCAATAGCTGAGATGTAGAGGGTGTTTCAGGACTGCAGTGGCTTAGTTGTTAAGATGCTGAACCTGACGACTGGAAGGTTGGCATACCAGCAGTTTGAGACCCAAGTGCTAAACAACAGAGCGAGCTCCCATCTCTGTCTCAACTCCTGCCAACCGTGCAGATCGGAAACAGGAAATTGCAAGTAGATCAATAGGTACCACTTTGGTGGGAAGGTAAACAGCAGTCTGTGCATGCCAGAGTCTAGTCATACTTGCCACATGTCCATGGAATTGTCTGCAGACTCAGACAGCACTACCTCATTGGCTATAAACAGAGATGGGCACTGAACCCTAGAGTCAGATATGACTAGCTTGTGAGCAAGGGCGACCTTTACCTAGAGTGCATTTCACCAGAGATACCTTGTCATTCCATGTCCATTTGGTGAAAATCTTTCTCTCACACACCTGCCCATCCACCAAACTTTGGCCCTACCCTAAGAGCAAAAGTAGTTTTTCTTGGAATAGATTTGTCCACATATGCAAGCACCATCATCTCTGCATTGTACTTACTGGAATTCAGATGAAATATACTCAGCATCCTCAAGAACCTCTTCCCTAAGGGAAAAAGGTGGGAAAATAATTTGTTTTTTATTTTTTATGTAGAAAAGTGAGGTTGGATAGGGGGAGGGGGTAGCACATCCTTTGAAATCTGCCAGTTGCTCTTTAAGAACTTAAGTGGTGATAAACTATGAAATGCATTAAGATTTTGACATGGAATGTGAAAGGTACAGGTTGTCCCACTAAGCGCAAATGGTTGGAAGTAGCCCTCAGAAGGGATAGACCTGATATAATATTTTTACAGGAAACTCATCAGAAAGCAGCAGATAAAAATAATTTGTTTTTGGGTTGGACCCAGTTTTATGAAAAGGCTTTTGGTTCCTCCAAGGCAAGAGGGGTCACAATTCTGATATCGAAAAGATTAGGATTTACGAAAATAAAAACTATGGAGGATCCGGAAGGCAGATATTTGATTTTAATTGGAAAAATAGAAGATGAAGACATATTGTTGATAAATATCTATGCACCAAATGAGAATCAAGATCAATTTTTAAATAAAATGAGTCAAATTCTGACAAAGGAAAAAATTGAAAAAATGATTGTTGCAGGAGATTTTAATCTAACGCAACCAAATAGTGACTGCACGAATGTAACTAATTACAGGAAAGGATCAAAGGCCAGATTGTTGGATGACTGGATGAAATTGTTTGGATTAAAAGATTATTGACAGGAATTGAAAGGGGAGGAACGTATATATACATATTATTCCCAGGTTTACAATTCATATTCTAGGATTGATTATGTTTTGGTAACAAAAAAATTACTGAATGATGTAGAAGCAGAAATCTTTAAAGAATTGGATCATGCCAAGGTAATAGTAGAATCACAATTTAAAACAAATTCAAAAGGCAGTAGAAGTTGGAAGTATGACCTGAAGTTATTTAAACATAAATTGATAAAAATCAGATACTCAAAAGTTGGGAAGAAATATGGGAAATTAATGATAGTGAAGAAATAAATTTTAGTACAATTTGGGATAATATGAAAGCAGTATTTAGAGAAGAGTGTATCAAATGTATGTGTGTAAAAAACAAACAATATAGAGATAGACAATTGGAGGTGGAAAATGAAATTAAATCTCTTCAAACTAAACATGCTAAATCAAAGGAAAAGAATATTTTAGAAAGAATACAGTTGTTATAAAAGGAGTTAGTTGGAAGAGACATTGAAAAAATTAAGAGAAATATAATTTATCTGAAAAGAGAATATTTTGAATTTAGCGATAAGAGTTCAAAAATGTTAGCAAGAGCTGTGAAGGAGAAGAAGGAAAAAAGGGAAATAGGCACTTTAATAAGGGAGGATGTGGTAAGGTGTAACAAAACATTGGATAAAGTTAGTATAGTTAATTTTTTTTACCAAAAACTATATGCGGATAAGGAAATCAAATCAAATAAGTTGGAAGAATATAAGGGGAAGTATATAAAGAAAGAGCACAGGAATAGAATGGAAGAACAAATTACAGAGAAAGAGATAATAGATGTTATAAATAAATTGAAATTACAGAAAACCCCAGGAGAAGATGGATTACCTGCTGAATTTTATAAAGAATTTAAACAAATTATTGTTCCAAAACTAAAAAGGCTATATAATTATATATTGGAAGGGGGAGAATCTCCAGACTCCTGGCTCAGATCCATTATAGTGTTAATACCAAAACCAGGGGAAAAAATTAGAAATAGTTGACTCATATCGCCCAATTGCTTTAATCAATCAGGATGCAAAGATCTTTACAGCAATTATGGCAAACAGATTAAATAGTTTTATGGGGGAATATATACATGCAGACCAGGCAGGTTTTTTAAAGGGAAGATATATGTCTGATTTAATAAGAAGAGTGTTAAATTTGTTAGAAATAAATAACAGAAAAGCAGGTAAAATAGGATTATTATCTTTAGATATTTTCAAAGCCTTCGATTCGTTGCAATGGGTTACTATTAAGGAAATTATCATAAAATGTGGATTCAGGGAAAAGTTCAAAAATGTAATCAATCAGCTTTATAAACGTAGTTATGTTAAAGTAAAAGTAAATGATTCTTTTACATAGGATATTGAGCTTAAAGCTGGAATGAGACAAGGATGCCCCCTCTCCCCCATTCTGTTTATTATGGCTATGGAGTTACTGGCCAGAGCGATAAGGAGGGGTTCAAACATAGAGGGGATAGAAGGAATAAAAATAAGTTTGTATGCAGATGATACTTTGATTATAATGAAAGATCCTATAAGAAATATGGAAAAGATTCAAAGTCACTTAGAAAAATTTGAAGAGGTAACAGGCTTGAAGATAAATTGGGGGAAATCGGAAGCAATCTTTAGTACCGGTAATTTGAATGAGGAGAAATTAGGGAAAATTAAGGAAAATTTAAAATTCAGATTAGGAAAAGTATAAAATATTTGGGGGTAAATACAGGGGATAATATAGAGGATATGAAAAAATTAAATTATGGTAAAGTGAAAGATGACATTAAAAAGAAAATTGTTCAATATCAGAAGCTGAGGACCTCTTGGTTTGGAAGGATTGCTATTTGTAAAATAAATTTATTACCAGAGAGTAATTTTTTATTTGAGGTTCTCCCAATTAAGCAAACATATAAAGAACTAGGAGCTCTTCAAAATTTATTGAACAATTATTGTAATGGAGGGAAAAGAGCAAGAATATCTAAAGGTTTATGGTACAGATCACAGAAAGAGGGTGGTTTGGGGTTACCCAATATTAAAACTTATTATAGGGCGTTCCACATTTTAGGACTGGTAAAATTAACGATAAATGATCTTATCTTTGCTTATTTTTATGTAGGTTATGCTTCTTGGTTTCCATGAAGATTATTTTTAAAAACCATAAACTGGAACCTCACTCATTTCTGTATTCTGAGTACAGTAATAGGATTCTGGAAAAACATTTTTCTATACAGTATTCCACAATGTCAGAGCACTTGATTACAAACACAAGAGGCTTATTCCAAGGGCTCATTTTTAAACCTTTTTTGATTGGATGCAAAGAGGTCCACCACTTCATTTCAGCAGGGTGTGGAAAATGCACTTTCTAGACCAGGGTTCCTCAAACTTGGCGCTCCAGGTGCTCTTGGACTTCAGTTCCCAGAAGCCCAGTCAGCACACCTGCTAATCAGGGCTTCTGGGAATTGGAGTCCAAGAACATCTGGAGAGCCACGTTTGAGGAACTCTGTTCCAGACTCTTGTTCCCATAATCCCACTGGGTTTGCTGGCTGGAGAATTCTGGGAGTATTAGTCTCTCAAAAGGAAACAATTTGAAACTCTGCATTTAAACCAAATGTATTTTCTCCTCTAGAGTCGAGCCTAGTGAAGGACCATAACATTCCCATAAAAGCTTGCTAAAATAGATTGCAAGTGTGATCCTTATGGCAATCAGCCATCAAGACTGTCCTGAGAATATAATGCAGTGGCCTTTCATCTGCCTTCTACATTGCAGCATGACACCCGTACCACTGATCCAGCTCTGCAAGTCACTTTCTGGTCCTGAGCCCTTTTGGCATGCAAAGTCCTCCTCAGCCCCAGGCCAGGATGGATGAAGCTGCTGCCCTCCATCAAGAGGGGTTAGAGTGGGATTTAATCCACTTGGCGACCATCACCCTTCTCTGTGGATTTCACCTACCTGTCCATCTGTCAAACTTGGGCCCTACCCCAGGAGCAAAAGCAGATTTTCTTGGAATAGACATATTCACATATTTGAGCACCATCGTCTCTGCATTGTACTTACTGGATTTCAGATTCCTCATGCTCAACATCCTCACTAACCTCTTCCCTAAGGAAAAAAGGTGGGAAAATAATTTTTTGTTACAGATAACAAAATAAGTGAATACATCCCAAAGAGAAATAAAATAATTACCATCAGAGCGCACAGGGAATCCACTATCTGGCTCATTTATAGCCAAAGGAGAATGAAAGGTTTGTTCCAAATCTTCTGAACTACAGCATTCTGAGCATGCTGGCATCAGAGAGACAAGGTGAAGTATTGTTTCTATGTGACAAGCAAGAACCCAGGTGGCTTAGGGACTAAGAAGCTGAGCTCAATGACAACAAATCAGCAGTTCAAGACCCAAGTGCTGTGAATGGAATGAGTTCCTGTCGTCTATCCCAGCTCCTGCCAACCTAACAATCTGAAAGCAAGCAATTGGAAAGCAAGTACTGTAGATAAATAGGTACCGCATCGGTGGGAAGGTAAACATCACTTCATATGCTCGGGCATCCAGTCATGCCTGCCACATGACCAGTGATGGGATGATAAAATTTTCACTACACACCGTGAAATCATGGATGGCGTGGGTGTGGCCAACGTCATGGTGTCATGATGTTGTGGGCGGAGCCGACATCATGACGTCATGCTGTCATGACATTGTGGGCGGGGCCAAAATAAATAAGTAAAATGAATAAGTAAAATAAATAAATTAAATTAAAATAAACACACACACATACACACACACCTCAACCCACACACACACCCAACCAACCACAACACAAACCCGTAAATAAATTAAATAAATAAAAGAAATAAATAAAATAAAAATACACCCACCCACCCCAAACACAAATAAAAACCCCAAACATAAACCCTGGGTCACTTACCCTTGGCTGACTCATCCGGGACCAGAAGAGGAGGCGGCAGCACGGTGGTGCAGCAGCAAACCATCGCAGCGGCCTGGCGCCAAGGAAAGGCCACCACCACCACTTGAAACGCTGCCTGCGCTTCCTTTCCAGGCAGCCAAAATGGCTTCCCGTAACTGTGCATGCGTCAAACCTCTATTTGATGCATGCACAGTTCTATTTCTTACTGTGCATGCATCAAATAGAGGTTTGACGCATGCACAGTTACGTGGAGGCATTTTGGCTGCCCGGAAAAAAATTCAGGACGGGGTTTGGGGAGGCGACTGAACTGGTCGCCAGCAGTTCTAATAACAACCCCCCCCCGGCAGACCCCTTGTGATGGGCGCTACTGGTTCGGGCGAACCGGACTGAACCGGTAACAACCCATCACTGGACATGACCATAGAAATGTCTGCAGACAGATCTTAGGCTAGAAATGGAGCTTTTTAAAATGGAAATAAACTGACCTTGGCTTTCCCCTCTGCTGCTATAGAAATGTCTTTCTTTTGCTATCTATGTCTGCCTTTTTGCGGTGACCTGCTCACCCACCCCATAGCCATTGGCCCCTTTATGGAGTCAGGTTATTTACCACCGCCCGTCACTCATACATGGTCTACTCTACTACCATAGCAGGATGTCCGGACAGACAACAGATTAATGAATGAGAGTTTTCTGTGAAGCATTAAAATGAACTGGAGATAAATATTACCTTCCTCTGAATTGATAACCAACCATTGCAGACATGAGAAGGACCCCGAAAATACTGCCCATAGCTATTGTATTATGACGTAGGGCCTTTGAATGTTCACGTTTCTCTTTCACTCGCTCTGAAAATACAAGGAAAAGCTGAGAATGAATGAAGAAAGAGAATGATTTGCCTTGCTTTAACTTCTCTCAGGTGCCTTCTCCTATCCTTCAGTCCAGGACAGATTTTGGTCAATTACTTTAAAAAAGCAATTTATTCTAGTTACTTATTGTAACTCATTGACATTGCTTGTTCCAATTTTTAAAAAGTAACTATTTGCATTACATGTTGTTCTGCCTGTTACTTTTATTTTTAAATTCCATTACTTTCTTCATCGACAGTTAATTTTCATAACAAACTGGCACAATACGTAAATGTGATCTGTCAAAATTTTATTGAAAGAGAACTCTAAGAGTCCGTTTTGAACATGATTTTTTAAATAACTAGGAAAAAATTAATCATTTTAACAGTGAAG
This sequence comes from Furcifer pardalis, assembly GCA_030440675.1. Lineage (NCBI taxonomy): Eukaryota > Metazoa > Chordata > Lepidosauria > Squamata > Chamaeleonidae > Furcifer > Furcifer pardalis. Next base: position 310,818,386 of record CP126890.1, read on the forward strand.
TAACTTTTCCTCTACTTCTTAGATAAGGGATTCTCAATTCTGTGGCCCATGATGCCATTTCTTGTAGCCCACCACTACCTCCACCACACCCACAAGTGCGACATGGTGGAGGAAGGGTAAAATAGTCGTCTGGCCCCCGAAGCTGCCTGAGGGAGCATGACCCGGTGACCCAGCTTAAAATGGATGAGAACTCCTGTCTTAGATTTCTTTTTTAAAAAATATTACGTATAATGCCCACAATATTCCCAGAAAGTAAACTAATTTGGTAGACAATATCTCTTTTGTTCGAATGCCAGTCATATCTGACTCTAGGAGTCGGTGCTCATCTCCGTTTGCAGCCAAAGAGCCAGCGTTATCTGCATCTGCAAATGTTCCTGTGGTCATATGGCAAGCATCACTAGATACTGAAGTACACAGAAGACTGTTACCTTTCGTACCAAAGTGGTACCTATTTCTCTACGTGCGATTTCTTGCTTTTGAACTGCTAGGTTAGCAGGAGCTGGGACAGATGATGGGCGCTCACTCTGTCATGTAACCCTCAAGTCTCGAACTGCTGACCTGCCAACCTTCCAGATGTCAAACTCAGTGTCTTAACCACTAAGCTAACTGGGTATTTTGGAAGTTGTAGCCTGAAATAAGGAACATTTCCAGGCTTGGAAAGGAACTGATGAACTAAGGGCGAGCTGCCCCTGGCTAATTTTAGACCACTGAGGTATGGGACAAAAGGACAAAGAAAAGGGGGGGGGGATGTGTCCTTCCACCAGTACATGTACAAAAGTGTATAGACTTATTCTTCACACCCAGAACACCTGAAGACAGTTTAGGACTGACCACAAGCCACATCGCCTGAGGGAAATGGCCAGGGATGCAGGATATGAAGGGTTTGAAAGGGAAACTACTGTTGCAGTCCCACTTCCACAACCACCTGAGATGGTTGCTTCAAACTACATATTAACTCTTATAACCTCTCCTGTTTATTATCTAGATCAGGGGTTCCCAACCTTTTCTGGCCCAGGGGCTGAGTCATGCTCTCTCAGCCTGCTTTGAGGGCCGGATGTCCATTTTGCCCTGCCTGCGTGATGGCAGTGGCCATTTTGTCCCAACAGCTTTAAAAGGGTGACCATTTTTTCCTCAAATGCCCTTGGGGGGCCCACATGGCTCAAGGGGCCAGATCAGGTGCATGGGCCTTTGATTGAGAACCCCGGATCTAAATAATGGAATTAATCCTGACCCCGGTGCTTGGGGTCGATAGATGTTAGAGAGAAAGGGTGACATGTACTTCTTCTGGAGAGAGAGGTAGGCACTTTGGGCCTTTTTGATTTCATTTGCCAACCAGTGGTCAAATGGGAGACATGTTGCTCAGGTGGCCATATTAGCTCTTAAATCCAGTCACTAGTCTAGTTGCCAAATGCCAGGACTGAATATCCAATTCCTTTCCCCAATCCAAATAAGCTTTGCCCATCATCAGCATGTTCCCTAGAAAACACTGACCTCGGACCGGTAACTTAATTGTTCCAGTTTCCATCATATAGTTTTCAAAAAGCTTCTCGACTTTATATAAGGCAGCATCGCTCTTTGACAAATTTTTGATGAACAGCACGCAACTGTTTTCTCCAGACTCCCGGCCAGTGTAGCTTTCTCCACGGTGCTGCAATTTTCTTTCTGGATAATAGTTCAAGATTGTTGAATAATTACCGGAATGCCCTCGGTACCAGTAACACGCTTCTATGTCTTCCCTCTTTCCTCTTGGAACCAAGAGGACACTCAAGCCAACAATAGGTTCGGTGGGGTGTGCGACGATCTCAATCTTTCTGGCGTTGCTCTGGCCGATACATGTTAAACTCAAGATGTGGGCTAAAAGAATGGGGATAAATGGGAAGAGAAAAAACAGACATTGCCTTCGAATAGGAAGTCAATTCCACTGCACAACAACGATGTTGCAATAACATGTGTGATTTACATGATATCAAGCATGCTGATTCCAAATCTGGACTAAGAATTTGCTTATCCCATACAGATTTTAAGTATAGTACTGTAATAGTTGTGATATAGCTGTTCAAATGGTTTTGGGTAATGGATTTTTACATGGGAACATTATAACAGTTGTAGCTACTACTATTCCTGCTGCCGCCTCAGCTGAATCACGTCCCCTGGTGGCATACATGTTCCAGCAGCGGCTGGGCAGGTCTGGGCAAGTCAGTGAACTAAAACCTAAAATAGTTATATAAGGCAAGATGGACCAAGGGCTTGTCTCTACTGCAAAACCACATTATTTGATAGTGCAGCTAGGCCATAGTGAATCTGTTTTGAGGTTAAAATGAGTAGGCACATCTGTGTTAATAAATCTGACAATTTTTGCTACATTTGTGGCAAATATACCCTGTGTGATCAACGCAAGAACATAACTGAGAAGGTGAGATTTGCTAAACTAAGATCCCGATGTACTAGGCTGAATTGGACTTCAGATTTGGAATAAGCACACTTGATTTAGTATAGAGCACATGGATTAGACCAAGTAGCAAACAATCACATCCCCTGGTGGCATGTATGTTCCAGCATGGTGTTTTGTGTTTGTTTGTTTTTTGGTGATGCAGTGTTTTGAGAAAGAGTGTCTTGTGCAGTGGTGGGATGTGAAACATTTTACTACCCCACTGTGATGTCATCACAGTGTGGGCGGAGCTGACATCATGACATCATGACATCATGGGTGGAGCCAAAGAAAAATAATAAAAAATAAAAATAATAATAAATAGTAAAACAAATATAAGCACACACACACCCTCAATCCACCCACCCACCCAAAACACAAGCCTGTAAATAAATAAAATTAATTAATTAAATAAATAAATACAGTTGTACCTCGCTTAAAGAGCATAATGCGTTCCACAGGATTGCTCTTTAAGCGAATTTGCTCTTTAAGCGAAACACCATTGTAAATGAACAATTGTGGGGGGATTGCGAACCCCGATTTATTTGTTAAGCAAGTTTTTGGTTGGTTTTATTTGTTAAGCGAAGCAAACATCCAGAGAAAATTCTGCTCTTTAAGCGAGTTACTCTTTAAGCGAGGCATTCTTTATGCAAGGTTTGACTGTAAAATAAAAAATACATTAAAATACACCCACCCACCTCAAACACAAATCAACCAGAGCTCTTAAACCAGAGCTTAAAGCTTATTCTGGCTAATCTTTCTCACATTAGGTCAGATGGAAGGAACTACAGAATGAACTCACCACAAGATGGCTTCATTTTGGCACTTTTCAACTTTTCAACAGTTAAAGAAGTTAGGTACTAAGTCTTTGCCTAACCAGTTCTCCAGGAGAATGTGCCTTAATGTAAATGTAAAACAGCTGTACCTCCTTAAGGGTTCTCCAATTGGAACAGCAATTGGAACAGCACAGGTGTAGCTTATTGATGAGGTAACTCCAAGACTTTGCTTAAAAACCGCAAGCCAGGCTGCCAGGGCTGCCGGCTGCCATGCTTTTTTAGCAAACTGTGGTAGTACGTCAATATAGGTAAAGGTATTACCGGTAAATACACATTAAAATACACACAGACACAGTACATCCAAAGGTGAGTCATTTACCCTGGGGAGCAGGCTATGCCTATAGGGAGCTTCAGGCTAGCAGCTTCTCTTCCTCCTCCCCACTTGGGAAGACAGCAAGGAGGCTGTGCATACGCGCCAAGCACTGTAGGCATGGATGCACACCAAGTGCTTGGTGCGCATGCGCAATGGGGAAACCAGTGAAAAGATAAGCCCCAAAGGTGGTTCTCCCCAAAAGCTGCTACCAGTTGTCCGGGACACTGGGAAAAGTTACTACCCGTTCTGGAGAACTGGTGCGAGCCTGTTACATCCCATCACTTGTCTTGTGGTTCAAACTAAATATTAAGGAAAATGCACATTTCTTCAAATTAAAACCCATTTCTATAATACTAAGTCACCTCATACTCCTTGCCTTCAGTTTCCAGAAGCCCAAGACAATTCCACAAAACACTGAGAAGCCAATGTATAGACATAGGCTTCTGGGAATTGAAGTCCATCAGTGGGTCCTGGGCCCCCCATTTGGAACCACTGGACTAAATACTTTATAAAAGTAACTTTCCAGGTGCTGGTTGCGGGACTCAAAGATGTTAATATAAAATGCCTTATCGCTTATTTTAAAATTATTTTTAAAATTTTAAAATTTCTAAAGAGAATGTATTTGTATCTGACTAGGTAGTATATTTATCATGGCAACTTTTTGCTGAGCTGCAAAAGCAATAGCAATAAAATGTATATACCACTCCCATAGCCCTTAGTGCAGGACTGCGGTGGCTTAGTGGTTAAGATACTAAACGTGATGACTGGAAAGTCAGCAGGTCAGCAGTTCAAGACCCGAGTGCTGCATAATGGAGTGAATTCCATCTCTGTCCCAGCTCCTGCCAACCTTGTAGTTTGAAAGCAAGAAACTGCAAGTAGATAAATAGGTACTACTTTGGTAGGAAGGTAAACAGTGTCCTGTGCACTCCATTGTCTAGTTATGCGTGCCACAAGTCCACAGAAACTTCTGCGGACACAGCTCTTTAGCTATAAACAAAGATGAGCACTGAATCCTAGAGTTGGATATGACTGGCTTTCAAGCTGAGGTGACCTTTCCCTTTCCTGAGTGCTTAGTGCACACTCTGAGCTGCTCACAAGGTAATTAGCATTTTGTCACCTACATGCACCTTCAAGGGGTGAAAGATATCATAGCATGTGATTTCCCCCTCCCTTGCTTATATATATATCTTGCATTTGGCATGCTGTGTTTTGGTCACCAGATGATAACTGTGGCTTTCTTTGTATCTCAGCTGTTACGGATCACTTCAAAGGGGAACGCCACAGGCATGAAGAAGGTAAATGACAAGCACGGAAGCTTCATCAAACTCAACCACACCCTCCACCATCTATTTGGTGTAATGTGCGTGGTCACATGATTCATGCCAAGATAGGTTTAT